>JAOEGL010000002.1:38647802-40010302 GCA_034509955.1 Urosaurus nigricauda
GACATTCAGCTGTCCTTACAATTTGTTTAACATAGGGTGGTTCTAGACATCCCCAATTTTAGCTAAATTTTTATGGAAAGATGTATTTCAGCATCTCTGAATACTCCTTTTGTTTATAATTTTTAGGACATTATCGGGGTTAATGTCTTTTATTTATTGTTGTTTTGGTGTACTGTTTGTTGTCATGTTCTGTTTTAGAATGTATTAATATTTTTCAAAATAAAATAAAATAAAATAGGGTGGGCAACTGTGGAAGCCTAGGTGACCACATTAATCTTCTATGGCCCAAAACAGACGGGCACGAAGAGGCGCCGTTGCGGTGCCATTAGGGTTCGGGAACTCACATTATTTACATGCTCCCGAACCCTAACATGTAATGGCACCAGCGCCATTACATAACGCCGTTTACACAGCGTACGTAATGGCACCGGTGCAGCTGCACAGCTTCCGGATGGAGCTGTGCAGTTGCGGCAGTGCAAAGGCACGTAATGGTGCCTTTTTTCTGTGTTGCACTGCAACTGCGCAACAAAAAAGGAGTGTGGTTTAACCTCTCCTTTTTTGTGGCACAACTGCGCAGCAGCATCTAGTTGGTGTGGTGCAGTTGCACCACAAAAAAGGTGGTGCCAGACGGCCCTTTTTGGGCAGTCTGTACCACCCCTATGAAACCTTGGAGGGCTGCATTATCTCATCACATCTGCTTCTGCAATAAATAAATTTGGGGGGGGGGTTTCCAAATGCCCTCTTGGGGTCAGGAGGGCATTCCCACCATGTTTTGAGCCTCCTTGGACCCCTAGAAGGCATTTTTGTCATTTTTGAGGCAAAAAGAGTATTTTTCAACCATTTTGCAAACTTTTGGTTTGATCCCTGGTGAGTACAGGTGATGGAAACACTCCATATCCTCTAGAGCTAATGCTGGGACATATAGAGCATTTATTTTACCCTTGGTGGACCCTAAAATGGTTTTGGGGGTGCATTTGGCCAATGGGCTGAACTTTGCCTGCTACTGATTTAGAGCAAAAGTACAAATAAGTAATCAAATTACTTAAATCTCTTGTGCTTTTTTACTTGATTGATTTTAATGCCTTGGATCCATATTGGTAATGTAATAGGTGGTGAGTTAATTTAGTTTGAAAGACAAATTTGAGGAAGTCTTTTGAAATTTGAAATGCAGATTTAATGTAATAAAGACAATAAGCATTAATACCTACATCACATGTACATGTCAGTATAATACAGGTCAGGTTAAGTTTCCCTTATCCAACATGCTTGGGATCAGAGGTGTTTTTGATTTCTGATTTTTTTCAGGCTGATTACAGGCCAACTAATCTGCAGTGCTAGCTCTGACTAATATGAAACTAGCTACATGAACTACAGAATTAACATAACTTACATAAAAGTAATGCAAATGAAGCACTGAAGTTGGGAATAAAAAATGAAAAGAATATGAAAACTCTCCAAGAACTTACATTTCATTCACAGGGTAGTTGATGATTTAGAAAACAAGAATCATAGGCTGAAACAACCATTTTAGGGGTATCCTGGAAACTGAAGAACATAGTGATGAGATTACACTGCTTATTCTATGGATAAATAATGGAATTGGAATTGGAAGAGACTACAAGGGCCATCCAGTCCAACCCCGTGCCATGCAGGGACACAAAATTGATGGATGGCCATCTAGCCTCTGTTTAAAAACCTCCAAAGAAGGAGATTCCACCTCTCTCCAAAGGAGAGCTCCTGAACAGCTCATGCTGTTCCTCCTAATGTTGCGGTGGAATCTTTTCTTTTGTAGTTTGAATCCATTGCTCTGGGTCCTATTCTCCGAACAGCAGAAAATGAAATCCTCCTCTCTCAGGCAAGGACATAGGATGAGTGTCTTATTCTGGGGCCACAGATAGTCCTGGCCTTGGTTAAAATAATAATAATAATAATAATAATTTTATTCATTTATTTATAGCCAGCCCAATCATAATCCGTTTGGGTTACAACATTAAAAATACTTCCATCCCAACCCCCCTCCCAATACTAAAATTACAATTAAACTATCACAGTTTAAAAACAGTAAAATACAATAACTTAAAAAGGGGAAATAATAGGTAGACAAGCGATGTAGGTTATAGTATACGGTATATGGGGAGAGGAGTTAAGTTGGGTAGGCCTGCCAGAAGAGATCCGTCTTAAGAGCCTTCTTAAAGGCTGCAAGAGTGCAGGATCTCCTCCGGCAGGACCTTAGAGTGTGGGATGGACAACAGGGAAGAAGGCGAAATGTGCTAGTCCTGCATGCAAGATACCCTCCCAATATTAAAATCACAAAGGCTTTAAATAATTTAAATTCAATTGTTGTAGAGAACTTAAATTCCACAAAGTATATTCCACAATTTATATAAGTTCCAAAACAAAAAATGCTTCATTTATATATACTGCCTAAAGAGAGTCTAAGCGGTTTACAACTGTAAGCTACTTGCCCCCAACAATCTGGGTAGTCATTTTAGCGACCTCGGAAGGATGCAAGCCTGAGTCGAGCTTGAGCCCTTTTGCTGATATTGAACTCACCACCTCATGGTTTTGAGTGAGTGGCTGCAGTACAGGCATTTAACCACTACGCCACCAGGGCTCATTCCTTTGTAAATGAAAAATGCTCATATTGCATGGAACATGTTTATACTGTTTAATGTGCTTCTGACAAAAAGGTTAAATATAGATGGGATATCCCATATAAAGTCATGATATATAGTGGCGGAAAGAATTTTGTTACTTTAGTGACATCATAAATGACTGGATAGATTTATACATCTGAGTGCCCAGAGAATGAGAATAACCCACAACTGAACCAGAGGATGCTCAGTCTACCAGAAGTCCAGCTAAACTGGAACACAGTCACTACTAAGCAATGACACTGCAGTCATTGACACAGAACACCAGAGGAGAGCAGAAATGTAACAGAGGTGATTGCCATTTCACCATCTCTCCAGTCATCTATTGCCATTTTGACAGGCCCAATACATTGTTACGTAATATGTCAACAAATCAAAAAAACAAACACCCCCCCCCCTTGATTTTCTAGAAGAGTAGGAAGGTTTGATAACCTAACTGTAAGAGTGTTTCAGTCTTCCTCCTAAAGGGAAATGATTATTTGTGCCTGAATGTGGAAAGGAAGCCTTCCCAGCCCTTTGTTGGTATGTCCATTGTATTTAGGTTAAAAATTCCTGGTTTTTAAGTGACTCTCTGGTTGTTGAATGTTTTTCTATGCTGAAATCGGTGATGGTACCTCATTTATCTAGCAAATACCAGGATTCTTTAATCTTTTGTGGTGCTGTAATGACACCGAACCTGTATACTGTATATGGATAGAATTCCCTGAGCTGGAAACACTTATAAACCCTGGATAGTTTGGAGGTATTATCAATCAATATTAATAGTTTGGGCTCTATAAAAAAAGTGGTGTAGAATTATAAGAACAGCACAGTCTTAGACAATATAGTAATTCTTCTTTCATGAGATCCATTAGGTCAGCTGCATTGCAAAAGGTGTGTCTCACCCAAGCCTTGGCAGCAATACTGCAAGGGTGTGTGTGTTTTGCATTGCTGTCATTTCCCCCTAAATTGAAAAAAAAAAATTCTGAAAGACTCAAGAGGGCAGTTCATTTTTGTGAAGGAAGTAGTTGTTGACAATACTGTTATGCCCTTGAGGGAGCCCAGGCACAATTGAAGAGAGAATTATTAAATAGTTTGGAAAATAATTTATTATTTCCTTGTAATAAGGTTCTGCAAAGGAACTTATACTTCAGTAAAATGGATTCAGACCGTATACTTATGTAGAGAAATAAGACAAGAGTGTCCGTTGTGTCCTCTGCTGTTGTCAGAATGTAACTGCAAAGCCACCATCAGATGTTCTCCAGTTACCAAAAGGATCCTAATCAACAATCAAACAGTGGGCATAATTTCATAAACAGGTTCTACAATCTATTCAACAACCTGAAAACTCTATACTTTAAAACAGATAACAAGAAAGTCATGTACTCCCTGTAACCTGCCCCAGGCAGTCATCAGTGGATCAGGTGAAGTTTCTGAACACTTGTTACCAGGCTATGTAGCTATGTTCTAGAAGAGTTTATTCCTGACGTTTTGCCAGCACCTGTGGCTGGCATCTTTCTCTGAAGATGCCAGCTATAGATGCTGGCACAACATCAGGAATAAACTCTTCTAGAACATGGCCACATAGCCCGAAAAACCCACAAAAAACTATGGATGCTGGCCATGAAAGCCTTCAACTTCAAATTAATGTTAGTTTTTTAGTACACAAATCTGGAAGACCTCTCCCATGTGGACTGTTGAGGGGGAGGAGGAGAGTTATCATGGAATGGGTTATTTTGGAGTTAAAATCCATTTGGGTTAAGATCACGATAATATGTTTTTTTCAGTGCGCTGATTTGGGATATGTCTGCATAGATGGACAAAGGGGGTAGTAGTGGTAGTGAAGGAAGAGAAGCAGGAGGTATTAGGTGGGTTGCTTTTTGCTAAACCTAATCTATATCAAACCTAAAATATTTGAAATTGATATCAATGCGCAAACACATGCACACATACATACATCATTCTGTTTGCTTCTCCTCCTATTTCCCCACCCTAATCCATCTGTGCAGAAATATGTAATGGAATTATATCCCCGTCATACTTCTGCATAGTGTGGAAGTGAAGGAAGAGGAGAATGAAGGCTAGAAAATTAAGATTTACAATCACTACTCCTAAACTCACTTTGCTGAAGGTGAGGATTCTCTTTCCCCAGTCTCTTGATTTTTTTTTTCAACTTTACATTTTATTTTATTTCAGGTATAAAGAAATTACCACATTCCAAAACTGGTTACATTAAATCTAATTATACACTCACATCACATTGTTTATTCTTTTACCTATTCCTTTCTTCAAACAATTCTTACGACTTTCATACTATCCCATGTCCCAATCATCCTTCTCCCATTCATACCTAAAACTTCTTATCTCACTCAATCTGGGTAGGTCTTTTATGGTTAAATTAACTGTACTATCAGTCCTCACAAACCCTGCAAATTAAAAGAAAAAGAGATCTATCATCTTTAATGTTCATCTATCCTTCCTTATTTTATTGTATTTAGTATTGAGCTCAGTTGATTAATCGTTTATTTGTATTGCAGTTTCATTTAAATTCTTCTGTCATGGGATAATCTGTTTACTCTTCCCATAGGCTGATTACATCCTTCCACTTTTCTTCATAGTTTAAAAAACAGCTATGAAGAAAAAAAACACTATAAACAACTATGATTTTTTTTTAAAAAAATATTGCTGCAGTGTAGCTGTTATCCATTTTTATAACCACTGTTTCCACATGCCATGCTTTCCTTTAAGTCTGAGTGCCTCCCCTAATACCACCAACACATGGGACCTGGGAGTGGGAGCTGCTATTGCCACAGTGGTGGCAAGCAAGCTGCCATTATGAACCCTACTTCCTGATCTGACCGCTCTGGGAAGGAAAAAAAAATATAAGATATCAGCAGTGCCCTTATTAGCTTGCTGGGGTACCCTGAGTTGCTGGGTTGCACAATTTGGAAACAGTTGTGATTGCTCATTTCTGAAAGAATCTTTAAACATTTGGTGTTTATGACTGGCTATGTTTGATTATACTTGATTTTTATTCAGTGGTAATGTTGCCTAATATAAGGAATGTTGGGGATATAGATCTTTTCAGAACAGTTCCCACTCACAGTAGCCCAATTACAAACTAAACAGGGAGAAGTAGAGATCTCTTGATCTTAGGGTATGGTTTCATCCTATTGTGCACTTCTGACCCTCAGATTTTCTAGTGCCTTTGGAAAGCACTGCATTACTCCTCTGAACATAAGAAAAGGGCAGGTGATAGCAATTTATCATGAACTTTTCAAAAACAGTTTGGAGAAGATGACTGGATCAAAAGTGCCATGGGAGAGGGACCTTAACATCTGCATGCCAGATGTCCTCTCTCTAATATGGTGTCTGCAAGTGGATACAAGGCAATCCATTTGGGGCACTTCAGCCCTATAGTTAAGGTAGAACTTTATATCAGCCTTCAAAAGGACACACATGGGTAGAATGGACAACAGTTTTGCACTATGGAAATAGGTTCTAGAAATTATGAAGCTAAGGACAGATCAACAAATGAAATCTGGGAGAGAAGAGCTATTATTATCTGTTCTATAAAATAATAATCTCTAGTCCTGTTGGGATACTGCACTGGCATGCATACACACACACACAGACACAGCTGTACAAGAGATTTCACTTTATCAGATGTATGTGTCCATGCAGTAACCACTGCAGCCAATTTTTGCTCAAGAACATAAATGGATTTTGCACTTTTGACTTGGTATGTAGGGAGCTGATTGATCATTGTGAAACATGTGTTTTAAGGCTGTGCAGTCCATTGTGCAGTCAGTTGCACACCACGGAATCCCAAGTAATTATGCTGACCTGTATTGATACAATACTGAAAGTTTATAAGAGCTTTCAGCCACTGTGGCCTTCCAGGCATGTGTAACCTCAGATCCAGTGAAAAAACAAAAAAAGTTTTCTGTATCCCAAGACTCCTCCAGGAGGCTGAATATGAGTTCCATTCTTTAATAGAAAAAAACCAAACCAAATCAAATGAAACTGCTCCAGGAATGTTTTTCCCACTAGCAGAAAAAACTAATTACTGTTTTAGAGGAATGGAAGAAGCAGGATTTTGAAAACTAAGAATAACATCTGGCACAACTGCTGGACACCTCTGTCTGCTGATAAAATTGTTAAAGCATTTACATTAAATTAGAATGGTATTATCAGAGTCAATGTACATAATGTTTCCTGGAGATTCTTGTGAGTTCTTCTCTATGTGTGGGTAACAGTACACAGAGAAGGTTAAGTGAATTTGTTTGTATATGTTGTGTATTGTTTAGATATTTAATTTATTTGTTTTTGTAAATCATTTATGTATTTTGTGTTTTTGTTTATCCAATTTTGTAAACCACTTTGATCTTTTTGCAAAGGCTGTATATAAATAATTTTATTGTTGTTGTTATTGTTACTTTGTGGAATTTATTTTGTGGAATTTGTTACTTTGTGGTAATTTGCTACCTCAGTGGAAACTTATTAATAACTTTGCAGCGAACATTAGCCACAAACTGAAAGAGATAATGTATTAGTACTGTTAAGGATATAGTTTAAATAGCTAAATAAAATTTGGTTGAAGATTTCGGGTTTATAAGATTGTCACCACTTTCTGAAATGTGATTTATTTTTATTTTTATTTTATTTTTTTGGTAAAGTGTAATGATTCTAAAGGACATAGATAATAATTTTAAAGGAATAAAAATAATGGTTTTTAAGTAATAGAATAAATTAGAACCGATAAATTATTTGTACATGGTTATTACTACTATTGGTGACAGGTACATTATATTTAAAAGCTTGATTGTACTTTCCATCCAGTTCTGAGCATTGTGAATGTGTGCTGGTTTCTATGAGTGAAGCAGCTACTTATATGTAACCAAAAATAAAAAATAAAAAAATAAAAAAGCAAAAAAGAAAGAAAAAAAAGAAAAAGAAAGAAAAAAGAAAAAGAAAGAAAAAGAAAAATGCAAATCACTGAACTTTGGCTGGATAGCAATCACTTGGTCAAACTTGCTATATGGCATTACTTGCTTTATACATTTCTTCACTATTAATATTTCTAGATTGATTCATTGAATTCTTAGAAAACAGAAATACACATTAGTTAAATACTGTCCCTCTCCCTTTTCCAATCATTTCCCATTCCATTCCCCATCCCCACCCCCATGTTTCATCATTCCACTTTTTGTATCCCCCCCTCCTCCTTTGCTATGTTCTGTTCATTGTTAGGAAGGGACACCTCAGAAGAGCCATTTCAGCTCAACTCGGCATCATCAGAGGCTAGCAGAACCAACGGCTACAAAAGTGAGTGAACATAAGGCAAACTGAAATATATGAAACAAGGGAATTAGTTCATATCTTTCATCACAGCTACCGTGTACTTCACAATAGCATTTCCCTTTGTTTTAATACATTGCTATTGCCTATTAAGATTCATAGTATAGCAGGTGCTAACATTGGATTGACTGATTTTTACAGCTATGTTACTATAATGGACTAAATGGATCAAAATATTTAAACAAACTGTCTTGGACATTAATTTCTGTTTTGTGTACTTGTTGAGTTTTGGATTTATGATCCTAGACATAACAGATTACAGCTGCGTATGTCCAGAAAAACAAAAGATTGGTAAGCAGGTAGAGAATATGATCTCTATAATCATAGTTTCGGGTAAATGTAACCAAAGTGATTAATGAAAGGAATCTAAGAGGAGAGAGTTACTGTATATACTTATGTATAAATCTAGAAATTTAGGTTTAAAAATTGTACCAAATAACTGAGTTGACATCCACGGGTCAATGTAAGTACTTAATTTTAACACATGTATATATACTATCTATCTATCATCTATCTCTATCTATCTATCTATCTATTTATCTATCTATCTATCTATGCTGAAAGGCAAGAGTTTAATCTGCCCTAGAAGCACTGACTCCCTTCTACTCTCTCATCCATCCAGCCTTTAGTATATACACTAATAGTTATGCCTGCTGGAATTTTGTAAGTTCTTTGGAATTGTTTTCATTTACTTAATCTTTTACATCCTTTATTATATGTACCTAACTTTTACCCTCAACTTATCCACGGGTCATATCAAAATCCATAATTTTGGCCCCATAACTTGCCCTCATCTTACATAGGAGGTCGACTTATAGTCGAATATATATGGTAAGTGGGACAGAAGTCTACTGTGTACATATCCAAGGACTCATGACAGTCAAGGAATGCAGTAGTGCATTTATTTGCAACAAGATGCTTAGGCAGAAGGATAGAAACACAGTTTTTCCTCTCTCTCTCTCTCTCTCTCTCTCTGCCTTAGGAGAACCTGTATTAACTATACAGTTCTGTATGCACAGCCATTTCCATTCCTGATATGCCTGGTAGTTTTTCTTTGCTCTTTTCTTCATATCAGAAGAGCCATGCCAGCTCAGACCAAATGTCAATCTGTTCATACAGTTGCCAGCCAAATGTTTCTGAGAAGCCCAGAAGTAGCTCCCTCTTTTTCTTGTGCTTCTCAGCAACTGACATAATCTCTCTTCTACTGGAGATAATATTGGACAAACAGGTAAGTTTTTAACCAAGAGGATTAATAGAGAAAAAAATTGATAAAAGAAATGGCAGTACCAAAAAATCCTTCAGGCAGAATATTTTAATGTTCTTGCACGTAAACTCACTGTCCTTCAAGTTCCCTTCCCTTCCTAATCTATTCAAGTTGTTTTGAATTTTCACCCTGTCCTCTGGGGTTTAGCTATTCCTTCTTATTTTGTTTCATCTCTAAATTTGATAAGCATGCCCCCTATTCTTTCATCCAAGTCATTGATAAAGATGTTGAATAGCACTGGGCCCAGGACAGAACACTGTGGCACCCCACTTGTCACTTCTCTCCAGGATGAAGAGGAGCCAATGCTGAGCACCCTTTGAATTCAGCCAGTAAACCAATTACAAATCCACCTAAGAGCTGTATTGTCTATCCCACATTTTACTAGCTTGTTTGGAAGAATATAAGGAGGGACTTTGTCAAAAGCCTTACTGAAATCAAGATACTCTATCTACAGCATTCCCTTTGTCAACCAAGCTGGTAATTTTATCAGAGAGAGAGAGAGAGAGAGAGAGAGAGAGAGAGGAAGGGACTTTTTTCCACCTTTGGTGGAAATGTGAAAAAGGAAAGGAATGTTGGCAACAATGTCCAAGATATTAGGAGTTGATATCCCGCTTAACCCTCTGATCTTCCTTCTTAATATGATTTGTAAACTTCATAATGAGAAAATTAAGAAGTATGCTAGACAGATTTTGTATTTGATTACTTTGGCGAGAATTCTTTACGCCCAATACAGGAAAAGTACATCAAACCCCAAAGAAGAGGAATGAATTTATGGGCTTCAAGAAATTAAGAGATTAGATTTATTAACAGTTATACTAAGAAATAACTCTGTAGATAAGATAAAGGAAGAATGGAAATGTGTGGACCGTTTTTGTAATATTAGTGATGAAATATCATAAATATAATTGGGTTTGATTTCAAAGGTTTAATCTTACGGAATAGAAATATTAAGAATATAGTTTGAATTTAATTCTTTTCATGGTATTCCAGGTGGTCTTGGAAGTGTTTAAACAGGGGGTACTGTAATCCTGTTGTTGAAGCTTTATGTATTTTTGTGGGTTCATCTACGGCACTGTATGTGATTGTATAGTTTTGTTCGAGTGTATTTGTTTTATTGTGTCTTTGTTTGTTTGTATAATATTTGATATAGTAATAAAAAAAATATTCACATACTCTCTGTTTAATGCTCTGCTCTAGAATCTTTCCTGGTGTTGATGTCAGACTAAATGGGTGATAATTGTTGGGATCCTCTTTTTCCCCTTTTTGAAGATGAGGACAACATTTGCCCCTCTCCAGTCTACTGGAACTTTTCCTCTTCTCCAGGAATTCTTAAAGATTATTGCCAATGGCTCTGAAATTACATTTGCCAGTTCTTTTAATACCCCTGGATGCAGTTCATCTGGTCTCAGAGACTTAAATTCATTTAGATTAATCAGGTGTTCCTGTACCTGGAACTGTTTTAAATTGTGCCTTCAATATTGCCCTTTTGAGAAACTCCCATCCATCCTGAAATCCCTTCTCTTGTAGTATTCCTGACTACAGGATCACCACCAGTACTTCTCTACATTTACTAAAACCAGCTCTCCTAAAATCTAGAATGTGTGTCTGACTATGCCTGGCTTCTTCTTTCCACTGTATAACAAACTCTAGGAGAACATGATCGCTCCCACCTAAGTATCCTACCACTTGAAAATCATTAACCAGGTCATCCCTGTTGGCTAGGATTAGATCTAAAATAGCTGACCCCCTTGTTGCCTCTTTTTTTGGACAATGAAATTGTCTTCCAGGCAACTGAGGTTTTGGTTGACTTTGACTTCCAGAAAATATCCGAATAGGTTAAATCACCCATCACTACTACATCTCCCTTTTCTCATTGTGTGGTCATCTGTTTTGGAAAGGCATCATCCAGTTCTTCAGTCTAACTTGGGTGTCTGTAGTAGACTCCCACAATAACATTCCTGTTGTTTCCTTTCTCTTTAATTTTTATCCAGATTCTCTCCACCTGATTTCCAGGATTTAAGTCGTGGATCTCCTCACAGGTATAAACATCCCTGACATATAATGCAATTCCTCCTTCTTTCCCGTTTGACCTAGTTCTCTTTTAAAAGTTATACAGTGGGTCCTTGTTATATGCTGGGGTTTCATTCCAGGACCCTCCGTGGATAACCAAATCCGTGGATGCTCAAGTCCCACTAAATATAATGGCACAACAAAATGGTATCCCATATATAAAATGGAAAATCAAGGTTTACTATTTGGAATTTATATTTTTTGGGAATATCTTCAAGCTGTGTATGCTCTAATCCCTGGATAAGGAGGGCCAACTGTACCCCTCTGTTACTACATTCCAATCATGAGACTCATCCCACCAGGTTTCAGTGATGCCTATTATATCATACATAGATAGGTCTTGTAGCACCTTTAAGACTAACTGAAAGAAAGAAATTGGCAATATGAGCTTTATGAAAGCTTATGCTTCCAATTTCTTTCTTTCAGTTAGTTTCAAAGGTGTTGTTACAAGATTTGTCTACATACTGATTCTACAGACTAACATGGCTGTACCATTGAATTCTATGCCTATTATATTGTATTTTTCTTTGTTGTTCAAGGAGTTCAAGTTCATCTTGTTTATATCCCATGCTCAATGATCTGTGTAGAAACATCTAAAACCAAGGGTCCTCCCCCTAGCTGCCTGTGTAAAGTTTTTTCTCTCCCACTGTTGGGTCCTTGCCTATTTGCCTTGTTCCCTATTGTTTGACTATTATCAATTTGTGGGGCTCCCTTAGTTCAAAAATGCCAACTGTTTTACAGTGCTGTAGCATGACTGTTGACTGGGACACTTACAGGAAGCATACAATTAGTTATGAAAACTTCACTGGCAACCAGTCTGTTTCTGGGAACAATTCAAAGTCTAGGTTATAACTTACAAACCCGTATATGATTTATGTCCAGGCTACTTGCAAAACTGTATTATAGCAAAAACAACTGCTGGGTTTTTGAGATCTTGGGGAAGGACTTTTCTCTGAGTACCACAATCCTCAGAGGCACCTGGAGAGAAAACATGTGGGAAGACTTTTTTTTGCTGATATTGCCCAGTCTCTGGGCCTCCCTCCTAAGGGGAGGCTAGACTGTCTTTCTGCCTGCTATCCTTCCATTGGCAGATAAAGGATTTTTCAAAATTCAAGATAGGCTTTTGGCAGTTCTGAAGAGGATCGGCTTGTTACTACCTGCTCTATAATTTTTCAGGGACATGTTTTTAAATATTGTATTTGGTCCGTTTTACATTGGCAAAAAGAGGTGTGTTGAAGGCTGCATGAAAGCCCAGCCTTTAGATGAGAAAAAGGGAAAGTGTGCCATGAAAACACTATTTTGGAGTTTTAAGGGAGAAGAAGTGCTTTAAAAAGGAGCTGGCCCATTTTACATTGGCAAAAAGAGGTGTGTTGAAGGCTGCATGAAAGCCCAGCCTTTAGATGAGAAAAATGGAAAGTGTGCCATGAAAACACTATTTTGGAGTTTTAAGGGAGAAGAAGTGCCTTTAAAAAGTAGTTTGATTTCCCCACTACTTTTTTAAAAAGGGTGCAGCATTGCTGGCCCGTTTTACACGGGCAAAAAAAGGCGCTTTTAGGGCTAAAAAGCCCGCATTTAGGGTTAGGGAGGGCGTAGCCTTTACACCCTCCCTAAGCCTAAAACACATGGACGCCGCCATTTAAAGATGGCGGCGTCTACACGGTGGCGCCGTACAAGCGTCATCACGTGCGCAGCGTTTTGACGCGCTGCGCACGTTTTGACGCTCTGGCGGCGCGGGAGGGCGCCAATCGCGCCCTTCCCGCGCCGCAAAAAAAGAGCTCAATCCCGGAGCTCTTTTTTGCGGCGGGTCGTTGCGGTGGGATGAGGCCTCTGGGGCTGCCCGTGTGGCAGCCTAGGCCTCATCTCGCCGCTAGAAGGGGCGAGTTTGGACCGCCCCTTTTAGCCAATGTAAAAAGCACCCCTATTGCATCTAAAGGCTAAGGTGTAGTTGAACGGTTAAATGGGGCTCTGTATCTTTAAAGCGCCCATTTAAAGGCAGCGATACAAGTGCGGAGGGAGGGAAGGTGCCAAGACAAGAAGAGACCTTCAGAGCCCGGCCAGAGTGCGCCTGCACCTTCCTTCACCTCCTCCCTTTGGTTGAGAGAGTGTGACTTCTAGGGAGACAGCAGGGCACTGGAGGCGCTCAGCCAGGCCAGGGCAAGCTGGCAAGAGGAGGAGGAGAAGGGGAGGGACCTGGAGCACCTCCGCTGCCCTGCTTCCCTGCAAGTCACACTCTCTCAGCCAAAGGGAGGAGGAAGGCAGCGGGGAAGGAGGGAAGGAGGGAAGGAGCCAGGAAGAGACCTCCAGAGCCTGGCCAGAGCACCCCTGGCCCTCCTGCTTCCTCTTCAAAAAGAAGGCTGGAAAAGTAGGACGTGTCCTGGCAAAGGAGGACGTGCCTGGTCAACTTGGAAAAGGGGGGCCTCTGCTCAAGAATGGAGGACATATGGGAATCCCTCCTGGACAGAGGGCTGAAACCTCAAGACAACTCAATATAATGCTCTGACAGAACACAGACTACAACTCCCATGAGCCTTTGCTACCATTTCCCAAGATGCCTTAATTTGCAACAGAAAGCCGACCAGTATGTTCACATGTGATGAATTCTTTCGTATTGACTCTGCATTTTCTTTTTGTGTAGATGCTCTCTTGTTTTGTGTGTGATGAGCTTGTGCGTAATCACGTGCATTTCCGAACTGACCTCACTTTCTCCCTCTTTCGGAATGGTCCTGTACTCCCCCATGTGATAAGCTCCGACTGTATGGTGTACTTGCGCAATTGCGCAATTCGCAGCCAGCAAGGGAAAAAAATGTTTAAAGCGCGGCTAAAAGCCACGTTCCTTGCCGCCCATGTAGCTGCTCCACCTGTGTTTGTAGCGTTTTGACAGCTTCCCATGTAGTTGCTGAGCCACAGAAAAAACCTCAGTCTAGCTGCCCTGTACTTTTTAAATGCACACCTGGGGCTTGCTGTCTAGCTGCTAAGCATTAAGGAAAGTGCAACTTCATGTCACACTTTCTTGCCAATGTAAAAAGCCCCTTTGTTGTTTTAAATAAGGTTTATAACTTAATTCTGTATTATTGATTTTAATTACATTCTTTTATTTAAGATTACTTTGAAGTGCCTTGATTTCTGTCTTGGAATGAAAAGTTATAAATACAGTAAATAATGAAATTTTTAATGGCTTTCTAAGGGATTCTGGAAATCACCCAGGCTTCCTTGTAGAGGGGCCCAGTTTCCTCTTTTCTGCTATTAATTCACAGAGAGTCTAAATACCCTAAATGCACCAGATTATGTCTGATCTTAGAAGCTATGCAGGGTGAGCCTTGATTAGTACTTGTATGAGAAACTGCCAGTGAATACCAGGTGATGTATTTCAGAAGAAGGAACTGGCAAAACCACCTCTTAGTATTACTTGCCTAAGAAAACCCTGTGAAATTCCTGGGGTTGTCAGAAGTGGATAGGCAGCTTGAAGGCATACAGACACAGACAGACACACACACAGAGTACATGACAATACTAAAACAGCTGTGGTTTTCTTTTGCTGTAGTGATACAGTGACAACTGGGTCAGGGGCTTCAAGGTCATAAGTTTGATATCTACTGAACTTGTCATATTTTCAATAGAGAAAACAGAGATTTACATTGTATTGTTCAACATTACCACTTGTCAAAAATCATAATAAAATATTATCTTATGTTGAAATGTTTGCGGTTACTTGAAATGAAGGGATATCTGTGAGCGTGAAATGATTTGCTGCTGGTCATCTGTGTAATCGTTTTTGTTTTTGCTTTTTTTGGAAAGAAGTATGAAGTATGAATGGAAGCTGGCAGGAATAACAATATTCTTTCCATTGTTCCTTTTTTTTTTTTTTTGAAAAATCCAGATAGATAATCAGTCCTGTTGTATATATATTTATTTCGCTTTTCTGAATCTATAGAAATTGTAAATGCATTCCACTGTAGAATTTTTTTTATGTGGGAACAAGCTGTAAGATTACTGCCCTAACTAGCCTCTAGCAAGAAATCCAGCTTTATTAATTAAAGAGAAAACTGACATTATGGAAATCATTTTTACTACTTGCTCTTTTCTTGATTCCTTTTGGCTTCTGTTATCTCAGACCTCAGCAGGAGGCTGCCTTATCAAGATTGTTGTGTCCCAAATCACGTTGCAAATATTTCTATGGAATCTGACCTGGCAGCAATTTACAACTGCAAGATGTTACCTTGATATCCATCTTGAAGGCAGAGCATACATTTGAAGAATATCTTGAGTGGATAAATGGGATTAGTTTAAGAAGATTTACACTGCTATGCATTTCCAGACTTTTTGTCTGCAGTCATAGAAGGGCATTATAAGGTTATGGAGAAATGTCCATTATCTTATGGCTATGAGTATGGAAAAAGAGTGCAGTTTCTAACTGGCTTCTTGGAATAAATGTGTTTCTCTTTTATTAGTTCAGAAATCATTTCCTAATGTAGCAATTAATTTATGTAATTGCTGCAGTAATTACTTGTAATATTCAAGCAATTATTGAATAATACAAACCACTTGGAGAAGACTTTCATAATCACTTACACAATAAGAAAAGGGGACTTGTAAGGAAAGTTTCACAGTGTCTGCTTGCCTTATGTTCTGTTGTGGTCCCAATGTGATGACTGGAGTTATTTTATATATTTATTTTTACAACATTATGCTTGACTCTCACCCATTCTTCTCAGAAGAGGCCAGGTTGCAGATTAAAGGTCTTCCCTTAAAGAGGAATTATTGTTTAACACGAAAGCAGATGATACCCTTTTCAGGGCTCAGAAAATGAAAATCATAGCCTACAAAGTGGAAGTCTACACAAGACAGCTCTAGTTGTCATTTAGAAATACTGGGACTTGCCAGATTTCTCACTGTTGGGACAACTGATGTTACCAGCAATAGATACCGGAGATTCTTCTCCAATTTGTTTACTTCAAATAGGAAATTATTTTGAATGGCACCATTAAATTTCTCCTGCTCTTCCCTACCCCTAAACTAATAGATTTAGTTTGCTAATATATGGGGAAACTTTGTGGCAAATTGCTAGTATCTCACTGTCACTGTAATAAGGACAGCCCCATCCTCTTCCAAATTAACCAATAAGTTCTGGTTAATTAATGCTTCAGTTTCTGTTAAGACAACCACCACATCTCAGCTAGATGTTAATTGGCAAAAAGTATAGGCAAACATTTTAGTCAGTCAGGATGCTGCTACTTGCTTTCTGGGCTGTCTCAATGTAATTGCTAAGAAGGAGATGACTTTGAAAGTCTCCATTTGACTCTGTGGTCTTCCAGATGTTGTACTTTGCTGTTGCTGATTTCCAGAGGAGTGTATTTCGCTAACATATGGAAAGGTCCCAGCCCCATTGTGAAGGTCCTGAAACCAGCTGCTGAGAGTTGGAGGTCACCGTTCTCCATAGTGTAAGGCTACCAGCCATTCCATATGCTATTCTCTGTTCTGGTCCCTCAAGCTGACAAGCCAAGCTGCAGAAGCCTTTCAGTGAATGAAGCTCCTTCTGTGCAGCCCGTCATCATCAAGTGATGCCACAAAATGAGAGCCCCATGCCCAAGAGACCTTTGTCTCTGGCTCTTCAGCATGCATTTCTGTCATGGTATAACTCTTTAAATATTCGAAGATGAAGGGAGGGAGACAAAAAGATTCAGTTAGCAGCATTTGATGAAATCAAGACTCCTTCCAGCAAGCTTCACATGCAGTGTCAAAGTGAAATGGCAGTAAATGGCAGTATCGAAATCAGATGTTGATGTTAAGTAGTGCAAGTAAAGAAATTTAAGTTTTGAAAACAACAGTCATGTGTTGTATTCATGGAAAGAGAGTTTCATATAGAAAGCAACATTAATTGAGGAAGTAATGCTGCCTTTTGACCATCAATCTAACAAAAGCCCTGCTTCATTTAGCCTAGTCTAAAATAGCAGTAGTGTTTCAAACTTATGTAATAGTTATGTGGAGGTGTGTACTCTGTAGAATAGATGTAGATACTCACATACTGCTTTTGCAGTGTGTATATTACTTTTAGGTGTGATCTGAAGTTTGTGAGAATGGGTGGAGAATTATGTCTGAAAATAGTAAAAAGCTATGATGAGTCATTTTCAAGAAACAGTGGCTTCTATATTAATCATTTTAGGGCAAATCTTTCAAAGTAGTGTTAAACTGTCAGGAAGATTATGTAGGTTTTGAGTTAAAAATATCTGGAATCTGTAGTAAGTTAATGTTTTCAAACATTTATCAGTCAATTTTGTTTATCAGCCATGCATAGAAATGGCTCACTGCCAGGGGCTAAAATAAGCTATGCAACCTAAGATGTAACATGGATTTTCTAACAGTGTGTTATATAAATACTCTTTTATATGATGAAATGGAAAAACCAATCTGAATTTCCTGAATGTTTTAGTTAAAGAAAAATTGAAAATGCAATGTAACATATTTTTCATGGACAAAAAAACTGTGCTTTTAATTTTTTAAATGAATTTGTAATTTACTTC
This sequence comes from Urosaurus nigricauda, assembly GCA_034509955.1. Taxonomy (NCBI): domain Eukaryota; kingdom Metazoa; phylum Chordata; class Lepidosauria; order Squamata; family Phrynosomatidae; genus Urosaurus; species Urosaurus nigricauda. The sequence goes on from JAOEGL010000002.1 coordinate 38,665,649, forward strand.
TTCACTAAAAATAAGTGTTCAAGGAAGTTTACAATAAAAATATAATAAAAGTGCCACAGTAAATAACAGTTAGCAACCATAAAAACATAAAGGCAGTGTGCAAAGATTAAAATAAATAAATAAATAAATAAATAAATAAATCTTTTATTTTTATTCTGCCTTTCTGTGACGAGACAATCAAAGTGGCTCACAACACATTTAAAATATCCACATTCAATATTAAGTCCCAAATTTCCCTTTAAAACAGGATTAAACATGATACAATTAAAATTAGAAATTAAATATCTATTAATATTAAAAAAATAACGAGGGCAGAGTGGTGAGCTAATACATGATGTGAGGGGCAATCATTCTGTGGCTGGGCACTTTTATTCACGAAAGGCCTGCAGGAAGAGATCCATATTGACAGCTTTTTTAAAGCTGTCTAAGCTGGCAATTTGACGGATCTCTTCCTGCAGGCCGTTCCATAGTATGGGAGCAATTGCAGAGAAGGCCCTCTGGGAGGTATTTATTTATTTATTTTACAGTATTTTTAACCTGCTCTTCTCAACCCCCGAGGGGGGACTCAGAGCGGCTTACAAGGCAATCATTAGATGCCGGCAGTATACAATTTAAAACATAAATACAGCAAGTTAAAACAAGCATAATCAACAATAATTAACAATCAAACAGTTTAAGATCTCAATATATGATCCTTCCATATCCAAAAGCGGTAATCCGTGTTCTTATGACCATCAACGTTAACCAGTCCCAGTGAAGTGCTGCAATACATTAATGTGCAAAAGCCCAAAAGGTAGCAGTTAATCTGGTTTTTAAAGGCTGCAATAGATTCCACCTAGATGACCTGAGTGTACCAGGAAGATTATATGGGAGTAGGCAATCCCCCAAATAGGTTGGACCAACAACACCAGTGAAATCAGAACAGAAAAAAAAGCTACTATTAAAACCTGGATTTAGACACACGTATAAAAGATAATAATGGATATGGCACCTAGCAAATTTCATTGCAAAGGAATTCCACAGCAAGTGTGTCACCACAGCTATTGTGCTGTCTTCATTGGGCATATACCTCTGAAGGCACATCTGGGAGAGGCTTAAAAAGATTACTTGGCCAGCGTGACCTAGTTGTTAAATGTGTTACCTGGGATTTGGGATGGCAGGTTCCACTTACCACTTAGTCATGAAACTCAGTGGATGAATGTGGACCAATCCTAATCTGTCTGACCTACCGTACCATGTGAGATGAAGTGGCAAGGAAGAAAGACATATGTATAATTAGAGAAGAAATGGGGTATAATTGTAATTAATAATAAATGAATAAATAAAGATGGACTTTAGGATAAATTTTAAATCCAGGCACAAAAGATTATGAACTGTAGTGAATAACAAATGGTTGTTGTGTGCCCTCAAGTTCTTTCTGACTTATAGCAACCTTAAGGTCAACCTGTTGTGGAGCTTTTGTTCAGAGGGGTTTGCCATTGCCTTCCTCTGTGACTGAAAGTATGACTTCCCCTAAGTTACCCAGCTGGTTTCCATGGCCAAGCAGGGATTTGAACTCTTATCTCCATAGTCATAATCCAATGCTCAAATCACTACATTTGGCTAATGAAACACATCAAACAATTTCAGAAAACCATTATGCTATAATTTATGGGGTATGGTAAAGCTTTTGATTATGTAGCTCATGAAAAATTATGAATTGCTGTACCACATTTTCTTCTCCTGGTGCATAATTTATATTCAGGAAGAGAGGACAGAATATGGTGAAACACAGTGCTTTCCAGTTGACAAGATATGGCCTCATTTACCACACTTTCTTTTTAATTTACATGCAAAGCAGTTATCTGGAGAACAGGATAGACTTGAAGGAAGGAGGTATGAAAATTGGAGGAAGGAACACCAGTGGTTTAAGATGTACAGATGACACCATATTACCAGCATAAAATAGAAAAAGACTTGTAACTAGTGGTGAAAATTAAGGAGGACGAGCCAATTGCAGAGTTTGAGTTGAATATTAAGAAAATGAAAGTAGTGATCTCAGTTGATTTATATAACTTTAAAGTGGTTGATAAAGACATCAAAATAGTTTAAGATTTTGTGCACCTTGGCTCAGTCTTAGAACAAAAGTGAGGCTGTATTTAAGAAGTCAGAAGTACACTAAGAGCCGGAATAGTCCGGCTCTTAAAGCCGATGTATGGGCAGCTTGGGAGTTCAACATTTATATGCCTCATGCTCCCACGCTGCCCTGAAGCCGCCCAGCTACCCAGCTGCCTAGCCACCCAGATGTGGTCGAATTCAAGACACTGTGGTGTGCAGTATTTACATGTTGCTGCAGCACATGGAAGCCGGCTTTGGGCTGTGGCGGGGCAGGAAAACCCACCCTTTCCCTGGCCGAATAAGGAATGCATTTTTTGTGCTCCCTTTTCGACCAGGGTAAAGACAGATGGTATGTGTTCGCCATACCACCAATCTGTCTTCGGAAAGGGTGGATTTAAGCTGCCTCTTCCACTGGTATGTTTTGCACCAAAGATAAGGATGGGCAGCTATGAAAGAGATAGATAAGGTCCTCAAGTCTAAATACCAACTCAGGAATAATTCATGCCACTCTATTTCTGATTTCTGTTTATGGTTGTGAAAGCTGCACTGTGAAGAAAGGTGACACGAAGAAAATGATTTTATTGAAATGCAGTGCTGTAGAGAGTTCTGTGGATATCATTGAATGTCAGAAAGACAAATTCATGGGTCGAAGAGGAAATCAAACCTGAACTGTCCCTAGAAACCAGAATGATCAAACTGGGGCTATTATACTTTTGAGAAACCATAAAGCAACATGTCTTATTGGAAAGGACAATGGTGCTTGCTAATGCTGAAGGCAGCATGAAAAGAGAAAGACCACATTATAGAAGTATCAACTCAATGAAGGAAGCCACAGTCTTAAATTTTCAAGATCCGAACTGTGGTGACTGTGGCTCTTGGAGGTCTCTCATTAATAGGGTCACCATAAATTGAAACTGACTTGGCAGCACTTTTAAGCATAGGTGAGAATGGGAGCAACGTTTAACAGCATTATTATTATTATTATTATTATTATCAACATTTATTTATAGAGCACTGTAAGGTTTGCACAGTGGTTTACATAGTAAGGATCAAATAAAATAAGGGGAAAAAAATAAAAATCTGCCAAGTGGCGTACTGTCTAAAAACAACAACAACATTACATACTGTATATACTCATGTATAAGCCTAGAAATTTTAGTCAAAAAATTGACCCAAAAAACCTGTATCGACTTATCCAAGGGTCAATGTAAGTGCCCTACTCTGACTCTTCCCAAAAAAGGAAAAGAAAAAAAAAAAGAAAGAAAGAAAAAGAGAGAGAGATAGAGAGTAAGAAAGAAAAAAGAAAAAGAAACCAGCCTCTGATGAAAGACAAGAGCTTAATCTGTCCTGGAGTCTCTAATTCCCCTCTGTCCTGTCATCTACCCAGCTTTCAGTGTGAGCACAAACAGTGATGTTTGCTTGAATTTTGTAAGTTGTTTAGCATCATTTTCCTTTGCTTCATTCTTCCCGTCCTTTGTTACGTGCCTTACATTTTACCCTTGACTTATCCATGGGTCATATCAAAAACCATAATTTTGGCCCCAAAATCTGTCCTCGACTTGTACATGAGGTTGACTTATACTCGAGTATATACGGTAATTAAAATATCTCTAAAATAATACTTACTAGCTAATAATACTAGCTTTATGCATTGTGATTGCCAGTTATATGGGAATTTTGTGCTTTTATATTTTATATTTGTATATTTTGTATTTTTTAGACATTAAAAATGTAATGCAGCAGTTTGTTTGTAATGAATATTACTGTACTTTGGACAGCTTACAATAAACTGTTGGATTGCCTGATACTTCCAGTTTAGGGATTTGCAGGCTTTTCTGGCCTTCTAGGGGTTCCCTTCTAAGACACACGTAACAGACAAATATATAGATGTCAGGTGAGTGTGCGTGTGTGTGTCCCCGAAATCCCCCAAGTGGATAAATCTGTCTCTGTAAAGGAGAATACTCTCATAAAAAGCAAAACCCCAGAAATATAAACTTTACTGCTTAGTTATATTTTGGCCAGAAACTAAATTCTTATAAAAGAATTATATCTTGTCAACTTGTTGCTCTTTGCTGGAAGATACATGTGGCTCTAGCATTATATAGAGTGGCTATCAATAAACAAACATACAGATGTCAGGTAAATTTGTTTGTTATTGTGAAGAAATTAGTGGAACCAGGGTCAGACCCTGCAGTGGTGCATTATCTGTTTCTTGGGGAAAAGCTTGCATCCCACTTCAGGTTGTGGAAGACCTTAGTATATCCCAGGATGGAGCAAGGAGCTGAAGGTATTATATTGTGAGACCAACCTTATTTTTATTCATTTAATGTAATTTATATCTTGCCTTGCTGACAAAACAGAACACGCAGAGGAATTGTTCAGGAAAAACTGGAAGCACATCTCTGGGTGTTCTATTGATTGATGTTTTATTGGTAATGCAGTCCAGTGATTTTCTATTTGTATTGCTATCAAGGCCTTCTCCAGAATGCAATGTAACTTCAGAAATGTCTGAAGCTGAAATTCTCACAGCATTACTGGAAAAAGAAAAAGAAAAACTAACTCCCTTCCCCCCAAGACCTTGAAAGCAGTACAGGCTGAAACATTTTAGTTTTTGAGATGTGTCTCCTGTTCTGTGCATTTTATTGGGTGCTTTTGAATTTTTGCATACTAAGAAATTAGCAAGAATGAAATTCAAAGAAAAGCAGAAACACAATCAGCATGGTTTGGTTTAAACATATAAACATTAAACAAATAAAAATGATATATGTTTATGTTTAATAAAAACACTAAAAATACAATTGGGGCATGTTAATTAATAGACAAAAAATCATATAGCCAGTTAAACCACCTTTTAAGGCAGCCCAGCATAAATAAAAACATCTTTAGTTGCCTGAGAGGGGTTTCTGCATGTCATTTTATATTATTAAAGGCCATAGTTGTATCACCATCATCATCATCATCATCATCATCATCATCATCATCATCTTGTTGTAGGATTGTAGGCATGAAAAATTTTCTTGAAACATGTAGGTAATTACAAAAGTGTTTCAGGGTTATTTCAATATTGAGAGACATTGTCAATGTAGTAGAAAAGTAGTTTTACAGTGGCTGTGAAAGCTTTGTCATATCTACAGCATTAACCATCTTTTTAGCAGTTCATGAACATTGTAGCTTTTATTGATTCTAGGGAATAGGACTCTGCAACAAGCAATAAATGTCAATGTGAATTCCTTGCTTCCATATAGGGATGTTCAAATCAATATTACAGTACTTTGCTGGTAATGGGTAAGCAAATGGATGACAGTGTCTTGTGGACTACAGCTGGAGTTAAATCCTTTTCATTTGTACAGTAATCTGTTTTAGGTTAAAGTCTTTGTTTTAGTAAATAGAAATACAGCTAAATATTGAAACTTTTACCTCCTATATCATTTTGGTAAGATACATATAAATGGATATGATAAAATGGAACAATGTTAGCAAACAGGGCACAGTATTTTTTAAAAAAAATATTTGTATTGTGTGTTAGACTTTAAAGTATAAAGATCCTTTTTTACTATTGGGTCTTTGACTGGCTATGGACGCAAGCTCCTGCTTATCCGACTGGTTAGGGACTGGAGGACTGTCAGAAAATGGAATTGGTTGAAAAGTAAAACCCAAGTTCTTCTTCATGATCTCTGTGAAACATACAAATGGGTTATCCTGCACCTGTTCAGTATAACCATTTGTGTGATTTCACATATGATCGTTTCAAGAACTATGGTTACAGGTATGCAAACTATCATTCTTTGTGATCTCTGCGAATCACATAAATGGATTACACTGTACAGGTAAAGTATAACTCATTACTGTGATTTCGTAGATGACCACTCGAAGAACTACAGTTACAGGTATGCAAGCTGTCATTTTTTAGCTTGCAAATGCAAGACTGAACTCTAGATGGCACCAGGTCAACTGAGAGAGAGAGAGAAAAAAAAAAACCCAGAATGCCAACTAAGAAATGATTGGTTGAAAGAGTGGAGCAAGGGTTGAAAGTGTGGTATATGGGTATAGTTTAGATCTGACGGAAATGGAATAGCACAACATGCAAAAACCAGCCGTTGAAAAGAGGTGGAAGACTGTATATGGTTCTCAAACTATCAGATTTTCCAACTTAATGGAGTTCTTCTTTTTATAAAATGTTGCATTCAGGCAAATAGAATTTGGCTTATTACATAAGGTAGTTTACAGATAACAAAAGCTTAGAAATACTGTATTTTTGAGGGAGCCAAATAATGGGAGTATTTCTATACTTTTGACACCTATAAATGATTTTGCATATTGGAGCCCTGGTGGCACAGTGGGTAAATGCTGGTACTGCATTGACAACATTGTGAGTTGGATCCCAGGGCTCCAAGGTTGACTCAGTCTTCCATCTTTTTGTAAGACAGTAAAATAAGTACCCAGCTTGTTGGTGGCAATTGGCTTATAGATTGTAAACCACTTAGAAAGTGCTGAGTTCACTATTAAGCAGTTTAGATGTATAAGTGTTCTTGTGTAATCTGCTTCTGGTTTTGTTTATGCACAGAGAATGGAGCCTCTCATCATCTACTTCCAATCATGTAATCTATTTGATTTCTGTATGTCCATGTATAAAGTTGTCTCTTTGGTTATCTGAAGAATGTCCTTGCAGTAAACAAACACAAAATTTCTGCTCTCACTCTCTGGAACTCCCTTTCACTGGATGCTTGGCTGGCCTCCTCCCTACTTTCCTTTTGCCAGCAAGCAAAGAGGTTTTTGTTAAAGTAGGCTTTTAATATGTAGGCATGGGAGCTTATTATTTTATTTGTTTCTTTTTTGTCTTTCAAATTATTTTATGCTCTTTTAAATGGTAATTTTAATTGGTTTAGAAATTTTATAGTAAAGTTTTTTTTACTGACTCACTGGGAACTGCCTTGGGAAGAAAGGTGGCATACAAAAGAAAAAAAAATAAAAATAATAAAAACAATTTTAGGTTGCATCAATAGAAGTGTAGTGTCTAGATCAAGGGAAGTAATAGTGCCACTCTATTCTGCTTTGGTTAGGCCCCACCTGGAATACTGTGTCCAGTTCTGGGCACCACAATTCAAAAAGGATGCGGAAAAATTGGAGCGGGTCCAAAGGAGGGCAACTAAGATGGTGAAGGGTCTGGAAACCATGCCCTATGAGGAGCGCCTTAGGGAACTGGGGATGTTTAGCCTGGAGAAGAGAAGGTTAAGAGGTGATATGATAGCCCTGTTTAAATATTTGAAGGGATGTCATAGAATCATAGAATCATGGAAATTTAGAGTTGGAAGAGACCACAAGGGCCATCCAGTCCAACCTGGCCATCCAGCCTCTGCTTAAAAACCTCCAAGGAAGGAGACTCCACTACACTCCGAGGGAGTGTGTTCCACTGTCGAACAGTCCTTACTGTCAGGAAGTTCTTCCTAATGTTGAGGTGGAATCTTTTTTCCTGCAGTTTGCATCCATTGTTCCGAGTCCTGTTCTCTGGAGCAGCAGAAAACAAGCTTGCTCCCTCCTCAATGTGACATCCCTTTAAGTATTTAAACAGGGCGATCATATCACCTCTTAACCTTCTCTTCTCCAGGCTAAACATCCCCAGTTCCCTAAGGCGTTCTTCATAGGGCAAGGTTTCCAGACCCTTCACCATTTTAGTCGCCCTCCTTTGGACATGCTCCAGTTTCTCCACATCCTTTTTGAATTGTGATGCCTAGAACTGGACACAGTATTCCAGGTGGGGCCTGACCAAAGCAGAATAGAGTGGCACTATTACTTCCCTTGATCAAGACACTATTGAGGAGGGAGCAAGCTTGTTTTCTGCTGCTCCAGAGACTAGGACACGGAACAATGGACACAAATTGCAGGAAAAGAGATTCCACCTCAACATTAGGAGGAACTTCCTGACAGTAAGGGCTGTTCAACAGTGGAACACTCTCCCTCGGAGTGTAGTGGAGTCTCCTTCCTTGGAGGTCTTTAAGCAGAGGCTGGGTGGCCATCTGTCAGGGATGCTTTGATTTGGAGTTCCTGCATGGCAGGGGGTTGGACTGGATGGCGCTTGTGGTCTATTCCAACTCTATGATTCTATGAACTGTACACCAGTATTCCAAGAGTACTGTAGTTGCATCATGGACAAATTCAAACCTCCATCACTGCTGTTTTGTACCTGAGCAGCAAATAAGGAGAGCTGCAATCATATGTCTCCCTTCTTGGGATTGGAATGTATACTCGTTGGGCCATTCTTTTATTTTCCATATTTGTTGACAGATTTTAGTGGATTCTGTCTCTGTAGCTTTCATTTCCTGAGTAAAACTCTAATTATCTGACTCAATGTCCCATTTCTGTCCACTTTTACTTGCTCAGCCCTAGAATTACAATACTTGTGTATTCCATTTCTTGTTTTACTATGCCTAGCTTCTTCTGATTCATTCTTCTCACGTTCCATGTTCCTATAATATGAGTTGTGCAGCTTCAGACTTTCCTTTCACCTCTGAGCTTGTCAACAGCTAAACTTCCTTTTTCCATGAGTTCAGTTGAGTCACTAGCCCCCTCACTATTCATAATTGTCTTTTACTCTGCCCCATCATCTCACTAAGTGTATCCTAATATTTCTTTTGTGTGGCTTTGGATTGTGTCATCCTAGGGTTTCCTTATATTATATAATATAAATTCCTGGAGATAATCATTAAACCACTGTGTTCTTTGTTAATGAATAATATACAAAGAACTAAACAGATTTTTGTGAAACCTTAGTGCAAGCTAAAGATGGCTCAGCCATTTATCTGAATCATTTATGTACTTGATTTTCTTTTAAAAAAATATCTTATTGTACATTTGGAATTTTATGTACCTTTTGCTTCTTTTACAGAAGGAACTGAGCCTTCCAAGAAGAGGAAGTTTGTAAGTAACTGATCTCCCAACTCTTTCATTATGTTCAATGTACTCTGCATGAAGCTTTACAGTTCTTTAGTATATATATCTTCTTTCAGTGCCTGATTAAAGGAAGGTTAAATGTGGCAGTGGATTTGATACAAAGAAAGCTAAGATTGTAAACCAAAGCCTTTAGGCCCTTGTTCTCTGTTCCTAATATAATTTAATGATGGAAGGACAGTGAAAAATTTATATTAATAAATTTAAGAAATAATCACTAAAGCACTGTGTATTATTTTCACCTACTGCTAATAGACTTATATTGATATTATTCAGTATAACTTTGTATGTAATGTCACTATAAGGGTATTAGCAGAGGGGAAAATAAACAAACAAAAGTGTAAAATATTTTATTGGGGCTTACTTATTATTAGAATGCAAGATTGAAAAGAGAAACAGCAGAAATTGAATATACCAGAAACAATGATTTCTTGGCACACTAACACATATTATAACATTAGTTAACATCTCAGACTCACAAGGGATCTCTTTCTTAGTTATGAGATATCAGTTCCCAGTTAGCTCAGTTCCCAATCAGCATCACCATACATTCCAGTGTTTCCTTCCACCATTCATATAGTTACTTCCTCACCTTGACTTTAGGCAACATCCTTCCTCCTGCATTTGTCCCCCAATGACCATAATTAAAAATGATATTGTCACCTCATCACCATATCCACATGTTTTGCCTTTCTATTGCTATTCATACATACAAGCAGCTCATTCATAGCTAAAAAGCTCTTTCCTAGGCACTTCACTCCATGCGTCTGATGAAGCCTACTTAAGTCTATGAAAGCTTATGCTGCCAACTTCTTTCTCTCAATTAGTCTCAAAGGTACTGCAAGATCACTTTTCAGAGTACTGTACAATGTAGTAAATGCATGAATAACCGACACTTCTGTACATAGCCATATTATATGACTTTAGTATTAAACTTTTAACAGAGTACTTTGTTATTGTACTACCAACATAACATGGTAAATAAAAGTAAAGTAAAATAAAAAAAATAAAATTTGATTATAAATTAAATAGTTTATGAATTCATACACTTTGATCTACCATGAACACATCAACTTTTGTCTGGTTTTGGAAGCTAACCAGGGTTGGGTCTGATTAGACTGAGAATTCCAGGTAAATACCCCGCTCTTCAGCCCTAAAGGCTATCAGAGCGGCTTACAAAATTATTTTAATTAGACGGTTCCCTGCCCTCAGGCTTACAATCTAAGAAGACACGACACAAAAGGAGAAGGGAATGGTGCTGAGGTCCAAAAGTTCTTCTCTCCCTCTGAGGCCTGGACCAAGACAGATGGACTGGAGGGAGGGTTCTGCTTTTCAAGAGCCCTGGTATAAACTGTCATGCTCAGGCCTTTCAAACTCAGGGTTGTGGTGTCCTTGACTGAATCTATCCACCTGTAATGTGTTTGTTCCATCTACCTTCTACTTTGCTAAGCATTATCATTTTTTGCAGTAACATTATCACATGATTATGTCCAAGCCTCAGTTTAGTCATCTTGGCTTCTAGGGAGGGATCAGGCCATTTACTCTTAGGAAACATTCCTTTGTCTTTTTTAGCAGTCCATAGTATCCATAGAACTCCATAGAAATGCTGTTGAAAATATTTAGAATTTTTTGTTTTAATTTTTAAGCTTGAAAGAAATATTTGAGTGTGTCTGTATATCATACTTTTACAAAATAGCGTAGCAGCAATCCCAAGTTGTTGCTGTAGCTAACTGTTTAATAAAATAATGTGAATCTTGGAACAAGGGCTTGAATCCAGTTTTCTTTTTGCAGCTACAGTAAAGCCATTGAATCAATGTGACAAACATAAATATCTTAGAAGCTGTGTCTGCTTTAAAGGAATAATTCAGTCTGACACTGCTTTAACTTCCATGGCTCAGTGTTCCATGGCTTGTTGTAATCTGCCTCGATTGCTTGTTCAGAGGGGCGGACTAGAAATAAATATTATTGTTGTTGTTAAGGAATTCTAGGATTTGTTGTTTTGTGAAACAAAGAACTCTAACAGAGAACTCTGGTGTCACAACAAACTGCAAGTTGCAAGACTCATAGCATTGAGCCTTGGCTGTTAAAGTGGTGCTGAACAACAGTATTTCTGCAGTGCATATGCAGCCATATTTATGGAGTTTCAACGTGTGTATACCAGCTAGGACTATCAATTGGATTTAGGCCTAAGTAATTCACAATAAAGTTTTTAAAAAAAAAATAGTTACAGATTTGTCAAAATGTAATACTATGTCCATTTACTCAGCCGTTAGTTTTAATATGTTCTTTACAAAGAGTTGGTTTTTATATTGTGGAAACTTTTTCATTATTGGTAAACAATATTATGTGAACATATGATTGAATTTTAGAAACATAGTAGAGAATCTGTACTACTCTGTTACTTGTGTTTTTGGTCAAACATGTTTTCACATTCTTTTATTCTTTCTGAATCTCATTTAATGAAAAATGCCAAACTGTCATTTGTGAAAAATTTCCATAGAACCATTTTTGTTCTAGTATCTTAATCAGTTTTCACATATAGAAAAACCAGACTGTTGCTGGTTTAACACATAATGATCATAAACCTCATTATATGTTGGAAGAGAAGTCAATTGATACCATCAGTTGAGAGGCTGAACAGAAGACTCCAAATGCATACAACTTAATAGGAATTGTTAAGCTTCTTTTTGCTTAAGGCTTATTTGACAGGTTTTCTAGAAGTTGATAAGGGTTCGTAATTGGTCTCTTTATCGGTGATTTTGAGTGTGGATTATTGGATTACCTCAGGGAAGAAGAGATAAAGGTAGGAAATAGAATGGAACCCTGTGGCATCCAAACAATATAAGAACAATGAGGCAATATTATATTTTTTAATGCAGAAGTCTGTATTCTTCTGTTGTTAACTATGTTCAGCTCTACCGGTTTGGTATCTGATTTTAGATTTGGGTCCAATGGAAGAAAAATTGTGCTTAGAGCTAGTTGCAGGCTTGTTTGATACTGCTATATTGACCTAGAAAAACTGAACAGACCTCTCTGTCAGTTCTAAGATAGTATCCTAAGAGAACAGTAATTAACAAGACAGACATTGAGTGTCTCTCCTCATGTACTTTTGTATGCACATGCATTATTTGCTTTACAAGATGCAAAAATGTTGGTGCGACAGTAGCAAGATACTGATTTCAGAATGCTCAGCCACCTAACAATGGAATTGTTTCTTCTGCTACAGGTTGGATAGTTAAGTAATGTATTTTGCATGGGATTAAATATTATTTGGTTTGTAAGAGATAAATGAGAAATAAATTATACTTCAAGGCTGAATACAGTTTCAATATGGATGTAATATGTGGTAAAATCTGTTATGAATGAATCGGTGACAACTGACTTAACTTAGTGTGTAGGTTGCTGATTGGCTGTTTGGTGACACAGGGAAAAATGTTTTAAAAAGAGACTGAAGGTCTATCAACCATACTTTTAGAAGATGTGTTAACATTTTTACTAACGTTAATATATTTACCAATGTTTGAAAAGAGTTATCTCCTTTTATATTCCAATGCTGTACTATTAATATTTAATAATAATGTTATTGTTGTTTACTGCCTTTGAGTTGTTCCTGGTTTATGGTGATCCTGTGGATGAGACATCTCCAAGCCCTCCTATCCTCCACTACTCTGCTAAAGTCTTGTAGATACAGGCCCATCACCTCCCTGACTGAGCCTATCCATCTGGCCTGTTGCCTCCCTCTCTTTTTATTAACCTCTACCTTTCCTAGCATTTTTGTCTTTTCTAGTGAGTGTGCCTTCTCATGATGTGACCAAAGTATGACAATCTGAGTTTTGTTATCTTGTCTTCCAGGGGAAGTTCAGGTTTAATCTTTTAAAGGACCCATTTGTCTTTTTGGCTTTCCATGGTATCCTTAGCTCTTCCTCAGTACCATATCTCGTAATAATTTGTTTTCTTTCTGGTTTACTTTTTTCACTGTTCACAGTGGTGAGGAATGCGCGTATGAACCTCCCCGCACACTTCGGTCCTCTGGGAGGAATCTACTGCAGCCTATGAAAACTAGGCTGTCACAGACCTCCCAGAGGGCCTTTTCCGCTACTGCTCCCAAGCTTTGGAACGGCCTCCTGGACGAGATGCGTCTCATCACATCAGTGGCTAGTTTCAAAAAGGCTTTAAAGACGCATATTTTCCAGCAGGCCTTTCCCTGAAGGGGGGAATAAATGGAACATCTACTCCCAGCTCTGAAAACATAAATAGAACTGGGAATTAACCTCAGCTGCCCCTTTACCTAAATCTGATGAGTTTATTTAATGCGGACTTGCACATGGATTGATCATGAGATTTCACTTTGTTTTAATAACTGTCGGCCAATTTTAACTTGTTAATTTTAATATGTCTTGGTTTAATTCAGTTTTAAGGGGGGCGGTTGGCGAGGGATATGATTGTTTTTTACTGTGTATTCTTTTGAAAATTCTGTTGTACCCCGCTCCGAGTATTTTATTAGAGGAGCGGTCAATAAATAAACATCATCATCATCATCATCATCATCATGTAATGGCTTGGATGATTCTAACTTTAGTGCTTAATATCTTTACACTTCAGGATCTTGACAATTTTTTCATGGCAGTCCTTCTCATTCCTAGTCTTGTCCTTATTTCCTGACTATCATCTCTGTTCTTATCACTGTTTGATCCAAGGTATGGGAACTCTTTAACTATTTCGATTGCATCATTGTCTAGGCTGAATTCATGGTCTTTTTTGTTTTGTTTTCTTTGGGTTCAACAGTAAGCTTGCATTTGCTATTTCTTCCTTGACCTTCCATAGTAATTGTTCCAAGTCTATAATATTTTCGGCTAGTAGTATGGTGTCATCCACTTATCTTCGACCCTTCTGAGTCTAAGCCTGCTCTTTGTATGATATTTCTTGTGTACAAGTTTAACAGGTAGGGTAATTGAATGCATCCTTGCCTGACCCCTTTGCCAATTGGGAACCATTCTGTTTCTCCATATTCTGTTCCAGCAGTAGTCTCTTAAGTACAGATTTCTCATCAAGTCTATATGGCACACTCATTTCTTTGAGAGCATTTCATATCTTTTCATCATCTATACAGTCAAAGGTCTATAAGTACATGCTGATTTTCTTCTGGAATGTCTTGCTGTGCTCCATTAGCCATCATATGGTTGCAAAGTGGTACCTAATAATAATAATAATAATAATAATAATAATACTTTTTATTTATACCCCGCTTTTCAGTCATTTAGGCTATCAAAGCAGCTTACAATTTGTTAACATTTAGACATTTCCCTGCCCTCAGGTTTACACTCTAAAAAGACACGAAACAAAAGGAAAAGGGAGAGGTGGTGGGGAAGGGGGAAAGTCCAGCATATCTTCTCTCCCTCAGAAGCCTGGATCATGGCAGATGGACTGGAGGGAGGGCTCTTCTTTTTAGGCAAGGCCTGCTGGAACTGGCTTGCCTTCTCTCCCTAAGATGGTGGAGGGAGGGAGGGATCTTCCTCCTCACAGACAAGGCCTGCTGGAACTGGCTCGCCTTCTCTCCCTAAGATGGTGGACTAGATACCTAGTCCTTCTTTCTTTTCTGAACCCCACTTGCACCTCTGAGATTTCTCTTTCCATATATGTTTGGAGTCTATTCTGAAGACCTTTGAGCATAATTTTACTTGGATGGAAAATTAATGCTATGGTCCTATAGCTGTTCTAGACTTTTTGTCTCTTTTTTATGGATGGGGATATGACTAGTCTGTTGGCCACTATTTTCTTTTCCATACAGTGGTCCCCCGGGATGCGAATCCCCCGGGGAACAAAATCCCCGGGACCCGAAACCGCCGGGGCCGCCAAAAAGCCCCCGGGATCCGAATAAAACCCTGAGGAACGAAATGAAAAAACTGTGCGGCCCCTTTAAATTGGCCGCGCGGTCCGTCAAACAAAGCGGTCCCCTGGGAAACGAGGATTTCCGGGTTATGAAAGGTAATCTGGAACGGATTACCTTCGTAACCCGGGAGACCACTGTATTTGTTGGCATATTTATGATTGTGTGGGTTATAGCAACTCTATTGGAATGATTTAGTATTCACAGTATATCTTATTGCAGCTTAAATCTTGCTCTCTGGGATTTGGGGTTCTTCTTCGTATGATTCTTCATTCCATGTGTGGTCCAATTTTTCTTTACGTTTACATAGTTCTTGTGTGTTTCACCTTTCCATATCTTGTTGATCTTGTAGCCTGTTCCTGTACTTATCATAGAGCATCTTTAACATTGGTTTGGACTTCCATTTGAATTATCAGATCTTGAGGAAGATGTCTCATTCTTCCTTTTTTGTTGTTGTGTTCTGTTTCTCTGCATTGGTTAGTATAGTGGTTTTCAATACTAGTAGTTTACCTATAAAGAAAGTTAAGCAAAGGAATAACAAAGTACAATAAGATTCCAAATCTGTAAAACAGTGATACCTTTATTGAGACAACCAAAATGCATAAAATACATGTTGCAAGCTTTTGAAGCTTCACTGGTTTTGTTCATCAGGCAAATATATTAAAAATCATAAGAATATATTTTTTTTAAAAAAGGATATTAGTCACAAGCCTGCATTTTGTGAAGGTGTTTTTGTTGTGTTGTTTTATGTGGAGGGATATCTATGCAGGCAGGCCCCTCCTCCTTCTTCATAGCCAGGTTGTTATTAATTATAAAAAAGCAATTATAACATGGAGATTCAGAAATGCTTGAGAGGCACTATAGTGTCAGATACCTTTCCTGGTGGAGGGTTAGAGATGAAAAGGGCAGAATGAGCAGACTGTCTGGTATTTAAGATGCCTTCATCTATTTGTATACTACCTCTTTTCACTTGTTTTCAAGCAAACAGTTCTTCTTTGCTGGATTGTTGAAAGCCAAGATGTATAGTTAGTATATAGTACTATATAGTAAGTATAGTATTATTACATCTTATATGTATAGTATATAAGATGTAATAAGAATGAGAATAAAAATAAGAATAAGAATAGTTGTTTGCCCAATTTGTTGCATTTGGGTTGATAAGAGAGAATAGCACCTTTGTTTCTCTGTTACAGAAATAGGAATCATGGGCCCATAAGATATTGTTGGAATGTAACTCCCAGTGTTCCACTCATTGGCCATACTGACTAGGGATGCTGGGAACTGCAGTCCAACTACTGTTGCACGTCCAAATATATTTCATCCTTGTTGCACTGTAATATTTTTATTTGTAGTTTATGCGGACACCACAGTTGATAACGGAAATATTCATTGATGCAGTCTGAGAAGAGCTGTGCTTGCCTTTCAGCTTATTGTCTGATAATAAATTGCTCCTGATTCTTTGAATAACAGGATATGATCTAGAAAATGCAAACCAACATATCAGAAATTCCTATCAATTTGAAAAGGGCAGCTGTGAAGCTAAAGAAAGAACACTGTGGGTTTTTTTAGTGAACATTCTACATTTCTAAGTTCACCTTTTCTTTGTGCAGCATCTGAATTCCTGGAGAAGCGTATCATTATTTTTTAAAAAGAAAAGAATACCCTGCAGGTAAAAGGTCTCCAACAATTGCTAACAAGACCCAATAGATGAACCTGACAAAATTGGGCAGAAAACAGCAAGAAGGAAAAAGTCAAAAGAAATAAAGCAGACCACCTGCCAATCCTATTTTCTGTTATACTTCAATGATGCTTTTTCAGTCCCTTTGACTGCTTGTACAGTCCTTTTGAATGTCTGGTAGACTGCTTCTACTTGTATACTTGGCTTGTCCTTTTGCCCTGACCTGTTGATCCTGATTTTTTTTTAAAGTTCAGTGGTTTATTGTTTGGCTAACATACTGAGAAATAGTGAACAATGGAATAAGTTCAGCGGGAATATTAGATAGAAGAACAAGTTTCATGGATAGGAAAATAGCTGATTTAACATAAGAAATTGCACTTGACAAAAGTAAATCTTAATGTGAGAGTTTATTGTTTCCCATGCTGACTTCAATAACATCATAGGTAAAATGTCCTATGACTATTTGAATTTGGTATGATAAAAATACTATATGCACTGGACTTCTTAAACTTCCTTATAATTCTTATCTATTGTGAATTGACACAGGTTTGCCCCACATAAAAATGTAAATTACAAATATTAATGAATTCTATTTTTATTCACTCCAAAAGCAGATTTATAACCATTGGTTACTGGGTTTTTAATAAAACATAAATATTATTTATTTGCTAGAAAAAGTAGTGTTTGTACCTACATTAAGACTATAGGGTGAAGTAGATGGGCAAAATGAAGCGATCTCTGGTAGCTCCAGCTATGAGCACTCTGGGACTATAGCAACCTGAAGCTGGCTGCTGCCACAGTCACGAATGGGCTGCTGGCAGAAGCGGCATTCCCCCCCCCCCTTTTTTTGGGCCAGCTTTAGGATGCATTAGCCAGTTCTAGAGTGGCTTTTGGCCACTTTGGGGGTATGAATCATTTGAACACCATGTTCCCCAAAGTGTTCAGAAGGCAATTTATTTGGCCCATCTGCTTTGGTCCTAAGAAAATTGTTGTAGTATGAACTTTCATCCCACCAATAGTACTACCTTTCCATGGTGGTACGGTTGCATGCTCCTGTGATGCACAAGGCTAATGCTGAGAGTAGCAGTGCCTTACGTAGTGTCTCAGAATTCAGACAAGCCTTTGCAGAGGAGTCAGACTTAATGTACCAAAAAGTTGCAGTAATGAGTTAGTGGTGGTGGTGATAACAGTGGCAGAAGATCTCTGAGAGACGGTAGTGGCACCATGGCTAATGTTTGTTAGTACAGTGCTGGAGGAGGTGCCAGTAAACCTCAATTTGATTTTTTTAACCACAGAAACCATAAGATGAGAAAATTCAAAATGAAATAAGAGAGAGTGTCAGAAGATGAAACTCACAGGCTGGATATCACTCAATGGGTTCCTGGGATATAGCAGAGGACAACTGTATCACTGTGGCTAATGGTGCAATTTGACCAAGCCAAAAGGATGTTCAGTTGTTGATGTAATCAAAGATGAAAAAAAGTCCAAAGCTGCACAAACAAACAAACAAACAGCTTCATTTATATACTGCTTCATACTGCTTAAAGAGTGTCTAAGCGGTTTACAGCTGTAAGCTACTTGCCCCTAACAATCTGGGTACTCATTTTAGTGACCTCGGAAGGATGCAAGCCTGAGTTGAGCTTAAGCCCTTTTGCTGGTCTTGAACTTGCCACCTTATGGTTTTGAGTGAGTGGCTGCAGTACAGGCATTTAAGCACTGCACCACCATATAGAATGAGAGAAGCATGAATGAGGGGAAGGTAGAATTAGTAAAACCAGAAATGGAATGTATAAACATTGCAAATCATTGGAGTGTGCAAGCTAAAGTGGTTAACTGGACATTTTGAATTGGATAAGTACACAATGTTTTAATTGGGAAATGAAAATATAAGAAAAGTGTAGTAGCATTTATAGCGAGGAGCAATGTAGCAAAAGCAGTCAAAGGATATAATGCAAAGTGTGACTGAATCATATCCTGGAAAACCAATCAGTGTAACCTTAATCCAAGTTTATTTTCCAACTACACAGGCACAAAAAGAAGCAATTGAAAGATTCTGTGTTGAAGTCCACAAGGAAATGGACCATACATTAGAATAGGACTTTTTGTTAATCTTAGCTGATTGGAATGTAAAAATAAGAAACACAGCAGAACAAAGATTGTTGGAAAAGTTGACCTGGAATCATGAAAAGAAGCAGGAGACTGACTGAAATTTGTGGGGTCAACTGTTTCTTCATTGCAAACATGTTCTTCAAGCAATCCAAGAAGTTATTGTATACATGAACATCACGTGATGACCAATATACAGATAGAATAGACTATATAATTAAAAGCAGAAGATGAAGAAGACCCCCTCTTTTTTTGCGAAAACAAGAATAGGAGCAGATTGAGAGACAGACCATGAAATATTAATATCAAAAATGAGAGTAAAGCTAAAGAAGAAAACTAAACCAGCTTCCTTTCCAAAATACAACCTGAAAACATCTCTGTAGAATTTAAAAATAGATTTGCACTATTAAGCCTAATTACCTGAAACAAGGGACACTGTTAGGGAAGAATGCAAAAAGACACTATCTTTAGCCAAAAAGAAAAGTAAGCCTCAATGGGTGACAGATTAGACTATTCAAACAGTTAAGAACAAGAAGCAAAAGTAAAAGGTGACAGACCTGGTAAACAAAACCCTGAAAGCAACCATTCAGCAACTTGTGCGCATGGAGAAGGAGAATTACTACTCAGTATAAATACTGAGAAATAGTAGGTGAAAGTTTAAAAAGGAAGAAGAGACTTCTACAAGATCAGGTAAATCAAAATAAAATTTAAACCAAGAGGGGAGATGCTATACAACCAGTATGGGAACACATTACATGAAGTAGTAGAAATAAAAAGTAGAAATAAAAAGACAGTGAAAACAACACACAGGAGCACTATATAAAAGGGTGACATTCATTCAGTGAAGAACAATATGAAGAGGAACTTCCAAACTGAAGTGGAAGCTGCATTCAGGACACTTGGGAGAAAGAAATCACCAGGAACATACCAACAGAGCTATTTCAAGCTACAAAGGCAGAATCTGCATTACTTCTAATTAAACTATGTCAACAAATATGGAAAATATGGAAAACAAAACAATGCCCCACAGATTGGAAATGCTCAAAATGCATTCCAGTTACAAGAGATTTGAGTAACCACAAGATGAATGTATTAATTTCTCATGCAAGCAAAGTGATGCTCAAAATGTTGGATAATGGAAAGCACCAAAGAATTTCAATTGAAAATCAGCCATGATTTATAGAATATAGTAAAGCATTTGGCTGTATAGATCCTAAAAATCTATAGAGAGCTCTTAAAGAAATGGGTATGCCACAACATTTGATTGTTCTAGTGCAAAACATGTACACAGGACAAGAAACTATTGTGAGGACAAATTGATTGGTTTCCAAATTGGAAAAGGGGTCAGGCAAGCCTGCATTTTATCACCCTATCTGTTTAATTTGTATGCTGAACATATATGCAACATAGGATTATTTGTGGAGGAAAGAAGCATGAAATTTGCAGGAAAAAACCATCAATTTAAGATATGCAGATGACACTGTACTATGAGCAAAAAATAGCAAAAGGTTTGGAACAATTAGTGAAGAAAGTCAAGGAAAAAAAGTTCAAAAGTAAGTCTACAGATGGACATTAAGAAAACAAAAATAATGACTAGCTTTGGCCCAGCTTTCTAGTCTATTCAAAATGACCTGAATAGAGTAGAAAGCTGGGCCAAAGCTAAGAAAATGAATTTCAACACGGAGAAATGTAAGGTGGAACTGCACTTACAGTGGAAAAATGAAATGCACCGATACGGGATGGGGGACACCTGGCTGAACAAGATTACATGTGAAAGTCCAAGTAGACCACAAGTTGAACATGAGTCAACAATGTGATGAGGCAGCTAAAAAGGCAAATGCAGTTTTAGGCTGCATCAATAGAAGTATAGTGTCTAGATCAAGGGAAGTAATGGTGCCATACTATTCTGCTTTGGTCAATTAAAAGAAGATGTAGAGAAACTGGAGTGTTTCCAAAGGAGGGGGACTAAAATGGTGAAACCATGCCCTATGAGGAATGACTTAGGGTGCTGGGGATGTTTGGCCTGGAGAAGAGAAGGTTAAGATGTGATATGATAGCCCTGAATAATAATAATAATAATAATAATAATAATAATAGTGTTTTATTTATAGCCCACTCCTCTGTATCCAATGGGAGCGGGTTACATCAATTAAAAAATACAAGATAAAATATACATGACCCATACCCAATCACCCGCCCCTTAAAATTGAATTATAGTTACATCAATTAAAACGACATAATAAAAATTACAATTTAAAACAGCAACCCATTGCATAGACATCAAGGTCAAGATGTTAAAGTGTTAATGGGAGAGCTTAACCCAAACAGAGCCGGGAGGTTAAGAACTTTCTGGGAAGGCCTGCCGGAAGAGATGCGTCTTCAAGGCTTTTTTAAAGCAATCAGAAGATGTAATAAGACACATCTCCACCGGCAGGTCATTGCATAGCCTGGGAGCGACAGCTGAAAAGGCCCTCTGGGAGGTCTGTGCCAACCTAGTTTTCATAGGCTGCAACAGGTTCCTCCCAGAAGACCGGAGTGTGCGGGGGGGGGGTTGTATGGGAGGAGGCGGTCCCTCAGAGAAGATGGACCCAAGTAATGTAGGGCTTTAAAGGTTAAAACCAACACCTTGTAATGCGCTCGGAAACTAATCGGCAGCCAGTGGAGAGATTTGAGCACCGGTGTTATGTGCTCTCTCCTCAATGTTCCTGTGACAAGCCTGGCTGCCATATTCTGAACTAATTGAAGTTTCTGAGTTAGGCACAAGGGTAGCCCCATGTAGAGCGCATTACAGAAGTCCAATTGTGAGGTTACCAAAGCGTGTACCACTGACTCCAGGTCCTTCGGCTCCAGGAAAGGGCGCAGCTGGCGTATCAGCCAAAGCTGATAACAGGCATTCCTGACTGCCGCATTCACCTGACTAGTCATGTGAAGCGACAAATCGAGAAGTACCCCAAGACTGCGAACAGGGTCCTTCGAGGAGAGTGTGGCCCCATCTAGGACCGGGAGGTGTATTCCCAATCCTGGCTTCGATCCTGTGACAGTTAGTACCTCCATTTTGTCTGGATTGAGCTTCAACCTGTTTTCCTTCATCCAATCCATTACTGCCGCAAGAGAGTCATTGAGAGGAGAGGTGCCATCTGAAGTCTGGGCCGACGATCTTGTCATGGAGAGGTAGATCTGAGTGTCATCAGCTTACTGAAGAAACTGAGCTCCATGCCTCTGAATGATCTCATCCAGCTGCTTAATGTAGATGTTATACAGCATCGGGGACAGGATGGTGCCTTGAGGGACGCCACAATTAAGCTCTATCTTAGAAGAGCAACTGTCCCCGAGCCTCACCCTTTGGGATCTCCTGGAGAGAAAGGACTGGAACCACTGGAGCGCAGTGCCTCCAATCCCCAACTCTCTCAGTCGACCCAATACTTAATACTTAAAGGGATGCCATATTGAGGAGGGAGCAAGCTTTTTTTCTGCTGCTCCAGAGACTAGGACTCCGAACAATGGATGCAAGCTACAGGAAAAGGGATTCCACCTTAACATTAAGAGGAACGTCCTGACAGTAAGGGCTGTTTGACAATGGAACATACTTCCTCAGAATGTGGTGGAGTCTCCTTGCTTGGAGGTCTTTAAACAGAGGCTGGATGGCCATTTGTCAGAGATGCTTTAATTGAGAGTTCCTGCATGGCATGGGGTTGGACTGGATGGCCCTTGTGGTCTCTTTTAACTCTATGATTCTGTGATTTACATAATTTCAAAGTAGTCAAAGAAGACATTGAAATGGTTCAAGATTTTTCATACGTTGTCTTGACCTTTAATCAGAATGGATGTTGCTGTCAAGAAATCAGAAGAAGACTGGCACTTGGAAGGGCAGCTATGAAGAAACCGGACAAGGTCCTGAACTGTCCATGCTGTCATATTTTCTATTTCTGTTCATGGTTGTGAAAGCTGGACACTGAAGAAAGCTGATAGGAAGAAAATAAAGTCAATAGAGATGTGCAGGAGAAGAGTTCTGAGAATGCTATGGGCTACTAAAAAGACAAATAATTGGCTCCTCGATCAAGTCAAGCCTGAACTGTCCCTAGAAGCCAAGATGACTAAACTGAGAGTGTCATACTTTGGCCATATCTTGAAATGATGTTACTCATTAGAATATAAAATAATGCTTTGTGGGGTAGAAGGCAGTAGAAGAAGAGGAAAACTACATTCCAGATGGATAGATTCAAGGAAGCCATGACTCTGTGTCTCTAGAAGGATGGTTTGTGTACATAGACTGGCTTTTTAGCCCTATGTAGAATGTAGAAGGAGAATAACTAAATGTTTGAGTAACATTGTTAGGTCTTCTAATGAAGCTGCAAAATTAGAAATGAGAACACAGTTAGCATCTTAGTTTACATCAGAGTCTGATCTCTGTGTTCCTTGATGTTGTTACTAAGCAAAAACCTGAGTTGACTTATCCATGGGTCAGTGTAAGTACTGTACTGTACTGTATTTTAATACTTATTTTTTTTAAAAGGAACTATCCTCTGGTGAAAGGCAAGAGTATCATCTGTTCTGGAAGCACTCACATCCCCTTTATATTCTCCCATCCATGAAGACTTTAGTTTAAGCACAAACAGTTATGTCTGCTAGAATTTTGTAGTTTTTTTGGCACTGTTTTCCTTTGCTTCATCCTTTGCATCATTTGTTATGTACCCCTAAATTTTACTCTTGACTTATACACGAGTCGTTGAGTATATATGGTAAATGAAGCTGCTATTGCTAGCTGCTGCTATTGACAATCAAAGGGTGGTATAATCTATAAAACACAGGTTGATTTTCTTCTAAAATGCTTTGGTGCATTCCATTATCCAGCATATGTTTCCAATATGATCCGTAGTTCTTTTACTTTTTCTTGACTCAACGTAGACATCTGGCATTTCTCACTCCATGGGTGGTAAAAGTTTTTTGTAAATTTTTGAGCATCACTTTCCTTGTATGGGAGATTATTGTAATAGTATGGTGATTACTGCGTGGAAGATTCATGTAATAATCTGTTGGTTTTTTCCCCCAAATTCATGGTGTCTCCTTTCTTGGGTATTGGAATGTATATTGAGAATTTATAATTTGTGTGCCATTGTTTTGTCCTCCATATTTGTTGTCAGGTTTTGGGTAAAATTCCAGTGAATGCTATCTCTGTAGCTTGAAACATCTCTATTGGTATGCTCTCTGTTCCTGGTGATTTATTTATCCCAAGTGCTTTGAGTGCAACTTTCTCTTGACTTTCTAAACTTCTTGGTTCATCTTCTAATGGATCTTCCTTAAATGAATCTGTCATTCTTTCATTTCTTTTATATAATTTTTCAGTATATTGTTTCAATCACCTTCTTCTTCTTCTCCTTCTCCTTCTTCTTCTCCTTCTTCTTCTTGATGCTATAGTGAGTTTCTCTGCTGGTCATAAAGCCGTCACACTCTTGGTTTAAATTTTCTTTTGATTTCTCTCATCTCATTGAAAAAGTCTCTTGTTCTACCTTTTTTGGTGTTGTCTTCTCTGCATTGATTGTTACAGTAGTTATCTTTGTCAGTGTGCTCAAGTCATTGAGCAATTGTGTTCAGAGTTCTGCCCTGTTTCTGTCCCCTTTTCATTGTGGTTCTCATCTATCCTTAACTGCTCGAAGGGTTTAACCTGTCATCCACCAAGGCTTTTTCTTATTTGGCTGCAGATAGTGTCTTTTTGTGTTCTTACCTGACAGTGTCCCTGGCTTCATTCTAGCGTTACTCTGGCTACCTGTCTATTGGACATCTTATTTTACATGGTCTTTTAATTCTGCAGGGATGTTCTTCAGACACTATTTTGGCACAGTGATTGATTGATTGTTCTTCTTTAATTTTTGATAGAAGCAGTTCATAGTCAGTTCCACTATCTCCTCCTGGTCTTATTTTAGCAGAGAGAATGGAGCTTCTCCATCTTCTGCTTCCAATTATATAGTCTGTTTTTCATATTGGCCATCAGGTGATGTCCATTTATACAGTTGTCCCTGTAATTGCCTGAAGTGTGTTTCTGTGATCAACAAATGGTTGGACTCACAAAAAAAGTCAATCAGTTGCTCTTCTATATAATTTCTTGATCCTAGGCCAAATTCTCCACCTAAATAAAGCTATATTTAGAATTCATTTTAGGTTTTAAAATATGCATATTTTAGTGGTTTTTAGTGTTGGGTCCCCTGCTAGTGGGCTAATCTCTGGCCACCCAAAGCTGGGAACGTAACTGCTGCCTATATAATGCAGTATGGTCAAAAAGGCATGTAATCACTGGGGAGAGAAGTTAGAAAGAAATATTCCAATTTGCATATAAATAATTCAGCTCCATTTCAAAATGAATGTAAATACTGGACATCATCACAATATTTTTGACAATATACTTCATATCTTCCGTGATGGAGGTAGGTAAACATGACAACTTTGCAAATTAGGTTTCCAGTTCATATAGAGATTTATAGTAACAGGATTGTTGTTGTGCAAGATTGGTAGAGAGCCAGTGTGGGATAGTGGTTTTGGTATTGGGCCAGGACTCTGGAAGCCAGGGTTTGAAACCCCCCTCTGATACGGAAATCCGGTTGGTAAACTTGGGTAAATTACACCTTCTCATCTTCAGAGGAAGGCAAAGGCAAACTTTCTCAGAACAAATCTTGCCAAGAAACCACTGTGATGGTCAGTTTAGGGCTGAAATAGATGGCCAGCTTCTAACTGGCTTGGGGGCATGACGTTTAGGCATGACATGCCCCTGAGTCACCCAGAAGCCGCGCTGGTGATTACACGCCAGCTGGCTTCCGGGCAACTTGGGGGCATGGCAATCAGATGCCACTTGCCCTAGAGCCAGCGAAAAGCTGGCTCTAGAGGCGAAGGGGCAGCTTTTTTCCACCCCAAATGGAAGTGGACTCTTTCCACTCCTATTTGGGGTGGAAGCTGGCCGGATTGGGGCCGTGGCATGCGGTTGCTACGGTCCTAATCTGGCTCTCTCAGGGGCGGCGTCACACCATCCCTTTAGGCCTCTGTTTTACCCCTTAATCAGTTGCATAGTGAATGAGTCGATAAGGTCCAAATGCCCTCATATACATAAAGTGTATGTATATTGGCAATAAATTAAAATTTGCATTTAGATTTTTTTGTTCCTTTGTTTGCTTGAAAGCACAATTTACAATTCACAATTTAAAATTATCTGGATATGCCTTTCTCCCTTGCCGCTCCTCATTCCTGGAATCTCCTCCCCAAACTTTTACAGACTATTACTTCCTCAGTCAATTTCAATTTTTGTTTATGAAAGCATTTCATAATTACAGCCTGATATCTTGGACAATTCAGATTAAGTTGGCATTGCTTCTCTATAGTACAGTCAGCCCTCTGTTTTCACGGGGCATGCGTTTGGGACCCCCTCGCAATGGGCATATATTCAAGCCCCATAGGTTTCAATGGGTGTGTGTGCCAGGGACCCGCTTGGGCACGCACCCCATTTTAATCCCCTCTGTTTGCCCCTCACGAGTAAGTGAGGGTCATGGATATGAAGTCTGCACAAACGGAAGGGTAAGTCTGTATAGTTTTAGAACTATTTTAATGGATAAATTATTTTAAAAATTTGTTCTTTGTGATTTTAGGTTGTATGCCATAGGCAGATTTTATCTTATTTTTTATGATTATGTAAAGTGCTGTGCAAAATTTACAGCGCTATATAAGTTTTAATAAGAATAACAATAATAATTAGAAGATACTGGTCTTCAATGCTGTTGTCCGGGAAAGCTGCCAACACATGGCTGATAGATAATGAGTCCTTGACAAAACACAATTATAATAGAAACAAAATACCAGTAATTGCTGGCCGTAGTAAAATACAAAGTCCACAAGGCAAAAGGCAAGTCCAATGGGCGTTTCGAGGTCTAGGGTTTTTGCAGACAGAGATTCCAAAGCCGTTCCGAAGGTCGCAGGTAATGAGAAGTCCAAAGTCAAGCCGAGAGTCAAAAGCTTTCGCCGGTAAACCAAGATAAGCTTTGACAAAAGTTTGTCTTCCCTGATCTCTTATATAGCCCCCAGCTCCTCCCCTCACAGCTGTTTCAACTTGGCTTTCTCTAGCAATCTCAGAGAGCGTCTCAGCCCCGCCCGATCTGCTCTTCTTTGAGCAAAGGAAGGGATTTCTGTCTCTTGCTCCTGTGTCTCTTCCAGGCCTGCAACCTCTGCTGGGGAAAAGCTTTCTTCTGAGGAAACCCTAGGCTGCTGAGGTAGGGGCTGTGCCTCACTGTGTCCTATAGAACTAGGCCCAGGTTCACCTAAGTCTCTAGGATCTGGCAGCACTATGCTAGGACCTGACTCAGCATATTCTTCCTCAGAGCCCTCCATGTCCTCCACCTGGCTGTCCCTGACAGCTGTTTTAAATTCAAACAGTATATCCAGCTGTTGATTTTTTTCTGGCAGCTTGTTCCACAGTCTAGGAACTGCACAGATCTTTGACTGTATAGTTTACAAAACGCTACAGCTTGTAGTTATAGTAATGGGAGTGCCATAAAATCTGATTGTCCTGATAACCTGTACTCAGGACAAGAGGCTACCATCAGAACAAAATACAGAGAAACAGAATGATTCACTATTGGCAAAAGGATCAGGCAAGGCTGCATTAGTATCACCCTATTTATTCAACCAGTGTGTAGAAAATAACATATGCAGAGCAGGCTTATAACCAAAGACAGGACTGGAAATAGGAGGAAGGAACATTAACAACCTAAGATACAGAGATAACACAGTACTACTAGTGGAGAAAAAAAGACCTGGAGCAATTACTGAAAAAGGCCAAGGAGGAAAGTGCCAAGGCTAGATTAATGCTGAGCATTAAAAAACAACAACAACTAATTATGTGAAGTCTAGGCTTTCCCATCTGGCATCCATAGTTTTTTGCGGGTTTTTTTGGGCTATGAAGCTGTGTTCTAGACAAGTTTATTCCTTTCGTTTCACCAGCAGCTGTGGCTGGCATCTTTAGAGAATGCTGGCATGGAAGAAAGTGGGGTATAAATACTGTTAGTTGAGATGTCAATGCATGTAAATCTGTGTATTGTTCTGTTGTTGACACACTGGTTCTACACACAGAGTTTGACTACCAGTCCTGAAAAAAACAACACCAAAATCAAGATCCGGCCTATACAAATGAAAACCACCAAGGGTGAGGGGGATTTCCTGGCAGACAATGGATAATTACAGTATGTAAATGGAAACCCTGAGGCCTTTCCATTCAACACCATGCAAACCGCCTTCTCTCAATCAACAGTATATATACCCCACTTTCTTTCATGCCATCATTCTCTGAAGATGTCTACTATAGCTGTTGGCGAAACATCAGGCACAAACACTTCTAGAACATGACCTCATAGGCCACAAAAAAAACTATAAAACTATTTACCACAAAAGATCTACAATAACTCAACCCAGACAATAAGAAAACCGAAAAAGTCAAAAAGTTCCCTTACTTTGGTTCAAATGTTTATCAGAATGGAGACTGCAGGCAAGAAATTGGAAAAGGACTAGGATGGGAAGGACAGCTATGAAAGAACTGGACATAAAATGTAAAGAAAGAACTCTGAACACTAAAGTGAGGATAGTCCAAGTCATTCTGTTCCCCATCACCATGTATGGATGTGAGAGCTGGACAGTGAAAAAAGCCAATAGGAAGAAAATCGATTCAATTGAGATGTGCTGCTGGAGAAAAGTATTGAGAATACTATGGATGGCCAACAAGACAGACAAATGTTTTCTAGAACAGATCAAGCCTGCACTCTCTGTGGAAGCCAGGATGACAAAATTTAGGCTGTCATATTTTGGCCACATCATGAAAAAAAAAGAATCATTATATAATGGTGCTAGGAAAGGTTGGAGGCATAAGTCGAAGTCAACTTGTGCGCACTTAACAACAAGTGCTTTGGAATGCATTTCTACTTGCTTTTCCTTCCACCAAATTTTTGCTTTTTTAAAAAACCCTGTGCTTTGGTTAGTACACTTGTCCCTCCACATTTGCTGGGGTTAGGGGCACAGGACCCCCATGAATGTGGAAAAACTGCAAATAACCAAAACACTATGTTTTTACCTGAGAGAACAACTATCTAGGAATCTCTAGGTCCTCCAGTGCAAGTCTGTGGTCAAAATCTGCCAGACATTGACCATAGAATTACGCTGGAGAAGCTACAAATGATTAGGTCCTCCAGTGCAAGTTCCTGAGTGGGTGGAGTGGAAGACCCCTGAAGCAGCTAGCAGCCAACAATAGCAGCAGCTCCAAGACCTTTCAGGGCCTAGGAGCCTACAAAAGCAGCAAGTCCAACTCCCTTCCCAGAGTTCCTGAGTGGGTGGAGTGGAAAAGGCCCGTGAAGCAGCTAGCAGCCAACAATAGGAGCCTACAAAAGCAGCAAGCCCAGCTCCATTCCCAGTGTCCTTGAGTGTAGTGGAGGAGGTCCTGTCAGTAGCACGGCATCAACCAGCAGTCAGAAACAGTTCTAATAACAACAATTACTAGGAGCAGAAGCGGCAACCGGCAGGGCCAGGGTGAGGCTTCCTTTCCTCCCCTCCTCCATCTCCCCTGGCAGTGTGGCAGCGCGGCAGCACCTGTGGGACTGGGTGAGGCCTTAAAACCTGCCCTCAACCACCAGCTTTCTGCTGTCGACAGCGACACAGCGACGGCCGGCAGGACCAGGGTGTGCCCTCAAGTTTGCTTGCCTCTTTAGTTAAACAGTTTAAGGGCAAGTAGCATAAAAGGTTATCACCCAGGGACTTCCGGAAAGATGGCAAAGTGAAAGGTTGCTGGCCGCGAACGCAGGTGGCAAAGTAACTGGAAACGTGGTGTTTATTAGCCAGGCAGAAGTCAATCTCTGGCTAGAATTGTCCCCCCAATAAAGGGGACACGGATGGGCTCCTGGGGATCTGAACCAGCAATGTTGTTGGAAGCCTGGAGGGAACTTTAGGTCAGAGGACACAGAACGCTGGGGATCACGAGCAGGCCGCAGCCACGTTTATGAGCCCTAGTGCTCTAGCTCCGCTGGCCAAAAAATTTAAGTAAATACAGCTAAATATAACTAAATAATCCTAGTGAAACTGTGAATGAAATCACTATTAGAAAATAAGATAATACTACCGGAGGGAGAAATGAAGAAAATCGGGGTCTTTACTCCCTTCACAACACAAGCCCAATATGGCGCCATGTGGTGTTTAGAAACTGGAGGAGACTTTTGAAAGGACTGAAAAGATCCATTGTACATCTGAAAGTTTATTTGATAAAATAAAATTGATAAGAGAAACAGGTTGCAAGAGAAAGAATAAAAAAGAATAAAGGAAAACAAGGTATAAAATGAGTTAAGTAGAAAGAGAGAGGAAAGCAGCAAAAACTCAAAGTAGAAGAAGGAGTGAAGAAAGAGAAGGTGAGAGAAGATCAGTTTGGAGCCAAGGGAGGAAGAAGCCAAGTGTGGAGGTGAAGGAAGGCAAGAGGAGACCAGAGGAGTGGGATCGAGAGTGGAGGGGAAGGATAGTGAGAGGAAACCAGAAAGAGGGAGATCGAGAGTAGAGGCGAGTGGAGACCATTGTGGGATCAGAAGGAAGGCGAGAGGAGACCAGTTTGGAGCTGAGAGAAGGAGAGGCCAAGTGTGGAGGCAAAGGAAGGCAAAAGGAGACCAGAGGAGTGAGATCGAGAGCAGAGGTGAAGGAAGGCGAGAGGAGACCAGTTTGGAGCGGAGAGAGAAAGAGGCCAAGTGTGGAGGAGAAGGAAGGTGAGAGGAGATCAGTTTGGAGCTGAGAAAGGAAGAGGCCAAGTGCGGAGGCAAAGGAAGGTGAGAGGAGATCAGAGGAGTGAAATTGAGAGCGGAGGCGAAGGAAGGCAAGAGGAAACTGGATTGGAACTGAGAGAGGGAGAGGCCGAGCACGGGGATGAAGAAAGGTGAGAGGAGACCAGAGGAGTGACATTGACAACAGAGGCAAAGGAGGATCAGATTGGAGTAGTAAGAGGGAGAGGTTGAGAATATAGGCGAAAGAAGAAGAGAGTGGGGACAAGATCAGAGGCTTAAACGGAAAGAGGAGAGAAAGAGTGGGAAAGGGGGATAAATATTTAAAAGATAGTGGGGTGAATAAAGTGACCAGAGGGAAAGGATACTAAAGACAGAAAGATTAGTATTTGAGAGGTTCGAAACAATTCACGATATAAATTGAGTAAGGAGGGGAAGGAGTGGTAAGAAGAGAGGTAGTAGGAAAGGAGTTGCAGAGCAAGAGAATTTAAGACAATTACACATATATTCACACATAAGAAGGCAAGACAAAGATAAGATGGAATAAAATACATAGCATAGATAGAAAGGCATTAGAGAAGGGAAACAGAAATTTTCTCCTCTGTGGGAAACAAAAATGGGGATTCAATAAGGAGGGGTGAATTAGACTGAATTATATCTTCTGAAGGAATATATGTTTTTGGCTTTTCATATTGGCTAACTTGATATCTTCTTAATTGCTTTCTCTCTGTATTGTATTACACTGAATGTGTTAAGTTTGCACTGACCTAAAATTTGAAAGAATTTATAGTGGTTTATATAATCATCTATATATACATTGTCTAAACTTTCAGATAGAAGAGTGTGAGGGGTAAAAGATATTTGTATATTTGTTAAAGGCATACTTCCATAGTACTGGTCTGGTGGTAATAAAAAAAACCCTTCTTCCTCCATGATTTCAGCCCACCCATACAGCTCAAGATTTTTTACGTTGTGATATTGATATGTTTTAACTCATTGCTGATTTAATTTTATTTTAAAGGGTGGGAGTGGGGATGGGATTGTTCTGTTTTAATTGTTGTTGTTTTAATCCTGTTGTACCCCGCTCCGATTGCCTGTTCAGAGGGGTGGGCTAGAAATAAAAATTATTATTATTATTATTAATATTATTATTAAAAGGGAGGATTAAGAGATCTTAATGATATTTTTCATAAGATTAAAATGACATCCAGTTCAAAGAAAAATGCAGTCTTTAACTCAATCCCAAACCTCCTCAACTGGTAGAAGATCCTCAGCTGAACTTGACATTCCAGATCCAAATTTAAAAATGTTGGAGACAATACTAAATATGCAAGCGGAATTTAGACTGGAATTGAAAGAATCTCAAGAAGATTGAAGGAATATTTCTAACGTGGTGTGGTAAGGATCTAAGAATAAATTCTGTTGAGAAGGACAAAGAATTGTATGACAAACTAAACAAAGAAGACTTAAACGGAAGAAAGGCAAGAACCGATAAAAACAGAAATGATAATGGAAATCTAGAAGATCAAGTTGTTGGAACCAAAGGTGGGAAAGAAGAGGCACTTCAACTGGAGATTTAAAGTGAAGAACATATAGGCAGCGACGAGGACACAGTGGATATTGACCCTTTAGAGGACCAAAAAAAAAAAAAAAAAAAGGCGAAAGGAAGAAATCGGAGTATAATTTTTGTGAATTAAATAGTAAATCGAAGTTGAAGTTGATATCATGGAATGTTAAAGGAATGAACTCTCCCCATAAAAGAAAATAGATTTTTCACATCTTAGAAAAGGAACAAACAAGTATTATTTGTATTCAGGAGACACATATCAAACAACAAGATGAAAAATACCTTAGAAATCCCAAATTAGCCAAGCGTTTATTTCAGCAAGAAAAACAAAAAGAAGTGGGGTGGCATTGTATGTGAAAAATAATATTTCAGCCATAGACGTACTTAAAGACACTAATGGAAGGTTTATAGGTATAAAAATAGAAATAACAAATAAAGACAGTGATAGTGGGCATATATGGTCCTTTGGAAAATAAAGTTAAATTTTATCAAAACTTGACAAACAAACTCCTTGATTTGGATCATGACCAAACAATAATTATGGGAGATTGGAACAGCGTTATTAATCCCTCAACAGATAGAAGTTGATCAAAGAAAAGTAAAGAAAACCAAGGCAAACTTTTGCAGACAGCATTTAAATTGATGGATATTTTCGTGTTAGTAGATCCTTGGAGACTGAAGGAAGGAAGCTCAAGGAAGTATACCTTTTTCTCAAATAGGCAGCCTCTCTAATAAAGATCTGGCTGAAATACAAAAAGAAATTATATAACGAGCTTTCAACATGGATGTCACCATTCGAGGCTTTTCACAAAAAAGAAATGGAAGAACTGAGCTGGGTGAAATATCAGGATATATTAAGTTGGACAGGAAAGAACCCTAATTTAATGGAAAGAGAGTCACTAATGGATAAAGGAATGAATCTCACCTGATTTCAATACAGGCAACTTGATGGAAGAATGAAAATGGATCTGAAACTTTTTGGTATAACTAATAAAAAGAATGAATTTGATAAAGCGTTGTTTGGTCAGGAAAGAGGAAATATATCAAGAATTTATAAAACATTGTTAAAATTAGAACAAGATACAGAAGTTATGAAACCTTATATGATCAGCTGGGTGCAAAACATAGGACATTCAATCCCATTAGAAAAATGGGAAAGAGTCTGGGGGGCAGATTTAAAATTTACACTAAGTATGGACATTAAGGAGAACTTCTATAAACTAGCTCTTAGATGGTATTACACCCCAGCAAGATTGAGTAAAATGAGTAAAGCAAACAGTCCTACTTGCTGGAAATGTAAAGAATCAAAGGGCACCCTCTTCCACATGTGGTGGACATGTCCTTACGCAAAAAGATTCTTGTTGCAAATACACTATAAAATACAAACAATTATACAAAGTCCAATAAAAATGGAACTGGAGCTCTTCCTTTTAAATAAGGTTGATGATGAAGCTGGTAAGTTGAGGAAACATCGAAAGATCTTGTTACACCTAATCACAGCGGCAAGGGTAATTTATGCTAAAAGCTGGAAAACTGAAAAAATACCAACAGGAGAAGAATGGGAACTCAAAGTATTAGACTACATGGAAATGGATAAAGTGACACGATTGTTAAAGGAAAAGTGGGAGGAGGATTGGAGATGGGTGAAAGAGTTTATTGATGTTAAATCTGGAAGCTCCTAAGCCCCGTTGAGTAAAAGGTATACAAAATATATTAGAACTTATTAATGGTCATCTAAACAATCTGGTGTCGTTGGATGACAGTTATACATATCCAATATATACACAGAATATATCGATTTGAATAATAATTAAAGAGAAAGAATGGTGTGGCTATAAAAAATTATATTTTTGGTGATATCAAAGAGCTAATGTGGTTAAATCCGTCAGGATTAATTGTGAACACTTTAAGCAGACTAAACAGAACAAAGTACACTATATATGGAATATGAGTTGTAAAGAATATATAGCAAATCTGAACATACGGAATGGTTGATGTTGTGATATACTTGAAGCATTATAAGTCTGTATATAATTTTGTTTATTTTAATATGAAAATAAAAAATAAACACTAAAAAAGAAGAAAACTGCTTTTGTTAGTACACTTGTCCCTCTGCATTTGCTGGGGTTAGGGGCACAGGACCCCCATGAATGTGGAAAAACTGCAAATAACCAAAAACACTATGATTTTACCTGAGAGAACAACTCTCTAGGAATCTCTAGGTCCTCCAGTGCAAGTCTGTGGTCAAAATCTGCCAGACATTGACCATAGGATTACGCTAGAGGAGCTACAAATGCCTAGTGGAGTGTTTCCTCTAGGAATCTCTAGGTCCTTCATTGCAACTTTTAATAAATAATAAAATAAATAAAACTTTTATTTATATCCCGCTTTTTGTCTGGACAATCGAAGTGGTGTACAAGTTAAAATAGAGAACAATATAGATCTAGTATACCCCCTTAAAAAGGAATTAAACAAATTAGAATTCAAATACATAAAAACTTTAAAAAGATAAAACATTTTATATATAAAACAGGTAGGCAGAAAGGACATATGTGGAGGAAGAGTGGCCGAATGCTTTATTCTGGGAAGGCCTGCCGGAAGAGATCCGGTTAACTTTTGCTTTAAAGTTGACCATAGAGTTGTGCTGGAGGACCTAGATATTCCTAGAGAGAACTTAATAAATTCCATGAATAATCAAATCTGCAAAAGTCAAAGCTGCAAATGTGAAGGGATGAGTGTATACTTTTTAATCATTTGACATTTTGATTGAAAGTGGGTCATAAATAAGGTAACGTGGTTGGATGACCTTCTGAAAAGTAGTCTTGAATCCCATTTTGGGATAAAAGGGAGATATAAGTAAATAAAATAAATTAAAAATAAAAAGCTGCTGAAGAGGTTGTGCTTATCCAGATTCTGTTTCCCTTACATACTTAACACCACATTTGTCCTTTTCAGTGCTTTCAGTTGATTCATCACATGTATTTCATGTGCTGTTTAAAATGTTGGATCCTCAAAATCCTCAAAAATCATCATGTTCAAAGGTTTTTATGGTGTAAGTAAAATTTGATGAAAATGTTTCAAGTCTTCAGAAGGTACAATATATTAAAAGCCATTCCATGCTGAAGAATTGTTATGTACTTAAGTGGGTAAATTGGAGCCCTCAGTAAAAGAAAACTAAAGAAACAAATGCACATATAAGAAGGGAACCAGGATTCCAGGATTCCTAAAATCCTGGCAAAGTAAATGGAAGACACACAAAAAGAGGAGAGGATGATGAGAAAAATATGAATACCTTTACAGATAAACCTATGGTTTGAGTCTCTGATATAAACCTATAATTGCAATGGACTTCAAAGTATAAATCTCACAGGCTTCTCTTTGTAAATCCCTACCTCACACCGTAAAAACCATGTTGTAAGAACAAGACTGAATTTATTCTAATGAAAAAATCTTAAATACTCAAGAGACTGATGATGAGTCAGAAAAATGTTGAGTCAATGGGGCTTTCTAGATTGGCAGGAAAGTGTGACATGAAGTTGCCTTTTCCTTAATGCTTAGCAGCTGCACCACAGCCTTTAGATGGAGCTGCGCTGTTCTGCAGTTTTTAAAAAAGAAGCTGGGAAAACCAGCACCTTTTTAAAGGCGCTTCTTCTCCCCTAAAACGCAAAAAAAAGCGTTTTCATGGCACACTTTCCCTTTTTCTCATCTAAAGGCTAGAGTTTCATGCAGCCATGAACACACTTCTTTTTGCCAATCTAGAAAGTCCCAATGAGGCTGGCAAAACATGATCATGAAGCCTTTTACTTGTGAAGTCTGAGATGTCTTAAGTTCAAACCCAAGTATTGTAGATTTCCAAGCATGGCACAAGATCTTGTGAATGATATACATAATAAGAGTTACAATTAGTGTTGCAGCCAGTGCCATCACTAGGGGGTGCAGGGAGTGGTGTCCGCACCAGGTGACACTCTAAGGGGATGATACCACTGCTTCCTAAACACCTGCATTTTAGCAGAAATGTGTCGTTGTGTTTACCTGTGCCCCTTTAAAATGCTGAACAGAGAGTGTGAATGTGGTGAGGTTCAGTGGGGAGACGAAGGGAAATCCCAGGTTTACTTTTTAAAATAATGTTTATTTTTTTAATTTGATTTAAAAAAAAAAATAATTTTAAAAACATTTTAATAACATTTTTAACACAGAATTTTGACATGAGGTTGAAGCAGCATGTGTGCAATAAACAATCCAATAAGTCCAACTGTAGCCATGCGTGCCTCCTTACAACAGGCAAAATGAACAGCAGCTGCCTTTGGAATCCCATACTGAGTGTGTGTTAAAACCAAGAGACAAGAAAGCAGACAAGCCTTACTGACGCCCCTCAGCATGTTTTAAATAAGCATAGATCTGTAAGTTTGGACACCAAAATGGAAATTATTAGAAAAATAGAGGCTGGGGAAAGGAAAAAAACAAAAACAAAAACAAAAAAACTCCGGGTTCATTTTGGAAGAAGCCATGAAGTGATCTGTAGAAAATTCAAAATGTTTTTTATTTCCTCATATAAAGCTTATCTTATTTCATTTTCCGTATATGTATCTTTAGTTCTGAATAAAAAAAATCTGCTGAAACACATTCAAATTGTTTTTTTTTGTAGTGTTGGAATCAATCCCTGTCCTTTCCATGTTATTTCTGCCTCTGATATCATAGTTTATGTTAAAGAAGTAATGCCTAGGAACACATCTACTTCATTAATTGAGGTATAACTATACAAGTTTTTTTTTTAAAAAAACAATAAATTACTGATTTTTAAAAAGAAAATATCACACATTTTGGATGTTTTGTAGAACAACTTTTGACTTTCTGTTGCATTTTGGCGCTCTCCTTTCCAGGTGCCAATGTTAATGTAAACATGAATCTGGCATATATTTTTATACTATGTAGAATTTTGCATTTTTCTCTATTGAATTTGATTTTATTAATTTCTGCCCAGGTTCTTTTGAATTTTGTTCTCTTCTCTAATATGTTAGCCACCACTTCCAGTTTTGTATCATTTGCAAACATGGTAACAATTCCTCCACCTTGTCATCTCAACCGTAGATAAAAACATTGAAGAGTAATGGCATTAGGATAGAACCCTGAAGAACTTGACTTGAAACCTCCTTCCATTTTGAGGGGCATCCATTGCTGATGACTTGGAGCATTTTTTTTCCATACAGTGATGGATCCATCTGACTGTGTTTTCATCTGTTCCATATCAAATGCTTTGTTCAAATCCAGATAAAAGCAATCCACAGCATTTCCTCCCCCCCCCCCCCGTATTAGTTTGACAGAATTTGTTCATGACAAACTCGTGTTGGCTCTTACGGATCACTGCATTGTCATCAAGAGATTTGCAGGTGCACTCCTATATAATCTGTTCTAGGATTTTTTTATTTTTATTTTTTGGTCTTTTGTGCTTGCTTTTCTCTAGTCCTTTGGCACCTCACCAAAGGATTTGATGATTTCTCAAAAATGATGGCAAGGTGTTCAGACAGTACATCAGCAAGTTCCTTCAGTACTTTGGCTTCTGGTTCATCTGGGCCTGCAGATTTGAACTCATTTCGGTTAGTGAGGTGATTCCCAATCTGGTGAGTCGCAGCCTGCCATGAAATAAACATTTCAAAATCAAATCAAATTTTAGGTTTTTAATGTATCAGATTTGCGGCGTTTCTTCTTTTTTCACTACAATTTTGCAGGTTAATTAAAATTAGACTGTTTAATTCAGTTGGCCCTCCTTATCCATGGATTTCTTATCCACGGATTTGAGCATACACGGCTTGAAAATATTCCAAAAAAGTATAAATTCCAAATAGCAAACCTTGATTTTCCATTTTATATATGGGACACTATTTTGTTGTGCCATTATATTGAATGGGACTTGAACATACATGGATTTTGTTATACACGGAGGGTCCTGGAACCAAACCCCAGTGAATAACAAGGGCCCACTGTATATACAAGCGTAGCCTATAAATATTTGCCCCAAACGTTATTTGCATTTGTGGAATTTAATTTTATTGTCTCAGATTGTTTGGACATATGTGTCTTTAGCTGAATCCACACTAGCAAAAACAAACCTACCTTGATTCTGGTGCTTTTGGAATACATGATGTATGTCTGTTTTCACAGTTCTTTTAGGTTTTAATGCAATTTAGATTTTTTTTAAAAATCACTTTTTACCCCAGTTTCCAGGAAAAAAAATCCCCCCTATATGTTTGTTTATTTTTGAAACTTTTGTCTTGCCAGATTGGTGAGGCATTAAGGTGGAGTAGTTGGGGGCAGGACAGATTGGTGGGTGGCATTCTCCATCTGGCAAGTGGTTCACCATTTTTTGCTCTTTGCAGAGGATCCGCATTCATTTGTGTGTGTGTTTTAATAAATCAGAAGGGAAAAAAAGATTTATTTTTACTCAAGATTTATTTTAACAGAAGCACAACTAATGTAACATTTGGGGCTGTGTTTGGGTCTGGGCTTATTTTTAAAGGGTGGCTGGAGGCTATTCAGCAGACCCGAAAGCATTACATGGAGGGTGTAGGAAGACAGTGGGCTCCGTCTCCACATAAGAAACAAATCTGGCTCCTGTTTTTCTCAAGGCACAGATTCACATTGAAAGTTTGTTCCCATCTCATATCAAAGCCCAGGGGTTGCTTTTAGTGCCTCTGAGAAGTCCTGGCTGTCAGAAGCACTTGGATAGGGGAGTGGGGGCAGGAGAAGCAGCACCAGCCAAATGTCACACAGAGAAGGTTTTTGTTTTTGTTTTTTGTAGACATCCATCTTAATTCGATTAAGATTTCAGAGTGGAAAGGGAAGCAAGGAAGACATTTTTTATTTTTATTTTCTTTCTCCTTTTTCTCAGGGCTTCCTGTATCGGGAGACATTTAAAGTTCCCTTGCTTACTCACTGGGGCGCGAAGGGAGGAAAGGGATTGGATGAGAGAGCCATCCTATGAAAGTGCAAGGTGGGTGGTAAGATTGACAGGAAAACAAGAAAGGTTGTGGGTTATGCATGGGAAACACATGGGAAAAACACAAGTTAAGCTTTGTACCAATTTGAATTCATCTGGGGAAAATGTCTGGCTGTCAATACAATCTGAGTCTGGATTTTTAGGAGCCAGAATGGTAATTTAAATGCAATCTTAGTCCTAAGAGCAGACACAACAGAATTTAACAGTGATGGTTTACCTTTCAGCAATTGATTCATTGGGTCTCTTCTAGATAGAAATAATAATTTTTAGGTTGAGTAATTTTTAAGCCAAGATTTGTGAAGCAGAGAAGGAAGTTTTTGAATTTATGTTCCTAAATAATTTGTTTTCTTTCTTTCTTTCTTTCTTTCTTTCTTTCTTTCTTTCTTTCTTGGTCTTTACTTCATATGAATTTTATGTGTTTCTACAACTCTTTGAAGTTCTCGAGATTTTATAGATAAAAGAAAATCTTATTTTATATGGATCCTTTATTGTTTTAAGAAATGAAAGGAAAAAATCAGTTACTGAGACTGCGAACCTAAAAGCCCTTAATGTGATTCATCCTGCTGGAACTACACTTGCATAAATGATTTGAATCTTGTGACATAAAAAGTATAATTCTACAACCCTGAGGAAATAACAAAAAAGTAAGAAACCATTCTGAAAAAAAATCCAAAAGAACTAGGTTGGATAAAGAACCACTTGGGAAATGTAGCAATAGCACTTACATTTCTATGCTGTTTTATAGTGCTGAACACTCTCTAAGCGGTTTACAGTGTATTGCTTCCCCAAAAGCTGGTACTTATTTTAGTGATATGAAAGGATGGAAGGGTGAGTCAACCTAGAACCCGGGGACTGAACTCACAATGTTTGGGCTGCAGTACCAGCATGTAACCACTATGCCACCAGGGCTCCCTATGTAAAATTGCTTGTAAATTTGTAAAATGTAAAAATGGCTAGCCTTTTAGTATTCATTTAATCATTCAATAACCTAATGAATAACTTAATTCTGGAATTAAATTATTCTGAAATTCCAATTTATCCACTCTTTTAGGTTGCCTCTCTGTATTAGTACATTCCTGTTTTGATTAAGGCAGCAACCACACTGCAAAAATAATCTAGTTTGACACCTCTTTAATTACCATGGCTCAATGCTATGGAATTCTGGGATTTCTTGTTTGTTGTGGCACCAGAGCCCTCTGACACTCACAAAACTACAGTACAATTCCCAGAGTTCCATACAAGTGAATCATGGCAGTTAGTGTCAAACTAGATTATTTCTGCAGTGCTGATACATCCTTAATTGATTTTGAGTAATTTCTATTGCTGGTGATAGGCACTCTGTGAATGTTATACTGTAGTTTGTAGCTGAGATAGTGACATCTTTGCTTTCTTATGTTTCAGTATATAGAAATTAGATTTCATGACAAAATTATTACAAATATTATATATAAAATTACCTTAAGGCTATGTTTTTAAGGTGTATATGATATATAAATGAATTTCATGTTTGGACCTCAGTCCCATATGCAAGATACCTCATTATGAATATGCTAATATTTAAAAAAATCCAAAACACTTCTGGTTTAAAGCATTTTGGATAAGGGAGACTGAACCTGTAAAGGACTGAAAATAAATAAATAAATAAAGCACAATACAAAATATCAATGTGGCAAAATCTTTTTGTTTTTATTAGGAACTATTCATAATGTGAGCTTCCTGAGTTCATTCTCATCTTCTGCTTCCTCTTGGGATTTAAAAGGCCTTCAAATATCTCCATGAAAGCGTGGGGGAGGCGCCACTCCTGCGCGACACATCTGGGCCACTTTGAATTTTGTTTAAATGTGGTTTCAGAATTCTTAATGCTGAGTTCTTGTTACTGAAACTTATATGTATATTTACAACTCGTGTAAATGAGCAATATTGTCAATGGTTGCTTTAGTTGTTTCGTTATCTTAAATCTTTAAAATATGCATGAATCTTGAAAAAAATACCGGGATCTTAATGAGCCTTCCATTGGGTTTCCTTTCTTGCTCCTAGCTTGCTTTAATGAAATATTTATAACATTTCTTTATTTAGTAGTCAAGGAAAAGCTCCTCCAAATGAGATGATTAACTTTCAATCACGAATGAAGAAATACCAACGTTTCTTCCTAACACTTGCAATAATTACCTGAATGGAATTAGATGGGACAGATCTCATATACTTTTTTTTTTTTTTTTTGCAAAAGCATCTGGAAAAGGATAAGAGGACAGGACAGTAAAGTGTGGGATATCTTAATTTTGTGCTGATGAGTAACATTTTAATTGTATAGTACTTCACTTTTCTTGTTTCTTATCCCTTCTAAGTGAGACAGTCTCTGTGTCAAGGAGATGATGTGTCCTTTCTCTAAAGCCTGCATGTTAACAAGGAAATGCTTCTTAAAATATTGAGAATGAATAGGCTGATACTCAGATGTGAAGCCTGCTTTCTGCTAGCAAAATCAGTGCAGTGCGCTTTGCGGTTAACCTGGAAAAAAGCAGCTGACATTTCTTCATGACAGCTTGAAGTGGAAGGACCCAAACTTGCAGTTCTCCCTCCCCCAAG
The DNA here is from genome assembly GCA_034509955.1 of Urosaurus nigricauda. Classification (NCBI taxonomy): domain Eukaryota; kingdom Metazoa; phylum Chordata; class Lepidosauria; order Squamata; family Phrynosomatidae; genus Urosaurus; species Urosaurus nigricauda. The sequence goes on from JAOEGL010000002.1 coordinate 38,707,280, forward strand.
AGATTGTTAGACCATTCCTTTATAGTGGCTCATTTGGGCTCTCTGTCATCACCAGGATGCTGCCACTGAATGTGTGTCATGGTTACAGTAGAATGTGGTAACGTAACAGCCATGAAAGCCCAACGGGAAAGGCTGCAAATTCCAGGGCTGACCTTGGAGTAAGTATTGTCTGCCTTTTAATATTTTAATGCTTTCTGCATGGCACTAGCTTTTGTGCAAGCTGTAGTTATTTAACATACGTTTTATGCTGACAGGCTCAGAGCACTGCAGCTTTAGGTCGCAGGAACATTTTCAAAATGCATTGTAGTTGCTTTTAGCAAATGTGTGAGCCTAGAGCAAGGATTTTGCAGTATATTTTAGATTAAATTACATTGCGTATTTAAACTTGCTGCGTCTGAATGCATGAATCTGGGCATCCTAAAAGCATACAGTGAAATAATGCTTCAGTAGGCCATGGTATTGCTTTTTTCCCTCCTCCTCCTCTCTCTTACTGTTTGTTTATCCCAGTGCAGCCTTTTTGAAAGGCCTCTTTCTCTGCTGAATAATAGAGAGCCCTGCAAGAGATTAGAACATAAAAGGAATGCTATTTGTGAAATTTTGTTGCATATGATCCATGTTTTAGCCAGTAGCAGAATACCAGAAAATATATTGCATTCTGACATATTAGTCTGATATTCTTGTCTTTGCATTACATATGCTTGGTTAGGTAAAAATTGTATTTACTTAGTGATCTTTAAAAAACCAATGGACCCTTTTGAATGATTCTAATGTATGTTTAGATGGCAGCTATATAAAAACACTCATATATTTGTTTTATAATGAATGGGTTAGCCATAACCTCTGATTTAAAAAGTGACGGCACAATGTTTCTAAATTAATACACCCAACAAAAATGCAATCTTGTTTGTGTCACAAATACAATTTGTGGCATAGATATATGTGTGTCCACACACAAGCAGTATGCTAACAAGGTTTTATTTGGATAAAGGTTTAATACATTTCAGCTGCCAGTTTTGTCATTTTGCAAAACAGAACAGGTTATCCACAAGGCTGATTATTTCAGTATTCAGCCTTTTGGCAAAACAATATATGTATGAAAAAATGTATATGTGCAAAACGTTTTCAATAAGTGTGACTATTCTAAAAATATTTCGTTGAAGAAGATGGTATTCTGGTATCTTTCAGCACTTCATATAATTTTATTACAGAAACATTGATTATTAAAAGTCGTAATTTCTGCTGATACCTGTTTAGGCTGCAATGCAATGGTGGGAGGAAGACCCATTTAATTCCAGGGTTTCTGTATTAATATATATTATTTTTAGATAATTTCCTGAAAGAAGTATATAACTGCACTTGTGAAGCTGTGCTTATTAATTAAATATATAAAGGGGGCATGTGTTGTCATATCAAGGAAACACCTACATATGGGTGTTTAAGGTATTGTACATATATGAGTTCATAAAAGAAAGTATGATTTTTGTTTTCTTCCTTAAAATTAATCACTGTTGCAATTGACTATTACCCTATATTCAAAAATACCAAATACTTTTTAATTACCAAGTTATCGTGATAACAAAATGGTCCATGATGTTACTTTACCTGTTGTACTGAGAACTTGGTAAACTATCAGCCTTAACTGTTTATTTGGCTGTTATCTTTTAGACACAAGATCCACCAAAAAACTGTAATTTATTGGATGGGGTCAGATCTTTACAACCTTCTGTGCACTGATATCAGTAAAAGCACTGGTCCATTGATGGATTTTTAATTTATAACCTAGTTTTCGGCTGGGTATTTTCCTTAGTAGACTTTAGAGTTTGAAAAAATAATGGTCTTTAATTCAAATTTGAAAACATTTTACTACTAACCCAAATAAAAATATTACTAAAAAAGGTCATGTTCTCCTGGCCTACTCCAGTGGTTACTGTTTTCTCTTCTGTTTACATTACTTCATAGCTTTTCATAACTGAGTTCTGCCGAATTTGTCTCCGATATTTGCTATTACGTTGTTTAATGTAATTTTGATGACATATTTGTGGCTTGCCTGTTACCATTCCTCTCACCATTGTCATTATGCCTGATGGAGGCATTAATGGAAGAATTAATGGCAGAAGTTTAAGAAAATCATCAGTATACACAATATAAATTGTGTCATATTTAGAAATGAAATTGAATGCAAAAGTGTCAGGATAAAATTAGCCTTCCAAATATGCCTATATTATTCTAAATTTACTTCAGCAGGATCTATCCATGCAGAATGGTACAAAGTTGTAGTTGGCATTTTTGTATGCCACACTGGGAATCTTTTTCAGCTGAAGACTGAAGTAGAAATGGTTTTAATAATAATAATTTTATGGAAATGTAGACATGCTATACATGCTTTCACAAATGGCATTCTCATAGTAAAAGTTGTAATTAACTTTTTCATGTGATCTTGGCATTCTGTCAGTGAATTACAATGGTGTAAGTCCAACTAACACCATTATTAATCACTTTTTTGGTCTTGTGGAGACTGGAATTTGCTCTCAAAATCCTCTCCAAACCCTCATTTTCTCTGCTTTAATCCCTTCCCAATATGGCCGTTTCCTTCCTGTTGGAGAGACTGGGAAAGTGGCAGGGAAGTGCCTGTTTTCCTATAGGACATGACCCTGTTGAGGAAGAGGGACAAGAGAGAAAAGCATCCAGTTTGAGGAAGGTTTGGATGGGAAACATGGTGAAATGACATCTGTTTAACTTTTATTTGTAATCTTTGGGCCATTTGCAGTTTTCCATTAGCAGATGCAATAGTTGTTGTTGCTTAATTTAGATTTTGCAGAGTGTAATGTTCTAGTCGAGGTTAATCTGAGATACAATAATTGCTAACTGAAAATTTCTGTGCATGGCAATTCAGTCTCGGAGGCATTCATTTCTCTTGGAAGTTAGGTAATGTGTCAAACTTTGCTTATAAACTTGTGCCAGTTTCATTTTTATGAGTAAAGTATGAAATTAGGTTTTTAAATAAACACTCACAGTGTTTGCTTGTATAATGAAAAGAACAACAACATGTGCATGCTTAAAAGGGGTTTTAGCCCCTTCATTTTTAATCTGGAATTTCCTGAAAGTATGGGATTTGTGACATTCATAGACCTTTTTTATGGAAGTCCACAATGGAGCTTGCTACATCCTCTCTCTTTTTAATGTGATCACTTTTAACTATTTAAATACATTTACTATTCCATCCAAAAGAAGGCTTTGTTTGTCTTTAAAGCCTAATCCCCTAATTCAGCAATACTGTAAGTTTTTTTAAACTGAGCATCAGTTTACTAGAGATGACATTATTTTAACTTTCAGTCTCACCCCAAGAAGCCTGAGCCCAACCCCAACAAGCCCTTGCAGTCCATGCAGCCCTCTGTTCGCTTTTCATTTTTGGAGGTAAGCAACTATACTTCCATTCCACAGTTCTCTTCCTTCCACACAGTTGAAGGAGTGAGACTAAATAATTGAAGCTTTTATATATGCATGTACATTATAGCAAATACTAGTGGCTTTAAAAATGTTCCTTCCAAAGTAAACTGTTTTGTATGTGCAGCAAGATCATACTGGCAAAATAAAAAAAAATGGTGAACTGTGTTTGGATTAGGAAAAATGCAACATTTATGATTGTTTTCTTAACAGTGAATTATGGGCCAGTTCACATGAAGAATAGCCAGCTTTGATGTGTCTTAGACTTGTATGGTCTGTGGAACAACTGTCCTGTGGAACAGCTGTGAAGAAATTCAGGCACCAAAATCAGTGTCTTCGGTTGCACCCACACTGCAGAAATAATCCGGTTTGGCACCACTTTAACTGCCATGGCTCAATGGTATAGAATTATGGGAACTGTCATTTATTTCTGCAGTGTAGATGCAGCCCAAGAGTGTTACCAAAATGTTGAAAAAAGAGGAAACAGATTTGTGTAGAACTTGCACTTGCTATTTTATATGAATAGAACCAAATTTAGAGATAACCACTCTTGATTTATATAGTAATGCAATGCATTTGCCCGTAGAGGGGAAAACTGTTAACAATTGGCCCATCTACTTCTTCTGTCTGCTGACTATTGATGGAGCACTTCAGCAACTGCTTTCCCTTCTTCTAGTTCTTTTTATTTAAATAATCTAGACTGCGTATCACTTTAGGCAAAGAGCACTTGAAACAGAGAACTGCCATCTGAAAAGTATGACTTGTGAAAAGTGTGACACTTTAATCTGTAATCCATTGTTTGAAACCAACTTGTTTACTAATTGTAGCTGAGATTAACCAGTATCATGACAAAATCAGTGATAAAAAATTATAACTCCTTCTGATTTCTTTGGACTGTGGTGGAGGAGTGTAGGTAGGCTGAAAGCATGTGTGCTCATGGCTTACTGTAGCTCACTCTAGTACTTTTCATTTTTTTCTTTTTTACTGATGGCTTTGCATCTGCTTTCCTGTTTTGTTGAATGTTCCCCAGTACATTATGTCCTAATGGAAATCCGTGAATTAATTTTTCTTTTCCAGAAGATATTTTAATCACTTGTGAGCTCCTCAGAAATGCATTAAGGTTGCCAGTACAAAATTTTAATATGTCATAACTGCCCTGGGACTAATTTAATATGTATGACCTATTGTCATAGCTACTGTTTGATGATTTAGCTCAGTAAATGGTCTTGGATACTGTAATTGAGGCTCCTGCTACCACAGGGCACTGCTACCTCTGTGTAACAGCCCCAGCTCCTGCTCTTGAATAGGAGAGAGGCTCCCTGAAGATCATCTAGGAGGTGTAACTGCCCACTGATTTTCTCCATGAGACTCAGTAACTCAGTGGGACATTGAGCATTTAATACTGAGCATTTAACTTGCAGTTTCCACCTCTGACTTTGCAGACACTTTCTCTCCCCCTCATGTGGGAGATGAGAATCCTATTCACATATGCACACACACATTGAGCAAAGACATGTAAAGACAGTGTGGCATGAAGAGGTCTTCAAAGGAAAGCTTTTATTCTACATCAGTAATCTACATGAGCAAATGGGTATCTTATACATGAAAGCACCTTCCTCCAGGCATTACTTAGCAACATTTGCAAAGTTATGAAACAGTCTAGGTCATATTCATCCAAGGTTAAAAGAAACATAAGCCTTAATGTGGCTAGCTGAACATTCCTGTTCTACTCAAAATAAAGATGCCATTCATTGGAATCTGGGAGTCTGGACACCTACTACCAAGTTTCCTTAGAGGAGATGAACTAGGCAGCATGCCCACACTTCTCCATCAGTCCCAAAGTTTCAATTTCTTTTATTTCTGTGTGTGCCTTGTGGCACAATGAGTTTTATAATTTCTCATGTGGGAACACGGAGAAGCTTTCACACTGCTCCCTAGTAGGGCAATGCTTTTTGTGCAATTGTCTCTTCTGATCTCTGTTGCTCTTCCATGGTGGTCACCTCCAATAAATATAACTTAAAACCAACATATCATTTACCGTTTGTTAAGTCTTGCTTTTAACCCTAGCTGAGTTGGCCAGGTAATATGTTTATTATGTTGTAATCCCACCTCGATATGCAGGGAGAGGTGAGAAATATAAATAAAATTTTATTATTATATTATTATTATATTAATAGGAGAGCCCATTATCACAGATTGATTGATGCTGCAGTATTGCTGTAACTAAGTGTGCATAAATGTGATTATAGATGCCACAAGGCATTGCAAGATACATGTATAAGAGTGAGATATCTGTTGTTGTTGTTGTTGTTTGTGTACCTTCAAGTTGTTTCCAATTTACCATGATCCTAAGGCGAATCTGTCATGGGTTTCCTTGGCAAGATTTGTTTAGAGGAAGTTTGGTGTTGCCTTCTCCTAAGGCTGAGAATGTGTAACTTGTTCAAGGTCACCCAGTGGGTTTCATGGCTGAGTAGGAAAGCAAACCCTGATCTCCAGAGTCATAATCCAACATTCAAACCACTATGCCATGTTAGCTCCTGAGATACTTGTATAATAAATATTTTAAGATAAATTCTAAAGTATTAAATTGAAGTGTTAAATTGTCTATGCAATTTACATACTGTTTTGTGAGAGAAACCAGATCAACATTGCACGAGATGTAGACAATATGCGTGTATTTCCATGCAGATGAATTTTTTTGCAGACAAACGGTTGCTGTTAGTAAACAATAAACTAGAGAGGCTCATATATTTTTAAGCGTGGGAAGTAAATACTGATGGAGAAAAACATGAATAGAATCAGGGTTGGAAGAGACCACAAGGGCCATCCAATCCAACCCCCTGACATGCAGGAAAACACAATCAAAGCATCCCCAATAGATGACCGTCCAGTTTCTTTTTAAAGACCTCCAACAGCCCTTACTGTCAGGAAGTTCCTCCTAATATTTAGGTAGAATCTCTTTTCCTGTAGCTTGCATCCATTGTTCCAGGTCCTATTCTCTGTAGCAGCTGAAAACAAACTTGCTCCATCCTCAATATGGCATCCCTTCAGATATTTAAACAGGGCTATCATATCACCTCTTAACCCTTTCTTCTCCAGGCTAAACATACACTGCTCCCTAAGTCATTCCTCATAGGGCATGGCTTCCAGACCCTTCACCATCTTAGTTGCCCTCCTTTGGACCTGCTCCAGTTTCTCAACATCCTTTTTGAATTGTGTTGCCCAGAACTGGACACAGTATTCCAGTTGGGAATTGACCAAAGCAGAATAGAGTGGCACTGTTACTTCCCTGGATCTCGACACTATACTTCTATTGATGTAGCCTAAAATTGCATTGGCCTTTTTAGCTGCCACATCACACTATTGACTCATGTTCAACTTATGGTCTACTCGGACTCCTAGGTCTCTTTCGCACGTAGTTTCATTCATCCAGGTGTCCCCCATCCTATATCTCTGTGTTTCATTTTTCCGCCCTAAGTGCAGGACCTTACATTTCTCTGTGTTGAATTTCATTTTGTTAGCTTTGGCCCAGATTTCTAGTTTATTCAGATCATTTTGAATTTTGATCCTGTCCTCTGGGGTATTAGCTACTCTTCTTAGTTTAGTGTCATCTGCAAATTTGATAAGTATGTTCCCAATTATGTTATCCAAGTCATTGATAAAGATGTTGAATAGCACTGGGCCCAAGACAGAACCCTGTGGCACCCCACTTGTCACTTGTGCAAAATGTATTCCCCAGAATACACTAGCTGTTTAGCCACTGAGAATGTTCAGTGTTCCAGCAAGAGTTCTGAGAGGAACCATGGTGCTGTATTTCTCAAGATATTAACAGACATGTATCAAACTAGTCAGAGAAATTGCACACTCTATGGAACTGACAGTATTTTCCTCCTTTTATTTCAACTGAATATTATATCACCAAAGAGTGATGGTACAATGCAGGATAAGAAGTGAATTCCTTTTCTATGTGATACTATCAAATTTTATATTTGATAGTAAATAAAAAACAAGAAGACTGTATTGACTTTTAACATATGATAAATAACATGAGATACCATATACCTGTTCCATTCTTCATGAACAAAAACTTTGACATGTAGATAAAAATTGCTCTATAATTCTCAAAGACAAGACAAAAACCAAAAACATTTAAGAAAAAAAAACCATTAAAACTGTTACTTCCTATCTTTCAGATATTGGCTATCTTTGAAATAACTTTTCATTCTCAATCTGTGTATTTTTAGCATATCTAATGGAAAAAAATATAGATTTGCTTTGTTTTGAAAAAAGACCAAATTTTGTAAACTCTGTAAAGTTAGTTTTAAATAGAACACTTTATTTCTAATTAATTTATACTATTTTTACCCATTGTGCAGGGAAATAAAACTATAACTTGTTTTCATACAGAATAGCGTACTTGAACAGTGTGGCAGCTACTAGCCAAATTCCATAGGACCTGTTGGTTCAGTGTGTTCTGAAAAGCACTTACCACCTTGTCATGCATCATATCTGTCTCCTCCTACTGTCCCTGTGCTTCACTTCATCTTGTCTACATAGCTTGTTAATGAAAATAAATTCAAGTGATTTATCACATAGTAAATATTGTCACAGGATGGTATTATTCATGACCAGGCCTCCTTTGCTGCCATCACATTATGCCAACATAGTGTCAAAATTCCTTCTGCTTTTACTAGTGTTTTTTGTTTCCACTGGCCCAAAGCCTCAATTGTAACCAGATGACAGAAAATGAGAGAGAGAGAGAGAGAGAGAGAGAGAGGTGTGAATAGTATGCACTCCCTTTTGAAACAGATGTTTATGAGCAGCTCATAGTATCAACCTTCAGACCATACTCCAGCCATTTGCATCATGTGTACTTAATTAATGGCTTTCCTGGAATTTCACCTAGTTGGGAGATTGGCAGCATGATGTGAGGATAAAAGTTGGGTGGGCATTGTAAGTAGTTTGAAATATCAACATATAAATCAGTTAGCTGCTGGCGCCTCTGTATGCCTGGAATTGTACATTGCATCTTTGCATGACAGACTTAATGAGATTTATTGTTCTTTGAAGGTAAACATAATCTTAATATGAATATGGGGATTGATGAGTGCAAATCCCAATGAGTTCGACTTAAATTTTGGATGTTTGTCTTCTTTTAAAAATTTGAGTATTTTTGTGCCCTCTATAGGAAGGCACTTCAAAAACGTTCAATTAATACAGTTTAAAAGTGTGACACAATTCCTCCTCCTTCTGCTCCTCCTCCTTTCTTGCCTTTCTCTCAGTATGGATCAAGGCAGGGAAATGCAATAGATTAAAATACAACTCATGCCATCAGTTCAAAACACATAATGCACAGAAACCAATTACAACTAGAAGACCATCATTTTTCAGTTGAAACCAGCAGACCACGTGAAACCAAAATATACCATAAAAGTGCTAATAATTTAAATTTTAAACAATCTTCAACAGTTAAAAGGAAACTGTAATAAAAAGGCCCATTTAAGATCCGTTTAAAAACAGGCTTGAAGGTGAAGTTGAAGGCTTTCACAGCTGGTATCTATAGCTTTCTGTGGTTTTTTTGGACTATGTGGCCATGTTCTTCCAGAAAAACCCACAACAAAACTAAATCTTGAAGGTATTAAACCATCCTTTATGCACCAGCTCAATTGACCTTTGTGCCAAACACATTGTTTTTCAAATAAACTAGTTCCAAATAGTTCATGGTAGGAATGGGAAACCTTTTGTGTACAACTCAGGGGAGATGTCATTTTAGAATTGTACCTGATGGTAGGCAGATCCATTGATTTTCTGTGTAAAAATTTCCTTCTCCTGTTGTTTCAGTAGGAATAGTGGACCTGCAGATGGGGCTGAGGACTGCATGTAGCCTGTTGGGCTGGTTTTAGGGCTTTTAAAAATTACAGGCAGGCCTTCTCCTGAAGAGGGAGTAATATATCACCAACCCCCGACCCTAATAATGCAAATGAAAATGTAAATGGCACCGGGGGATTAACTCTAGCTGTCCCTCTGTTCAAACCTTCTGATCCCACCCACTGGAGATTGCACTCGTACTGCCCATCAACTGCACTTTATTTTTATTATTTTAAAAATTTTTTAACTGATGTCAATTTTAACTAGTTTTGATTTAATCTAGTCTTAAAGGGGGGGAGGTTGGGAAGGGATTTGACTGCTATTTTATTCTTGTATTTTTTAATTTGATGTACCCCGCTCCAAGTATTCTATTAGAGGAGCGGGTTATAAATAAACATTATTTATTTATTTATTATGATTGGAAGCGTTCTGGCAGCCACTGTAGATGTTACAGAATATGTTACATGTTTCATGCTTTGCAATAATAATAATAATAATAATAATAATAATAATAATAATATATCCCGCCTCTCCCATTGGATCGAGGCGGGATTCCAACAGTTAAAACATATACAGTTCAGTTCAACATCTTAAAAAAATATAAAATCAATAAAAACAATAAGAACAATAGTCTAGTCTGGATGCAAGAGTTTATGAATAATCAGGGTAAAGTCCATTTGGTCTATACCGAGTCAGTTGAATCAACTGAAGTGGATAAACCAATTGGATTTCACCTCCATGAGCAAGATTGGCTTCAGAATGACCCAAGCTGCATATTTAGTCTTTTGGGGCACTACTTGCACCCACTTCAGGCAAATACCATTACAGAGAACTTTGAGAAACCTGTATGTAGAGAGATCTTGTAGCACCTTTGAGACTAACTGAAAGAAAGAAGTTGGCAGTATGAGCTTTTGTAGACTTCACTCTTCTTCCTCAGATGATTACAATTTCTGTGAACCAGTATTAAAATTTCCTTATTCTAAGATGAGAGGTGCTAAACATATGTGCAAGAAACCTCTTTTACTGTATCCCTAGATTTGTTTGGCTTTCCTCTGTTTTTCACATATATTAACAAATTATATGTATTTGGTTTGAATGAATGCTATCTTATGGATAAGATTTAGGTATTAGCAACTGTAGTGATTATGGCTGAGCATAACAATGTTAAATAAAGCTGTCACTAGGAAATAATTAAATGTACCGTATTAAACATGTTTTATAAGCATGGTTTTGCTTTGTAAACTATTTTATCACCCCCTTTGTATACCTTTGTGTGGATTAATGTTTATTTTAAATTTTTATCTTTGTGCAACAGCTGTACAGTTAGTTCCTTTTCAAGGCCCTTGAGTAGGTGAGAGCTGAAGCAAAATGTTAGTTACATAATGGCTAACCTCAGATGCAGCCCTAAATGTTTCTGTTTCTAGTGTATTTTAAGTTGGAGGGGTATGTGGATGGGTGGTGGGGACATGGTTTTCCTGATTAACTTGGTTTCAGGGGGTGCATTCTTTTGTTGATAGATCAGTTCTTAAAACAAATATGATGTCAAATTTAAAGATAAATAAAGATGAAAAAAATCTGCTTACCCGATTTTTAAGTCTTCTAGTTTAATTCAGAACTCCTGATCCCAGCAAGTTAGTGCTTACTGGATCATTTCCTTCTTGACTACTCTGTGTTTAGCCTCCACCACAGCAATATCTTTATTCTTGCTATATATCATATAGATTCTCGTATCAAATGTACATAGATGGAACTCATTAACTAACATTTGAGTCAAACAGTTGCTTCACAAGGCATGGCAGCCTGGATACATTGTTTGTGTATTGTAGGAAACATGCACCCATATGTGTAGTAAACATGTAAAGGATACAGAGTTTGGGAAGTTAATTTTGGACTACATCCAGAATCCCCCAGCCAGCATATGCTTATGTGTGTTTTCAAGTATATATCTCTATCTTTCACATATTTTATGTTCACTATAGAAAATATAATGGAACACCATCTTATCTGGACTGTTAAAATTTGCAGTTATAACAAAAACACCAGTATGTTCAGACTAAGGTAGCCCTATACTGTATACTTAGGTGGCTCTATAAAGGTAAAGGTATTTCCAGCTGGCAAGGTTGTTGTGTCCAACCATAGGGGCGGTGCTCATCTCCGTTACTAAGCCTCATTGTCAGAGGCTACTCTGTGATCATGTGGCCAGCATGACTGCACAGAACACGTTTATCTTCCCACCAGAGTGGTACCTATTTATCTACTTGCATTTGCATGCTTTCAAACTGCTAGGTTGGCAGTAGCTGGGACTAGTGATGGGAACTCACCCCCTAATGCGGCACCCAGGCCTCGAACTGCTAGCCTGCTGATCTTGCAATCAACAGAGTCAGCATCTTAACCACTTGAGCCATTGCACTCTTTACTCAGTTTCAATTCAAGTTTCAAGTTAAAAAAGAAAAGAAAGCAATATCACCTATAGAAGTGGTTTTGAAATACGTTCTATGGCAGTGCAGCTGAAAGTCCCTTAACAAGTGCTGATCCCTGAGCCACTTGTTGCTATTCCCTGATAAGTTTCCAGGAAAGAAATAAACAATTGTACCCAATAGGTCAGTCCTTGGAACAATGGGGAAAATTATTTCTAGTCTCCCATATCAGAGAAGCACTGCTCTATAGCACTCTGGGCTGTTTCAGAGGTTTATCAGAATTCTTTAATTGGAAAATCAGCAATGGTAGCCAGTCTTATCTTAAAGGCAGGTTTCTTTTCACCACTTCTCTTCTGCAAGATGTAGGTTGCAGCACAGTGTTTAATGTATAGTGCATTTGATATGGGTGAAGCTCCCCAGGGCTGTGCTACACATAAGTGAGTGTATACTATTATATCAGAGTTACTCAAAGTGATGGTCCCTGGAATTTGATTCCATTTATTGAGTCATGTGTTGCCAGTCCCTGTCAGGTTTCTAGTAAAGAAAGAGAGAGAATATTGTACCTAGAGGGCACAAACTTAGTGCTGGTCACTGATACATGGGGGGGGGGGGGATTGCTTAGCCTGAGAAGCACTGTCTTAGACCATATGGAGGGTTCAAGTGGAACAAGGCAGATTTCCATGATAAATGTTCAGGAGTCCCTCAGCAGACCATTTTATAGGATATACGAGGTGGTATCATAAAGTTTTAATTATCACCTTTAAAAAAATGACAGAAAGTTTGTTTCGATATGTAGTTGTTAACTTATCTCTGTGTAGTCACTATCCAGATTTACACATTTTCCCCAGCATTTCTTACCCCCTCGTATCTTGTGTTAAATTTCTCAAGTGTGCTATCTACTTCTGTGGCTTTGAATCCAAGATCTAAATGCAAAGACATAAAAGTAGATGGCATATTTAGGATGTTCTTCTCTTCTGGGATCTTATTTGAAGTTTCACAACATCCCAGCATTTTAAAATTTGTTGGCTCTAGCATGTAATTGTTAAAATGATATACAGAAAACAACAGTGAGTTGTCACCATTGGGAAACATCAGTACTAAAGTGTGCTCTAGGTCTTAAATAAATTTCTTTAAATATTTAAAGAATATGGATGACAAGTTTGATTTCACAATTTGGAATTTCATTGCTTTGTTTTTTGTTTTCCACTTTCCTGCCAGACATTTTGATTGGCATCACTGATATCTTCAGTGATTATTTTAAACATAGTTGGGGAATATATTTTGTACTCAGGTCCAATATGACAAATGTTTTTGGCCTTTTGACACTATAGCTTTTCACTATGGGAGGCACATTCATTTCTTTATATAGTTGGCCCTCTGTATCCAGAGATTCTTTATCCACAGATTCAAACATCCACAGCTTGAAAATACTGTTGTTTTTTTTTAAATATATAAATTTCAAAAAGCAAATCTTGATTTTGCCATTTTATATAAGGAACACTATTTTACTATGCCAGTGTACATAATGGGATTTGAGCATCCGTGGATTTTGGTAACAAGAGGGATCCTGGAACCAAACCCGAGTGGATACCAAGAGCCCACTGTAATATATTAGGTTATGGCAGTATTAGAACCTTTTAAAAAATAAATTGAATAGCTGTTGTGTGTTGGACTATGACTGGAGATCAGAATTTTATTCCTTACTCAAGCATAAAAACCCCTTGAGTGACCTTGGGCAAGTCACATTCTCTCAACCTCAGAAGATAGTAATGGTGAACCACCTCTGCTCCTGCTGAATTTAGCATGATACCTCTGAAACTTACTGAATTGGCAACCATGAACATGTAAAGCAATATATATATTGTTTGAAAAGAGAATTATGCTTCCTGGTAGCTTTCCAGAAGTATGAATCTCTAAAACAGTGCACGTCCCTTACATGAATTGTTTTAAAGTGGAGGTGAGCTTTATTGTAATTTATTTATTTATTTATACCCTACTTTTCAGCCAACAAAGGCTCTCAGAGTGGGTTACAGATAGTTAATTAGACATTTCCCTGCCCTTGGGTTTACAATCTAAAAAAGAAATGACACAAAAAAGAGAAGGAAATGGCAGTGAGAAGGGGAATACGTCCAGCAGTTCTCTTCTCCTTCTGAGGCCTGGACCATGGCAGATGGACTGGAGGGAGGGCTCTTCTTCTTAATTTAGGCCAGGCCTGATGGAGTTGGCCAGCCTTCCTCTCCCTCTGAGGCCAAATGATGTACTGTATTGTACTGATGGTAGGTTTGGGGAAGTTGTTGAATCTGGTTCTTTGACATGCCAAGTTTGCCCTCACCTTGTCTAAAGCAAAATTGTCTGCAAGCAAATTATTCAGTTGATATTGTAAGGTTAGTAGATCAAAAATACCTGATTTAGAATATGAATTAGAATGTTTTTGTCAGAAAGAAGAAGATAGAATTAATATCTGGCTGCCACAACCTATAATAGAATTCTGATAGATATTCATAACAGGAAACAAAATTGAATAACAGTATTGTAAAATAATAAAAAGAAAAGCATAAAACAGCACAAAAGAACATGAAATGGCTCTTTAAAAAGGTTTACCTTCTTTACCTTTACATTTTTTACCAAGGCCAGCCAGGACAATGCTTCCAAACCTCCAGTTTCTGTTGCCTGCCTGGAAAGAAAACAGTATATGGGTCCTCTTTGGTGGATAACACTTAGACTTTTTTTAGTTAAACAAACAAACACCTTGCTCGTTTATCATTGCCTGATGCTTAGCTTGAATCAGGATTCAATTTATTTAAGAAATTGATGGTTTATGCTTGGAGTTAAGGCCATCTAATTGTCTCATGCTTGGACAAAAGCAAGTCAGGATTCTGAAAGCTAAAATTAATACAGTGCGTTTTCCAGTTTACATGGAAACTGCATGACAATAAAAGTAATGGCATATATGCTGCAGCGTGCACACTGCTCCAAGCTGCAAGCACATGCCCCATTGTTTCCAATGGAATGGATCCCCCGCGTAAGGGAAGGGCCCACTCTACCTTAATTAATACCTTAATGTCATATGACCAGGTATGAAGTGTGTGAATTGTAGGGCATGCTAATTATATTGTGCTTGCTTACAATTTATCCCTACTGCATCCATACTTTAAGAGTCATTGTGGAATAGTGGTTTGAAATTTTGTGCTACAGTTCTGGAAACTGGAAACTGGAAACTGGAAACAGAGTTCAAATTCCTGCTCAGCTGTGAAAATCCACTGGGTGACCTTGAGCAACTTACACTCTCTTAGAGGAAGGCAAGGGCAACCCCCCTTTGAAAAACATCTGCTAAGAAAACCCTATGATAGGTTCACCTTGGGAGTCGCCAGAAGTCAGAAATGACTTGAAGATACACAACATGATATCCTATTGTCTTGAGTACAGGTTACACTTCAGAACAATCAAATGTTGTGACACACCCATTTATTTATGAGCAATTCATAGTTTTCATGATCTCATAGAATCATAGAATCATAGAGTTAGAAGAGACCACAAGGGCCATCCAGTCCAACCCCATGCCATGCAGGAACTCTCAATTAAAGCATCTCTGACAAATGGCCATCCAGCCTCTGTTTAAAGACCTCCAAGCAAGGAGACTGCACCACATTCTGAGGGAGTGTGCTCCATTGTCAAACAGCCCTTACTGTCAGGAGGTTACTCCTAATGTTATGGTGGAATCCCTTTTCCTGTAGCTTGCATTCATTGTTCAGGGTCCTAGTCTCTGGACAGCAGAAAACAAGCTTGCTCCCTCCTCAATATGGCATCCCCTTCAAGTATTTCAACAGGGCTATCATATCACCTCTCACTTCCTCTTCTCCAGGCTAAACACCCCCAGCTCTCTAAGTCATTCCTTATAGGGCATGGCTTCCAGACCCTTCACCATTTTAGTTGCCCTCCTTTGGATCCGCTCCAGTTTCTCAACATCCTTTTTGAATTGTGGTGCCCAGAACTGGAAACAGTATTCCAGATTCATCTATACAATCAAAGGTTATAGTTATAAAGCACAGGCTGTTTTTTTCCCCCCTGAAATTATTTGGTGTGCTGTATTATCTAACATATGTTTCCAGTATAATCCCTAATGCCTCTTCCTTTCCTGAACCCAGCTTGGACATCTGGTATTTTTTGCTCTCTATATAGTAAAAGTCTTTGTTCTAGAATTTTGAGCATCATGCTACTTGCATTGGAAATTAATGCAGTGGACCTGTGGTTACTGCAATCCCTGATGTCCCCTTTTGGGTATTGGAATGTATATTGAGCCTTTCCAATCTGTGGGACATTGTTTTGTTTTCTATATTTGCTTACATATTTTTTTTTAGAACTAAAGTTGATTCAGTTGGCACGTCATATGTTCCTGGTGATGTATTCTCCCAAGTGATTTAATTGCAGCTTTCACTTTGCTTTCTAAAATTGGAGGTTCATCTTCATATGGTTCTTCCATGAATTGATCTTTTTATTTTATTTTTAATTTTTTATTATCCTTTCATATATTTTGTATAGTTCTTCTCTGTATTCTTTCCATCCTCTTTTTATTTCTACTCGGTCATGTAATGTGTTGCCCTGCTGGTAGTAGAACATCATCACTCTTAATTTAAATTTTCTTTGCTTTCATGGATTTTGTGGAAGAGATCTCCTGTTCTACAGCTTGTATTTTCTCATACTATTCTCAAGATTTTTTGTAGTTACAGCAATATGGGTAAACCATCTTATTCTAATACGTTTCTTATTTTCGTTGGATGTGTAAGGTGTATATTTTGGTTTTCTATCACACATCTTTAAAAATTTTAAATTTAAGGGATTTTGAATATGTTTGGCTTTCTGAAGGAATTTGGACCCACACAGTATATAACTTAAAATGCACGCTTTCCTGTTTATGTGGGTTTCTGTCAGGTTTTACACTTTATGCTGAATACTTTATTTTAGATACCAAATCTTTATAAAAGCAGTAATACTAGATGCTGTGAACAATGGCCTGATCTAGATTGGCAAAAAGAAGTGTGTTCATGGCTGCATGAAAGTCTAGCCTTTAGATGAGAAAAAGGGAAAGTGTGCCATGAAAACGCTTTTTTTTGTGTTTTAGGGGAGAAGAAGCGCCTTTAAAAAGGTGCTGGTTTTCCCAGCTTCTTTTTTAAAAACTGCGGAACAGCACAGCTCCATCTAAAGGCTGTGGTGCAGCTGCTAAGCATTAAGGAAAAGGCAACTTCATGTCACACTTTCCTGCCAATCCAGAAAGCCCCAATATTTCTGAGGAAAGAACTGGCAAAACCACCTTGTCTAAGAAAACTCTGTGAAATTCATGGTCACCATAAGTAAACACACAGAGTACTGCAACCACTAGAGGGAGTGAGAAGTCAATCATTATGTGTAGGGTAAGTCTTGGGGATGTCTCTTCCACAGGGTTGCCATGAAGTGAAGTCAACTCGAAGGCAGTTAAGAACAACAAGAAAACAGAAACAAGTCATCATTAGATTTCCACTCATTTGTTTGGATCTAAAATGCCCCTAATTTTAGTTTGTTGTATTTAGAAATATATTTCTAGAAACATATTCAAGTAAAAGATATGGCTTCTTCTCTTGCTCTAAATCCAGCGTCATATTAGACAGCCACTGTCACAAGAAATTTTTCCTCCCCTCTCCTCTATCATTCAGCAGTCTGCTATGGTTCCCAAATGTGCTCTGGATTCCTCTCCAGTAGCACTCTGGAGCATCTTTCCCATTGAAGAGGACCTAATGGTTAAAAAACAAACATATTTTGTGTTTTACATGGGATTATTGTTATGCTGTTATATATGTAAGCAGTATAATTAGATCATAATGATATTGAGGATGGCAATTTTATTTTTGAGTTTGTAAAGCAGGTTTGTTTAATTTTTATACTTATTTTATCTATCTAAGCTGATTTCATGTGCAAGTATTTTCAGACTTGGCCTAACCCAAAATCCTTTATTGGAATTAAGATGCACAGTTTAATAATTTGCCATTAGGGTACTTTTCTCTGACCTGTGGGACCTAAAACAGACTTGGCATTCTCATGTTTACTGTGTACTGTGTACACAAGTCACCTGTTGACTTTTGGCAGGTGACCTCATGAATTTCATAGAGTTTACTTAGGCAAGGAATACTCAGGAATACAGGTTTTCCCAGTTCCTTCCACTGAAATACTGTATAGCCTACAGCACTTGGTATTCATTGGCATCCAAGTATTAGCAGGGCTGACCCTAACTAGTTTCTAAGATCAGATTGGATCTGGTGCATTTCAGGTATTTGGGCCCTTATAAGATATAGATTAGGGTATGGTGGTATTCCTGCAGTTCCCCAAATGACAATTATCTTGTTGTAGGAACTTTGTTTTCCTAATCAGAGCCAGTGTGGTGTAGTGGTTTGAGCATTGGATTACGACTCTGGAGATCAGAGTTTGATTCTGTGCGTAGTCTTGGAAACCCATTGGGTGACCTTGGGTGCATCACACACTCTCAGCTGTATAAAACCCGTGATAGGGTAACATTAGTGTTGCTGTAAGTTGGAAACAGTTTGAAGGCACACAAAACAACAATACAGTCTGGAGTAGCTGGAATGAATTAATTCCTAATTTAGTACTGTTCAACTGCATAGTGTTTTTAAAGTCCAGTTTGTATAATGTAAAGAGGATGTTGTTTTGGAATGGAATTTAAATTGTGTTTATTAAGCAGTAAAATTAGAAGACAAAGGGATTGGTTATTTTAGGTTCTGCTTCAACTGTTTGTTAAAGTGGGTTCACAGGTTTTTTTTCTGAATCCTAGAACATGTATTTGTTGATAAAAGAATTACTCCGTTTATTTTGGTATACTGTGGAGATTATCAGAGGGGTATTTGATATACTATGTATGTAAATACTATGTATATAGTATTTGGCATATTATCAGAGGCGGCAAAATCAGGGAAGAAAAAGTAATACTCTCGGCAAAATCGTGCAATTGCACTGAAGATTCATGGGACTTTCCTGTGAATGGTTTGTTACTGGAGCATTTCTGAATCTTTATGGGTTAAGTCCTAGATAAGCACATTGACCCGATCTAGACGGGCACAATGTGGTGCGATAAGAGCTGGAAAGGCTGTCTTTAGGTTTAGGGAGGGTGCAGCGTCCGCACCCTCTCTAACCCTAAAGCGTATGGGTGCCGCCATTTAAAAATGGTGGCACCCATATGGGCATGCCATGATGTCATGGTGCGCGCAGCATTTAGAAACGCTGCGCGCACCATGATGACTTTGCACCGCGGGAGGGTGCCAAGCGCGCCCCTCCTGAGGTGCAAAAAAGGAGCTCAAAAACTGAGCTCCTTTTTTGTGCCGGCTGTTTGATGCAGCCTTTAAACAGCCACGTCAAACACCCAGGGAGAAAGGGGCCGTGGTGGCGGCCCCTTTCTCCCCTCAGCACCGCCAAGGGAAGTGGGGTGCAGCGGGTGCCCAGGGTGCCTGCTGCACCCTGCTCTGAGGCTGTGGGGAAGCAGCAGTTTGCTGCTTCCCTGCATCTCTGGAAGTGGCGGGATGGGGCCTTCGAGGCTGCCGGTGCGGCAACCTTGACCCCATCTCACCACTTCTTGGGGCAGCTACAGACTGCCCCTTTTGGGTGGTCTGTACTGCCCCAATGTGTCTGAAAATCTTCATTGTGTTTGCATGACTTTGCTGAGAGTATGCCGTTTACTCCTGGTTTCTTCCCCTGTCTGATAATCTCCTACATAATGTGTTTGCAGCCCAGTACTCTGGCTGGCCTCTTGATCGATCCCTGATGTACTGGTATATATAAAGCTCTCCTTTTGGATGTCTTGTTTGAAATAAAACTTGTTTGGATATAGCTTGTTCCTCAAAGTATAAAACCTGACAGAAACCCACATATTATGTGAATTCACTAGTTTAGCGAATTTACATGAAATCTGATTGCATTCGGAATGCGTTCAGAATGACTTCCCATTTCCCGAAAATGACCCCCCCCATTTCCCGAAATTGCATGAGATACTCAATTACACAATTATGTGAAACCCCATGATTGCGTTCGGAATGACTTCCCATTACCCGAAATTGCATGAGATACACTCATTCGCAATTACGTGAAACCCCATTTTAAAACAGCCTTAAAGACGCATCTCTTCCGGCAGGCCTTCCCTGAAACTGTATAATCTACCTGGCTCCTAAAATCTTTCAGCCAATTCTCAACTCCTTATCCCCCCCCCTCTGTATTTTATTGCTACCCATGCTGTGGCCAGCATTGCGGTTTTGTGTATCATGTTTTATTGTACTTTTATTGTTAGTAATTTAATTTTAAACTTAACTAATTTAATCCTATTTTAAGGGGGGGAGGTTGGGATGGAATTCTTGAATTATTTTAATCTGCAATCTGTTTTTAACCTTGTTGTACCCCGCCTCGATTGTTTTACAGAGGGGCGGGTAAGAAATAAATAAATATTATTATTATTATTATTATTATTATTATTGCGTTCGGATTGCCATTGCATTATACCCCCAAATTCTGTTGTATGATAAACTCCTAAGTGTTTCTATTGGTATATCTTGAGCTGCACTTACTCTGTTGTATCCTTTTCTATTAGCTTTAGAGTATTGTTGTGTAACATCTCACAGACTGGTGGCATTCTGGCTATTATGACACATCCTCCAACATTTCATAGATGAAAACTAGGCATGTGTGGCTAAGCAACAACACAATGGGATCAAGATCATACGAGTTATTAATGAGGAAGAACAGACATGTTGGAGAGGCAACAGCAGTTTGCTTTGACATGAGACTACTAGGAAACACAAGACCCCTCTCCCCTTCTGTCTCCTTCCTTGTCTCTCTGAGTTGAGAGCAAACTACTTTGGACTTTGAACTCAGTTTGTAGCAACTGACATAAGATGGGGAAAAGTGGGACAAGGAAAGAAACTAGGACATAATAAAAGAAGCTGTAATAGTGGTACACAGAGGATTAATTGGGGCTGTCTCTGCCAGATTGAGAGTGTTGGAGGATATGTTGTGACAGTAATAGAATCCATCCATTTACTGTGGAACAGATAACATGTACTATTGTTCAAATGGCAATCAGAATCTGCATAGATATTGGAAATGTGGTACATATAAAATAGTCAGATTCCTGCTGGGGTACTACATTTATGAATAGTCCCAGAAGAAGTTACACTTTTTCATAAGCATTCACTGGTTTCATAAGCATGGCTCTTAGTGCTGCCAATATTTCCACACAGCATTCACTTTTCTTTTGCTTTGATGAGTGGGAGCTACTCAAGCATTGCTGAAAAGGCTCAAGGCTTTTGTGCCTGTTGTGTATAACCAGTGCACTTACGTGATCTTTCATCGTGATGCTTGTATATATTTATGCTATACTAAAAGTGTGTAAGATTTTGACCAGTACATATACTGTAATGGACATACTGTGATTGCCACTGCCTGTTCTTCCATGTCTCTTGGATTGTGCAGAGAGGTATTAATGGATTGTGTCGAGAGGCATTAATATTCTCTCTTGTCTGTTATGTAGTTCAAAGCTGCACACAGTGTGTGTTAAAAAAGACTCTGTGTAAAATGCATTGGATGGTTTTCTTCCCTGATTTTGACCTAGTGTTATATAATGAAATGTCTTGCTAATAATAGACATAGAATCATAGAATCTTAGAGTTGGAAGAGACCACAAGGGCATCCAGTCCAACCCCCTGCCATTCAGGAACTCCCAGTCAAAGCATCCCCAACAGATGACCATCCAGCCTCTGCTTAAAGACCTGCAAGGAAGGAGACTCCACCACCCTCCAAGGGAGTGTGTTCCACACATAACAGTATGAGTTTTGGGGACAAGTAAATAATATGAATCTCTTCACTTGAGCTTACTGTACAGCTGCTTATTCTACTTTACTTGGTTTGTTGTAGTGACACTGTAGGTATTGACAATTGACAAAGGGGCAGCTTTCTCCTTCCTTTACTGCTAAATGCATTCAGTCAAACCAGTACTGTTTCCCAGACTGATTTAGGGTGTTGGGAAAAAAAAACTTTATGTGAATTTTTCAGCAAATGGGCACCATTATGTAATTCTAAATATATACAGGCATACCTCATCTAACAAAGCCTCTGACAAAGAAGCTCCTTTTTTACAGTATTTTATCACACACACACACACCGTTCCACCTCATCCTTTCTAGCACCATTTATATTGGGAGGATGGTGAAGAATCACTGGAAAAACAAGATTTCTTCTATCTAGCTGCAATGTGTATCTTTAGTAAACAACGCAAAAATAATGAGCTGAGAAACACTCTAGCTGTTTCTTTTGTTGTTGTGCCTGCCTAAAGCAGGTGAGGTTTACAGCAGCTAATTCCAGGTTTCCTCACGGAACATATGTGAACAGCAAAACAGGAAAATCATATAAACCTGTCTTGCCAGCTATCCCCAGCAAGTTAAAAGAACATAATCTATAGCAGCATCTCTTAACCTGTAGTCTGCAGACCCTTGAGGGGGCCATGATGCCATCACAGGAGGTCCACAGGGCCTTGGAGGGCTGACTCCCCCCCGCCCCCGCCTCTTTCTCCCATGGCTGGGGCACACAGGGTGCAGCAGAGGGAAGTAGCCCAGGAGGGTGGCTGGAGTGAGGAGTGGAGAACATATTCCTTTCCCTTTCTCCTTTGCCAGGTGCCACTGCCATTTTCCCCGAAGGCCTTACTTACCCTACCTGCCTCTTTCTCCACCCACCTGCCAACCCTGCCTCTTCCTGTAGTGTCTGGGGTGGAGGTGCTGGGTGCAGGGGAAGGAATGAAGGAGCCCAGGCAAGCAGCCTGGATGAACAGTAGGGAGTGGAGTCTCCTCCCTCCCAATTCTGCTGGGCACTGCTACGGCCACCATGACCTTCAGAGGCCTTGCTTGCCCTCCCTCCTTCTTTCTCTGTCCACACCTTCCTCCTTCTTGTCTTGCATCTGGAATGCAGATGTAGCAACCCCAGTCATCCAAGTTAAGGTGTGTAGCAAGTATAGTCATCCCTCCCGATTTGCAGAGGATCTGTTCCGGACCACCACCACACCACCCCCCGTGAATTGGACAAACCACAAATATTCAAAGCCCATTGGTTAAAATGGGCACACACTCCTATGTGTGGCACTGTGTGCGCACCTTTAACATACATCCCATTTTGTCCCTCCCTGTTTGCTGTCCACAAAGGGGCAGGACTGCAGACTCCAGTGTACTGTCTTTGATGTTCTTTAGGACTCCCAAGCAATTGAGCAATTATTTGGGGGTCCACAGCAACAAAAGTTATTTCAAGAGGGTGCCTGGTAAAGAAAAGGTTAAGAACCACTGATTTATAGGTTGGCAACCAAAGTGGAAATCTTAATAGATGTATTTTGAAAGAAGCCTCCAAACACAGTCTCTAGAAAATTCAAAATGTCTGTATATTTATGCCAAACTTAGCTTTCTGGTTGTTCCATTTTACATGTTCCTATTGTTAATTTTGACTAAAAAGCTTTGCAGAAACATGTTTGTTTTCTATTCTTTTTTTCCCCCTTTCTTTCCTTTTTTGTGCTATATGAAACTACTCCTATCTTTTCCATGTTGCGTCTATCTCTGGTACCAAATTTTCTGTTTTTTTTAAAAAAATGCCCAGTAACACATCTACTTCATTAATTGAGGAATACCTATAATTGCATCATAAAAATAGTTTACATTTTGGAAATGGACACTTTCACAATGGCTCATTCAGTTGTCCTGAATGCTGGTTTATACTGATACCAACTCTTGAAGGCCTCAGTTTAGGACAACTAAGATCCTATTACATTTCCTTTTGCCACATGCCACATTTCTGTCTAGTATAAGTAGTTCAGCAGTTTTATGTTTGCCTTTACTCTCTCACTTCCTCTATTGCAAACACATCTTGCCATCAACAAGCAGCATCCCCAACAGGCAGCTCTTGGTGTAGAGCTCTTGAACTATCTGTCATTTTCCACTCTTTTCTCCAGGATTACCAAAAGCTAATCCTGCTGGTGTAGGGTAGAAAACCACTATTTTCACCTCTTGGTTGGTTCTCTGTGTGGTCCACATGGGTAAAAGACAACAGAGGAATCTTGAAGCTTTTATAATGTGACAAAATTGAGAGAAAACAAATCTTAAATACATAAATGTGAAAATACAAATAAAAGTGATCTTCCAGTATCCACATTGTTCTCTATATTCCAATTCTATTTCTTGCTGTTTTTTGAAGGCTGCAGGAGGTAAAGAAGGAACAGTTGGTATCCTGTGGTCTGATGGCACTTACAAAGTCAGTATATAGAAAGATTTTGCAGTACCTTTGAGACTAACTGAAAGAAAGAAGTTGGCAGTATGTGCTTTCGTAGATATATCCCTCTGTACAGGTCACCCTGGGGGCAGAATCAGGGCGTTGCGTCCAGATGACGCACAATCTGACCCTGCCACAGGGTGCCATGATGCTGTGCGCTGCTCCACACGGTGCATGGTGTCATGACGCTCCTCCAGCGCTGCATGCATATGTCACAGCGCCGAAGGAGCACCATGTAGTGGTGCCTTTTTGTCCCCTTGAAAGGCTATATTGGGGCCACAGCATGAGGTTGCCATGACCTTGATCCAACTAGGAAAGAGGCAGCATCCCACTGCCCCTTTGGAGCGGTCTGTCAAGCCCCATAAGTCACTTCTTCAGATACAGATGAGGACGCAGACTTAAGTCTACAAAAGCTCATGCTGCCAACTTCTTTCTTTCAGTTAGTCTCAAAGATGCTAAAAGATCTCTCTACATACTGTTCCTACAGACTAACACAGCTATATCTTTGAAAGTCAGTCTAGTTAATGGTAGTAAAGGCAGCAGTAGCAGTAGTGTGAGAATGGGAACCTGGAGAGAAGTGGTGGAGCACAAATAAACACGAAACAAGTTTAATAGTCAGATATGGGATAATAAGCCCAAATGTGGTTAAGAAGAGTATAAAGAGGAACAGATGAAGATAAAGATTTGTTTATATCGGGACTGCTGAGTAGGTGACGTATTGAGGTGTTTCAAAGTTGAAAAAAGTATGGGGTGTGTAGCTGTAGTCATTAAATAGTTTCTCCTGCCCCACCCTGAAATCTGTCTTTTTAAAAGAATTAAAATGGTGATCTGTTGTACTTGTCAGAGCAGTGGCTGTCTCCCACTCAAGATCAGTTTAACCCATCCCACAGGATATCTTCCCTTTGCCAGTTTACATTTATAGTATTGGTGGTGCAAGTCAGAAACTTACCATTATAGAATTAAGGGTTTTTAAACATAACAATTTGAAGATTAAGAGGTGACATGATAGCCCTGTATAAATATTTGAAGGGGTGTCACATTGGGGATGGAGCAAGCTTGTTTTCTGTTGCCTCAGAAAATAGGACCTGGAACAATGGATTCAAAATACAAGAAAAGAGATTCCACCTCAACGTTAGAAAGGACTTCCTGACAGTAAGAGCTGTTTGATAGTGGAACACAACCCTCAGAGAGTGTTGGGGTCTGGATAGCCATTTGTTGGGAGTGCTTTGATTGTGAGTTCCTGCATGGCAGGGAGGTTGGACTGGGTGGCCCTTGTGGTCTCTTCCAACTCTGTGATTCTATTAGGAGAGCCTGCTTGGTGTAGTGGTTTGAGCAGGGTTTGAATCCCAGCTTGGCCACAGAAACCCACTGGGTCACACCTCCTCAGCCTCAGAACCTCCCCCCCCCCAAAGAAAACTTGCCAAGAAAACCCCATGATAGGTTAGTTTTAGGGTTGCCATAAGTCTGAAACAACTTGATGGCCACAGCAACAAACTTTCCATTAAGATTTTTAGAGGGTGCACAGAATTTAGTGACACTTTTCCATCCAAAAACTGGCCATTGGAATTGCAGTTTCATACAAACAATTATTTTGCAGGGTGGCTGAGTATACAATGGGATAATATTTCAGTTGTAAATGCAGTTGATGATTACAGAAAATTGGCAACAATGATTTTCGACAGTGAAGAAAAATATTCATGTTTACAAGTTCCTGCCACTACATTTAAGCTTTATTTCAACATTCAAGCTTTATTTCAAGTCTCTTCCTAAAATCCTCTCCTTTTCAGATATCAGCAGCTCTGGAATGGTGTAAGGAACGTGTTCTCTGCAGTGGAAACTTGAAAAAAAACAACAAGTGTTGCTTCCCTTGAGCTGTAAAGGAGACCCCACTTTCTTTCTCATGCTCTCAGTGTTCAGTAAGATGAGATCGACAGGGATAGGTTCAAGTCCTGGAAAAGTCTCTGAAAGAGATGAGCTCATTCCCAAACTTGCTCAGGGGTACAATCCTTTGATTGCTTTGTGCCTTGTAATGCAAGGGTGAAAACTGAATGTTGCTCCTTTAATGATAATGTCCAAAATAGAACCTGATGCAAAAATTGTGATAACTAATAGAACTATAAAAGGAAAGAAAAGAAAAGCACACCTCCCCTTCTAGTGACTCTGAATGGTATTTTCCAAACAGATGACTAAGTACCTTTGGTTGAATCACACGTACAGGGACAGGGCTTTCAGCAGAACAGGAGGCTGAATGCGACTCTTGCAATTGCAAATTTGTATTTAAAGCTTGGCAGCACACAGATCAGAAAGCAGAAAGGAAAAAAATAGGATTTATTTTTTTTAAAAAAAAATCCCTGGGGGTGGATAAAGTTGTTTACTACTAAGGAAGCCTGCAGTCTCTCCTCTGCTTTAAAACTGCTTTGAGTGGAGTGAATTTTTACGTTTTCAGAGAAGAGAAAGAGAATCAAACTGGGATTACTGTGTCTCCCTCTGCTCCTTTTCTGAGCCATTCCTGTGTGTTAAGGACAAAAGACTATGGATATGTCTGATCCCAATTTTTGGACTGTCCTCTCAAACTTTACCTTGCCTCATTTGAGAAGTGGAAACAGACTCCGTCGAACACAAAGGTAAAAGTGAACTCAGGAAGCTTTTGTGCCTACTTGTCTCTTTCCTTTACAGTGAGGTTTTCTTGAAATGTAAACAATTCTTATACAAATAGAGTGGATCCATCATTGGTAAGCAGGTAAATACTACTACAGTACTTCCTGCTTTTTTGTTTCATGCTACCTTTAATATTCTGGAGGCTATAATTAGTGTGTGGGCTTATGAAGACCTTAAATATAGGTAGTGGGAGGAAAGGCTCTGGAATTGTATACCAGGAGAACATAATCACTGTATTTTTAACATATTCAAAAGAACTGCTTTCATAGGGAGGTTCAGTTTTAAATTCAAGCTCTATGAAAAAGCACAATATGAAATAGTGGCAGTTTAGCAGTTTTCACTTCTGAAGTTTCTTTCATTTGAGGTGTTTTTCCCCTAGTAGGTAACTAAAAGTAAATGAGAAATACATTTTTGTACACACATATACAATTTCAAGTTCATGAACTGAAATTAATGTTGCAGTCCTTTATATTTGCTTGTTGTTTTTATGTAATACCAGTCATTTATATTTGGTTGTTGAGGTGTCTGTGGTTTGCTCAGTAGTATCAGTAATGTTAGAAGTGTTGTATCGTTTTTAAAACCCATCCGAATAGTATGTTCTAATCGGTCTTGAGTTTAGCTTTAATTTGTGTATATGGAATTGAGATTGTCTTATGGGAATACAGCCTCTTGTCACTTTATTCAGAGTATTTTATTTTATTCAGTAAAATAGTTATAGTTATAGCATACAACTATAACACAAGAGTAGTAGTAATAGGATTAAATGGAGATAAACTCCAAAATACATGAAAACCATTTCTTCTACTGTGCCTTTGTAGTCTAATGTAAATAGTACTTTACATATTATAAACAATCTGTTGCCTCATACCTAATTATCAAACATTCTAAACTTTGACCTTTTTGTAGTTTTTTTTTTAAATTCATCAATATCTAGGAGTTTAAACTTTCCCTAAAGTACTTCAGTCCACAATTTCTCAGTGTTATAGGTTTTTTTGGTTTTGTTTTGTTTTTTGGTTCATATAGACTATGACTCTGGAGACTAGGGTTCAAATCCCAGCTTGGCCATGTAAATCAACTGGGTGACCATGGGCAAGCCACACTCTCTCAGCCTTAGATGATGGCAGTGACAAAACCCTTCTGGAGAAAGTTGCCAAGGTATCCCTATGATTTTTTATTTAAACACTTTGTACATCACTATTTTAAATAACTGAAAAAGTGAGATGCACCCCAAGTTCATGTTACTGTGCTTTCTCCATTGCTCCCAACTTTGAGATATAAAACCTTCTGTATGTACCTTGAAGAAGTATTCTAAATGACAGTGTTGTTCCTTAAGTGTTTAATGTGACAAAGGAGGGAACCCAATACCCAAGTTCTACTGGCAGAAAAACTAAGCCCAATGGGAAAAGTGGATTAATCCCTGTTCACATTTCAGTCATTCATATAACTGCAAAACTTATTGTGGAGAGCTGGAACCCCCCTGGAGCTGTTTTTGGGCAACTAAGGTGTGGGGTGAGGAGGAGAAAGAAAGGAAATTCCATCATAGTGGATATCCAGTGCCATATTGGATTTAGACTAGAGTTCTCATTTGTCTTGTAAAGATCTATTTTCTGTTGAATAAACCAAGATTGTAAACAGAACAGCAAGAGCGAAAAGGAAAAGAAAGTGTTACCAGTTTATTCACCCCCACATATGTATGTGATATAAAACAGCTTGAGTAGCAGATGGAATTCTCTTTGCTAGAATGAAATGTTACTGGATAAGTGGCTAACAACGTATCAATCATAGAAAACATGGAGGTCAGAATGGGAAGCAAAGTATGACATGTTTTCATCTCTTAGGTCAAATGCACATGTGATAATCATTTTGTTGCAATCACATTCCTTTTGTTGTTTTCTTGAATCATAGTTCAAGAAAATGTATTATGTTGATGTAAGCAATAGATTTACTAGAATTGCCTGAAACAGTAGTTTCCAAACACAATTTACACAGTGACTTTAAAGCAATCCTGACCAATTTTAAGCACACTTTTAAGCCATGATAAGCACAGAAGTGAACACATTGCTAGACTATGGTTAGAACAGACAGTGGAAAATGGGATGAATTTGTTCATGAGGAGAGGACTATAATGCTCTCAAATTCAGCTGACTATCTTCCCCTTCTCCTAACTGTAGTTTTAGATATCAAGAATATTATATCAGAGATTGCTACTGTTTTGAAAATCTTCTCTAGGCATTTGAAGGTCCTCCAGCATGATTCTATGATCAGCTTCTGGCAGATGTTGACTGCAGAGTTGCACTGGAGGACCTGGAGATTCCTAGAGAGGTGGTCTCTTAGGTAAAAAGAATAGGGTTTTTTTTTAATTTGCGTTTTTTCCACATTCATGGGGGTCCTTGGCCCCTAATCCCAGTGAATGTGGAAGGACTACTGTAACATGTTTTACGTGTAAAAGATTCCAGGTTCCATCCTTGGCATCTCCAGATAAACCTGGGAAGGATTCTTTTGTGAAATGACAAAGAATAGAGAACTGTTACACCAGTCAGTGTTATGTTTGTGTGTGCATGTACCTTCAAGCCGCCTGTCACCTTATGGTGACCCCATGAATTTCATACGGTTTTCTTAGGCAAGAAACATTCAGATGTGGTTTTGCAAGTTCCTTCCTCTGTAATATAGTCCATAGTATCTGTCATTCATTGGCAGTCTCTCATCCACTTACTAACCAGGGCTGATCCTGCTTAGCTTTACTGAACCAAATTGACGAACTGTGTAACTCGGTATAAAGACAGCTTCCTGACCTTTCTCAGTAACTTCAGCTGTTAACATCTATCACTTTGAGATACTGATTTGAACAAAGACAAATTGTAACGTTGGGGGTGGTGGTGTTTTCCCTGTGTGGTTTAAGGGAATATCACACCTTTTGCTATGCCTACCTTATTGTAGGAATATTGGAGAGCCAATGATGTGTTGTGATTTGAGCATTGGACTATGACTCTCAAGACCAGAGTTCAAATCCTGGCTCTGCCATAAGCACTGAGTGGGTGGCTTTGAGCAAGTCACACTATCTCGGCCTCAGAGGATGGCAGTGACAAAACCCCTCTGAAGAAACTTGCCAAGAAACCCCTGTAATAGGTTTACCTTAGGGGTGGCCATAAGTCAGAAATGACTTGAAGGCACACAACAACAAACTTTATTGTACTGAGGTTATCACCTCTATCATTGTCTTGACATTTTTGATAATATAGTAGGGGGAAAGGAAAGTGCAAGGTGTGGGCTGCAAGACTCCCCATTGTAAACCTCAATCCCACATGCAGATTTTAAAATCGTTTTTAAACTAAACCATGCTGTTTAGAGGTTATGGGTAATACTTTCTTTATGATTTCATAACACTAACATTTTTGGGGATTAGAAGGGTTTTTTCCCCCAGACTAAATGTGACCTTTGGTAACTTTCTGTCTGTGGAAAGAGGCCTCTCTTAGGCCTAAAACAGGAAGGAGCCCAACAGAATATGTCAAGATTGCCCCAGCAGGATGCCTTGCTCAGTAACTGGAAAAAAAAATGGGGGAGGCAGTAGGAAGAGATGCAACTCACCCAGGTCCCCTCCTGGGGTAGTTATCCATCTCTGAAGTACAAAAACAAAATCACCATAGGTAAAAGATAGGGAAGTGATCATTATCTGGAAGTATTATAATTGTGCTCCAATATATTCAGATGATCCACTATATATGAACAAATTTGAGCCTTAAATCGACAGGCCAAAATAAAGTTGCTTCGGGTCACTTTGGAGGTATGCTGTTTAAACGACACACACATCTTAAGATGCCAGAAGCTGTGCCAAATCAGCACTCCAGTCCTTAGGACTGGAGCGGGGCTTTGGCGCGGCTTCCGGCCTCTTAGGACGCATGCAGCATTTAAACAACATACCTCCAAAGTGACCCAAAGTAGCTTTATTTTGGCCTATCTGTTCGGGCCCTTTGTTAGCATCTTTTCAGGTGCCTCCTGAAAAAGGCATTCAGCTGTCAAATAAGAGCTATAGTCCATATTCTCTTATACCAACCAGATACCAGCAGTATTTCTGGTTTATAACTGGAAAATTTATAGGATTTCTAGTTATGATGGCTTCTTTTCTCTTTTTGTTCCTTTGTTGTTATTATTATTACTATTATTAACTTTTCTTTATATAGCTCTGTAAATTTACACAGTGCTGTACATACAATCTTTTTCATAGAATCATAGGCCTGATTTAGATTGGCGCAAAGAGCTGCAATAAGGGCTCTTTGCGCCGCCTTTAGGGCTAGGGAGGGCACAGCTTTTACACCCTCCCTAGCCCTAAAGCATATGGGCACCGCCATTTTAAAATGGTGGCGTCCATATGGACGCGCAATGAAAGCATCATAACGTGTGCAGCGTTTAGATATGCTGTGCACGTAATGACGCTTTTGCGCTGCAGGAGGGCGCCAATTGCGCCCTTTCCATGGCGCAAAAAAGGAGCTCCGAACAGAGCTACTTTTGGTGGGCGGGTCATTGCCACAGCTTTTAAATGGCTGCGGCAAAGACCCTGGGAGAAAGGGGCTGTGGCGGTGGCCCCTTTCTCCCGTCAGCCCTGCCTCTGGAAGGAGGGTGCAGCGGGTGCCCAGGGTGCCTGCTGCACCCCGCTTGGAGGCCACAGGGAAGGGGCAGTTTGCTGCCTCCTGCAGCCTCCAAAAGCAGCGAGATGGGGCCACGGAGGCTGCCAGTGTGGCAGCCTTGGCCCCATCCTGCTGCTTCTTGAGGCGATCATGGACCGCCCCTTATGGGTGGTCTAGATCACCCCATAGAATCATAGAATCATAGAGTTGCAAGAGACCACAAGGGCCATTCAGTCCAACCCCCTGCCATGCAGGAACTCCCAATCAAAGCATCCCCAACAGATGGCCATCCAGCCTCTGTTTAAAGACCTCCAAAGAAGGAGACTCCACCACACTTCGAGGGAGTGTGTTCCACTATCGAACAGCCCTTACTGTCAGGAAGTTTCTCCTAATGTTGAGGTGGAATCTCTTTTCCTGTAGCTTGCATCCATTGTTCTGGGTCCTGTTCTCTGGAGCAGCAGAAAACAAGCTTGCTCCCTCCTCAATATGACATCCCTTCAACTATTTAAACAAGGCTATCATATCACCTCTTAACCTTCTCTTCTACAGGCTAAACATTCCCAGACCCTTAACCATTTTGGTCGCCCTCCTTTGGACCCGCTCCAGTTTCTCCGCATCCTTTTTAAATTGTGGTGCCCAGAACTGGACGCAATATTCCAGGTGGGGCCTGACTAAAGCAGTATAGAGTGGTACTATTACTTCCCTTGATCTAGACACTATATTTCTATTTATGCAGCCCAAAATTACATTGGCCTTTTTAGCTGCTGCATCGCACTGTTGACTCATGTTCAACTTGTGGTCTACTTGGACTCCTAGATCCCTTTGACACGTAGTTTCATTCAGCCAGGTGTCTCCAATTTTATATCTCTGCATTTCATTTTTCCATCCTAAGTGCAGTACCTTACATTTCTCTGTGTTGAATTTCATTTTGCTAGTGTTGGCCCAGCTTTCTAGTCTATTCAGGTCATTTTGAATTTTGATCCTGTCCTCTGGGGTATTAGCTACTCCTAATTTGGTGTCATCTGCAAATTTGATAACTAGGCCCTCAATACTGCCATCTAAGTCATTAATAAAGATATTGAATAGCACTGGGCCCAGGACAGAACCCTGTGGGACCCCACTGGTCACTTCTCTCCAGAATGAGAACCATTGTTGAGCATCCTTTGGGTGCAGCCAGTCAGCCAATTACAAATACATGTAACAGTTACCTTGTCTACTCCACATTTTACAAGCTTGTTTGAAAGAATGTCATGGGAAACCTTGTCAAAGGCCTTACTGAAATCAAGATATACTATATCTACAGCATTCCTTTCATCCACCAAGCTGGTAATTTTATCAAAAAAAGAGATCAGGTTTGTTTGGCATGACTTGTTTCTCTGAAACTCATGTTGACTTTTTGTGATTATGGAAAATCTCTGTTTGACGATCTGCTTCAGAATCTTTCCTAGAATTGATGTCAGACTAACTGGATGATAATTGTTGGGATCCTCTTTTTTCCCCTTTTTGTTGATGGGCACAACGTTTGCCCTCCTCCAGTTAGATGGTTCACTGCCCTCAGGTTTACAATCTAAAAAGACAAGACACAAAAGGAGAAGGGAATGGTGGTGGAGAAGGGGATCAGGTCCAGCAATTCTTCTCTCTCTCTGAGGCCTGGAGCAAGGCATATGGACTGGAGGGAGGGCTTGGCTACTTAATGGATGAAATGATTAAAATGAGGCATCCTGGCACAGAGAAGGGTTCACATTTAAGAACGCTTCCCTAAATAAAATAGTCTAAATAAAATAGACAAGAAGCTCTTTCTTAGACATGTTGAGCTTCAAGCGCCGATGCTGCATCCACTGGGAGATAGCATTTAGACAAGAGGAAACTTGCTGTTCAAGCCCCGGCGAAAGGTCAGGGGTGGAAAGATACAGCTGAGTGTCATCAGCATACAGATGATAGGAGAAACCAAAAGAACTGATGGGTTTAGCTAGGGATAATGTGTATAGAGAAAACAAAAGGGGACCCAGGACAGAGCCCTAGGGAACTCCAATAGATAAGGAAACAGAGGACTTTGCCTAGTAGATTAAAAGTTCATATCTGCTAAACTTTGTGGAGAAGTTTAATGGGTAAATAGAATGTGGTTTGGATTCAGACTTCCTGGTGCAGAACAGTGTAAAGGATGGCACTCAGTCTTGTGAGGAAAAGCTGAATAAGAGAAGACTGTTGGCCTCTCCCCTTTCTCCAGTGCAAGCAGAATTTAACTGTGCACAAGTTGTTATCTGCCTCAGTCCTATTACACTACCAGAAGAAATTACAAATCACTTTTGGCAAGGAAGAAGAAAGAGGCAATTCAAAGGCAATGGACAGCACTGATAAATTTCTCCCTACAAAAAACACCAAGCTGTTCTGGGCCACAGTCACAAGGATGATAGGGAACATCAGTGGTTCTCCCACTTGTAACATTCCCACAATATATGGGAAGATCAGGTTTCTGTTATCCCCAATGAGTTCAACCCATCCTCCCTGGATTGCCTGGATACTCCTCAGTACACTTATCCACCTTGTCCCAGTGTTATACGGCCTGGTATCATCTAATGTATCTGTATCTGCGGGTGACTTTGTACAGTATATGTATATGTGTACACGTGTGTATAGTATGTATTAGGAGCATGTTATGAATGTTTATTTCATAGTGCTATTTTAACATGTTTTATATGTTTTATATATAATCTGTTGCCTAATGGCCTGTTGGCTGAAATAAAGGTATGTTGTTGTATAGTTGTTATCCATCTCCATGGTTTTGATTGGAAGATAATTATTGATAAAAGCTGTGAGATGTTCTGCCTATTTGTGTAGTCCTAGTCAATTAAAAATATACTACTTAGAAACTATTTCGTTTAACAGAAACTATGAAAATATTATTTTCCTCAGTCTTCATACGAAAGGAATTATGTAGATCTCCATATTGACTACCATTGAACAAGCTATGCTGTTGAGTGATGCATTAATTTATGCATTTTCTATCTCCTGATGACTCAATAGAGAAATTTAGAATGTTTGATTTCCATAGCCCCTTCAGGTGTACAGTGAATCAGTTTTATTGCCACTCCCCTTCCAGTTGAGTACCATGGGAGATTGTATCAAAATCTTCAATTAAGAGAATCTAATCTTTTCAAGTTTAAGAACACTCATTCTTCTGATGGCATCAGCTAAAATTACATTTTGTTCTCATAACATTGTGGACCTCAGAGCCCTGCTCAAGGAAATTGAATGGTTTAGTTGTTGTCAACTGTTGTCAAGTTGACTTCAATTTATGGCTACCCTATGAATGAGAGACATCCAAGTTACTTTATCATCAACAGCTCTGTTCAGTCAACACTTGCAGATTCAGGGCCATGGCTTCCTTGATTGAGTCTGTCCACCTTTAGTGTGATCTTTCTCTTCTCCTGCTGCCTTTTGGCTTGTCAAGCATTATTGTCTTATTGTCTTTTTTTAGTGATTCATGTCTTCCCATAATATATCCAAAGTATGATAGCCTCAGCCATGTCTACGGAAGCTTATGCTAACCTTCCAAATCCTAGTCTTCTTCTGATTTCTTGACTACAGTCTCCATTCTGATTAAGGACTGAGTCAAGGTATGGAAAATCTTTGAACTATTTAAATATCTTCATCATCTGCTT
This sequence comes from Urosaurus nigricauda, assembly GCA_034509955.1. Lineage (NCBI taxonomy): Eukaryota > Metazoa > Chordata > Lepidosauria > Squamata > Phrynosomatidae > Urosaurus > Urosaurus nigricauda. The sequence goes on from JAOEGL010000002.1 coordinate 38,742,278, forward strand.
TAAAGTTACTTATGTAAATCATCTGTGGTAATTATTTTTGTTTTCTTAATGTTCAGCTGTAAACCTACCTTTCTTCTTTGATTTTCTTCAACAGATGTTTAAACCCTTTGCTATTTTATGCTAGTAGTATAGAGTCATCTGCATATCTTAAGTTGTTGAAATTTCTTCCTCCAGTTTTCACACCTTGTTGTTCAGCTTCTGAATCAGCTTTACATATGATATATTCAGTGTACAAGTTAAACAGATAGGGTGATAAAATGCATCCTTGCCTAACCATCTTGCCAATTGGAAATCATTCTGTTTCTTGATATGCTGTTCTGGCAAGGGCTTCTTGTCCTGACTACAGGTTATGCATTAGGATAGTCAAATATTGCCGCAAACCCATTTCTTTAAGATTAATTCATAGTGTTTTATGATCTGCACAAACAAAGCCCTTGCTATAATCTATAAAGCACAGGCTGACTTAATTCTGAAATTCCTTGCTGCTGCACTCCATTATCCAATGTATGTTTGCAGTGTGATCCCTAGTACCTCTTCCTCTTCTGATTCCAGCTTGGACACTTGGCATTTTTTGCTCTATGTATGGTTAAAGTCTTTGTTGTTGAATTTTGAGCAACATTTTGCTTCAATGGGAGATTAATGCAATAGTCCTGTGATTACTGCAATCCCTGGTGTTTCCTTTCTTGAGAATTGGAAAGTATATTGAGCATTTCCAGTCTCTGTGCCATTGTTCTGTCTTCCATATTTGTTGACTGAAAATATCTAATTTCTGTCCACTTTACCTTGTTCACCCAGTATACTGCAGTGGTTATATGCTTCAATTGTTGTTTAACAATGTGTAGCTTCCCCTGATTCATACTTCTTGCATTCCATGTTTGTATAATATGTGTTGTCCAGCTTTGGACTTTCTTTCACCTCTCACCACATCAATGGCTGAACGTCTTTTTGTCTTGAGACCAGTTAAATCATTAGCCACTGCATTACTCATAGTGGACACCTGATTTTTCCTAGTAGCAGGTTGAGTACCTGCTGACTTAGGAAACTCATCTTCTGGCACTATTTCTTGTTCCATTTTTTAATTGTTTCCTCATAGAATTTTGCAAGTTAAAAGGCTTCAGGAGTGGCTTATTATTGGCTTCTTTTGCACAGTACTTTGATGCCACTGGCCATTGTTTCTGAGAGATCCTTCACTAGTGTCATCCCCCTCCACTTCTGCTTCCACCCAGTAGTAGTTCGGTGCTTTTGTTTTGGCTCCTCAGCAAAAGACTACCTTACATGGGAGACTCTAACAGCAACACTGATGTTGTCAGAATAGCCTCTTGCCTCACAGAAATACATAGTTTAACCGTCACAGAAAGGCATTGCCATAGTGCATGCTTAGGGATCACAGATGTATGCTATCCATGTTTATACTGAAAACCTGTTTCATTGTGGAAGATAAACAGCTTGGAGTTTTTGTCATGAATGAAACTGTGCTGCTTGGAAACATAAAAGTTGGAGCTATTAAGTGGTAACTATGCAAGCTTTTAATAATTTGTTTTAAGGTCACATCAGACAAAAGCAATGCCAGAAGTAAGCCATGAATTGTTTTGCATTATAATATATGTCCTTAAATGATTTTGTATAATCTTCTATTGGCTAAACCAGTGTCAAAAATAATTGTTGGGAATATACTCACACCTTTTCTACTTTGCTGGCCTATGTTTCTTTTATGTTACCTTTTTGCATTCCCATTCTCTACTGCCTTGTGAGCTTTCTTTCTTCTTGAAGATTCAGAGCATTAGACATCTAAGAATTCACAGAGAGAAAAAGTCCTCTCTCTTTTTGAACAGTGTACAGAATATTTATCCCTTTCAAACCCTTGACTTATGAAGTAGTCAAAAATAAAAATAAAAATAAGGAGTCTTGGATTCAGGGAGCAGCTTCGGGACAGCATCTAGAGACCAGACAGGAACACACTTTAGTATATGCAGTCTTCATGGCATGACTCCCAAGTCTTTTCTGTTGATGAATTTATACTCTGAGATCTGTTTGTTTCTTTTCTTGAATTTAAGGAACAATTAAAGTTAAAGGGGAATGTGAAGTCGAAGGCTTTCACAGCTGGAATCCATAGTTTGGGGTTTTTTGGACTATGTGGCTGTGTTTTGGAAGAGTTTATTCCTGAAGTTTCAACAGCATCTGTGGTTGGCATCTTCAGAGAATGCTGGCATGGAATTGAGTGAGGTATATGTACTGTGTGACCCTTAGTTAAATGGAAGTGATTTACATGTTAATCTGTGTGTTGGTCTGTTATTGAAAGGCGAGGCCTCGGGGTATCTAATTAATTAGTTACTCCAGCTCAGGCATCAGAAAGGCTGCTAGACCTAGAAAAATGCATAGGAGTGAAGACAAACAACCACCCAAAAGGAAGTTATTTTTACCATATATCAAAGGAGTCACAGAAAGAATAGGGCAGTGATGGCAAACCTTTTGGAGACCAAGTGCCCAAACTGCAACCCAAAACCCACTTATTTATCACAAAGTACCAACAGGGCAATTTAACCTCAATACTGAGGTTTTAATTTAGAAAAAAACAACTGATACATTAACATCTATACCTACTGAGAGATCACTGGGTTACTTTGCCCCATTATTCCTCACCATCCCACTACTTCATTTTGCCTAACAATCTGGCAAGAGATTCTCATCAGCTCCTCTGCTGCCACACAACAAACTACAGGTTTCAGGTTTTCATAGCATGGAATCATGGCAGTTAAAGTGATGTCAACCTGGTTTACTTCTACAGTACAGATGCAACCAGAATTAATTAAAAACATCTTTCTCCAAGTTTTAGGCAACAAGTTCATTTTTTTATTAATTTAAGTAACATCATGCCTTTCTCCCAGCTTTTGGCAGCCTGTTCATTTATTTATTAAGTTCATATATATATCATACCTTTTCCCTCAGCTTTAAGCAGCCAGTTCATATTGTTGTTATTGTTGTTGTTATCTTAACTCACATCAGGCCTTTCTACCAGTGTGGCCGGTCTCAAGATGGCTTTCAGCCCTTTGCCCCTCATGAGGACCCATGAAAGGAGTGGCACTGAGGTAGTCATAACTCTGCCTCCTCCTTCCACCTCCGAGGTCCCTCCAAAGGCAAGGGAATGACTGAGGAGAGGCTGTAGTGTTAGGGCTGCCCAAGCTCCTCTTGGCTGCGGCTCCTCAGCAGCTCTTTCTCTCTCCCCCTCTTCCTTATCCACCAGGCTTGAGTTTTCCACTGTCCTGCTTGCCAGAAAATAGACACAACACTGAATCATTTTGCATCCGCCCACTTCTTCCTAAAGGTCAGGAGGAGTGAGTGGGTGTACGTGCCAAGCCTGCATTCATCCTCGCAGACATCCCAGGGGGGTGGAAGAGGACTAGATGTCCCAGAGGCACCTGGTGAGTTGAGCATGCACACTGCCAAAGGAGGAGGTGGACAGAGAGGTGGTGAGAGAAAATGGCGGGCTTGTGGGAGGGCTGGTTAAGGGAAGGTGGGAGGCAGAGAGAGGAAGCCCTACAGAATCATCTCTTTGACTTCCTGGCTGTGCATTTTTTGTCAGGGGGCTTAAAGTAGGCATAGGGCATCACTCGCAGGAACTAGACATCCAAGAGCCGTGCATGTCCACAGAGAGGGCTCTGAATGCCCTCTCTGGCACGCGTGCCATAGGTTCACTGCCCCTGGAATAGGGAAATTGGTAAGGAAACACAACCTCCAAATGATCTACCAAGAAAATCCAGCAAATACTGCACTCAACGAAGGACAGGAGAGACCCTTTTATGGCTGCAAGAGTTCACCGCATATCATGTAGCTGCGGACAGGTCTACATAGGGACCACCAAATGCAGTGTTCATACACAAATCAAGGAACATGAGAAACACTGCAAACTGAGTCAGCCAAAAAATCTGCAGTAGCAGAACACATTATAACCATCATGGACATAAAATGCTATTTGAAAATACTGAAATTCTGAACCATGCCAACAACTAACAGGTCAGAATGCACAGGGAAGCCACTGAAATCCACAAACACCTGGACAACGTCAACAGGGAAGAAGAAACCCTGAAATTAAAAAAAAAGTTTGGCTACCAGTTCTGAAAAACACCAAAATCAAGATCCATCAAGTGCAAATGAAAACCACCCAGGGTCAGGGGAATTCCCAGCAGAGAATGGATCACTAATTAAATAGACACCCGGAGGCCTTGCCATTCAATGACAGACCAACACATAAATCACTTCCTCTCAACCAAGGTTCACACAGTATTTACACTCCACTCACTCCCATGCCATCATTCTCTAATGGTGTCAGCCATAGGTGAAACATTAGGAATATACTCTTCTAGAATAAAGCCATATAGCCCCCAAAGCCTACAAAAATATTTAGAAGGAAATGTTTGCACGGTGTACACTGAGTCTCACAGCTGTAAGTGAAAAGACATTAGCCTCATTTCATTATTTATAGTTTATCAGGTGTTTACATGCTCATCAAAATCAAATCCTAGATTCATATTCTGGCGGTGATTAAATAAACCACATCTTCCAAGTTTGGATGTAATGGAAACTATGGTGTAAACAAGCTACAGTGCAGAGGCCAGGTATGTTGGAGATGAAAGCGAGTAAAAATGGGGGATACAGGCCAAGATGCTTACATTTGAAATAGGCTAAAAATATCTTGTCTTTTTATTAAAATTATTACATCAATTGCTTCGTCATGAGTTATTTTTAAAACTTGTTATAAAATGTGTGAGGCAAATTTCATGTTGAAATTGAATATGAGGGACGTACTGATTTACACATTGATGATTAACAACAACAACATGCATTGTGCTGTTTATCCTCCTCCCAATATTGTACTCTCTCTGCCAAGTATGAAATGTATCTTACTGTTTTCTGTTCCAATCTCTTCACCTAGCTTAGACACTGCGGTAAATTTAGCTGATAATCCAAGAGCTGAGACTGAAGCAATTGGTTCTGTTCTTCTCTTTGTACACATATTTTTAAAAATCTTTTTTTTTCAATAGTAGCTCTAAGGTTAGGTGATATTCATTAGGCACAAGGAGGGGAAACTGGATGCAGGACAATGGGCAGGTGTGTCTCTATGGGGCTAAACAGACAGGCAAAAAGAGGTGCTTTCAGGCTGGCTTGAAGGTGTGGCATTTAAATGACACATGCCTTGAAGCCAGCAGAAAAGTACCCTTATGCAGAGAAAAGCAGCTTTTTCCGTTTCTTCCTGGCTTGAAGCCATGTCATGTGGTCATGACATGAGCACTCCAGCTGCCTTGGGAGCCGGTGGTATGGTTGGTGGGGTTTCAATGTGGTTTTAGAAAAGGCAGCTTCAAGCCACTTTTCCCTGCCCATCTGTTTCGCTCCAATGTAGTATACTGACTTTTCTTCCCACTTCATGCTTTTTTTGCTGGTCTTCTTCAGTCAGTGGGTTGGGTTGGATGAGCAGTCATATTCTTGTTTGACTGGCTGGTGTGTAAGCTTGGGCTCATGGCGGTGATAGAAATTCCCTTTTGATATTTGCCAAGTGAAGGCAAAGCTTTCATGGATTCCATTAAAGACTGGAGTGTTTTTTTTTTAATAAGGATCTTTTGTACTTTGAACATGACCAGCTATAAATTTAAATCAAGAGAGATATTTCTTAAAGAAGCAAAGATCTTTATTGCTTTGCTTATATGCATCTTAAAGATAGATTTAATCAAGATGAAAGAAATGCTGTCATAGGTGTTGGAGAAAATAAATTTCATTGTGTTTAAAAGCAATGAACATGTAATTTTAAAAGTGTATAAATGGCTTTTGAAATTATAGATGAACTTGTAAAAGATACATGATTAGGTGGGCCCAAAATCTTGGGCACAATATTCAGATGGATGTATGGGAAAAATGTGATCCAAAGATACAGTATAACATTTACTTTGAGCAGTAATTTAAAAGAAAACCTGTATAAGAGTATATATAGTTTATTTTTTTCTGTTATTCTTTTTGTGTGTCTCCAAATCATTTCCAACTTATATCAGCCCTAAGGTGAGCCTATCATGGGGTTTTCTTGGCAAGTTTCTTCAGAGTAGATTTGCTATTGCCATCTCTTAGGCTGGGAGAGTGTGATTTGTCCAAGGTCACCCAGTAGGATTCCATGGCTGACATGGGATTCGAACATGGTCTCCAGATTCATAGTCCAACACTCAGACCACTACCCCATTCATATGTACCTAACCCCAAATAAGCTGTAGAAACTGTCTAAGAATATTTCAAACCAATGTTGGAATGTCAGAGTAAGGAGGACTCCTTATTTCATATGTGGTAGATTTGTTAGAAGGCAAAAAGTTATTGTTCTAAGATTTATATGTTAATTAAAAAAAATTAAAAGTAAATGTTTTGATACCAGAAATGTTTCTATTGGGCATTATGGATAAAGAACGGGATAATAAATATGGACTACTTTGATGCACAATAGCAGCAAGATTATTGTTTACAGAAACTCAAAAATGGACTGAAGCACTAGGATGGATTATTGGAAGAATGGATTATTACGATCACTGAGTTAGCCCAAATTGTCAGATAAAGGGGTTTCTAAAGAATAAGTGAATAGATGATTTTTTGAAAGTCTGAAAACCTTCTGTGGACTTGTACATCTTAACAATGTTATAATCTGTGGTTGTGATTATTACTAATTATAATACGATTGTTTCGTTTGATATGTAGTGGTAGAATAACATTTTTTTTCTTTTTGTGGTCTTTGTGGTCTTTGTGAATCACACAAGTGGAATTATCCTATGCCTGTCCAGTGCATCTTTAGAACCTTCTAGGGATATTCAAAATATTTTTCTGCAGATTGTCCACAGTCAGGGTTAATTCTAACTAACGTTTACCCAGTTTTGGGCATACCAATCAACGAGTTAGTTGAAAACAAACAATCTTCCATTTTCTTGTAAGAGTGGTAGAGCAGAAGGGGAAATGGGGCATATGGAACACTTGTATGTTTACTTGTTTGGAGTGCCCACTTGGTGTAGTGGGTTGAGAGTTGGATTATGACTCTGGAGACCAGGGTTCAAATCACTGGTTGGCTGTAGAAACCCACTGGGTGGCCTTGGGCAAGTCAAGCTCTGTCAGCCTGACAGTGGCAAATCTTCTCTGAAGAAACTTGCCAAGAAAACCCCATGATAGATTTGCTTTAGGGCTTCCATAAGACAGAAATCTCCTGAAGGCATGAAACAAGAATAACATCCTTACTTTAAAAAGAAGTGGCCAAGGCAGTTTACAAATTGCACCATTAGACAATATGTAAAAGATTATAAGAAAAGTGTCAACATAGGGAGCCAAGGAAAAACAACCGACTTTCATAAAACAGTTCATTAAAGTGAACAAAATCAGCGTAAAAGGACACTCATCCAAATACTGTCTTGAGAAGCAGCCTAAAAGCATTCCCAAACTGTTATCCTCTGGATGTTTTGCATTTCAACTCATATGATTCCTTATCATTGGCCATGTTAGCTGGGGCATATGGAAATTACAGTCCAAAATATCTGATGGCTACCACAGAGTGTTGAGCTCATTGGGTAGGGCATCCTACAAGGCAAGTCTTTTTACAGAAATGGTTGTGCTCCTCGTAGCATCTCTTTCTGTAACTGAAGAATCTGGAGGAAGTCTTTGGATTTTGAATAGATCATGTAGTAAGGAACGTATCTTAGAAGATGGCCCTGTGACTATAGCATTCCATGTGAATGCAGGAATGCTGTGACTATTAAAAAGAAAGGAGAGAGAATACAATTTAAAACAGCTGATGGCTTTGGAAGTCTCCTCTTTTGAGACACAAATACTCTTGCAATATAATGATAAGATATTCCCACTCCAAGTATATGGGAATGTTCATGTTTCTACTGCATGTTGGCAGATATTCCTATCTGTAATAAGATAATGTCTGCATGTTTGTCTGACAATATAGCTCATTGAGACATGGTTCTGGTTTGTTCAAAACTTGATGCAGTGTTTTTTTGTTTTGTTTTTGATTTCCCTCCAAGTTGCACTGCCCATGTTCAAGATAAAATTCCAGAGGCAGTCTCTCTAGTAGCAGAAAAACAGGTCTGCTATAATTCATTGGGAAATATTTTTAAAGGACTATAAAACAGAAAAGACAGTGCTTTTCTTTTTATGAAAATAACTTGAAAAGTCTTTGGAAGCATTGTTAAGATTCCAAGGTAGGAAAAAAGGAGAGTAAAATGTGAGAGGCCTATAGCACTGATGTTTAGATTTCTGAGGCTGAAAAAAGGGGAGGGAAATGGTGATGGCCTCTCTGAGATTTTGTCCTGTGGTATTGTTGGGGTTGAAAACAATTTCAGAGTTTAGTAGGTAAAATTCAGGTAGAAAATGAGCGGGCTCTCCTAGGCACTACTGCTAAGCTTCCAAAGGTTGGGTTGCTGGGGACTAAGGACAACAAGGCAATAATTATAAGAATTTTCCATTACTCCCTTTTATATCATTTTTGTTATAGACCTAGGCAGCACTACATATTATTCAATTAAAAACTGATATTAAAAGAGCTGTGTTTGGATACCTGGTAGGTTGTTTCACAGTATATAGACAAATTTTGGAAATAAGGCTTTATTCGTTATTAGATTTCCATTCATGCGAAAGTGGAATCCAGTGTTGGGGAAGGGTAGAATTTTTCCACCTCATTGAAGTGCTAGAACACGCCCCAAAACCTGCTCCAGAAGGCTGGAATTTTCTCCAGGGGATGTTTTTGGCAGCTGGAGAGGGCTCCAGGGGCAGGGGGCTAGACTAAAAATACTAGCATTGTGATAAGCATCATCTTCAAATTAGGCCACAGGCATTGTCCAGTGTGATAAGAAATATGATAAGAAACCACATAACACAGAAATGTTTTAAGAGCTATGACAGTTTGCAGTATTTACTTGTATTTTGCATTATGCGGCTCCATATTTCCTGAAATCTTGTGTAGTTTCCTTCTTACTGAATACACATACCATAAAATCAGCCTGAAGGCACCTGCAATTCAGATTGTTCTAGGACTTTCAGCTGCATGGAAGCCGTATTGTACAAACTGTTCTACAGGCCAAACTATGTGCTGTCACAACAGTGGTTAATCTAGTCTTAACTTGCCAGAATTCAGTAAGTGAATATGAATGTACTGCTTGGATAGTTCTCAAGTGTAAAGAAACTTCTCTGTTTTCAAATAACAGAGCCAGTACAATTATTACCTGAACTAACAGGATAGTTATACCATTGGCCCTCCTTATCCATGGGTTCTTTATCCATTGATTCAACCACCCACGGCTTGAAAATACTAATATATATATATACACATACATATATATATTCAAAAAGCAAAGTTTGATTTTGCCATTTTGTATAAAGGACTCCATTCTACACCATTGTATTGAATGAAACCTGAGCATCCACAGATTCTGATATCCACTGGGTGGATTGGGGGGGGGGGGGAGTCCTGGAACTAAACCCTGGCAGATACCAAAGACGTATATGTATGGTATTTTTGGTGTACTACTTGAACATATAGGGTGATAGAATGGATTATGGATGAAACTCTTCAAACAGTCAAGGACAGAAGAGAAACAAAAGTGAGAGCTGAAAGAAATAGAGCCAGAAATTTTGCAAATGTTCAACAACTTGTGCCCAGGGATAAAGAAAACTCAAAAAGGATGCGAAGAAACTGGAGCGGGTCCAAAGGAGGGCAACTAAAATGGTTAAGGGTCTGGAAACCATGCCCTATGAGGAACGACTTAGGGAACTGGGGATGTTTAGCCTGAAGAAGAGAAGGTTAAGAGGTGATATGATAGCCCTGTTTAAATACTTGAAGGGATGTCACATTGATCCAGAGAACAGGACCTGGAACAATGAATGCAAGCTCCAGGAAAAGAGATTCCACCTCAACATTAGGAAGAACTTCCTGACAGTAAGGGCTGTTCGACAATGGAACACACTCCCTCAGAGAGTGGTGAAGTCTCCTTCCTTGGAGGTCTTTAAACAGAGGCTGGATGGCCATCTGTCGGGTATCCTTTGATTGGGAGTTCCTGCATGGCAGGGGATTGGACTGGATGACCATTGTGGTCTCTTCCAACTTTGTGATTCTATGATTCTAAAAACAGAAATAAATGGCCGTTAGAGCAAATCAAGCTTGAATTCCTCCTAGATTAAACTGAGACTATCATATTTTGACCATATCATGAGAAAATATGAGTCACTAGAAAAAACGGTAATACTTGTTAAAGTGGAGGGCAGCAGAAAAACAGGAAGATAGCATTTCAGATGGATAGACTCAATCATGGATGCCACAGTCCTGAGTCTTCAAAACTTGAGCAGGCCTGTTGATGATAATGTAATTTGAAGACCTCACATTCATATGGCCACCTTAAATCAAGTCAACATGATGATAATTAACAAAGGGCCAGAGCAAATGGGCAGGAAAAAGTGGTTTGATATTTCTTTTTCCAAATCCATTGTCTGCACAGCTTGCTCCGAAGGCAGGCCGAATACCTATGGGCAGAGTGCATGGCACAGTGTCAAGCTATGCCACTGGTTTTTTTGTTGTTGTTGGTTTGTTTCCTCCCCACCATGCATACACACTGTCACACAAGCATACTGCCTGTGACCTTCAAGCCATCCCATTGGATGGCCACTCCTTTCATCAGCTGCATGGTTGCATATGCAATGCTCTGCCTGTACATGGCATTGGTGCATCAGTGTGCAAATGCTACATTAGCAAAGCACAATCGTGGAGCGCCCCCCCCCCAATACATGCCTTCTTCACCCCATGTCCCTCTGTTGGATTGTCTGGTTGGTATATGTCGTAATTACATCCATTACAGTTGTCAGACTTGAATTTTTTTATGCTTTGTTGCAGTCCCACACTGGTGCCAGGCTGCTTATATGCAGGCGTGAAGATTCACATTTTCTGACCTAAGCCAGAGAATCCTGGCTTCTTTTTGCTCCGGAGTGTGGTTTCATGTCGTTTTTCACCCACCTTGGAGGTGTGCGTCATATAAACACCACACCTTCAAAGTGTCTGTAAGCTGCTTTATTTTGCCTGTCTGTTTCACCCCAAAGTTTAGCAGTTCCAAATATTTTCTCTTTGAAAGTACATGCTTTATATTTTTGGCGCTGAGGGCTTAATATTGCCTGAGCTGCTAGTATTTATCAGAATCAGTATGCCTTTCAGTACTGGTTTTGGGGAACAGAAAAGAAGGATCCTGTTTCAATCATGCTCTGCTTGTGGCATTTTAAGAGTCATCTGGTCTACTACTGTGGTAAAATTCAGGTAGAAAATGAGTGGACTCTTCTTATGTCTTTACTCATTCAAAATACTTTACAGAACCATTGAATGCAGTTTGTATTGATTCACTTTATTTTGTTGTTTATTTGTTTATTCATTTGTAACATTTTTATCCCACCCCATCATCTGGGATAAAAGAATAATTAAAAAGCCAAAATATATTCTTCCATTAAGCAGTAAAACAATATCAACTACAATGGAAAAACCATGAAATATTAATATTAATACTAATATCAATGATAGGCTAGATAGAACATTTTGGTTTAGTCACAATAAAACCAAATGCAAAAACAGCTTCTTAATCATCAGGGCTGAAGATGGTTCTGGTTCTTTTGAAATATAATTTGGAGCATTAGATCTGTTTCTACGAACAGGACCAAATTGAGTACAGAATTAAGCATGCTTAGGCATGCTTGATTTCAGTAGGTTTAAGTATGCCTAACTCTTTAATGCATACATAAATCTTCAATGCATACATAAAATAACTGCTTAATCCAAGAGTTATACAAACATTTAGCTCATTATGATCAATTAGTTCATCTAGGGTCAGACGGTTACTTCCTCTTAGGCCAGAATCTACAACACAGACTCGAAAGATAAGCATACTGGAGTTCCTTGCACTACATTTATGAAACTATGTGTCTGTATTCAGTAATAAATGACAATGTTTGGATCACTTTACAGTTTCAAGCCTTTTATATTCATACTATTATTGATTTTCTGCATACAATAGATTACTTTCAGAAACCATCATATTATTGTCTCTTGGTTAATGAAGTAGATGTTTTCCAGGGTAATACTTATTTAACAGAAGATTTGGTGCTGGAGACAGGTAACATGGAAATAAGGGTTCCTATACCACAAAAAAGGCCAGCAGTTCAACATGTTTCTGTAAATGTTTTATTTAAAACTATGAATATCCACCTGTGAAATGAAACAACCCAGGCACATAAGCCTAGTATAAGGAAACAAAACCATGTTGAACATTGAGAAGATCACTTGAAGGCTTCTTCCAAAGTGCATCCAGGGATGATTTTTTTTCCTTTCGCCTGCCTCTACTTTTGTTATTATCTCCATTTTGGTGGCCATAGCTATGGGCTGCTTTTTTTAAAAAATACTGGCAGGGAGCTGGTGAGTTAGGTTTATCTGCTTTCCCCCTTTGTTCCTGTTTTTCAATTTTTGCATGCCCTTCCATTTACATTGCCTATTGCAGACAGGCATAAACAGCTACAGTAGGATCAGCTAGAGTAGAATCCTGCTCTTTCCCAAGCTTTGTTTATTGGACTGTGTACTGTACGCATGCTGCTGCAACCTCATGCTGAAATTTTGTGTTTCCCCAGTTCTCCTTCACTAGCCTCCCTGTGCTGATGCTGATTTTTTTTTTTTCTTTTTAAAAAATACCCTTCCAGCTAGACAAAGCATGAAAAGAAACTGGGGATGGGCAGGAGTTAAAAAAAAATAACTGCTTTGTTAACTGAGGTGTGGCTGTAGTTCCAAATGTGTCAGTGATTACTAAAGAGCACATCAGTTTTGGCTTATCTTTCTTATTTTAAGAATATAACATTGTGGTTAAACACCTTTCAGTGAAGTTGGTCTGTTGGCCTGTCTTCACCTATATAGTCTTAAAAATGTTATAAATATAGTTCTTAATTTTGACTGTAAGATAATGATTTGGAAATTTCGAAACACTTCCATTCTCATAGTTAAAGTATCTCTCTGTATGAACCAACTTGGACTCTGAGATTCTCAGGCAATGCCATTCTCTCAGTCCCACCACCATCGCAAGGATGGTTGGTGGGTCGCAAGCGAAGACCTTCTCGGTGACATCCCTTAGACTCTGGAACACCAGTTTGGGGGGGGGGGGGAGCAGCTTACAAATAAATATCATTATCATCATTGTTGTCTTTGGTTTTTGAATATGTATGCCTTTTGTACAAAACTGAGAAGATTTTATATCTGTATGTATGTATATGCATGTAACTCTTATTTTGAAAAGATAAAGACTATATGTACAAAGGCTATATGTATATGTTTTTGTAGGAGTCAGTTTGTGACTCATAATATAATGAGCAAGATCTGTGTTTTATGCCTTTACCTCATTTCCCGATGCTTCATTTCTCTAGTCTTTCCCATATGTGTACTGAAAAGAAGCTTAGTTTTTGAAGCTTTAAGCCATTGCTCATAGATTTTCCAGCCTTCCTCCTTTGCCTTGCACCCATTTCTGATGTTGAAAGCTACCTCCAGGAGATTTTCCAGGCTTTGAAGCGCTGTAGGAGGAAGTAAGGATCCCTTCCTCCACCTGACCTGCCGAACTGCTTTTTAGCATTGTGTTGTGTTAATCATTTGTTGAGCAGTAACTGAGAAAGGAGTTTCATCTAGAACAAAGTCCTTTTCTAGATCGGTATTTTCTGTCATCTGTTGTTGAGGTTTTACATAAATAAATTGAATTAAATTCAATCTGCTTATATCAGAAATACCCGTAGATAATATTAATATTGCCCAAGAGTATTACATGATGTCCAGAGCTGTGTGAAATAAAGTCACTTCCATGGAAAACTATGTTCACCCCTGCTTGTCCCATTTGATACAAAGCTATAATTCTTCAATATCCATTTAAATGTGGTGTTACTTTAAAGGTTTTTTTAAAAAAGTTCTGTCTTCAACTCTGCAACATTTAATCATTTAACTTATATAAGGAAAGGCTAACAACTTAATTTGATTTTTTTTAAAAGTTGTTATTCCACGAGGTGTTCTCATGCTATCTCAACACATGCCGGAAAAAGGAGCAAAAGTAGTTAAACAAGTTTTGTCTGTCTGGTTTAGTTCTTACTTAGAAGGCTTATTCTGAAGCATGTGACTAATGCTGTGCCACTCAAAGATGAATAATAAATAGGTCATGCTTTCCTTTATGGCAGACACAAGAAGAGACGTGTAGAGAGCAGGAGACAAGTTTTCACAGAAGTTTCATTCTGACTTCAGGGGTGATGACTCGCTGTTTTTCTCTACCACTTCTCTATGTCAAAATAAATCTAGCATGATGTAATGATAATTTCATATGATGTGTAAGATGATTTCAGAGCTGAATAGAGATACCTTTCCACAGAACCACTTTCAAGTTCCTTTTTTTTTTTTTTTTTTTTTTACATTCAGCAGAGGATATAAGGCGGCTTGTTGTTTATATATGCAATGAGTTAGGAGGGAGGAAGATGTTTGCGTAATAATAGAGTAGTTGCCACTTCTCCTTCCTCCAAATGTTGCTTTGACCACTGCTTGCCAAACAGAAATTCATGAAATGAAGTTTCTGACATAGTTACTGTTTAATTTTTGTCAGTTATACAGCTACATCTTGAGTATCTCTTGTTCAAAATGCTTGGAACGGGAAGTGTTCCATATTTTGGTTTTTTATTTTATTTTATTTTTGGGTTTTGGAATACCTTGTTTGTATACACATACATGAGATAATTTAGAGATGAGATTCAATTCTAAACACAAAATTCTTATACTTTACTGTCATGGCTTGGAGGTAATTTTATACAATATTTTAAAATAATTTTTAAATAAATATTTTTGTGCATGAAATGAAGTGTGTATGTTGAACCATCAGAAAGCAAAGGTGTTACTATCTCAGCCATCCAGGGAAAAAGTTTTGGAGTATTTCAGATTAAAATGAGGCTCAACCCATAAGGGGATATGAGGCCACTGTTAAGAACCCAATGGTCTTTCTGAAAAGCTCAATAATTTTTGAAGTTCAAACCCCCCCCCCCAAATTACAGCATTACAGTTTGGGTATAATATAAAACCCAAAATGTTAAATTAATAAGCATTTGTTTTTAGAGTGAGTGAGATTAAGGCTGCATCTGCACTGCAGAAATAATGCAGTCTGATACCACTTTAACTGCCATGTCTCATTGCCATGGAATTCTGGGGTTTATAGTTTTGTAAGAGCCAGCATGGTGTAGTGGCTTGAGGATTGCTGCATGACCTTGGGTAACTCACACTCGCCCAGCCTCAGAGGATGGCAATGGCAAACCACTTCTTAAGAAACGTGCCAATAAAACCCCATTAAAGGTTTCCATAAGTTGGAAATGACTCAAAGGTACACAACAACAAACAACAAGATATTTAACCTTCTCTATGATAGAGCTCTGCTGCCACAACAAACAATATCCCAGGATTTCCCAGCAATAAGCCATGGCAGGTAATGCAGTGTCTTTAGTTCTTCAGTGTAGATGCAGTCTAAGTTGGTACTGTACTAAGTCTCCTTGTATAAAGGAACACACCACTTCATCATATGCTTCATTTATTTGATAGGGCAAAAATGAGGGAGGTTGGAGAACCAAAACCAGTTTTGAAATATTTCCCCCCACAAATATAAAAACGAAAGTGACAATAAAGATCTGTTGCAACAGCAAGTTAAATTGTTCCTGCGGTGGATACTGAGTTGGTTTGAGTCACATGTCTTCCACTTGGGTTATTCTTTCAGAGGTTGCATCATATTGGCTTTACATTAAACAGTGCATTGGATAAAGAAACTTGAGTGTTTAAGTGATGGTTATGAGCGGATTAATAAGATATTTCCAAAGAAAGTTTGAGCACTTCTGTCAGGTGGAAGTTGTGAAAGTAATACCTCACCAGATTTTCCAGGGATAACAATCTGAACTCAGTCATCCTGTTGACACATTCAAAGAGTGACTCAAAGCTTTAAATGATTCTAGTCAGCACAGGGAACCTTAGTTCATCTCTCTTTGACTCCATGATAAATGGTCATAGATAAATGGTCATAGAAAGTAAACACATCAGTTTCTGTCAGATAATTTGTGTTAGCTGGAAAATTAGAATTAGTTAGATTCAACATTTTATTCTGTTCATAGTACAATCTACTGTGTGGAGCTGTGCTGAGAAAGGCTCTGTGGCAAAAAGAGGGAAGAGAGGCAGTAGCCATATCATGATTCTCCCTCCTTTGCAGTCCTATAATACCTCCTTCCCTGATGTTTCAGTAGACACTCCATCCTTCCAGAACAGATTTTTCAATGGGTACTGTACAAGGTCTTGCAGGAGAGAGGAAGTACAGCATCATCTTCTGTTTCTGCAGTAGAAGTACTATTCTGCCTCAGATACCATCTGAAAGAAGCTATTTAAATATGGGAGTAAGTTGTCCTCACAGTAGAATCATTGAATCATAGAATTAGTTTTATACTTGGTCCCCATTCCTAATATATGAGTCTTCTGTAACTAAAGGGTGAAACAGATGGCCCAGGTGGAGAGGCCTCGTGCTTCTCCTGCGCCATTGAACTGAGCTGCCAGGAGGAGTGAATTGTGTCTGCTACTTCTTGACCTGGTTCTTCTGCAATGGTGTGGCATTAGCACAGCTTCTAGCTATGTTCAGGGCATGCATCATCTAAACGCCATGCTCCCAATGCAGTCTGAAGCCAGCACTTTAGTCCCATTTGTTTTGGGCCTAAAAAATCAAACATTTTCTCACCTAATTCCTCATGATCAGGAACTGATGCTATATGACAGCCTTCCTGGTGCTTCTGGCTTCTAGAATGACACAGTTGATGGATTCTTTCTGAAAGTTCCTCTCATTGGTCAAATTGCTGCTTGAAGCCTTCTGAGTTTGGCTTCCTACTTGTAGATTCACCACAACGGCACAACACCCTTTTCTATTTGCCTTAGATTCCAGCTGTCGTCTTCCAATCTTCTTCCAGAAGAATTTTCTCAGCCTGGTGAGCTTGCTTCTTTTTTAGCTGTGACTGTTCTCTCTTCAACTGTCTTCTCTCTTCCAACTAGCTATCACTGGTATAAATGACCTTTGCCATTTAAGAAAGTAACTCCAAGGATTTATATAGAGCTTTTGATCAATCTTGTTATTTTGTGGGCTTTCTAATTACTAGTTAAATTGGTTGGCCCCTTGACCAGTCCAAATTGAGTGTTGTTTTCATCTATGTGCTATATAAACAAAGGTGGATTCTTCTCATACACATTTTCAGACTGTTTTCCATAGTAAATGTAATCAGAATGGTCAAAATTGCCCCTCTCCAATAGGAAAGACAGACTTCCAATCTGCTTGGAGACAGTATAAACTCTTTCAGAGCAAGGTCATTTATAATTCACTCATAAAATAGAAACAATACAAATACATACACAGACAAAACAGCTAATAGTGTTTCTTCCTAAACCACAATAGTTCAAAAAGGTAACCTCTGACACAGAGTCTGTAAGAACTGTCTTATGTCAGGGAGCTCATTTTATGTGACCCTCAGTGACTTCAGGCATTGCATCTACTTGTGTATATTTCAGTCTGGGAAAATAATTAGCTTGATTCAGGAATCTTTTCTATAAATCGCAAGGAAGGTTAGTATGTATCATATAGGGTTGGCTTGGGCCATTCAAACATGCTGTGGAGATGTAAAATGTACTTATAATTGCATTTAATTTCTTTAAAGAAATGTTTATAGTTTTGTTCTCCTCATCCCCCAGGTAGGAGATGTTTAACCTGGAGAAGAGAAGGTTAAGAGGTGATATGATAGCCCTGTTTAAATATCTGAAGGGATGTCACATTGAGGAGGGAGCAAGCTTGTTTTCTGCTGCTCCAGAGAACAGGACCCGGAACAATTGATGCAAGTTACAGGAAAAGAGATTCCACCTCAACATTAGGAGGAACTTCCTGACAGTAAGGGCTGTTCGACATTGGAACACACTTCCTCGGAGGGTGGTGGAGTCTCCTTCCTTGGAGGACTTTAAGCAGATGCTGGATGGCCATCTGTCGGGGATGCTTTGATCGAGAGTTCCTGCATGGCAGGGGTTGGACTGGATGACCTTTGTGGTCTCTTCCAATTCTATGATTCTATGGCCCAATACATATGGGTGCGAAAGGGTGCCCTGATGACCTGCCAGCATTGCCTCGACGCAAGAAGGAGCTCCAAAATGGATCTCCTTTCCAGCTTCCGCGTCCTTGGCGCAGCCTTCACACGGCCATGCCAAGGAGGCAGAGGGGAAAGAGGCCGTGACAGCGGTCTCTTTCTCCCCTCAAGAGCGCTGCACATGGCCAGGTGCAGCAGGCACCCAGGGAGCCCTCTGCACCCTGCTTCCAGCCACGGAGAAGCGGCAATTTGCCACTTCTCCATGGCCTGGGGGAGTGGTGGATTGGGGCCACAGGCCCCATTCCAGCGCTTTCCTGGCCACCTATGGACCCCCCCTTTTGGCCGGTCTGTAAAGGGCCTATGATTCTATGATCAAGATATATAATTTCATTTCTTGATAGCCACAGTTGTCATTATCCCTCATGATTTATAGAATCATAGGGCTGGAAGAGACCATCAAGGGCCTTCCATTCCAAACCCATGCCATGCAGGAATACACAATCAAAGCACTCCAACTGATGGCCATTAAAAACCTCCCAAAAACTGTTTGAATTTGTGCCTACATTGTTTGACTTTTAAGAGTTCAAATATATAGCTGTGGTGTCTGTAAAATCAGTATGGTAGAGAGATCTTGTAGCCGCGTTAGTCTGTAGAATCAATATGTAGAGAAATCTTTGGGACTAACTGAACCATGAGTTTCAGTTGGCATCATGCGTTTTCAAGTGTATGGTGGAATGGAAAGCCAGGGACTTTTAAGAAATGTCCATCCATCATGAACTCTCTTCTCTTTTAGCATTCTTGACCACATGATCACATTTAGTATTTCCCTAAGTTTACTGAAACCAGGTTTCTTAAACACATGTCTGAGTATACTTGACTCCCCCTTTCAATGTATAACAAAGTGTGTAACGAAGTATATCAAACTCCAGGAGAAATAGTCATTCCCACCTGAAGATTCTGCCACTTCCACTGTTGGGAAGGACCAGATCTAAAATAACTGATCTCCTTGTTGCCCTTTCCACCTCCTCACTATGAAATACTTTACTGGAAGAAGAAGGAGAATTTAATGGTAATATGGGGGCTTTGTAGATTGGCAGGAAAGTGTGACACGAAGTTGCCTTTTCCTTAATGCTTAGCAGCTGCACAGCAACCTTTAAATGGAGCTGTGCTGTTCCGCAGTTTTTAAAAAAGAAGTTGGGAAAACCAGCACCTTTTTAAAGGCGCTTCTTCTCCCCTAAAACGTAAAAAAAAAGCGTTTTCATGGCACACTTTCCCTTCTTTCTCATCTAAAGGCCAGACTTTCATGCAGCCATGAACACACTTCTTTTTGCCAATCTAGATCAGGCCATGGATTTTTTGTATACTAAACATCTATTGCAACCTGATAAGCCTGAAGGGGAAGACAACTGGTGTACTTGTTATCAAATTAAAGTTGATACATTACGTTTGGAGTGGCTAGATTTTAGGGGCAGTGAAAAACATTCTGTAGTCTTGGCCACATGCTTCCTAGGCTGCACATGCTGCTGCTAATTGCCAGGTTGGTGAATGGAAAAACACCTCTGATCTAGTACTTGATCCTGGATAAGCATTCCAATCTAGCTTGCATTACAGAAACCTAGCTGGATGAAGCAGTGTGTGGGCAAGTTTGTCCCACACACTAACTTTGTCTGCCAAGGTTCTCAGTGCTACAGACGCAAAGCTGGGGATCATGATTCCATCTCCCTCACCAGTTGCTCTATACCTCAACCTACTGAGTTTAAGTGTTTGTATTTGAAGTTGGGTGGCTGACACAGAGTAGGGGTTCTGTTAGTATACTGCTCACCCTGCAGTCTTCCTTCCTGAGCTGATTGAGTTGGTTATGGTTGTGGTGGTGGATTCCTCCCATCCTGGCTTGTTATGGTGGGGGACTTCAACATGTATTGCCAAGACCACTTAGTTGGAAGTAGCTCAAGACTTCATGTCCTCCATAATGACCGGGGGTCTTTCCCAAATAATAACTGGGGCCACCCAAAATTCAGGGTACACAGTGGACCTGTGTGTGTGGTTGTGTGTGCTGAGTCTTAGGGCCAAAACTTGGGCATGGTCCTGGACTCAGATGCTCAGGTTTCAGTCATGTGCCAGAATGCATTTGCACAGCTAAAACTGATGTACTACTTGCAAGTGTTCTTGAGATGTCAGATCTGGCTGTGGTGACATATTACTTGATTGCATCCTGTTTGTATTACTGTAATGCAGTCAGTATGGAACTGCCTTAGGAAACTGGAAAAACGGTGCAGCCAGGTTGCTGTCCGGAGCAAGCTATAGAAGCCATATAAACGCCTTGCTAAAATAAGCCAGGTTACTGTCTGGAACAGGTTATAGAAACCATATAAACCCCTTGGTGAAACAACTCCACTGGCTCACAGTCCATTTCTGGGCACAATTCAAAGTATTGGCTATGGCATTTAAAGCCTTACACAGCTTGGGACTAAACTATGTGAAAAATTGTATCTCCCTTTATGAGCTTATCCATAGTAAGATATGAGGGGAAGGGCTTTTTTCTCGGTCTCACCACCATCCCATGCACATCTTATGATGACCTATCAACACTACAGAAATAAAATAGTTTGATGCCACTTCAACTGCCATGGCCCAATGCTATGGAATTCTGGGAACTGTAATTTTGTGAGACATTTAGCCTTCTCTGTCAAAGAGCTCTAGTGTCACAACAAAGTACAAATCCCATAATTAACATGGGGTCATGGCAATTAGAGTGCTGTCAAACTGATCATTTCTGCAGTGCAGATGCAGTCTTGGTGGCTTCTCCCAGATTATGCAACTCCCTTCTCCAGGAGGTGTGGCTAGCCCCCTTCTTGCTGTCTTTCTGTCAACAAGTAAAAAGCATTTGTATTTAAGAAATCATTTCGTGTTTTAGTGTGTTTCAGCTAATAAGAGTTTTAATGGGAAAGGGGTTGTGTTTTTATTTTATGTTTGAAGCATCTTTTAATGCTGTTTTTTTGTTACTAATGCTGTTTTAACTTGTGTTTTTAAAATAGAAATTTAGTTTGAGTTTTAAGTTTTGCATTAAGAGTTTTTAAATTGTATTGCTATGTTAAAATGTTGGTAGGCACCTTAGATTATGTTTTTGAAGGAAGTCAGAATAGAAAATAAATAAATACATAAATAAAGAGAACGAATATGTGTCAAATTTTTATTTTATATGTTTATTTACATTACATTAATGTTTTATTAATGTACTAGATTTTTATCAGATTTTCATTGTATTCATTTCATATTTGCATATTCTATATTATAATTTTTTCATCCCTATTAGGAAAAGAAGGGATTATATGGTTGGCATATTACTTTTAAAAATACAGTAAAATAACTGAACAGAGCAATCTTTTAGAACACTTTAGAATTCCTGTGCTTCTGGCTCTTTGATGCAAAAGAATTACTGAACAGGATGCACTGAGTTGAATTCCAAATTGTACTGAATTAAAATACAAACACCTCTTATTTTATTACTTTAAAAAGTTGTTTTCAGATATAGTTTTATTTTTCAATACATTTTCAGTAAAATAAAATATGGAAAAATAAATTGAACACTTTTGGTGAAGATTCAGTTCATTTGAAGTGCAATGTAGAAAGCTGAAAATAATTGTGACTAGGTATCCCTAACAAGCTTAATTTGTCATGCCTAGGTAGGCTGTAGTTACCTGACATCTGAATGATGACCCTTATTGCTCTTTTAGCAAAATTTATTATTAGCCCATATGAAGTAATCATTATTTCAGTCACATATATGTATCTCCTGAGCAATTGCCTTTTGGTCTGTACTTAGCAGCTATAATTAGAACTAGGTTCTATAAAGGGTAGGAAGCAGAGTCCTGTAGGACTTTAAGGACTAACAAATGGATTATAGCATGAGTTTTGAGGACCATAATTTTTTCATCACGTACATGAAGACTTGGAACAGTTCTGGTACTGATTTAAATATTTATAACAGAGACTTAATACACTAAGGCCAAAATCCTATTGTTACTTTGGTCGAGAATAAACCTGCAGAGTCAGACTGATTAACTTATGTCTTGACTTCCATTCAACAGCTGACTCAGTGGGTCTACCTTGTTCAAGACTAACCAACAGGGTTCCAGTCCAAATGTGTTAATTGTCTTACCAGGATGCTTGTGTTATAAGGAAGGATTTTGTGAATGGCTAGTGTTAATAATTTTTTCCTATTCAAATGTATAAAATAGTTAATGTGCAAAAGGCTAGATAAGTACTAGGTGGCAGGCCTCCGTGTTCATGAGATGTTTCAGGATTATTTCCACTTCATTAACATCTGCTTCAGGTAATTTTTCATATGTCCCTTACTTGAGCCTTAGCTAGCTTGAAAGGTAACATTTGAATCAAAAGGGCAGTTCCCTTACTATTTAGATTTGCATATATGCTGTGGTGCCAGATCTTTTAATGTGAAATAATTAAGGTTAATTCTGCTAGTGTGCCAAGCTGTGTGACTTTGGGGAGGTAAAACGCTCAACAATTGTTAGTATAAAAATTAATCAATGTTATGCTAGTAATTATATTTAATTAACCACTACAGTATTTGGATGAAATTGTGAGTGTAAATCTGTAGTAATGAGCATTGATATAGAGTACAACAAGGAGAAATATTTTTTAAAAACTTTCCAAGTGTATGTGCCTGTGTGTATATATAACTAATTATTATTAACATGTGGTGTTTTATTACATTTCAAGAATGCCTTACAGCTTTTGACTACCTGGTATTCCTTGGGTTTGTTGAATTCCCATCAGTCATAGGCAGTGTTCTAGTGTTCAGAAAAGATGGAAGGTTACCAGGCCGAGTTTTTGTACTTTTTGTAATTTTTGTCCTGGGAGGGTAATCCAGGCCCCTTTGAGTATTTTGTGAGTACAGTATTTTATGAAAGCTGTGAACCTGCTCTCTAGAAAAATACACACACTTGTTTAGTTACATACATATATCATTTCCTATACTATTTACGTATTTATCCTTCACTGAAAATCTGATTTCTCTGTCAGTCTGTAATGAAACAGTTACCATGAACATTTGAAAAGACTAAAGTTTTAACTTTAAATTCATTCGGGGGGGGGGGGGGATAGAACAGTAAAGAGTAAAAAGAAAAAAAATTGTGCCAGCTTCATGGACTCCCCAAGTCACTCACATAAATACCATAAAAATCCCTTTTGTGATCACTTGGTTCTTGTGTTTGATCCAAAATTCTATACATTTTAGCATAGCATAAAAACACACTAGCAAAGTTACAATGAATCTCACACATCTGCAGCTCATTGTGTGGCAAGGCAACATGGCCTTAAGCACATCTGTTGTGCAGTGGTGGATCAGCTGCCACTACAGTGTCAGAAGTGTAAGAGAGGGGAGTGTGTGCTTATGGCACATTTGACTGCACTGGGAACTTACGCAACCTCTGAAAAGGACAAACACTTATGCTGTGGTTTTATGTGAGCATAGTGGTGCAGCAAGATTCCAGCTTTGATGATGAGTTTTTATGGTGTACCAATGGCCAATATGAAATGTTTATAATGAGGTCATAGTGTATAGAAGCTGGGATAACGTAGTGACTAAGAAGTCATTGAGGAAGTCTTTGGATACTATATAGCACTATATAAATGCTAAGTATTTATTGTATGATAGCTAATATATTCTGTGACATATATAGGCATACTAATTGTTTTATCCATAATAATTGTAGAGATGGAGGGAAGGAGGATACCTCTGTAGGAACTGTAGCAGCTTATTACACAGACATTCCTGACATTCACTTCAGAGCCATAGTAATGCAAAGTATTAACTGACTAAGGTAATTCAGATCTTCCTTTTTGGGAGGATAACTTGTATCTTTCAACAAATAATTTTTAGTTTTGGATCATTTGTCTCCTGACTCATGAAAACTAGTTAAATAAATAATACAGGAGGATATTTGTGAATGTGTCAAAAATAGGGCAGGGACAATGGCTGGATGCAGAATTTGCTGTCACCAGTGAAAGTGTCCTCTGAAACAAAATTCCACTCACTAAATGCTCATGTTAAAGACCATATTGTTTAGGGAAGCGTTCCCAGGGACTTTGTGATTGTGACCTGGTTGTTTTGATGCTTGATTCAATATTTGATATCTGCTGTTT
Organism: Urosaurus nigricauda; assembly: GCA_034509955.1. Taxonomy (NCBI): domain Eukaryota; kingdom Metazoa; phylum Chordata; class Lepidosauria; order Squamata; family Phrynosomatidae; genus Urosaurus; species Urosaurus nigricauda. Next base: position 38,766,632 of record JAOEGL010000002.1, read on the forward strand.
TAACTTGTTTTCCTATTATGTTGTAAACTTGTTGTTTTAACCTCTAGATTGTACGCCATAGGCAGGCTTTTTTTTTTTACATATTTTTGATTTTATTGGTTTTTGTGCAGCACTGTGTACATTTACAGATTTACAGCGCTTTATAAATAAAGATAATAATAATAATAATAATAATAATAATAGGAAATTCTCTGCCTACAGTACTGTGAATCTCAAGGGGAAAATGTGGAACAGATTTCAATGTTTTCCAAAGATGGAAGGAAGCCTTCAGTTCACAGAACTGGGAAGGAAGCAGATTTGATGTTTGTGAATTTCATAATACATAAATTAGATAATTCCATTTGGCTCTCCCATTAACGTCCTTTAAAAGGACACTTTTCTTTAAAAGGACGACAAATCTTTCTACTGATTTGTATAGACACACACACACACACATCAGTACAAAACAAAGGTTTGTCGGGAAAGTGTTCTTTTAAGGGTTGTTAATATATATAGGGCTATATTTATTACATATTGTTTATTTGATGTTTCATTGCCTGTAAAAAAAATTATTGTAATCAGACCCTAAACGTGAGGGCACAACAAGAAGTGGGTTAGAAATGAATAAAATAATGTTGCAGCGAGTCAAATTGGGTTAGTTCTTCTTGATCATCTCAGTCTAAAGCTCAAGTGTCCTTGCCGTGGAGCTAGCAATGTCTCTTGTTAGAATCTGCTCTTTGGCTCTGTGAATGGGGTTCAAATCCCTTTCCCTTTTAACTGGTCTTGCTCATTACTGCATCTCCTACTTCTCTGAGCAGATCAGTTCCAAAGTTTTGTATATTGTCCCCAGCATCTAACAGGGGCTTCTGAATGTATGTGTTTGTATATATATATATATATATATATATGCCTTCAAGTTACCTGTGACCACATAAATGTCATAGGGTTTTCTTAGGAAAGAAATACTTAATATTGGTTTTGCCCATTCCTTCCTATGAAATGTAGCCTATAACCTGATATTCATTGGCACTCTCCCATCCCAAGTATGATCCCAGACAAGGGGGCTTTACAGACTGCCAGGAGAGAGCAACATGAAGTTGCCTTTTCCCAAATGCTTAACAGCTACACTGCAGGTCCCAGAGGTGTATTTAAAAGGTATAGGGTAGCTACACTGAGGGGGTGTGGGGACAACTTATCTGAAGTCTTTTCTGTTGCTCAGCAACTACATTGGAAGCTGTCAGGACACTAGAAATACAGGCGGAGCAGCTGCACGGGTGGCAATGAATGGGGCTTTTGGCAGCACTGAACCTTTATTTTTATTTTTATTTATTTTTATTTATTTTTTTGTTGCCGGCTGCGAATTGTGCAGTTGCACCGGTACACCATACAGATAATTGTATTGCTGGATGCGAACTGCGCAGTTGCGCAGGTACATCACACATGAACTGTGCAGTTATGAAGATCTGTCAAATTACCGTTGCAGTTTTGCTTCCCTTTTTTAACTGCACAGTTGCACCGGTGCACCATGAATGAACCCCTTTATTTTATGAATAAACTTCTTTATTTTATGAATGAATTGACATTTTATGCGCAGTTGCATAACAGTTACAGCATCCCAGAGTCCCTACTGCGCATGTCTAGGGTTCAGATTAGGGCTGGAGCTAGGGTTTGGGAGCTTTAAAAAACTGTGCAGTTGCACCGCAGCATTTAGACGCAGCTGCACAGTAACACTCTTTCTAAAAAGAAGTGGGGAAAAGCAGCTCCTTTTAAAAGCCACTTTTCTCCCACTAAAATGCAAAAGAAGCGAGTTCACACCAAACTTTCAGTGTGGGTCATCTAAAGGCCACACTTTCATGCAGGCATAAACACAACCCTTTTTGCCTGTCTGTATCAGGCCAAGATCTGGTATATTTAGGCCCTGGTGGCTTCTGTTCATCTTAAAGGAAAGTATGTATCTCTCAGATACATTTAAGGGGGATCACTTATTGGAACACCTTCAGACCCCCTTGTGCTGGATGCTTTCAGACTTCTTTCAACCTCCTCTTAAGATCAGTATCATTACTGATACCACGTTTAGAGGGCAATTTAACTCTTAAATGAATGGACTGTGTGAGTAGATTGAACGCAGCAGTTTTAAAAATAATGGCCTATAATTCTCTAGGATGGTGGGCTTCAGGGAGGATATTTTATTTCATTTTTAGTAATGGCTTCACCACAGGATCCTTTATGCAAAATGGAAATTTCCTTGCTCCAGTGAAGCATTTACCACTCTTCTTACCCATTCTGCCAGTCCCCCTCTACCTGCTTTCAAGAGCCAGGAAGGGTAAGGTTCTAGTACACTTGGTGGCTTTTACATTTCTGAGTAGCCTATCCACAGTCTATAGAAAATGAAATGCATCCAAAAATGTAGGACAAGCAGGAACCAAGTTTACAACTATTGAATCTGTATCAGCTACAGCATCCAAGTCAGAGCAGGTCCAAGCAATTTTGTCTGCAGTGTCTTGTAAATTCTTCACAGTGGCTCTCAAGTGGTCTGTTTTCTTCTTCCAGAATGTGAAAAGCCCCTAATCAGTCCCTGAGAAAGGAATGGTCTGGAAATGCTTGAGGACTAAATCTGGACAAGAGCTAAAGCATGAATGTTACCTGTTCTGTAATCCAGTGCCAGCAAAAATTCTTGATACCTAGTTAAATGTGCTCTGTGGATAACAAGACATCTATTTTTTCACTCAGTCTTGCACTTATACCTGGTATTAAAAACAAAACAATGGGCCCAAACAGACAGGCCAAATAAAACTGCTTCAGGTCACTTTGGAGATATGCTGTTTAAATGACACACACATCTTTAAAGGCTGGAAGCTGCACCAAAGCTGCACTCCAGTCTTTAGGACTTGAGCATGGCTTTGACACAGCTTGCAGCCTCTTAGGTGCATGTGTCATTTAAATAGCACACTTCCAAAGTGGCCTGAAGCAACTTTATTATGGCCTGTCTATTCGGGCCCAATGTGGCTGAATCCTAGTATAAGTCTTAAGTTCCCATAATTTTTTGCTTGGCTTTTGCCCTTAAAGCAACATGAGATGAAACAAGGTGTTTGTGTTCTGTGAAATTAGGTTTGCTGAAAGTACTGTAACTATGAAGATATGGAAGTGACCATGCTTTGTGAATCCTGGGAGTTAACATTAAAAAAGTACTAAACATTCATGCCCTATTGAAGTTCAGTGTTAACATTTGTGTGTTTAGTATGTTGCTGGAGAATATTTGCATTACATGGATAATAAAATAAAAATATAATGTTAAGCAAGGCAGGGTTCTGAAACAAGCAAATGCACTCCTACCCTGAATTGTATATATATTTTATTGCAGATTTATATCTTGTAGGCAACCATTTTATGAGCAAGTTTTTACTACAGAATTAAAGCAGACAATGCAATAAAATGCTGTTTACCCCTCACTTTACCTTGTTCATCACACTGTAACTTCTGAACCAGTAAACCTTTTTTAAAAAAAAAAAAGCATAAAAGGGCTCCCAAGTTGCCTCTGATACAGAGTGACATAAAATGCACAGAAAGAGGAAAGTTTGGGTTTCTTTTGAGCATGCACATGTTTGGAGGCATGTTGTCTTCAGGAACTCTATGTCAACACTTTTCAATGATAGTAGTTCATGTATCTGTATAAATAATTGTCTCAGAAAGATTATGGATTCAGAATCCATTGTGTACATATGGGGACTATTTCCACCCCTGCTAATAAAAATATCCATGGAGTATTTTATTTACCATGCTACAAATCTCATTCTACTAAAGTAGTGTGCTCATGCACATTAGGCCTAAATCCAATCACTAGTCCCAACCAAAATTCACCCATTGAATCAATGAATTTATACAAGTGTTCAACAGTTAAGATTCCTTGAGTCTGCTCTAACTAGGACTAGCCATTGGATTTAGAACAAAGATTTATATCTTATCTGTATCTTTTTGAATTCCTCACTGAATTCAGTTAATGGTTTAATTTCCTAGGTTGAATTGTATAATACACCCTAATATTCCTAATGTGTTCACTAGAATGCTAACATTTAGTTGCTGCTGGATTTCTTTTAACATTGGAGAACAGAAAACTAACTTTTCCACTAGTTTAGAGACAATGAATACCATATTGACCACAAACATATCTTTCAAATTGTTTTGCTGATGTGCAAGACTAACAATTTTGGTATTCATATGATTGATTGTAACTGAAGTTGCATATTGGCAGTAAAACTGCCATCTTGGTAGGATACTCATCTTCAGATCTACAGAACTACAGAAAAATAAATCTGCCACAGCTTGGTTGATTGAAGTATTGATTGACTGCATTTTAGCCCCAGTCTTCCACAAAAAGGTTTCTGGAGTGGTTTACAAAGATTAACAACAAAACAATCTCCTTTATTATCAAAACGCATGATGGAAAAGGAAAAGGAATTCGGAGGAAAGAGGGAAATAACAAAGTGATGTATCTGTTCTTAGTTGCAAAATAGATTTGTTTTTCTGGCAGGGAAAGTGAAGCAAGCTCCATGTTGATGCTCCTTCTTTGTGTGCTGTATGGATGTTTCCTTCACTGTAACAAGGGAATAGATATGGCTTTCCATTGCAGTCCTTTGTCCAGTGGATGAAGTCAGAGTATGTTGTCCTTCAATTCTGCAACACTGGAACTAGAAATATATCCACATTTTCTTAAGTGCACGTATTCAACTTGAAATGTGTAGCTACTGGTATAAAGAGAGGATTGGCAAACTCTTACTTCAGTAAATCTGTCAGTTGTCTTGACTGATAGTTTAGTTCCCTCATATATAAGATGCTAACTTTCTATGCTTCCCCTGCTGCCTCGGATGAGTAAAAGGGTAGGAAGGATGCTGGCCAATAGCAGCAGCCATGGATAAGTGAAAAGATATGGGGTTGTACTATACTATATCATCTTAAAGAGTTTTAAAATATTATGTGTGTAGGAAGGATCACCTGAAATATTTAGACATGCCAAACAGATGTTCAGTTTTAAAACAGAAAGCCCAATTCATAAAGCCTTGTAGAATCGGGGACAGGGTTTCAGAGGGAGGAGAAACTTTCACTCCTAAGCAGCCAAGAGCATCTTGGAAGATGGTCTACTAATATCTTACAGTACTCTGAGAAAGAAGAAATAAAAGGTTGGAATCTATTGATATTTAGCTACTTAGGAAATTTCAGCCATAGCACCTGGAAGTCGTGATAGGATCCTTCTTTTTTTAATGAAGAAGGCTAAGGACAGGATATTTTTTTTAAAGAAGAAAAATGTTTGCTTCTTGATAGGAATCTGTTTGTTTTTTCAAAATTAAAATGAGAAACATTCAGTTTCTTCTTTGTGCATATCATAAAGGAGGAGAAGGGAAGAGAAGTTCACAGTCCTATGTTGCCATGACACATTTCCATAATGGCAAGCCATGGCTTCCTGTTATGTCTGAAGTAGGAAATGGCTGCATCTAACTAGTAGTTAGTGCCATTAACTGGAATTGCTTTGAAGATTGTTTTATGGCTGAGGAACCGTCTTCTTGGTGTTAATAGGATTGTTCAAGTAAAGGGTAATTGCATAAATTAGTAGGTTCAAAAATGCAAACATGTTGCCACAACTTCTTTGTCAATGCTTTTATATAGTCCCTATTCAGACATAGGAGAAATTAATTGTTGTATAAAATTTGCCTCCAGTATCTTGCTGTGCAGCATTCAGACCTGCCCCTTTGACATCTTTTCTTTAAAACACAGCAAATGTAATCTAAATTAACTGGCCAGCACATTTCATAACATGTTAAAATATAACTTACTAAACTTTTCTGGTGAAAACACGTAGAATATCCTTTCTTTTTGAAGATATAGTCTGTTTCTACTGAGATGTTCAGCTATACCTTTTTAATGTTAAAAATGCTAACTTCTGTTCTCAAATCACCCATCCCTGCCAAGTCTCTATCACAATGTATTGTATTTCTGCATTAGATTCATAATTCAGGTTTAGAGACGGTTATTCTCTATATTTAACCTAACCAAATGTAGCACCTTGTTTGCAGTATCTTTTAAGATAAGAGAAACACAAATTCTTTTGAGCTTCCTGTTCTACTCTGTTGTTGATGACAACAAAATTAAGGGTTTCATTGCAGCAAAGTAGAGTAGTCAGCGCATGCTATTAAAGGTACTGCCATAATAGTTTACAGCCCATATCCATCTTCATTACAAGTATAAATATTAATAATTAAGGATGTTAAAATGAAATCATTATAAATGATTAAAACAGATGCCAGTTTTCATCTGAAAAGCACAATAAGAAGTAATTGCTGTCAGCAGATCCTTTTCACCCTGTTCTTTTTGGCAATTAACCTTTATTGCTAGTAATTTACCCTGGTATTCAGAGTAAAAATTCTCTCTCTCTGAAGACAGGACATTAATGGTATCATACATAGCAGTGTCATCTGTGCTGCTGATTGTCTTAATGATAAAAATGTCAGTTAGTACCACCACACTCAACACATCTTTATGTAAATGTTGATTTATCTGTCTTTTATTTGGTTGGTTTTCTCCTTGTGACTATTCTGTTATACAAAAGTTGGGGCAAAACACACCTATGCGTCTCTTGGTGGTCTGAGTAATTATGGCTTTTTATTTAACATGCTTTGATAGTAGTGAGGGAATTACATGAACATTTTCAGGATATTTTCTATACAAATGAAGTGGTCATTAAAGCATTTGTAGCCAGATAGCTGAAGTGCTACATTTAAAGCAGGATAAAATGAGTTGTGCATAGGAACTGCTTATAATCTTTTAGTAGTACATCTCAGTTTTGCCAGAACTAAGTTCGTTTCAAAAGTCAATGGACAATTAAATGAAGATGAGAATGTGTCATAATGTGAAACATGGGAAAATTTCCTCTTTGGGCTGCATATCCGAAAGTTCTTTGGACTACAACTTCCTGCCATGCTGATTGGGGAACTAGGAATTGTAGTCCACAATGGAAATTGATAAAGAACTACTTGGTACCTGTAAGAGTGAACATGCACAAATAAGTACCTTTCTGTTATTCTTTTGAGGTTTTTAAAAAGGAGATTGGATAACAATCTGCCTACTTTAGTAGTAGATTTCTGCACTTGCAGAAGTTGGACAAGACCACCCTTGGAGTATCTTGAAGCTATAAAATACAGTGATTTTGGTCTTTCAGAAGCAAAATATTTTACATGTAAGAATCAGCATATAAATTGACTATTAAAAATCTATTTGTGATTTAAAACAAAGTCAGTAAAAATGAAGGAAAGCAGATTCTTCTCTCATTGACTAAAGAGCAATGATCTAACTGTTCTTTTGTTCATGTAAATGTATTCTTATCCCTCTTCCCCTCTTGGCTGATTAGAGCTGCTGTATTTATAGTGAAGTCTTATGAAATAAAGCAGTAGAGGTTTTGCTACACTAGTTCACAACGTGTAACAAGATTTTTATTATTATTTTTTAAAAATATTTGGCACTATAAACAAATGTAATAAGAGATTCAGATTCTTTGCTCATAATGATAAGTGCTAGATGTCAGGTAGCTGCAGGCAGCTCTTAGCAAGACTGAGAAGGGAGCTGGTGTGGAAAAAGAACTTGGGCAAAGAACTGGGGCAGATCCACTTGGGTTCCAATCCAGAATCATTAAAAGACATAAAAGAATCCAGCAGCACCTTTTAGATTAACTGGGAGGAATAATTTTCTGTAATAAGCTTTTGTAGACTTGATGCACTCATGAAATCCAGAAATGGCTAAGCGATATAATCAAGCAGATTGAAGTAAAGATTTCGGGTGGCTAAAGGGCAGACAGACAGATTCTGTCAATCTGAGAGGAAAGGTAACAGGACAAAGACAAACTAATCAGAAGAGCCAAATAAGAAAGGCTGGAGAGTGACAGCTATCTGACAAAGATCGAGAGCTGAAACTTCTCATAACCAGCTTATGAGAACTATGGGCTGATTATATAGTTTTTGTAGGTTTTTCATGCTATGAGGCCATGTTTTAGAAGAGCTTATTCCTGATGTTTCACCAGAACTGTGGCTGGCATCTTCAGAGAATTCTCTGAAGATGTTAGCCACAGCTGCCGGCGAAAAGTCAGGAATAAACTCCTCTTGAACACTGCCTCATAGTGTGAAAAACCCACACAATAAAACTATGGATGCTGGCGGTGAAAGCCTTCAGCTTCATAGCGGGCTGGTTGATGGGGTAGAACTTAGTTGGGAAAACAAACGTATCCTTTCTTCCTCAACTATGGGGCAGTTACATTGTTATTGTTGTTTCATTTATTTATATCTCTCCTTTCCCCCAGTTTGGGACTCAAGACGGCTTACAACACTGTCAATAAACTTAGCTTAAATTCACAGTTAATGAAAGTTAAAATTAAGCTGAAAATAATAATAATAATAATAATAAACAAAACCAATAACAACAACAACTTATCTGCCTCTTCCCATGGATCAAGGCGGGTAACAATAACAATTAATAGACACACCACATCAGTTAAAACACATTAGTTAGAATACACAACTATTTAAAAGGACAAATAAGATATATACATAGTAAACCAGTTAAAACATATACCAGTTTATAAACCAGCCCATTATACAAGGATTGTTTCTGCTCCCCCTCACCTGAACCAGTTCTCAAAGGCCTGCTGGAAAAAGAAGGATTTCACCTGCCTGAGGAAAGAGAGTGTGCCAGTCTGACCTCTCTGGAAAGGGACTACCAGAGCCTGGGAGCAGCCATGGGGAAGGCTACATCCCATATTTCCAATAGGAGTACTTTTGGGGGTAGTGGCACAGAGAAAAGAGCATCCTCAGCAGATCTTAAAATACAGGCAGGTTTGTATGAGAGAATACAGTCCTAGATATGAACTGTGCATGAACTCTACAGGGATTTATAGGCCATAATGAGCACTTTGATTGTTCCCGGAAATGTACAGGCAACCAGTGGAACTGTTGCAACAAGAATTTGATGCTCATTGTAGCCATCCACAATTAACAATCTGGTTGCTGCTGTTTCAAGTAACTGAAGTTTCTGAACACTCTTCAAAGGCAGTCTCACATAGTATGTTCCAGTAATCCGAAAAGAAAATTACTGAGTCATATGTCTCTGTTGTGATGTCTCAGGTAACACAGAGCTGGCACAGAAGCTTTAACTGTCCATTTTTGAAACATGTTGGATAATTACCAACTAATTTCCAACATTACATTTTTGATCATGATATTGCAGGATGTGGTGGCCACCCAGCTTCAGTGGTTTCTTGTTGAAATGGATTATTTACAGTCATCCCTCTGAATTCACGGGGGATCCATTCCGGGGAACCCCACAAATTTGAAATTTTGTGGATATTTAAGTCCCATTGTCCCCAATGGTACACAACGAAAACTCAAGGCCTCCCTCCCTCCCTTCCCTTCTTACCTTACTGAGCACAGACTGGCCTCAGCCAGCACAAACCTCCTCCAGCAAGTGTGGCCTTGCCTTTGCCAGAACATGGCCATCATATTGTCCCATGTGAGCATGTCATGTTTTGAGATTTTTGGGGAAGGCCCAAATCTCTGTTCCACCACACTCATGGGTAGAACTGGTGGGAACACAGGAAAGAGCCTTCTCGATGTCTCCTCCCAGGCTCTGGAATTCTACAGGGGTCAGATTGACATGTAGGCATATGAACTTCATTTTCTTTCCACAGGTAGGCATGTAAGCTTTATTTTCCTTCTGCATACCTTTGATTGATGGTTGCTTATTGGGGAAGGGTTTTCAGTAATGTGCTGTAGTGTTTATTTATTGTTTTATTTTAACAGTCTCGCTTTTACCTTCATTTAATTCTATTGTTTGGTTAATTGTATTTTTAATGTTTGTACGAAGTTAATTTTAAAGCAGTATCTGTTTTAATCTTTGTAAACCAACTTGAGTCCTGACCTGGGAAAAGGCGGGATGTAAATAAATATAACAACAACAGCAACAACATTTACAATTGTCTCAATGAATGAAAAAAGTATTTGGCTGTTTCCCATACAAAAGACTGTGAAGTTGTGTGTGTATTTGGGAATCTTATGTATACTATAGCTTCTTAATGAGTTAGCACAAGTGTTTATATTTATTTAAGATCCTCGAAATATATGTAGACCAGTCTTAGTTGTGGCACTATTGGGACAGAATTCCTTTCCCATAGCCCTATACTTCCATGGTTTAGGAAGTGAGAAAAAAATTCTACATAAATAGCTTAAACCTGTGATCCTCAGAAGTTGGTTGACTATTCCAATATCTCTCATTATCCCTGACAAGTGCCTGGCTGGCAAGAGTTGATGGGAATTGAAGAATGGAACAATTTTCCTTCCCTGGGCTAAACCTTTTGGTTCCAACTGGTTTCAAATAACATATAAATATATAAATACATAAATAACATTGTTTGTGGTCTCTGTGACTCATACAAATGGTGTTATCTGTGCCTGCGTAGAACTATGTTTAGATCTTTTATATAAGCATTTTGGGAGTATCACCCCCCACACCCCATACTAGCATGTATTCTGTCTAAATCCTCAATTCTTTTTCATCCTCTGTGGTGTTTGCATCTAAGGAACACTCCAGAGCTTTTCTTCCAACTTAACTCTGTTGACCATCATACCCTTTGATAGTGTTTCTTCTGTTGGTTGTTGCCTTTTGACTCAGACAGTTCTTAGACTTATAAATTACTGAAATAAAGCCGTTTTTCTGGGAATGATTCAGCTCAACTGGATGAGTTTCCCTAAAGCTATACCAAATTGGAGTGCCCATGTTTTTCCTTTTATTTTATTTTATTTTAATTAATTTATTTTATATCTCACATTTCTCCCAGTACAGGATTTGTGGAATTTAATCAGAAGGTTCTTGATCAATGAATTATTTTCTTGTTGTCCATATGGACTATTCTCAATTTTGTGAATTTTGGTGTGTGTGTGTGTTTGGGGAGGATAGTTTAAAGAAAGTAGCTCACTTGTAGATGATATTATTTGTCTTCAGAATGTCCCAGGTTGAGTCTGATATTTTCAGTTAGAAAAGGATCAAGTAGCAAGTGTGAGAAAGTCCTCTATATAAATCTCTAGAAAGCCACTATGAGAAAGAGCTTACAATACCACATTCAGTACATGTTTCTTGTGTTATTAAAGATGCTTAAAATCATCTCCTTATTTTAATTTCTGAAGGACACACTCTATCTATCTATCTATCTATCTATCTATCTATCTCCATTAGCTTTGCTGAAATAATGTAATATTATTTTAAGATAGGAGAACACATTCATTATGTACTTTATAATGATAGCCCTATGAATACACTTTAAGAAAATCTGTAAAGGTCCTCCCTTTGGTAGATGTATACCATTCCTGTCATCATTATCTGTAATGGAGAAAAATAATGATTTCCAGTACTTGAGATGAAAAATGTGTGAGTGAAGGAACACATTTATCTTAGTAGGATATGTCTTGTCTATTTACAAAAAGACACAGATGCGAAATTTGCTCCAATAATTAGATTTTTAATTAGTATATCATAAGACAGATAAATTATTATTTTGTTTGGAGTAAACACAGATACCATTGCAATGGTAAATGGTGATCTTTTAAATGTGTATTTCTAAATTATAAATAAGACTATTATCTGTATCAGATGAAGTATCTACATTAATAGTGTAATTTTCAGTGGCAGGTGGATGTCTTCTCTGGATAATAACTGCATTTAAAATGTGATTGCAATTAACCTTGATACATAATCTCTGCTGATACATAGGATACAATCCATTTTTCTATGAAATGCATTGGATAATTCTAGGGCACCTCTCTCTATTCAGAATGCCTATGCCGGCCTGTTCTAAGTTTAATAAAGGGGTGGAAAATCCTTTGGGGCTGGAAAGGGAAGGAGTATTTAATAAAAGCATATGTGCTAAATATTTGAATTCCATGAATAACAACCAAACTAATAAAAATGTATATCTGAGCCTCTAAATGTAAGTATTTTTTTTTTCTTCTTATAGTTGCCGGACAAGTAATAGAAAAAGTTTGATATGCAATGGACAGTCTCCTGCTATGCCCCGGCCACATTCACCACTTTCAGCTCATGCAGGTAATTGTTCCATTTTCATACATTTTATTATTTAAAGGGAAAAAAGCCCAGATTGTCTCATTTTTAACAATATGTCCAACATTCTTACTATTGCATTAAAAATATGCAGGATATAGCAATAGCATTAATTTTTAATGACAGAAGAAGACTGAATTTTGTCCCTTTTTCAGAACTCTTTCCTTGATGGGTCTAGTATTCACTGCTAAACCAGACTAAATTAGGTGTGAGAAATCTAACCTTTAATGTTTTTTTCTGAATACTTTGGATCCACTGAAACAGTGAGATTTACTATTTGTTTACTTACCAACAAGCAATTGATTAAGTGGCTCTAATTCTAAATGGTAGTAGCCAATAGAATTCATAATGTAATACAACAATATAAATTGTGGTTTTTGTACCTGCGGAGTGCATCTTCTGATGACTCTTTAACAGCTACCTGACATGGGCAATTGACATAAACTAAGTAGAATAGGATCTATTTAGTGTTTACAGAGTCTATGGCTGCTCCTAAAAACTTCATTTTTCGGCTGGCCTTGGCTTTTTTTTGGGGGGGGGGGGGAATTAAAGCTTTCAGCTGTCCACTCCACTCAGCCAAGCACTTAATCTCTTCTGAGTGAAGGGCATGGGAGGGGATCATGTCAGGTTGGTTGATGAAGCCCAGAGTGGCTCAGATCACTAATGCTCCAAATCATGAATGCCCCAAATATGGTAGGAAATGGATGCAAGGGCCTTTGCATGATGTTGCTCAGAGATACCTAGGGCGCCTCAAGCTGACATTGGCCTTTAACAATTGAACAATGGTCACCTGCTGTGTAGAGGTATCCAAGAGCTTAAGAAGAAGCATGCAGTCTTTCTTTGCAACTTTCCCACAATTTATCTGCTGACTGCGCTTCCCAAATGGCAGCACTATGGTAAATGTGACTAGCATATCTATCAAATTGTACTTTCCACACTTCCTGCTCCCTGTCAGCTTAGATGATGCTATACTTTATGTTTTGCTAAGTGAAATAATTACATGATAATATGAGCAGAAGTGAAGCGATATTTATATAGTTGCTAAAGGAATATAAATTACCAGTACTGTATGTTTCTTAGGAACTCTGATTTTTGTCATGGAAATGCATGGAGTTGTCCATTGTGCTACATTATAGCAATAATAATAATAATAATAATAATAATAATAATAATAATAATAATAGCAGCATTATTTTTACCCCACCCCTCTGTCAAAAGATGGAGGAGATGTTTAGTATAATCATTTAATTTTTTTAAAAGGAATTCAAGCCAACATAAGTAAAATTATGTTCTTTTTATTACTTTAAAAAATATTTTGCTGATCAACACTATACTCAATAAGAAGCTGAACATTGCTGATTGTATGACAATGTATATATTAGTTTAAAAAATGTTGGTTCTGATTGAAAGGTTAAAGCTTTATAATGAAAATAACAATGTAGACATATTGGCGATCATAGTAATAATGTGTTGTTGTCAATCCTCTTCCCCATCTAGTTGGAAAAATGAGACTGAGAGTAGCTTGCTGGCTAGACACCAAGACTGAAGCCAGATGGAGAATATGATTGTGAGAAAAGTCTAGGATGTAAATGAGCAGGGGTAACAATACTGAACACGGAATATTCATGAAGTTGGAGTGGTTGTGGATAGAGAGCAGCCAGGAACATTTCAACAGATAAAAAGCACACAAACAATAGTGGAACTTTCTTCCATTGCTCTCTTAAAATAATCAAAATACTGTATGAGTGGTATTGTAAACATACAGGACACCTTGTCAATAAGGGAATTGCTTGGGGGTACGAATGCTGTTTCTGCTGTCACATTTTTTTAAAAAAGTTCTTGAGTACCTCTCTACAGATGTCTTCCAGAACATTTGAAAATCTCTTCCAATGGGGAAGAATAGCTTTGGATACTGGGTGCCTCATTTAATGCTGACAACAGGTTTTTAGAACTATGGTTACCAAGGTTAACAGAGTCAGAGGACCTTGTCAGCACCTAGAAAAGTGGTGTACATGAAACAAAAGACAAATTAAGAATTTTATGTATTTACCTACGGAGCTATTGAAAAGAATAGCTCACTTTAAAAGAAAATATTAGGGGATGGGGGTTCCACTTAGGGGCAAAGCAGATGGGGAAAAGGAGCAGCCAGAGGCCACTCTTGCCCAATCACCATAGGACTGCAGCAACTAGACATCATGGACCTGAGGCATCTGATATTGCAGCCCAAACAGGTTGCGAAAAGGATCGCTAAGAAACCTTTTTTTTTTTTTGTGGCTCTTTTTGGGCCACGTTAGGCCTCCCCGGTGCAGTCTCCATGCAGCCCATATGTGATCCATGGGCATGCATCATATATTATTATTTTTAGTTATTTATGGTATTTATTACCCCACCCTTCAGCCCTAAAGCCACTCAGAGTGGCTTACAATTATTAAATATTTTTAATTACATGGTTCCTTGCCCTCAGGCTTGCAACTTAGACACACACACACACACACAGATCAGCTTGACAGCAGCCTGTTTGGGCTGCCTGTTTGAGGCTATAGTTATCTCCTTTCTTTATTTATTATAACCATTAGAGATTTAAAATACCTTTTTTATGTTTGCATCAAAATCATTATTAAAATGTTAAGCAAAAATCAGGGGTTCCAGAATCAATACAAGGAAAATTGGAGCTCTTTGCGATACTTCTCATTTTTTTGCTCAAAAATGCCAGATACAAGAACCACTACACCCATTGCACCCTTTGACCAGAGTGATTAATGGTGTTTTAGAATTCCTGTTACAGATTTTCGTGATCATAATCTTCTATTTTTGTTATTGATTCATTTATCTAAAATTTTAAAATTCCTTTACCAGAAATGTCTGTTGAGATGAAAACATTCAGGATAGCTAGCAACATTAAAACTTTAGAATGCTACACAAAACTTTATGTTTAAACCATCTAAAACAATAATGATGCCACAATGGTTTACTTTGTAGTATAACAATGAACAGGTACTAAGAACAAGTGACAACTTCTGTGGTATTTCTTATAGTATTTCTTGTATCACAGTGATACAATTTATTATAACAAAATCTTACAAACCTAATTTAAAATCTATATATTTCTCTCCATCTAGACAATATTGTCTTATATATAGGTACTGCCCAATTTTCAAAATTCCACAGTTGCTAGTATACTATTGTTACTTTTGTTATCTTTACTGTTTCACCGTTTTGCCAATCTGGGACTCAAGGTAGTTTATGAAAAACGATAGAAAGTGTAACTGCTTGGTCAGTTCCCTGAATTTTAAATTCAGTTTTTATAACTAGATTATTCCAAACTAATAAAAAATGATATTAGCATACTCATTGGCATGAACTTTGGCTACAGTGGCAAATGCTGAGAGGCATTTAAGGCAGCTGTCAAGTTGTTACAACAAGGTTTCCAACTGTGATTGTGTCTATAATGTAGCTGGAGTTTTAAAAGAGCATAATATAATTAATTTTGAAATCCCTCAACTCTTAAAAGGATGTTACGGTAGTACTTGGGGGAAAACTTTTTTTCTTATCTAATCAGGTACCAAAAATATAATAATAATCTTTAGTTCTTCAGGATTTTAATGCTATTTTATTTCTATCAATAGCTATGCATGCAGTCCTTCTGTCTTGCTATTAATTACAGTATTGTTTTGAAATACTGATTAACTGTTCTCAGCATTAAACTCTCTCTGGAGATTATAGTGTTAATTATCTATATAATTTCTGACCCCACCAATCACATTTACTTTATCAGGCCAGAAATGTCAGTAGTAATTCTCAACAGCATATGAAATATCTAAAGCCTAAAAACATACAACAGCCAGCAAATCCTTGGGAACAGCAGGGTTTGAGTAATAAGCAAGTCGTGCACATATGGGCAGAGAATTAACTGGCACTGGTTTTCATTTGAAAGTCTCACAGGTGTTGACTTGCAGATAGGTGGACAAGTGCTGAGAGTATTGCTGTGTGTGATGAAGGTCACAGCTAGGACTCCAGCTGTAATCTTTCTTGCTATTCCACACTGCCACACCTTAAATGCACTGCAGTTGGGTTATGTTCTCTATTGTCTGGGGGGGGGGGGGTCATTGTGACAATTTTGAATTATTTGAATGCTCACTTAAGTGTACTGTGGACTTTTAAACATCTCAATATTGAAGTTAAATTTAGTACTTATTGATACAAGTAGCTATAAAAGAAAGGCAATATATTCGTCAGGCATATTATTTTTGTTGCAAAGATTTTTTTTCTTTTTGTTATCTCTATAGCTTTCTATTTATTTTTGCTAACAGTTCTAGATTTCCTAGTGTTTTAATCTTTCAAAGTCCATTAGAATTTCGTGCTACATACATTTTCCTCTTAAAATGTTAACATTTTTGTTAACATAGGCTCGAAACAGATGGGCCAAATAAAGCAGCTTCCGAAGTGGCCAGAGGTAGCCCCAAAATTGCCAGGGGCTATCTCGGACCACAACTGTGGCTCTCTTCCAAGTCAATAAATTTCCCGAAATGCCACATTTAATATATCATGGGGAAGAGAAGTTCAGTCAAAAGCTATAAAATTATCCAATCTATTGTTTTATTTGTTTACTTTTAACTAAGAATGAGAACATATTGTGTTCTTCCTGAAATTAGGGCCATCATGTATGCTGTTGTTCCAACCAGGTCTGTTAGCTTTTCTCTCTTCTGTAGAAAATACTTTGCTTCCTTGCAGTTATCTACATCACCAATGCTGTATCTTGAGCAACATAATAATTGTGGTAATAAGGTACAGGAATATGTTTTAAAAATTGACATAAAAAGAATTAGTTAAGGCAACACCTTGGCTCTTGAAACAGAAGAAAATTAAATGCCACTGCACATATTCAGTGAAAATGAAAATGTATTTTATTTCTCTCTGAAGGATGAACTGTTCCTATGGCTGTTCGCTAACAGCTAGGAGAATAATGTAATATGTGAGTGACTATTTTAGTGCCATCAGAGAAAGAACATGCATCACTGAAAGAGAGAACTCATATTTTGTAAAAACCTGCAATTGTTGATTTATACGTATGCAAATTATAGATGCACATCTTCTCAAAGCTGCCCATCCACAGTCAACATTTTGCGCTCCCTTTTACCCTAAATTGTATCTGTGTGTATACACCACACAATTTCAGATTGGTTTTAAGAAACAGGACTTCTCATAATAATGAAACAATTGCAATTGAATGCTTAAAGATTTTCCAGTAGAAATCCAAGCATTTTTATTAATTCTTTTATAGCCTTCTGCAGTTCATTATTCTCTAAGCAGACACACTTGGATAATATCTTATTATGCATTTAAATTACTCTGGTTTCATTTCATAATATACATATCTTATGTGTGTTAACTTTTCCCACTGAAATAGCATAACATCTTGTTTCTATATATCGACATGCAGCCTTATCAAAATCTTGTGAATGTGCTTGTGTGTGCACACTTCTGGAAAGAATATTATGTATTTCCTGACAGGCACCAGTGCTTGTAAAAAGAAGACTTTTGCTTGTGTCCCCTTTGCATTTCCCCTGTAGACAATCCACATGTTCTAATTATGCATGCTGAAAGACAGAAACAGGCTAGAATATTGGTGAACTTTCCCTCAACAGCTGTCTGCAAGCTTTCTCAGTGTTCAGCAGCAGGTTGAGTGGTCTAATGTGAAAAAGTAACAAGCCCCCAAAGGAAAAGTCCTCTCCACAATGAGCAGTCACATCTTCATATCATTTAAGATCACCTCTCCATGTCTTGGTCTTATCAGTCTTGGGAATAACTTTCCATCTAATTTTCATGCTGTGCTTTTGGCAGATAAAATAGAATAATAACAAAAAGGTAGAGGGATTATTGGGCAGAGAACTTTAGAATTTTTGCTTTGAATGTTTTGTGTCGTACATTAAGTACAGAAGTCTGCATACTTTATATATTACCTTTGAAAACAAAAACGCTTTAAAAAGATACTTCCACTCTGTTTTTCAAATATAGAGATATTTCTGGAACTGAAGTGAAGAATTCAAAAGAGGTTGTAATTCAGAGCACCAGTATTGCCTAATAGAAGAAAGAGTAGGATATACCCCTAACGGCTGGATTCATGGCTCCTGAATGTGCTCGTGGTCTTGAGCAAGCTATTATCTTTCAGCCTCTTTTTCCCTTTCCTCAGCTGAGAATAACTATATAGGCTGACATTCTTGGAAAGAAACTCACTTACCTGGCATCTAGTTTGCCCCCACTTCTCCACATCCTTTGCTGCCACCCGTCCTTTTTACCATATAGTCACTTAATGTCTTTCTATAGTATTTATTTATACAGTTATAAGATAAATATGTGTAGGTTCATATAATGGAATCTGCTTCTACAAACAATAACAAAAGTCAGGAAACAGTAGCTCAGCCTGCAAATACTTAACTCACCCTTGAAATGAAAGGGAAACCAGGTGTAGTATGGGTAAGAAATTCCATAGCTTCCAATCCCACCCACCATATTTATGTATGCCCAGAGTTTGAATACTGTACTCCATGCATTTCAGGAAATGAATTAAAATCCACCAAAGGTCATGCTAAAAAAATAGTTAATTTTAAGGTACAACAAGTCTTCTTTTTTTTCCTTTAAGACTTTGTTGTAAAGCCCCCCCCCTCCAACTTATGGGCCATATGTACCAACGTTCTGGTATGTGGACAACTCTACACCCTTGTCTGCTCACCTAGGGACATTTGCTACACAGCTTGTTTCAGTAGATAAGTCCCAAACAAGGCTAGAATAAAACTTGATATCTACACTATTTGTGAAACTTTCTTGTAAAGCACAACACGTTGGGTGATATATAAATAAATAATAATAAGTAACAAATATATTTGTTTTTCAGTGGTTGTTACTCAGCTTTTCTATTATCTGGAGCTTTTCAAGTTAAAATTTTTATTCCTCATATTTTTCTCTTTCTTTTCCCAACAGGGAGTAGCCCCCAAGACAGCCCCAGAAATTTCTCTCCTAGTGCCTCAGCCCACTTTTCTTTTGCACGAAGGTAAGTGGGTGTGTTCAGTGTGTCACAATTACCAGTGGGAATTCATATGTTTTAATAATAATGTGATTGGAATCATAAGCAGTAGATTTTATTAAAATACAATCCAGTTTTTGCTGATTTTTTTTAAACAAGCTGCTCAATTCTTACTGTAACTAAAGGTAAAATTACAATAAAAATAATGATACCCTATGGTAAAGCTACTTGTCTCCTTCATAGTCAATGAAGGATACATTTTTAAAATATGGAAGGAAGGTGAAGTTGCAGAAGTATGTAAACAGGCTTTCTAAATTGTACTAGTCATGAATATACATTCATTGATACCTGTCAAAATTCTGATATCTCATTTGATGTGGTATATTGAGAAAGAATTATGTGCAAGCTAACTTTGTCACAACTCTCTCCTATTGCATTATGTGTCATACTGAAGATGCTATCTACTTCGATGATTCCCCAATTTCTTAATACATTGAAAACAGCCTGCCTGGGTGGAGTACAGTAGGTATGGGAACAGGTCAAAAGAGTCTGTCACTGCCGTATCATTTTAAAGCACCTTTAATTAAGCTGTGAGGCTAAATAATGAGTCATCCAAAGAACAGTTCCACCAGTTAGCTGATGAACTACCCTTAACAAAATGAAGCCAAAAAGATAGGCAGGGAAGAAGTCAGTATTAGAAAATGAGTTTCTGCCTGTCCTGGCAAAGTGCTATGCAGGTTGAAAAATATAGAGACTTGGGCCTCAAACAGATGGCCCAAAAGGGCCAATCTGGGGGCAGGGCACATACCACATGGCCCTGGATTGCTCAGAGGCCGTGCAGAGGATGCCAAACATGCCCCAAACTCGGCTGCAAAAGGAGCAGTTTTTTTACCACTCCTTTTTGTGGTCCATTCAGGACTGTGGCAGGGGCTGCCCTTGGGAACGATCCCATGACAATCGGAGCTGGAGTGGCCTCTGGCCGTTCCTACTACACTGTCTGCTTTGCCCCTAAGTTTCTAAAAGGACTACTAGGGCAGAAAAAGTCTTATGGACTAGTCATTCATAGAAGAGGTCTTATGGTCATCTGAAATATTTGGACAATCAGAAGCATGTATCTACATTTACTTGTGAATACCCTCAGAATTTAATAGCAGGCACTGTGCTGCATTTTAAAATTTTGTTTTCAGAATGTGCAGAAATACCCATAACATAAAGAGTATGTTATGTTCAGATGTTAGTTCCTTCTCTCTGTTTATGTACTGAGAGATAAGAACAGAACTCAGGTTTCACCCTAGTCTTCTAAACAGAGCTCAAGATAATATTAAACATGGAATGCTAAGCATCAGAAATGCCTTAGACTGGATATTGATCCAACTTTCTCTATTAGTTAAAGTAACAGAGTGAGTATAGTCCCATGTCCAAATAATCCCAAAATATCCTATGTTTTTTCTGTGGTCCATTCAATCTGTGGTCAGTAGAGAGATTAAAAACCCAGGCAAACCTGAATACATATGCACAGAGATAATGAGAGGATTTATACATAGGTCAGTGAAATTAATGTCTGAACAGACTGTTACATTTTAGTAGTAGACTTATTTGAAGATTGAAAGAAATTTATCTTGCAATTTGGGGGTTGAATCCAAATGTAGGACAATATCATACTACACTGTTGTAGTGCTATTATTTTATTTTAATGGCTATGGCTGCCTCCTGTGAAATCCTGGGATTTACAGTATAGGGACAGAAATTTAGAGTCCTCCACCAGGGAGCTCTTAGGCCTAGCTAAGCTACAAATCCCAGAATTCTACAGGAGACAGACATAGGAATTAATGTAAAATAATAGTGATATAACAGTGTAGTGTGATATTGACCTTAGTCACCCTTGGAACAGACCCACCCTAAATTATAACTTGTAAGTTTCATTGATTTTAGTGTGAGTATCAGTGTGAATAATTATGGGTCTTTCAACATCATCTTTAAAAATAGTAATTCATTCACATATATATTGGATCCACTCTTCAAACTCTGCTGCACAACTTTGTTTACAAATACAAAACACACTTCATATTTAAAAATAATAATTTATAGCAAAAAAAGTTTCCCCCTCTATTTTCTACTGAAGCAGTTCTTAAGAATACGTACACTTTAATACTTCATTTTCACTGTTAGCAGTGAGCATCCTAGGTGTATCAAACTGCCACGCTTTCATTTCTCCAACTGCATTACCCTTTTACAATATGAGTAAAATTATTGTCACTGTAGGTGGATGGTACAATAAAGATACCAACTGGAATGTATGCTAAGATAAATAGTGGCTTTGGTGCTCAGACCATAGAATGAATATATTTGTTTTATAGAGCTTTAGGTGAAAGGGTGAGCAGAGTTTTTTTTTTTAAAATGGCATGTTAATATGGAGAGCAGATTAGACTATCTATTAAACACAGCTGTTCTTTGATGAAATCTTTCAAAGGACCAAATATAAATGAACAAAGTTCAGACTGTACTGTCACCACTAATGCCAGAGCCTGCTTTGTACAATCACATCTCCTTGTTGCTGCTCATCTCTTGTGGTCTTTTCTGGAAACATAATAAGATGTATCTTGGGAAAACATTGGGGTTGGAACAGTCACTTCAGTCTTTCTAGCACCACTTTGTCACTGCCTTATTAAAAAATTTGCTACCGGGATAATTGTATAAATCATTCAGGAGGCACCAACTGTAACCTACTTTAGGTGCCTGTTAAAGACCAACCTTTCATCCAGGCCTTCCAAAATTAACTATGCTATCCATTTTGAAAATTATTTTTATCCTTTGATTTCAAGTAATTTAATTGATGATTCAATGCTTTGTAAATTAAAGTTTTCATTCTAATATACAGTCATTTTAAACATTTTTATCAGACAACACATCCAATTATTATTAGATAGGCAAACTTGTGTAGAAATTAATTTCTTCTGCTGGTGTTGCTACTGATGATGATGGTGATCTTTAGCATGGTGATAATTATTGATTGATTGGAATAGACTTTGGAGTAATAGAGGAAATTTAGACGATCACATCATTCAGTTGTGCATTTCTTTGCACAAGTTGTAATATTGTAAGTAAGATTCACTATGAAATGCCACATGAATTAAATTCCTATCTTTTTTGAAGCTTTCTCTACACAGTGTTATACACTTATATTTACATAGTTGTTGCTCCATTTGTATTTTTATAAAAATATACTTGGTACAATTACATTGCAGCCATGGACATCGAAATGAGAGGTAATTGTCATGACGTTTCATTACTCATTTTTTGTGGTTTGTTTATTTGATTGTATTTTTCATATTGGCTCACTAGAATTGCCAGCTGACTAGAAAAATTATACTAGCCAGTGTCCCCTCTGATATGAAAACACATGAGGCAAGTTGGATTTTTTTTTAACTGTTAGTCATGTCTTGACTCGTTGTTGTATGCCTTCAAGTTGTTTCCAACTTACTGTGACCCTAAGGTGAATCAGGGTTTGCTTGGCCCACTGTATTTTTAATTCTTCAAAATAATGCTTCACTTGCCTGTACATGCTGGCTTCAATAGAAAAAAATGTAGACTACATAATTTAAAATGCCTGTCATCTACCATGGCAACCAGCACAGGAAGGCAGCCATGGGAAGGGACACACTGCTGTGTATCTATCTTGCTCGTGTCTTTTCATGAGGGTTCCAGTGGGGAAATATCAGATGTAGATTGTCTGGAGATGGCATGCAGCTGTTAACCCAAATAGGGAATATAAGTGGAGTAAGAGACCAGTTGGAGCAATGGACAGCAACTCTGGAGATCAGGGTTAAATTCCCCACTCAGCCATGGAAACCCACTGGGCGACCTTGGCCAACTCACTTACTCTCAGCCCTAGAAAATTACTTAAAGGCACACAACAATAACAAAGTGGAGTAGAGAAGCATCAGCCAGACCCCTCACTCTCAGCTTGTCCCCTTCAGTATTGTCATGCCATGTAAATCTGCTCTTGCCTAACTTTCCTCTACAAGGCATATCTATCACTGCAGTCCAACTAGAAATGGATAACTATTCCATTTTCTGTCTGCTTGCCCTGACTTCAGAAACAGAAGAGAATGCTAGGGTCTCTGTGTGTATGTGTTTATGTTTAATTGGATTTAGCTGGGCTTATTGTCTGAGAGAGACATACAGAGGGAGAGAACACACATATAGATTACTATGAATGTGATTCTTGCACACTTTATTTCTTGAAAAGTTTGTGAATGTTGGTATCTTTCTTACATAACCCTTAACATCCATACAAAGCATGAGTATGACTTGTTATCTGTGGCTTGGCTGTCATTTCCTTTGCATGTAGATTATTTTCCTTTCCTTTCCTTTTTTTTTGGGGGGGGGGGGGTAGGCGGCAGTCCTGCTGTCATTGTAGTCTGGTGAACTATAGCCTATGGGAATCTGCAGCCAATCATGTATGGATGGCCTTGCTTGTTGGCAATAGAATTGTGAGGTCTAGCAATAGGTGAACAAGTAGGTTAGTGCCAGTCTTTGGTCCACCAGATGTTTTTGACTTCTGCTCCCAGAATTCCTAATTGTTGGCCAAGCTGAGTACAAAACACCTGGATTGCCAAAGTTCAGGAATTACTCTGTTAGGTGAACAAAGTATTTAGGTCCATGGTATGAAAAAATGAGTTGCCAACCATATGTCTAAATGTTGATTACATGTAGCAGAGCTTGAAATTGTCCTACACTATTTCCTTTTACAAAATATAATGTTGTAAAAATTCTTATGCAGATTAAAAGATTATAAGTCAGAATGCATTTTAAGTACCATATCACCCCATATATGTTATACATACCAGGCCATTGTGGTTGAGCATTAGTTTTCATAGGCTACTTATTATTATTAATTTTCTCATTCACAAGACAAATTATTTTATTATTATTTAAATAAATATTTATTTAATTTATTTAGTTATTTTTAATATATTTATTTCTTCATTAAACCATTTTCTTTATTAGATATGAGTTAATAGTATACATAATAAATATTATATTTATTATTTTAAATAAGTACTTGTATGAAATGTGCCCATGAATTTGCTTTACTCCATAATATATCGTGTTATTTTGTAAACTCTGTTCTTACCATTTTTAATAATAATTTTGCAGTTGTTTTATTTGGCTAAAACACGAATTTCTTACAGGACGGATGGACGACGTTGGTCACTGGCATCTCTTCCCTCCTCTGGCTATGGTACAAATACTCCCAGTTCAACTGTTTCAGTAAGTGGTATATAAATAACTACTTATAGTTAAGTTAGCTGATGGAATTCAGATTCTGTTAGCACTTACAAGAAATTTTTTAAAAATTGGACTTCTGTTATAATTATGACTTAAGGATAAACTGTACACCCCTGTCTGTCTGTAAGCACTATATATAGTAGTGAAGATTCAACTTCTCTATAGGAGGTTGGTTGAAGGTTCAGGAATCAGCTTTGTGAGCAGTACCCTCTACTAATACATATGTGCAAGTTAAGAAGTAATAGTAGAGTCTGTGGTGAATTAGTGCACTAGTGGTGAATTAATGTACTAGAAAATGCTAACATCCATGAGAGGAGTAGAGAATGCTTATTCATATCCCATAATTTGATAAGATTCTCAGCAAGCTTTTGGATTCCCGAACAAAAATGAGCCATCTAAATATTCAGGATAACTACAATACTTTTACATACCAGAGTTAGGTGCACTGAAAAAATTCACTGTTTCTGTTTTAACAGACTTTGACAGTCAAGCTCAGCCCTTTCAGTCAAATAATGTTTACAACTGTGAGTGATTTCCAAGGCAGCACAATGCATGTAATAGCAATACGGAATGTGAGAAGCAAAGTGTGATTGAATAACATCAATAAGACTTCAGATTTTTTTTTTAATATAACCATAATCCAAGTTCATGTGCCAACTGTGGAGGAAGAAGAGGAAGAAATTCAAATATTCTGTGCTGAAATCTAGGAAGAAATTGAGTACACAACAAAATAGAATATGTTGGTAATCATAGGAAATTGGAATGTAATCGTAGGAAATGGAGCAGAACCAAACGTTGTTGGAGAATTTGGCCTACTATCAAGAAACAAAGCAGAAAAATAAAATGAAGTTTTTGAGATGAACAGTTGGTTCATTGCAAATACATTCTTCACACAACGAGACAACTATGTACATTGATGTCACCAGATGACCAAGAAAACAATCAAATAGACTACATTATTGGAATCAGAAGATGAAGAACCTCATTCTTATTGCAAAAACAAGACCAGGAGCAGATTGTAGAAGAGATCATCACTGCTAATAAGAAAATGAAATAGAATAAAGTCAAGGAACTATACTAAATCAATAATTCTGCCAAAATACAGCCTGTAGAACTTAAAGACCATGTAAAGAATAGATTGATGCTGTTGATACACCAGGAGCCAGAAAAACTCTGGACCAAAACCAGGGACATTGTGAGGGAAGAGTGCAAAAAAAAAAAAAAATACTAATCTGCAACCAAAAAGAAAGAAAACCACAATTAGAAGACTTTTCAAACTCTTGAAATACTTCAAATAGGGAGGGCAAGAAGCAAAAGTTAACAGTGGCAAAAACAATGAAAGAAAATAGGCGAAGGCAATAAAAAGGTGCAACAAGAGACTTCTTCCACAGGATCAAAGAAATCAAAGGAAGATACAGACCAAGAATGGAGATGTTCAGTAATCAACAGGGGAACATACGGTATGATCAAGATAGAATAAAAAGACAAGGGAAACAGTATACTGAAGATCTATATGAAAGGACAGAGTCATTGAAGGAAGAACCACAGTTTTAGACAATGAAGAGAAGGCTCAAAGAACTTTCGAAGTCATCAGGAACAGATTAGAGTGGGCTCTTCAAAGTACTATAAAATGTCCCAACAAATTCTAACAAAAATCTACAAATAAATTTGGACAAGGCAACAATGCCAGATATCCAAGCTAGGTTCAGAAAAGGCAGAGGCACTATGGATTATATTGCAAACATATGTTGGATAATGGAGTGCATCAATTAATTTCAGAAGCAAACCAGCCCCTGCTTTAGTAATTTGTAAAACAACAAAAATTAAAAATTAGAAATTGTTGTCTCATATTTAGAATTATATGATATTCAGAATTTATGAAGATACTTGGTTTATGAATTTCAATTTCAACACATTTCAAGGCTAATATGAATATACTTACAGCCTTTTCTTACAAATGATGAAATATTGTTGCATTTGAATTTAGAATAGGGTGGATCAAGCTCCAGTTTTTGTTGGACTGCATCCAGTGTTGAGGGTTGATGGCAGTTGCTGACCAAACATATGGAGAGCCACATCTTGCCCACTTCTATATAGAAACTTCTGTAACGTGTTGGCTGGAAACTACAGTATTCAGGATTGCATGGTCTCTGTACATTTGCATATAAAATATATTTGTGTAATATTTAGGCTTTTAAAATATCCAAGGTTACAGTTTAGTTAACTGTGTTCTGAATGTTTAAAGATCAGGAAGATTCTGTGTACAATAGGTGCAAGTTTTTTAGACGGTTCTGGGCTGTGGTATGAATTAATGTTCCACATGTTTGTTGCAGTCATCCTGTTCCTCCCAAGAGAAGTTACACCAGTTACCATATCAGCCAACACCTGATGAACTACATTTTTTGTCTAAACATTTCTGCACGACTGAAAGTATTGCTAGTGATAACAGATGTAGGACCACACAAATGCGACCACGATCCAGAAGCCTCAGGTGGGTTAACCTGTCTGGAAACAGAGTATATATATGAATGTTGGCATCTACCTGTTGGAAACAGGGACTTTTGTATACATATCTCATCATAGGATTGTTGTGCTTGAGTGAAATAAAAAGTAGCACTGATTGTATTTTACAACTGCTGTTTGAAATTCATATGTTTTTGAAAATTCTTCCACTAACCCTAAACACAATTGTGTTCATATCATGGCCTTTATGATTAGGTTTATAATTTTCAGTTCAGTAGTTTCAGGAGCTAATATTATTCACATTAGTTTGGGTACATCAGTAGAAATGCTTTCTAAATATTTGAAAAGAAGACTCATCTATGCTTTTAAAATCTGCTGTGTCACAGATAAAAGATTCAGAATTCCTAAATTTAAAGAAAATTCAATTTAATGAAAGTTTCTTCTTCATTCATACTGACTACATTCATTCATTCAGACTACATTGCATTTTTTTTTAAAAAAAGTGCTGCATTCATGATATATGAACTCTGGTTAACTATCTGAATTTTGT
Organism: Urosaurus nigricauda; assembly: GCA_034509955.1. Lineage (NCBI taxonomy): Eukaryota > Metazoa > Chordata > Lepidosauria > Squamata > Phrynosomatidae > Urosaurus > Urosaurus nigricauda. The sequence goes on from JAOEGL010000002.1 coordinate 38,794,081, forward strand.
GGGATGGCAGCATTGTATAATATTGTAGTGAGTCACATTCTTGGCATTATTCTGACTTGTGCAGACTAGACTGGTATGCAGATTGCAACTCACTGTAGTATTATATAGATCTGTTATCTCATAGCATTGAGGTAGTGAACAGATCATGAATACAGTATTTTGTTAATAAATGCAATGTAGTCAGAAGTATGAATGAGGAACATATATCTGATTTATCCAGTAACCATCCTCTGTTGCTTAATCTCAAATTATGGGAAAAGTTTCATGGAAAAATAGGATTAGGTGATCATGAAGATTCTGGGCCCAGTTTAAAAAGAACAACAATTAGCAGTGTCTGGCGGGTATGATGCAGCTGGTGTCCAAGAGTCACAGACATATCCTGCCATCCAGAGGCTGGTATTCCTTGCTCAAGAAAACCCTATGAAATCCATGAGATCATTTAAATGAATGGATAATTGAAGACAGACATACACAGTTTTTATTATTCACTTTTAGCTGTGCTTTGTTTTAAGCTGTATTGTAGGCTGCCTGGGGTCCCATAACAGGAAAAATGTGGGGTACAGATCAAATCAAAATTAGCATATGTGTCCGGGAATGCTGCCAACACACACACACACACGGCTGATAAGAGCCTGCTCAGCAACAGTAAACAAAGCTGAGATCCCAAGAAGCCATTCCCCAAGCAAGAGTACCAGTCTGACATCCGAATAGAATAAGCCACAAGCCAGTCCAAAGTTCAGGATTCCAGAGAGCAATTCTACAAGTCCAGTCTGAGGTCAAGAGTGCCAGAGAGCTGGTCAACAAGTCTGGTCCAAGGTCAAAGATTGAAAGGCAATCAGAGGTCTAGGGAGCAAGGTGTCCAAGGACAAAGTCTAGCGGAGTCAGATCAAGCAGCGTTCACTAATGGAAGCAAATAGCTTCTGACAAAGGAGCTCGGTGTCTGCCAGGTGTCTTATATCTCAGGCCTGCTCCCTTATCACAGCTGCTGGGTGACTAATGAGCGTTTCTCAGCTAGCCTTCTGGAACGCCGAAGACACGCCCTTTCTGTCCTCCTTTGAGTGAAGGTAGGAACCTCAGTGTCCTGTTGCTCTATGTTTCACAGGCCTGAAACCTCTGCTGAGGAAAGGCCAGGCTGCTGAGTGCACTGAAGGAGACACAACAGAAATAGGACCTGGCTGAGCCAACTCTACTGGAGCTGGGAAGGCAGAGCTAGGACCTGGCAGGGCAGAGCTGGGGTCTGGCAGGGCAGAGCTGGGGCCTGTTCAGCCTCAGGTGCCACCTGCACCTGAGGGTTCAAGTCCTCCTCATCGTCCTCCGAGTCCACTTCTTGACTGGCCATGAGAATATGTTAAAAGTGAAACATGAGTCATTATTTAATAGTGGTTCAGTTTTTGCTGGTGCGTTTAAAGATTTTATTTTAAAACTGGAAAATATAATTCCTTCTATTTCCAAAGTTTGGTGTTTGCTGTTGCTTATGTACCATAAAATCAGGGTGTGTCCACACTGGAGAAGTACAGCAATTTGACACCACTTTAACTGCCATGACTCTTTCTTATAGAATCCTGGGATTTGTAGTTTGGTAAGGCACCAGAACTCTCAGACAGACCAGTGTGAATACTTCATCAAACTACAAATCCTAGGATTCCACAGGATGGATCCATAACAGTTTAAGTGGTGTCAAGCTGCTTTATTTTTCTGTATTGTGGAAGATCTGCAAATGTGTCCTATTTCAGGCCCTGTGGGCTCCAGGGTGAGTGTTTAAGCTGGCAGGATTCAAGCAAAGAGTTGTAATTCAGAATAGTTCAAAGACAAGAGTCACAGGGTTGTACAAGGTTCAAGCCAGCATATTCCAACCACAGAGCAAGTAAATCAGGCAAGGACAGTCAAAAAGCAGGCAAGTTCAAGAGCAATCCAAGCTCACGAACAATGGCATCAAAGCAAAAGCTGCAGGTCCCGAGAAGGGCTGAAAAAGTTGCCTGTGGAGGAAAATTTCTCTGATAGGACATATCAAAGCTTAGTTGATCTCCAGGTTTTCAAAACAGAAAAGGATCTTTAGGGAACAAACCCCCAACTGAAGAAAAAAGCAGCCTTATGAGGACCAGTTGTGCTTGGTAGTCACTGAATAATGAGCAACTATTTGGGGGCTGGAGAAGCATGGAAAACCTGGTGAGAAGTGGAATAGCATTGAGTATCATTGAGGTACAGTGAATAGGAGCTGTCTTCACTTCAGCATTTCTCTCTGTGTGTTGCACTAATGATTATGACTGAGCAAAAGAGAGTATGTGTGTGTATACGTACACACATATACACAGAGTTAAAAACCTATGTTCAGTTCCCTCAAGATGAGATTTGAGCATAATCTGCTTTATTTGCAGCCCTGGACGTTCTCCTGCCTGCTGTGACCATGAAATAATTATGATGAACCATGTATACAAAGAAAGATTCCCAAAGGTAGTACAAACTATTCAATATACATTGAATATACCCTACCTAACGATACAAAATCCATATCCTAAACCTAATATGTTCTGTTTTATTTCAAATATCAGCTTAACTTTTTCAAATAAAAAATTATAGTAAGAAAGCAGCAGTAATTTGCAAGTTATAAATTTGATATCCATGCAGTTGATCTGTATCAGAAAGATAACGTGGTAGACCCAGAGAGCTTATATTCACTCCTCATGCTACAGTTCTTCAGGGAGCCTAAAATTTTCAAGGGTTTGTGGGAAATGCAAAAGGTCTTGAGAGGAAAGAAGGCCCCGACAAGCATTTGTGTATACATGTGGAAGTGAAATGTACAACACTGTTGAATCTGCATAAACTGTATTATTACTGGCTCTTTTCTAAAGAAAAGGAGTACTTCTTCCATTTCCATACTTTTCCTTTAAAAATCACTTTACAAATATATCTTGTATATTGATATTTAATGACATTATTAGTATATCTGAAGCTTCAAGTTTACAGTTTAGGGAAAGGAGATGATATTTTGCTTCCTTATAAAGGCTTATTATAATTGTAGTTATTTATTTTAAAAACAGCCCATATCATCTATGACAGTTCAGGAGCTAAAGTATAAACTTTTGACTTGCAAGAATGTTAATTTAAAAGCCTAAGCATGGTTTATAATACACTGAGGAATCTACACAACTTTTATTGTATAGGCTACTGCTCAGATGGAAGAACGGCTTCAGGAGATTATTACCAACCATTCTCCTGACAACGTCCTTCCCTTGGCAGATGGAGTGCTGAGTTTCACCCACCATCAGATCATTGAGCTGGCTCGTGATTGCTTAGATAAATCTCATCAGGGTCTCATCACTTCACGATATTTCTTTGAACTACAACACAAATTGGATAAACTCCTGCAAGAGGTAAGAACCACATAAAGGTTATTTAGAAACTGGTGAGGTATATTGGATTAAGAAAATATATATCTGAAGATATTTATGACCACTTTCTTACAAAAATAAATTCACAAAAACACACAGTTCCTTAAGGGGTTCTGTTAAGATCAGTGACCTTTGCAGCTGCCTAAGGGACCAAGTGTTTAACTTTAAAATAATGGGTTTATGAAGCCCATAAACCTAGTTTATGTTATCATAGAGAGTAATTTAATAAATTATTTCTGTATCTTAGATAAAGTAAGCTTATATTTTCCTCTCTTGTTGAAAAATAGAATGCTGTTTCCTAGTTTAATTTTGTCCATTGATCTCTCCTAGTTTAATTTTGTCCGATCTACTAAATATTTGCACGAGTTATTCAAAAGGTGAATAAAAGGAACTAGAAAGACATTTAAGCTGCTGTATAAATAGCTGTATAATCTTGCCGATTAACTCAAAGATAGAAGCTGGCAAGGGTTTATAGTAACTGTATTCTAAAATTTAGCAAGCTTATATCGTTTTTAAAATTTAAATATGTTATGTATGATTCTCACTTAGAAAATAATCCTTTGGTGCTGCAGAATACTCTTTTAATAAAAAGAAAAGAAGAGAATCTTGCTTCAGTACTATGAATATGTATGTAATGGACACAGATTATTATTGGCCCTTTTTTGATCCGATGTTTGATGCCCTCTTGTTTCTTTCATGACATTTTATTGGTGTGGACTGATTGTCAGTTATCTTGCTAGTTGGTGCTCATTGTTTATTTTTTAAAAAAATTCCAACAAAAAAATGTGGGGATTTTATAGTCCAGGGAGCAATTCACATGTGTATATGTTAGTTGTATACATATAACAGAGTATTTGATGATGAAGAATTATATGCCAAAATTATTACATAAGATTTCAGTTCATCCCTCACTATGGTCTACTATGCATGCATTACACCTTAGGGAAATATTATTGAATATTTGTCATTAAGCATGATAAATTGATAGCAGATATAATTGTATATTTAAATATTGCTTTAGTTTTTAAGAATGGGGCTTTTTAATGATGATCTGAGTTCATGAGAATAGTCTATTGTCATTAAATTGGGGGGGGGGGGGGAGTGGCTCCAAAGTCCTCTTGCAAGCAATATCTTTGGGTTCAAACTGAGCTTTTATGGTTTTCATTTCTGTATCCTTTATTTTCAAGTATGAAAACTCTTTTGTGCCACCTTTACTGTGTTCATCTCAAACATAAATCCTTACAGAGAAGCCTGCTGTTTGTTGGAACTAAATTGTGGGAACACACTTTGGGTTTCTGATGATGCATTTCTTGTCAGTTCCCAGCTGTGATATTCAGTGGATAGCTGAGTCTCCTGCTGTTTGGCACATTGTGATTTCTTTGCAAGGCTAGGGAAAGTCACAAGGCATCTGAGCAGCTTGATTTAGCTGACATTTTTTGTACTTCTAAGGTCAAGGTCAATTTGAGTTTAATATTTTTCTATGGCACCCTTCTTTTACTTTCATAGAATGGTTTGTTCCCAAGCTCACCTAATATTGTAGGCTTAAGCCACTGATAAAAATAGAAATGCATTAGGCATGCTGATGTTTGCTAGACATCCACAGCTGATACCAACATGTTGAAAATAATTTACCCTGTTTTGTTTTTTCAAGTCTATTTCATTTCTGTAGTACTAGAACACAGCTATTATTCAGTGTTGCTTTTAAAATGTTTGAATTTAAAATACTTTATTTTAGTTAGTGTGTTAGAGATTTTAACTAATGAATTTAAATGGTTACTCTCTAGTAATTCAGTCGTAGGGAACAGCTAATAACTTGTTTGTTTCACCTTCATTCTCATGAATATCCACCTAGTACAGTGGAGGATAAAAAGTGGATAGGATTGAACTTTATCCTGCAGCTTCTATTATTCAAACAAAGAAGCGCCTTTTTAAGATATGAACAAAGGAACGTCAATATCTTTCAGCTAGAAGAAGCAACATATGGCTTCTTTGCATTCATTAGGTCCTTGAAAGTCTATTCTTTGTTGGTAGACAAAAAAAAAAGTTTGAAAGAAATTTGGAATGCCATACAAAACCTCTTGCAATTCTCTCACAACCTTTCTGAAAAGTCCCTTTTTTGTTCCAGTTCTTTCACTTTATTATTTCTATTTCTTTTCTGATTATGTGTAGAACTTAGCATCCCATTTATTTCTTTTATATCACTCACCTGCTATCTTTTCACCAAAGTATGCATACTGCTTGCTGCTTATACAATGGAGATGGAACCAAAATATTTACTCATTCAGTATATATATATATTCAGATTACATAGTTCAGATCTAAAAATTCTTCATTGGGGTTCAGCAAACCATATACAGAAGCAAACTTCCATGTACAAAAGTCTTGAAACCAGCACGTATGTCATTGCATAGCAATATTTTTGATAAATTCATTCCATATATGTATCAGCTGGGCAGATGGTCCACACAGTGCTGCTTGAAGGAAAGCAAAATGCAAACATATGACATAGCAGTTTGTACAGTCAGCCTGATAGTGCTCATCTCCTGTTTAGTGCTGTAGAGTGCAGTGGTGCCTGCATTATCATGGTTTGGAGTTAATTCAATCACTGATGCTTGCAGTTGTCATGAAGATTTCTGAATTACTGCTGAAATCCACTTATCCCTGTTTTTTCCAGTAAATCCACGTGGTTTATAATAAAATTCAGCACATTGAAAAGGACCATATATCTTTGAAAATCTTGCAAGAACTTTACTAAACCTCCTCCCCAACTCCTGCCCTCTACTGTCACAAAGATCAGTGGCTTCAGTGCAGGTGGTTCATCCTGTCCAAAGAAATCTAGTTAATGGAGGTCATCAAAGAATATCAGTTATATCAATATAAGATGAACGGTTTTGGTTGGCTCATGCGTGGGTCTGTCATCAGTATTTCAAGGATGTGGGTTATGTTGAAATGGTTATTCTACAATAATACAGAGCTAGCTTGATTTAGCTCATCATATCAGTGTTTTTCTGTGTCTGTATTAAATAGCAAGACTATTTCTTTGACAGGCTCAAGAACGATCAGAAAGTGGGGAACTGGCATTTATTAAGCAGCTTGTCCGAAAGATACTTATTGTCATCGCACGTCCTGCTCGTCTACTTGAATGCTTGGTAAGATTATACTTACTTTAATCACTATGAATATTTGGAATGCCATTGAAGCTCAGTGGAATGTCTCCAGAAAATGAGTGGAGTATATTAGTTTTGTATTGCTGCTTTTCGTACATTTGTAAAATGTTAAATACATGTGTTAAATACATTCTAATAAAATGCAATTTAGGCATGGATCCTCAAGAGCCTTGAAATGTATTTTTGTTGTTGTTGTTAATTTTTTTCATTGGCTGGGACCAAGTGTGAAAGCCAGACCAAGCGTGTGAAATCAAACTCCTTTGCTTTCTGATGGTTATTGCTGCTGTTGTTGCTTTCCCCCAAAATTGGGACTCAAAAGTGGCTTACAGTGTGGAAGAATACAATTAAAAACATACAGAGGCAAGCATTGAAATTGAATTGTTACAGTATTAAAATACATCACTCATTAAAAGAGTAATATACAGTATTTTAAAAAGTGCTTAAAACAGTATAATTAGAACAGTACAGCATCTCTGGCTTGTTCTTTAAAAACTTTCTCTTTTAAAAGTCAGCTTGAATAAAAAATGACTTAGAACTTCACCATACAGGCAAAGAAGATGAGAGCATGAATAAAAAATGGTGAATAAAAAGCAGTGCTAGAATTATTTGTCGGATAATCGCAGGATAATTGCAATATCGCACATCATCATGTGATAATCTTCACATTATTGTGCAATATTGGCAGGAGCATCTTGCTATACTCTCATCTTTTTTGCCCATGTGATAAAGTCTTTAGCTTGCTGACAGAAGGACAACAAGGAGGACACCATTCTAACCTCGCTGGGAATGGAGTTCCAGAGTCTAGGGGCAGCCACTGAAAAAGGCCCTCTCTTGTGTCCCCACCACCATTGTTAGTGATGGAGGAGCCTCTCCTGATGATCTCAGAATTGGAGCCGGCTCATACAGAGAGATACAGTATGCCAAATAGTCTGGACTTGGGCCATATAGGACTACAGTGGTCCCCCGGGTTATGAATCCCCCGGGGAACGAAATCCCCAGGACCCGAACCCACCGGGACCGCAAAACAGCCCCCGGGATCCGAAGGAAACCCCAGGTTGCCCAGATGAAAAAACCGCGCGGCCCCTTTAAATTTGCCGCGCAGTCCATCTCCTAAAGCAGTCCCCCGGGAAATGAAGATTTCCGGGTTACGAAAGGTAATCCGGAACGGATTACCTTCGTAACCCGGGGGACCACTGTATATAGGTCATAACCAGCACTTTGAATCGTGCCAAAAAACAACAGTCAGGCAATGGAGCTGTTTTAATGGGGCATTGGGTTACTCTTTGTAACCTGGCCCAGTTAACAATCTGGTCTGGACCTGCTGAATTTTCTGAACATTCTTCAAAGGCAGCCCCAAGTAAAGTATGTTACAGTAGTCAAAATAGGATGTAACCAAGGCATGTACCACTGTGGCCAGATCCAGTGTCTCAAGGAATTGCCATAGTGGTGTACATGCTTTAGATGTGCAAATGCACTCGTAGTCTGCAGAAATCTGGGCCTCCAAGTTCAAAGCTGAGTCCAGAAGTACATCCAAACTGCAAACCTGCATCTTCAGGGAAAATGTAACCCCATCTAGGCTGAATCCCTTTTCCCTGATCTTCCTCCCGACTCACTGGAACACTCTGTCTTGTCAGATTAAATTTCAGTTTGCTTGCCCTCATCCAGTCCATTATTGAAGACAGACACTGATTCAGGACTAGGACAGCCTCTTTGAATTGGGTGGAAAGAAATTGTATATTGATGGCACTGCACCCCATAATTACACATGACCACCCCCATCAGTTTCATATATATGGTGAATAGCATAGAGGACAAAATGGAACCCTGAGCAGGCACCCCCCAGCACCATCTTCTGGGTTTGCCCCTCCATGAAACAATGGAGCCACTATAGAGCAGTACTTCCAAATCCCATCCCAGAGAGGCAGCCCAGAAGGATACCGTGGTCATTGGTGAGAGATCTGGCAGAACTAACAGGGACACACTCCTGCATCCAGATTCCTGCCTAGGTCATTCACCAAGGCAACCAAGGTTGTCTCTGTTACATGGCTGGAACAGGGTAGATTGTCCAGGGTAGGTTGGACAATAATTATCCACAATAATTATCCATATGCCCCAAAAATGGTATGTTGGGCAATAATTATCCATTATAGTGAGATTCAGGGCTGGTTTTTTCATCAGGCCTCATAACTGCTTCCTTTAGGCAAGTTGGAATGCTGCCTTGTTGTAGAGAGGCATTAATTACGTCCTACACCCAGTCAATCAATCACCCTTGGGCCTATTTAATAAGCTATGAAGATCATGGGTCTAGCACACATGGGGTGGCTCTTACCTCTCCAAGGATCCGGTCCACCTCATCAGGCTGCACAACTGAAAAGTATCGATTGACACTGGACAAACAGGAACCAAGGTTATATCTTCTAGCACTGTATGAAATATAGCATCCAGGTTGGAGCAGATCTGAGTGACTTCACTTGCAAAGTGCCAAACTGACAGGAAATTCCCCAAGAGCCATTAGGAATCCATCTGGATCTGTCAGCCTCCTGGAGTGGACCATCCTAATTTGTCCCCCACTCCTTCAGATGTTCTGAGTCCCAGTGAGTCTAAACCAGCTCAGATGATTATCTGTCCATGACAACAGCACTGTGGACAGTTCCTCCACACGAAGATCACTATCACCCCACCCATCATAAAAAGAAAGGTCTAGAATTGTGCGCAGCAAATAGGGCTGGATACCACTTGGGACAGATTTGTTGTTGTCACAGAGGCCATGAAGTCCTGAGCCACTCCAGACATGGCAGTCTCAGCAGGGATATTGAAGTCCCCCTGCACTACTAGCTGTCATGAAAATGCTGCTGCTGAATGCCAGGTCACTGAATGGTAAAAACAGCCACTATTTTGGGTTTGGCCTGGCATGTGTTACAGAGACCTGGATGGATGGAAATGGGAGTAGTGGTGGGTGGGTTAATCTCTGTCCAGATTTGTATAACATCCAGAACTATTTTTTAAAAACCCTGCATATTTTGTCTTATTACAAGTTTGACTGCAACCTTTGTGGGTAGTAAGCGAAGTACCTTCCAGGTAGATATATAATCAATATCTAAAGTGTTAGGATTTGTTTAGGTTTTTTTGGCATTTCAGAAATAATTCTATGCTTGTGAAAAATATGAAACCTTAACTCTGCAAACTTGTAAAGAAAAAAAAATCATATATAAACACCATAACAGAACAGCCAAAATGGATTTCGCTGAATCCATTTCCCTGAATCTTGAAATGTTGAGTGTCCCTTATCTGAAATACTTGAACAATTTTGAAATATTTGTGTATACACAACGAGATATCCCAAAGATGAGATCCAAGTCAGAAAATGAAATTCATGCATGTTTCATATACACCTTATACACATAGCCTGAATGTAATTTTATACACAATCTTTTTAATAATTTTGTGCATGAAACAAAGTTTCCATATATTGAAGCACAAACTCCATAACATTGTTGATGGTAAGCTTTGTTTCCACATATTAGAAGTAAAATTGAGATTAGGGGTAATATTGTTGTTAGGAGTTTTAAAGTATGATAAAGCACAGTACAAGGTGTTGGGTATTACCGTATATACTCGACTATAAGTCGAGAAATTTATGCCCCAAAATGGACTCTAAAATCAAGGATCGACTTATCTACGGGGCAACAAGTTAATCCTCCTTGAAAATTTTGTTAAATTAGTGCCCACCTTCTTCTGCAGCCAAGGATCTTCTGGTCTGTTGCAGTCCCTCCCCGGCTGCTCCCCAGCGCGCTCTCCTCTCTTCCTGTGTGTGTGTGTGTGTGTGTGTGTGAGAGAGAGAGAGAGAGAGAGAGAGAGATCCTGACCCTCAGTCCCTCCCTGCAGCCACAGAGGATCTGCTCAGGAGGAAACGGGGAGAGAGCATGCCCAGGCTTGAGAGAGAGAAAGGTCTGTCCTCATTTTGCAATGTCTCCCTTTTGCATCCAATGGAATCCTGGGAATTTTGGGCAAAGGAGGACAGAGAGGCTTCTATCCCCATTTTTGCATGCAATGGAATCCTGGGAATTAGGAAGTGAAAGTGTGTGTGTGTGCTGAGGTTGTTTCCTCTTTTATATGCTGAGACTAAGACCCTTGGGACTTGGGAGAGGTCCAGAGAGGGAGATGTAGGAGGGAAGTGGTGATTTGTTTCCCCCTTTAGATCTTTTGTAACATGCCCCGGTGTTTGCTCCTCGACTTATCCACGGGTCATATCAAAATCCATGATTTTGGCCCCCAAAACTGCCCTCGACTTATACATGAGGTCGACTTATACACGAGTATATACGGTACCTTTAAAGCCCTACATGGCTTGGGTCCGATCTATATAAGGGATCGCCTACTTCTGTATAACCCACCCCACACACTTAGGTCCTCTGGGAGGAACTTATTGCAGCCAAAAAAGACCACACTGGCTGCAACCTCCCAGAGCATTCTCCGAGACCGCTCCCAGATTGTGGAACGACTTGCCAGAAGAGATCCATCAAATCACCAACCTGGATAGCTTCAAAAAAAGCTATTAAAACAGATCTCTTCCGGCGGGCCTTTCCGGAATAGTTTCCACCTGGCATGAAAGAACACCCCATATATGCTGCATATTTTATATTATGCTACTCTCGCCTATTGTCATTGGTTTTAATAGTTTATTTAATAGAGTGATTTTAATAGTAATATATTTAATTCTTTTTTAAGGGGGGGTTTACGATATATTGTGTTTATCGGATGTTTTTATATTGTAAGTCACTGTGATTGCCTTATGGTAGAAGAGCAGGATATAAATGAAAGTTTTATTTATTATTTTATTTAAGCATTCTCTGTTCAATAGAAATATTGAACCAAGCAAACCTACTCCACTTAAGACATATGTAAGAGACATGGCAACATAATCTCTACTTTGTCCATTCTGTGTTACCTATTGGCTTTATGGCAAAAATAATGCAAAAGAAAATACATGCCAATTTTTTTTTAAAAAAAATTATTTAGTGATGACAAGCAATACATACAATACATACACAACATATGTACAATATATACAGTATTTACACTCACGTGATTGCTTATTGATAAACGTCAATGTTTCCAATTTAACATAGAAATGAGTCTACTGATATCATCTAACTGATTCTTAATATATTGTAAGGTCAAATTTAATTAACAAGTTCTGTCCATACAACTTCCAAGTAGTTCTAGACATTATTATCCAATCTGTGTATTTTACTTTGGTCCAACATATTTCATACAAAAGTCATGCCAAATATTCCAATCCTTTTTATCATCTTCCGTTGTTCCCTCTATTGAGTTAGAGAGCCTATCCATCTCCTTAGCTTCAGACATTTTAATTAGCCAATCTTCCTCAGATGGGGCCTCTCTTTGTATCCATTTTTGGGCAGTTATTAGTCTAGTTGTTGATAGTATAGTATTATTTTATAGTGTTTATTCCTTATCCGGATGTTTAATGTGCTTAACATATTTAATAAGTATATTTCCGGTAACATTTCATATTTTGTATTGAACATTTCACAGATAGTATCGCGTATGAATTTCCAGAATTTGTTTATGAAGGGGCATGTGGTTATCCCCCTTCATAAATACATGCCAATTTTTTAGATGACGTTATAGTGCTTCCTTTATTATCATTGCATGTGAGCATTTGTTACAGAAAAAAATGTTTTTAATTGAACAGCTCTCCAAGGAGGAAAGAAAATTTGCATCAGCAGTTGGTCTGGGAAATTTTCAGAGAGAACTTACCCAAAACCCATCTCACACAGCAGCTGTCACTGATATCCCTTTATGGGGATATGTATATATTCACATCACTTTCATGGCTGACTTTTTCTCTTGAAAGATTGGCAATGCTTTTACTAAAACAGGCAGTTGAAAATGTGAAATAATAAATGGGTTTAAATAATGTCATCACCAAATGATTATGTAGCTTAATGCGGGTCACAGTAAAAGACATCATATCAATCTATGTAATGCAGACATTACTTTATGATTCTTGGGAACTAGGGATATAAGTAGGAACTAGGAATGTAAGTGAGATATATATCAGTGAGATGTACTATTTAATGAATTCTCTGAATTCAAGTTAATGTACACTATATTGGTCAAGAATGGCTTTTGCTCTCAAGAGTCATCCAGTTTAGGATCAGTACTGCTATAATGTGAAAGGTCTTAAGGTGCAGGATTAGCCCAAGGGATTGCAATATCTTGTATTTCTAATATATCTCTGATGCTTAACACTTCATTCCATCTTGATTAAACATTATGTACAACTAGTACCATTGTTGGCCAACCTAGTTTAAAAACTCACTTCATGCAAATAAATAAGAATCCTTGGAAAATTTAATTGAAATAACAATTGTTTACCGAATCCTAAACTACTGTAGTATTACTTCTAGCATTTGACCATTGTAACATTAAATAATAATAGAGAGATACCCTGAAGGCACCAGATCCCCTCTGATCTTGGAAGCTAAGCAGATTCAGCTTGGGTTACTACTAGTTACTATAGGAGACCACCAATGAATATTAGGTGCTGTAGTCTATAGTTCAGAGGAAAAACCACTTGTGAGTATTCTTTTCCTAAGAAAACCCTATGAAACTTATGGAGTCATCATAAGTCAACAGGCAACTTGAAGGTATGTGTGTGCACGCGCACACACACATGTTTGCTTAAACAATGTGCCCACCTCAAGGATGGCCTTGCCATCCACGGTTTGACTTTCCGCAGATGGCACACCCCATTTTTTCCAGTGGGCGCGTGCAAATGCGGTGGTGTGAGCAGGAGTACACACCCGTTGAGAAGAACGGGATTTAAGGTCCCCCCTTTTTTTATCTTTTTATCTTTTTTTTTTTTTTTTTTGCTATCGGGAGGGGGGGGTCCAGATCATATCACTGTGAAAAGCAATGAATATCCAATTGAGAAATGAAATTTGTCTATAATTATAACCATTGTGTTTGGTTGTACTTATTAGAATCATAGAGTTGGAAGAGACCACAAGGGCCATCCAGTCCAACCCCCTGCCATACAGGAACTCCCAATCAAAGCATCCCCGACAGATGGCCATCCAGCCTCTGCTTAAAGACCTCCAAGGAGGGAGATTCGACCACACTCCGAGGGAGTGTGTTCCACTGTCGAACAGCCCTTACTGTCAGGAAGTTCTTCCTAATGTTGAGGTGGAATCTCTTTTCCTGCAGTTTGCATCCATTGTTCCACATTCTAGTCTCTGGAGCAGCAGAAAACAAGCTTGCTCTCTCCTCAATATGACATCTCTTCAAATATTTGAACAGGGCTATCATATCACCTCTTAACCTTCTCTTCTCCAGGCTAAACATCCCCAGTTTCCTAAGGCGGTCCTCATAGGGCATGGTTTCCAGACCCTTCACCATCTTAGTTGCCGTCCTTTGGACACGCTCCAGTTTCTCCACATCCTTTTTGAATTGTGGTGCCCAGAACTGGACACAGTATTCCAGGTGGGGCCTGACCAAGGCAGAATAGAGTGGCACTATTACTTCCCTTGATCTAGACTCTATACTTCTATTGATGCAGCCTAAAATAGCATTGACCTTTTTAGCTGCCGCATCACACTATTAACTCATGTTCAACTTGTGATCTACTTGGACTCTCAGATCCCTTTCACACATAGTTTCATTCAGCCAGATGTCCCCCATCCTGTATCTGTGCATTTCATTTTTCCGCCCTATGTGCAGGACCTTACATTTCTCTGTGTTAAATTTCATTTTGTTAGTGTTGGCCCAGCTTTCTAGTCTATTCAGGTCATTTTGAATTTTGATCCTGTCCTCTGGGGTATTAGCTACTCCTCCTAATTTGGTGTCATCTGCAAATTTGAAAAGTATGCTGCCAATTCTGTCATCCAAGTCATTAATAAAGATGTTGAATAGCACTGGGCCCAGGACAGAACCCTGTGGGACCCCACTTCTCTCCAGGATGAAAAGGAACCATTGTTGAGCACCCTTTGGGTGCGACCAGTCAACCAGTTACAAATCCATGTAACAGTTACCTTGTCTAGCCCACATTTTACAAGCTTGTTTGCAAGAATGCCATGGGGAACCTTGTGAAAGGCCTTACTGAAATCAAGATTTAGTATATCCCCAGCATTCCCTTCATTTACCAAGCTGGTAATTTTATCAAAAAAAGAGATCAGGTTTGTCTGGCATGACTTGTTTCTCTGAAACCCATGTTGACTTTTTGTGATTATGGCATTGCCTTCTAGATGTTCACAGTACGATCCTCCCCTCACACTTCGATCCTCTGGGAGAAATCTGCTAAAGCCTATCAAGACCAGGCTGACGCAGACCTCCCAGAGGGCTTTTTCTGCCACCGCTCCCAAGCTCTGGAACGGTCTGCCGGACGAGATGCATCTCATGATATCTTTAGACTGCTTTAAAACAGCCTTAAAGACGCATCTCTTTTGGCAGGCGTTCCCTTGAAACCTTTGACCCTGGCTCCAGACTTAGACTGTGCTTTTCGCCTACCCCCACGTCTCCGACCCTTAACTTATGATGTGGCCACTTAAGAAGGGGTCTGGATACACCTATACTGTTTTTACATCCTACAGTTTTTAATTTTATTGCTGATTTAATTTATTTTTAATGGGTGGGAGGTTGGAATGTGGGTTATGGGACTGTTTTAATTTTAACTTTGTTTTAATTCATGTTTTTTAATATGCTGTATTCTGCTCCGAGTGTTCTTACAGAGGAGCGGATTATAAATAAACCATTATTATTATTATTATTATTATTATTATTATTATTTTGCACTTTAGCTTTTCTGACTTTATCCCTACAAGTGCTAGCTATTTGTTTTAATTCTCTTTGGTAATTTCCCCATTTTTCCATTTCTTATACATGTTCTGTTTAAAACTTAGCTCAGTTGAAAGTTCCTTAAAGTAAATACAGTGTGCCTGCACCATACATGGCTTTCAGCTTATGCTGAAGCTGTCCAATGGAAACAGCAATGGGGTTGTGCTCATGGTGCACGCACCATGCCGTACTGCACAAGCCCCATTGCTTTCAATGGGGCTCCAGCATATGCAGTATTTCCCTTAAGCAGGTGGGTCCAGAATAGCGGGCTATCAAGGGCTGAACAACCCCCTCTTAACTAGTATGTAACAGGCCCTGAACCACCCAGAAAAATTCTATAGGATGGCATAGAGAGATGAAATGGAGACTGCAAAGTAGTGCTTCTTCAATGATTTAACAACCAATAAGTCAGTTCATTGATTAGCACATGCTAGTGTTTGATCACATGCATCATGAGACTTTCTCCATCTGTATTCTGTAAGCTTTAGGATTTATCATTATGCCATCTAGGCTCTGCCAAATGAGAGTGGATGCTCAAGGCTTCCTAATGAATGTCTGCTAGGGAGGCGGAGTGAGAGGAAATGATGTGAGGAAAAATACTGTAGGGACAGACTGTCTATATAGATCCATCTCTATTGAGTTGACAGTCTAAAACTTGGCAGGAGGTGATCTCTCTGTAACAACTGCATAGTGGTAAAATATCCCACTTTGGGTTCACACTCTTCCTTTCCTTAAAGTAAGTCCATGTGACTGTTAAGTCAGTAACATGCTTGATTGGTCTTATTGCTATTATAGTAGCAATGAAATACTGAGTCATCCTAGACCTCAAATGTAGAAGAGTGAAATGAAATAACAGGAATTTGTACACACATTAATCATTTGTTCCCTATTCTCCTCCCTGCCTTTGTTATTATATGGCATCTCATAAATGCATGTTAAACTTAACACTAGGCCTTATCCCATGAAAGTATCATCTGTTGTGAAGACTGAGCAGAGTACAGCTAACCATGTCACCTTCCAGTACCACAAGTTTGGCAAATATTTGAGTCTGTGGATCAGAAGAATTACCTATATTTCCTGAGGCATTAATGCATGGGATCATTAAATTGACTGAATTATAAAATAGCATGAAATCCTTCTAATCATAATATTCCTTTACTGAACTTATGTATATTAGTACATTAGTATAATTAATTCTGCTTTAATTCTGGAGGTTAATTACTAATTAAGTACAGTCCACTGTTCATGTAGGCTCAGGTCCATCCTATCTAAGGGATCGCCTCTTCCCATACGAGCCCCCTCGCATATTTCGATCCTTCGGGAGGAATCTGCTACAACCTAAGAAAACTAGGATGGTGCAGACCCCCCAGAGGGCCTTTTCCGCTGTCTCTCCCAGGCTGTGGAATGGCCTGCCGGATGAGATGCGCCTTATTACAACTTTGGACAGTTTCAAGAGATCCGTCAAGACACATCTTTTCCGGCAGGCCTTCCCCGACAATGATTAAATCTATTCCGCTATTGTCCATCTAGACTCACCCTCAGAGACATTAGTCACTTCGATGCCGCCTATCATTTTAATGAGAGCCACATTAATGTTCTGTGGTTTTATCTACTGTTTTTAACTTTACCTCACTTTAATTCTATCTTAAGGTGTGGGAGGAGGGATTGGATTGCTATATTTTAATTGTATCTGTATTTTATATGTTGTACTCCGCCCCAATTGCTCACCCAGAGGTGCGGGATATAAATAAATATTATTATTGTATTAAGAAGTCCTCCCTCCAGTCCATCTGCCTTGGTCCAGGACCCAGAGGGAGAGAAGAGCCACTGGACCTTGTCCCCTTCCCACCACCTTTCACTTCTCCTTTTGTGTTGTCTCTTTTAGACTGTAAGCCTGAGGGCAGGGAACTGTCTAAATATAAGATTGTATGTACAGCACTGTGTAAATTTACATCACTATATAAATAAAGGTTAATATAGTTTCATATTCGCCAGAGATCCATTCTGGACCCCCACATAAAAGGGTATGGAAATACACAGGACCTGGAGTTCCATCGTCCTTCATCACAGGTGTAACATGTGCCCATTGAAAGCAATGGGGCTTGCCATCCACAGATGTTTTAATTCCTGGATAGCAAACCTGCATATATTGAGAGCCAACTGTATTCATTCTGGAGGATGTATGATATATTTTTATGTATAATGATTTTTTTACCTATATACTTGCATGAATAATATTGTGGTAATAGATTTATGTGCTTAGCCTAATAAGAGTATTAACACAATACTGATGATACTGATGGGCTTTTTTCCACTCAGGGTGTTTTTTGTATATTTTTTTCGTTTTGTGATTCACTCTGGTTTCATAAAGCCCATGTTGAAGCAATACTTTTATTAGGCCAACTAAGGCAAAAATTAAAAATAATAGTAAAAATAAGAAGATTTATTTATATTTCCGCCTCTCCCTATGGATCGAGGAGGGATTACAAAACAAAATAAAATTGGATAATACAAGCAATAACAATATACCACTATCCCCTTACGCCCCCCACCGTAATAAAACTGAATAACAATTAAAATAATTAATCATTAAAAGCAATTTAAAACACACAGGATGGGAATATAACATCTACATGGTTGTTACATGGCTGTAGAAAGATGGAGGGGGCAGTTTTTGGTATACCTTCCCATCTACCTTCTGTGGTGTTTTGACTGAGGTCTCTAATACATATTAGTTAGCTGCTACAGGACAAGAAGAAATTTGTGGTAGCCAAATCAACAGATCTAAATTTCCAAGTTTACCTATAATATTATGTTCCCGTTTTTCTGTTTTGTAGCTCAGTATGTTCTGTTAACAATTGGCACTTCAGCAGCTGTCAGTGACTTTAGCCATGAAGGAAAACAAGTGTTGAACTTTTGCAATGCTTCCTTAAGTAATTTTGTGGAGGGCAGGGTTGAATTACACAGAATTCTTGGCAAGTGTGGTTTTCATTTCCAATCCTTGCTTTCACATGGTACAACAAAATTATAATGATAATGATAAAACATTTGAAAATGTCTGCTGCAGTGATTATGTTTTCAGCATTTGGAGCTCCTAATATTTCAAAATTGTTTTCATTGGGAAATCATCATAAGAATTCACAACCAAATTAAAGTAAACAGTATCTCTCTCTTTTTTCACAGAAACAAGACAAACTAAAGAATGTTTTTGTTTTCTCCCTCAGGAGTTTGATCCTGAGGAGTTTTACTATCTTTTGGAAGCTGCAGAAGGCCATGCAAAAGAGGGGCAAGGCATTAAAACTGACATCCCTAGATATATTATAAGCCAGCTGGGTTTGAACAAGGATCCTTTGGAAGGTATGCACATGTCACAATCTAATAATCTACTCTAATATCTAGATTGTTATAATTTCTTTTCTCACTTTGCATTTAATTGGTGTATTTCTATCTTGCTGCTGTTGCTAATTTCCTTAAAGTCAGCTTTGACTTAATGGCAACCTATGAATGACAGACTTCCAAGAGTGTCAGCCATCCACAGGCCTGGTTAGATCCTGCAAACTGAGGTTTGTGGCTTCTTTGAGTCTGTCCCCCTGTAAAGCAATTTTCCCCTTTTTCTGTTGCCTTGAAGCTTGCATAGTTAGTATCTTTTCTAATAGGTCATGTCGTCTCATGATATGCTCAAAGTAAGACCGCCTCAATTTAAACGTTTTGAACTCAAAGAATTCAGGCTTGATTGGCTCTTAGATTCATTAATTAGTCTTTTTGGCAGTTCATGGTATCCACAGAAATCTCTGCCAGCTCCACATTTCAGATGAATTTATTTCCTTCCTGTCAGCTTGCTCAGTGTCCAGCTTTCACAACCATACACAGAAATCAGAAATACTATGGCATGAATGGTTCTAACTTTGGCATGTAATAATATATTTTACACTTGAAGATCGTGTCTATTTACTTCATAGCTGCCCTTTAAGTTTTAGTCTTCTGATTACCTGACCTCAGTCCCCATTCTGATTGATGATTGAGCCAAATTACAGAGAATCTTTTACTATTTCTGTGTTTCATCACCCATTTTACAATTATGTAAATCATCTGTGGTTATTATTTTCCTCTTAATATTCAACTGTATAATAATGGCTTTACTATAATCTAAAAAGGACAGACTGATTTTCTTTTGAAATTCTTTGAATGTTCACTGTGTATTTGAATCCAGTGTATATCATTTGAATCTAGTTTATATTTGTAATATGATCTCTAGTGCCTCTTTCTTGTCTGAACCCAGCTTGGACATCGATACTTCTCCCTCTATATGTGGTACAAGTCTTTGTTGCAAACTGTTAAGCATAATTCACTTGCATCGGAGATGAATGCAATAGACTGATGGTTACTACAATCTCTAGTACTCCCCTCTCAAGGAGACTGGAATGTATATCAAATATTTCCAATCTGTTGGCTATTGTTTTGTTTTTCACACTTCTTTGCATGTTTTTTTTATTAGAATTTGGATGGATTCTGTCTTTGTGGCCTGAAAAACTGGTATTTCATCTGTTCCTGGTGATTTATTTCTCCCAAGTGTTTTTTGAGAGTAGCTTCCACTTCACTTTCTGTAATGTGGCTTATCATTAATAGCTTCCTCCTTTAATGAGTCTGTTAATCTCTCATCTCTTTTATATAGTTCTTTAGTGTATTGCTTCCATTGTCTCTTTATTCTGTTTAAGCATAAATATGTTTCCCTGTTGGTCTTATAGCACCCCATTCTTAGTTTGAATCTCCCTTTGATTTCTTGAATGTTGTGGAAGAGATATCTTGTTCTGTTGTTGTTGTTGTTTGGTTTTTTGCATTTCTTTGCCTTGATTAATGCTGATAACAGACACCAATTTAGTCCTGAAATAGATCCCTTGGAATCAGATGGAAAAGAGAGATAGGAGTTTGGCATCAGCAGCATACTGTTGATACCTAACCCCAAATCTCTTAACAGTCGCTCCTATCTGTTTCATGTAGATGTTAAACACCATGAGGGGCATAATTGAACCCTAAGGGATACCACAAATGAGTGACCAGTGGTGTTGAATAAAGGTCCCCCAGCACCACCTTCTAAGTTCAGTCCTTCAAAAAGGACTGAAGCCACTGTATTCTCATCACAGAAAGGTGGCCCAGATCTATCTCATGGTTAATGGTTACAAAAACTGCTGAGATATCCACGAGAAACAACAGGGCCACATTCCCCATGTCCAGTTTCCAGAGTAAGTAATCCACCAAGGCGACCAAAGCTGTGTCTGTCCCATAGCCAAGCCTGAAGCCAGAATGAAATGAATCAAGACAAACCATTTCATCCTGAAACCACTGGAGCTAGGAGGCCACAACTTGCTCTAGACTGTTGCCTAAAAATGGAATATTAGAGACTGGTTGATAATTATCTAATACAGTGGGGTTCAGGGACAGCTTTTTAAGTAATGGCTCCACTTGTTGTTTTTGTGTGCCTTAAAGTTATTTCTAACTTATGGCAACCCTAAGGCAGCCATAGCCTCTGTTAAGCAGGACAGAATTTTGCCTTGCTGCAGTGAGTCATTCACCATTCTAATTATACACTCAACCAGTCCCCCTTTGGCTGCTTTAATGAACCAAGAAAGGCAAGGATCTAATATACACCTGGTGGCTCTCATTTCCCCAAAAACCCTGTCCACATCCTCAGGCTGCATAAATTGAAAAAAATATTCAATAATTCAGGAAAAGTAGATTTACATCTGGGCCTTTATCAACTGGGCCTGTATGAACTACAACATCTAAGTCAGAGCAGATTTTATCTGCAAAGTTTATTACTCCAGCAGGCTGTTGAGTGGTCTGAGTTTAGTTTTTGTGGGCCAGAGTTCAGAAGGATCCTCACCACTTGAGACATCTCTGCTAGTTGACTGCAGATGTAGTGGTGGGACGAAAATATTTGATTTATTTACTGTCACCATCACCATGGAGTAGGCCTTCCCATGGGTTCTAACCCATATTCAGTTGAAACAGCTCTGGGTTTCCCCTTTCTCTGTCCTACTTATTTTATCACTGCCAGCTCCTTAGTCTACCATGGAACTTGCTCAGCTCCACTCCATGAGAAGGGATTCTGGGGGACAATCATGTCCACTGTCCTAGTCATTTCTCTATTCCAGAGTTTAACTAGGGCTTCGACAATGTCACCTTCTTTGGCCAAGGAAACTGCCCAAAGGAACCCATCCAGATCCTAAAGCCAAGATGGATCTATAGAAAGTGCCTCCACACTAGATCCTGCCCAGCACAGAAAACCAAGTACCCAGATCATGACCTATAGCAAAGGTGCATTAGATACTGCTTGGGACAGACCTTTAGTTGCCACAGAGGACATGAAGACCTAAGCTGTTCCTGTCAGACTGGTCTCAGCATGGATATTGAAATCTTCCAACAAGCTGGGAGGGTTCAACAACAACAACAACAACAACAACAACAACATATGGCAGATCCTGCCCATGCCCCCAGGGGGTGTTTACAGCACTTGGAGCCAAAACATTCATAGTTGGGGGGGTCACAAGAACAGCCTGGGGTGCCCCTTGCCCCCAGATTTCCCCACTTTCCCCACACAACTGTGTTAGAAAGTTCTGCAAACCCAAGGGAGTACTAGAAGGGTGACTTAGACAATTGCTAGTGTCAAAAAACAGTGGTTGTTGAAGCCTTAGTACCTTGGTGGCATCCATCTCTCTCTTCCCTCAGTGTAAGGTATAATAGGTGCCTTGGAGCTGGTAGACTCTGTCTCTTGCCCCTAACTTTCAGAGTAGAGCAAAGGCAGTAGAATCACTCACATTGCAGTCCATTATGTGAGTGCATCCTTACTGGATCATGACAATATAAACCAAGCAACAAACATCCTTTTCTTCAAACTATATTAACTGTGAAATGGAAGAGTATTCAAATTTAGGTTAGACTTTCTTCTTGCTGATCTAAAACTGCAAACCATGATTGCTAATTCAGAGATATTATACTTTTAAGTAACAAATTGTGAAAACTGCCAGGAAAAGCTATTCATTCCTGTGCTACTTGTAGGGCCCCAGATACTGCAAATTTTGGACATAATTTATTAATCTCATTAGTGTGTAAATGTAGGTATATTCCAATATCGAAAACTTTTATGAGAGAAAAAGCCTATGCATATCCTATTCATTTTTAATGTCTGCTCAAATCTGTGTAAGTATAGCAGGAACTGAATGTAATTTCTATATAATTTTATGCAGAACATGATTTTACATATAATTATTAGATATATATACCAGATGGTTGCAATATGTGTATTAAGCTTGAAGCTTTATTTGAAAGATGCAAAATAACTTTCAGAATCCATGCTGCTATATCCATTTTGAAGTAGAGCATCTAATAATGCATACTATTGTAATGGTTATCTGCCCCCCAGTTTTTCAAGCTTTTAAAAATAGGTTTAAAACAAGGATATATTTCCAGCTGTAAACAAATGTGCCACTTCACACCTCAGTAGAATTTATTTTCTAGTAATTGTATTTATGATTACGAACCTTTACTTTTTCTTCTTTTCCTCTACTGTCTTTTCTTCAAGTGAAATGATGCTTGCAGTACTTAGAGATAATGCCAGATAAACCTATACTGTACTTGGAGCAATAGCACAGCAGATTCATCATTAACTGAAGCTTGGTTGCTCTATTTCAGAAACATCCCCTGGGGGAACATGTCTCCCTGTGGCTTTTAAATTACCGTCTTTACCTTTTTGAATCATGAGTCTTTAGAAATGGTTTAAATCAATGGAATAAAAAAGCAGATGTTTAATAGTATTTAGATGAGTTTTTAAAATGTCTTCAGGCATTACAAAATGGTTCCTTAGCTCCCTGCTTCAAAAGCTGACACTTGGTTTCATTCCATTACTACCTACTGTTTACAAATAATGTGTATTTCTCGGATAATGGTTATTTTGCCAAAAAAGATAATGTTTAAAACTGAACCATTTTAATTTTATATTTATGAATATAATTTTTGAATCAAGAAGGCTGTCAGAGGACATTACAATGGTTTATCTCTTGTGATGCTGAAAACAAAATAAAAATGCATTTTGTCAGCAGTTTCATTATAAAATCCCACATTTATAAATTGCTTAATCCAAAGTTTTATGTTGTTACTGTAGGTGGCTTTCACTTAAATGAAAACTTTCTGGTTGTGATATAAAAGAAAACCATATGCATATGTTTGATTTAGACTATATTAATCATTTATTGTACAATTGTAATTAACTATATCTTGGGTGTATGAAATGATTCTTGTCACTGTGAAACTGTTCCTTTTGTCTTTTCTTCTTTAATAGTGAATTGTATTGCATATGGTGAATTGCATATACCATGAACAAAATCAGCTTTTAAATAATTACTGTGTTCTCACATTTATTTCAATAATTTAAAATATTCTTCCTTTGAGAATAATATAATTATAATTACCAAATATAATTTTCATACGCAGAAAATATCTGTATTCTTCATACTGCTTAACTCAAATTCTGTGTGTCATTGTACCAACATTATGGGTGCAGAAATTAACTCAGTTATTTTTACACCTTAACTGCAAGGTGATTTACATGCTTCTTCTCCCCAGTTTATCCTCACAGCAGCCCTGTGTCCTGCATCTACACTGAAAAATTAAAGCAGTTTCACACTGCTTGAACTGCCATGGCCCAGTGGTATGGAATTGTGTCATTTGTAGTTTTGTGAAATATTTAGTCTTCTCTAAATTCTCTAAATATTTAGTCAGAGAGTTCTGGTGCCCCAACAAACTACAAATTGAGCCATGGCAGTTCAAGTGATGTCAAACTGCATTAATTCTGCAGTGCTGATGCAGCTTAGATCAGGCTGAGACAAATTGGGCCACTGGACCAAGATCACCCAGTGAATTTCTTGGTCTAGTGAGAACTAGAATTTAAATCTCTCATGGCCCAATTCAGCATCCTAAACATTATGCCACCCCGGTTTTCTTGAGTCATATATGCATCAATGGGTCGGCATCACAATTTTTATCTATTTGCATGTAACCATGAAAAAAAATTAGATTTTGAATTATTTCTGATTTTGGAATTCCAGATAAGGGAGGAGGCTTAACCTGCATAACTGCAGTGAAGGGTGGTATTGATACATGTTAGCAGATGAATCTGCCAAGCTCTAGTTGTACTGTGCAGCATATTGCTGAAGCATACATGCTACCAGATATCTATAACTTTAGTTCTGGTTGTTAACTTTTTTTTTTTTTAAAAGAACTTCTTTTTTTAAAAAAGAAACTGATGTTTTACATCATAGTTATTTAGACTAAATATGAAGTAAGCTCTTCATTACTCTTCAAGGCTTAAGGCAGATGCTATTAACCTCTATAGATTATTTATGCATACAGTTATAAACATGGAAGATTAGATAGCAGCAAGCTAGTTAGCTGTTCTTATCTCAAGATTTTAGTTCCAGCAACATTGCAGCTGTTCTTAAGTGAAAATGCTCCAAAGCATCTGCAAAGCTGGACATGATGCACAACTGCTTAGTTTTCTTCATTGGTATTTTTGGTATTTTTCTATTTCTCTTAGCATACTTCTGTGCTTACCCAGTCTTTCCTTTTGCATATTTTCTTCTTCCATTCCCCCTTAGCAGGAAGCTGGACTTCTGTTTCTCCCAATCTGCCTTTTCATAATCTCTGAACTATTAGATCTGCCTGTATCTTGTCTTTAAGAGAAATTAAGGCTCTTCCGCTTTCCCTCTAGTCTTTCTCTCCTGTCTCCTCTGTTCCACTTTTGCTTATTCACCAGACTTTCCCTTCACCTTGGTACTTTCTCTGCTTTTCTTTCTACATATTGTCCTTGCACTCCCTTCAACACCTGGTCAGACAGCAGACTCTTCCACCACAACTCTTTGAAGAGTTTAGACACTTCTCCAGTGTTGTTTCTATGGAAAGTTTGGGACATCTGTCGCTTAGTAATTAAAGCTTGCACTGCAAACTTCAGACAACTTGTAATTAGCTAAAATTAATCAGACCATTTTAAGAAATAAAAGAGCATTGAGACACACACCTTTAGCATTCCATTAGCTTGTATGCCGAGATTAAAGTGACTAGGTTTCATGGCCTTGGAGTCATAGTGGAGACAGACACATGGGCACACCCTGTCTTTTATTAGTATATTTATAACAGAAGCATTACAAAAGCATTAAGCATTACTGAAACTACAGACAGAATGCTTAATAATATTTTGAATGGTTTTGTTTTAGAGGCGCTTTGTGTGAGAAGTTGAGATGTAATTTAAATAAAGATTTGATGTAACCTCAAAACATGATTTGTTCTGTTTATAGGAAAGTTTATTTACCCAGAAAGTTTATTTACCCAGAAACAGTTAAAAACTGATCCCTTAAATTAAGTGGCTCAGCATTTTAATAACTATGCAAACTGTGTTTATGTTTGTTTTTAGAAATAGCTCAGCTAGCTAACTATGACAGTGGGACAGCAGCAACTCCAGAAACAGATGAATTGGTTAGTGTAAGTATTTTGTTACACTGAATTATGTTTTGCTCTGAGTTCAAAATGAATGGTTGACTGCATTGTTTCATGGAGACAGGAGCAATTTGCATGTATTAGTACTGAGCTAATACTAATACCAAAGCCTAAATAAGAAGCACAATAACAAAGCCTGATGAGGGCTGGCTCAAAATTGGCAGGGAATGGTGACCCCTATTCACCAGAGTGCCTCATACCTGTCAACAACCTAAGTTATTTTGCATCCTGAAACAGAAATCTCACAAACACCTTCCCCATATCTGTAAAAATGTACTAATAAAATGTTACCCCAAAGCGGTAAGAAATGGTTAGAAATAACTGTGGTATTTTAACGTGCCTATTACTGCCCTATATAGACTATAGCAAAGCTTTGATTGCATAGAAAAGCTATTGATCTCTGTTGAAGAAATGGGGGTGCCACAACATTTGATTGTTTTAATATGTAACTTGTATTCAGGATAAGAGGCTAGCTACTGTTAACAGATATTAATTGCATAATTCAAAGTCTCAAACTTTTTTTTTATTTTTTGTTTTAACTACTCATAGAGAACAGCTGTTAGAGAGAATTGGCCAGATGGTTAATAACAAATGACTTTTTTTTAAAAAAGGTTCTACTTTTACAGGTGTAAAGCAAATAAACATAGTGGTTATTTTTACATGCACATGTACTAATTTACTTCTTTTTTCTATATTCCTCAAGTAAATATGAAAAAAATATTATTAGTTGTTGGAAGGTATGAGTTACTTTGTTATGCAAAAGGAAAAAACATATATTGCTAACACACACTTTTATAGAACATACATACAATTAATGTATTTATTTTGTGAACTACAATATTTATCAGAGCCCTGAAACTGATAGCTTTGTTCAGTTGGCTAGAGGTTTACCACTACCTTCTTAACATTCTAGCTTCACCAAGTATTGCATATTACAGGCTTCCCTTATCCAGAATGCTTGGGTCCAGAACTGTTTTTGATTTTGGATTTTTTAAAATATTGGAATATCTGTATTTGCATTCACCTTCATCATGAAATATCTTGGAGATCAGACTCAAGCGTAAACACAAAATTCATTTATGTTTCATAAACTCCTTATGCACATATCCTGAACATAATTCGTATATATAGCCTGAAGATAATTGTATACAATATTTTAATACATTTGTGCATGAGACAAAGTTTGTGTACAATGAACCATCAAAAAGCAAAGGTGTCTTTACCTCAGCCATAAATAAAGTTTTGGATTTTGGACTATTTCACATTTCAGAATTCTGGATAAGGGAGATTCAGCCTGTACAATATTTTTAGACGTAGTATGACTGGCTTTTTTGTTACTTATTTTATAGAGTTCTAATGCACCCCTGAAGCTCCAAAGGAAGCCTCGGGAAAGTGATTTTGAAACAATTAAACTGATTAGTAATGGAGCTTATGGGTGAGTATTTTTGAAGATATAAAACTGTCTAGATTATTGCATGGCTTTCTACTACTTTTTTATGAGAAATTATATAATGTATTCTTTTGTTGTGGAGCTTTCGGGCTGTGGCCATGTTCTAGAAGAGTTCCACATAGCCCGAAAGCTCCACAAAAAGTATGGATGCCGGCCATGAAAGCCTTCGACTCTATATAATGTATTGCCTTTTTAATTGCTCAATGTAAACAAATTACTGTACATACTTCACTATAAATCAACCTTATGTATAAGTCAAGGGCTGGTTTAGGGGACAGAATTATGGATTTTCATATAACCAGTGGAAAAGTCAAAGGAAAAACGTAGGGGCATGTAAGAAATGATCTAAAGCAAAGGAAAACAATGCCAAAAAACTTACAAAATTCCAGCAGGCATAACTGTTTGTGTTCCCGCTAAGGCTGGATGGATGAGGAGAGGGCATCAGTACTTTCAGGACAGATTGAAATCTTGCCTTTGACCAGAGGATGGTTCCTTTGTTTAAAATAAGAGTTAAAGTCCGTACTTACATTGACCAGTGGATAAGTGCCGGAACAGACCAGCAATTTCAGCCGCCTTCTGGGTGGCTTGAGAGCACAGTGTTTACATGCTGCACCCTCCCGAGATGCCCGGAAGCTGCCCACATGGAGGCAGCTTCAGGATGTTCCAGGAGTGTGGTGTTTACATGCCACATGCCACCAGAGCACCAAGATGCCACCCTGGGGTTGCAGCCAGGCATCTTAGATGGCTTTTTGTCAGCCCAAATGGGAACAAATCTTTTCCGCTCATATTTTGGCTGGCTCCAGGGCAGATTGGGGCCGTGGTGTGTGGTTCCCGCAGATCCAGAGCAACTGGCTCCTGGGCAGCCCCAGTCCATCCTTTTGGGCAGTCTGTTCCACTCCCTCAGTTTTGGGGGGCCACTTTTTTGAATAAAATTTCTAGACTTACACATGAGTATATAGAGTATTTGAAAATGAACATGAGAACAATAGATTCTCTGTAGCCTATATGCTGCTTAAATGAAGACTTCTCATTTCCTGATTGGTAAAAAGATTGTAAGAAACAAATAAAGACGATAATAATAACATCATCAATATTAAATAAGCTTAATAAAAATCTAACTTGCTCAAAATAACAACAATAGTCCATCAGTTTGTTAGAATTGTGTGTCTGTTTTTTCACATGTATGGTTCTTAGTGTTTGGTACATAAAGTTATCAACACTAAGTTCAGAAGGTCAGAATTCTTATAGCCAGCCATTACTTAATAAAATATATTTTTTCATTAACTATAAGTTGAAAAGGTGGCAGATTAGTAATACCTGAGCTCCTAAGTTTTAGTACCATTAAACAATAATTACACAACTACATTTGTGGGAGCACAGCAATAAACAGCTTCAATGGCACTTAATACTCTTTATTACTAGAATAAATTGAAAATAAAGTTAATGTTGTTGTGAGGCATTTTTCCTTTTGGTGTTTTCCAAACCATTAATTTCCTCAAGTAACATAAATAACTGAGGTCTTGCTTTTGATTCACTGATTTATTTCCAGGAATTCATTTGTTATACTTAGGTGATATTGTTATTTAATGACATAGCCATGTTAGTCTGCCATATCAATATGCAAAGGGATCTTCTAGCACCTTTGAGAGTCATTGTGCAAAAAAACTTGTAGCATAAACTGTTGTTGACTTCCTCAGATGCAAAAACTTCTTTAGCTTAGTTAGTATCAAAGCTGTTACACTGTTAACTAATATTTTTTATGCATATTGTTAACTAATATTTTTATTATACATTTATTCCAAATATAAAAGCATTTTCATTTATCCAAATGTGTGTGTGCATACATGCGTGCATTCACACATATAGTTTATAGGTCCCACATCCATTTGTTTGGTTTTGTTAATGGATTTTGGTGCCTTCATTAGTGAGCTTAAATGCTGCTTTTCAAAATATAATTGTTGATCTTGGCATACTTTGGCATAGGTTTGTCAGATGTATTCAACTTGATGAGTTTAAATGTGAACCTTTAAAAAAATTAATTGATATCTTTTTAGGACTCTAGTTTATAACTGAGGAAGTAAATTCATTTATAGCATAATTAAATGACTTGATATTAACTGAGGTACACAAAGCTATTTGTACTGAATGGTTGGGAATATACAAGAAATTAAACAAGCTGTGAATCAGTAAACATCTGGATACAGGTCAAGTCATTAATGATTTCACAAGCTGTCTTAGACTTTCTCTTCAAGCCAAATCTTTGTTTCTTGCCCCTAGTTTCTTACTGCAATTGTAGCATGTTTTCTCTGTCAACATTATTTTAACTTTGAACAGAAGTTTCATTCATAATTGTTGTATTTATCTAATCCTTCATCAGCATGGTTTTGTGAACTAGATCAATAGCCATTCCTAGGTTCTTTGGATGTTACATAATTGCAGTTTGGAATCAGTTCTTACGATTTTGCTAGTGAGTAGCAATGAAATAAATATGTTTGGCAGGTACATTCATAAAGGAAAAAAACTAATTGGTATTGTTAACTGGCATGATGTTTCGTCTCAGATGGTTTGATTACAGTTGTCTTTTGTGGCATAGCTGTGAGTTCTTTGGAAATGGTGACCAACATGAGTTCCCAATTATAATCTTGTTCCTTTAGAAGTGGACCTAAATTAGAGGAACACTGCTTCAGTGTGTTTCACTGTGTTTCATGTGTAGAATACCAACAATGCTGATAAAGATTGTATATAATCCTGAGTGGACACTTTTGCAGATGGGGAGTGGGTTTCTGCCCTTCGAATTGTCTGTTGGCCCCACAGACTGTTCCCCATTCTCTCAATACAAGAAAAAACAAAACCAGAAGAGGTGAGAAGTTCACTTCTGATTTTGGACAACGTGAACTTTTTTTTTATGTTAAAATTTTGGGGTGAGTGGTCTTGAAACTTACTTAAAAGGAGAATTGCTGCTTTTTTTTTAAGAGGCTTTTTTTGTTAGCCAGAAAAAGGACAGGTGCAGGCAAATGGGCTGTAAAACAGCTTTGGAGAATCATATGCAAATCTAGAATCTAACAGATACATTACAAATTGAGATATGGCTGGCTATCTTCTTGTGGAACAAATACTTGTGTTGTTGCTTTGCCTATTTTTAAAAATCACTACTTCTGTTGTATGAAAAAGGGATTACACATCTTTAAAACAATAAATAAATGAATTAGATGTTAATTAAAGGCAAGAGAAAAGTTATGGATGAGTGAAGTGATGGCCTACATCTAATTTCTAGTCCCATGAAGACCTTAAAGGTGGTACAAACCAACTTACCTGTTATATAGGGAAAGGTAATGTTTTCCCAGACCCAAAATATTTATACTTATTTGTGGGAAAGTGAGTGCTCAAAATTATCTCCTTGGATGAATCTTGGCCATTGAGGTAAGGCATGTGTTTAGATGAATGTCACACATTTATAGCGCAAAATACTTTTTACTGTGTAAATGAAGAGTATATACTGAAAGGGCGAAATCTTTAAAGTCAATGTATGTATGTATGTATGTAAGTATAAAAGAAAGGATGCCTTTCCCAGGTCAAACTGGTCAAGTGATGGAAGAGAAGATAACTGTGTTCTTTGTTCACATTTATGACAATTTTACTTGAAAGTATTTGGCTGATAAATGATCTCTTCAACAGCACATCTTCTGTTACTAACTAACTCTGATAACTAAGGAGTTTATCACACAAAGGGAATTGGAAGTATAATCCAATGGCAATCTGAATGCAATCATGGGGTTTCGCGTGATTGCATGAAAGCTGATCACACACATTTTCAGGCAAAGGGAAGTCCTTCCGAATGCAATCATGGGGTTTTGCGTGATTGCGTGAGAAACTATCACATGCAATTTCGGGCACTGAGAGGCAATTTCAGGCAGTTCTGAATGCAATGCAGTGTCAATACGCAATCAAGTAAATTCGCTCAATTAGCGAATTTACTCAATTCCGAACTGGCTCCACTTCCATTTTTTTCGAAATTGAGAGAAATTCCTCCCATGTGATAAACTCCTAAGAAAAGCAGAAACAAATTTCTAGGGCTCTTTGGAGTTCTCTGCTGTGTACTTTGTGCTTGAGTCTTTCAAACCTTTTTTTTTAATGGAAGCTGAGTTGCTTGTAGCCAGTGATGTTTGCATTATTTTTTTGTGCTGTTAGCTAAAAACAAACAAAAACAAAACAGAGAGAGGGAGAGGGAGAGAGGAAAGGAGAAGGAGATAGTCTTTCTTGCCCAAGACTATGCCCATTATCCATGGTCATGCCCTTTGAAGTCGTTATTCAGTGGTAAATCCTAGGAAATGGACCTTCAGCTCCTTGCTGTAGATTATTTCCTAGTGAGAAGTTTTATTTATACAGTAGATTCTCGATTATCCATCCTTCGGTTAGCCAACATTCCGGATTATCCAACGTTGTGGCTCCTGTGATTTCTTTAAATTTTCAGAGGACTGAACTGTTTATACTGTACATAACAATGTTGATTGTGATGTCTTTACATTTACTTTTACTCTTACTGCAATAAAACTTCAATAAATTTGCAATTCATAGTGATTTCAAGGCTTTTCTTGGACCCTCCAGATTATCCAAGATTTTCGGCTATCTGACTGTCAGCCTGCCCGTTTATGTTGGATAATCGAGACTCTACTGTACTTGGTAGTGGTTGTCAGGGGATTAGCTGAGATGGCAGAATGGACTGGAAGCCTGAATTTTGGAATCGCCATTCATAGTATTTGTATGTAAATTTAAAAACTATATTACTTTTATTCATGTTTACTCTTTTTCTTTTTTTAAAGTGCTGTTTATTTGGTGCGGCATAAGGAGACCAGACAGAGGTTTGCCATGAAGAAGATTAACAAACAGAATCTTATTCTTCGAAACCAGATTCAGCAGGCATTTGTTGAGCGTGATATCCTGACATTCGCAGAAAATCCATTTGTAGTCAGCATGTATTGTTCTTTTGAAACCAGACGCCATTTATGTATGGTAATGGAATACGTGGAAGGTAAAGTTTTCTGCATCCAGTGGCAAGCACATTTGTAATGTTAGATTGGAAAATAAATATGAATGCAATGTGATCACACTGGATTCTCCTTCCCCAGTGTGTACACAACTACAGTCGTCTCTCTGTGTTTGCGGAGGCTAGGGGTGTTGGGGTGAAGGACTGTCATGAATGAGAAAATTTCACGAATAACCCCTTCCCCCAGTTACAGAGCAGCAAGGAGGGTTTGGAGAGGAGTGTGCACACTTGCCTCTCTTTCCTCTCCTTTTGTATTTCCAAACCTTTACCATGCTGCTAGCAGATCCCATTCCTCCTTTCCCTCCTCCCCCTCCACTAGGCCAGAAAAAGAAACACTACACCTCTTGTAATTTGTTTCCAAATCTTTCTGCTTTAAACCTGAATAGGAAGGATCCACCTTCTCACCCCCCATACTGCTCCTTCTCCTTCCTAGCC
This sequence comes from Urosaurus nigricauda, assembly GCA_034509955.1. NCBI lineage: Eukaryota > Metazoa > Chordata > Lepidosauria > Squamata > Phrynosomatidae > Urosaurus > Urosaurus nigricauda. The sequence continues at coordinate 38,826,973 of JAOEGL010000002.1, forward strand.
TCTCCCTCTTAACCAGGCAACACGCTCCTCCACTTTGCCAGACTTTGCATCCCCTTGTTTCCAAAGTGTATTTCGTTGTTCTCTCTTCCCTCCTCCTCACCTTCCTTTTTGGCCTGCCAAAAGCAGAACCTTTACTATTTTCCACCTTACCACACTTTGGCTGTTGAGAACACTTTCAGAAGCAGTGTGAGCACTACGCTTTGGACCCATGATTACCTTTTGGTTGCAAGAAAGATGAGACACAGCATGCTGAGATATAAATCACCTGAATGAGGTTGTAGGGACAAAAAAAAACAAAACAAAACAAAAGATTGTTGTCTCATTAGTAGCCATCCTCACTCATGTGTTATATCCTTTGTGGTGGTGACTGTTAACATCAGATTGAATGTGAAAGAACTTTGGAAATGAGGGGGATGTAAAGTCTGGGAAGGGGGGGTGTTTCTTTTGCCTGGTTGGGAGGAAGAGGGAGGAGAAGGAGGATGCGGGGGAGAAAGTGGATCTTTCCTAATCAGATTGAAAGTGCAAAAGTTTGGAAACAGGAATGCAAAGTATGGGAAGTAAGGTGGGTTTTTTGGCTTGGTATTGGGGGGAGGGAAAGGAGGAAGGGGATGAGGATTGAGGGGGAATTTTTCTTTTATGCCAATGAGGGTTGAGGGGGATCTTTCTTTTATGCTAGCATCATAAAGGTTTGGAAATGCAAACTCCGGCAAAGTATGGTAGGTTGCCCTGTACCTGGCTCAGCTGGGCCAGTTACAGAGCAGCAGGTAGGGGTTGTTGAGGAGTGCATGTGCTTGCCTCTCTTTCCTCCCCCTGTTGTCCTATAGCCAGCTCAGCTGGGTCAGTTAAAGGGTGGTAGGGAGGGGATGGAGAGGAGGGGGAGTGCGTATGCATGTGGCGGCCTTGGCCTTGCGAATGTTCAAAACTGTGAGTGCCAAAGCTACAAATACGTAGGGATGATTGTAATGTCCAATACTGGTCAAAACAGTCAACAGAGTATTACATTGGAATGAACAATATTCACCAAGTTGCAGAATGGAGTAGACCATGCTGCATTCTTAATATTGTGCATAATGGATTCTAATTTGCCTTATAATTATGTATAGATCTAGGTGAACAGGGTTTTTTAATACTGAATAAACACTTATGTTAGCTCAGCCTATCAAACCTAGGGAGAGACATCCATGGGTACCAGAAGTAGAGAGAGGAAAGCTTCCGGCTCCAGATGGCCTCATGCCTGTTATATGTTTGTCAAGAAATTACATGCCTTCATGCTCTCATTCTTTGCCCATGTTTGTAATAGTAGCTTGTGTAAAGCACGAACCTCTTGAAAAACACCATAAAAATGATGCATAATACTTACTGCTTTCAAGTAATTATAAAAATGTGTCTGTTTCTTCCTGATGTTTCCATTTTTGTCTATGATGCCTTTACATATAGTTACAAGTACCAGTCTCCATTTTGAACCACCTATTGCTGGTCTTTTCATCTGTATTAACATCTGTTTTGTTTTAGGTGGAGACTGTGCTACTTTAATGAAAAACATGGGCCCTCTGCCTGTAGACATGGCCAGGATGTACTTTGCAGAGACTGTTTTGGCATTGGAATATCTCCACAACTATGGAATAGTACACAGGGATTTGAAACCAGATAAGTATGTATATAGAATAGCTACAAGAAGTACACTCATCCCAATACATTTGCTGGACCCCCATGAATGTGGAAAAACTGCAAATAACAAAAACACTATGTTTTTACCTGAGAGAACACATCTCTAGGAATCTCTAGGTCCATCAGTGCAACTTTTGCTTAAAGTTGACCATAGAGTTGTGCTGGAGAAGCTAGATATTCCTAGAGAAAACATATTAATAAAATGCATGAACAATCATATCTGAAAAACTCAAAGCCGCAAATATGGAGGGACAAGTGTAGTTGCCTGAGAATTAGGCATGTAGAATTTGAAGCTCTAGGGACAAATGGTTAATTTGCTTTTACCACATAAATTTAGGATTCATAATACAATCATACAATCACAATTTAAATTATTGTTTTTTAAAGAACTGCAATTGTAATGATTATGTGAGATATTCCATTTTCGATGTTTAATATGCAATACTGGGTTTTAGGAATATTTTGCAGTGGAGGATAATGTGATTTGGCAGCTGAGGGGAAAATTGCTGTGTTTGTACTTTATCCAGTATTGGATTCTGGATAACTCTTGCACTCTAGTTCTTTTAAATAGCAAATGAAAACATTTGTAGATTGACCTCTTAAGATTTGAATGTTTAATGTTTCTTCAAATGTGAATTATTTTAAATGTTAATGGGATCAAGCAGACGGGTATGACAGAGCAACTAGAGGCTGCTCCATCCATAATCACCCAGCAATTGCCTAAGGATTGCAGCAACCGCACGGCCCACCCAAAGTAGGCCACTGCCATGGTCCCAACTGGGCCTCCGACAAGGAGTGCTTTTTCTGTACTTCTTTTTCCGGCAGTTCTGGCCACCTTAGGGAGCCTCAGGCCAGCTTCTGGTCACTCCAGGGATGTGCAGCATGTGCATGCCCTGCCCCTGAAGCAGCAAGAAGCCACTCTATCTTGCCCTTCTGTTTCAGCTCATTGTTTTTGTTGTGTGCCTTCAAGTTGTTCCTGACTTACATGGTAACCCTAAGGTGAACCTATCACAGAGTTTTCTTGGCAAATTTCTTCAGTGGGAGGTTGCCATTGCCATCCTGCGATGCAGAGAGAATGTGGCATGCCCAGAGTCACCCAGTGGGTTTATAGCATTGCTAAAACAAATTTTCAAGATAAAAAGCAAAAAACAACAACAAAACAAAAAACCCTGCTTTTTGCAAATATATATGCTGCACCCACAGTTTTATTTTGTATAATAAATAATGAGTAAGAAAGCTACCATTTTCGGGGCAGGTGGGGGATTATTGTGTTTTATTTTAATAGTTTTTATTTTTAAAAAAAATCATATTCTAAAATAGGAAAAAGAAAAAAAAACAGTTTCTGCTGCTTATTCTTGTACTTATTTGTAGCTTTTGAAAAATGAACCTATCACGGGGTTTTCTTTGTGAGATTTGTTCAGGGGGAGTTTGGCTTTGCCTTCCAGAGAGAATCTGACTTGCCCAAGGTCACCCAGAGGATTTCCATGGCTGAACAGGATTGTGAACTCTGATCTTCAGAGTCACAGTTCAATGCTCAAACCACTAAATTATGCTGGCTCTCCATTATTATATTATTACTTCCTGTCAATACTTTTTTGGTCTGAATTCATGATGTGGGGATAACATTCAAAGCCTTAAAAGGTTTGAGACCTCAGTACTTGAAGACACTTCTCTCTGCATGTCTGCCTGCCTGATTGTTGGGGTCTATTGGAGGGTTCCTCATTTGTGTCCCACCAGTGAGGGCAATTTTTTTGCCATCCTAATTATTAAATTACTAAAATATAATTGGCACCCACATTGGCTTCATTTTGGTGCCAAGTTAAAATATGACTTTTCCTCAAAATCTTCTGGGGGGTCTAATGATATTATACATAATGAACTGCAATGTGTTCACATACTTGTTTTTAACCATTTAACTTTTTTTAATTGGTTAAATAATGTAATGTGTTTTCAGACTGTAATTTTTTAAAACATTGGGCCGAGACAGATGGGCAGGAAAATGCTGCTCCTCTTTGCTGCGCAGCGTTGCCTGCAGAAAACAAACAGTGAGGCACCACTGCATAGCAAAAAAATAGCCGCCTAGAGCGGCTTCTCTTTGCAACAACATAAGGGCTGCATTGCAGCTCTTATGACACTGCTTCCTGTGCACAACATCTGGTCACTGTACAGCAGTGATGTAATCATAGTGGCCCCTGTGTGGATGGGATGCCACCATGATGCTGCTGCCCATCCATACTAGGGTTCGGGAGCATGTGGTTGGTGCATGCTCCCAAACCCTAGAATCGCCGCTACCATGCCACAAAGCGCCCGTGTGTATTGGGCCATTATTTCACATTTTAAATTGGTTTAACTTAATTTTTGTACCTCACCCTGAGATCTTTGGATACTGATAAAATCAAAATAAATAAATAAATAAATATCTTAATAAGTTAAGAGAGATATGGTACGGATACTAATTTAATGGCTTCCTCAGTTGGATATAGAGATTGGTTACACTTTTAAACTTTTGAAGTTTTAAAATTTTAAACTTTTAAGTTTAAAAAAGAACTACTCACTATGGGATCCATATTTTCACTTGCAATACCCTGGTTCCAGTTCTAAAATCTTATCATTTTAATACATCATTAAAAATTCACAGGAGACAAAAGTTAAAATAAGATTAAGCAATAAAAAATTAAAACTAGATTAAGACACACATAATTAAAGATGCACAAACGCACACAGTGGCACAACAGTTAGCAATATCCAGCTGAAGTGAAATGGGCCTTATACAGTCACTCAGTAAATGCCTGTCAGAACAAAAAAGAATTTACTTGTTTTGATAAGAAAGTAGGATGGGTGCCAGTGTAATTTCTCTGAGAAGGGAGTTCCAGAGCTTGTGGAGGGTGCATCTACACTGAGGGTGCACCTACACTGTAGAGATAATGCATTTTGACACCACTTTATGCCTTGGCTCCATCCTACAGAATCATGGGATTTCTATTTTTATGAGGCACTAGCACTCTTTGACAGAGAAGGCTAAAGATCTTGTAAAACTACAAATTTCATCATTTCATAGGATGAAACCACAGCACTTAAAGTAGTAATGTTGCAGTGCATTATTTCTACAGTGTAGATGCACCCTGAAGATGCCTTCTTGATTTTTTTGTACAGCAAATTATCTAGTCACAGTTCTTACATTTGAGGAACTCATATGGGTCAGTGCAGCCAGTGCACTCAACCTGGGAAAATGTTAACATCTCCATTTAATGCTGTGCCCTGTGCCATTTACTGAATTTATTCCACAATGCTTGCAGGCATAAAATTGTGTGTAGGATTAAAATTATGTGCATCAGTGAAAATATAATCCCATTACAATACTTCATAACAGTAGATTACTGTCATTGTTATTTGCAGCTTATTGGTAACATCCATGGGACACATAAAGTTAACAGATTTTGGGCTTTCCAAAGTTGGGCTCATGAGCATGACCACCAATCTGTATGAGGGTCACATTGAAAAAGATGCTAGAGAGTTTCTGGATAAACAGGTATGGCATCAATACAAGTTTGAATAACAGTTTTAAAATAGATGGATTGTGGAAATAATAAAGATATTGCTTTATTTCTTTAGTGGTGTTGCAAATCTCCATGTAAGCGCTATCTCTACTGTTGGATTGCAAATTGTCCCAGACTTCTTTTCTACCATTATGGTCTATTAGCAAGATAAATGATGTAATTGTGAGCAAGTGAGATTGTGAGAGAGACAAATGGAAAGTTGTTTTTATAAAGAATTCAGGAGTCTCAGCAGAGTACTTGTGGAACTCATGATGCATTGTACAATCAAGGGTGCTAAAAAAACCTAGCTATGGCCCATTTCCCTTTAAGCATGCCTCATTACCATTTGCCTACAATCTGTTCACTGTAAGAGTTACTTAAGGTAAAGCCATTTAAGTTTTCATGTTAAAACAAGAATAAATCAATTGTGTTTAATATAAATATATGTAGTTTACTATTACTTTATATTAGCAAACAGCTTCTATGACTCATTCTTTTTCATGAAGCTAGAAAAGTACTTTCAGTAGAATAGGTGAAATATATTCAACAGTATAGAAAAGCAGGAGAAAGTTTTAAATTTTCAACTATAGTTTTTGTAATACCTTGCTAGAAACCACCCAAGAAATTCACATACAAACACATAATAAATTTTCTTTGTTGTTCTTCTCATTTCAGGTCTGTGGCACACCAGAATATATAGCTCCAGAAGTAATTCTGAGGCAAGGTTATGGCAAACCAGTGGACTGGTGGTCTATGGGAATTATTCTTTATGAGTTTCTTGTTGGATGTGTACCATTTTTTGGGGATACACCAGAGGAGCTATTTGGACAAGTAATCAGTGGTAAGTATCAAAAGATTATCCTTATATACTGCAACTATAAGAATGGCCACATAGCCATCTTTAACCTCTCAGTCAAGCCTTCGTTGCTCTCAGGAAAAAAAAATCCTTTGTAAGGACTGCTCAATATTTGAGTTGTTTCTACATTGTTTGCCATTAAAAAAAACAAAAACAAAAAAACAAAAAAACCCAACTCACCCAGCAGAATTGCAGCACCAAAATCTGAAGTCAGTCCTTTCTCTCCTCCTCTATTTCTGGAGTCCTTAATATGTAGTATATAGAAATAGATATGTATGTATTGAAAATTACTTAATACTACAATTGTTGTTGTTCCCAACCTTGATCAATGGGGACAGGCAAGTAAGAAATTATTGTGTGGTGTGTTTGTTTGTTTGTTTGCTGTTGTTGTTGTTGTTGTTAAAATTCTGTTCAGAACTCCAGGGCTATGTATGATCTGTTCCATTCTAACATAAAATGTAACAGTATAACAACAGCTAAAACCTTTATTGCTTAAAACGCACACAAATTAACAATGAGATTTTAACCTGATAATAGAAAGGTTGCAACATAAGTGCCAATCAAGCCTTTTTTGGCAGTTGTGTACAGGTTAAAGTATCCTTGCAGAATTTGTGATACTTGCCATTAGGTCCGTTTTACATTGGCAAAAAGAGGTGTGTTGAAGGCTGCATGAAAACCCAGCCTTTAGATGAGAAAAAGGGAAAGTGTGCCATGAAAACACTATTTTGGAGTTTTAAGGGAGAAGAAGTGCTTTAAAAAGGAGCTGGCCCATTTTACATTGGCAAAAAGAGGTGTGTTGAAGGCTGCATGAAAACCCAGCCTTTAGATGAGAAAAATGGAAAGTGTGCCATGAAAACACTATTTTGGAGTTTTAAGGGAGAAGAAGTGCCTTTAAAAAGTAGTTTGATTTCCCCACTACTTTTTTAAAAAGGGTGCAGCATTGCTGGCCCGTTTTACACGGGCAAAAAAGGCGCTTTTAGGGCTAAAAAGCCCGCATTTAGGGTTAGGGAGGGCGTAGCCTTTACACCCTCCCTAAGCCTAAAACGCATGGACGCCGCCATTTAAAGATGGCGGCGTCTACACGGTGGCGCCGTACAAGCGTCATCACGTGCGCAGCGTTTTGACGCGCTGCCCACGTTTTGACGCTCTGGCGGCGCGGGAGGGCGCCAATCGCGCCCTTCCCACGCCGCAAAAAAAGAGCTCGATCCCGGAGCTCTTTTTTGCGGCGGGTCGTTGCGGCGGGATGAGGCCTCTGGGGCTGCCCGTGTGGCAGCCTAGGCCTCATCTCGCCGCTAGAAGGGGCGAGTTTGGACCGCCCCTTTTAGCCAATGTAAAAAGCACCCCTATTGCATCTAAAGGCTAAGGTGTAGTTGAACGGTTAAATGGGGCTCTGTATCTTTAAAGCGCCCATTTAAAGGCAGCGATACAAGTGCGGAGGGAGGGAAGGTGCCAAGACAAGAAGAGACCTTTAGAGCCCAGCCAGAGTGCGCCTGCACCTTCCTTCACCTCCTCCCTTTGGCTGAGAGAGTGTGACTTCTAGGGAGACAGCAGGGCACTGGAGGCGCTCAGCCAGACCAGGGCAAGCTGGCAAGAGGAGGAGGAGAAGGGGAGGGACCTGGAGCACCTCCGCTGCCCTGCCTCCCTGCAAGTCACACTCTCTCAGCCGAAGGGGGGAGGAGAAGGCAGGCCCAGGCACACTCTGGCCAGGCTCCAGGGCTCTCTCCTGGCTGCCTTCCTCCTCCCTTTGGCTGAGAGAGTGTGACTTGCAGGGAGGCAGGGCAGCAGAGGGGCCCCCTGTCCCTCTCCTCCTCCTCCTGTTTCCAGCTTGCCCTGGCCCAGCATCAGGACCTGGAGCACCACCGCTGCCCTTCCTCCCTGCAAGTCACACTCTCTCAGCCAAAGGGAGGAGGAAGGCAGCGGGGAGGGAGGGAGGGAAGGAGCCAGGAAGAGACCCCCAGAGCCTGGCCAGAGCACGCCTGGCCCTCCTGCTTCCTCTTCAAAAAGAAGGCTGGAAAAGTAGGACGTGTCCTGGCAAAGGAGGACGTGCCTGGTCAACTTGGAAAAGGGGGGCCTCTGCTCAAGAATGGAGGACATATGGGAATCCCTCCTGGACAGAGGACTGAAACCTCAAGACAACTCAATATAATGCTCTGACAGAACACAGACTACAACTCCCATGAGCCTTTGCTACCATTTCCCAAGATGCCTTAATTTGCAACAGAAAGCCGACCAGTATGTTCACATGTGATGAATTCTTTCGTATTGACTCTGCATTTTCTTTTTGTGTAGATGCTCTCTTGTTTTGTGTGTGATGAGCTTGTGCGTAATCATGTGCATTTCCGAACTGACCTCACTTTCTCCCTCTTTCGGAAAGGTCCTGTACTCCCCCATGTGATAAGTCCTGTACTCCCCCATGTGACTGTATGATGTACCTGTGCAATTGCGCAATTCGCAGCCGGCAAGGGAAAAAAAATGTTTAAAGCGCGGCTAAAAGCCACGTTCCTTGCCGCCCATGTAGCTGCTCCGCCTGTGTTTGTAGCGTTTTGACAGCTTCCCATGTAGTTGCTGAGCCACAGAAAAAACCTCAGTCTAGCTGCCCTGTACTTTTTAAATGCACACCTGGGGCTTGCTGTCTAGCTGCTAAGCATTAAGGAAAGTGCAACTTCATGTCACACTTTCTTGCCAATGTAAAAAGCCCCATTAAGTTCTTTCTGTCCATCTCCCTGTTAATTTCCTGCTGATTTCATACAAATTGCTCTTTCTCTACTACTGTTAACAGCCCTGCAAGAGCTATATTTTTCAGGGTTCCTGGGAGTCTCCATTCCCTCTCCTGAAGATCCCCATATAGATCACTCTTGCCACTTTGTGGATAAAAAGAAGAGTCAATGTGATGTAGTGGTTTGAGTATTTATTTATTCCCAGGATTTATATTCCACAATGGGATTCAAGGCAGGTTACAATATATTTAAAAAGACAGAGCTAAAATGTTGATCACGAAGTTAAAAAACAAATACTACCAACATTAAAACATAGATTAAAAACAGCGTAGTTAAAAATAGTGTTGGGGTACAACTCTAGATACTAGGGTTCAAATCCTGCTCTGCCATGAAAACCTATTGGGTGACTTTGGACAAGTCAAACTCCCTCAGCCTTGGAGGAAGGCAAAGGAAAACCCTCTCTGAACAAATCATGCCAAGAAAACCCCATGATAGGGTCACCATAAGTCAGAAACAAAAGTCAGAGGCAAAAAAAAGAGGAGAATTTCTTTTTTAAAAAATTTGCATAAATGGGAAAATGCCTAGTGGCACAATTTAATAAATTAACAGAAATGTAATAAAACCCTAAAACAAATGTCTCCCAAATAATAAATAATGGGGGAAAGAAGGATTCAGATGCAGTTCACAGATTGTTAATGATTTCACTGGTGTTGTTACAGTATAATGTTATTTCTGTAACAGCTGTTCTTCTTTCATTTAAAATTCAATAACCTTTTAGATCTTAACCTGCAGTCTGACCCTAAGTGTTGTTATTCAGCTTGTGGCAAAATTAAACGATAATTAAACAATATCTATTAGTATCCTACCTGCTGTTCCCATAAATTTTCCAGATGCATAAATTCTTGATGGCTGCTGTTTATGCCAAATACTTACCAGAATGACAACTTTGTTGGTTATTTCCCCAACGCATTTTACAAAATATGGTGAGAAAGTCCAATAGAGGGGCAGGAGATAGCAAGGCTGAAAATCTGTGTGCTGGGGATGCTCTGTTTGGTCATTCAGCAAAACATTTGTAATTGAATGAAATGGATTTCTGGATTGCCTATATAAATCACTTTTTAGGCAATATACTACATGGTTATAGGTTTATAAAAATACTGTTTCTGATGTGTTACACCACAGAATTACATGTTTAATTAACACACATAGCAAATGTTGGCTTTATTTGTGATCCCTTCAGGCAGGAATACATATTCATATTTTATTTTTCAAATAACATTTCAATTACATCAAAAAGTTGTAGCCACACAAACACAGAAATTGCTCATGTTATGAGGTGTTATGAGGATTACTTACACTCTTTCCATCCTGACTTTCCTCAACACAAAGGAAAACATCACCACTGGCAAAAAGCTAACACAGCACCTTTGCCCAGTGATTGTGAGAACATTGAAGGCTGCCATCTCCTTTGTCCAAAATCTTGACATGAATTTCAGGAGTTTGTGATTCTCTGTCAAGGCAGATGAGTCCACCCACAGTGTGCCAAAGCTCTGGACCTCTACCTGGAATATCAACGAGTTCAACTCCCACTCTCCCTGGTCCAGGCTAGGGCTCAGCCAACCAGCCCTTGAGATACTCTTTTCTCAAAGTAAACAAGTGATCCTCCTCCCATTGTAGCAGGAGGGATACTTGTATCCCTCATCAGGGACTGATCAAATCAGAGGCTAATCAGTCAGTTGGGAGCCTTTATGTGTAGAGTGTGTGAAGCTGTTGCCCTGGTCATTCAAGCTGCTAGGGTAACCATTAGATGAACAAAGGATTTGGTATACCTAGTGAGGTATACCAAATTTGAAGGGATGTCATATTGAGGAGGGAGCAAGTTTGTTTTCTGCTGCTGCAGAGATTAGAACGCGAAACAATGGATGCAAGCTGCAGGAAAAGAGATTCTACCTCAACATTTGGAGGAACTTCCTGACAGTAAGGGCTGTTCGACAGTGGAACACACTCCCTCGGAGTGTAGTGGAGTCTCCATCCTTGGAGGTCTTTAAGCAGAGGCTGGATGGCCATCTGTCGGGGATGCTTTGACTGGGAGTTCCTGTATGGCAGGGGGTTGGACTGGATGGCCCTTGTGGTCTCTTCCAACTCTATGATTCTATGATTCTATGAGGAAACCAAACTTAGCCAGGGGCCCAACAAATCGGCCAGGGTGTTAGCTTTCATGGCAGATGCCAAACTGAATTCTGCACAATTTGCTTCTAGGGCCATAGCAGCAGACATTGCAGTCACGTGCCAACTTTGGTTAAAGAGTTGGAATACTGATACTAGGTCTAAGGTAAACTTGGCCACCTGTCCATTTAATGGTGCTAAGTTTTTGGGGAGTCACTGAATGAGGTTTTAGGTGAAGACCAAGGACAAGAGGAAGACATTGTCATCCTCAAGTTAAAAAAAATCCAGCTCAGGAAGCAAGACTTTAGACTTTTCAGGTCTAGTTAAGTCTTCCCTCAGTTACTGGTCAGACAGTAACAATCCCCAGTTTTGGCAGTTTTAGCCACCAGCAAACAGGGTAGGAGATCCAACCAGTCCTGACTCAGGGGAGCTCCTGGTAGGAACAGGCCTTCAATATTTTGTCCATCACTGGGAGCAAACGTCTTTCATTCTTTGGGTGTACAGGACAGTTGAGGAGGGATACATGATAGAAGTCATTTGGAAGCCTGCAGCCCAAGAGAGGCAACAGTGGATGCTGCAAGTCATAGACCACCTTCTCCAAATAAAGGCCATGGACCTGGTACCCAACTATCAGAGATTTTCATGATGCTATTCAGTGCTCTTGGTCCCAAAGAAGAACAGGGATTGGCCAGTCATACTGAATTTTCACAGGGTCAACTATTTTGTTATGAAATGAAAGTTTTACAAGGAGACCCTCAGAAACATTCTGGAGAGAGAGTTTTTTGTGGGTTTTTCAAGCTAGGAGGCCATGTTCTAGAAGAGTTTATTCCTGACATTTCTCCAGCAGCTGTGGCTGGCATCTTCAGAGGATTCTGGAGAGAGTTCAGGAAGGGGAAATTTTAGTGTCTCTGGTCCTCCAGGAGCTATATCTACATGCCCCAATGCATCCTGTGCATGAGACATAGCTCAGGTTTACTCTCCTGGATGAACATTATTGACACTGAGCCCTATCATTTGGGCTGTTGGTTTCCTCTTGGGTGTTCACAAAAGCTGGTGGCATATGAGGGTGTGGGGGTGCATGTTCACCCATATGGATGACAAGCTGCTCTGGTCATCTTGACACCTGAAGGTTGTGGAAGATGTGCAGAGCCCCAAGGCCTAGAGTATCACAGATTCATGATCAACAGGGAAAATAATAATCTTGTGTACTTCACTCACACAAAGTATTGCTACAAGGGGGTATCGTAAAGTTTTAATGATTACCTTTTTTAAAAAATTGACAGAAAGTTTGTTTTGATTTGTAGTTGTTAACTTATCTCTATGTAGTCACTATCTAGATGTATACATTTTTCCCAGCGTATCTTGACCCTCCAAATACCTGATATTGTGGAAATCTGCAGTTGCGCCTAATGAGGGGGTATCGTAAAGTAATAATTATCACCCGGATGTTATTATGGAAAATCAACTCATTGCATCCTTTATTTTTGTGACTGGCTATGCCAGAAGTGACTAAAGTGTAAAATCCTTGTCAGGTGCAATCTGCAGACTTCTACAATAATGGTATTTGGAGGGTCAAGATGCGCTGGGGAAAATGTGTAAATCTGGATGGTGACTACATAGAGATAAGTTAACAACTACAAATCAAAACAAACTTTCTGTCAAATATTTTTTTAAAGGTGATAATTTAAAACTTTATGATACCCCCTCATATGTTTATGCATTCAATTTCTTTTTTACAGTTTCTCTTTCCCTGATTCATCCTTCTCACATTCCATGTTCTCATTATACATGTTCAGACTTTTTTTTCACCTCTGAGCATGTCAGCAGGTGAACTTAGTTTTGGGTTGAATCCAGTTGCACCATTTGACACAGTTCTAACCTTGTTCTTTCCTAGAAGTTGGTGAGGTTCCTTCCAACAGGGGAGTCTCATCTTCCAGTACTGTCTTTGATTTATTTTGGATTGTTTCATGTTCATATGGTTTTTGAAGTAAAAGACATTCAGAATTGCTTTACCACTGCCGTCATCTGCACATTCAGCTAAGAAGAGTTAGGTATGGTGACACTGCTGTCGTCTCTGGGAGATCTTCCACCAGAATCAGAACATACACACCATTACTGCAGCTGCCCAGTAGCTGTTAGGCACATTTAGTATAGCTCCTCAGTGGAAGCTTTTAAGACTTGGCAGACCCTATCATTACCAATGCTACCATCAACATTGCTTCTTGCTCAAAAGAAGTGGGCACCATTACAGAAGGATAGTATCAAGATGGAAGCTATTTGGAGTTGAAGGCTTTCATGGCCAGGGTCCATAGTTTTTGTGGGGTTTTCGGGCTATGTGGCCATGTTCTAGAAGAGTTTCTTCCTGATGTTTCTTCCTGACGTCAGCCACAGATGCTGGCGAAACATCAGAAAGAAACTCTTCTAGAACATGGCCACATAGCCTGGGAAAAAAACCCACAAAAAACTGTGGATGCTATTGTTTATAATTTCAGAAGTCCACAAGATAGGTCCAGTGCTAACATTGATAAGTGAGTCTGCTGATAAACCTCTTCCTTCCATGTTCAAAATCCCAGAAACTGTGAGCTTACCACAGTGAACATCAGACCTGAATACACAAAGCACAGTAGATTTCCTATCAATTTGTAGCATTTCATTGTTTATTCTAATAGTGATACGGATAGAAAGATTATTCCTGCAAGACTGCAGAAGATCACCTTGGAACTTATTTAAAACAGTTACAGACATTGAAATTCTTTCTGCTAGATGAGATCAACTGGCCTGAAAAGGATGAAGCACCACCTCCAGATGCCCAGGACCTGATTACATTGCTTCTGAGGCAAAACCCCTTGGAGAGGTTGGGAACAGGTTAGAAAACATTGTATTTACATTAATTTTTGAAAAGGTGCTAGAATTAGGTATTGCTTTGCTTTGTAATGTGCCTTTTATTTTTTGAATTTTTACCATTAATACCCCTCAAAAATGGTAATTGACTCCAATATTAAAAAACAGTTCAGTTGTAAAATGTTTTGTTTTGCTGAAAGCTATTGCTGAACAAAACTCCATTTTATACAGTTATTCTGTCATAATACATTCCTACCATATTTCACTAAATATTCTTCACACGTCAAATGGATTTTCTTGAGCAATAGCTGTTGTGTTGAATGGCAGTGGCAACACCTCTGCAAATTCTTTAGATCCAATGTCTTGGAAGGTTCACTGTGCATCTGTCTAGAGGACAATACTTTCCAAGTACTTTCTGCAAATATAATTTTTGTCATAGAGAGAAGGCAGGAAGACTTTGAGCAATTTGTAAAGCAGTGATTCCCAGACTTTGTTCCTCCAGGTGTTTGGATTTCTTCTTCCAGAATTCCTGACCGTTGGCCAAGGCGGTTGGGGCTTCTGAGTGCTGAAGTCAAAAACACCTGGAAGTTAAGTATGTAAAAATAGCAGATTTTGTTGTAATAGCAACAGTGAAATGTAGTTGCATGAGAAACTTGTAATCATAGCTATATGTTTCATATGAACCATATTAATTTATGACATTATATTTTACTTTTAACTATCATAGGCAAATGATTGTTAAAATGAAATTGTTGTTTTGTGCCTTTAAGTCATGACTTATGGTGACCCTAAGGCTAACCTATTACACTGAAATTTTAAAATGAAAATAATTGTGTAATTCCTCTGTAGACATAATCCAGTAGAGTTTCTCTTGCTCCCCCAGGTGGTGCCTATGAGGTGAAACAACACCAGTTCTTTCAGCACTTAGATTGGAATAGTTTGCTGAGACAGAAAGCAGAATTCATTCCTCAGTTAGAATCTGAGGATGACACAAGCTACTTTGACAGTATGTATAGTTTGCTATAGATATAACATTTAAGTTGTGTTTTGTTTTTTATTGTGCAACACACTCAGTGCATTTCTTCATTAAACCTACTAATATTTTAACAAAATTAAATTATGCTTCAATTAATCTTTGAGCTGCAGTAAATTCAAATGAATCATCTGCATATTTTATAGCTCGTTCTGAGAAATATCACCATATGGAAACAGAAGAGGAAGATGATACAAATGATGAAGACTTTAACATGGAAATAAGGCAATTTTCTTCATGTTCACATCGATTTTCAAAAGTAAGCTTTTGCGTATAGACTAATATACATTGAATCATTCTCTTGCTGAAGAGAATGGCATAAGAGGAAAATAGGGCTGCTTCTGCATTGCAGAAATAATGCATTTTGACACTGCTTTAATTGCCATAGTTCATTGCTGTGGAAACCGAGGATTTGTAGTTTATTGTGTCACCAGTACTCTCTGACAGAGGAGGCTAAATGTCTCACAGAACTACAAATCCCAGGATTACATAGCATTGAGCCATGACCGTTAAAATGATGTCAAACTGCATTATTTCTGCAGTGCAGATGCAGACTAGAAAGAAAAATGCAATGATTTTTTTTTTTAGTCATTTCTATGTATATTTAGGGGCATTTATATAGCATCATGTTTTAAATTCTCTTTTTGTAAATATTACTTCCTCTAAATCTTTTATTATTAATTTACTGGGAGCATCTTAATAAAGTAGCCAAAGTGTGTTTGCAGTTTGGAAAATTAAACTGGTCAACAGATGACTATTATACATTTTGGTTCTTCCAGTTATATCAGAAAATGGCTTATAAAACAACCAGACCCATGCAGTTTGCTCCTTAGTCAGTTTATTGTGTTTCCCACGGGACCACAAGAGGGCAAATGTGTTTGGTTAGTTTATTCTAACCAAATGAAACTTTGAAAACTATAAATGAAAATATTTCAGTCATGAATAGATAAAATGAATATTCTGGATAATAACTCCTATGTGCAAGAAGTAAACACATTTTTTTCAACCTGTAAGTATAAAGTAGACTTTTTTAAAAAAATAAAAGGACAGCAGTTAAGTTTTTTTAAAAAAATAAATAAATCAGGTATTACTTTACCCTCTCTGAACCTTTGTAGTGTGATTGGTTATAAGTGTAAACAAATACATGCAGAAATGACTATATACCATTGCAAAATGCTTTTTAAAGAATATAGTGATATATATATATACACAGAGAGAATATAGAAAGTAATATTTTAAAAACACAAATATCTGTCTCTCTTAACCATGGTTACATAGTGCTTTGTCTATAGTAATCCATAATCCCTGTTCACCTATAGAGGCAATTTAAGGAAAGGGAAGTGAAAAGCCAAGAGAAGGTCTTGCTTTCTGTGTTGTGATGTGAAACCTTTGTCATGACTTGGCAGCAGGAATCCAATTCTGAAACAGTGAGGTGCATTTAAATCTTCCCTTTGCAGTTGGCTTCTGTATGTTTGCAAGATAGCAAACTACAAGAATAACCTGATACTGATATCTCATAGCTTCACTTTTTTTCCATTGCAGGTAAATTCAATGTGCAGGTTGTCAGATAAACAGCTGGCCTTTTATGACCAGTCCCCTACTTCTCCCCATCTTTTAGTCAAGCAATTTATTCTCATTTTCACACTCAATTTCCGTTCACTCTCCTCATCACAACCCCCTGCTTTTCACTCCTGACTGATGGCTATTAAATGACTTGCTGGCATTTTCTTTTTGTTTTTCAATGACTTTTTGGTAAAGAAATAACTGAGATGTGCATTGATCCTGTGATCTAGAAATCCCAAAGCATCTATAGATTTAGCATGCTGGCCATAGTTTATACAGTCAAAAGGTGAAGAGGAGGAAATGATATGTTCATGACAGAAAATATGCTATTAGCTATCCTGTTGCTTGGCAGAAAGACTAAGGAGAGAGGAACTGAAAATCATTTTAAAAACAGTGCCTCCTGGAAATTCATTCATCATCTGAAGAAGTGCTCTAAAACTCCAGGATATTGCCTATATGTATTTAGAGCATGCAGAGCTCTGCATGATATGTATTTTTTGACATTCATTTAGAGGCAAACAACTGTCAGCTATCAATTCTTCTGCCCTCATGCTCAGGTTTTTAGTAGTATAGATCGAGGAACTCGAAATCAGACTGAAGAGAAAGAAGATGCAACTGAAAGAACAAAAAATGTGAATCTAACATCTGCAGAATTAAGTTGGAGCTCAGAATATTCAGAAATGTAAGTGTTTCACATTTGTATGCTACCCGTGGGATAAGTCCCACATGTTATCTTCAGTCACTGTGTGTACATGTGCCTTCAATTCACCTGTCTACTTGTGTGGCATCATGAATTTCATAGGATTTTTTTGGGCAAGGAATGTACAGAGGTGGTTTTCCTGGTTCCTTCCTCTTAAATGTAGCCTATAGCACCTGATATTTCTTGGTGATCTCCCATGCAAGTACTAACCTGGGCTGATCCAGCTTAGATTAAAAATAGACAGGATCTGGTGCCTTTAGGCCCATGTGTAGCAAATTAGACTGAAACATTGACATGTCAAAGACCAAGGACTAACATTCACAAGACTTTGGGGTGAAGCAGATAGGGAAGAAGCAGCAGCCAGAAGCCCCAGGGCCACTACAGTCACATGGGGTGCGGCCCCAAGGGTGCCTCCTATGGTGATCCCCAAGGAGCGGAAAAGATCTCTTCTGGAACTGGTTTTGGGCCACCTTAGGTGACCTCACTGTGGCCCCAGGATGGCTTCTGGGCACTCCAGGGACATGCATCATGTAAATGTCATGCCCTGGAGCAGCCAGAAGCTAGATCCATCTGCCCGTCTGTTTTGAGCCTCAGTACTCAATCTACTGTTATATATTGTTTCTCTCTCATTATTAGAACTACTGTAAAATTATTCTAAAAATTAACTACACTTATTGTTGAAAGGTATTTGATTAATTGTCTTTACTGCAGGCTTCATCAGCCTTAGTGTACTTCCGATTTCAGTTTGTATATAATTATCTAACCTAAATACCATTTGAAAATCTAGGCAACAAATATCTACATCTTTCTTCTCTGAAACTGAAAGTTCTAGGCAACGCCACAGTTCAGGGGTGCTTCCTAAGTTGGCTATATCATCTGAGGGAGATCAAGAAGAAACTCCACGTTCTATTGGATCTCGTAAAGATCAAGAAAAGACTACCTTTGTTAATGAAGAAATTATTCTAGATGAACTGGAAGTAACAACTCCTGCAAGCACAATCAGTAGCTCTACATTGTCAGGTAGGATTCAATTGAAAAAGTTTTTTTTCCCTAAAAGATGAAAGATTTGTATTTTATTTTTCTATGATGAAAGATTTTTATTTTAGTGAAATTTAAATTTTTAGTTGAAATGACTTTCTTTAGGATCAAAATTTTTTCTTTAGTTTCAAAATCAAACTAATTGTGACAACTAATTGTTGTCAACGAATTTTGACAACTAATGGTGACACTAAGAATATAATTAGCAACCACAGGAGTTGTTTTGTGGTTTTTCTTTGTTTTAGGTGGGTTGCTTAATAGCAATCACAAGTTCATTTTAAAATGATTCACAACAGGCAGGGAAGGATGTTGTGATTCCTAATGACACACATACAGGGCAGTCCAAGTGTAAATATTTCCTACACTCGATGGGGCTGAAAGCAGGAAGAGAGAGAACAGAGTTTGGTCCCTCTTCTTGCTCATTTTCCCTCCCCAAATGCCTCTGTAAAACACATGTGAGCAATATGAAGGAGAAAAAATTAGAGTAGAAACCTAGATTTAATGCAAATCTCTTCCTTCTGTGGTATTGGAGACATGGGGTTCCAGGCTGGGAAATCTGAGATATTGTGTATCCAGAGTGATACTGTGTATCCAGAGTATTGCCCACTCCAATAGGCAGTACTGCCTACTTTTTATCTCTCCCAATATTGGTGCATTGAACTCAGGAAGAAGAGATATGCAGATCGTTCAGGGGTAGGGAAAGGTTATCTGAGACAAGAGAGACCTGTTTTACTGCATGATCACAATACCGAACTGTTAGTGTCACAGAAGTTTAACTTTTCCTTGTAAATACTGATGTGGAAGGTTTAGGATTTAAACTTGCAGCATATTAAAACATGAGTCCAAAATCCTAAAATGGCTCTTATGAGCTTTTAAAAATTCCTCCAAATGAAAGGCTTGTAAGGTATAATATATATATTTTTAAATATCCCCAAAACATCTCTCACCTTGAGTTACAACAGAATAATTCAGTAATTTCCATCACGTTCTATTTGAACTAAGAGTTGTATGACGCTTACACAAACAGTAAAACAAAATGTGTTAAATCTGTGTGCATGTGTCAGATCTGTGTGCAGTGCCATCTTAGCCATAATTCTTAATTAAGTCAATCTTCATTCATTCCTGGATATTATCATGTTGTCTCCGGACTGTTGAAGACACAAAAGTTGGCAGTGGTTGTGAGATCAAATGCATCTCCCTGATTTCTCTATTTCGATGTCATCTGCTAACTGTAAATTGTGGCTGAGGTCAAGCCAACACGCTGCTTTTTAAAATGGCAGAGACGATCAAATATGATACTGAATGTAATGCTAAAACAAGATCAAATCATGTGTAATATGAGCAAAGGGGGTATGGAGATACAGTGTGTAAAAAGAGAGGGATGTCAGTCATTAAACTCATTTTGATTCCTTAATGTATCAACAGTTATCTCAGTACTTGCCCTAATGTTGTTGCTTTTAATTTGTTGCCCAAAAAATGATCCCACATCTTGGTTGAGTTCTCCCTCTTCTTAGTTTGGTTCATCCTTTTCTTTTTGTGCAGTTGGCAGTTTTTCAGAGCACTTGGATCAGATAAATGGAAGAAATGAAAGTTTGGACAGCACAGATAATTTCTCAAAGCCATCTAATGATCAAGCATTGCATATAGCTCGTCAGCGATTAGAAACTACAGAGAAAAAGAAAATATCTGGAAAAGTCACAAAGTCGCTCTCAGCCAGTGCGCTGTCTCTTATGATCCCAGGAGGTACAGAATCTGATTATAACCATTAAATGTATGCTTCTGTGTTCCTTTCCCCCCTCTTTTGCAGTGTGACCTCAGTAAAATCTTTTTTATCAAAACAAACCACAGATTTCAATGTTTTCCTTGACATTTACTTTGAATCAGTAGAATAATTAAGATTGAGAACTGTAACCAGTTATTAGTCCTGTCCTACTTTCTGTTCCATCAACAAGGGTGCCGAAACATGAACTTACATTTTATAATACAAGATTCAGAATTTCCTGGGTGCAATACATCCATGCAGTTTGTTGTATAGAAGGGGATTAATTCTATTTTAATTCCATCCTTATTCCAATAAGTAGTGGAATAATCTGCCCATGATGTTTGAATGTGCTGAGGATGTTGATAGTAAGAGAACAGAGATTTTGCACCTTTTGTATCCCTTAATCAGTTTCTGAATACAGCTGATACCAAGGTAAAATTTGATTGAAAGCCGGTCCCTACTTCTCCGTGGACTGGGCTGAAAAGGGCTCTGCATACATTCTCACGCAACAGAATATATTCATATACAATCCCTGTAAAGACCATTTTCTCTAAGAGGGAGTGAATGTGAACATAGCAATTTACACGTAGCTTGGTCCCATATAGGTCTAAAAAGAAAACAAGAGATTTCCATCTGAAACTAAGATTCAGAATATTTTCAGGGTAGTGATGGCTTAAGCAAGAGCTGCTTTTTCAAAGCTGTATACATGGGTTAAGGATGTAAACAATATTTGTAAATTTTCTTTTTTTCCCTATCCTTTTCTTGTTACAGTTTGAAAAATTGTTAGCCACTACAAGATGGTCCACAAGATTGCTCCATGAGTCACAAAGGATAGGTGCTTTATTCAGCGGCAGCAGCAATAACCATAAATTATTATACAAAAAGACATTGGGTTTCACAAAAAGTCCCAGAATTGAAAAATCATCGAAAAGCACATTCTTGCAATCTTACATGTTTTAACATTTTTATCCCATTGTGCAAAAATAAATTAAGGGGAAATTTATATGTAGTGAATATTATATGCAGTGCATGTATGAATAAAATCTTAAATAGAGAACTATTTCTTCCAGATATATTTGGTGTATCTCCTTTGGGAAGTCCAATGTCCCCCCATTCTGCATCTTCAGATCCCTCATCCTCCAGAGATTCTTCTCCTAGCCGTGACTCCTCAACTGCTTCAACCAGTCCCCACCAGCCTGTCATAATTCACACTTCTGGCAAAAAATATGGCTTCACTATCCGAGCAATCAGAGTGTATGTGGGTGATAGTGATATTTATACAGTTCACCATATTGTTTGGGTAAGGAATTTAACATTGGCATATATTATCATAACACTTGAAAAATGTTTTCCATTTACTGTTTCAAGCCTAAATCTGATAGTGGTAGTTATACTGTTAACATTTTGGCTTTCAGTGATCTGTCTCTCTATGCTGGTTGCAAAATATTCATTATGTGCCACTGAAAATGAAGACCAGTTTTTGAGATGTTCCATGCAGTACTTAGGCAGTTTTAATTCTTAGCTGTATATGACCACATATCGATTAACTAAGGTGTCTGGATGCACCCTGTGGTATTGTGCCTGTGTTTCTGGCATATTCCAGCCCCCAGTATTCACCTGGGCCTGCACAGCTGTGAGTGGGAGACTATATGCCTGCACACCAATGCACCATGGAGCCACCATTGCTACCGCCCTGTTGGTACTGCTTCCATTCTCTGTGAAGGCCCCTGCCATGGCCCATAAATGTAGATAGAGAGTGCCTGACTTCACCCATGTGGCCATGCACGCCGTTCCAATCACTCAGGTCATGATGGGGGCAGCTTACAGAGGGCAGCAGCAGCAGCAGCAGGTAAAGAAGCACACAGTGGTCTGGTCTATCAGCTGTTGTGGTGGAGTTTCTGGGAAACTCCACTGTAAATAGCAAGTCCTTTTAGACTAGGATAAGGGCCAGCTTCAGGATGGACCTGTTGAATTGGTGTCTAGTATGCCTGATCGCAGCCCAGGGCTGTTGACCTGTATTGTCTAAACAGGATGACACCAGGCCAGGGAGAACATGGACTTTTTCGCTCATGTGTACATTGCCTCAGAGATTTCTACCATTACCTCTCTGATGACATTTTAACCAGGAGCATAAACTGTAGCAGGAATATATCCATTAGAAACAGTAATTTGTTGTAGGAAAAAGTAAATTCAGATGTGATCCAGTTAACATCCTTCAGCCCACATAACTGCTTCCATCAACAAAACAAGAAAGGAAGCAGTTTCCATCCTCTGCTAATCAACCATATTAACAGAGGAAACGGCCTTTTACTATGCATTTAGCACTGTAGTTTTAACTCTGACTTGCATTTCAGGAAGGATGTTTTCCTAGCCCAGTGTGGAAATCCCTGATATTCCCTCATGTTTGTCCGTGCAAATTCTTTTCTTTCAAATACAAATGTTATGGTTCAGTGTTTTGGATATTTTCCTCCTTCTCCTTCAAAATCATTACTCAAAAGATGGAGAAGTTTTATTTGGAGGCCTGGATAGCACCAACATAGCTGCTTTTCTTGACACCAAGTAAAATATTTTTAATAGGCTAAAAATTATGCTAGAATAATTTTTAACATATTTTAACATATTAACATTTTAATTTTTCATAGTAATTTAATCTTTTTAGATTGGTTTTATTGTATGCCACTCTGAGATCTTTGGATAAAGTACAGGATGTAAATATTTTAATGAAATAATTAATTGGCATAAGCTTTTGTGGACAGCTTTCGGTTACTTAATTTTTTTTTTTATCATATAAGCATCATATTCCTTAATAGAATTCATCTATCTTTCTTTATCTTGTTGCATTTTTTGGTGTTGAAGTATGACACTTCCATTGTATGATATTACTTTTGTACTGAAATAGTTTGGAATCTGGAGCTTTTAAACAGGAACCATTGTACAAAACTATGGAAGTAGTAATTACAAAGTGCAGTACATTGTATCCTATATTTTTTATATATATTTAAAACATTCAACAAGAAATTGACTTTTAAAAATGTCAATTTCAATTATACCAGAAACCATTTAAAAATAAATGAAAATACTGAATATTCCTTGTATAAACTTCATAATGTAAACCATTTGCATTTACAAATATTATATTAAAAAGTAATCCTTCCATGTTTCCTTGTGAAAACTTTGTTGTTGCCTTTAAATCAATGGCAACCTCTGGTATGTTAAGATTCATTGATTAGCTAGAACTTACTACTTGGGACTAAATCTGATTTAGATCATTGTGGTGCAGTTCTGCAACCAAATAGGTAGAAATATTCTTAACAGCAACAGATGCAGCAGCCGCAGCATCTTATTTCTATTGTGCCTTTCCCCCAAATCTGGGACTCAGCTTAAAATGATTTTGCTGAAAAATGTCTCTTCCCCTTGGTTTAGAATGTTGAAGAGGGAAGTCCAGCTTATCAGGCTGGACTCAAAGCTGGTGATCTCATCACTCACATCAATGGAGAGCCGGTGCATGGTCTTGTTCACACTGAAGTCATAGAACTGTTATTAAAGGTAAAACTTTTTTAAAAAAATTGTTCCAGAAACCTGTATCTTTCTTAATAGAGGTAAAATCTTACTAAAGGTTGTAGTTCATGCAACCAGTTATCTTGGATGACAACAACAAGGATACAGTCATGAGTCAACAAATTTAATGGACATACCACTGGAGAATGAGAGGGAGCAATACTTAGATCTAATTGTTCAGTTGAGCCAGTGTGGCATAGTTGTTCAGTGCATGACTACAACTCTGGAGACCAGTGTTTGATTCCTCGCTCAGCCATGAAACCACTGTGTGACCTTGGGCAAGTCACATGATCTCAGCCTGAGGGGATGGCAAACCTCCTTTGAAGAAATTTTGCCAAGAAAAATCCAAGATAGGTTTGCCTTAGGGTTTCCATAAATTGCAAATCACTTGAAGGCACACAATAACAAATTGGCAGTTAAAATCTGAATGTAGATGTAAATTAGAGCCAAAAAATTGGCCCTAAAAGGGCAGCCTAATGCTGTTCCTCTGATCGCCGGATTGGGGCCACAACAATCACACGCTGCAGCCCTGATCTGATGTTTCTCCAGCCCAAAAAGAAGTATCAAAATGGTGCTCCTTTTTGCTCCAGAAAAAAAGCCACCCATTCCACAGCTGCAACCCCAGCTTTTGGGCACTCCTGCAGAATGTGGCTTCTAAATGCCATGCTGCTGGAGCAGCAAAAAGCTGCCCTCCATGTGGGCAGAGGGGTGGTGTGACGCTAGCTTCAGGATAGCTTCAGAGCATGTGGCGTCCATATGCCATGCCACCAGGAAGCCGGTGTATTGTGCCAGTCTGTACCAGCCCTCAGTCTAGAATGAAAACCAGGTATAAACTTGATTTTTGATCTAGTTGACCTTAATTTTAAATGTATGTAAAAGTACCAAAACTCCATGGCATATTTGGCACTATATTGGCACAAAACTCTATGACATATTTGGCACCATGGCACTATAAATATGCCTGCCATATTATCTATCCTTCTGGAATTTAGGTAGCTCTCAAAACATATAAATGACTCCTTTATAATAATTCTGTTTTAGTTGCCCCGGGCATTTAACAATGGTTCTAAGCCGCATATACTTGGCCAGCCAAGTGGAAAATTGTTAGAAGCCTGAAGAGGAATATAACCAATTAAACTTAATACAACATGAGTCCTAAATGCTCGCTTCACAGAGATTACGCAGGCTGGCAGGTAGTTGGGGTGGAGATGCATTCCCATGTCATTGAAGAGAAACATAACAAAGATGTAATGAAGGAAAATGAAGCACTCCTTGCAATTATCTGTACTCTGAACTGTGTAATCATATTTCATCCTCCTTCATGTGTCTCATAACACATGACAAATGTCATTGCTATATTATTGGAGGCCTCTGTCAACTGCTTTTTCCACCCTTTCCATATTGTTGATAAGTGCATTCTGGAGATAACCATTTTGTCCTTTAAAAACCTTAACTTAATGTTGTTTTCAAGATGTTTTGCAGCACAATGTTTATTAAAACACTAGTACCATTCTAATTAATACTGTGTTCTCCAAATTGGGGGGTGGTGAACCCTGTGGTCTAAAGTGCAAAGTTATATTTGGAGCTATGCCTCCCAAGTAAGGAAATTTGGAGCACAGATTAATCCCCCATGCTAACTCCAAATTGGTACATTGAGAGACTATTTTTGCACTTCAGCTTCCATCCCAAGTAAGCATTACAGTATAATTCCAGCAGTCACCCTGCTCCCTACATAGCTCCTCTCTAGTGGTAAAAAAATGAACTATAATGAAACATAGGCTTTGATAGTATCATAATCTACAAACAACAATTTTCAGCATAGACCTGTGCACTGAAGGTCCCACACATTTGAGAGATTTCTAACATTTTTGAAATGGAGGAAGGCCTAAGAGAAAAATTAGAATTGTGGCTGGAGCCATAAAATTCAGAGAGCAAAGAGTCAGCAGGAACATTACAGCATAGAATCAGTATACAAAGCAGACCAACTTTTCCTAACTAATTCTAGATGATTTTTGTAATAAAACCACACTCATAGGATATTATCACATAACGTTTTTAAACCATGATTCCCAGGGTAAGGAAGTAGCATCAGTGATGTTGATTGCATGATGCCATTTTCCTCCCGTAACTTCCCCTTTTTCTGCACAATTTTGGAGCTCTGAAGCCTCAAAATTTTGGAAAAACATTTTTAAAAGCTTAAATCAGCTCTGTAATTGTGCAAAAACAGTTGATTTTTTAAAAAAAAAAAACTAAAGGCATTCTGGGTAAGGCATAAGAGAGGGCAGGAAGAGAGCGCAATGCCAGCAGCAGCCGCGGTCATACAAAAGAAGTGCAGTGTTACCTGCTCCAAAAACAGTATTTTGCCGTTTTATTTTGATTTGCAGGATTGCAGCATGAAAGGGCCTGGTGTAATAATCTCCAGAGAGACAGATTTGGTTTTGCAATTTGAACCTGTCTCTTAGAGAAACATATTCTGTATATTACTAGGCATTTCTTATAAAATAGTCCTCCATAGGATGTCAGTGTGCTGCTAAATGCTTTTCTCTAGGAGATATTGGAGGATTGGAAGGTTTTCCTAAAAGCTAATACTGTCCAAGGAGTGGGGTTTGAAAAAGTGCCAGCACGGTTTGCTAATTGCACATTATATTGTCCCTTTGTGTAAAAGACACAAGCAGACTTACATAAGGTGGCAGAGTTGAGAGGAAGAACTGCAGTATCAATGAATAGTAGGAGTAAATAAAAAGGGGTGGGGGTGGGAAGGCACAACATTCACTATTCTTTCTGTAGTAGTAGTAATAATAATAATAATAATAATAATAATAATAATATAATAAATATGTATTTATATCCCGCCCCTCTGGGTGAAAATAACATGTAAACCTGTTGACAACCATAACTACATGGTTGCTAGAACCACTATATTAATAAGCAGTTGTCATCTACTTGGTACAACTTTGCTTGCTGTTTTCCAAAGGCATTTGTTGTAAATAGATTACTCCAGATGAATGTTGTAGATACAATATCAATCCAACAGGTGGGGAAGGAGAGTGGGCCATACATCCCTCACCTCGAGAAGAGATATTAATCTATTTTTCTTTTCAAAATAGGTGATGTCATACTTTATTCAAATATAGTGTTTATGTAGTTATGACCTTTAACTGTTCTTTAAAAGTCTTTCAGAAAAATAACAAATAAATTTTTTTTTTGTATTATTGATTCAGTATACAGTGGGACCTTGTTATCTGCTGGGATTTGGTTCCAGGATCCCCGTGAATAACAAAATCCATGGATGCTCAAGTCCCATTAAATATAATGGCAGAGCAAAATGGTGTCCCTTATATAAAATGGAAAATCAAGGTTTGCTATTTGGAATTTATACTTTAAAAAAAATGTTTTCAAGCCGTGGATGCTTGAATCCGTGTATAAAAAATCCGTAGATAAGGAGGGCTGACTGTACTTTACAGCCAAATAGCAAAAACCTGTAAGCTCATGTTTGTCAATGGATGGTTCCATTACAATAAAGCGCTTAGCATGTATGCCTCAGCAACCTGGCTGGAGCACTGCACAAGGAATGTGCTTCTTGGAACAGCCATTCACTGATGGGATCATGTCACTTCCATCAGTCTCATCATGGTACTTCCACAAAAAGGTATTCTGTTGTTTTCTAAGTAGAGCCACAAGCTCTCAAAAAATGGTATGTGGGTGGCAGAGGTTCCGTGTTTGTCTTTTGTACATTATCTCCCACAAAAGCAGACTGTATCTTAACAATTAGTGTACAGTGGGGATGTCTTATCCATGGGAGCTATGGACAACCCCCCACATAGATGGCCAAAACCGTAGGATCTCAAGACCTTCTGCATTCAATGGCGGCACGCATATGCGGCCACTCTTCCAGGGCCGCATGCATGCGAGGCCATTGAAATCAATAGGGCTTGCCATTTGCACGTGCTCAGACCTGTGGGTGGCATGCCTACAGTTGGGGCAGGTGCCCTGCAATTTGTTTTCTATCTGTTTTTTGTCCTTTGGCAACAAAGCAAAGAGCTAGTTTAATGTTGCATCATCATCATCATCATCATCATCATCATCATACCAGTTAGTGTATATTTGGGTTTTCTTTCCTTTGAACTGCAAACACTCGTTTTTTAATTTTTTAAAAAATAAATGGACATACCAAAATTTGTTTGTGAAAGTCCTGTCCATTTCATTATTCTTTACAATTTTTTTTAAAAAAATAGCAATTCTGTCTGGTGTAGACATCTAGAGTACCCTTGAGTGTTTCTTGTTCAAAACCAAAGCTCCTCCACTCTCTGAATGCCCACTTAGAATTCTACAGCTGATTTCACTTTCTGTAACAAAACGTACATGAAAACTAAAATGAGAAAAATGAATTGCTCATACTGAAAATGTAGACCTAAAATTGCCTAGCTCAATCAAGTCAAGTCCTAAGTGCCACCTTAGTAAACCAGCAGTATATTCAAAGAATTCTAATTTTAGAGCCAAAAATAATCCCTTCCCACTTATAGCCCTGTGAGGTATTCTTCCATACATGAAACTCATGACTGTCATCATCATGTGATGTTGTCAGAAAGCAGGAATAATCAAGATTTATTCTCCAAAGATCCTGATATCTTGCAATAAAGTTGATGTCTCAGCTAGATAAAATTAGTAGAAAGCAAGACTTGGTAGTGAAACTGACATGGGGAAATGTTTCTTCTGAATCATGTAATAGAGCCCATCCTCTGATTCCTTTTGTTCCATTTGGAGAACAGTCATATAGTAACAACTTGAAATTCTCATTTGACAGAGTGGCAATAAAGTTTCAATTACTACAACACCTTTTGAGAACACTTCAATAAAAACGGGACCAGCTAGAAGAAATAGCTATAAGGGCCGAATGGTTAGACGGAGCAAGAAAACAAAAAAGAAAGAAAGTTTGGAAAGGTGAGTTGTGGTTACTTAATTAATGCCAAATAAAATTGTCATGCTTGTAGAAACATGCTTCTTTATATGCAAATAAATTATTTTTTCTCTTCATTTTCAGATAACTCCCATATTTCATAATATCTACTCAACAATTATCTTAATGAAATATCCTCATAATGTTGTTGTTGTTGTTTTCATTTTTAAAAATTTTCTGTAATATCTCCTAACATTAAATAGCATGTAGAAACAGTCTTCCGCAGTAGTACCTTCTGATTGGAATCATATACTGTAAAAGATATTGTTCCATCTGTCTATCATTAGTTGGATGAGTAAGCTTTGCTGAGTACATTTGTACTGTAAGTCGTGTGACGGGTGCCTAATTTGTGTACTGTTTACAACCTCAAGAATAGTTCCTTAAATTCCACTAAAAATATAATCCTCTTGGTGAGATAGTGAGATGTAAACATTTTTCATAAACTAACATTTGGGGTTTGTAATTTCTTTTTGTCTTTCTTTTTAGCCTTCAACAGTGAATGGTGAAAGTCCCACCCCATATCCTTAAAACCTGTACAGTACAAATCCAAGAATTGTTCCAAACTCTTGTACAGTTCATAAATGACTATGATTTTATACAGTTCAGAAATATATCTAAGCTCCTTATTTCTGTATTATCTAAAGTTCTGGTAGTTCTGTATTATGTTTTTCACTTCTTGGGGGTAGATTTTTTTTTATTAAAGTCAAGATAATATTTCTAGACATATGTATTTCATAAATGACTTCTTGTTTTCCTATTAGGAGAAGGTCACTTTTCAAAAAGCTGGCTAAGCAGCCATCTCCCCTTCTTCATACGAGTCGGAGTTTCTCCTGCCTGAACCGATCACTTTCATCGGGAGAGAGCTTGCCTGGCTCACCAACTCACAGCTTGTCTCCCCGCTCACCAACACCAAGCCTTCGCTCCACCCCTGATTTCCCCTCAGGTGAGTATTTGTGGTTACAGATACTCAAGGAAAGAAAAGGGCCAACTGTTGATTGCTTATAAACCTGAGCAGCACTTTGGTTACTTTAGGGGATGGGACGTATTGTACTGTAGAGCACTCAAGAGATGAGAAAAGAAACCAGCTCTGAAAGCTAGTGTAAAAGAGTTACACCAGATCTTATATATAGTCTTAGAATATACAAACTTATATAGTCTTAAAATATACAAATCTGGTCCAGAGGGCAACATCTTGAATCAACTATTTTGCTTCTCTGTATAGAGAATTTGTCCTCCAGGAAGATCATACTGTAGTTTGGGATTTTCTACTACAACAGTAAAAAATCCAAATTTAATCACATCAATAAAGCTTATGAAAAAAAACTTCCTATATTATTCAGAATATATGTAGTCAGCCCTCCACCTTTGTGGCTTTGACTTCTGCGGATTTGTTTATTTGCAGATTCTCTCCAGGAAGCTCCAAGTCCTCCACTGCAACTCTCCCAGGTGTTGATCATAAAATTGTGCTGGAGAACCTACAGGTTTCTAGATATAATTATAAATTATCCAGGCATTTGTAGGTCCTCCAGCATGTTTCTATTATCATCTTCTGGCAGGTGTTCACCATAGAGTTGCACTGGAGGACCTGGAGATTTCTAGAGGGGTGTTCTCTTTTATTTGAGGTTTTTCCACATTCACAGGGGTCCTTCACCACTAACCGCAGAGATTGTGGAGGGACCACTTTATACTGGCATGTATTCGCTCTGTATTAATATCAGCTTCAAGAGGCCAGTACTTTGCCAAATAGGTGAATACAATGTAGAAAAATCTAAAAGTAGGTCAGGTTTAGTTAATGTAAAATTTCAGGGGGAAAGCAAACAAGGAAGATTCAAAGCCAGTAATGATAAAATCCTGTTGGCTTCCACAGATAACACACATACACATACACACACACACACACACTCTGTCTCACACACACACACACACACACACACAATCTGTACATTGAACAGAAACATTTTTTCATGGTTTATTTTTTTTTAATGCAAAAAGGAAACCAGTGAAGTTTTGTTTGTTTCTCTCCCAGGTACAAATTCCTCTCAAAGTAGTTCTCCCAGTTCAAGTGCACCCAACTCTCCAGCTGGCTCAGGGCATATTAGACCCAGCACCCTTCATGGATTGGGTCCCAAGCTTGGTGGGCAAAGATACAGGTCAGGAAGACGAAAATCAGCTGGCAGCATTCCTCTCTCACCGTTGGCACGAACTCCTTCTCCCACTCCTCAGCCAACATCCCCTCAGCGGTCACCATCACCTTTATTGGGGCATTCAGTTGGAAACACAAAAATAGCTCAGGCTTTTCCTGCCAAAATGCATTCTCCTCCCACTATTGTCAGGCATATAGTTAGACCTAAGAGTGCAGAACCACCAAGATCACCGTTGCTCAAAAGGGTTCAGTCAGAAGAGAAACTTGCCCCTTCTTATGGCACTGACAAGAAACACTTGTGTTCACGCAAACACAGCCTGGAGGTAACTCAGGAAGAAGTTAATCGAGAAGTATCTCAACGAGATATAACCCTTCAAAGCCTTGAGGAGAATGTTTTAGATGCCCCGTCACTCACACGAGTGAGGCCTGCAGAACAAGGTTGCTTAAAACGTCCCATTTCCAGGAAGCTGGGTAGGCAGGAATCAGTTGATGAGTTGGACAGAGAAAAACTGAAAGTTAAGATAGTTGTGAAAAAGCAAGATCTGGCTGAAAAACAAGAATATTTGCAAAAAGCAAACACTGTACATGAACTTTGTGGTGAATCAGAAAGTTCTGTTACCTCTTCTCTGGAGGAAAAAGATGGGAGGAAAACATTTCCAAAAGCTTTGGACAGATCAAACCCCTCTGAAAATAAAATGGTAGCTCTGGAGATACAATCAGTAGGTGGCATGCTAAAGGACACCCTTCAAAAGAATGCAAGTATGAGATCAAATGATTTTATTGCTTCAGATGTACACATACAATGTCATGGGCCTTCATTTAATGAACTCAGTCATTTGTCTTACGACTTCAAAAGAACTCCCGCTTCATGTACCTTGCAGGATGTTCTGCCTCAGTCATCTGACAAGATGCTGAATGGAAAAGGAGAAAATGTAGATAAAACAGCGCCAACAAAAGAATTTGTCAAATTGGAAAGATTAGATAGTAAGCTTGCAAATATTGATTATCTTCGGAAAAAAATGTCCTTTGAAGAAAAAGATGACAGCCCCTGTCCAGTATTAAAGTCCAAACTGACATCAACTGTGCATGAGTGCCATCAGCTCAGTTCAGTCAGACCTATAAATGTGCTGCAGGATTCCAGTTCAGTTGCTGAAAGCCGACCTTTTATCAGCAGTGCTCATGCTACTCAGATTAATTCTGTTGCTTTTGTTCCCCTCAAAGCCTTGAATGTCCGAGCAGAAACTAGTATGGAGAAATCAGCCATGATTTCTACAGAGTCACCTGTCCGAAAGAGTCCTTCAGAATATAAGCTAGAAGGAAGGTCTGTATCTTGCCTGAAACCTATCGAAGGCACATTAGACATTGCATTACTTTCAGGCCCACAGGTTTCAAAGACAGAAGTATCTTCATGTTCATTTCCAGGAGGTCAAAATACCAAAAATGATGCTGTGCTATTCACATGCCCAGGTGGTAGCAGTATGAAGGTTGAGCCATCTTCTCCAAACGAGCAGCCACAGATCTTCCAACAATCCAGTCCTTACAAATCCAGTCTGTCTCCATGTTCAAAGCCAAATAAAAACACACAGAGCTCACCAGCAATATCTGTTACAATTGAACAGCAACCAGAAAAAACACTTTCCAATCTCAGTGCTAAATGTGATACCTCTGTACGGGTGATTAACCAAAAAAAGGAGGTAATCCAACTTAGTGCAAATGATACTAAATCTCATAGCATCCAGAACCAGAGTTCTACCATGACAACCAGCAAATCTGCCCACCAACAAGGTAATTTTGAAAAAGCCAAACGAAAAGAGAAGAAACCTTCTAAAGAAGTGCCTGACAGCCACACAAGGGCTCAACAGAGCGACGATATCCTTCCAGAGAAGCCTGGGATAACCGAGGATTCCCCAACAAAGAGATCTGTAACAGAAGTGCCCCCAAGTCAAAGCCCTAAACACACTCCAAGATGTTCTTTTGATGCAAATTTGCAGCCACAAACACATGGAACAGGAATAGTACGCGTAACAGGTTCAAAGATGAAGGCCAAAGATATCAAGGATATGCTCAAACAATTTCCAAAAGAGGATGGCAACACTGGTACTGAATTTTCAGGAGATGATTTGGGCATACAGAGAGCAAGTCCATATTGCAAGCCTGAAACTACAGTCCTCCAAATGTCTTTACAAACATTTTCAGATTCTAATGCTGCTAAACAAGAAAAAAATATAGTTAGTGTAACTGTACAAAAGGACAGCCCTCGAGATCTGAAAGCAAAAGAACAGAGGCAATCTAAGACTGCACTTCCAGCTAGTGAGAAAGAATCCAGCTTTGTTTCTAGACAACAAAGTAGCAATTCTGAAATTCCTTCTGTAAGGCAATTGTCCAGTGGAACATCCATAGCCGATGTGCCTCTGTATTACAGCAACCAAGATAATCTCCAACCAGCATCAGATACAGAAAATAGCACTGTTAAATCAAGACAATTGTCTGACACTTGTTCTTCTAATGTGAAGAATTCTGATAAACTGATACAAAAGCAAATAGCTAAAAATGCAAAAGAAAAAGAAAGTGGTGTTCAGACTTTGGCTGGTTCTAGGAAGGAAGGGAAAAATGTAGGTTTCGCATATTCCTCAAACTCTCAAAAAAAATTAAATAGTGAGCATATCCAGGTGGAACGGCATCTGCTTATTGAATGTGGATCAGAACCCACAAGCCAAACAAATAGTACCATGTCTGACAAACAACTTAAATCCTCCATTAAAAGCCAGGGAGCAGCAATGTCACCAGACAACACTAAGCATTTTCAAAGACAGGAGATGACAAGCTTAAGTGACCCTGTTGATCAAAAGCCATATCATATACGTAACAAACAAAACATGCCTCCAAAAGTATCTGCTGTAAAAGAAAGTCCCTTGTTGAATAAACAGTCAGACAAGGGCCCAAGCAATCAGACCAGCATGGCAGAAAAACAACCTGAAGCAAAAAAAAGCACTGAAGCACTTTATTTTCAAAATGACCATGGGAAATCAGATCCTAGTCTTTCCCTTCCTAGCTGTGATACTAGAGGAAAATCTGTGGACAAGACAGTCACAGGTAGCAAGAATGTTCAGGACGCTAAAGGCAGAGGACATATGAATCAGAAACAGCTAGCAGAAGGGAGCAAGCAGCATGCGGCAAAACATTCCTCCTCAGTTTCTTTGCAGAGTTCATGCCGCACAGCTGCAGTTACTACAAAGCCACTTGACTGCTCATCCAGCTTCTCTGAATCTAGACAGGAAGTCCATGTTTTGCTTTCAACAAAAGCTAAGCTGGGGCCATCAGAGCCACTTGCAGCCAGCTGCAAGGAAGTGAAAAAGCAAACCAGTTCTTCCATAGCAGATGGCAGGGCAGAAATTACTAAAAGTGTTTCCCTGTTGGGCATGCACTGTACTCCATCCCCTGTGGAAGATCACATTCCAATTTCTGATTGTGGGGGAAAGGTGAGAAACCAAGAAAGATCTCACTCTGCTAACACTGTGGACATAAAGGGGAAAGACCCCATTCTGCCTCAGTCTTCTGCTGTAAGAAAACAGAATGTAGGTAAAGATTTGCCAAAGTCAGGGACTTCAGCTGACTCTCTAAATGCACTTTCATTTGACAAAGACTCTGCTCGGCAGAGACGAGGAAAAGACATCTCAAAAAGTAATCCCCACAAAAAAACCTCCTAATATCAAGGCTTGCACCTAGGACTTCTTACCTAAAAATGTAATATCTCATTTTACCTTTAGAAAACAGCACTGTGTAGTATTTTCTTGCAGAAAAATACTCAGCGCCACTTAAGCAGGGTGTGTAAAGAAAGGACTTGTTTTTCCCCCCTCAAAATGCCTTCCCAAATGTAACCGGTTAAACTGTTACCATATTGTATTTGTACAAAAATACTTTTACAATTTGAAAAACACATTGCAGGGGCAGGGAGGGGGTAAATAGCAAATGGTCTATAAATACTTCATAGTATGTTGTTCTGAATGTAGTGTATCCACTTTGCTGCTGATTGCATTATTTCCTCTACCTTTTTATGATAGTAGCTTTGCCACTGGTTTGCCATAATCTAAAAAGAAGCAGAATTACTAAAACCTGGGCCTAGGCTAAACCCACAAATATACTGGTATTATGTAAGGACAGAGGACAAAATGTCCCCCACTTTGTACTTCCTCAAAATTCTATACTTAACTATGAAATTTAAGAAAATAGATATCTAGTTGCTGTCAGTGAGTTTAGGTGCGTATTTTAAGAGTTTGAGGTTGGTAGTATTGTAGTGAGCTAGATTTATTAGTTTATATAGCTAACCAAACTGCAGCTCTTTAGTGCACAGTGTCTGCCTTTTGGTTAAGCTATGCTGGGAATAATGGAGGGAAGAGTCTGCATTACTATTGTTAACTCATACCATGCCATTCACAATCTAGTTTCTGGTAACGTGACAGCTCTGTGTTCACCTTTCCTTCATTAGATCCTAGGCTGAGTCTATAGTGACTTTGCAGTGAGCCCGGTTTGTACTGTTGGTTCAGGCCATAGTTATTTAAAACCAGACCTTTTGGTAGGAAGCTGGTGCAGAAGCACATAGCTTAAACTATTAAACCATTTTTCATTACCTTAATGAATCATCTCTGTTATCATGATACATTTGAACATTTAGTGGTTCAGCTTTCTTTTCTATTTTATGACAAAAGGTGGTGAAGTTGTGGGGGTGAGGTAAAGCCGTGGGTCCCCCCCCCCAACAGTGTACCTAGATATTATATCCAGCTCATGATAATATTTTAATACCTAGCTGGGGCCTTATGTTGTAGAGTCGCTTGCTGTTTTTAGCAAGTCATCCTAGGTTTCACATTCTTTTTGAAGTACATTAAGTAACTATATACATTTCATATTGTGACCTTTATTTGTATTGGGGAAAAAAGTAAATGTGTTTTTTTTAAAGAATAAAAAGGTGGTTTTGTAAAAAGGGGGGGCATATTTGAGCTATTTGGTGCTAGAATTTGAGTGTCCTTTTTACTTTTGCTAAGCCTTATTTGAATTTTGTGCATTGTGGAATGTGTCTAATTTGTCTGATTAAATTTGGAGCAAAAGTGTTTGGTTTGGTCAGAAACACTCCTGAAAAATGATCACAGTTGAATCTGCTACAGTGACAGGGATCCATTTTTTATATGTTTTCTCTTCTATATTCATTTACAAAAGTTCATTTAATGGTGGCCTCCCCATCAAGATATTTTCCCTCTCCATTTTCCAAACCATAGTAATCCAAACTTAATGCAACTATGAGTGTTGTTTGTACAATACCAGCGTGATAAATGCAATTTCCCTGGGGAAAAAAAAAGCATTGAACCAGTTGGGATTTTACTCATTTGTAGAAGTCTTTGCTAAGACAATAAAAATACCAGCAAGCCTCTGCAATTTTCTTTGAAGTGCTAGTGCATTCATTTCCTTTATATGCCCTCATGAATTATTTAGAACAATTGGGTGTTGTTTTTTTAAGGAGCATGGTCCTGGCATTTACAGTCTGTGTCTGTATTTTGGGAATGAATTCGCCGAACATTAATGCACTCCAAAATCATGACATTTCTATTTGGGAGGTATTTAATAGTTTACAGCTACTTGCATTTAAAAACCTTCCATTTGTTTCCTTTAAAGCACATCTAGCTTTCTTGTTTACAAATATATCTTTTTAATGTATATTTTGTATAGCGCTTTATCACTTCTGCCAAATATTTTTTCCCCCATTTGGAAGTGGAGTAGCACCTAAGCTTGCATTCATGTAGTTCCTGTTTGTTGATGTTTAACTTGGAGTGAACTGTTAAAGATCCTCTTTAAATGTACTTTGTCAGTCTCTGTGTGGTTCTATATTAAATTGACCCTTTGTAGCACTTCTTACTGTAGATGATCAAATTATTAAAAAGAACATTTGTTAGGATCTGTGCAATAAAGTGTTTGCAGTCTTATTTTCTTTAAGAAATCCCCATCTGAATGTCATAACCAGGGGAAATTGAATAAAACTATTTATACTTATGCAGTTGCAGAATGTTAAAATAAAACTGAGCATGCAAGGGAATTGAGTTTGTTTCTTGAAATGGCTTCCGTCAATATAGGTTTCAATAAGCAGCCTATAAGGGAATGAAACACCATAGTGGCATATGCTTTTGCTTTTGTCCCACTGATAAATACACTGATGAATAGATATTCCTGCATCTTCACAGCAGAGATTCAGAACATCCCAAAGCTCTTTGATGCATTTTGGTGAGAGCTTCACTCATTCCAGCGTGCATATGCCAGTGCAGCTCATGTATTTCCCTCCAGGGAAAGAGCCACAAGGCTCCTCCCTCACTCCACTCCCACAGACCACTTATTAGAAATGGATATCTAAAGGAAAAAGCCTTACTACACATATTTTACTGGAAGCTCTTATGTCCATATGTGCTTGGAAGTTTAAAATGTTGCTGCAGAAATGTGTTTTTTGGATGAATATGTTTGGCATGGGGATATTGTGATTTTTTTCTTTTTGCCCTTTTGGAAGTTTGTTGCACTTGCAGTCAAATTAAATAGAAATAAGTCATTTTTCCAGATATCACCATGTTTAAACTAGGAATTTACACCCCACAAAAAACTAGGCTGCCCCAAATTATCCACCTAAAGATGTAGGGGCTTTTTGTGTCTGTGATATAAAATTGTTTCTGTCTCAGACCTAATAATTAATAATAATAATAATAATAATAATAATATAATAATGTTTTATTTATAGCCCGCTCTTCTGTATCCAATCGGAGCAGGTTATATCAATTAAAAAATACAAGATAAAATATACACGACCCATACCCAACCACCCGCCCATTAAAATTGAATTAAACTAACATCAATTAAAACAACATAATAAAAATTACAATTTAAAACAACAACCCATTGCATAGACATTTATTCTTATGCCACTGCCAAGCATAAAGTGCCATGCCCATGTCAATATTTCTCAACATATGTAAAATATAAATAAAGAATGGAAAATGTATAAACTCCATAATAACTTTTAGATTTCATACCTTCTTCCCTCTCCAAGACAGTAAGAATCATATTCAATCCAATGTTTTGTTTTGATACAAGTAATTATCAAGCATGATGCTCACCTCCATTAAGAAAATAATGAAGAGAGTAAATTCCACTGTAAAGTACTATTATACAGCAAGTCACATAGATCCACTTCCACACCTATAAAGTTTGGCCCAAATAAACCCAGCATACATAGAGTAGCCTATCAACCAGAAAAATTAGGCTCCTAACATGTTCTGTAACATGTAGGAGGAGAACTCTTTTTCAAATATGGTTGTGTCCCCATATTAGTACCTGCAACAAGTAGTGAGGTATCAACTCTTCTGATTTTCATGGTAAGCAAGTATAGCAGAGGTGACATCTCTGAAGGTGGCTGATCTCCAATTAAATGCAGTTACAGCTGACAAAATTCAGAGTTCAAAAATACACAACAAAAATACTACATGCATCTGAAAACAGATGGTGGTGTTATAGGCCATATTGAAATACACAGCCTTGATTTGTGCTCAAGGGAGCATAGCGCATTAGTGTCACCATAGCTGGATCTGATCTGGACACAATTGTCATCTTTGCTCTCAACTGGATGAGAAGGCATGAGGTGATGGAACAGGAAAATTTGTACTTCATATTGGAAAGCTCAGCACAATATATATTTTCCTCATTAAAAGCCCTGAGCAAATGTGGTGTGGGAGGAGTGGAACTGACCAGCTGTTGGAAGATGCAGGCATGTCTACTTTGAACAGCACTCAAACAGAGATGACAAGCTCTCACTATTCTAGGGAAGCACATTTTGTAATATTAAACTAACAGTTTAAGATTTGCTAGTACATTTATTTTGGTAAGTTAAAATATTGTAATTAACACACTTGAAAGCTGTTATGGGACGAGGGGCAATTTGTATGAATTCTTCTGTGTAAATAAATCTGAACAATATACAAACCAAGAATTCCTTATTGTTCGATGTTTTCTAGTTGCTACAACTAAAAGAAGCTCATGTGAAAAATAGATATGTACTTAAGATTATTGCTTTGTTTTTGTGTGCCTCCTAGTTGTTTCTGACTTATGGTGACCTAAAATGGCCACCCTTTCCTGAAGGGCACATCTTTATTTTTTTACTTTTTGAGTCCTGAATTGCAGGGTGCTCTCTGCCTAGCCCAGTGTATGTAATAATTGTCCTCCTTGGATCTTCTGAAACCATATTAAATAATGAAGAAAAACAACACTGTATTTCTTTGCTGCTAGATTTTTGTCAAATGTGAAGCACAGGACAAGAGGCCTTAATCTTTTTTTCTTACCAGTTCAATATAAATTCAAATCTTGTCTTTATTATGGGAAATGAGTGGTCTCGCAGAAAGTCTAACATACCTCCTTTTATTTCTTTTTGGAAGGAAAAATCTTTCTCACATTTCCAGGGCACATTAGTGCTGGCCTTTTACCTGTTTGCCATACCCAGCTTGCTTGCTGGGGTAAATTGTGGTTTCCTAACATGTTACTGCCAGAATAAACTCCATGCAGAGAATGCAAAACTGGACAATTTTGTTCTCTTTCCCCACATCTTGCAGCAATTTCCCCCAAACTGCCTCATATCAGAATAGTGTAAAGGAGTGCGCTATTGATGTAAAAAGGATCAGGAAATACATTCAATGTTAGAAAATGCAATTTCCTTGTAAATTCCTTCTTATGAATATGTTCTTTGATGTTACTTTTCTGTATTTACTTTTATCCAGGAGCTTAAATGTGTTGGTACTTTCTCTGTAAAAACCGTATGATCAAAATGAAGGTCACTCCAATTACTGTTATCACAACAAAGGTAATCAATATTACCTTTGCAGTGCTATATCCACAAAACAGATTTACAAAGAGGAGCTTAGTACCTGCTAGTGACTTGGGCTCAGAGCAGACTGTCTCTTCAAAGTCTTCAATTTTATCTATGTTTTGCTTGTACCAGGTTAATAATCCAGTATTGGAACAGGTGCATTCCAGAGGATTGTAACTTAAATTGATTATGCTCTGGCCAGATAAGTTAGTCAACATATCACGTGGGATAATATGGATCATGTTATTGGCAAAATTGAGATAGATGTTCCTGAGATTGGAAAAGGCACCTGAATTGAATGTAATAAGGTTGTTGTGGCTCAAGTCCACATGCCGGAGCTTCCTGAGGGTGGAAAAGGCTTTGGTTCCTATAGCAAACAACTTGCAGTAAGATAAAATTAACACCTCTAAATTGCACACTTGCTGAAAAAGTTTGTCATCCAGAATGATCCCAGATTCAAAATTATTTCCTTTCAGATTTAAGACATGAAGAGATTCTAGACCTTGCAAGATGTGCTGGATATTTGGACCAATCTGACAGAAAGAAAGGTTTAGGATCTCCAAAAATTGCAGATTGCTGAAAGGTCCTTGGGAGGCATTAGTGGTGACTATATGGGTGAAAGCCAAATCCAGAAGCTTCAGGTTAGCAGATTCATTAAATGCTATACTGTGGAGCAAAAGTTTTCTATTGTAGCTCATGTTAACATGTTGCAATGCACTTAGAGCAGCGAATTGCTTCCTGCAGCAGTCTGAGTCTTCTATCTGACTGTTGCTCAAGTCAAGATACTGAAGTTTTGACAAAGATTCTAAACATCTGGTCCCCAAATCCAACTCCTTTGAATTTCCTCTGATGTAGAGGTGGGTGACAGTGGGGAAAACAGAAGATCTGATGTCACAAAGGTGCACAAATTTGTTCTCATTGAGATTTAATTCCTTCAGTCTATCCATCCTATAAAGCCCAAGGGGTACCTCAAAGAGGGAAGTATGGGTCAAGTCTAGCGTTTGGAGTTTGGTCACCCACTTGAATGTTTCACTAGAGACATTTAGAAAAGTACGATACTGCAGAGTGAGGTAGTCTACAGACACATTGCTGATGCCCTGCAATGCAGAGGGACTTATTGGAAGAACGTCTGAATCCACAAAAGCCCCAAGCTGAAGAGCAACATTTTGTCCACCTTGTAACCCTTTCAAAATGACAGAAACATTAGCACAGCTGCTAAAATCCAAACCGTAGAAAGAAATAGAGCTAAAAGCTCCAGGGTCAATATGCACAATATCATTCCCTTTTAGGACAAGAGTCAGATTGCTGAATTGTTTTAATGGTATTACATCTTCAGCAGATATTCTTTGGATGTTGTTCATCTGAAGATCCAGATATTTTAGACTTCTAGTTTTGAAACTTGGTGGGAATTGTAGAGACTGAATGTAGTTGTTTCCTAGTATCAGTGTTTCCAGCTTATCCAGATCCTGCATTGGGATAAACGTTAAACTAGTGAGTCCTGTTTGGGTTAGGTCAAGGTGCTTCAGTGACAGAGGTCCTGTGAATGCTGTATCTCCAAGGAAAAGAAGATGATTTCCAGTCAAGACAATCGCTTCTAGGTAAGAATTGCTTTCAAAAGCACCTTCATATACCCAATTAATCTGGCACCTTAAAAGCAACAAACAATTCTTGAATTAATGCACAAAAATATGCAAAATTAATATCTTAATCCCTACAATCTGTGGATACAATCAAAATTAGAAAAACAAAGGCAGCTGTGTTCATTCCCATGAACAGAACAAAATCAAAAGCTACTTGTGGATAATACCTTTATTAGGATAAATTTATTAGGAAATGTCACAGAAATGTGCAGACTTTCACATTTTCCCAATGTGAAAAAGCCGGGGGGGGGGGACTTCTTCAAGGAAACAATAGGTTTCCTTGTTAACCTTCTTCCCACCCTCCACTTTTTCTTTTTTAATAACCACTTAGCCTAATGAAGAGTTCTGGACAACCTGAAAAAATCCCAACTTTTGTGGAATTTTAGTTTGTCCCAATTAGAGAGGTATATCTTTGTTTCATTCTTACCTGAAAGAACAAATAATTTCAACAGTTTTCTACCTACAGTGAGATTACTGTAATGCACTCTACATGGGGCTACCCTTGTGCCTAACCCGGAAACTACAACTGTTCCAAAGTATGGCAACCAGGCTTATTGCTGGAACATCTAGGAGAGAGCACGTAACACCAGTGCTTAAATCTCTCCACTGGCTGCCAATCAGTTTCTGGGCACAGTACAAGGTGTTGGTTTTAACCTTTAAAGCCCTACATGGCTTGGGTCCATCCTACCTAAGGGACCGCCTCTTCCCATATGAAACCCCCCCCCCCTGCACAATTCGGTCCTCTGGGAGGAATCTGCTACAGCCCATGAAGACCAGACTGGTCCAGACCTCCCAGAGGGTCTTTTCAGCTGTCGCCCCCAAGCTGTGGAATGACCTGCCAGATGATATGCGTCTTATTCCATCTTTAGAAGGCTTCAAAAAAGCCCTAAAGATGCATCTCTTCCGGCAGGTCTTCCCAAAGAATGTGAACACCTCCTGGCTCCAAACCTAGGCCCTAGTGTCTTCCAGCCTTCCTTTCCTGTGTTTTTTCCCACCCCCTATACAACCTAGGTTTTTCAGGCCCGTTTCCCTGTTGCTGCTTTTTATTGTCTTATTTTGTTTTATTCCATGTTTTTAACTCTACTGTGATAGAGTTCTTAAGGGGAGTAGTTAGGGAAGGGATGGGATATTTTAACTGACATTGTTTTAACTTTTGCTGTAACCCACCCCGATTGCTTGCTCAGAGAGGCGGGCTAGAAATAAAATTATTTATTA
The DNA here is from genome assembly GCA_034509955.1 of Urosaurus nigricauda. Classification (NCBI taxonomy): domain Eukaryota; kingdom Metazoa; phylum Chordata; class Lepidosauria; order Squamata; family Phrynosomatidae; genus Urosaurus; species Urosaurus nigricauda. The sequence goes on from JAOEGL010000002.1 coordinate 38,869,250, forward strand.
TTATTATTATTATTATTATTAGATTTTCTGATACTCAATGATTCTGATTCTCAATGATTTTTGCTTTTCAAACAAAGTTTGCTTTAAAAACATTTTTGCAAAAAGTGTAAATACTGAAAACACTGTTTTCAGCACAAAAATTTTGCTTATATTTTGTGCAAATTGTGTTTTTAAAAAAAAAAGAAAAAAGAAAAAAGACTTAGTTTTGTGCATATGTCCAGGGTGGGGTAGGAATCTCATTATTTATTTTCTAAACAGGCTGTCTTGATGTGTTGAGATACTCTTTCTTATCAACGATGAGAAAATTCGCAAGTATTCTTTAAATCCCCAGTCCTAATAAAGGACTTTTTATTCATTTTTCAGTGATTACCTGCATTTCGGTGTAGGGTTGTTGTTTTTTTTAATAAAAATAGACTTGCTGCTTCTTTTTACAATTTTCACAGAATTGAAGCAATGCAAGACAATAAGCAAGGCTAAAAAGGAGATGACTGTTTAAAATATTCCTACTTTTATCCCAGTCTAAAGCACGTGGTCAGGACAGCAAAAGCTATTTAAAAAGAAGAATGCACAAGCTAGGAAAGGCTTGAGCAGTTTGCTTTCTGCCTGAGGCTACTGAGAAGGGCAAGATCCTGTCCTTTCCTTTGAATTAAGTGAGTGCAAATGACTCTTACACACTGAACTCAGATTGCAGCAATTGAAGTAAACAGAGTATAAAAGAAAAGAGGAGAGAGAAACTGGGACATTTTAAAAGTGGCTGAAAAATTGGATGACAGAGGATTAATTGGTACTCTCCCTGCCAAATTGGTACAATGTATGTAGAGTATATGCAATATTGCTTTAGCCAGAACTTTGGGGAAATATTCTTTGTGTATCAATATATAGATGCCAGAAATTACAAGATCTGCACTGTGGCTGCATCATATAAAAATGTGTGAAATAAATGAAATAAAGGTCTCAAGAGTAAGAGAATCCTTGGTATGAAAGGAGAATAACCTAAGAGCTTGCAGTTGGACCTGGGCTGGGAGCAACTGGACTTGGGAATCCAGTCTATGTTAACCCTTCTATTGAGTTCTGGTAGCTACAGAAACACATCTTTCAGCTTCTGAAAATGAAGTTACCTGATTACAGTTTGCTTTTTGTTTTTTTTACTAACTCTGTGCTGCTAGACCGCTGCTTAAAACCCTACTTCACTGAGCCTGTTTTTGGATTCTTTTACTATGTTTGATCTGAGATTCACTGAATACCTCTGGGTAGTATTGTAGTCTTTCTGGCTGTTGCCTTTTGAACTGGTGTGCATTATCCTTACTATAAGGAATATGTTCATCATTAGCATAGTAAACTAGTATCTCACCAATATATCAGTTACCAATGTGCACACTCCTTTGGGCTTTTCCATGCCCTGGCTCACTCTGCCGAGGGAGTTCAAACACAGGAGAATAAGAGTTGAATGAATGCCCCTCCTGGCTTCTCCACTGCCCCTCCTGGCTTCTCCAATGCAACAGAGAATGAGGTGTGGTCATATTTCCCTCCTGTTCCTTCCCACTGCCTTGCTTGCTAGGCAACTGGTAGCCTTCTCTGGGTCTAGGTGGGTAGTGGCTGGCCAGGCAAGTAAGGCAGAGGGTGGAGGGAGGGGCATTCCACTATCTCCCCTCCTGACATCCCATTTCAGGCACCTGCACCAAGTGTTACCAACCCTAGTGATGCCACTGCTTTGTATATTCCTAGATTCATTCCTTCTCACTTGCTGCCCCTCACTCCTACCTTCTTCCCCCACATGCACGCCTCATCACTTCTCTGACCAGTTCCAAAATTGTGTTAAAGACTGTATTGTTTAGGGAAGTATTCCCAGATGTGTACCCTTGTCTGCCCCAGGATGCCTCGTTTTAACTATGTATTAAGAAGCCGAGCCCTCCCTCCAGTCCATCTGCCTTGGTCCGGGTCTCAGAGGGAGAGAAGAACTGCTTGACCTCATCCCCTTCCCCACCAGCTTTCCCTTCTCCTTTTGTGTCGTGTCTCTTTAGATTGTAAGCCTGAGGGCAGGGAACCGTCTAATTACAGATTGTATGTTCAGCGCTGTGTAAATTTACAGCGCTATACAAATAGAGGTTAAATTATTATTATTATTATTATTATTATTTATTTATTTATTCCTGAATGGCAGAGGATTGGATTGAATGGCCTTTATTGTCTCTTCCAACTCTTCTATGATTCTAACTCGCACCTGTGAAATGAAATAACCATGTCAGCTATGCCTTGGTTAAGTAAATAAAAAGCTTTTGATTCTTATATAGGCCCCTTGAAAGCTTCTCCCAAAATGGATCCAGGAATGATTTTCCTTTCAGTAGCCTCCATTTTCCTTATGATTTCCAGCTTACTTACAGATCTATGTTTTTGTTTTGTTATTTTTTAACATACTGGCTAGATATGGTGAGGCAGGCTAATCTGATTTTCCTTTCACCTCTCTGTTATGCTTTTTTGGCATTATTATTATTATTATTATTTTCCACCTCTTCAATAAGATCGAGGCGGTGTACATCATGAAAACATTATCCCCCCTTCCATAAAATGAGTCTACGCAACAAACATTTTAAAAATAAATTAAAATCATTTAAAATAGTCATAACTGAAGCAAGACATCTTGGGGCAGTCATTGGGGCAGTCCATATCAGTGGGGCTTGATCGATCAATCAGGGAAGGCCTGTCGGAAGAGATCCAACTTGGCGGCCTTTTAAAGCTGTCAAGATTGGATATATGTTGGATCACTTCTGGCAGGCCGTTCCATAATTTAGGAAAGGCCCTCTGGTTAACCACAGCCAGCCTGGTCTTTGTTGGCTGCAGTAAGTTTTCCCCAGAAGACCTAAGTGTGCAGGGTGGATTATATGGAAGAAGGAGTTCTTGCAAGTAAGCTGCACCCAATCCATAAAGGGCTTTAAAGGTTATTACCAACACATTGTACTTTGCCTGGAAACTAATAGGCAGCCAGAGAAGAGATATTATATGTTATATGGTCACCTCTAGATTTTCCAGTGACTAATCTGGCTGCCATATTTTGGGTTAATTGAAGTTTCCTAACTAGGCACAAGGGTAGCCCCATGTAGAGCGTATTACAGAAGTCAAGTTGTGAGGTTAACAGCGCATGTACTGCCGTTTCCAGGTCCCCTGGCTCCAGGAAGGGTCGCAGCTGGCATATCAGCCGAAGTTGATAACAAGCACTCCTGGTCATCACATCTATCTGGGTTGACATAGGAAGGGACAAATCCAGGAGCACTCCCAAACTGCAAACACAGTCCTTTAGGGGAAGTGTGACCCCATCCAGAACCAGTTGACATATCTACTTACCTGGATTGGGGGTACCTATAACAAATACCTCCATCTTAATCTGGATTCAGTTTTAGTCTGCTTTTCCTCATCCATTCTATTACCACTTTAAGACATTAATTCAGAGGAGAGATGCCATCCTTAGTTACTGTTGCAGTCCGAGGCATGGAAAAATATAGCTAGGTGTCATGAGTGTACTGATAACACCCCACCCCATGTCTCAGGCATGCTCAGTAAGGGATTCTAGAGGCAGCTGCTATTTACCTTGCCTTTCTGAATAGGCCCACAAGCTACAGGGGGATCAATTAGAATAGAAACACATTCTTTCCCGGCTCAAGCTACATTCCATTGTTTACTGCAGACACACTGCTGCAATCTGGCAACAAAAGTCTGTTTTTTTTCCAGTCCTCCATCATTCTCCCAGTACTAATGCTGCTAAAAATGTCCAGTTAGACAAAGGATGAGGAGGAATATAGGTGCTGGGTAGGCATAAAAAGACTTCTTCTTCTTTGTCAGAGGTTTGTTATTATTTCAAGATACAGCAACCTGTAGGACAGATTTTTAAACATGAGAAGTTTTATATCTATGATTAGGATCTGAGTCTTTTGGAAATGTTGACTGCAACCATAAATATCTTTTGCTTACAAAGCTGAGAATAAAAATACAAGTCATAAACAGGGGAAAAGACAAGGATCCACTGTACCTTGTTAAATCTAAATAGATCAGATTCTTCAACTTGCTGAATGATGAGGGATACAGTGAATACAGGAAATTAAAGCTGAAATCAAGGACTTTGGTTGTGAAAGGCAGTTGATCTGGAATCTTGGTCAGTTCTAAACCTTCACAGCTGTAGCTTCTGTTAGCAATAAGCTATGAAAAACAAATATTACATATATTATGCACATAGATTAATGTGTACAAACATATCTGCTGACACAATGCATTTCTATAGTGCTGTGTGTTTAATGAAAGCAATGTGTTACTCTGAAACCTACCTAGTGATCCAGCATGGAGGCCAAGAGACTGGAAAATATGATATTGTTCCATCAGTAAATCTGATTTGGTCTGTCATGACAGTATGCTATATAGGAATCTGACATAAACTATTCTTTTCTTCTTGGACGTTATAGAAAATATAAATGTTACACAACAAAATGCATTGCTACAGGAATGAATGTATGCAAGTGGTCACAGTTGGGGGCATTTTGTCCCCTTCTTTTGAAGCCTTGTTCTGACCCACTCATATGAATTAAAGCAAGGCTGTGATTTCTTTCTTATGCTTAGTTATTGCCCAACTGAATTAGCCAACATTTTATTGAATTTGACTAGTGAAATGACAAAGCACCTGGGCATAACCATCCCACGTACTGCAGGCCGTGTGTGGCCCAAATGGGCAACCATTTGCTGTTTGCTACCATGCACAGAAGTCACGGTTAGGAATGTTCATAGGCCAAATGAATGACATTTGTTTTGCTACAATTGGCAATCCTTAGCTGCTTGGAAACACTGCTAATTAGCTTGTTTTGACACCATGCCCAAAATTATATTGTGTAGAGTTCAACATGGAACACTAATTCCACATACAGACGCTAGAACAAATTGGCTTCTTTAAATACACTGGAGACCTTAACGGTGCTGAATTATTTGTTTGGGAGCTTAAAAATAATGGGGAACACAACCACTACCAGACAAGAGAGAGGTCCTACTGCCTGTTTGCTGCCTCTCCCTGTAGACTATTGCCTGAGGCACCTATTCCCTTCAGGATCTGGCCTCCTCAGGTACTGAGCCAGATTACCATCTATCCTCTTCTGGAAAAGACAAATGAGCTGCCTGCTCGAGGGAGCAAAGAAATCAAACTTCTCTGCCATCAATGCATTTGTAGAGCATCATCCAGCAAAACTGTTTTGAGTGGTCAAAGCTGTCTTCCACACTCTGTCACACAAGATGAGAGCATGCGCCACTCAAAAAAAGAAGAAAGCCTGCTGTGAAGAATTTGCTCTACACATTGCAGACATTTTTTTCCTCTTTTTAATCTGCTCTGATTTGGATGCTGCAGTTTCAATCTGGGTAAAGTGTGGCCCATGAACTCCATGCAGCCCCTGGGGTAATTAAAATCAAAGTTTTTTTTAATGCCCCCCAAACTTTCTAGGACATGTAGAAGGCATTTTTGCCACATATTTGGGAGCCCTGGAACATTTTAATCTCGACAGGCCTTTTTTAAAACATGAAGTGAACAGGAAGTTGCTTCTGGTCTCTTGCTAAAAAAATAGCAAGTATGTTTATAGCAAGTACATTTCTATACCGCTTATCAGTGCACTTAAGCACTCCCTAAGTGGTTTACAATGTGTTACCTAACTGCCCACAACATGCTGGGTACTCATTTTAGCGACCTACAGAAGGATTCCCCTGAGCCCCTGGCTGGTATTGAACCCACAACCTTGTGGTTTGTGAGTGAGTGGCTGTAGTACAAGCTACCTCACCACCAGGGCCTCTCTGGGGCCCAAAATGCTGCAAAGTGTCTCTGCAGCCCCAAAGGGCATTTGGGAGCAAACCAAATGTGGCCCATCCAAAGTCTACTGGATGGTTAATGCAGCCCTGAGCCTCTCACCCTTGCTGCAGTTGCCACAGATCTAGTGGATGTAACCTTGGCTCCTGTTTGTCCAGCATTACTGGATACATTTCAGTTTCTGCATTCAAAAGATATGGACAGGAACCTTGAAAAGATGACAGCCAGCACATGTGTAGACCTGTGTTTTTCCTGGATCATAAAGTAACTAGCTGAATGGATAGGGAGAGTAGTAAAGGTCTCATTTTGACAGTCACATCTAAGAGATGTGATGAGACTATTACTGGAGGGAGGGGCTGAATCCCATCATTCTAGAGAATTACTAGGCAATGTCCTATATCCCTTGCTTGGGTAAAGTACTAGAGCATGTGTCAGCCTTCCAGCCCCAGGAGTTCTTGGATGAGATCCATTTTCTAGCTCCATTTATCTCTGGCTTCAGGCCTGTTTATGGGATCAAAATGGCTTTGGATGATGACCTACACAGAGAACTGGACAGAAGAAGTATCTCCTTTTTGGTTCTGCTGGTCCTCTCAATGGCTTTCAGAACCATCAGTTGTGCTGTCCTTCTGTCCCACCCCTGGGCTCCCATGCTGTATAACATATATGTGAAGCCACTGGGAAAGATCACCCAGAGTTTTGAAGTTCAGCCCGATCAGCATGTTGATGCCACCAAACTGTTTATTTACTTTCTGTCAAATTCCACAGAAGGTGCTGTAATGCTAAATCAATGTCTGAATACCCTCCAGCATTTCACAGATCAAAACTGGACATGTGTGGCCGAGCAGCAAGAGTAATACCAAGATGACAAAAGTTTTAATGAGGAAAAACACACAAGCTAGGAGAGACTGCAGCAGTTTGCTTTTGCCTGCACCTACTGGGAAGGGCAAGATTTCATCCCCTACCCTCCTTTCCTCCATTAACTGAGTGCAAACTACTTTTATACTTTGAACCCAGTTTTCAACATTTCAAGTAAAGTGATCATAAAGATAGAAAGTGAGGACACTAAAGAAACAGGGACTTTTTAAATAAGTTGTAAAAGTGGGACAACTAAGGATTAACCTCTGTCAAATTGGGATGGTTGGAGGATAAGTATCTGCTATCAGTACTAGACTGCATGTGAGTGAACAAACTGAAATTTAATCCAGACAAGGCAGAGATGCTTCGGATCAGCTGAAAACAGATCAGGAAATAATGTATCAGTCTGTGTTGAATAAAATTACACTTTACATAAAATCTGACATTGGAGCTTGAGTGCAATGCTGGGCTAAGCCCTGAACCTGAATGTCAAAGTCAATGTGTTGGATGTGGCTAGAAGTTCATTCATACAGCTAAAACTAGTACACCAACTGTCCATTCCTAGACATGTCATGTATGGTTATAGTCTCACACACCTATTACATCTTGCTTGGATTACACAAGCCTGCAATGAAAAAAACAACAACTTTTTTTTCAATATTGTTGCTGTTTTTGATGTATTTTGGGGTTCTACATTTAAAGAAAACACAATAAAAATGTCATATCGCATATAGTTCTTTCACAAATTCAATATTTTTGTCAATTCAGTTGTTACTCAGCTCTGATGAAGTGTGGACGCTGATGTTCCAGTGCAATTTCTTTTAGTGCTTTTAGATTGATTTTTGTGTTTCATATCAGTGCATTAAAGTGCCTTGAATATCTATTAGAAGACTTTAGCCGCTTTCTTACTATTTGCACAATTCTTTACAGGATTATTTCATTCAGTCACAGATTACAACATAGAAACGTCAAAGCAAGTTGTGAAAAAAACCCTATATGATGGAGCAAACCTGAGGTCATTTTTGGATTCAGAATGCCAAATTTCCTACAAAACTAGCACACATTTTTTTCAAAAAGTTTTTTTTATGACCCTCAGCTTTGCAGGTCCATATTACTCATCTTGGGAATTGCCTTTGGGTCCAAAATGTTGTAGCCAAATGGATGACCAGGGATGGTTATATGGGATATGTAACTCCCTTGTTGCAACAATTATACTGGGTACTGATTCTTTTCTGGGTGGAAATCAAAATATATATAAAGCCCCATATAGCCTGACTTCAGACCATCTGATAGTCTATAGCTATGTATAAAGACTTGTCTGAGTTTTGACATCTTTGCCAGAGGGTTTTCTCTCAGTCCCCCCACTGTCATAGGTATGAGTGGAGAGGACACAGAAGAGTTTCTTCTTGGTAATTGCTCTCAGGGTGTGGTATTCCTCCCATGGAAAGCTGAGTTGGTCCCTCTCTGCTCTCTTTTTACCAACTATCAAAGATCTTTTAATTTTGACAGACCTCTAGCTGTTATTTGTTTGTAACAGAAAGTTCTTTTAATGGGGTGTGCTGTTCTCTTATCAGAGCTTGTTTGAGTTCCAAATAATGTCTTCCACTTTGGCCTGCCATGCTGATATCTTAGGAACTATATTTCTCTTCTGGAAGTCTGGGAAGGAAGATAGAAAGGGAATCTTACATACAGGCTTTCCATTTATTATTATTATTTATTTATGGTATTTATATCCCACTCTTCAGCCCTAAAGGTTATGCTATTATTCCTCTTAAGTAAAGACAAATTAAAAACATCAGCTAAAGCTGAGAGGGGAAATGGACATAAACATTATACATCTATGTCCTTTATATAGACTTGGAACAATTACTAAGGAAGGTCAAAGATGAAAGTACAAAGGCAGGCTTAATGCTGAACATAAAGAAAACAAAAATAATGACCGCAGAAGAAGAATGCTTCTGTGACAATTACATTCTATGCCATTTTTTTCCATGCAGGGCACAGATCACAATTTGGTTACACAATACGACCTGACAAGTACCCCTTTTCCATAACGCTTTGGAACAGAAGTGTTTCAAAGTTGGGAATTTTTTTTGATTTTAGAATACAAGTAGTGTAGCATGTACCTGTACTGTACTCTATTTACACGGCTGGATAGGTGAGAGACACAAGGCTAGAGAGAGACATCTATGAAATGATGGGAATCCAAGTGCACTACTTGGCACAAATCCACACCTCCCATCATTTCACAGATTGTCACATCTCTCTCCAGACATATCTCTCTTCAGTCATGAAAATACAGTAGAGGTACATACTATGCTACTTGTATTCCAAAATCCAAATCCAAAACATTTCAAAATCGAAGCCTTGAAGAGTCATATTGATGTTCAAAAAGGTTCGGGTTTTGGAGGTTTTGGGATTTTGGATTTCCAGATTAGGTACGCTCAACCTGTGCTATTTTCTCAGTGTTACAATACTAAATTGCCAAATGCCAATGTAAGGGCATTGAAAATGTTCCAGTGAAAACTGAGATTTATGCATATATATTGGAATCCTTGAACGATCTCTGTGAACTGCACAGTAACATTTAAAATAAGGAAAGGGGATAAAGTGAAGCTGTTAATACAGTGAAAAAAGTGAGATTGCAGGGGGAACAGTTTGTATTGTATCATTTTTAGAACATGGCTAGACAAAAAATTGAGCTAATATTTAATAAGTGAGAAAAATAGAACTGTGTACACAAATAATGCATTGCATCCCTCACTCCTCTGTTTTTCTTTAGCTTTAACAGTTAAAATTTGAAAGTATGTGCAAATACATCAGCCAGATCTTCTGTTTACACTTTACACAAAACAAGAAGGCAATGGCTTGATACACTGCAAAGCAGAAAGAATTATTTAGCTGTTAGTCCAAATGTGAATAGTCTTCTCTGATACAGCTATAAAGGACCTCTGTGCTTATGCATCAAGCATGTGAAGGGAAAAACATCACCCTAAGGTCTAGTTCTGCCAAAATTAGGTGCATTTAAACTGCTTATAAAGGAAAGCACCTGTTCAGAAGCATCAGCGGCACACACATTAAAGGCACCAGTGGTCTGTTTCATTACAACCCCCTCTGGATCCTGCAAACTCCTATCAAAACCTTGTCCTCTACAGTCCAATACACCCTGCAAAATGCTGTGTGCATTACATGGAAAATTGCTGTTCTGTTATCGCCACTTCTTTCTGTGTATTGTTGGAGTTTTAAAAAAAATAATTTTATTAGTTTACTTCTAACTGAAGATTCCACACTAAATGATAAGTTTAATATATGACAACATAAAAAAAATGTATTCAAAAGAAACACTGTCAAAGATAAAGTCATTTTTCCAGCCCTGTATAAATATACAGCCAACCCTCCATATCCATAGATTTTTTTTTTATCCATGGATTCAAGGACCTGTGATTTGAAAATATTTAGAAATTATATACATTTCAAAAAGCAATGATTTCCCCATTTTATATAAGGGATACCATTTTACTATGCCATTGTATTTAATGGGACGTGAGCAATCATAGATTTGTGTATCTAGGGAACCAAACCCCAGTGGATACCAAGGTCTCACTGTATTTTTCTTTCTTTCCCAGTGAATGCTCCTAAATCTACATGTAAAGGATCAAGGTTTCTTTTCACTGTTTATGCTGAAACCCCTGTGGTCTTGGCATGTCAGATGTATTGTTTACAAGAGCAATGAATCATAGAATCACAGAGTTGGAAACATCTCCAGCTAAATTATCCTCAGCATGTAGCTGTCCAGAGATGGAGACCCCCACCACCTCTATAGGCAATTGGTTTCATTGGCAAACCACTCTTACTGTCAAGACATTCCTTCCAATATTCAGTCAAAATCTTCCCTCCTTCTTGGAACCTTTTCCAACCTGTCTATATCCTTAAAATGAGGCACCCAGAAATGAACGTAGTACTCCAGATGAGGACTGAACAGAGCAAAATATAATGGAACTATTACTTCCCTTAATTTGAAAACTGTGCTTCAATTAAAGCAGGCCAAAATATCACTTGCCTTCTTTGCTGCAGCATCACTGCTGGTTCATGTTCAATTTATGATCAACAAGAATCCCAAGGTCCTTTTTACATGTAATATTGCTGAGCCAAGTATCTCCTGTCTTATACTTGTGCATTTGGTTTCTGTGGCCTAAATGGAGAATTTTGCATTTGTCTCTAATGAATTTCATTTTATTATTATTTCTCCCCAATTTTCTAGTTTTTCAAGGCCCTTTTTGATTTTCTTCCTGTCTTCCAATATGTTAGTCACTCCCTCCCAGTTTTCTTTCATCTGAAAACTTGATAAAGATGCCCTCAACCTCACAATCTAAATCAGCTGTTCCCAACCTTTGCTCCCAGGAGCCCTCAGGGCTCCATGTGCACTTCTCGGGTGCTCCACAGCTGCTCCAGGAAAATGAAAGAAATAAAAATTAAAGAATAAAAAACAAAAAAGTAGCACTACTCCTAAATACCATTAACTTGTAAGACATAGGGTAGGCCTCTTAGGGGCTCCGCCATAGAAACTGATTCTAAAAAGGGCTCCATGAATCAAAAGGTTTGGGAACCCTTGTATCTAAATCATTGGCCCCAGGAACCCTGATGCTTATGCATGTTTACTGTTGGAAATAAGATCCACTATGAATAAATAGTTCTTACTTCCTAGTAAGTTTATCTGGGGTTGTAGACCATAAATTTAATTATACACACACTTACCCAAGAGTGCATGCAATTAAAATCAATGGCCAGGATCCAACGGGGGGTACTTCTGCTGAGGGAACTTTTCTACCATTGGAAACAAGAGAGGGGAATACTCCTGGCTCTACTGTATGGGTGACGAGAGGGGGAGAATGATCTATCACACTAGCCATCAAACACTAGTGTGACACAGAATCCATACCAATGGTTGTCCCTTTTGTGCAGATGTGTAGGATTGTCCAAGTGAAACTAAAGGCACAACTTCATTGCTGCTGACTTAACAACAATGGGACATCATAAAGCCTGTGTTGGCAGGACTAGGGCAAGATGTACTTTCATCAGAGAGAGAGCGGGGGATACAGAGAGGAGGAGAATGAGAGAGAGAGAGAACAATTTTTCCAACCATAGCCAATTTTAGTGAATGTGTTCAAAAGTCACAATGTTATTCCTGGCACTTCTCTCAGCCTTTAAACAACCTGGTGTTAGCATGCAAGTATTCACTGCTCCAAATTAATTATTGATTCTGTCTCGAAAATGCTTTAGCCACAATAGAGAGACAAATAAGTTATCACTCACCTCAGTGCACATCTTATCTCCTGGCTTGGTTGGTTCACAGCGAACACCTAAAAGCACCATCAAAACCCACCAGGACGTGCAGCAGGCCATTAGGGAGCTTTATCAGATTCTCCACGCAGACGAGTTTCAGTAATGGAAGTAAAATGAAAAATAATTTTCTAGAACAAGTTTCAGAAAGCTTTGTTAAACTGGAGAACTGACTGCAACAAAGAGCAGTGACAGATAAAGAGTCATTTCCCCTTGAAGCCACGTGACTTATGTGCAGCTAACTTTTTCAGTTCCTCTTCTTTGCTCTCATCAATCCCTGCAACCAACACCCTCTTGCTGCATTCTGTGTTGGAAGGAAAGTGCAGGACTCTGGGAGAAAAGTTCTTGCTTTCTGTGGCTCCCTTGTGGCTTTCACAGGCTGATGATAAGCCATCCATGGAACATGTTTTTTTTTTTTTTAATTAGAGGGGAAATCCATGTTAAACAAATGTGGTACAACTGACTACTGAGAGTGTACCATTGGACTGGAACATCATTCCGATGGATTTTGGAATGGACATTGTGCACAACCCACACACGAGGAAAAAGTGGGAGCCGGAATATCAACATTTTCAAGGGAAACTAAAGATTTAGAGAATACTAGAAAAAATTAAAGAGGGGAGCATAAATGGGTAACCCTTCCCCCAGACAGCTCTTTAAGGACTGAGACTGCTCAATAGCCATAAAATAATGACTAATGGGTTCTCTGTATGTGTACATGTGTATGTGGTGGAAAACAATGTGGGAGTGGGAATACAATGGACTATTGTGGAAGAAAACATAAATAATGACCACAGAGGATCCACATAAATTAAACCTAGGAGTTTATCACACAGGAGGGAAGTGCCCAAATCCCATGTATAAATGGGAATTAAATCCAGTAATATCCCACAAAAGTGACATCATCATTGTTCCGGACTTAACACATTAATTAAAGTGTACATTTTGTCCACTATGGGTCACTTTTTACTTTTGGGAAAATCCCACAAGTAAAAAGGCACATTTTGGCTACTTTGATCAAGGGTTAAGTCTGGAATAATGGTAACATCAGGAGATGTCATCTGAAAACAATCCCATTTACGTGGTATATTCCCTGATTTAATCCCCATTTATTCACAATATTTGGGCGCTATGCCTCCCATGTGATAAACTCCCTAGACAATTAGGAAATCAAAATGAAATGGGCCCTTGACATCTGCTGGAGTTTGTATCCAGGATGCCTGTGGATACCAAAATCCATGGATGCTCGAGTCCCATATACAGTAAGGTGGTAAAATGGTGTGCCTTATTTAAAATGTTTACTTTTGAAATTTTTAATATTTTCAAGCTGTGGATGGTTGAATCCATGGATGCAGAATTCGTGGATACTGAGGTTTCCCTGAAACCATTTACTCTTAAATGCCTATTTGAACAGAAATGTCTTTGCCTGCCCATGAAGGGAGAACAAAGATGTGGAAGGGGATTCTAGAGGCTGGGAGCAGCGACTTGGAAGGCTCTCATGCATGTCCTGATGCACACCCAGTTGGTTTTTCCATGTTCAAAGTCCCCCCCCCTTTTTTTCCCCCTGCAAACAGTATTTGGAAAACAGTATTTGGCCAGAAAAGATTCTAGAGCTGAAAACACTGTCTGAATTTAAAAGACCATAAAAGACCAGTCTTTTTGAGCAGGCTTATCCGGATGATTTTTAAACTGTGAATTTTACATGATGGATTTTAAATGTAGATTGTTTTAATATGTGTACATCTTATTTGTCCTTTTAAACTGGTGTGTGTCTCAAGTGATGTCTTTTTAACTGATGTGGTTTGTTAATTGTTGTTGTTTCCTGCCTTGAAAGGGGAGAGGTGGGCAAGAAATAATAATGCCCCAAGCAAACAGTCCATTTTGAGATAATATATTACCAAATTTTACATCCTCTTATTGGATGTTTAAATAATCTCAAACATTAATCCTCTGCAAGGTAGTGTTGAGATAGTGGCTCACAGCCTTGGGTTTAGGGATACCAATACCAATGCCTAAAACACAGACTGTAATCTCACCCTACTGTTTTGACTAAACCCCGCAGCAGCTGCTGTGAACCTGATATTTTGCTCTGTTGCTGAAATGGTGGTAAGATGCAGAGATGTACCCAACTAATAATTTAAGTCATGGATAGGCAACTTTGGTGTGTGGGGCTGGGTGTGAAATCCTAAATGCAGCCCTCATTGCAGCTCACTTTGGGCTCAGGAATGTCTGGAAACACAAAGAAACATGGGAAACAAAAGGAAAATGGATATAAACACAGGAAAACAAAACAAAAACGGAAGCAGCTGGATGTCTACTTTCATTTTGTACTTGTGCAGGTGAACTGCTTTTGCATGAAGGAGCATTAAAATGGTCTTTTCCACTGTTTTGTTCCCTAATGTGGAGGAAAGGAGAGGAGCTCCAGAGGAAGGGATCGCAGGGCTGCAAAAATAGCCCATTTCTTTTCTAAAAAGTTGCAAAGGAGAATAGGGATCCTGTAGTGCTAATATCTGCATGAATCATTTGTAGCAGCTGCAGTGTATCATGCAGGGGTGAGACAATTTGCACCAACCTAATTCTTCCACTATGAACACATCTTCTGATCATCTTCTTGTCTCATTCAGTTTAATAAGACTGTGTTTAAAGATCTCTTGCCTTCACGCAAAAGCAGTTCACCCTTGATCTAGTATCTCCCTTTCAGACCTGTACACCCACAAAAGAAAAACCAACCTTGCATGTCCATGCTGCCCTCATCTTCTCAGGCAGCATTTGAGCATTTCCGTGGGTTGCCTAATTTCTTTTTAAATGCATTAATCCTTAATCCAGAATTTGTTGCTTTCTGCCCTCTCCTTGTAGCAAGGACATCTTCTCATTTCATTCCATTCGTGATAAAATAAAGTGATTTTTATCAGTAAGGGCACTATTATCCCATTTTATGCCTTTCCCGGTGCTTTCTGATGCCTACTTCGTCACCCATTTAATTACTGGAAGGAATGAGATCGCCAAATCTTGCCTTGCTTCAATCCCTAAATCAATCCATTTGCCTAAATGCTTATCTAATCCTGCTGGGCATATTCTTAGATCATAAAAAAAGAAGATCTTATTGCATAGAGTGTCTGCTTCATCCAATGCATCACTAGTTTTTCTCTAGGACTGATTTCAAAAGTTTTTGTCAAAAATCAATACATTTTATTAAGATAGGATTTGGTCAAGTAATGCTGTTCTCTTTCACTCTGTCTCTCAATCTTTCTCAGCAATCAATGAAACAAGTATTTGTTGATAGTCTGATCTGGCCAGGTGTAAATTCTAGCTGCTTTTCAATAACAGTCAGCCTCTCCTTCTATTCAGTGTACCAGTAGTTAATGATTTGCCTTTAACTGTGGCACCAGCTGCAAAGTGGCAGGGATGGGTGCTCAGACTTTAAAATAACCTCATGCACAAAAAGCAAACTTTCTCCTCAAGCACCACTTGCCCTGAGATGTCTCTCCTTGCTTGGAGACATCCGGGAGATATAGCAGTTCACTGAGACATCAGTCAGCACCCTGAAATATGGCAACAGTACATCTAGTTGGTGTTTGCTAGTTGGTGTTTTAGTAAGCCTTGTTTTAAACAAGCAGTTAAAACAAGCAAACAAGCAAACAAACATTACCTTCTCATTATTTCAGGAGAAGAGAAATTGGGCCATTACTGACTTTGTGTATTTGTGTAATCTTTCACTGCTTCTTTCCTGACAAGCATTGTAATGTCTCTGAAACATGTGAAACCCTCCTGCTTAGTGGCTGTTGTAATAAATAGCTGAGACTAGGCCAAGAATCAGGTTCTGCTTTGTGATAGTTTCAAGGAGCCCTTATAGCCTCTCTATAATAGCTTATAGTTGGGAGGTTGCTGGTTTGATCCCTGATGTGATGGTCTGATGGCAAGTATTACCGAGAGATTTTATGGCTTTGGGGTAGAGGATGTGGTTAAATGAAGCTGAAATGCAAAGCAGACAGGGAGAGCCGTCTGTTTCATGAGCACCAGATGAATCTACCCATCCCCATCAAGGTCAGTAGGACCCATATGAACATGTTCTCCAGACTAGAGACGAGCTTTTAAATACGCACACTTTTAGAAATGCTACAGGGTTGTTAGTTATTGGTCTGCCCTCCCACCAGGCATTTGGCAACTGAAGTCTGGTCCAATGGCAACGGATGGGACTTCTGAGCATCTAAAGTGCTGAACAAATAACAGCCCCACTAATTCAATCAATTGAGTTTCAAGCAATCAAGACACCATCTGGACAAAATCTAACTCATTGCCCAAGAAGATAAAGACATCTGGACTTTCTGAATGCCAAGGACATGCATGCTTAGTCCCACAGGCTATAGGCTGTAGCCAGACTCACGCTGACAGGTTTTCTTAATTATGCTGAAATAATCTCACACGGCTAGTGCCAGGCACTCCCTGCTTTAGAAGGTTAGAAGGATCACATCTCATGCAGGAGAGCTGAAGGAGGAGACATCTTCCATTTTGTGTGGTGGGAGCCAAAACCAGTAACTGTGGGGAGGCCAAATGACATGGTCAGATAGGTCTATAAATTGAGTCATGTTTAAATTGTCCCTTGAAATCGTGCTGTTTTCTATTGAAACAATCACTGTGGATAAAGGCAGGATGAATTCACTATGCATCATGAAACAATTCTGGTGCGCCTTTCTCTTTCAGTACTCCAGGGGTTGTAACAGATGCTCAGATTCGAGCCAATTTAACTTCTACTAAGGAGTGTTTCCTCTCTGCGCTTTTTCTATGTAAGGTAGGACATTAAGAACACAGACAATATTAAATATTTCCTGCTGTGACTGTACATTATCTTCACCCTGACCAAAGCATGGGCAAAGAACAGGAGGTCTTAAGAAAGGGAAGCCAGGGGAAAGGAAGCTGCTGCTGTAGGACCAGTTGGGCATTTAAGAAAGGGAGAAGGAAGCAGAGATGAACATAAATATGGTGGGGCTTTGATATCTACTGGGAATTTGGTTCCAGGACCAAAATCTGTGGATGCTCAAGACCCATTAAATACAATGCCATAGTAAAATGATGCCCCTTACATAAAATGGTAAAATCAAGGTTTGCGTTTTGGAATTTATATATTTTAAAAAAAATATTTTCAAGAGAAGAGAAAGTTTAGAGTGTGTGCAGTCCTCAAAGACCATTTTTGAGGTTCCCAAGGGCACCCTAGGCCCCTTAATTTATTTTTTTCTCCCAAGAAATCATTTTACTAAAAAAAAAAAAGGTGCTTCCCACTTAACTATTTTTCCATGTTTTTCTTCAACTGAAATGGTTTCCTTCTTCATTTAAAAGCACAGCATAATTATCTCCCACATAGCCTGGGAAGATTTTGAGTTCAACTTTAAAAAGTTTTTAAAATTTGGGGGTATGCTCCTTTCAGGTCCCACAAGGATCAAATGCATTCCTTTCCATATAAATACCCTGGAACTCCAAGACCTGAAGATGTAATTTTTTTTTTAAATGATGTTAATCTGACCTGTGTAGTTTAACCATTATCATAAACTGGGTGACCAGAAGGTGATAGAAGTTGAAAAGTGATCCCAGGCAGAATGCAGAATTAGTGGCAAAGACCTTCACTCCCTCAGTCTATGAGAATCATGCCCTTTTCACTCTAAGCTGTTGTAACAAAGGCTAGCCTACTGTGACTAAGTAACTGCAACTTCTCACTTCCACAAATGTTTCTGCTGTAAGGCCTTGGTGGCTCTCCACATTGGTGTTTCATGTCTCTCTTTCTTCCTCCCTGTCCTTTCTCTTTCTGTATTGAGATTACAGCTTGTAAACCCTTCAAAGAATCAAACAAAATGTGTGTGTAGAGACAGAGTTGCAAGTTCAATGAAGGGCCAGCTAAGGCAGCTTGCCATTTACTCGCCAGGGCTTTCTAGATTGGCAGGAAAGTGTGACATGAAGTTGCCTTTTCCTCAATGCTTAGCAGCTGCACCACAGCCTTTAGAAGGAGCTGCGCTGTTCCGCAGTTTTTAAAAAAGAAGCTGGGAAAACCAGCACCTTTTTAAAGGCGCTTCTTCTCCCCTAAAACGCAAAAAAAGCATTTTCATGGCACACTTTCCCTTTTTCTCATCTAAAGGTTAGAGTTTCATGCAGCCATGAACACACTTCTTTTTGCCAATCTAGAAGCCTTTGCCATTGCTTTTCAAAGGTCTCTCTGGGTATGATGAACACTAGCTCTTTTTCAAAGTAAAATGTGTAAGCTTTAATTGTAATGTAAGGTTTGTATCATGAAAAATACGTGGACTGCAAATCACAATTTCCTAAAGTTCCCTTTTTTGAAACACAGATTTCAGAATCTGAAAGGAGTCTGGAGGAGTCTAAGAGTTATAGCAGTAAAAAATAAATATGGGGTGGGGAGATCACAAACAGAAGTGACAGTCAATTTACACAATTACTGCTTCCATACCATCCAGCTATCCCAATCTGATAAGAGTAATCCTGAGTAATCCTTTGTCATCCAGCCTTCTCAGTTGCTTTTATAATGTCCCAGTTTCTCTCTCTTCTTCCCAGTTTGTCTTTTTGTCTTTGGCTTACTTTCATAGCTGAAAACTGAATTCAAAATACACAAAGTAGTTTTTACTCAGTTAATTGAGGAAAGGGAAAGGAGAGGAGAGGCCAGAACCTTGTGCTTCCCAGTAGGCTCAGGCAAAAGCAAATTGCTGCAGTATTTCTTGACTTGTATGATCTTCCTCATCAATAACTTTTTGGGGACCAGGGCTAATGTTGCTTGGCCATAGGTGACCCAATTTTTGGCTCTGAAATTTGAGAGGTATTTCTCTTGGAGACCTTCAGGAATAGGAATGTTATTTTTAGCCCTGGTCCCCAAACACTTTTTTTTTCTAGAAGGACACCAAAGGCCCTCTAGGAGACCATTGGCTGCAGAGAGATCTTGTGACACACCTGTAGCCCACAGCCTATACTTTGGCCACCTGTCCTTTAGTTAATGAAGAAAAGTGGCATAAATTAGAAAAAACATTGTGGAAAAATGTGTAATTCAGACAAGGTCTATGGCTTTCAGTTGAGGATGAAAGCACAAAACCTTTAAGTCTAGTATGAAAAAGACTGGAAGGGAAATGCAGAGGAGATCTGAAGCAACCCAACAAAATTGAAACTGATAGATGCTTGCTTCCCTATTCAGAACATTACTTGAAGGTCTAAGAAGATATATGTAAGAGAAACAGAGCTTATAAAAAGTAGTTTTTAAAAACTACAATATTCATATTGGCTAAGTGATTATGGGAAGCATTGCTCAATATGAGAGACAGAGTGATGTAATGGTTTGAGTGTCAGACTATGACTCTGGAGATCAGGGTTTGAATCCCTGCATGGTCATGGAAACCCACTGGGTGACCTTGGGCAGGTCACATTCTCTCAGCCCCAGAATACCCCATGACAGGTTTAAGTCAGAAACAACTTTGAAGGTGCACAACCACCACCACAATATAGTCCAAATTGGCTCCATGCACTGGGCAGGAGGCAATCCTTAGGTAACCTGACTCCAAGGTGTTACCTAAATGCATATGGGGTATCCAAAATAAAATTGGAAAGAACAACAACAAAATCTGGGACTTTCTGGTCTTTTTCAATTGGTCTGAATGCATCCAGAATGTTATCAGTAAAGTTAGTAATGAGGGGGAAAGGATGAGCTAGGACAAGGTGCCACACTTTCCTTTTGCCTAAGATTACTGGGAAAGGCAAGACTCATAGAATCATAGAGTTGGAAGAGACCACAAGGGCCATCGAGTCCAACCCCCTGCCATGCAGGAACTCCCAATCAAGGCATCCCCTACAGATGACCATCCAGCCTCTGCTTAAAGACCTTCAAGGAAGGAGACTCCACTACACTCCGAGAGAGTGTATTCCACTGTCGAATAGCCCTTACTGTCAGGAAGTTCCTCCTAATGGTAGGTGCAATCTCTTTTCCTGCAGTTTGCATCCATCGTTCCACGTTCTAGTCTCTGGAGCATCAGAAAACAAGCTTGCTCCCACCTAAATATGACATCCCTTCAAATATTTAAACAGGGCTATCATATCACCTCTTAACCTTCTCTTCTCTAGGCTAAACATCCCCAGCTCCCTAAGGCACAGTTTCCAGACTCTTCACCATCTTAGTTGCTCTCCTTTGAATATGCTCCAGTTTCTCCACTCTTCCCCCTTCTCTCCCACCAGCTGAGTTAATGGCGTAAAAATGACTTTCCTATTTTCAATTCATTTTGCAGCCATTGAAGTAAGCTAAAGACAAAGGAGGAAAGTGGGAGGAGGAGAGAGAAATCGGGACATTTTAAAAGCAGGTGGAAAAAAAAGGATGGCTGAGAATTAATCAGAACTGTTACTGCCAAACTGGAACAGTTGGAGGGTATGAAGCACTAGCTTAGACTGTATTTCCCTATCCCCGTGAACAATCTTTCTGCCCTTTTTTGGGACCAGCTATAAATTCTGGACTGTTTCTAGAGAATTGCCCTGGCAAATACAGACAGTCCTGCTTATCCACGAGTTTTTTATCCACAATTTCAAAATATTCCAAAAACTATTCCATTTGATAAAAGGGACACCATTTTGCTATGCCATTATATTTAATCGGACTTGAGTATCCACAGATTTTGGTATCCATGGTGGATCCTGGAACCAAGCCCCAGCAGATAACAAGGTCCCACTATAGTACTTTTCAAAAGATCATTTTGGGGAGTTAAGATGGTTTAATATCATATGTCCAACACAGAAGTGATAAACATTCCCTTCAGAGTGTTTCAATACATTCTGCAAGAGATTGGGGGTGAGGGAATAGGGAAGCAATTTTTTTCTGCTTTTCAAATGGTATACATTTTGGACTACCCATCAAATATAACTGATTTCAACAACACTTTCCATTCAAAACAGTATTTCCAAAATCCAAGGCTTTGGAATAACTTTTAAATAAGCTTAAATCGTACTGGGTCTTACAGTGAAATAGTCTATCTATACTTCTGGAACTGGTATTAAAATGGAAAGGTTGCTGATTATTCTTTATAATTGAAATGTCAGTGTCTGGCATACACACCTTAGAAGAAAAGACAATATGAATGTTCTTGCTAACATTCATACCATGCTGCCATCTAGTGGCCATAGCCAGAGAAAGGTGCAGCTTTTTGTCCTGCTGTCTGTCTGCGGTGCATGCTTCCAACACGAGACTGCTGGCAATCTGGCAAGAGAGATCCATATTCTTATAAGCACACACAGTCTTGGACATGTGAAATTGTGTGGCCCTAATCTTGGAAAAGATGAAGACTGAGTGTCATGAATGGTATTAATTAAAAAAAAATTAAAAAACAAAACAAAAACAAAAACACATTAAGCATGTATTTTTTAACATTTTAAAACTTTTTTTACATTTTTTAAAAAATAAAATCTCATTGCACATCCTCTTACCTCAACCACTTAAAGGCTGAAGGCTTGTTTGAATGAGAAGGCTTTTGCCTGCAGGCAAATAGAGAACAGGGATGGAGCCAACTCAACCTGCCTTAGATCAGGGTGACTAGATCTCCTTTTCCAGGACATGTCCTACATTTCAGCCTTCTGTCCAGGAGGAATTCCAAAATGTCCTCCATTTGGAGCATGGCTAAGAAGCATGGATTGATACTGATACAAGTGTTTTGTAGCTTTTCTTTTGGTCATGTCTCTATATTTTCTTTTGGGCATGTCCCTACATGGCTGCAGTAGAAGGATGTGCAATGAGAATTTTTTGAAAATATGTAATATGCGCTTGAGTGTCCTCCATTTTGCTGTACCTTCTTCTCGTTGGCAGTTAGGACATCTGGTCAGCCTGGCATAGGGTGATCAGATATCATCATTTTCCAGGACATATCCTACATTTCAACCTTCTGTCCAGGAGGAAATCCAAAATGTCCTCCATTCTGAGCATGACTAAGAAGCATGAATTCACACCAATTGCCAGCAGAACAGTGTTCCATTGCTCAGTGTAGCTGCTGGCTGTTGTAATATCACAGTAGCCTCTAGGTGAATATGGATGTCATGAAACTACTCAATTCACATCTGCAGATATATAAGACCATTTACAAGACACTACGTCCCGAGCAGAATGCCAGGCATAGGTTTGTTCAGTCAGATTTGATCCTGAAATACTTGGGAGCCCTTTATTGTTACAAGTCCCTTCTGTTTTGTTCCTTCTTTGAAATCTTTGGGAGATGCTAATTGATATTCTTCTACACATCAACTGTTGCTCTCATTGTTTTCACATGCTGTCCCAGATTGATTCTTTCATTTCTCCTCCCTGCCCTCCCCCTGTTCTGTGTTTCACAAAGATAGTTCCCATATTACATTTTCACAGTAATTTCACCTTTGAATCTCAAATGGAATTCTCCTTTACACATGGTTTGATCAGTCGCAATGATGAAAGAACAAGTCATCTTCCTTTAGAGCTCGACATTTCATTTCAAGCATAGATAGGTTGACAGTTGCTTGCTGCTAATGAGATCATCAGTTCTTTTATCATCTGAAGCTTTTTCTTCTCCTTAGAGGTGTCTCCTGTCACAGGCGTGTTTGAGTAATTGTATCTGGAAATTAAGAAATAGTGATATGCGTGTTTAAAAATCAACGTCTACCACAGCAGTGGGATTTCTTTAATAATAGGACAGAAGTAATGTTTTCTTCCTTTTTGCTATTGTTGTAGAGAAAAGCCACAGTTGCCATGATAGGCAAAAGAATTTTTTTCAAGTACATATAATGGTAATACATTTTTATTAGGCAGATGAGTAAAGCATGTAAAATCTCCAGCTTCATAAATGCAGAAACTGTCTAGTCTCTATCTACTTTTATTTTCCGTCATAAAGAAACTCTGAATGGAAGCAGTTTTGAATATTAATGGCTTTTAAATTTCTAACAGTGTGGGATTTTTTGTTGTTGTGTGCCTCAAAGTCATTTCCGACTTAGTTTTCTTGGCAAGATTTGTTCAGAGGAGGTTTACTATTGCCTTCTCTGAGGCTAAGAGAGTGTGACTTGCTCAAGATCACTCAATGGTTTCATGCCCAAGCTGGGAATTGTACCCTGGTCTCCAGAGATCTTGTAGCACTTTAGAGACTAAGGGCCTGAACAGACAGGCCAAAATAAAGCTGCTTCAGGTCACTTTGGGGATATGCTGTTTAAATGATGCATGTGTCCTAAGAGGCCAGAAGCTGCACCAAAGCCACGCTCCAATCCTAAATTGGCAGCATGGAGCTTTCATAGACTAAAGTCTACTTCTTCAGATTGTAGTCCAACACAGCACACACACAGGCCTTCGAAGAGCCACAAAATTTCAGGAAACTGTCTAAATTTTCCTTAGAAGAGGTATGGGTAAAGAGGGGGTGATATTTACCAATCCTGAAGAGGAATCCATAGAAAACCAGAAAGTCTGAGTGTATGAAGATGATCTTGAAAAAGGAGATCAGGATGGTTGGGTAGAACTTCGGTGTTTGCTCACAAACTGGGCATGTGGGGATGAATATTTATGTCCTATTTCATATCCTTGAGGGATACTAAAGATTTTTACATGAAAACAGACTTTGAGTGCTTTCTCATAGATGTGACAAAAAGGGCAATTTCAGTAGATGGTCTTAACTCCAGATTAACAAAACAGTGATTGCATTTGGGACAACCCCAAGATAGATGGACAGGGCAGGCGGCTGGAAAGATGGTAGAGGTTCAATAGGAGATAAATCTTATTTGCCATGTGATGGGACTGCCTTTGTTTCCAATGCAAGAGGATATGCAGAAATCCTGGGGGAGAACAGAGTGATCAGCAAACACATTAACTTTTATTTAGTACCATCTAGATCCTCCACATATTTTTGGGCCTTTCCCATGGAAAAAAAATTCTGGTGTTCCATAGGTCATTGCGACCTCTTAAAAACATGACAGGCTCTAGTTATTAAAATATGAAAAGATGACACCCATATACAGTGCAGGAGGTGTTGGGTATGCTAACGCACCATTCTGGAGGCCATGTCTAAAGCATGATTTAAAGGCTATTTTATCTCCCTGAACCTTCCCAAGGACCAAAACCCCCTTTAAAACAAAAGGAAAAGAAAAGAAAAGAAAAAAAAGCAGAAGTGACTGACTGGTTGCTTACAGTTTTGCATGGTATTTTGTAACATGACCATGGATTTTGATTCTCCCCACTTTTAATTATGTTGGGTGTCTTTCCTTGTCCTTCCACTGCAAAGCAGAGATTATTGCATTGAATTTAAAGTGACTTATCCCCAATGGGATAAAGTTGCATTTAATTTTAAAAGTGGATATTATTGTAAGTGAGTGAGTACAACCTGTATGCAGCCCAATCCCAGCAGTGCTTATTCAGTGGCTTTTCAAAAACAGCAAGCTTCATTTTTTGAAAAGCTGCTGGATAAGCACAGCTAGGATCCGGGCTGTGTATGGGTTGCACTTGCCTGGCTGCAGCTGGGTGCAATAACACCCACTTTTAAAATTAAATGCGACTTTATCCCATTGGGGATAAGTCACTCTAAATTCAGTGTGATAATCTTAGACTCAGAGTGGCTTGTGTGTGCTTTCCAGGCAAGGCCAGTACTGGAATTAGGTAGAGTGAAACAAGTACCTCAAGCAATGGATGCTAGGAGCGGGGCAACAATACTCTTCTCAACAAGGCTTCTTAGCAACCCTGTTGTCCTTAAGTGATGTGAAAGATGTTGTGCTGCTGAGGTAAGATTCAGTTACAAATATGGTTATAATCTATATTTGCATGCACATTTCACAAATGAGAACTGGGACACATGTGGCCAAATAATATCAGAGTGTGGTCAAGATGGCAAGTGTCATTAATAAGGAAGAGCAGACTAGCTATGAGAGGTTGCAGCAGATTGCTTTTGCCTGAGCCTACTCTCCTCCTGCTGAGTTTACGGAGTGCAAATAACTTTTGCACATTGAACTCAATTTGCAGATTTTGAAATACAGTACGGTGAAGAGCAAGCAGCATATGTACTGTGCCAGGCCTGTTCTTAAGCACTCTTTTATCCAGCTTTTTTTTACAGGGCCAAAGCTGTTTTGTCTTTAGCAGTGGCCTGTTATTGTCCTTTACTTTCAGGCTATGTATTTATGTTTTTGTAAAAAAACTATCCCACCTTTGCTTTCAGGCTACTTTATATACTCATGTATGAGTCTAGATATTTTAGTCAAAATATTGACCCCCTCCCAAAAAAAACCCTGAGTCAACTTATCCACAGGTCAAGATAAGCACTGTGATTTAAATCTTATATATATGTACCATCCCCTGATGAAAGACAGAGAATGTAATCTGCCTTGGAAGCATTCCCGCCACCCTACTTTCTCATCTATCCAGGCTTTAATGTGAGCACAAACAGTTTATCCCTGCTGGAATTTTGTAAATTCTTTGGTATTGTTTTCTTTTCCTTCATCCTTTAGGTCCTTTGTTAAATGTCCCTAGGTTTTTACCCTTGACTTATCCATGGGTCATATCAAAATGCATAATTTTGGCTCCAAAACCTGCCTTGTCTTGTCCTTCAGGTTGATATTTTGTCAAGTATATATGGTATGTATATATGGTATATAAATATATTATATATATTCTCCCAGTATGGGTCCCAAAGTGGATCACAACATAGATAAGAACAAAATACAGCTAAAAATCTATTATAATAGCAATAACTAGATAGAATCAGTTAAATGGTTTAAAAACATGGTTTAAAAACATTTCAATTTCAGAAATGAGATTAGAAGTACATAATCTCCCATGAAAAGGTAATTCTCAATCCGTAGGGAGAGGCGGGAGATATTATTATTATTATTATTATTATTATTATTATTAATTATTATTCTGCAGCAACCAGTTAATAATTTAAAATCTTTTGCTGTTCGGGGAAAACTGAGCAAACAGAGGGCTAACCTAGCTTCTTTTGGGAAGGAGTTCACAGCTTGGAAGCAGCCACTGAGAAGGACCTCAGATATGCCTCTGATGGTGGCTCCTCTGAGAGAAAGCAGAT
The DNA here is from genome assembly GCA_034509955.1 of Urosaurus nigricauda. NCBI lineage: Eukaryota > Metazoa > Chordata > Lepidosauria > Squamata > Phrynosomatidae > Urosaurus > Urosaurus nigricauda. The sequence goes on from JAOEGL010000002.1 coordinate 38,895,305, forward strand.
CCCTGAGGATCTCAAGGGTCAAGGGTAGTAGTAGTAGTTTATTCGGTCGGTGACCAGTATAAAAATAAAGTTGATAAAAATAATAATTGCACTATACAATTATTAGACAATTGTTAGAACAAGGTTCTTAAGCATATATCTAGGGGCATAGTCCCATAGTCATGTCTTTGCCAGTCAGAAAAAAAAGAGCCTTCCCAGACTTTGCCTTTACAAATGAAGATGACAAATTCGTCTCTCCTTCCATTATTTCTCTGCGTAAATGTATTCATTGAATTATTTTAATCTGTAATCTGTTTTTTAACTTTGTTGTACCCCGCCTCGATTGTTTTACAGATGGGCGGGTAAGAAATAAGCATTATTATTGTGCTTGGATTATTATTTTTGTGTGCAGGGGGGGGGATGTTCTTGGAAACAACTCATGGGGAAAGCCATTTATTAAAAATATGCAAATGAAATATTTTTGGTTATGTGTTACCCCAGATAAATAATAATAAAATAAAACTTTTATTTATATCCCACTCTTCTACCATAAGGCCATCAGAGCGGCTTACAATATAAAAACATCTGATAAGCACAATATATCATTAAAAACCCTTTAAAATAATTAAACATATTACTGCTAAAATCACTCTATTAAATAAACAATAGGCAAGAGTAGCATAATATAAAATATGCAACATATATAGGGGGGGGGGCAGATAGGCAGATAACATAATTTCTAGGGCCAAGACATATCAATATAATAACAGAAACACAGGATTGCTAGAAGAAATTGCTGTATGGAATGTATGTGTGTGTGTGTGTGTACACATATAGGATACATTCAAACTTTAAAAGAGGGAATTTATTTATTACAAATTGCAGCCAAATTACGGGCAAAATGGAAATGCTCCATACTTTTCTCTCTCCAAAACAGTTTGATAAAATTTGTTGTACAATAGTCCTATCCTTCCTCCCTCCCTCTCTTTCTAATTGTGCTTTCTTTCTCAGTTTATGGAAGTGTAAAACGAAAATGAATTAGCTTTGCTTCCTCACAAACAGGTGTTTTTCTCATCTTCTGCGGCTGTATGCTAATAGTTGAGAATGCACATTAGAAGGCACAAGTTGTTCCCACCAGTACATATAAGCTGTTCCTTATCCTCATTCCCAGAGCGCTTGGAGGAAAGCCAAAGGAGCAGAGGCAGCAAGATACACCCGTGTCTGTCAATCTGAAAAGCCCTTTCCTGAGTAGCTGCTTGGCATTGGGATGCGCTCTCACGGAAATTACTTCTGAAAACCCAACTTTCAGGAGGCCCCGCTTGCATTTAATAAACAAACCAGTTGGTCTCAAACTACCTGTGTGCTTTTGGGTGACAGTGTGAAAAGAATATCAATGCCACTTAATAAGCCATTGTTTGGCTGTTTAGTATTTTGTCCTCTGGATTTGCTTACCATGACTAAATGAAATGAGGCACAATAGCACTTTGGGGGATGATCCTTTCCTCGCAGGTAGAGGTTTATTGTGATAAATGATAGGCTGAGAGAAATAAAGAACAGAAATAATTGCTTCCATTGATGATAACATCTTTGCAGCTTCCCTCATAAATTATTCCCCCAGCATTATCCCTTTGCTTCTCTTAATTCTATCTTTTTCCCCAAGCTGCACTAGCAATACAAATGTGTTGCTTCTTCCATCCTTTTTTTGGACCTAGAACAGAGTTATTTTCTCTGTGTGTGATGATAGGAAGTTAGGCTAGTGCTGTCTGTGGCAGCTTAATATAAGGTATGGAGAAGAAATCCAGTGGATCAGACCAGAGGCCTATAGTTCACACAGCTGCTAACTAGATGTCTAAAGGATGTCTATGAGCCCTAGGCTGTAAGATCTCAGGGCCTAACCTCTCTTTCCCAGTCCTCGGGACCCTGGGGAGGAATCTCAGAGTGAACTGTGTTTATTAACTTGAACGGTGTGCTCTCTTCACCTGAGGTTAATGCTTGATGCTAGAGCCTACCACTGTGACATCATTGGGGCCACCAGCCCTGGGAGAAGGAGGACCACCAGCAGGGCCAGGACTGTGGCCACCCACCAGGAGGGGGTCCAGGTGTGGGACATCACATTTTATATTGTTCCTTTTCATGTTGTAATGAAATTATTATTATTATTATTATTATTATTATTATCATCATCATCATCATCATCCTAAATGAGTTCTAATCTGCAGGAGCAGTTGAACTGCATCCCAGAATATGGAATGAACTTACTGATTTAGAACCACTTGCCATCATTTTTGAGAAATCATGGAGAATAGGTAAAGTGCCAAGGGACTGGAGACAAGCAAGCATTGCTCCTGTCTCCAGAAAAGGTAAAAAAGAAGATCCAGAGAACTGCAGTCAGATCAGCCTGACCTCCATACCAGGAAAAATATTACAATAAATTATACAGCAGTCTGCAATCATGATGGTGACAATGCAGAGATTAGTAGGAGTAAGAATGGATTTGTCAACAGCAAATCCCAATAAGCTAACCATGTATTTTTTACTGTTTGAGTCACCAGTTTAGTAGATGATGGGAATACTGTGGCTGTCATTTATCTGAATTTCAGGAAAGAATTTGATAAGGGCCTCTGGTCCCTGACCGAGGCAGAGGAAGCCCTGCAACAACAACAGCAGCAGCCCAAGAGCAGAGGAGCCTCCCAAGATACCTGTGGGCTTCTGGGGCTATAAAAAGCTCTCTCAGCTCTTCTGACAAAGTCCCTGACAGAGGGACAAAATGCCCTCTCAGCCCTTATGTTTTGTATTTGATTTTAATGCACTAATATAAGAGTAATCTTACACTGGAGTGGGGAGACTAAAACTAGCACCTTTTGAATTGATTTTAGATTACAGTTGTCCTTATTTACTAGTGTTAACTTTGGTAGCGTGTCACAAAGATTTAACAGAGGCCAAGTGGCATTTCAAAATGTGAATAAAGTTTATTTACAAAATAAAGAAATGAATATTGAAATATACTTAAAACTTGTCTTGTCTTGTTTCCTTAGTTACAAAAGTTTCCTAAGCATTAATAATCCTACAGCCACACAGGTAATCTTATCTCTAATGCCACAATCACAATCTTCCCTTAACTACTGGCTTGCTTTGAGTCTTTTCCCTAACTCCTTCAAGCCTGCCCAGTCCCCTTCCTGGACTCTTCAAACTAACCTACAATTGTTTCCTCAGGAACCCTAAGAGAACACCCTCCCTCCTAGGTGTCTCTTTCCCTCCAAATTCCATCTAAAAAAACCCCCCTTTCTCTCTCTGCTCAGGCTCTTATACAGCCCTGCCCAGCCAGCTCCTCATTGGCTGGACACCTGGTGTTCTGTGATTGGCTGTTCTCTCAGCCTGCTCACTACACACCTCCCCCCTTTACAAGTGTATTAATGCAGATGACCAAACGGTTATGTGAGTTAATGCAACATAAATCCTAAAATATACTTACCATATCCCACAATATATAACATCATATGAATGCAAATTCTATCTATATACATATCATATATATACATTGCCACATTTTATGTAGGTCCAATACATCTAAATCAAATCAGGTTAAACTCTCAACTTTGTAAATATCATTATTCCCTATAAGAACTTCTTTTAATAAAATCAGTTCTTTTTGATGCCTATACTTTTCTTCTTTATCAGCTGCAGATCTCTGATGACCTCTGGCAAACAGTCTTTCTCTCTAGCTGTTTCACTGGACCCCAGTCTCTGTAAATGTTGAGCTGTCTTTACATCTTCCTCTGGAGACTCTTCATCTGTAGACTGTAAAGCGCCCCTTTTCAAAATCATCACACCTTCTTTGGTCTCTACGAATTCATGTTTCATCCCTGCCATTGGATTTCCTTTCTTCTGGCCTGTATCACTCATCTGCCATGACCAGAATTTCTCCTGAATTTCCCTTTTGTTATATGGCTTCCAACCATATGCTAGATTTGGAAGTGTAGAAGGTTTATCTAATTGAGATCTATAAACTTGGTTGTCTGCTTCTATACACAGTGTTCCAACAACAACCCCCATCATCATCATCATTGTCATCATCATTATCATTAGAAACTTGCTGCAAATATCATCTTGGAACTTCTTATCTTTTTTTGACTTTATTGGTGGCTTACTGTATCCTTGAGTCTTTTTTTCTTTCTGGTTATCTAACTCCTGTAGACTTTCATTAACCTTTCGAAGCAGATCTTTATTTTCCTGTTTAAAGTCAGCTAGTTGGTTTTGTAACTTTTCATTTTTATTTACTAAGTTCTCATTTTCTTTGACTGTCTCATCCAGCAATTCCTGTAACCAGTTCAGTTTTTCACCAGTATGCTCTGATGAGTGTTTTAGATCAGAAATAATCCTGTTCAAATCTGATATAGTCCTTTCTTTAGAATCTAGACTCTCTTTCAAAGTAACAACCTTTTCTGCTTCTTTTTTCTTAAGGTCCTGTAAATTCTGATTTTCTCCCTTCAGAATTTCCAGTTCATGTTTAAGAGTTCCCACGAATTTATCTCTCCTCTTAGCTTTTTCTTTAACAACCAAATTTTTGGATTCTTCTAACCCCTGAATGTGTCTAATCAAATCATTTCCAATGAGACAATCTGTTGGGATGGAATCATATATGCCAAATCTCCACTGCAATTTATATCCTCGGAATGCTATATTAAGTTTGGCAACTGGCACTGAAAATGCAGGTTCTCCTAACCCTTGGATAGATAAATAATCATTTGGGCACAGATACTGAGGTTGTATCAGGTGTGATTTAATAATACAAACTTCTGAACCTGAGTCACGAAAAGCCCACATAGAAGTTTAATTTATTTGTATCCTTTCATTATGGTCTTTTAAATCAATTTCGTGAGGTGCCGTTGTGATCACTAAACATGTCTTTGGGCAATGTGTTTCACCGCCGTCAGTTGGTCTCCCAACTGTTGTTTCCAAGGCAACCGAATCTGTGTGTTCTCTGTGGCCAAAGTCTTGAACTGCTGGTTTAACTGCTGTTACACAATAAGCTGTTTTTATATTTGATGTTCTCTCTCTATTATATATGTTTGGGCAGTTATATCTAAAGTGCCCTATTTTACCACATTCATAACATTTCTTGTTACTTGCTTCTGAGGGATCTTTCCTTGTCCATCTCTCTCTTATATTGGTGTCTGGGTCACACTCTCTCAACCCAACACTTTTCCTAACAGCATCATTTGCCTTTTCCTCTTGCCAAGGTTTGAAATTTTTACTACTACTACTACTCTTATCTACTGAGGTATGCCAATTTTTAGGACTTCTTCTCTCACTTTCTTGAAATTTCCCCTCAGATCTTGTACATTTTTTCCATCTTCCCTGATTAGAGCTATTGTATCCAGCATTTTAGCTGCCTCTGCCACTATTTTCGGTTGTCGGTCTTGTACCAGCCATCTATATTCTTGGGGTATAATATTATAAAATTGTTCTAACCCCATTAAACTTTGTAATTCTTCTTTAGTTGTAATTTTAGCACCCTCAATCCAGCTTTTCAAGAGATTGTCTAGTCTGGCTCCCAATTGACAAAATGACTCATTTCCCTCTCTCTTAATTGTCCTAAATCATTGTCAATGATGTTCTGGTGTCAGGCCAAATCTTTGCCTCACCAATTCTTTAAATAAATCATAGTCTTGGGCTTCCTCTGTCCTCATCTCTGCATATATTTCTGTGAGAGCCCCACTAATCTGCGATCTCAAATAACCCATTCTCTCCTCTTTCCTTATTCCCCACTCTGAACAAGTCCTTTCAAAGTTAACAAAGAAGGCTTCGAAATTCTCCCCTTTATAATATCTAGGAAACCTCTTCATGTCAATTTGTGGTACTCTATTTACCTCAGTAACTACTTGAGGTAAAGGGATTCCCTGATCCATACCCCTCATTCTTATCTGACACTCCATGTCTTTTTCTCTTAAAAGCCTCTCATTTTCCATTCTGGCTAATTCAAGTTCTTTTTCTCATGCTATCTGACTTTGTCTCAAAATCCTATCCTGTTCTTTTCCTTTCAAAATCCTTTCATTTTCTATCTTGGCCAACTCTATTTCTTTTTTCATTTGCAATTCCTGTTTAATTTTCCACATCTCTAAACTCTCTGTAGGTTCAGACACCTCCGTCTCAACACTAGCCACCATTTCTTCTGTAATCTCCTCTCTCATTTCAACAACTGCTGGGGTCTTAACTTTCTTAAGAGGCATGTTAGCAGTATTTCCTTACGAATACCCAAAACTTTTACCTCAGGAAATACTTTTTTTTTAACTTTGCCTCAACGGAACAACAAGACTTCACTTGGCTCTTAAAATAAAATTAGCGATTCCCTACTTTACCAATCACGTTTACCTCAGGAATCATTGTGAATTAACTGTGCCTCCACTAAGTATAGAGGTTTCACTTAAATCTCCAGGTCAAACTAGTGATTCCTTACTTTACCCAGACTTTTACCTCAGGAATCACTTTGACTCAACAGTGCCTTCACCAAATATAGAAATCTTATTTAAATCTCAAAGTCAGACCAGTGATTTCCTTACTTTACCCAGATTTTTACCTCAGGAATCACTTCTGTCTGTCTTTACTTCTATTCACTAGTCTCCTACAATACACAAGGCATTTACCTCAGAGACTAGTGTCTAAATTAATGTTGGTGTGGTTGGGTTCCAAGTAATCTCCTACAATTACCCTTTTCTATTACCTCAGAGATTACTCTCCTTACTCAACACCAAAACAACTGTGGGTATCTGGTATTCCTACTCAGACCCCAAACTTCAAAACAGTTCTGGCAACTGGACTCTTCGAATTCCGACGCTGCCACCAATTTATATATGTGGTGAACCACCAAGTTTCTATGATGACAGCACCCTGGGCCTTTAAATCCCACTGCTGCCACCAAAATATGTGGTGAACTTGTTCCTTGTTAACCCTTCCTATCTCTTATTGAGGCACTGATAAGTTTGGTAGCGTGTCACAAAGATTTAACAGAGGCCAAGTGGCATTTCAAAATGTGAATAAAGTTTATTTACAAAATAAAGAAATGAATATTGAAATACAGTGGTCCCCCGGGTTACGAAGGTAATCCGTTCCGGATTACCTTTCGTAACCCGGAAGCTTTCGTTTCCCGGGGGACCGCTATTTTCAATGGACTGCGCGGCCATTTAAAGGGGCCGCACGGCTTTTTTCCTTTCGTATCCCGGGGGATACGACAGCGGTCCCGCCGGTTTCGTACCCCGGGGTTTTCATACCCTGGGGGATTCGTAACCCGGGGGACCACTGTATACTTAAAACTTGGCTTGTCTTGTTTCCTTAGTTACAAAAGTTTCCTAATGCCACAATCACAATCTTCCCTTAACTACTGACTTGCTTTGAGTCTTTTCCCTAACTCCTTCAAGCCTGTCCAGTCCCCTCTTGGACTCTTCAAACTAACCTACAATTGTTCCCTCAGGAACCCTAAGAGCACACCCTCCCTCCTAGGTGTCTCTTTCCCTTCAAATTCCATCTTTTTTTAAAAAAAAACCCTTTCTCTCTCTGCTCAGGCTCTTATATAGCCCTGCCCAGCCAGCTCCCCATTGGCTGGACACCTGGTGTTCTGTGATTGGCTGTTCTCTCAGCCTGCTCACTACAAGCACCACAATGTAATAGTCCTCCCTGAGTGTGGGAAGATTATTTTTCTACACTATATAAGGAGAAAGAAGGATATAATACTGTAGAACTAGAAGCTCTAAATTCCACTCTGAGCTCACTAGATATGCTAGAATGGTTGCCAATGACCCAACATGAAACTGAGCTGCTGATCTCTACGATCAGGTCTGGAAAAGCACCAGGCCCAGACTTAGTTATGCCAGAACTTTTTAAAATCAATATCTCATGGTGGGCGCCTTTGCTAGCAACCCTTTTTACCCATATAAACTGGACAGCTCAGTTACCAAATAGCTGGACAAAAGCTATCATAGTACCCATATATAAAAAGGGGATAAAAATGACCCTGCAAACTATCCCCCCATCAGCCTTTTATCAGTAGTGAGCAAATTGTATGGTCACTACGTTAACAATAGACTGATGATTGGATAAAGGCAGAAAAGATTATTGGGGACGAACAGGCAGGTTTCAGAAAAGGAAAGACAATAGTTGCCCATTGTGCAATTTTGAATCATCTAGATGAAAAATACGCAAATGCTCTAAATACCAACTTGCATGTTGCTTTCATGGATTTAAAGATTCTATACCCAGAAACAAGCTCTGGGCTAAATTGCTCAGCACTACAATTGACAAAAAACTACTTTGGTTAATTATGAACCTATATAGCAATATAAGAATACAGGTAAGAACAGGGCTACAATGGAATCTAACTAGGGACATCTATACCTGTAAAGGAGTTCATCAAGGATCCATTTTGGCACCTACCCTGTTTAATTTATAGCTGAATGACCTGGCTAGTTATATGGCATCAGATACTTATCACGCCCCCAAAATAGCCTCAACTAGCATCCCGCTACTTTTATATGTGGATGCTGCTGCTCTCCTTTCTTTTACTAGAATCGGACTAAGACACCTGCTAAGAGTATTTATACGGTACTGTGAAGAAAACCAACTAACTATTAATTATGATAAATCCAAAATTATGATTTTTTTTCTAAGACTCGTACTGCAAATGATTGGGAAATAGCGGGTCATAAAATCAATCAGGTTAGATGTTTTAAGTACCTAGGTATAAACTTTCAAGCAGGTGGCTCATGGGTAACCCATTGTACTGCAGCTGTCCAGTCTGCAAGTAATAGCAGCAAAGCCATATCTCGGTTTTTCTACACCAAGGGAGGCCAATTTATACCTGCTACATGTAGGGTGCAGCAGGCTAAGGTTACTCCTCAGCTAATGTTTGGCATTCCAATATGGATATTGGGCTTCTCACCATTGGTTGAATGGGTTCTATCAACCTTTCTTAGAAATTTATTTGGAGTCCCAAAATGTGTGTCATCAGCAACTTTGAGATTGGAAGCTGGGTGTACATCAATGGAATGTACTGCATGGGAATGGGCTCTAAGATATTGGCTAAGGCTCATGTTTGCAGGCCCAGAAAGAGGCTATGCTAATCTGTTGTGGAAGGACTCAAATAAATCTCAAACACTCAGAGCGATCCAAGAGAAGTTCCAGAGATTGGGCCTTTCAGATAGTTTTCTTTGCACGTTAAATTGGACAATGGCAATCCTAATACAGAGGATCAGAGATATTGATACCCAGCATTCATTATCAGTTGGCAACATAACTTGCTCTCCCACTAATTTAGGCCTGGAATTTAATCTAAAGGGCAGTGCAAACTACCAAAAAACAAAACAAAACAAAACTCACAATTCCCAAATATTGCTTGGCATTTACTAAAGTGAGATTTAATGCATTTCCATCTGCAGTATTGGAAGGCCGTTTCCAACATGTTGAGTATAAAGATCATCTGTGCCCATATGGAGAAGGGTCTGTAGAATCCATATTACATATCCTTCTTATATGTACTTTTTACAGGGATGACAGACTGAGACTAATAAAACCTTATTAGACAAATTTCAGGGAAGATTTCAGGGTTGGTATACAAGATATCTATTAAAGGACACTGATAAAAAGGTTACAGGAGAGGTGGCAAAATTCTGTTTTGCAGCAATTAAGACCCTCAGGACTATAGTAACTACTACAGCAAGAATCAATAACTGGTGTTAGTAAGTAACAGTAAACACCTTTTTGTGACCCAGCCTATTTTTATAGTGCACTGAACAACGAGAAAGAGCAGTATCTGTTTCACATAAGAAGGTCTGCTTATGTTCTTAACTGATTAATAAGATGAAGAGCCAGAAGCTTATTATTTTTAATTGTACTGATACTGCATATTTATTCTTAATATGTTATTGTTGTGTTAAAACTAGTTGTGATTGTTTTGTTTTGTTTTTAATTTTTATATTGCCTGGAGGTCTGTTGACTGTAATAAAGGCTTTGATTTGATTTGATTTGATTTGATAAGGGCCTCCATTATATACATTTTTTTTTACCAAGCAGATTAAATATGAAATAGATGAAAACACCACCAGATGGGTTCCTAATTGGTTGGAAAACCATGCTAAAAAAGTTGTCATCAGTAGCAGTGCTTCAGACTGGAAGGAGGACATAAGTGGAGTGCCACAAGGTTTTGTCTTGGGGCCAACACTTCTCAATATTTTTGGTCAATGATTTCAATGATGAGGTAGAGGGAATTATTTTCAAATCTGCATTTGATACAAAACTGGGAAGGGTAGCTAACACATTGGAAGATAGGAGCAAAATTCAAAAGGACCTTGATAAACTGGAAAACCAATAAAGTAGAATTAAGGGTAAAGCAAATGCACTCAAAAGTAGATTTAAAAACTCAAAATGAAATAATAAAATAGCATTAAAACTACATATTGGAATAAGGACTCAGATCAGTAGATCCTTTACTCCTTTACGTAGCAGAGCAATTCACTGGTAAAAGCTGTCAAAATGGAAATACAGTGGGCCATCAGCCAACTGGACCATCTCTGGATTGCCACACCCTATATTACCCAATGATAGCACATGCACATGGGTGTGCTGATGTGAATTAGGTCCAGATTATTTGAAGAACCGTTTCTCCCCATATGAACCTGCCAGAACATTACGATTGTCAGGGGAAGGCTTTCTCTCGGTCCCACCACAATCACAGGCTCACTTGGTGAGCACAGGAGAGAGAACCTTCTCAGTGGCTACTCCCACCCTGTGGAACTCCCTTCTACAGGAGGCTTGATTGGCTCCTCCCTGCTTGACTTTTGATGGAAGGCTAAGACTTTTTATTTAAGCAAGTGTTTAGTGTTCCCCAAACTTTAATCCTCCAGATATTTTGGACTTCAGTTCCCAGAGTTCCTGACAATTGGACAAGCTGGGGGGGGGGCACTTCTGGGAGCTGATGTGCAAAACATCTGGGGGACCAAAGTTTGGGGATCATTGGTTTAAAACATAAGCATGCCATGGTGGTTTTTATCTTGAGGATGTGTATTGCATTTTAATTTCTCTTATATTTTTAATGTAATTTTATGTTGTTTTCAGATTTTAAATGTTTTAAATATTATTGTAATTTTTTAAAAAATCTGTGATATGCTTTGGGTCCCTTCGGGGAGAAAGGCAGCATATAAATGAAATAAATTAATAGGCACACATTAAAACTAATATAAAAGGGGCTTGAGTTTTTGTGTGTTTTCTCATCTGTGGTGGGAGCAGAACTGAACCTCCAATCCTTTTTAAGAGGGGCAACACCATGACATGCATGTAAAAACTGCAATACAGGGCTGATACATACCGGCCCTTTGCGGCGCCCTCGTCACATGCTAGGGTTGCATGGGAGAGAAGCATATACATGCCCTGCAACCCTAGCATGTGATGAGGGTATCGAGATGGGGGCACCCTGTTTACATGGGTGCCACCATCATTACATAAATGCTGCATGGCATCCACACAGTGTCACGCGGCACTTACGTAATGACTGTGCCAGTGGTGCACTCGTTATGCAGTTGCCACGAGCCGGCACGACTTTAAAAGAACCTGCTTTTTGCACATTCTTTTTCCGCTGGTAGGAAGCCAAGAGGTTTGGCCTCTGTGGCTTCCCTCTGGCACAAAAACAGGCGCCGGGAGGCCCCTGACAAGTAGGATGTCTTACAATACACTTAGGTGGTGGGATATGTGTTGTCAATAAGTACTGAATTGTTGCACTTCTTTTCCTTTTTTTTCTTCCTTTTTTTCTTTTCTTTTTCTTTTCTTTTTTCTTTTCTTTTCTCTTTTCTTTCTATTTTTTTTTAAAAATATTCTTAATTTTTTCTTGTTTCCATGTTCTTGTTGCTTTGCATAACTATTATGTATATGGCTTATATATAATGTTCCCCTTTTCTTCTTCATTTTGTGTAATTGTTTATTTTTCATTATTAAAAAATAAACAAAAATTTAAAAATGTATGTGTCTAGCTCTTGTACAAGCCAAACAACGGGTAAAGAGGTAAAGAGACATGTCTACCCAGGTATTTGAGGTAGAAGGGAAGTGAGAGTGAGTGACAGCATGTAAGATGCAAGGGGAGTGTTGTGGGGGTACAAGGTGAAGCAAGGAGAAGGGAGATTATCACACGGGACAGTATAAGGACAGGATCGCTCCCCCGTCCTTATCCCGTCTTTCACTGCATTCACAGGAAAGGCTTTCAATTGCAGAGCTATCATTCCATTATTGAAGCAGCATTGCATTAATGCAAATTCCCATTAATGCAAAATGCCAGGCAACACTGCTTCAATGACAAGACAGTGACAGGATTTACATGACTTCATTTGAAAGTCTTTCATGCCATCACTGTCAACCATACTTTCCAGAAGGAATAATATCTGGATAAGCACGACATCATATGAAAATTTTCTCACAATTGTGCTATGAGAACAGGGAAAGGATGGGAAAAGGACAATTTGTCACTATCTGATAATTTCCACAGAGAGATGGGAGAGTGAGCAGAAGCATGCAAGAAGCAAGGGAGGGAATGTTCTGGAAGAGCATGAGTTGGGGCAAGGAAAGGCATGGAAGAATTGGGAGAATGAATGAATAGTGCTAGTGGCAGAGTGAAGGAAATAAGGGAGAGACACAATGCCATGGTACAATGTATACTGGAGTGGATAAAAAAGGTGTTAGTGTACCCTATGCTGGTACACCCATCCCACTGGATATGGGGTATCATGATTAATATCTAGCATTGGGCATTTTCTGAGGTCACAGCTCGTCAATCAATTACAAATCCATGTAACAGTTAACTTGTCCAGCCCACATTTTACAAGCTTGTTTGCAAGAATGTCATGGGGAACCTTGTCAAAGGCCTTACTGAAATCTTCTTCCTTTTGCTGCGGACATATCCAAAAAAGTCCTTTTTATTGTTCTTAACCTCTCTAACAAGCCTGAGTTCATTCTGCACTTTAGCTTTTCTGACTTTATCCCTACATGGTCTGGCTATTTGCTTGAATTCCTCTTTGGTGATTTCCCCATTTTCCCATTTTTTATACATGTTCCGTTTAAAACAGCGCAGTTGAAATAGAAGTTCATTAAGGCACGATTGATGCACATCTTTAGACTTTGGAGGAATGGGTCCAAAAATGATAAAGAAAATATTTTAAAAATGTATTATACTTTTTTTTTTAATGGAGTAACACCACATTTAGTTGTCTTAAGAATATGGTATGAACATTTGAATGGTTTATACACATATCTTACTAATTTAAATATGGATAAGAGAACATTACACATACATCTACAATGTAAACTCTGTCTCTAACAAAAGCATCTGCAGAAGTAGACTGAAGTCTACAAAAAGCTCACACTGCTAACTTTTTCTTTCAGTTAGTCTCAAATGTGGTACAAAATCTCTCTATATATGTAAACTCTCTCAGGGAAACAAGAAAGCAGTTACAAGGCTGGGGATGAAGAAAGGATTTATTTCCAGACATAAATACTTTTAAGTACTTTCCCCAAAAGTATAAGGATGCTGCTAGGGTGGGACAAATGTCTGAACTGTTTTTACTTACATCAAAGAATGCCTTTCAGATGTTTCAAGAGAGTAGCTACATTAGCATTTTGCATCAAAAACAATGGGATCTAATATATAATCTCTAGTCAGTGCTATCTATCCTTTTGGCATAAGCTTTTGCAGGATGAGTTGCCTCAGATGGCAGATATTTTTCTACAGATTTGGATTGGAAGGATGTAGTGAGGTAAAAGGGAATAGAAATATAAAAAAGGACTAATATTTATAGTTACTTCAACAACAATTGGACAGGAGAACAGACATCTTAGCATAAATGAGCTATTTAGCATGTTTGATGAAGAGTGAAAAAGGTGAAAGACAGTTAAAGCAAACTGTTTCCTAGTTATAATACAATCTGAGTCCTCTAAAATGTTTGTCTTTACTTTCCTCTTCATATTGCCCTCTGATGAATCATGTGAGGGTCACTGTCAGATTTCTTTTGTGTGTGTGTGTGTTTTTTTTTTTTTCATGGACCTGGAGCTTTTTACCTTTAGTGAAAAACTGATGGCAAAAAATAGTGATCTGATTAGAATATCACTGAAAGTGTCTGTGGATGACACAATATAATATCCTTGTATATATCTAGGAATGCATAACGTCGACATCATCATCATCATCATCATCATCATCATCATTTAACCTTTATTTATATAGCACTGTAGGTTTACACAGTGCTGTACATATAAACTTATAATTAGACGGTACCCTGCCCTCAGGCTTACAATCTAAAAGACATGACACAAAAGGAGAAGGGAAAGGTGATGGGGAATGGGATCAGGTCCAAAAGTTCTCTCCCTCTGAGGCCTGGACCAAGGCAGATGGACTAGAGGGAGGGCTCGGTTTCATAATGCACAGTTAAAATGGGGCAGACAAAGTCACACATCTGGGAACGCTTCTCTAAACAATATAGTCTTTAACTCAGTTTTGAAACTGGTTAGGGAAGTGATGAGGCACGCATGTAGAGGAAGAAGGTTCCAGAAGTGAGGGGCAGCAAGTGAGAAAGGACGAATCGGGGACAGGGCAGTGGAAATCCTCGGCTGGGACAGGAGACCTTGGCTACCAGAGTGGAGGGGAAGAGAAGGAGTGTGAGGAGAAAGAAGTTCAGACAAGTAAGGAGGGGCCAGTACGTGGAGAACTTTGAAAGTCAACAGCAGAAGCTTGTACTGGATGCGGAAGGGGAGGGGGAGCCAATGAAGGGAAGATAAGAAAGGAGAAACATGGTCAAAGCGGCGAGCGGATGTGATGATATGTGCAGCTGAGTTCTGAACATAGATTAAAGGATGGAGGTGAGAGAGAGGAAGCCCTGTCAGAAGAAGGTTACAATAATCTAGTTGCGATACCAGCAGGGCATGGACCAGAGTCTTGGCAGTGGAGGCTGAGAGGAATGGGCGGATTTTAGCAATATTGTAAAAGGAGAATCTACAGGTCTTGGTGGTGGCCTGAATATGGGGAATAAATGACAGAAAGGAATAAAAAATGAAACCAAGACTGCAGGCTTGCTGAACTGGTTGAATAGAAGTGCCATCAACAGAAACAGAAAAGGAGTATTGAAGGGTGGGCTTAGGTGGGAAGACAAGAAGCTCTGTCTTAGACATATTGAGCTTCAAGCACCGATGCCGCATCCACTGAGAGATGGCAGCCAGACAAGATGAAACTTGCTGTTCAAGCCCTGGCGAGAGGTCAGGGGTGGAAAGATACAGCTGAGTGTCATCGGCGTACAGATGATAGGAGAAACCAAAAGAACTGATGAGTTTGCCTAAGGATAGTGTGTAAAGAGAGAACAGAAGGGGACCCAGGACAGAGCCCTGAGGAACTTCAACAGATAAGGGGACAGAGGAAGAGGTCTGGCCATCTGTGACCACTGCAAAAGATCTGTCTGATAAGTAAGATTTAAACCAGTTGAGAACAGAGTCAGAGAACCCGAGGTTAGAAAGTAAGTCAAGCAAGAGACAGTGATCCACTGTGTCGAAGGCTGCAGACAGATCGAGAAGAATGAGAATAGAGACCATTCGCCTTGGCCTGCAATAGATCATTTGAGATCTTGGTGAGGGCTGTCTCTGTAGAGTGCCATGGGTGGAAACCAGACTGAAAAGGGTCCAGGATGGAATTGGCTTCGAGAAACTCAAGACAGCGAGAATAAACAACCCGTTCCAGAATCTTAGAAGGAAAAGGAAGCAGAGAGATCGGAACGTAGCTAGACAAAGAAGAGGGGTCGAGATAGGGTTTCTTCAGAATTGGGGAAATGAGAGCATGTTTGAAGTCCGAAGGGAAGGAACCCGAAGAGAGAGAGAGAGATTATAGAGGAGTGAGGGCAGAAAAGAAGGGGTTATAGAGATTAGAAGATGGGAGGGGATAGGATCAAGAGAACAAGTTGTAGGTTTCGAAGAATGTAGCAGCGTAGAGAGTCCATCCAGAATAACAGGTGGAAACACAGAGAGTTTGTTAGTAGAAGGTACCAGGAGATTAGTGGTAGGGGGCACAATTTCAGATCAAATAGTAGTGACTTTTGTGAGGAAGTAGTTGGTGAAGTCAGTTGGGGAAAATGATTTTCCTCTTCCTATCAATCTATCAATCTCCATTCCAGCACTTTAGGGTAGGTTTACTGAGAGGTAATGGTGCTCCATGGTAAATTCCCTCACAGAATTATTGTAAAACTAAAATGGAGGTAATTATGAACTCTTACGAAGCAAAGGCAGAATAAATAGATAAACGACAGTATTTGTTTTAAGTGTAAAAGGAAAGAAAAAGTAGTCAATCTCTCCCTGTATTCATCATCATTTGCACTGTCACCAAGTGCTCTATTTTTTGCACTGGTGCAGGACAGCCCAGATTATCCGACCTCTGGAGCTGCCCTGACCCTTCTTCATTGCAAAGCTCTCTATTGTGAAGCTGGATAGCTGACCATGCAGGCATCCTGCTCTGCAGCCCAGCATGTCCACTGCTGTGGGTCACTTCGCTCTATTCAATGGTGTCACTAAGGTTAGTGTCACCCTGTGGGGTAACTCATGGTGTCTCACCCCCCCCCCCCCCCATTGACCTTCTCCCATTATCACACCATCCAGAATCCTTAGTAACATTAAATGTAGTTAGTTCCCATATATCACTGAATATAATAGCAATAGTTATGACATAAACAACTAGCAACATTAAAATTATACCGTTAACATACAATATCATATGCACAGCCTAAATGTATTTACATGTACAGTCAGGCCTCCATATCCACAGATTTTTTTATCCACAGATTCAACCATCCATGGCTTGAAAATATTCAAAAAATATATAAGTTCCTAAGAGCAAACCTTGTTTTTGCCACTTTATACAAGGGACACCATTTTACTATGCCACTGTATTTAATGGGCATCTACTGATTTTGGTATCGGGGGGGGGGGGGGTCCTGGAACCAAACCCCAGCAGATACCAAGGGCCCACTGTACATAGTTTCATGTGGTTAAAGGGAAAATTTGGTAAGATATGATGTTTTTAAATGAAATTTTAAAAGAATAATTTAAAAAAACCCTGAGGCCTCTCCTTTTTTCTTGCACTGAGCCTCAATGCACTCACACAATTTCTTCCATTGAGCTCCAGCATTTTAAAGGAATGCATGTGAATGCCACAGCCTATTTCAGCCAAAAGACAGATGTTTGGTGAGCGGTGGTGTAACCTCCCCTTACAGTGTCACCTGGTGCAGCCTACACACCCCAGTGACATCCCCTAGCGAAGCCATAATGAGGGACCCAGTGTCGATCACATGCCTGGGCACCTCATTTTGACCTCAGAGCTAGCAAGTGGTGGCAGTGGTGGATGCACTGGGTATCTCAGTGGGACACATGTGCAGTCAGCCTCTCAGTTTCAGAATGATCTGGAGCAAACAGGTACTTGAAAACAAACTGCAGTAAGAGGGGTAAAACCCAGTTCTGCTGCTGAAAGGGGCAGCTGTCATCTGGTCTCCCTCCCAAGAAAACAGGAAAGAGGCCATTGAATTTGGTGCATGTAGACAGGGCTCCCCCACTATCAAGTAAAAGAGAATGGAGGAGGAATTTCACTCTACAGTGCTTTTGATGCTGCCATCAGGGTGGACAGTGGGACCTGTGACCCATCACATTATATAGTTATATCACTTGATTCTACTTTATCTGTCATGGTTCCATCCAAGGGGTTCTTGAGATCTGCAGTTTAAGGTGGGGTACTTAGAATTCTCAGCTAGAATGCTCTAGTGTCTCAACAAACTAAAAATCCCAGGATTCCACAGGATGTTGTAGTGTCACTTAAAGTGGAATCATAGTTGTATAACTGTAGGATGCATGAAAACAAGTACACTATTTCCCCCCAGTTTTTTTTTAAATTAAAAAACACTGTGCCCTTTTCATTTTCCACTTCCTACTTGCTGAATCAATTTATTTACTACTTCCTATATTTAGTATATCGGTAAGTAGTATAGAAATGTACTTGCTATTGCTATTGCTACATTTAATGATGAAGAGATTACAAATTACAGAGTAAGAGGGGTGGTACGTGGTATTCTATATCTGTAGAATTACTACAGATATAGACCAGTTTATAAAGTTAAAGTGCATTCCATCCCTGTGGTCTCTGTTATAGCGTTGGGGCTTCAGGTTTTGTCTTCTCTGCCATTCTTCTCTAAAATCAGATGGGAAGGTAGAAGAGGATGCCCATGTCAGTGGTGGCAACGATGGCTGGAACTATCTTGCTCAGAAAGACTGTCAAGCCTAAACTGTTATGCGTTGGAATGAACTATGAACAACTTAGCTATGATATGCTTGCTATGTAAGATAGATGGATGGATTAATGTTGATTCTGTGTTACATATTGTTAATGCTATTGAATCACCCCTCAATATTAAATTATGAGATAGGAGATACTTTTAAAAAATCAGGAAAGTATGCACCTAAGAAAAATTAGGACTGCTTTTGGTTGTATGGCTACATCTTAACAAGTACATTATTTGTTCTTTCTTGTCTTAGCTTTTGAAAGCAAAATCCACAAGATGGCACTGGTTCACCGCATCAGGCACCTGACTTTATTTCTATGTATATTCACACTGAAGATTAGGAATAGCAGGGGCTCCACTAATATGGAGAGGATTTAACTTGAGATACATCTTAAAAACATAAATATCTTGCCTGACAGGCATTTTAGTGGTTATGCTGTACAGTGTGTGTGTATGTGTGTGTGTACACAAATGCCATCTGTTCCTGAAACCACTAAGTATCTGAATCTTACAGACATATCTCTAGTTTTGATCAGTGAGACTGCATTCCTCTGTTAAGAAGACAAGGGACTGTTGCCAGATACCAGGGGGAGTTAAGATGGAATGATATATTTTTCATATTTTTCCATGAGAAATATTAGACGTTTACTTACTGCAGGGAAGCAATATGTAGGCTGCAGTCCTGACCTTTCCTGTTTAAAGGTTAATCCCATTGAAATCAGAAATAAGTAACTAGGGTTAGTATTGATCATGTACAGTTACTTCTGAGTAATCCCCATTTACTTGATGAGCCATATGTCTGTTTATACATGCTGCTAAGTCTTTAAATACAGCATCTTTTGTACAGGAAAAAAAGAACATTTCTTTTTCATGTATCATGCATAGACTGCATATTTTTCTGTTAAGGTGAATTTCTATTTCTGAGATTTTGGCATGTCCCCATCATCTAAAAGTAAACCATTTTGGAATCTGGAGAAATGGGGTATGCGCTCTGCTGCACCCCAACAGTTTGTCAACTGCAACTGCCTCATCCTTATTTTTCACCCTTGTAGTCTTCTCTAGTTATTCAACATGAGGTATATAATGTTGTCCCTTTTGTAGCCTTGACAGCCCTATGACCTGGATTAGCTGGAACTACAGGGATTTGGTCCAACAATGAAGTGACTAGTCTCCCTAGTCTACATTCAGCAGTCTATCATTCCACTGGTGTCTGTGTTTGCTCTGTGTAGTATGCTGTATGACAGTGAGGGTATAACACTTCTTTACTGGATACTTTAATAGACCTGTCATCTGGAATGAGGATATATTATTGAATTCTTTATCAATGGTGTATGCAAGTGAGTGTGTAGGGGGATCAGAGCTAGTTTAAAATAGAGGAGGGCTATGTGTTACCCACCATTGTGATTGTTGTTTGAGAGGAATTGTGTAACAGAAGCCAGCTGGAAGCAGAGTTGCCTTGTTTTAAGGCAGAATCATTGAGCTGAAAGAGACCACAAAGGCCATCCAATCCAACCCCATGCCATGCAGGAATACACATTCAAAGCACTCCCAACAGATGACTATCCAATCTCTGTTTAAAAACCTCCAAAGAAGGAGACTCCATCACTCTCTGGGGGAGTGTGGTCAGCTGTCAAACAGCTCTTAGAGTCAGGAGGTTCCTCCTAATGTTGATCTCTTTTCCTGTAGTTTGAACCCATTATTCTGTGTGGTGTTTTTTGGAGCTATAGAAAATAAGCTTGTTCCATCGACAATATGACATCCTTTCAAATATTTAAATAGGGCTCTTATGTCACCTCTTAATCTTTTCTTCTCCAGGCTAAACATGCTCAGCTTTAAAGAGCCCCATTCATATTGAGCATTTAAACTAAGGAGAGGGAACCCCAATCCATATATGAAAGCTAACTATCCATATATGGATTGGGGGTTCCCCCTCCCATTTAAAGAGCCCCATGTAGAATGCACATAAGCTGTCAAATTGTAAAAAAAAAATTCAGAAGTGCCTGATGAAGCACTCCTGGTGCTGAGAAAAATGGAGGAGGAGGAGGGGGGGAAGGATCCCCACACGCCGCACTGCTCCCAGCCCCATGCTCCATGCGCATAATTTATCAAATGTAAAAAAGTATAAAAAAAAAGCAAAGCGCTGGATAGAGCACTCACGCAGCCAATGGCTGCATCAGACATCACTATGACATAATTTGATTGACAACTAGGAGCCTCCATCTTGAATCATTACTTTTGCATGTATGAACTTCAGCCGGGTAAAATGCACCGGGAAGCATCGAACGGGGCAAAGGGTAGTATGAACCTCTTTCCAGAGAGATTCGGTAATGGCATGCACGATCTAACCAGGGCAAATGGACTAGTATGAATGGGGCCAGAGTAGCAAATATTGCACTATGTCTATATTCAGCAGAGGGTTACTGTTACATAACTATGTAGCAGAGCTGGCAATGGCACTGATGTGCAATGGCAGTGAAGGGAATCAGGACTGATGTGCTATGGTCCCTTTGCACATTAGGTCTGCACTGCACATCCAGTATCCCAGATGTCCCTCAGACACTCTAGCTGGCATCCCCTTACACAGCTTTGCAATTTCATATCGCTTCTATGAGCACATGCTATTTATTCTTAGCACCTCTGCTACTTGGTTAAGTGCAGACAAATGTATGGTGAGTGAAAAGTCATACAGCATTTTGGATCACTTTTTTGGACTTCTGTTATCGGAATAGCCATGCTGGCTATGAGGGTCTGTGCAATGAAGTGTGAAAATGGAATTTCCTTTAAAAAAAATTGTTTTTAATAAAACAGCTGCAACAGAAATGGACAAAATGATGCATGAGATACATTGTGTTCTCTCGCTCTGGCTTTTTCTCTCTGGGTCCTCTGATTTCATTTAGGGTCATGGCAAAGTTGTTATAAACATGGTAGGGACTTGATGTGCCCGTTTATACAAGGAAGATAATCACTATCAAGTGGAGAGCAGCTGACATTGCAAAACCTTGCGATGTCTGCTGGTGGCTGTGTTCCTGCAGTGATACTTAGTGGGTTGAGGGTGTGGGGCAGAATGTCTCACCCTGGGAGAGACAGGGAAATTGTTGACTTCTTATCTCTCCCTACCACAAACAAAGCAAAACAAAAAACCACCAGCAACAGTGAAGTTGCTCCTAGCTACTCGTGGAGAGATGTACTTTACTCATAATTGCAAGATCTGGCATAGATGGAGGAGGTTCCTGTGGCTGGAGCATGAATTGGGAGGGAGATAGTTTGCAAGCATTGCTTTGGCTGATAAAATGAGACCACCAGACTGTCCATTTTCTATGCTGATTTTCATGGGTTTCTAATTTATCCATAATCAGTGGCTCCAAGCTGGCTTCTATAAACTTGCTTACAAGTTTTTATTCCCCACAAAACATAATGATAAACAGAAACACAAAGAGAAGGATTCTGTTGCGGGCTAAAGAATGGAGCCTTTTTTAGTTTAGAAAAAGAAAGATCACAAAAGCCCTTTTCAGATATATGTTCAGATTAGAATGAATGGATACATGCCTTCCATGGTGTTGGTGTTGGCAGTGACAGGCTCATCCCTGATTAATGCATGTTTGTCAGAGTTTGCAGTGTGCCTGCACTCACCTGGCTGCCGGGGCTGAATAGGAAGAAGGTAGACAAAGAATTGTAAGATGGTGAATGAGGTGCAGGTTGAGTTTCCCTTATACAAGATACTTGGGACCATTAAGCATTTTAGATTTTTACAGAGATCTGAATGTTTGCATATACATAATGAGATATCTTGGAGATGGGACCAAGTCTAAACATGACATTCCTTTATGTTTCATAAGGGCTTATTAATGTTACTGAAGGTAATTTTATACACCATCTTTTTAATACTTTTGTGCATGAAACAAAGTTTGTGTACACTGAACCACCAAAAAAACAAAGGTGCCACTATCTCTGCCATGGATTTTGGCATATTTCAGATTTCAGAATTCTAGGGAGATAAGGGAGACTCGACCTCTACTGATGTGCTAGCTTAATACAGAATCTCTCTCTCTCTCTGTGTGTATGTAAAGCTAAAAGGCTGAGTTTGAAACTTTAGAGATTATCAGATGGGGGACAGGATGTCCTTGTCCTGTCCTTTTTGTGTGATCATGGAAAGACTTTCAGACAATGTAGCACTGATCCAGACATTGTCCCATCCAGGGAGCACATATGACAGTGATTGTGCAAAAGACTTTCATATGACATCACACTGATCCTGTCATTGTCCTGTCAGTGAGGTGGAATTGTCCCGTCTTTGCCCTTCATTTTGGATTGACTGAAAAACCCATTAATACAAGTCCGCTTCACTGACAGATTTATGACAGGATCAGCACATCAAGAGTGAAAGTCTTTTGTATAAGGACAGGCTTCACTCCTGCCCCCCGTCTGATAATCTTCACTGCCTTTAAAAGGCAACTTCAAGCCACAACTAGTTATTTTATCATTTCAGTTGTGATTTTTCTAGAAGCAACTCTTCACTTTAATATTTTTCAAATGTAACTAAAATACATTTTAGTTCTTTTGAATTTCTTTAGAGCAAAATAGGGGAAGTAGGGTGCACAATGGCTGCAAAAATGGCAGGTGCAGCCCTGTAGGGACCTGGGAGGTAGGTTGGCATGACTCTCCAAACCCAGAAGTTTTCCATCCATCATATGCCATTATAATTATTTTAGTTACTTTAAAAATATTTGAATGCAGCAGCACTAGGCACAGCAAAAGCTAGTATTGGAGTCATGTAATATTTCTCCATCAACCATACAATTAACTGAAAGATTAATAATAACAATATAATAATATTTATTTATTTATAACCTGCTCTTCAGCCCTAAAGGCTATCAGAGTGGCTTACAATTACTATTTTTGATTAGATGGTTCCCTGCTCTCAGACTTACAATATATGTATTTTTTAAAAATAAGCCACAAAGTCAGAATGAAGATTTGGATGATGCCTTCCTTGATTAAATTATCAAATATTCAATCAGGAAAGATATGGTAAGAATGGAGATTTCAACTACCCTGATATTGATCATGTATTGTCATACAGCAGTAATGAGCAAAGTGTGACCCCCCCCCCCCAGTTATTTTTGTAGGGCAACCACATCTCCAAAGTTCTTGGCTGAAAAATTGGCCAGTTACCACATCCATAGAAATCTGGGGGCATGATTGATGGGTGTGTGTGTGATTGAAGCTGGGGAGAACTGGGTCCTACAACTTAGAATTTTATGTGTGCATTTATTGTAACCAGAAGAACTTTTAATCCAAACAGATGAATATTCTTAGGACTTTATCACATGGGGGAAATCGGGGGGGGGGGAGCAGGGGTTTAAACTAACATCATTCCACGAAAACTGTGTGATCCAGTGAATATTTTCACACACATTGGAATTAAAGAGGACTTTCCCCAGCAATAACCAGGTAATAGCCAACAACAAATAATTCATGGAATTTCCCCGTGAATGATTTGTTGCTGGTTGTTATCTGGTTATTGCCGGAATAAGTCCTCTTTTATCACAATGTTGTGT
Organism: Urosaurus nigricauda; assembly: GCA_034509955.1. NCBI lineage: Eukaryota > Metazoa > Chordata > Lepidosauria > Squamata > Phrynosomatidae > Urosaurus > Urosaurus nigricauda. The sequence goes on from JAOEGL010000002.1 coordinate 38,919,171, forward strand.
GAAAATTTTCACTGCAATAGCGTGATTTTCATGGGATAATGTCTGTTTTAAACCCCGTTTGTCCCTGATTTTTCCTGTGTGATGAAGTCCTTAGTTGTTACCATTATTGTCCTATGTAAGTTGTTATTCATCATGTTTTGATTATTTATCTTTGTTATCCTTATTGTTTGTGGCCTTTTTTTTGGTAGATAACCCTGTTATTCTGCTTTTGACATTACTTTCTATTTATCATTATCCCTGTTACTTATATATCAAGTTTTTTTTGGTTCTAGTTTATTTCTCTCTCTCTCTCTCTCTCTCTCTAGCATAATATTTACACATCTACAATCTCTTTTGTCTTTCTTATTGTTTTTGTCACAATTACACAGAGCAAATACAAAGAACACTTAAAATAAATAAAAGCAAATAAGAATAATAAACAATTTTAATGAAAAAGAATAAATGGAAAATGCACTGCTGAGCCTATGATTATTTATCCATTAGGTGACTTCATAGAGATACCACTTTTGTATCCTTTAGAGAGAGCTGCTAATTCTGTCGGAGGCTAATTTAATCTCAGTTTAACCCAAGGAGAGAAATTTGCCCATCAATCACTTATGTATATTGCTGAGAGGTGCTTCCAGGTCTTCCTCTCCTCTTATTCTAATTTTGTGGGATCACATTCTTCCTCATAAAATACAAGTCAAGCGTCTTCTCCAAATGATTCTCTAAGGATTCTTGGGAACTTGGGCCCTGTACAGACCAGCCTGAAAGGCCGACTGGGGTGGTGGGGGTGGTGGAGTTGGGGCGTAATGTCTACATGATGCATGTCCCAGCTCTGCCCCCAGGGTAGTGTGATGCCACATGCCACATCGTATGGCATGCAGCATCATGGCACTCCTCTGGCACTGCATCTAGACGACACAGCACTGAAGAAGCCCCATAAAGCTATGCTGTTATTTCCAGGGTGCAAAAAGGAGCCACTTTTTGTGGCTCCTTTTTCCACCCTGGAAAGGCCAGATCGGGGCTGCGGCATGTGGTTGCCATGGTCCTGATCTGGCTGTAAAAGGAGGAGCTGGCACAGCCCCTTGGTTTACTTTTAATTTTCCCTTCATGAGCAGTAGAGAAATCAAAGCTATAGGGATTCAGCCTGTAGAATGTGTTCATTCATGGACAAATTTGGTCTGTAGACTCAATGTTCCCCATCTCATCATTAAATTGTGAGAGAATTGCCACCTCACACTTTAAAAAATAAGAGGGAAAATTGGGCCTACACATCTTGCATTTCTTTCAATGGGATAGAAACCTAAATGCATTGTTCATTTAAAGCAATGCAGTGTGGACAGACAACAGTAAAGCATAGCCAACTATTCATACACATCCAGCTCATACTGACACTTCCTGATAGAATGAGAGGCTGCTTCTGTTATGGATCTTATTGGTTATATCAGGGAAGAAGCATTTTTGATGAGAATGTGGGAAAAGTAAGAAGATAAAATATCTTTCCTTCATCCTATCTCTCTTCTTTTTGAGAGTCATAAATCAGAAACAAAAGTAGGAGCAAATTGCTATCATTTCATTTTTGTGGGTCTCTAGTTGTAGTTATTTATATTTCAGTATGAAAGTATCAACTCATTTGAGATGTGGTGTTGGAGAAGAGTTCTGAGGATCCCATGGACAGCCAAAAAGACAAACAGGTGGATCAAGCCAGAAATCTCCCTGGAAGCCAAGATGACAAAACTGAGGCTGTTGTACTTTGGACACACCATGAGAAGGCATGACTCATTGGAAAAAACAATAATGCTAGAAAAAGTTGAGGGAAGTAGAAAGAGAGGAAGACCACATGCTAGATGGATGGACTCTATTAGGGAGGTCATGTGTATGAATTTGCAGGAATTAAGCAGAGCGGTGGAGGATAGGGAGTCTTGGAGATGCCTCATCCACAGGGTCGCCATGGGGTGAGATTGACTCAAAAGCAGTTAACAACAACAACAACAAATGAAAGTACATACATGTATATGCATTTGTATAATTTGCAAAATAAAGTATATAGAGGAGATGTGAGGACCTATACACGTTTTGGTCCTGCAGTCTTCTCTCTGTGTTTTATGTTTTATGTTTTATATGTGTCCTTGTGTGTGTATTTCCACACATTTTGAATTATGCTTAGGAGATGATGGGAAGCCAGGCCAAACACTGGAACACTCTGATGTGTTTCTAAGCAGTTTCTCTCCATGGCCAGAAATGGAATTAATCACTGAGATGGCAGGATCTGAGTTGTCTGAAAATAACAGAGAGATTGCATTGCCAAAGACTGCTGCGATAGAGAGTTCATTTATATGTGCACTGCAGGTATTTTTCTCTTTTCACCTTCCAGCACAACGGCTTGCAAACGCCACATCACAGGCAGCTTATGAAATGACCCTGCAATGCAGAGAAGAAAAGACAATAGCAACACTTCCAGATACTTTGCTGTCATCTGCTGTTAATCTGGATAGTAGCCCAAAGGTTTGGCTGTTTCATTGGCAGCTGGGTGTGTTCAGGTCTCTTTGTGACAGAATGAATACATGACATCTATGTATATGTGACTGTGTGGACTTCTCATTGTAGCTAATGGCTATAGCTTTTCTGCTCTGTTAAATCCTTAATTAATAACAACACAGTCAGTTATGATAAAATGTAGGAGTATTAACATCTTTGTGAAGTAACACTGCTGTGAAATTTACAACAATAGAATAATTCAAATATTGATGAAATAATCCTGAAAAGCTCTGCATGTGTGTGCTTGTGCACACGCGTGTGTATATGGGTATTAGAGGTGGCCATCAGATGTGGCTGAATCCCAAGGCAAATCACTTTTAGACCAGTTCTGGAGCATTGCAAGGCAAAGCAGGTTTCCTTTGAAAAACGAACAGAACTTAATGAAGCCATGTTCTGCATGCAACATTGTTAGTGTCGCATTTCAGAAAAATAAAGTCTGATAATGGCCAGGGCAGGGGAAAGGGACAGGTCTATCTTCATGTCATACAACAAATTTCACCAGGGGTTCTCCAATCATTGTGCTTTAGGACAAGGAATGTGAGTCAGGTAACCATTGCTTCCAGCCTCTTTTGTTCAGTTGGCAGTACAGCAAGCCAGGAGCAAGTCTGGAGCTGTGTGCATCTCTGTGGGGTTGGTTCATTATTTCAAAATCCTTCCCTTTCTACTTTTCAAACAAGAAAAGCTTTCTTTCAAGACATTTCTTTCTGTCAGAAATATCTTTCATTTGAAAATTTCACTCATGGCAGCATTCTCATCTAGCATTATTCCCTATTTATCAGTCTATGTCTTGCTTTGCTTTCTTTTGTATAGAATTTTGTATAGAATCTTCCTCTTCCTTCTGCTTCAGCATTTCTTATGAATTCCCTTAAATTATAATTCCAGTTTAATAAATTATAATTAATTCCTTCATTTCTGGTGTCTTGTGCTATGATTGCCTGATTCATCTGTGTTCTTCACATCTCGAAAGCCAGCCTGGTGTAGATATTTGTGTGGTGAACTAAGAATCCAGGAGACCAGAATTCAAATTCCTGCTCTGCCATAGAAACCCACTGGGTGACATTAGGCAAGTCACACTCTCTCAACCTCAGAGGAAGGCAAGGGCAACCCCACTCCCCCATGAACAAATCCTGCCAAGAAAACCCCATGATAGTTTAACCTTAGTGATACCAAAAGTCTGAAGCTGCATTCACACTGGAGAAACAACCTGGTTTGGCACCGCTTAGTTGCCCAGCTAAAGTGGTGCCAAACTGGGTTATTTCTCCATGTTGGGTGCAGCCTGAAACAACTTGAAGACACACAACATCAATCTCATGTTTTATTTTTCCAGGGCAGGCAGTTTAGTCTAACAAACACACCATGACATGCAGGAAAGCCAACAGATGTGTGTTTGGAACTTAGAGATTGTATAGAATCATAGAGTTGGAAGAGACCACAAGGGCCATCCAGTCTAACCCCCTGCCGTGCAGGAACTCCCAATCAAAGCATTCCCGACAGATGGCCATCCAGCCTCTCTTTAAAGATCTCCAAGGAAGGCAACTCCACCACTCTCTAAGAGAGTGTGTTCCACTGTCGAACAGCCCTTACTGTCAGGAAGTTCCTCCTAATGTTGAGGTGGCATCTCTTTTCCTGGAGTTTGCATCCATTGTTCCGGGTCCTGTTCTCTGAAGCAGCAGAAAACAAGCTTGCTCCCTCCTCAATGTGACATCTCTTCAGATATTTAAACAGGGCTATCATATCACCTCTTAACCTTCTCTTCTCCAGGCTCCAGGCTATATCTGTATGTGTTCATACAAATGACAAATTTCATTTGGCTCACCTGCATCCTTTCCTCAGAATCATTGCAGTTGCTTCAAGAAGGGGAAGGAAGATGTGCCCTTTAGTTTCTAAAGTGTTGTCTTACAACATATTCCTAGGCATTTGTTGTTAGTAGTTCTTCTTAAGAGAGTGAGCTGTGAATGATGCTCAGTGGTGGTGGTGGGGACTTGTGGTCCTCCAGATGGATCCCTTTAATTCTCAGAAGCTCAAGCCAGGGGTAAGGAATTGTATTGCAAAATATCTGGAGAACCAAGAATAACCCATCCCTTGTGTAAATCTTACTTAGCATGTCTGTAAGACAGTCAATAAGCCATTTTGAGGTTAAAAGTGTGGCTAATGAATGCATCGGGGGAGGAAAGAATATGGAATTATGGTGGTAGGTAGGCTCTGCTTTGATATCTGTGTGCATTAGAAAAAAAATGTTGGCCCCATGTATTGGCCACAGTGCAGTACAGACAATGTGTCCAGTTCTGGGCACCACAATTCAAAAAAGATGTGGAGAAACTGGAGCATGTCCAAAGGAGGGCAACTAAGATGGTGAAGGGTCTGGAAACCTTGCCCTATGAAGAACGCCTTAGGGAGCTGGGGATGTTTAGCCTGGAGAAGAGAAGGTTAAGAGGTGATATGATAGCCCTGTTTAAATATTTGAAGGGATGTCATATTGAGGAGGGAGCAAGCTTGTTTTCTGCTGCTGCAGAGACTAGAACGCGGAACAATGGATGCAAACTGCAGGAAAAGAGATTCCACCTCAACATTAGGAGGAACTTCTTGACAGTAAGGGCTGTTCGACAGTGGAACACACTCCCTCGGAGTGTAGTGGAGTCTCCTTCCTTAGGGGTCTTTAAGCAGAGGCTGGATGGCCATCTGTCAGGGATGCTTTGACTTGGAGTTCCTGCATGGCAGGGGGTTGGACTGGATGGCCCTTGTGGTCTCTTCCAACTCTATGATTCTATGATTCTATGATTCTATTCTAATGGGCAGATGGACATGTTTTGTTTAGTGAGAAAGAAAATGTACAGTAAGAAAGAAGTGCTTGTGCAGCTGGTATTGTGGGCTATAAGGAATAGAACTATTTCTTAAAGCAAATAGATGAGAGAAAAATCCAGATACAGAATGAGAAAATTAAAATGACTATTGTTATCTTGTAGTCTTCATTGTTACGTGTCTCCAAGTTGACTCCAATGTATAGCAACTCTATCCAAGGGTTTTGTTGGCAAGATTTATTCAGGGGAGCTTTGTTTTATTCAGAGGAGCTTTGCTCTTAGGATGAAAGACACACTCAGCAAGTTTCATGACTGAGCAAGAATTCAAACCCTGGTCTCCCACAGCCCTTGTCCAGCACTCAAACCGCCACACCTTACTGGCTGCTACAGACATAGTTTTCACAACCCTATATACATAGTATATTATTGGGACCAATTTCCTGGCTGCACCATGAGTGACCAAGGCGTGTATGTACATGAACAGATTACCTGGCTCCTTTGAAGCCATCTGTGTTGATGCTGGCACTGTTAGCCACACTCTGCTTTCTTTTTGCACCATGTCTACAGAATTCATTGACACCAAAAAAGCCCTGCTTTTCATCACAAGGTGTTGTAGTTACTTTTACCACTGATTAAGAGTTGTCAGTTCATTCACTGAGATATCACCACATTTTGATAATGCCTATGTAACTTCAGTCAGTATCTCAGTGGGGCTGTCTCTGTCACTTTCTGTGATGTGCTCTATGGCCATGTCAAGGAACATGTGGTGCCAGGCAGACCAAGGAGAAGCATTTCCTTGCTATCAGCTGCCTGGCTTCTTGCATAGTAGAAAAACACGAGAGAGAGAGAGAGAGAGAGAGAGAGAGAGAGAGAGAGAGAGACTCTGTCATAATTTTATATGCCTTTATTACACACAGAAGCTCTGATTATGTAGAAGCAGAGTTTCTACTTCTGTAAACTAAAATGTTCTTTCCTATATCTGTCATACCATTCCGCCATCTCTTATGATGTGTAAATTTAAAATAACACACTGTATGTATGTGTTTGTGTGTGTTGAACTAGTTTCAAAAGAAAACTGTTTAAACAGTCTGTCAAATGAAGTAAACTGTAAAGGTGGCCAGAGGACTTAAATAATGCTGCATAGGAAAACAGAGCAGCATATTTAACCATGGTTGCCAAGTGGAGAAAAATATCACAGGTGTGTTTCTTCTTTTTGCGTTTACTGTGACCAGAAAACCACAAATTCTGCATCTGGGACATTCAGGTCACACACACACACACAAAAAATGAAACATATATTCAAGTAATTGACATGCAGAATCCAACTTAACTCCATTTCTGGGAGATACAGTGGTTGGTATAACTAACCTTCACAAAAATATTCCCTAGTCACAGTGAGAACTACAATCTAGCTCTACCTAGTACTGTAACTATGGTGAGTAATGCCATTTTTATAGCACTTGGAATTTTATATCAAATGATAGCCTACAGCATGGAAACATAGAGTGACAGAATCATGGCTACAATGGGCTTGAAGAAGGAGAGAGATTCTAGGTTGGTCCTACTAGAACTTGAGGCTTAAGGCCCTTTCACACTTTACAATTAAAGCATTATGATTCCACTTTTACTGTCATGATGGCTGCATGCTATGGAATCCTGGAGTTTGTGGTTTGGGCTGAGAGTTCTAAATACATCTCCTTAAACTGTGACTCCCAGCATTTCATGGCAGTTGAAGTTCAAATGTAGAGTTACAGTTCTGAAGTATGTAGAGAGAGCTTATTGCACCTTTGAGACTGACTGAAAGAAAGAGGTTGGCAGCATGAGCTTTCATAGACTTAAATTTCCTTCCTCAGATGCATTTGGGTTCCATTTTTCCAGCAATTCCACTTTCCGACAGTCCCCTGGTCCCTAACCCATCAGACAAGGAGGGCCTTCTATAATTTTTATAAAAGAATTAATTTCACTCCTGTCTCTGGAAAGTTTAACCATTTTTAAAGCATACTAGGATGAGAAAATGCAAGAGATATGTTTATTTCCCCTTTTTAAAGCCTTCCTTGGAATCAGGGTTTCCTTGGTTTCCAAAATGAAACAATATTTGAGTTCTTATTTACATATGACATTGTCTCCTCAATGTTTTCTAAAGACAAAATAAATACAAACCCCTCCATATTTTTCAGATGGAACACTGTTTCAAAGACAAAAAACAACAAAAAGATTCTGGAGAAAGGTCATTTTAAAACCATTTTATTTCAGGGCCTGTGGGGTTTAATTGTGTGAGCAAGTCATTGTACCACCTGTTTTGCAAAAAGACAATTGTATGTAATTATGTGAGCGGAGTGTGAAAAAGATTTTTTTTAAAAAAAAAAAAACACACACACACCAAAATCTCTCATATTGTGAATAAAAAATAACACCCTTTTGAACATTGCAGAAATAAGAATCCATGGAAATGAAATGAACCTTTGCTTTTGAGAAGGTTAATTAATCCCTGGATGGTAGCCACCGTTCTTTTCTTTTTCTTTTTCTTTTTTCTTTTAGCTGGTTTTGATCTGAGTTCAGCATTGGACTCTTTCATACAAGGCTAAATTGGAAGTATAATTTAAGGTCAATTCGAATGCAATCATGGGTTTTATGTTATTGCAAATTAACTCTTCACATGCAAATTCGGGTAGGAGGGAAGCCAATTCGAATGCAATCATGGGTTTTACCTTATTGCGAATTAAAGCTTCGCATGCAAATTCGGGCAGGAGGGGGTTAATTTCAGGTAATGGGAAGTAATTTCGAACGGAGCAGGGGTTCATGTAAATTCGCTAAACAAGCGAATTTACATAAATCCGCATTGGCTCCATTCGGAGTTGGGAGAAATTCGTCCCCGTTTGAAAGAGTCCTCTGACAACATTTATACTTTTCTCTAGTAGTGTAATTGAAGTTTTTGAATCCCTGCTAGAAACAACTGTTTCCCATCTATACCCTTGCTTAGTTACTGCTCCCAGTACTGCTTCCAAGAGTGCCAATTCAGTGGAATAAAAGGACCATTCAGCTGAGGTATGAGGGATTGATTCTGAATCCTAGGTCAGCCACAGCACTTGGAAAAGTTGCTTCATTGCACAACCACTCCTCAAATCCAGCAGGGGATTGTGTCTCCCTGCCCAGCTATGGGATTTTTTTTTTTTAATTTTAGGATCAATATTGCTTTCTTTTGGCACCCTAAGTGCTCAGGGCAGGTAAAACAATTTAGAAAAGCGCAATGCAAATGAGAGTGCTGGAGTGGAATGATTTAACTTGGTGGCTTTTCATGCTACACAATAATAGTACTGTGATTCCACTTTATCTGTGATTCCACAGTTTCTTCCTCTGGAATTCTGGCTTCAGCAGTTTGTTGTTGATGGCTGTCTTCATTCTTTCTCACCTATGACATCCCTAAGGCAAACCTATCACAGAGTTTTCTTGGCAACATTTCTTGAGAAGAGGCTTGCCTTTGCCTTCCTCCAAGGTTAAGAAAGCATGACTTGCCCAAGGTCACCCAGGAGGGCTCCAGAGTCATAATCCAAAGCTCAAACCACTGCACTTGCATTTTCCATTTTAGGAGGGCCGTTCAGATTTCTCAACCAGAGAGCTGTAGTTCCTCACCAAACTACAAATTCAAGAATTCCATACGATATAGTCATGACAGTCAAGGAAGCAGTTTAGTGCTATAAGTGGGTAGTATGAAAGGGTCCTTGGTGTACGTTTAGTTTAGGCTAAATCAACACTGGTTCATTCATTTTTGTGTTTGGGTGTATGTTCATTTGTTTTTTTGTTTTTTTAAAACACACATGACCACATCCCACATGATTTTCTGTCACTGACATCACTAGACTAAGCTTGATGTCAACATGGCACAAAGGCATTTAAACAATATCATGTTTTTCTCTATGGCCAATTAGATTCTATGACAATTTGGTTAAAGAAAAGCAAGGGTAGTGAAGGCAAAGATGGAATATCAGGACAGAGCATGAAATGTCTGCTAAGAATATAACAATAACTCTATTCAGTCATTTGATAGCTCAGGATACTGGCTGCACAAGGCATCTATCCAGAACCCCACCCCAGTTCTGTCCCTGAAACACTGATGCATGCATTGGCCATTTTCCCCAGCCTACATGTGATCAGCATCAGTCTGAAGAAGCCAATCGCATCATGACAGGGGTCATGGCTGGGACTAATATTGGTGCCTAGGGTGTAGGGCTAGTCCACATGGATAGCCTCCTCAAATATTTACTATCCAGAAGTACTGAGTGTCTGAATAAGGTTAATATCTTGTGATTTAGTAGACTCAAGTAAAACTATGAGCAACAGTATTTGATAAAAGAGCTGTTCATTGTTTTTCATTCATCAAAAACTAGCCCCTGAATTTATCTTGTTGACATCTGCTAGGTTTTGTTTGTTTGCTTGCTTTGCCTAGGTACATAGCTGTGAGAAGCATCATTTCCATTGATATTGCTGGAAAAAAAATCCATGGAATGGAGTAATGGAATGCAAATCATCCCTGGTGTTACCTCAAAAAGGTGGGAAAACTTGGGGTCCCCATCACTTGTGTCAGCATCTCCTCAAATGTTGGAGGAATTGTTTAGCTCAAGGAGGCTTGTGAGAGGCTCGGTAGCTTAAGGAGAATTTTCACATGTTTATACCAGTACTAACTGTGGGCACGGGGGGTGGGGACTTCATGATTGGTGAACAAAGAAGGTTTTTATTTTGGAAATATGGAAGAGTGCAACCAAACACACAATAGTATTTCAAACGGACATACCACATAGAGCTAACAAAAATGGGAGACTTAGGGTTGTAGAGGGGTAATTAGTAGTCTATCCTGCATAGCAAGGGGTTGGACTGGATGGCCCTTTTGGACCCTTTGAACTCTAAAGTTCTATGATTTTAAGATTTTTACCTGTTCTGAAGAGGAAACTATGAGTGTGACTCAGATGGTGTTAGAGGGTGACACAGCAAGTGGAAGAGGCACCCTGTGTACATATGGTCAGGGGGAAGACTGTGCAAACTGTGTGGAAGGAGGCTAGATCTCGGGTTGATATTTATAGCTGATATCCTAGCCTTGACGGGTGGTAGGTGCTATCTTGCAGTGCAACAAAGATCTAGTGCTCTTCCCAGGGAATAGACAATGACTGATGACTTTAACTTTGCAGTAGCAAAAACACTGATCGGATTTAAGACAAGTCCCAAATAGATGGATAGGGAAGGTGGCTGGGAACATGGCAGGCAATAGGCAGGAAGTATGATCTTACTTGCTTTAGTGTGATGGGACCTCCTTTGTCTCTAGTGCAAGAAGATATGTGAAATTCCTGTGGGGGGAGGATACAGTGATCAGCAAACCCATTTAGTTTTTAGTTTGGTGTTACCTGAGCCCTTTACCTATTTTTGGGTCTACGTGCCCTTTCTGGATGCAGAAAGGACATACTATTATAGACATATATGGGAAAATTTTCTTGTATTCCAAAGATCATTGTGATCTATTAAGGTCATGCCTGGCTCCAGATGTGAAAATATGAAAATATGAAAATCCCATATACAGTGCAGGTGGTGTTGGGTATGCTAACACTGGCCCCAGTGACAATCGAGGGAGATCAGTTCATTCTTCCAAGACAAAGATCACTGATGCCAAACCTTGGCAGGCTTGCTCCCCTTCAAAGAGGCAACTCAAAATTCAAAGCAGCACTTATTTGTCTGATACTCGGCATTCACAATCTTCTCACTTCTGCAGCTAGTACATCTACAGATGTCATTCTGAGAAATATAAACATGTATAACAGTGGCAGGAAAAAAATCAATGATAGTTAGGAAGCATGAAGAATTGGATTTCCAAACTTCCATCTCTGAATCAGTCTGAGCTAGATTAGGCTGTTTTCTGATGATCAATCTAGGCATTAAAAAGGAATGCATATCCCATACAATTAACCTGGTTTTCCTCTAAGAAGGGAATTTCTTCACAGATAAGTGTCTCAGCAATGAGATTTGAAAATAAAACCAATTTTCTGTTTAACTTCTAATAACCAATCATAACCAAACCATGCTAAGTGCAAGATAAGAAGGTGAGGTGTTATGGCAAGCAAACATCTTTCACAACATGGGTGCATTCACAAAAATACAGTAAGCAATGTTTCAGCTAATTTAACCCTGAACTGAGGTCTAAAATGAATAATACACTTTGTGTATTCTCCAGCTTCTTAATTATCCCACCAGGAAGACCAGCTTTTCTTGGTCAGATTTCATATCCAGGATTTTTAAAAAGCCCAACATGGATGTGATTGGATGGATTCATACAAATGGATTCTGTTAGGGAAAGAAAACAGTCCAAATGAATGAATTAGGGTGAAACTTATATAGCAAACATTTGGTGGCTTGGGTTGTGCTGAAAAAGTAGTGGTGTGGTGTTGTGGTGATACCATACACTCTTTGGTGTTTTTAGAACCATTCAGGAAACACCTCCAGTCATCTAATGACTGTTCATTTCTCCATGGAAGGTTAAGGGCATGGGAAGAAGGTAAAGCTGAATCTTGTGACAGAGCTTGAAAAAGTTACCTTGGGCACTGCAGCTTCTAGTATTTTGCATCCAATAACTTCAGTGGCCATGCTAGGAGGATGATTACGTGAGTTACACTAAAAAAGAGTAACTTTTCTGAACTCTGCTCTGTGATGATGGCAACGTTATCTCAGATCCATGTCCACTGGTGAAGGCAATGTGAGTTAAATACATTCAGACTGGAAGTTGTGTTTCTTAAACCCCAGGCCAACTCTGTCTTTGCTTAATGTGATTCATGTTTGGCTTGACCATTGAGGTAGTGCATCAGATTGGCTTGCTCATCGCAACAAAGTTCAATGTTAGGCACCAGTAATTCCTTCTGGCAAACTTGCTTTGTACTGTTACTTAACTGGTAAAATAAGCTTAACGGTCACCATGTTCCGTAGTAAGAATATTAAATAACATTAGCCTCTGAGGAGTGGGCAGGGCTGAAAGCTGAGAATAGTTAGCAAAAGGAATGTGGGTTTGGTGTGGTTTCTCCCTGCTTTATTCTTTCAGTAGGCAAGCCACTTGGCAAGAAGCAGCATGTTAAACTTGAGGGATAAAAATGTGTTAGTCAAACTGCTCCTGCATATCATCTCTCTCTCTTTCACTCTCCGCCTCCATTAAAATGTCTCCATTTTAAGTTTAAAGTAGAGCAGGGGCAAAGAGATTTTCCTATGGGGTGCGAAGACAGAACAAATTTCACAGCCAGGTTAAGAAGATCATATTTAATGTTAAATGCTCTGCTTTCCCATTTTTCTCCCCCCTCCCCATCCCTTTTGCAAGAATTTTTATTTTGTTTATTTGTAGGCTGTCTTTAAGAATATGACTCCTTCCAAGTTGGCTTAGCAGTCAAATCAAGAATCAATAATAAAATCATAATAAGACAATGCCAGGGGATGAGGAGTCTTGAGGACTCTTCCTTTAGGGCAGTTGGTTTCAGTTGAGCCCAGAGAAGGGGAGGGTAGTAGACAAGACAGCTGGAGTAGCCTGAGAAGTCATCTCAAGCTCTCTCTTCAAGCCTTGTTGCATTACAAAAGTAAGCCAAGATGTAGCAATAGAGAAGCAGTTTTTCTCCTTACCTCTCCATAATGCTCTGGGAGCACTTCCATTATATTCCTGAGGGACATGGTCATAAAAATATGTCTTTTGTCATACTGGAAAAATCCATATGGCAAAAGACATGTTTTTATGAATGTCTCCGTCTGGAGGAAGAGAGAAATGCTACGATGTCATACAGAGGGGTGAATAGAAAACCTCTTCTGTCTTACTCATCTTACTTTTGTAATGTGATAGATCTTTTGTTTCTCCCCTTCCATTTTCTTTCTTCCTTTTCTTTCTATCATAATACCTCATAATAATAATAATAATAATAATAATAATAATAATAGGTTTCTCCTGTGTTTTAAATCATATGTAATAATTAATTATATGGTAATAATGATAACAACAACAGCAGCAACAATAATAAAATTTTTGAAGTAAAGCACAGGAGATGTTTCTGGTGTGAATGTGTGCAAGAAGGTGAAGGAGGGCCTGGCATTGCTCTTCATCACTGCTGTAGGGCATGTAGCAGAGTGTGATGTAGTGGTTTGAATCTTGAAATATGACTCTGAAGACCAGTGTCTGAATTGTAGCTCAGCCTGGAAACTTGTTGAGTGACCTTGGGCATATCACATTCTTTCAGCCTCAGAGAATGACAAAGGCAAACCCTCTCTTGCCAAGAAAAAAAAACCCATGATAGGATTGCCTTAGGGTTGCCATGAATCGGAAATGAATCAATCCAGTGGCAGATAGATACTTCTGTGTCAGTGGGGTGGTGAATCCATCCCAGGTTTTAGACCAAAAATCATTTTGTGTGTGTGTGTTAAGTTGCAACATTTTTCACAGCTTGGAATTTTGGAATAAAATTCAAGAGTGGATTCATTTTCCAGCTGACATCAGAGTCTTCATCTGCCATTGCCTGTATTCCAGTTTCAACATGTTGCCTAAGATCCAATTTTTGGGAGAAGGACGGGGGTATAAATGCAATAATAAATAAATAAATAAATAAGTTATTTGTTAACTGCCATCATTTACTTTGACTTATGGTGACCTATGAATGCAAGCTGTGCTCCATGCAAAAACATGTGCTCCACTGCAGACTATACCCCTTGTCCAATGAAAGCTTCTCTTGGAAGAGGTGATTGACAATCAGGGGTGCGGACGGTTAATCGCCTCTTCACTCCTGGTAACCAGTTGTTCATTTATCGGTGTTTCCATCCCTTGTCACCGGAGGAAGCTGATTTGATGCTGCCCCCACAATGGTGACACCAGAACCTGTTCAGCACTCCTGGGTCCCTGTTGGACTCCCAATCCAGTGCTACGCAGCCCTGGAAACCACGCCCACCAGATCCAGGACCTATGCTATCGCCACTGAAGGCTGCCTTCCGGGTGGGGGTGCCTGGCACCCAAACAAACAAACAAACAAACAGCTTCATTTATATACCGCTTCATACCCTTAAGGAGTGTCTAAGCGGTTTACAATTGTAAGCTATTTGCCCCCCAACAATCTGGGTACTCATTTTAGCGACCTCGGAAGGATGCAAGCCTGAGTCAAGCTTCAGCCCTTTGCTGGTCTTGAACTCGCCACCTTATGGTTTTGAGTGAGTGGCTGCAGTACAGGCATTTAACCACTGCGCCACCCAGGGGTCAAGTAGGCCCCCCAACCAATCAGGAGCCAGGATAAGGCAAAGGTCCCACCTTTCCCAGCCCCCACCATCCTAAGCCACTTTGGCACCCAACCAGTGGCACTTCCACACTCCCGATGCCTTCTGGGACATGGTGCCATCCCCCTGAGTCCCAGATGGCCAATCAGAAGCTGGTAAACCTGGTACTATGCTGGCAGGCTCGCCACAGCCTTGCCAGCCTCCCCCAGATGGCCTTCTCCCTTCCAACACAGAAAATAAGTCAGGCGGCTCTACTTCCTTGCGGTCCTAGGACTGCTGAAGCTTCCCCACAGTTGCAATTTACATATCAAAAAATTACACGTTCATTAGATGCATGCTATTAATATGTTTAGTCTACATATACTATAGTTAGGAACAAGCCCCATGGCTGAACTGCATGCCAGTTTCTTCATGCATGTTTGAGAAATGAAAGGTTTCCACCTGCAGAAGTGTTAAAGCACTGCCTAAGAGTTACAGTCCATGCCAAACAACGTAATGTCACCAAGCAAGAAGAGTCTAGAGGTGATGTGAGGTTGACAGTTAACAACTGTTTAAACTGCCATTATTGTGGACTAACCAAGCACTTTGCACAACACAGAATGCATAATATGTCTTTGACACCCGATAACATGTATTTTAACCACACCATGGAAAAAAGGGAGTACTGTTTTCACCAATTGTTCTCTTAGCTTTCAGGCTACCAACTGCAAGAAATTAATTTTAATTATTCAATTTATTAGTGCTTAATTAGCTTCAGATTATTCGTAGTGGCAAATTGTGCAAGATTTATTTTTGGGAGTGTACTGCTAGAGTTACATAGTAACGATGGAGCTCTCAGTGCCAACCAAAAGCTCATGGCAAGCAGAAATGGAGACATCTGGAATCTTCTGTAAAATAAATACATGGGAGTGGACTCTGAGAATCTGGGGTGTTGGGATGATCTGGTTGATTCAGCACTGGCGGAAACTACAGAAACTATGCAGACTGCTTCTGGTTTTGTCCTAGGGCAGGAGCACTGGGAGCAATGATGACTCTACAGAATATCCAGATCAGTGGGCCTAAGACCATTTGGGTTTTATTCTCTCAGATAATGTATCATTTGTGAGTGGGCAGGTCATTACAAATAGTAGTGAGCTTAACATCCCCGAACCCTTGCTAGCTCATTTGTTTATTCTTGTCATCATTTAATTGGGCTCTGGCATGTAGGCAGGATAAAATCTGTTGATAGGCTTATACCTAATATCTCTGTGAACATTAAAAATGACTATATATTTGTGCCATAGACATGACTCTTATGGGGTGGTTCAAAACTAGAGCTGACCAATTGAACCAACTGCTGAAGGGTGAACTAACACAGAACTAGTTTCCATTCATACAATGAGTGTACTCTAGCTGAGACTAAGAATTCAAGGTACATTTGCAATTCTGCAGTGGTGACATTTAGAGCTGTATAGTAACACTGGAAAGCAAGCCTAAATATGTCACTTTGCTATTATAATGGGATTGCTCCAATGTGTCATACTAGTGCTTGTTCCCTTTATTATATTACACCACCCATTTTCAAAAGAGGTCTGGGGCAAGGGATAAACAATGGTAAATCCAGTTTATATAAAAGCTTTATATACACCAAATTCCTTTTGAAAATTCAGTTTCTCCACTGAGCTTTTAATATTTTTAACGCAACCACAGAACACCACCAAGTAGGGCCAATTCCCACTTGAAAAAATAACCTATTGAATGAGGTACTATATCAGTTCTCCCTGTCCCAGAATCCCTCACCATTGGACATACTAGTGGGGGGGGGGGTTTCTGATCATTAAAGTCTTGAGACCAAAGTTTGGGAAACATGGCTGTAAATGATCCACTGAGAAATCCAGATGTTTTTATGTACCTAGAATGCACAGCCACTGGGTAATGAAGTTCACTCAGCTAGGATTGTTTAGCAAGGTGTCTGTGTGTGAGAGACAGAGGATTGGGGGAGAGACAGATTGAGTGGACAAAATGGTGATTAAACACAGGAGTACCATCTATTTTTTTGCATTGTTCATTTGAGATTAGATGGTTTGGTGTTTTTTTAAAATCCCCAGTGGTTTTTCTTGATTTAATATAGCATATTTTGTGCTCACTCAATAGGAGGTCATGGAAAAACTCAAAAAGTATGATTAGTGAAGGGTTATTCACTCTTTTTTTTAGCACAACTATCCGAATAATCTCACCCATGCATTCTGGTTTTGTTATTCACTATGTATTTATGTGTGTGTGTATATATATATATAAAGTATACACACACACACATACATACATAACTGCATCTCTGCGCATCTCTACAATTTCTATTGCTCACATGTGTCAGCACTCAAAGATGGAGTCAATGATGTAGATGCATTTGAAACATGTTCAAGGCATGCAGAGTTTTATCCTGGTTTATCCTGGGTCTAATTATAAGTTTATATGTACAGCACTGTGTAAACCTACAGCACTATATAAATAAAGGTTAATAATAATAATAATAATAATTAGATTGGTTATTCTCACTTAGGAAAGCTTGTGGGGTGGGGGGAGCTAAGATTCACACAGCTGACAATGAAAATCTTTTAGGAAAATTCGGAAAGAAAAAAAAACAACAAGATTGATTATCCCAAGTTAAGTGGGGGTTTTTTAGCAGCCTCTCCCCCCCAAAAAACTTACTTGGGCACATTCAAAATGCATATGAACAACAAAGATTCAACCTACATTCTACCTGGATTATTTTAATTGTCTGAATGACCCTTGTTTTACCATGTTGCTTTATGTGGCAATGGAAGTAGTCTGTCTACCCCACATCCAGTCTACAAAGGCATGTAACAGATTAAGAGATTTCTGTGACTCTGCGGAAAGATGTGCAGCATTTTTGGAACTAGCTAGAAAGATGAACTATAGCAGCCAAGGGGGTGGTGGTGGCAGGAGGAAGAGCAGAGTGACACAGAGAGAGCATTGGGAAAAGGCAGCAGATGTTGTAAAAGATCTTCTTTCATGTTCCCCGTGTACCAGAAATGTGCAGACGTATGCTGGCAGAGCCTCAGTCAGAGCAGAGTGAGGCTATATCTTACACATCTGGAAGCTATTTGGCTGAGTGTCGAGTTCAAATGCTTTCTGCCTCAGCTGGTTTCAGGCATACCTCTTCAGTGCTGGCGCTCAGCTTGGGACAGTTCAATGCACAGAACTCATTAACACTGGCCAGGGGGTGAGCAAGGAAAGGCAGGCAGGAGAGATCCCAAATAGATTTGGAACTGTGCATTTCAGCACTTATCACAGCCTTGCCCTTCTTCTTCTTCTGCCCCACTTTCTTTTTCCCCCTACTAATAATGGAGAGACGGAGTGGCGGGGCAGTGGGGGGAAGAGAAGGAAAAAGAAGAGCGAGAGAAGAAAACGGCACCACAGCTGAGTGAAGGCTGGCCCTCTATCAAAAGACAAAATGTACTTGGACAAAGTCCAGTACATGAGTTAACTTGAGTGCAAAGCAAAGCATTCAGAGCACAGAAAGGAAGGAAAAATAAGGCCTTTGCTTTGGAGTTACACAGAAGGGTCAAACTCTGAGCCCTCTTTTCACTCCTTCATGAAACCTACCACAGTTGGCTGTTTCTGTCCAAATGCAAAGCCTGGAGCCTGGAGTAAAAGAAGCTGCTGGGGGTGGGGTGGGGTGGTATTGTAGAACTTGTTAACTAGTTCTACACTAGAAGAAGTGGTTCTCCTTTATCTGGCAAACATTGCTTTGCACATAAGGCCTCCCTCACTTGGCCCAGAAAGCAAAATATGGGCCTCCTGTGATATGAATCACCAGTGGGAGGCTAACTGGAATCTGAGGAAGACTGTCCCAATTTCTGCAGGACTTTTGGTTGCACAAGCCGCAAGAAGATGTTGCCGGGGTGGGGGTGGGGGGGGGTCAGTATGGAAGTCAAGGGCTGCCCTGGAGGATGAAAAACTGGGGAGGAGGATGAACGGATTGTTTCAATCGCTCATTGGGTTGTGCATGACAGTTTTAGTATTGGAAATAGAAACACCATTGCTGTAGCAAGTAACCTGAACCAGTGTGTATATGGGGTGGGGGAAGTGTAGGGGAGCATAAGGCCACTAGAAGCTTTCCGCTTATATTCTTTTTTCTACGTCTCTGTGTAAATTGCATCACTTAGACTTTTACTTCCTCCTTTCTTTATGGGTCCTTCCTGTTTCTTCTCCCTGCTAGAAAGAAGCAAGCAAGTGATATGAGGATGCATCTGCACTGCAGAAATCATGCAGTTTGATTCCCCTTTAACTGGCTCAGTACTATGGAATCCTGAGATTTGTAGCTTGTTGTGGCACCTGAGCTCACTGACTGAGAAGGCTAAATATCTTACAAAACTACAAATCCCAAAATGCCATCGCATTGAGCCATGGCAGTTAAAGCAGTGTCAAACTCTGTTAGTTTTGCAGCGCACATGCAGCCACAGTCTCATAATGGCTGTTCAGGTGAATGTGGACAAATCCAAACTAGCTTTAGGGGCTTCTGTAGCCAAGTCTAGGGAATCAAATTCCTTCTCTCTCCCCACAAACCAAACTCATTTTGTTTACTGAGTGCAATCTACTTTTGCACTTTGAACTCAGCTTGCAGCAATTGAAGTAAGCTGGGGACAAAGGAGTCAAGAGGGAGGAGGAGAGAAACTGGGACATTTTAAAATTAGGTTAAAAAAATGAAATGAGAGAAGATTAATCAGGACTGTCTCTGCCAAACTGGAAGAGTTGAAGAATATGATAGGCACATTTATTGGATCAAATTAAGCAGTAGAATTTCCAAGTGTTTGATTTGGGAACTTTAAAAATCTGAGTTGTTTCTATAGGAGTAAGCCCTGATTGTGAATGCTTGATTTCCTTTTACTATCCCAGTATACAGGGACAGGTTTTGATACAAGTTTTTTCAGAAAGACTTGTGGTTTACAAAAACCATAACAATTATTGTGTAATGTTCAACTGTTTGTATTCAGTTTCAATTTAATTTATAACCTGTTTTCATCAATGCAGTAGCTTCTAATCTAAATGTGTGCCTTTGGTTCATTGACTAAATTATATGTGCCCATTTGTTTCCTTAAGGGTCCAAACTTTGTGCCTATTTGGACACACAACTGTTACTTAATGCTTTGCTTCAGGCTGTATGCGTACTATGTTTCTGAAACTGGAAATGATGTTCTGGCCACCTGTAAGCATACTTTTGGCAGTTTTTTTCCTGGTGTCCCCTGAAATGGTACAGTTGCACCATATAGGCAATTTTGGTTGAAAGTAGCATTTTTCAACCAAATGTTTTTTAAAGAATTATAGGGGGTGGGCAAAGGTCTCTGAGATTCTTCCCTAGGCTGCATGCAACCTATGGCCAGCACACTCCTTCCCCTCAGCTAAAGAATGGGCCAAAAACATGGAAAGTCTCAAAACTATATTGGTAACCATTATCTGTAGTTTCCAGCATCATTTTAAGGTGTGCATCCCATTTTCTTCTCTTGATATAAGAACATGTATTTATTTTTGCTTTTAAATCTCACTGAAAAACCAAATCATCCTCACTCTGCTACATGTGCATGCTGTGATTTCAGAAAGATTAATCTTTCTGGAAATATCTAGAATGCATCTATTGTATCCTTCAGTTTTACCAACTGCACATTTGTTTTGGCTGTGGAAACAGATGGCAGCTCTACTAATTAACTGTGTCAGATTGAGTTTCTTCTTTTATCATGCGCTGAAAAACTGGAATTCCAGTCTCATGGCTTGTATAACAATTTGTTGTTGTGTATGCCTTCAAGTCATTTCCAACTTATGATGACCCCAAGGTGAAGCTATCATGGGGTTTTCTTTGGCAAGATTTGTTCAGAGGTCTAGCCATTGCCTTCCTCTGAGAATTAGAGCATGTGGCTTGCCCAAAGTAATCTGGGGGGTTCCATGGCTGAATCTAACCTGGTCTCCAGAGTCATAATCCAACACTCAAACCACTATGCCATGCTGGTTCTCTGTTTAACAATAATTTAGGCTAAAGAATCAGACACAGATTGGGTTGTTGGTCAGAAAAGGTCATAAATCCAGCTAGTTTCTTCTGAATCAACTCCCTCATCTTTTTACAAGCCAAAGAGTAATTTACAGTGGGTCTTTGTTATCTGCTGGGGTTTGGTTCCAGAATCCCCCGTGGATAACAAAATCTGTGGATGCTCAAGTCCCATTAAATATAATGGCATAGCAAAATGATGTCCTTTTTATAAAATGGAAAATCAAGGTTTGCTCTTTGGAATTTATACTTTAAAAAAAATGTTTTCAAGCCATGGATGCTTGAATCCGTGGATAAAAAAAATCCTTGGATAAGCAGGGCCGACGGTATATTGAAGGAAGGACAAATGTGCACAGGTGAGTTTAGTTAGAGCATACATGCTCTCTTTTGCTGATTAGTTGTTTAGATGTACTATTTGACACAGGTGTGACATGCCTAGTCTATAAATCATGGATCTTCAATCATATAGGTCAGTTGAAACTTGTTGCTGTTATTTGCTGGCAAGTTGGCTTCGATTTATGCAACCAGATGAATGCGAGACCATCAAGACACACTGTTACTAATAGGCATGTTCAGGTATTGCAAACTCAGGGTTGTGGCTTTCTTGACTGAATAATCGATCTCTACTATGGTCTTTCTTTTTTCCTACTGTGTTCCATTTCCCCTACCAATTCTCCCCTGTGATTAATTTCATCTCATGATATGTCAAGAGTACAATGGCCTCAGTTTAGTCATTTTGGCTTCTAGGGAAGGTTCAGGCTTGGTGTGCTCTGGAACATCACTTGTCCCATTTACTTGTCTTTCAGCTTTCTTCACTGTCCAACATTTACAACCATAGATAGAAATTGAAAATACTGTGGCATGGATTATTTTGACTTTGGTATTTAACATTACTTCATAGCTGACTTTCCAGGTCTTTGCTTTCCTCTGATTTCTTGACTCCTTTTTTTGATTAATGACTGAGGCAAGTTATAGAAAGTCTTATTTCTGTGTCTTTATCATCCACTTTATACTTATGTAAATAACTACTTTGACTATATCAAAACTAGTTGCAGCTTTTTTCCCCTACGAATGGTTCAAATCAATGTTGGGGCTGTCAAGATAAGGAGGACTCTTTTTCCCATATGTGGTGGACTTCTAAGAAAGTGAAAAGTTATTGGTCTAAGATATTCTCTCTCTCTCTCTCTCTCTCTATATATATATATATATATATATATGGGGTAGATTTTGTAATCTCACCAGAAATGTTTTTACTGGGTATTATGGTTGGAGAATGGGACAGTAACCATGGGAGACTTCTCTGATATATGATAACAACAGCAAAAACACTGTTTGCTCAAACTTGGAAATGGACTAAAGGACTGACGATGGAAGAATTGAATGTGAAGGTTGTTGAGTTAACCCAAGTTGCCAAAACTGATGTGGATTTTAAAGGACAAAACAATTGAAGCTTTTATTTTTGGAACGACTGGAAACCATTTGTGGACTTTTTGACTAATAAGAAACAATGCAATAATTTGTGTCTAAGGCTACTAGTAATTTTAATAGTAGGACTATTTAGTTGGAACTGTAATGACAGAATAATATATTTTATAGAATAATATATTTTTACTTCATTACAGCCAAAATTGGTGGATCCCTTTTGTGTTTTAGTTATTTAATGTTAAGTGTTCTCATGTTTTACTATTATGTAATAGTTTTAGTCTAGTTTTAGTTATATATGTAAATGCATTTTTCTTCATTTCTCTCCCCCTCTCATCCTCTTTCTTTTTATGTTTCTCTTTTTGGATGCTTATGGTTTTGGTTGTGAATTTGTGTTAAAATTGATAAACACATTTTTTAAAAAAACTACTTATGGCTTCTTATACATAGTTTTGGAAGTGATATAAAATAAGTTTTCTTTCTGGTAATTTTCTTCCAGGAAAACATTTGAATAGTTTTGTTTATTCTTTCTTCTGTCCATTCTCAATTATGCCAGTGCTAGGGGAAAGTTACTTTTTTTAGACTAGAGCAATCATAATCTCCCAGCCAGCATACTGACACAGAGTTGTTGTAAAAAAAAAAGTAACTTTTCTAGATTTTGGAAATGGCCATCTCAATTTCGTGGCAAAATCGAGGGCTCTTTTGCCAATTTATGGGAGTTGTGAAAGAAATAGTCAAAATGCTTTTAGTTTATTTTGCTGGTTATTTTTGTTGTTTTAAAGTGCTCCAAATGTTAAAAGTGCTCTTTATCCTCACCCTCTCTCTTGAGGAGAATGATCATCATTTCTTTCTTAGTTGTCTTCATTTGCCCAAATTATAGTTATCATGTAGCCAAATTTGAATTGTTGGACTACCTGGACTGAGCAATATTGGCCCCCACGCTTCCTACACTTCTTGGTGGGGCCACATCCAAACAGTGGCCAGAAATTTAATTTGGAGGCAATAAGGATGCCCTCTTGAGATTGGCCTCATAGTCCCAAACCTTGTTGGTTCTTGTCAGTCACTCATCTTGCCTTTTTATCCTTAAGGTGTCTCTTTAAATCTGATACTCAAGCTCCAAGGTGACCACTATACTGAACAAGCGGATGTATTCATTGTTGGGTTCAGTTTTTCAATGTGTGATGGATTCTCCTTATAAATTTTTAAAAGCAAATCCATCCAGACTGAGACAGAGAAATAAAGCACCAAAGATTCCACATATAACATTTAACAATACACTGGTTTCACATATAACACAATAAAACACTTTAATTAAAACAATATTCCCCTGAACTCTTTCCACACTCTCAGTTCCCATCAAACTAAAGTTCCTGTCTGCAGTTTCTCCCTATCTCTGTTTCAAGCTGGACCTATCTGTTTAACAAACAAATCTCTAGTTTCATATTCATTCCCCAAGAGGTCCCCCACAGCATTCTGAAAGGTGTGAGTGGTTGGCTACATAATTATCTGGAGGTTAGATGAAGTATTGTAATAAAATGGGAAATACTTAAATGCAAAATGTAGGTTTTTTTCAGGATATTTATTGAATTCTTTATTCCCTTTATTGTTGATTAAATCAACCACAGGCTGGATCCATGTCCCCTGATTGTCCAGGAGCCCTGCTTTTTTGCACAGATCAAGCTTCTCCTTGTTCATCCTCTCTCAGTTTCTCACTGCCACAGTCATTGGTTTAAAACTAGAAAAGCTTCCTTAGATTTAGATGGAAAGTAGAAATAGAGTTGGATGTCATCAGCATATTTGTGGCAGCAGAACCCAAACTCTCCAGACAATTTCTCCCAGCAGTTTCGTGTAAATGTCAAACAATATGTGGAACAAGACAGATTCCTGATGGAGCTGATAGGCCAACTGCTAAGTCTTCAAAGAAAAATCCCTCAACACCATTTTCCAAACCCTGTCTGAACCCTTCATGTTGTATAGAAGCCTCTGCAGAACAATGCTTCCAATCCCATCTCAGTGATGTTGCAGAGAAGGATGCTCATCCTATCTGGTTCCTGGCATGCAACATCCACCAAGACAACCAAAACTGTCTCCATCCCATTAATAGGCTTGAGGCCAGACTGAAACAGATCCAGGCAATCCATCCATCCTCTCCTGAAACCATTTGAGCTGAGAAGCCACCACTCATACCTGGACTTTGTCCAAAAGTTAAACATTGGAGACCAGCCAGTAATTATCTAGTACAGCGAGGAAATGTTGCAAGAGGAAACTAAACTCAAACAGATTCTGTGGATTCTGTCAAATAATGAACTGCTTCTTAATATATCTTTTGCTCTGTTAAGTAATGGAGGGCATGAAGTTTGTGTCCTCTGTTACTTTGCAACTACTGCTGTACATCTTTCACACTGTAACACTTTTGTGTGTTGCAAATACAGTATGTATATGTAATCATGCAATGCACAGTTGTGCTATTGGGTCTGTCAAATGATTGCCTTTTATTTATGATCTGATATCCCACTTATACAAGCCAGTAATCCATTTGCTTGTTCTGATTACTGCCAGACATTGGCTGACAGTTTAAAATGTATATGTACTCCAATTGCCAGATCATTTTCTTTTCAGGGTCATGCAGCTTGTTTCCATTTATGGCATAGTTTCACTCCCCCCCCCCAACCACTATTGTATTTGACCTAGTTCTCAGCAGTGAGCAGTTTTCCATATTAAAATTATACTATGAACATCCCCAGTGAAGCGTCTCCACCTCCTGCCCTTCTTTCCATATTTCCAGACACAAAGATATAATTTGCTTTAACTGGATGCCAGTCCTGCTTTTTTTAACAAGCAGAAAATGCTGTCCTGGAGCATTTTTACCCATGCAGTGTATGGGGGTGCTGAAATTCCTTTAAAGGAATCTTTTGTGCCTGGGAGCACAAAATGTAGTACATTCATAGCCTTTGAGGCTTGACTGCATGTGTGTGTGTGCATGTGTGTGTGTGTGGCAGGGAGGTGTTCATGAACAATATGAAGCACAAATTAGGTCTCTTGCATGATCAGGAGCAAGTCCTGCTCTATGTATCTGCACAAACACACACATACAACAGTTTTGATGGAGCATGGTAAGCTACAACTTTTACTGGTTACAGTTGCACATAGACTTGGCTCACATGGGTCCAGATCCAGGCATGAATTCAAATTAATTGGTTGGAGGTTTCCCACTTCTTCCCGAAGCTCATGCAAAATATCAGTCAATGAACTGCAAAGCCCTGGCCTGCTTGCCAAACAACCACTAAGATTGCAGACTTGGGACTCCAAACGAGCAGGTACCACTTTGTGGTTTACTTACCATAAGGGGCAGTCAAGGCACACACACCTTAACTGGGCATGATACTGCCTGCCAGCATGTCCAAAGTCGCTTAAGCTCCCCACCCACTCATGTCATCATATATGAGTATATTAAGCCAGAAAAAAAATTCCCTTACAGGATCCAGATCCCATTCCAAACTGTCTATACAGTTGTTACTGAGTATCAACTCACACAACAAAATAGGTAACAATATGATCACTTGCTTGCTGTTCCCAAGGGAGGGTGGGCAAGATGAAGCTCTGAAGCAAACTGAAAGTTGGAATATTGGAGAGCTGCTTTTATAGTGTGGTACCTGACCTAAGTGAAGCCTTTGCCCAGACCCATCTCTAGCCCACCCACCAACCAGTGAATTCAAATTAATTGGCTGATGGTTTCCCACTTCTTCCCAAAGCCCATGCAAATTGTGCAGACCACTAGGAAGAAGGGAAATGCCCACCACCATTATTATTATTGCCTGGCTCCAGAATGCTCTGTGCTGCCCACAAGCCACAAAATCACCCCATTAAGTTAATTTTCCCCCTTAACTGGACACATTGCTGAGAATCGACTAGAAACTCACCATCACAGCACGGCAAAGGCCCAGTTTGAGGATCCCCCTTGAGAGATCTTGTTTCCAGTATGAGGCTGAGTTTCCATGCTTTCCCCCATCATTGTTCTGCAACATGCACATAGTATACCCTTTGTAATACTCCCATCTCTGTGAAAAATTAGTGTATTTGTCCATTTCCCCCTAGTGTTCCTAAACATGTGCCTGTCAACAAATACAACAAGACAGATTGACTGATCACAGAGGAACAAGCACCCATTCAGTCCAGTTGTTACTTTCATTACAGGACAATAGGTACTACATTTTCTCAGTACTGTGCATTTTACAGAAATGCACAACGGCCACTTCTGATGCACAGATTACCAAAAAGCACCACCAATAAAGGAAGCCCTCCATCTTTTTGTGCTGGGGAAAAAAGGGATTAAAAAAAAAAGTTGTCTCGTTTATCACATGGGGGTTGCATCTCTGTTCCCTACCAGTGTTCATCAGTTTTAATGCAAAATGGGCAAACTTCACCCAGGTCATTTTGAAAGAGCTGGACATTATCTGTTTCTCTACTCTGGCATCACTATAGAAGAAAAGTGGATGGCACAGTTTTTGAGAGCCTGCTAATGCCTGTTTTTGGAGAGTGACGCTCTTTGGAGTGGTAGCTGGGCAAGAGATATGAGTTGCTGTTTGTTTTCCACTGCCAAAGAAGGGCCCTTTTCTCTGCCTAATGGGAGAGCTGGCCCTGGACTAAAATGATTAGTGAGAACACAGGACTGTTTTTCTTCACTGTTTACCATTTGAATGCTGATAGATGGAAACAATGGTAAAAACTGTCATTCTTACAATACTAGTCATGCTTCTTAACTATGTGGTAGAACAATTTCTAAACAAAAGGCAAAGACATAATCAATTGACCAACTTTTCTCTTTTCCACCCCCAAAGGTTGGTAGTCTCATAGTTATACAACCACCCTGCATTCCAATTTGGCTTAGCTTTCTTATGTTGCATGCTTAGTATAAAGGATAATCCAGTCCTGGCTTGAATATTTTTTTTCCTAGCATCCCTCTGCAGCTGCTGTCAACCTTTTCAAGATTCATTTAACCATGTGTAAATATTATTTCTTCCTTCTAGGTCAGCATATATATGGCAATGCATTTGAGATGTGGTGCTGAGAATACTGTGGATAGCCAGAAAGACAAACAAATGGATCCTTGAACAGATCAAGCCTGAATTCTCCCTGGAAGCCAAGATGACCAAGTTGAGGCTGTCATACTGTGGCAATATCAAGAGAGGGCATGACTTGTTAGAAAAGACAACAATGCTAGAAAAGGCAGAGGGCAGAAGAAAGAGAGGAACACCATATGCTGGATGCATAGACCTAGAATGGTCACTGGCATGAATTTGCAGGACATGAGGAAAACATTAAAGGACAGAGGGTCTTGGAGGTATCTCATCCACAGGGTTGCCATGATTCATGATCAGCTTGAGGGCAGATAACAATAACATATATGGCAACAAATTTTTTTTACTGTTACTGTACATAGAAGATGGCACTTTGTGCTTACTTGGTTACATATGCTTCTACAGCATGAGAATAGTGATTTGAACTCTGCTGGTGAGATACAGAGCTCTGTATGTGCTTTTTGGAAAACTGTGGAAAGAGGTACCTTCTTCCACAATGATACACACCCCATGTGCAATCCCAACAGGATCACAGGTTTGACCCGCTCAACCAATCAGTGGACAGAGGAAGCTCCCAGGCATCAGCCTGCTGACATTTTGCAGCTGTAACAAAAGAAGAGTCATCTTCTTTCCTGACCTTCAGTATACTTGCAACAGCTCTTCCTTTTTCCCACTTGCAAAATGGCACTGGTGCCCAGAAACCACCTAGCCCAGCTGCTAATTGGGTATGTGGATATGCCTTGTCACTTAAAGCTGACTTTGTATATAGCAGTGGAAAGGATCCCTTACAAGAGCACATTGGTGGAGCCCTCTGCTCTGCCACTAACGAACAGAGTCTCAGTCACAATGTCCAGGGTGGATTACAAAAGCAGTCAGGGTTGCCAGACAAGAACAGAGCTATGTGTTCCTCTGTGTTTGTTGCCTGTGCTCTGCACCAGTGAGGCAATAGTGTGGAGTTTATTGCACCACTAAAAAAATCTGGCTTACCTCTTCCTGAGTTGCATTCTAATTCCGGAGGCAGCCGCGTTCTATCACATGTAATTTGCCACTAAATCTGCTGGTCAAATACAGTCCGGATGCAGCCTGGGTCCCAGGAGCGCTAGATTGAGTTTCCCGACAATGAAGAAACTCTCCTAGGGATGCATCTACACTGTAGAAAGAATGCAGTTTGACATCACTAAGTGTTGTAGTTCCATTCTGTGGAATACTGAGATGTGTAGTATTACAAGGTCTTTAGCCTTTTCTGCCAAAGAAGGTTGGTGCCTCACAAAACTACAAATTCCAGGATTCTGTAAGATACATTCATGGCTGTTAAAGTGGTGTCAAACTGCATTCTTTCTATAGTATATATGAACCCTGGGAAGAATAATAGGTCTTGTATCTGAATATGCCAAAGTACTTTGAAAAAATTATTCTGCAGAGAAAAAAAAGGGGTGTTTTTTATTTCTGTTTTTGTTTGTTTGTTTGTTTGTTGTACTACTCCATTGACTTCTGCACAAAAACAAGGAGTTTTATTGTAAGAAAAACATATGTTTTCCTGAGCAGAATTATCCCTCCTCAGCTCTTCAGGATGGTTGAATATGGCAAGAATTCTGTTGAGGAATGTTCATTTTCTCCCTCAGCGGGCAGAAAACTACTGTAGTTATTCAGCCTTGCACATCCTTGCATGAAATAGTCAAGGATTTATATCCCCAGTGTGGACATGCAGGAGGGTCTGTAGGAAGCTCATTAGCAGAGCAAAAGTCTTGGCTGATGAACTTCTTTCTGATCATTCCTCCCTCCTACCAGTGGATATAGGGGTTAAGATTGCTCTGTCAAATGTAATAGAAAGCAGCTATGGGAGAAAGAATTCAAGATCCCAGGGCTAACAGAAACGATAAGAGCAGTGAATAAACTGTGTGAGATTTTTTAAAAATTAAAGATAAAAGACTAGATAAAGTTGAAAGATTTACAACCCAAGCAAAAGCATGTGCAGAAGAGAGAGGTTTTTAAAAACTGAAAAAGCAAGAAAGGAAAAGAGGGGGAAAGGATATTAAGTTTGTGGACCTGAAAGGGAGCAGGGAATTGAGCAGTCCCTGAAAATATTCTGTGGAGACCACAACGCTTGTTCCAAGGGTAAAAAGGGTAGAGAACATTGCATAAGAGGATAATGAATGTAGTTAGAAGGCTATTTAGAGCATGGAAAAACACCATTTTTAAGTGGGAACATTGCTAAAAATAATAATAAGGAAATACTGATCTCCTATTGACAGAACACTCATCTGAAAATGGGCTAAAAACCGGTGGGCAAAGTGGCCAAATTATAGGGATATCTTGGCACAGACAAAAGTCCTAAGATGCAAATACAGGAAAATTTGATTAAGGCTACAGTTACTCCTCTGAAAGTAAGGCATGCATAGCATTGTGCTGCAAGACCTGATCCTTTCCTTTCAGCAGGCTGAATGTGCCCAGTATTGAGAGAAGGAAATTAACCATCTCTAACTCTCTTAGCTTTTATGTGGAACCACTTATTTACTGTTTAAAGAAAGTTATGCATACCATGATTTTGCAAAATTTTAATTAAAAAAATAATGCTAAAATTGGTGTGAGGGGCTTGTGGATTTGCAGATAACTGCAACTAAGACTGGGTGTGAGATCTTCAGTCATTTATCTCTGATATAACAGGTGAAGTTGAAAGATCTCAGTAGATTGTCTCAAATCTGGAGAAAAGCTTACTGGATATGGTTCCTAATTTGGAAAGATTGCTGAACTACAAATGCTCTGCTCAACTGTTCTCTGAAGTTTATATGACTTCAAATTTATTGTTATGGTAATTTAATTTTATCCCATCTTTCCCCCCACATATGATAATAAATATTTTATTTCCTATAACAATGGCTCAAAAGTATTCTAGTTTTGAAGATCCATTGTGTTGATATCAAGACTGTGCCAGTGCTTGACAAGTATTACTAAAGGTAATATGGACAGTTGGCTCTCCATATCCATGGATTATGCAGTCATCCATAGGAGGAGATTCCTGACAGTAAGGGCTGTTCGACAGTGGAACACACTCCCTAGGAGAGTAGTGGAATCGCCTTCCTTGGAGGTTTTAAGCAGAGGCTGGATGGCCATCAGTTAGGGATGCTCTGATGGAGAGTTCTTGCATGGCAGGGGGTTGGGCTGGATGGCACTTGTGGTCTCTTCCAACTCTATGATTCTATTTTTCTAATATTATATATTAATATATAATTAATATTATATATGAATAATAATAATATATTATTAAACCATCCAAGACATAAAAATATCCTATCCTCACATCTAAAAAAATATCGAAAAGCAAACCTTTTAACTATGCCATTGCACATAAGAAATAATAATAATAATAATAATAATAATAATAATAATAGAGCTTCCACAGATTTTGGTATCCAGGGGTGATCCTGGAACCAAACCCCAATGGATACAAAGCGCTCACTGTATTTGATAGGGAGTCTGCCATTAAAATGTTCCTATCTAGGATCAAACATTGATCAGAATGTAGACTGCAACAAGAAATCAGAAGACTAGGGAGATTATCACACATAGCTTTTAGCCTGTGATTCCCCTGGGAAGGAAATGGCAGCAGGGATGCTGATCGCACAATGCCACTTCCCTCCCATAGCTGCAATGGCATAGTTAAAAGGTTTACTTTTCGATATTTTTTTAGATGTGAGGATACTGAGACCACATGTGAAAGGGATCTAGGAGTCCAAGTAGACCATAAGCTGAACATGAGTCAACAGTGCGATGCGGCAGCTAAAAAGGCCAATGCAATTTTAGGCTGCATCAATAGAAGTATAGTGTCTAGATCAAGGGAAGTAATAGTGCCACTCTATTCTGCTTTGGTCAGGCCCCACCTGGAATACTGTGTCCAGTTCTGGGCACCACAATTCAAAAAGGATGTTGAGAAACTGGAGCAGGTCCAAAGGAGGGCAACTAAGATGGTGAAGGGACTGGAAACCATGCCCTATGAGGAACGCCTTAGGGAACTGGGGATGTTCAGCCTGGAGAAGAGAAGGTTAAGAGGTGATATGATAGCCCTGTTTAAATATTTGAAGGGATGTCATATTGAGGAGGGAGCAAGCTTGTTTTCTGCTGCTGCAGAGACTAGGACGTGGAATAATGGATATAAATTGCAGGAAAAGAGATTTCACCTCAACATTAGGAGGAACTTCCTGACAGTAAGGGCTGTTCGACAGTGGAACACACTCCCTCGGAGCGTAGTGGAGTCTCCTTCCTTGGAGGCCTTTAAACAGAGGCTGGATGGTCATCTGTCAGGGATGCTTTGATTTGGAGGTCCTGCATGGCAGGGGGTTGGACTAGATGGCCCTTGTGGTCTCTTCCAACTCTATGATTCTATGATTCTATGATATTTTTATGTCTTGGAAGGTATGCATTCATAGGGGAAACCTGTGAATGAACTGCTAATCATGCAATTCTCCAGGTGCAAAAAGCCTTTCCCGGGGCAAATTCATGATTGGCAATCATGTGGTGTGACTGTTCCATCCTCTGTCCTTTCCCTCCTCCCCCTCACTATTTTTTAAAAAATTGCCCTGTTTTTCATGCGATTCTTGAGCTCCCAAATCCCAAAGTTTTAAAAATCATTATTGATGCCATTGTAGCTTCAATAAATTTCTGGCTCTTTAATGCTCTTGAGCCTGATGCTTTAAAACAGAGGATCCTTTTAAAATAATTATCAAACCCCTGAACACCAAAGGGATTGCACAGGATTGCATGATGTGACTGGAAGTGACATCTTGTCATTTCCAGTTTCATTTTTGGCTGATTTTGAACCGAGGAGTTTATCACATGGAAGGAATTTCTAATTGTGAGTGGAGCCAATTCGCAATTACGTGAATTCACTAGTTTAGCAAATTACGTGAAATCTGATTGCATTCAGAATGCACTCAGAATGATTTCCCATTTCCCGAAAATGGCCCCCCATTGCCCGAAATTGCGTGAGATATACTCATTCGCAATAGCGTGAAACTCCATGATTGTGTTTGGATTGCCATTGCAGTAGACCCCCAAATTTTGTCGTCTGATAAAACTCCCAATTTTGCAGATGGGGTTGGGGTTTTAAAATGTTGTAGGAAGTCTTGGGGAGTCAAGTGGCCTGCAGACAACACCTTCCCTGCCCCTGCTTCAAAACAAGGGTCTGAACCTGTCGGGAATTGAAATTGGTTTTTGGGATATAATAGGGCCACATTAAGGACCTTATTGTATGACTTAAAACCCTGGCTTACCTTTCCAGAATTTAGTCCTAATTTGGAGGAAGCCAGATGTTATTGCAAAGAAATCATTGCTGAATCACCAAACTTACTGAACTCAATGGGAGTCCATTGCAGCCCAGGTCCTGTAAGCCTCTTTGGTGGCCATTTTTAGAACGGAAGCTTCCAACTTCTAAAAAATGGCTGCCAAAGCAGCTTACTGGACCTGGGTGTTGATTCAGTGGTGATTTCTTTGTGATAACACCTGGCTTCCTCCTGAATTAAACTAGGCATTCTGGGAGCCAGTGCTGGGAGGCTACTTAAGGCTACTCAAGGCTAGCAGAAGCTCCATTTCCTTTAAGGAGGAGAAAGAAAAGGAGGAGGCTGTAGTCCATGTGCTTGGGTGAGATCTAATCTAATTTACACTTGAGCAGCCATTGCATTCTGGGAGCCAGTGCTGGGAGGCTACTTAAGGCTACTCAAGGCTAGCAGAAGCTCCATTTCCTTTAAGGAGGAGAAAGAAAAGGAGGAGGCTGTAGTCCATGTGCTTGGGTGAGATCTAATCTAATTTACACTTGAGCCATTGCATTCTGGGAGCCAGTGCTGGGAGGCTACTTAAGGCTACTCAAGGCTAGCAGAAGCTCCATTTCCTTTAAGGAGGAGAAAGAAAAGGAGGAGGCTGTAGTCCATGTGCTTGGGTGAGATCTAATCTAATTTACACTTGAGCAGCCATTGCATTCTGGGAGCCAGTGCTGGGAGGCTACTTAAGGCTACTCAAGGCTAGCAGAAGCGCGCGGCTAACGGCGCGCGAATTTTGATTTTTTTTAATCTAGTCAAGGAGGTGTTTAGAGAATAGAAGAGGAGCCGGCCTGAAGCATCAGAGGAAGTGAATCAGAGACTTGCCTTTGGAAGGAGCTTTTAGCCAGGAGCTCTCTACATAACTATAGGCCCCGTGACTTGAACTCAGTGACAGAGCTTGGGAATAAAGGCCAAGTCTAGCAAGGGAAG
Source organism: Urosaurus nigricauda (assembly GCA_034509955.1). Taxonomy (NCBI): domain Eukaryota; kingdom Metazoa; phylum Chordata; class Lepidosauria; order Squamata; family Phrynosomatidae; genus Urosaurus; species Urosaurus nigricauda. Next base: position 38,952,532 of record JAOEGL010000002.1, read on the forward strand.
CCCACAGTCTTGTTTCAGTGCCTCCTTAAGACTTCTCAGTATGGACACTGAAGGCCCTGCTGCAGTCACCTGCAACACCTGTGGGATGTTTGTCTTCTTGCCTACAGAGGTGGCGAACTACACCTGCCCCAAGTGCAAGTTGGTAGCCCTCTTGGAAGAGAAAGTACAGCAGCTAGAGGAGCAGATATCTGCACTCCAGCATCATAGAGAGCAGGAGATTCTCCTGAACAGATTAGACCAGAATGTCTTGGGTGAGAAACAGACAGAGGAAGTTGTTGGGGCGGAGGAGGTCACTCCACATACAACAGAGGTAGATGCTTGGAGGAAGGTCACACACAGAAGTAAGGAAACCAGGGAACGTTCTGTGAGCGGCTTGCAGCTACAGAATCGCTTTGAATCTCTCTCTGTTGTCAGAGATGATGAGGAAAAGCAGCAGGGACAGACATCAGGGACAGAGCAGGAGAGCCTGAGAGTATCACGAAAAGGAACGGCCACTGCTAAGCCTCGGAGGAGGCGCGTGGTCGTGGTGGGGGACTCCTTGCTGAGGGGTACAGAAGCAGTGGTTTGTGGGCCTGACAAGATGTCTCGGGAGGTGTGCTGTCTCCCTGGGGCAAAGATCCATCATGTGACGGAGAGGCTGACAAGACTTGTCAAGCCTACTGATCAATACCCCCTTCTTTTGGTTCATGTGGGAACCAATGATACTGCAAGGCACAGCCTTCAGAATATCAAAAGGGATTATGAGGCTCTGGGAAGGAAGCTGAAAGAGATGGATGCACAGGTTGTCATCTCATCTCTACTCCCCGTAGAAGGGCATGGTCCAGGAAGGGAGAGGAAAATAGCAGAGGTGAATAACTGGCTCCGTAGATGGTGCCGCCAAGAACAGTTTGGATTCTTGGATCATGGGCTGCGGTTCCATGAGGAGGGACTTCTGGCAAGGGATGGACTGCATCTCACGCCAGTTGGCAAAAACGTTTTTGCCAACAGTCTGAAGAATCTGATCAGGAGGGCTTTAAACTGAGTTATGTGGGGGAGGGAGACATTATACTGGAAGGCAAAAGGGATGGAGAGAATAGTCCAAGTGGCATAGAGGGAACAAGGCAAACAGTGCAAGGACCCAACAGTAGGAGGCAAAAAAATGTGCAAAAGCAGCAAGTAAAGAGGACACATGGTCTTAAATGTCTCTACACTAATGCACAGAGTATGGGAAATAAGCAGGAAGAACTTGAACTCCTAGCACAACAAGGGAAATATGATATAATAGGCATCACTGAAACCTGGTGGGATGAGTCTCATGATTGGAATGTAGAAATAGAGGGGTATAACCTTTTTAAGAGAAACAGGCCAAGCAGGAAAGGAGGAGGAATAGCATTATATGTCAGGGATATTTACACCAGTGAAGAGATGCAGGAAGTCAATACTGGAAGCCAGGTGGAGAGCATCTGGATAAAAATTAAAGGAGAGGGAAATAACAGGGATGTTACTGTGGGAGTCTACTACAGACCCCCGACTCAGGCAGAGGAATTGGATGATGCCTTTCTAGAACAGATAATCACATACTCAGAAAAGAGAGATGTAGTAGTGATGGGTGACTTCAACTATCCTGATATTTGCTGGAAGTCAAACTCAGCCAAATCCTCAAAGTCTAGCAAATTCCTCACTTGCCTGGAAGACAATTTCATTGTCCAAAAGGTGGAAGAGGCAACAAGGGGATCAGCCATTTTAGATCTGATCTTAACCAACAGGGAAGACCTAGTTGATGGGGCGCAAGTGGTTGGATCCTTAGGTGGAAGTGACCATGTTCTCCTGGAGTTTATAATACAGTGGAAGGGAGAAGCAAGGCATAGTCAGACACGCACTCTAGACTTTAGGAGAGCTAATTTCAATAAACTTAGAGAAATACTTGGAGTGATCCCATGGTCAGGAATACTAAAAGAAAAGGGAGTTCAAGACGGATGGGAGTTTCTCAAAAGGGAGATATTGAAGGCACAATTTCAAACAGTTCCAATGAGGAAGAAAAATGGAAGATGTCTCAAGAAGCCAGGATGGATGACTAAGGAACTTTCAACTGAGCTAAGTTTTAAACAGAACATGTATAAGAAATGGAAAAATGGAGAAATCACGAAAGAGGAATTCAAACAAATAGCCAGCACATGTAGGGGTAAAGTCAGAAAAGCTAAAGCGCAGAATGAACTCAGGCTTGCTAGAGAGGTTAAGAACAATAAAAAGGGCTTTTTTGGATATGTCCGCAGCAAAAGGAAGAAGAAGGAAACAGTGGGGCCACTGCGTGCAGAAGATGGCAAAATGCTAACAGGGGACAGAGAAAAGGCAGAATTACTCAACACCTTCTTTGCTTCAGTCTTCTCAGAAAAGGCAAAGGGTGCTCAACCTAAGGATAATGGAACAGGAGACAGAATAGAGGAAATTCAGCACAGAATAAGTAAAGAGGTAGTACAGGAATACCTGGTTAACCTAAATGAATATAAATCTCCAGGACCAGATGAACTACATCCAAGGGTATTAAAAGAACTGGCAAAGGTGATATCGGAGCCATTGGCAATAATCTTTGAGAACTCCTGGAGAACAGGAGAAGTCCCAGCAGACTGGAGGAGGGCAAACGTTGTCCCCATCTTCAAAAAGGGAAAAAAAGAGGATCCCAACAATTATCGTCCAGTTAGTCTGACATCAATTCCAGGAAAGATTCTAGAGCAGATCATTAAGCAGAGAGTCTGTGAACATTTAGAAGCCAATGCCATAATCACAAAAAGCCAACATGGGTTTCAGAAAAAGAAGTCATGCCAAACGAACCTGATCTCTTTTTTTGATAAAATTACCAGCTTGGTAGATGAAGGGAATGCTGTGGATATAGTATACCTCGATTTCAGTAAGGCCTTTGACAAGGTTCCCCATGACATTCTTGCAAACAAGCTTGCAAAATGTGGGATAGACAAGTTAACTGTTACATGGATTTGTAATTGGTTGACTGGCCGAACTCAAAGGGTGCTCAACAATGGCTCCTTTTCATCCTGGAGAGAAGTGACCAGTGGGGTCCCACAGGGTTCTGTCCTGGGCCCAGTGCTATTCAACATCTTTATTAACGATTTGGATGACAGAATTGGGGGCATACTTATCAAATTTGCAGATGACACTAAACTGGGAGGAGTAGCTAATACCCCAGAGGACAGGATCAAAATTCAAAATGACCTGAATAGACTAGAAAGCTGGGCCAGCGCTAACAAAATGAAATTTAACACAGAGAAATGTAAGGTTCTGCACCTAGGGCGGAAAAATGAAATGCACAGATATAGGATGGGGGACACCTGGCTGAATGAGACCACATGTGAAAGGGATCTAGGAGTCCAAGTAGACCATAAGCTGAACATGAGTCAACAGTGTGATGCGGCAGCTAAAAAAGCCAATGCAATTTTAGGCTGCATCAATAGAAGTATAGTTTCTAGATCAAGGGAAGTTATAGTGCCACTCTATTCTGCTTTGGTCAGGCCCCACCTGGAATACTGTGTCCAGTTCTGGGCACCACATTTCAAAAAAGATGTGGAGAAACTGGAGCATGTCCAAAGGAGGGCAACTAAGATGGTGAAGGGTCTGGAAACCTTGCCCTATGAAGAACGCCTTAGGGAGCTGGGGATGTTTAGCCTGGAGAAGAGAAGGTTAAGAGGTGATATGATAGCCCTGTTTAAATATTTGAAGGGATGTCATATTGAGGAGGGAGCAAGCTTGTTTTCTGCTGCTGCAGAGACTAGAACGCGGAACAATGGATGCAAACTGCAGGAAAAGAGATTCCACCTCAACATTAGGAGGAACTTCCTGACAGTAAGGGCTGTTCGACAGTGGAACACACTCCCTCGGAGTGTAGTGGAGTCTCCTTCCTTAGGGGTCTTTAAGCAGAGGCTGGATGGCCATCTGTCAGGGATGCTTTGACTTGGAGTTCCTGCATGGCAGGGGGTTGGACTGGATGGCCCTTGTGGTCTCTTCCAACTCTATGATTCTATGATTCTATGATTCTATGATTCTATGAATTAGGGCTGAATTCGGGAAAGGTAAGCTGGGGGCTTAACCCCATGCAATAGGGTCCTTTAGTTTCAGAGTTCTCAGAGGCTCCCTTCCAGTGTTCCTATTCAAAGGCGTAAGTGTGGCACCAAATTCATTCCATCCTTGTATAATGGTGGAAGGCCTATACAAAAGATTGGAAACCACCAAGCCTCTTTCCTTTTGTCATTGGGCATGGGGGGGGGTGTCCCTCTGAGGTACCCTAGAGAGACATATTGAGACACAAGGAAGGACAATGTCAAAAGTCTGAGTAGCCTCAATTCCTGTCTTTAATGATTAAAGGAAAATGGTGCTCTTTAGCTAAAAGGAAAGTGCAAGAATAATCGCTGGCATAAGGAGTCAGTATGGGTGCTGACAGCTTGCACAGGACATAGACACTAGTCCTACCATATGGGCAAGTCTCTTCTATGGAGAAATATACAATTGCTGAATTTGATTTTCCCTTATCCAATGTCCTCTAGATATGTTGGACTACAGCTCCTAATAACACAATTTTATATTTTATTCTATTTTACTCTAGGTTTTCCAGGAAGCAGTGTTGACCCTGGACAAATGATCACGGCAAACTTTAGTAAGATTAAGCCAAATGTTCATTAAAGGGTAATGCATGATACAGGAATGGTTTATTCTACACCTTCTAGAAAATTGTCCAATTGCATCAGCAACCAGAGTTCTAAATGAAGCCCTCTTAATGAGCAGAGAATCAATAGTAACAAGTGAAATGGTCATTATAGTGCTTAGGCTGAGAACTGATGCAGTCATAAATTGTATGTTGAAAATGAAGTGAGTGATTAATTCCCATTGAGTTCAGTAGATTTGGTGTCTGGGTAAGCACGCTCATGATTGCCCTAATCACTGTAATAAATACATTATACTCTGCAATAAACAGATTGTGAATTACAGATACTGATGTTACCAAAATACAAAAAAAATACCAGAATACATACTTCCTTGGGCTTAATAGCTTGCAACATTCATTTTCAATTTGAGCTGTGCATTCCTAGACTCAGAGATTTTTTTCCTGATTTGGATATTGATCTAAGTTGGAGAAGAACATGAGGGGAGGGAACTGTATTTCTTCCTCCCTTTTCTGATGCAGGACACAGCACAGTGAATAAACTACATTTCCCACAACTTCTAGTGGCTGGCTCAGATAGGCTAGTGCTGTTGCTATAGCAGCAAGGCAGAAAAAGAAGAATTGGGTGCAAAGGGAGGATAGTTGGTGGCTTATCCAAGACACTGCATAATTCAGGAACACTGCTATGATCCCCAAAACAACAACAATAGTATTTATTTCTTACCCACACCTCTCCATCAATCATGGCAGGGAACAACAACAGATTAATATACAACACATAGCATCTGTTAAAAATCATAACTTCAGTATACCCAAACCAGTTAAACTAGTTAAAACGCATAATATCAAGGTAAAAAGAACCAATAAAACCAGTACATATTATAATAATCAACCCATAGTTTAAAACTCACAATTAAAAAATAATCTGGGTTCAGAATAAATGAGGGTGTTTTTGCTTTGTTTTTTAAGAAGCAGAAATTAATTTTGGTACCAGGATCTTCTGTAAAAAAAGTTTACACTGTTTTAAAAAAGGTAGGTGAAGCACTTAAAATGATAGTAATGTTACTTGCGGTATCCAAAAGCAAGATAGGCTTTGGCAAACAAACACACAACCATGGGTTGGGATATGGAAAAAAGGCCACAACTTTTATTTGGTTACAGCTGTAAAAGACTTGGCTTGTATGAGATCAGATCCCCATATTGGCTGACCCATCTGTAGTCTGTTGAACCAGAAACCCAGATTGCATGCTGTATGCCACTAGGGTGACAGCAATAAAATGTCATGTGGGTGGAAGCCTCTGTGTGGATCCATCACCACCTGGGATGAGGCTGAGTCCCCTGCCCTGAGATGGGCATGACCATGTCATTTTCACCTCCAAGGTACCATAAGGGACCCCCCCCCCAAGGTATGGAACATAGGCTTCATTTGCCCTTAAATTGGATCTGATCCAATGGTCCCTTATGATGAATATAAGGAACATAATGACATTTAGGTCACATAATGACATACAAGTCACAACATAAAGGAAGGGAGGGAGAGAGGATGGAATGATGGTTCAGAGCCAAACTGGAGCTTTCCCAGACAGAGAAATGCTTATATACCCAGCTGGTGGCCTGAAGTGAAAACTTCATACATCCAGGAAGGGTTTCACCTATAGAATAACTGCACCAAATTTGATTGATCATTTATTCCCACCACTGCAGAGAACCCTGGAGAATCACACAGAACATTGGAAATGCTGAAGCTGAAGGGAAAATGGTGCCAAGACTCCACTCCCTGCCACAGATCACAAAGCCAGCAGCTCTGAAAAGTCTGAAGCTACTTCTTATTTTTAAATGCAACTTTAATATTTGCCATCTCTGAACATAAAGAGGAAGGACTTTGAAATGAGATATAATTGAAGTGCTTTATTCTTTCATCTTGGTGGAATAAAACTACAGTTGTATTTTAAGCAGAAATGACCTACTTTAGATTATCATGCATATGGCAATCTTGGATGCTGTGAATGAGTGTCAAGATGAGTAATGTCGTATGTTCTTTCAGTGCAGAGGTGGGGAAATTGTTATCCTCCAGATTCAATTGAACTCCAGTCCCCATCAGGCCCTGCCACTATGGTGATAGTCAGGAGTGATGAAATTTGTAGTCCACTGACAAATTCCTGGAGAGCTGCAGGTTTCACATGCTTCCTTTAGAGGCTGCAGATGGTCTCCCAAGTGGGCAATTTATCTGGGGCAAGAGCTGGTCACAGAATGATGCAGTCATCCAACCTTGCTTGAACTCGTTTCTTAACTAACGTAATGGAGACTGCTTTGATCCAATGTGGAAATAATTAGCCCTTGTTTAAAGCTTCTCATAGAGCTGAGTGGTCACTAGGAAGTGGTCACTGAGTGGTCACTCTTCCTTCCCATGGCAACTCTCTGGTACAAATACTGATAAAGTGGATTCAGTCAAAAGACCAAGACAATGTTTCAAAATGACTCAAGTAGGGAAGGAAAATCAGCAAGGAACTGATTTACCACAGGATTTTCTTGGCAAGATTCATCCAGAGGATGGTTGCCTTCTCCTGAGGCTGAGAGAATCTGACTTGTCCAAAGTTACCTAGTGGATTTTTGTGGCCAAGGGGGGATTCAAATCCTGATATCTCAAGAGTTCTAGTCCAGCATTCAAAGCACTACACTTCACTGAATCTTTTTTCTTCTTTACAGTAAAGAAATAAGGCACACATTTGCTTTTCGTGACTGGTGCAACTGAAAAATTCAATAGCTAAGAGTACTGTTGCCTGTAGAAACTGAACACTGGAAATTAAAGCATCCATTTTTTATTGAGACAGCTGCCTCACTGTATTTGAAGATTATATGCCATGAAGAGCTATTCTGCTTTACAACAGAGTTAACATTCAAAATGACGAATGGGATGAGAAGACTCCATGGGAATCTAAATGTATCTAAATCCTAGTTTCCTATAAATGCTTTTAATTTGGCCATAATGTGCCAAAGGCACAGAATCCTTTAATCTTGGAACTCATGCTTCAAAGAACAGCCTATATTTTCAACCAGGTTAATCTTGTGGTTTAACTGTGTAACAAACAATCCTATCAGATTGTCTGACAGATAACTCAATTGTGAGAGTAGCGGGGAGATGAACAACAAAATCTCTGGACAATTTACCTCCCCCTTTTAAATGTCTACTTGCCCTAATTATATGTCTGCTATGTAACTGTCTACTGTTTACTACATGATAATGGGGTAGCTTTGGTTTCTGAAAGCTGAGCACTGCAAAAATGTAGATCATTTATTTTAATGGTAGTATCAAAACTCTTGACAATTAACATAGCGGCTGGAATCTCATAATCAAGCAGATCAATTTTGCCATGTGTGATCCAGGCAGGGCTCCTTCACCTTTTTTTAGAAAGAAAGGAATAATTTCCTGTAGTAATAATCGACATAATAATAAAGCTACTACTAAAATTAAATTTCTGTCATGAATTTCTTCATTGTTAGCTCAAGCCATGGAGGCCCTATGAATGAGATATCTCCAAGACACCCTATCTTCAGCAACTCTGTTCAGATCCTGCAGACCTGGGAAATATGATAGCATAGACAATCCTAGCATTAGTATTCACTGATATATCTTTGCTTATCAGGATCTTGTCTAGTTCCTTCATAGCTGCTCTTCTGAATTTCTTCACTGCAGTCTCCACTCTGATCAGTGATAAGATATTGACTATTTCAATTTCCCAAAAGAGATTTCACCTAAACATTAGGAGGAACCTCCTGTCTGTAAGAGCTGTTTGACAGTTGGAGTCACTTTCTTTAAGAGGTCTTTAAACTGAGTCTGGATGGCCATCTGTCAGGGGTGCTTTGATTGTGAATTCCTGCATGGCAAGGGGATTGGACTGGATGGCCCTTGTGGTCTCTTCCAACTCTATGATTTTATGATAGAGATTGCATTGAATTTATGTACATCCTCCATGGTCATTATTTTTGTTTTCTTAATGTTCAACAGTAAACCTGAATTAACATTTCCTTCTCTGACTTTCTTCAATAATTGTTCCAAGACTTTGGACTCTTTCATACAAGGCTAAATTGGAAGTATAATTTAAGGTCAATTCGAATGCAATCATGGGTTTTATGTTATTGCAAATTAACTCTTCACATGCAAATTCGGGCAGGAGGGAAGCCAATTCGAATGCAATCATGGGTTTTACCTTATTGCGAATTAAAGCTTCGCATGCAAATTCGGGCAGGAGGGGGTTATATTCGGGTAATGGGAAGTAATTCCGAACGGAGCAGGGGTTCATGTAAATTCGCTAAACAAGCGAATTTACATAAATCCGCATTGGCTCCATTCGGAGTTGAGAGAAATTCCTCCCCGTTTGAAAGAGTCCTTTGTTATTTTATGGTAGTAGTATGGTGTCATCTGCATATCTTAAACCAGAGGTCCACAAACTGTGTCCTTTAAGAGATTTTGGATTTCAGCTCCCAGTAGCCTCAGCCATGTTGGCCAATAGTCTGGGATTTTGGGAGCTGAAGTCCAAAATCCCTTAAAGAGTACAGTTTGGGGACCACTGTCTTAAACTGTTGATATTCCTCCAATTTTCATATCTCTTTCCCCTGAGTCTAAACCTGCTCTGTGTATGATATTTTCAGCATGCATGGATCTCTTGAGCAATAAGGAAATTCATTTTTCAACACAAGCATGGGAATTAGCACAAAAATAATCCTGTGGGCAGGCAGACCATCACACAGCTGTTGCCAAAACTGTCGCACTCTTCTCTCATCCCAGCCTTTGTCCCAAGCACAGCGGTAAATAGGAACTACTGATATTACATATCCTATAGAATAAATATGTAGGAAAGGCTATAGCTCAATGACAGAACACATGCTTTTCATTCAAGAAGCCACTGGATCACACCTTGGCACTTCCAAGAACTACTAGAAAGTCATAGACTGTCTGGAAAATAGTTTATTTACCCACATGAGCTGCTTGAGTGCTATGATCTTCAGGGAAAGGCTTTTGCTTGGTCCTACCACCCTAGTAGGCACATCTGGTGAGGACATGAGAGGAAGCCTTCTTAGTGGCTGCTCTCAGTTTATTGAATTCCTTCCTATGGCAGGCTAGTTTGAACCCTCTTATTTTTCACTGGCAGGCAAAGACCTTTTTATTTAAACAGACCTTCAACTTTTAATTGGTGATGGCAGAGAAATTTTATAATGGGGTGTGCTGGCATTATCTAGGTCCTCCACATGTCCTTACCCACGTGAAACTTCCTAGTGTTCCATTATTACCTCATTATTATTATTATTATTGTTATTATTATTATTTTATTGTATCCCGACTCTCCCTTTTTGAGGACTGAGGCAGGTAACAGTAGAGGTTGATACTATACAAAGAAAAAATAACAAGAAAACAAAACCTCAACCCCCCAGCCCTTCCCCTCCCTCCCATAAATATAAAATAACAAGAATAAAACCATATAAGTGCAAAACAACAATTAAAACAATTCGCAGGTGGTGATAGTGAAGGGGCAGTAATAAAATATTATGCCCAATGCTAGATATTAAATATAAAAATAAGAAACTCCATATCCAGCAAGAGAGATGTGGGGTATGCTAACAGATGATATCTAGTTAGTATATGCAGGACTGAGCTACATGGCCAAGTATGATTGACTCAGTGTGAAGCAGCTTCCTATGACTGTTCTGATTTTGGGAGAGTTACTTCTTGAACTAGAATTCCTCAGATTCCCTAGGGCCCAGCCCATGGTCATGCTGGTGTGTGTGGGGGGCAGAGTAGTGAAACATCCCGTGCACATAGAATGCTAGATCTTTTTTAAAAGTAGAGAGATTTTTTTTTTTTTTTAGAGACAAAGACTTGGATCTGAAGAGATGGGGGCGATTTCCTACCACAGTGAGACATAAGCTATGAAGCTATGATTAACAGGGCCAGCCCTATTATTCTACAGAGTGAGGTTTATGGTTCAAAATATCAGGGTTGGGATGGTGGGTGAGGGAATGGAGACTCTCTAACCAGGTGTGCCCTCTGTTGAAGGAATGAAGTGCCTTTACCACTCTACTTGCCCTTCACTTGTTGAACTTGCCCTTCTATTGCCTGCATTCAGCATTTCTCATGGGTAGTCTGATAACAGCAGTTAAGGAGCCAGCTTGCTTGCATCCCCTCGTGAGGCAAACTGTCAGCCTTAATTGCTAGCTCATATTGCTAGTCAGGTCATTCATATGCTAGTTAAGTGCTAGTGAGACTCACGTCATACTTTTTAAAAGATACTTTAATCATAAATAATAAAACAAACAAGTCCTAGAATCTATATTTAGTACACATCACCGCACCCAAGCTAAGTGGAGTTCATAATCCTGGCCTGTGTGAATCTTTGAGAGTCAATACTATTTGCTGAGGCTTCTGCGGTGTTGCTATTTATTGTATAGTTACTTCTCGCCCTTCTCCCAACCACAACAAGTATGTTCAACAGTGCTTAAAGGGGACAGCAGATCTATTTCAGGAGCTATGATTAGCCAATTAGTTGATCAACACATATGTAAGCAAGCAGGTACGTGCACCCTGAAAAAAAGTAAGATGCTTAAGGCAGGACATGCAGAACAAGGTATTAAATTTTGGTTACACAAAAAGTGTGTGGGACTGTGGGACAACATTGGTAATATCGTCATGCAACAGATGGTGGGCTTCTTGGTTTCCTCCGGCAGTGAAGCATGGCTGTTTCCTGTGCAAGTGAATAACAAGATCTTTATTGTCATTTATAAATCTTTCTGTTGCGTTTATATTATGCAGCTCAGGCTCTGCTGCAAAATTGTGACAGCAGAACTTTTTAGCCTGAGAGAAGCTGGCTGCCTTACATAAGGTACATTAAGAATAAATGGTACAAGGAAGTGGATCTATGAATAATCTTTGGGGGAAGGATGAGTGGGAAATCTTGGCATATTTCCACCCAGTCTTTCTACTTGGAAGAAAGTACTGAATGCAGTCCCCTCAGGAAAACTTGCTCTGAAAGTTTCATTAAAATGAGCTGCACATTGAGTATGCAGAAAGAGATAGAGAGAGATGCATACTGAATGACAGGAACATTTATTCAGAAGGAAAGGCTTTCTGTAAAAGAATCAGTTCCATTATATGCTAAAAGTTCTCATACAAGCCAGGACTTAGAACTTAAGTTAATTATAGTTTGTTGTTGTTAACTGCTCTCAAGTCAACTTTGGCTTATGGAGACCCTATGAACGAGAGACCTCCAAGTCATCATCAACAGCCCTGCCCAGGTCTTAAAGATTCAGGGCCATGGCTGCCATCTTCAATGTGGTCTTCCTATTTTAATAATAATAATAATAAATTTTATTTATACCCCGCTCTTCAGCCAAAGCTATCAGAGCGGCTTACAATTTGTTAATTAGACAATTAAGTCCCCTCAAGATGGTGGTTGAAGGGAGGGCTCTTCTTGCTTCCAGCAGGAGGTGGCCTGCCTTTCTCTCCCCTCAAGATGGTGGTTGAAGGGAGGGCTCTTCTTGCTTCCAGCAGGAGGTGGCCTGCCTTTCTCTCCCCTCAAGATGGTGGTTGAAGGGAGGGCTCTTCTTGCTTCCAGCAGGAGGTGGCCTGCCTTTCTCTCCCCTCAAGATGGTGGTTGAAGGGAGGGCTCTTCTTGCTTCCAGCAGGAGGTGGCCTGCCTTTCTCTCCCCTCAAGATGGTGGTTGAAGGGAGGGCTCTTCTTGCTTGCAGCAGGAGGTGGCCTGCCTTTCTCTCCCCTCAAGATGGTGGTTGAAGGGAGGGCTCTTCTTGCTTCCAGCAGGAGGTGGCCTGCCTTTCTCTCCCCTCAAGATGGTGGTTGAAGGGAGGGCTCTTCTTGCTTCCAGCAGGAGGTGGCCTGCCTTTCTCTCCCCTCAAGATGGTGGTTGAAGGGAGGGCTCATCTTGCTTTTTTCCTACTGCCTTCTTCTTTGCCAAGCATTACTGCCTTCATAGTTCTTGGTTATATAGTTATAGTTAATTGGAAGTAACTCCTTTCTACAAGAATGAAGACATTGAATATTATAATCAATGAAGATTATAATTTAATGCAGGAGAATTTCATCCGTCTGCAGCATACCTTTAACTGTAGTGGCCACACTATTTACATGTGTTAGGCAATACTGAAGTGTGTGTGTGTGTGTAAGTTGCATACACTTATCTGTTATCATAGTTCATATAAAATGTATTTACAAAATTTGTATCGTAAGTGCATTTCTTATAGACAGAAAAATATAAGTTTATATTTATACACACAAAAAAGAATAGGATAATTATTCTTGTAATTCTATTGCAGACTATCTTACAATATTATCTTTGGATATTTTCATGCTCTTGAGTTTTTATAACAGTTGACTTCCCCCGCCCCGCTGTCATTGGTTGAATGTTTCTCCCTTTTAACCTTCCAATTGTTATTTCTAAATATGTGTTCCTTTTTCTATTAATATACCGGTAGACATTTTCCCCTTAGTTTTGTTCTAAAGTTTATGGTATGTTCTATTTATTTAATTTTTTTTGAAGTTCATCTTGTTAGATCTCTCTCTCTCTCTCTCTCTCTCTCTCATTTATTTATTATATTTTTAGGATAGTATTATTGTAATAGTATTAATAATATTATTGTAATACTGATATTTTTAAAGAAGTAACTCAAAGTAGCTATTTTACATGTGCTTAAACAGTTAATGCTATATTTGGCTTAGTTACACTTGAGAAAGAAAGGAAATAGTTACTTCCAAACATTGTAACTAAAAGAGCAAGTAACTATTTGGCGGGTCTTGGCTGTAATGCCTTACTTTTGAAAAGTGACTTTTGAAGTGAAAACTCTATCTCATATACTTAGAACTGCAAATTCTATCCTAAATGTTTCAACTTTTAAGTGTAATTCAGTGAAATGCTAATGACTATCCAAGTCCATAAAATCACTGGAGATCTGTTTGCCATGAAAAAAACATTCTCAGCCAATTATGTGTAAACACAGCAGCAGTTGGTTTGAAATTTTAGGAAATAAATTTCTTTGAAATTGTATTCAACGCTTTCAGTTTCCAAGAAATATTTCTCGATGTGGGACAAACTTTTGGCTAGAGGAATCTATTTGCTTGCTCTGGGTTCTGATTTGATTATCTGGATGAGATAATGTTAATAACTTTGAAAGCACATGATTTTGCAACAGCAACCCATCTCAGGTTGAATTCATTTCATGCTAGGTTTTCACTTTTTGCTTTTAATAAATTAACTGCATTTTAATTCATTGTAAATTTAACGCATGTGTAAGAATTGTCATGAATATAAGAAGAGCTATGCTGGATCTGATCAGTCTAGTCCAGCCTCCTACTGGGGGCCAGCCAGAGGCCATTGAGAACCTTATAGGCTGAACATGACTCCAATAGCACCATCCCATTCATGCTGCCCAGTAACTGATACCGAAACGCATACTGCCACTGTTACTGAAAGTAGTATACATCCATGGGCTCAGAACAGCCAGGCAGGAAAAAGTGGTTTAAATGTGCATTTTCCAAATACGGGTCAAAAGGTGGCGCAGTGTCAAGGCACATTGTTGGGTAACTTTTTGGTCACCTCCCCACCATGCATGCACACCATTGGACAAACACACCACCTGTGACTGTCTGCTGCCTAGATGCCATCCCATTGAATGGCTATCACTTTGATTCCACAGTTGCTCCTGTGATCCACCACTGGTACAGGGAATTGGAGCATCAGTGTGCCCAGTAAAACACCGGCAAAGCACAAACATGGGCCTCCCTTACATGCCCCCTTGACCTCCCTTCACCTCATGCTGCCTCTTGGACTGTCTGGCTTGTTTATGTTGTACTTATATCCATTGACGGTGTCACTTTTTTGCATTTCTGCCCTGACCACTTGGATATGCTGGCACCATGCTTGTTTAATGCTCACCAGCACCAGTGCATTTATACACAGCTTTAGGGTTAGGGTTAGGATGGAATCACTTCTTCAGAACTGCTTTCATATCATGGCATTTATATGCAAGGTTGAAGGTGCACATTTTCCATCTTGAGTTGGACTGTCACGGCTTATTTGTTTTTTTAGCTCCAGAGTGCAACTTCAATCCAGTTTCTGCCCACTTTGGAGGTGTGCATCATCATTTCCTGCATTTTTCTCCATACAACCTAAGCTGGGTCCGCTCCCTACTATTGTGCATTGCTATTTTAATCTATTATGTTTTTTAACTCTATTGCGATTTAATTCTTTTTTAAGGGAGGGTGGTAAGGGTAAGGAAGGGGTATTTTAACTTGATATTGTTTTAACCTCTGCTGTACTCCGCCCCGCTTGCTTGTTCAGAGGGGCGGAATAGAAATAAATATTATTATTATTATTATTATTAATTATTATTATTAAACACCCTGCCCCAAAGTGAGTAGAAACTGCTTTATCTGTCACATCTCCTTCACTCCATGGCGAGTAGCATTTGATAACTTTAACCTCTGTTAACTTTTAAAGCTGCTCAGATTGGCTGCTGCCAATATACTCTAAACTATGCATTGTGGGAAAAAAGCTACTATTCTTTATTGTAGTTCCAAACCAGGCTGTTCAGTTTTATCGTCTTATAAAATATACCACCGCCACCCCTCCAGAAGTTTAGGCTTAGAAGCTTCAGAATTCTCTGACTGCTATGAAATCAGCAGTCTCCTCATGAGGAGCAGTTTTTGGGGCATGCATGGGTACTCTCATGTTCTCTTCTTATCTGGAGAGTTTTTACTGGCTGGAACTTGCCTCTTAGCTGAGTAATTTGTCACTTAAGCTTTTCTTGCTGGGGAGATTCATGCAGGGACATCCATCAGCCATGAGTCATCATCTGGAAATCTATAAAAAGTGTTTCTTGAGTGTTGGGAAACCCTCTAAGGAGAAGCTGGTGGGAATCTTCATATTTTGGAACTTATTCTGCACAAACCTTACACGTTTTTGTGCAGAAATAGTATTTCTGTGCTGAAAATATTTCCTCACAGTTTCCTGTGCAGAAAATGCCATTTAAGTAAACAAGAAAAACATGTGTGATTTTTTTTTCACTGAATAAATCCTGAATTGTGAATAACCTTCAAAACTTCTGCAGTTTTTGAAAACTTCCGTACATTGGGGAGAAAATTGCTAAAATTACTCTTTGCTTCATTTGAGGGTGAAATTAGTGAAGAATTACATCCCTCTGGGAGACTTGAGTTTTATGGTGGAGGAAAGATAGGGTATAAATAAATGTACTAGGACTGGCTTCAGTGCTTGATGGCTTTCAAGTACTCAGTGTATGTACAAGCTTTATTGAAAAGTTCTGTGTTCTGAGTTTTTAGTCAGGTTATATGACATCACTAATGCAAGATGTTAACAAAGTTGATGTTGAAAGTGGTCAACAAAGAAGATATTTATTTATTTCCTGCTTTTACATATCCATTCAGCCCTCTCCCCTTTTTTGCTATAGTGTTTATGCAAATAAATTTCTGTGCATAAGGCAGTTCAGTTTGGTGATTCATTATTTCTGATGAGCCATAAAAGAAAAAGGAAAAAAAAAAAAAAAGAAAGCAAATAATGAACACTCCTGCTGGCACACAAATTCCCCCATCTGCATCCTAATGCAAGCATTTGTATGTAAGTCAACCGCTCCCTCACACTTGGCTGAATCATTATTAATAGGAAGACACATGAACCTAATGGAACAGAACAGACACTTTCATGGAAACACTTTTATGTATTTCTCATTCTAGTTGTAAGTTTTTTTTCTAAAGGGGAAAAAAACCTCCTAGTTTGTAACACAAGTGAATGTGATGGAAGTGATATTCTGAAGTAGAACCATATTAATTCAGTTTAGATCAGGGTGAGTAATACATGGCCTGGAAGCCACATAATTTCCCCCATCCCTCGCTCCGCAATTAGTCCCTGCTGACAGTCCAATTCTCCATGGCTAGCTGTAGGGAGTGGCAGGATAAGACAGATGGACTCTCTGTTGCTATATAGTGCGATTTCCTGCACATCCATGAAACACACTGGGTAACCTTGGGCAAGTCTCATGCTCTCAGCCTCAGGGGACGGCAATGGCAAACCGCCTCTGAACAAATCTTGCCAAGAAATCATGCCATGATAGGGCTGCCACAAGTCAGAAATGACTTGAAGGCACGCAACAAGAACAACAACAAGCAGAAGCAAACAAAGAAAATCAAAGTGCACAAGTGTGTTCCATCTCCCCACCCACAGCTAGGTAAATTGTGCAAGCAGTTTAGTAACAGAGGAAGATTCAGTTCTTCCTGTCCATTCTTAGTTTTCATATTTTCCCCCAGTCTCAAACTGCCAGGTTAATGGAAAGAAAGTCATTAGCCCCTTCTATATTTTACTATTTAATTTATTCATTACTTTATTTATTTATTTATTTACTACTTTATTCTATATTTTATTATTCCTTAGAACCTCTGGCAGGATTTAATGTTTTGAATTGATTGTATCTGTAAAGCGCCATGTGCTTTGTATGGTGCTATACAAATAAACAACAGTAGTAGTAATGTCAATAACAATAATAATGGGCAGATGTCAGTGCTTGCCTATGAAACTAACTAGGACTCAAAACAAACACTAACTAGGACTCCAAACCCCATCAGCCTCTTTGCACAGGCCAGACTCACTACAATGCATCTTTATGTTCATCATTTATGCATCATCTAAAAAACAGGATGAACTTGAACTCCTAGCACAACAAAACAAATATGATATAATAGGCATCACTGAAACCTGGAGGGATGAGTCTCATGATTGGAATGTAGAAATAGAGGGATATAACCTTTTTAAGAGAAACAGGCCAAACAGGAAAGGAGGAGGAATACCATTATATGTCAGGGATATATACACGAGTGAAGAGATCCAGGACATCAATACTGGAAGCCAGGTGGAGAGCATCTGGATAAAAATTAAAGGAGAGGGAAACAACAGGGATGTTACTGTGGGAGTCTACTACAGACCTCCAAGTCAGACAGAGGAATTTGATGATGCCTTCCTAGAACAGATGACCACACACTCAGAAAGGAGACATGTAGTAGTGACGGGAGACTTCAACTATCCAGATATTTGCTGGAAGACAAACTCTGCCAAATCCTCAAGGTCTAGCAAATTTCTCACTTGCCTGGAAGACAATTTCATTGTCCAAAAGGTGGAAGAGGCAACAAGGGGATCAGCTATTTTAGATCTTATCTTAACCAACAGGGATGTCCTAGTCCAGAAGACAGGATTGAAATTCAGAATGACCTGAATAGAT
This sequence comes from Urosaurus nigricauda, assembly GCA_034509955.1. Lineage (NCBI taxonomy): Eukaryota > Metazoa > Chordata > Lepidosauria > Squamata > Phrynosomatidae > Urosaurus > Urosaurus nigricauda. The sequence goes on from JAOEGL010000002.1 coordinate 38,970,465, forward strand.
TAGAAAGCTGGGCCAATGCTAACAAAATGAAATTCAGTGCGGAGAAATGTAAGGTACTGCACGTAGGATGCAAAAATGAAATGCACAGATATAGGATTGGGGACATCTGGCTGAATGAAACTACGTGTGAAAGGGATCTAGGAGTCCAAGTAGATGATACGTTGAACATGAGTCAACAGTGCGATGTGGCAGCTAATAAGGCCAATGCTATTTTAGGCTGCATCAATAGAAGTATAGCGTCTAGATCAAGGGAAGTAATAGTGCCACTCTATTCTGCTTTGGTCAGGCCCCACCTGGAATACTGTGTCCAGTTTTGGGCACCACAATTCAAAAAGGATGTGGAGAAACTGGAGCGGGTCCAAAGGAGGGCAACTAAGATGATGAAGGGTCTGGAAAGCATGCCCTATGAGGAACGACTTAGAGAGCTGGGGATGTTTAGCCTGGAGAAGAGAAGGTTAAGAGGTGATATGATAGCCCTGTTCAAATATTTGAAGGGATGTCATATTGAAGAGGGAGCAAGCTTGTTTTCTGCTGCTGCAGAGACTAGAACACGGAACAATGGATGCAAGCTGCAGGAAAAGAGATTCCACCTCAACATTAGGAGGAACTTCCTGACAGTAAGGGCTGTTCGACGGTGGAACACATTCCCTCGGAGTGTAGTGGAGTCTCCTTCCTTGGAGGTCTTTAAGCAGAGGCTGGATGGCCATCTGTTGGGGATGCTTTGATTGGGAGTTCCTTCATGGCAGGGGGTTGGACTGGATGGCCCTTGTGGTCTCTTCCAACTCTATGATTCTATGATTCTATGATTCTAAGAGGATGAAAAAAAGAGGATAGACTTCCACATGCTAGTTTAGACACACAGACAGATACACATCAAGAAATAATTCCTATACTTTAAGTAGAATGACAATAAGTTTTCTCATACCATAGTGGGGAAGACCACTAACCTGTGTACTTGCTTATTCTACTCTCTGAAAGCTTATTGTTGATGAGCAGCTTCTTTTATGCTCCCTCTTCTAAGGATTCTTCATCTAAAAACTTTGGTTAGCCCTTCAAATACAGGACAACTTCAAACAGTTATGCATGCATATGTCACACATGATGGTGCATCCCTCTCTCCACACAAAAAAGGGAGCAGTCTGTGCTTCTCTTACCCCCACCTTCTCTAGTTGAAGAAAGTGGAGAACGATCAAAATGGATTGCCCCTTTTTCATGCAGGGAGAGGCATAGATCAAAACATGTATTTGAAGATGCAGCCAGTTTTGTGGCTCTCTCATTTTCTCCCTTGATCCTTTAGGTACTGGCTCAGTACCATTCTCTGTAAAGACAGAGGCACAGAGCAATTCAACCAGGCCTTTGCTGCAAGGAGAAAAGTAAAATAGAAGCAGATCACATTGGGATGGGGCTTTTGGGATTTCATCTAGCCATATAAACTACGGTTGCTAGGTCCTGAGCATCCCAGGACCGGAGATTTCAGGCCAGTGCCAACCCCTGAAAGAGACTCTGAATGAGGAATCGGGGCGGTTTACAACATGTTAAAAACATATGCAGTTAAAATCCTCCAACATACCCACCTCCCTCCCCTTAAAACAGTATTAAACTAATCATGGTTAAAACAATCAAGATCTAAAATACATGATCTTTCAAACTCCCATATAGGCAGCCGGATAGGGGACGGGGGGAAGGGGTCATCAGATGATGTCTGATGATGTCATTAAACATGATACATTAAATATCACCCATATTTGTTTACAACATGTAATTCCAACAAAAAAAAAAAATCATGCCTAACAAATTATATCTATATATTTTTGAAAATTAAGTTTTCCAAACTCTGCACTGTGCAGAACCCCTCCCCAGGTCCAAGTTTGATTCTTAGTACCTTTGCAAGTAGTGCTTTTAAAAATATATAGGCATTGTAGTCCAATGAAATAAAAATTTACAAGATCTGGACTGGATTGGGGGGGGGGGGAGCTTTTCTCATCTTTGTTTTTAACAGTGTTGCAAGCACTCTTAAATAAGTCAGGAGCTGTAGTTGAACCAAAGAAAAATCTCCAGGCTCTGCTTTGAATAGAAAAAGACACTTTCCCTAGGTCTGTTCTTAACACTTTTTCAAGTAGTGCTTTTAACACCATATGGGAGGTATAGTCCAAGAAAAGAAAGTATTCTAATCACTCTTTGAGGAGAAACACCATTCCCCCCCCAACCCCAGCTCTCTTTTAAGTATGTTTGAAAGCAGTTATTGTAGTGCATGGGATTGCACTAAATCCAACCAATTTTTTTCCCAAGCATAAAGATATTTTCCCCGAAATGCTTTTTTTAGTGGGCTGCTACCATTAACCTATGTCCATCACTGGCCATATTTTCCTTTGGTGGTGGTGGTGGTGAGTTTCTCTTTTTTACAGTCAAGCTGCTGAATCCTTCCTCATTTCCAAAATAATTGTACCCATAATCATAACTGTAATCATACTACCAATAATCAACAAATGTTGGGTAGATGATGATGATGATGATGAAAATGGTTATGATAGAGGACAAGCCAACAGGACAGTGGAGACTATGACCCTTTTCACACTATCTAATTACAGCACTATCATCCCACTCTAATTGCGCCATATGGCTGCAGCCTATGGAATCTTGGGATTTATAGTTTGGTGAGGCACTAAAGCTTTCTGTCTGAGATTTCGAAATACCCCTCCCTGAACTGTAAATCTCTGGATTCCATAGAATGAAATCATGAAGTGGAATCAAAGTGCTATATTTGGGTAGGATAGCGGGATCCTAAAAGAGCAATGCCATCTGTGTTTGTATTCCAAGAAACTATTGAGTTTAATGGGACTTAATATTTTTAAAACATTAAGAATTTGATATACCCACCATGGATTTCTTCAATCTATAGCTAGGAGAAATAGGTGTAGAAAAAGAAATAAGAGATGGATGGATGGCCATCTGTCAGAAATGCTTTGATTGGGAGTTCCTGCACAGCAGGGGGTTGGACTAGATGGCCCTTGTGGTCTCTTCCAACTCTAAATTTCTATGATTCTATGATTCTATGATTCTATGAACAAGAAAGGGATGAGGAAGGAAGGAGAGGACGAATTTGGCCAGCACTGGGCAGGAAGGAGAAAGAGGATGAGAGAGAGAAAGGAGGACTAGAAAGGAGAAAGAAGATGCAACTAAATGAGGAGATGGAGTAGAATGAGAAATAGGAAAGAGAAGAAGAATATATTTATAGTTATGGGTAGTTAAAGGTAGAAGAAGAAAATGTTTAGCCAGGAGTTGTGGTGGGAGAGAGGAGAGAAAAAGTTATGGGGGGGAGAGCATGGATGAGTGCAGGCAGGAGTTCTAAGGAGGGGAAAAAGAGGAAGAGGATAAGAGATGGAGACAGACAGACACAATTTTAAAAAAAGAGAGGAATCGAGTTCCTTAGCAGAGCTGGCAACAAAGATGACCTTTGTACCACACCTTTTGCTAACAGTGGAATAAATTATATGTGCAGCCTCAGATCAAGAAATTGTACTTTATGGCTTATGGCTTTAACTATTTAGGTAGAGTAAGGAAAGTGGCTGCATTACTGAGAAAATAAACATAAAGATAGGTAGAGCCATAAAGCAGCAATCATATATTTAGCAACTGCAAAAGAAGTGAATTCTGAGTCAGCACAACATTTCCCCATACAGACTGCTCCCTCCTGCTGAGCTCTGGTGCTGACTGCCAACTGAGAAACATTAAGAAAGGGAAGAGGGAGTGGAGAAGAGGGCAAGGTGAGTTCCATAGAGAGTCTACTGCAGCCATTCTAAAACAGCACACCTTTTACAAAGTTTTATTTTCAGATTTTTCCACACATCCTTAAGAACGGAGAAGTGGAGCCTGGCCTGGAGATCTGCAATCTTCTGCTCCAGATGAGATGTCCAGCAGGCAGTGTGACTTCCAGTACATCTCAAATGGAGATGAATGACTTGGATGAAGGTTTGAGTTCATCCCTAGCATCTTGAGTTAAAACTGGAAAAAATCTCTGCCTGGAAGCACACTATTAGCAGATAGCATGGGTTTTGAAGCTATCAGGGTAGGAAACCAAATCAGTGATGTCACTAAGATTTGTGTCACCTGGTGCGGTAATTCGTTGTGTCACCCATCTCCCATTGACTTCCTCCCATAGTATATCATACAGAATCCTTAGCAATGTTTTATGTAGCATTGGCCCTGTACAGACTGCCAGGATGCGATGTCCTGGCAGCGATATTAGGGTTCGATAGGGCTAGGTGTTCAAATGTGCCCAGCCCTAATGATGTCACTTATGACCTTATTGCCCTTATGACATTGCAAAAAAGGGCTGCTCAAGGCAGCTCCTTTTTTGCTGCATTTGGTTGCTGCGGCAACGCTGTGCAGTAAAAAGGGATGGTGCTTCTCCACCCGTCTGTCGAATCCCAATGTTACTCATGAATTGTAATTCCCATATATTACTGAATGTAATAGCAATAGTCGTGTCATAAACAACTAGCAAAATTAAAATTATATCTTTAAATATCATGTGTGCAGCCTAAATGTATTTACATGTACATAGGTTCATGTGGTTATAGAGAAAATTCGGTAAGATTTGATGTTTTTAAAGAAAGTGGAAAAAGATTTTTTTTAAAAAATTAAAGTTTAATTTAAAAAAACAATCCCTGAGGCTTCTCCTTTCTCCTTCCATTGCACATCACCCCACTCACACTATCTCTTCTACTGACCTCTGCCATTTTAAAGGGATGCAGATGAACACCCCAGACTGTTTCTTCCAAAAGGAAGATTTTTGGGAAACAGTGGTGTCAACCCCTTTGGGTGTCACCTGGTGTGGCCTGAACTTCCTGCTCCCCCTTAGTGATGCCCCTGAATTAAAGTGGTCCTAGGAGGCAGACTCAGTTTTCCACCCTGATCTGTGTAATTCAGTACACTCTTCCAAAGTCCACACTTTCTGTTATTGGTTCTGTATGATTTCTGACAGAAATCTTTTCCAGTTGTAACTCAAAATGCTGGGGATGGACCCAGGCCTTTGAATGAGATATGATTCTGAAATCATGGGAGATCAGGTATGTTCAGTGTGCCAAGGTGGCCATATGGCCATTTAATGGAAGCTGATGCTTTATTGTACTGGGATATAAAATGATGTCACCTGAACAAAGAAGAATCATGGATATACACGTGTGCTGAGGCTAAGTTCTTTCTTTCCAATTTGTACATATAAATTTGTATCAAGTGAATTTCTGTTTGCTGACCTTTTCGTGCATACCATTATGATGTATTTAATCATTTTCTTTTATATTTACAGCTTTACTCCATATTAATCTTAAATACTCTCAGATTAGTAGCGATTAGTGTCCTAATTCCAAATGACAGCAAGCCTCCAACAGAACAATATCCTGATTCACGGTATTTGTGGGGGGAAAGTATTGGTTTGAGTGTTGGATGAAAAAAAAAAGATTTCGTTTAAAATATTTTGAAAAGAATGATAATTGTCATCAAATGTTTTAAAAGCCTCTTGCTTGAGCATACATCCTCAAAGGTCTTTTATAAAAAAATGCATTTTCATTCAAGTTCTTACTATAAGGATCAGTTTAAAATAAATATCTTGATGAGATTTACCACTCTTTCAAACGGGAGGAATTTCTCCCAACTTCGAATGGAGCCAATGCGGATTCATGTAAATTCGCTAGTTTAGCGAATTTACATGAACCCCTGCTCCGTTCGAAAGAACCCCTGCTCCGTTTGAAATTACTTCCCATTACCTGAAAATAACCCCCTCCTGCCCGAATTTGCATGCGAAGTTTTAATTCGCAATAATGTAAAACCCATGATTGCATTCGAATTGGCTTCCCTCTTGCCCGAATTTGCGTGCGAAGAGTTAATTTGCAATAACGTAAAACCCATGATTGCATTCGAATTGACCTTAAATTATACTTCCAATTTAGCCTCGTATGAAAGAGTCCCAAGTTTCAGAAACCTTTGCACCCACATTACATTCAGTACTTGCCACAAAAATAGGTTTAGTGAAGACTGCTATGTTGTGAGATGGAAGCAATGAGAATGGTTTTTAATCAACAAGTAGTCAATAGAACAAAATAAATAAAACATGGGCAAGCAGACATAGCTCATGGTTTTAAAATAGGCAGCAGGCAATTTTGCCTTTAGGTCATGAGTGGGCCAAATCTAAACCCCATAATTAAGATGTTGATGGCTTTCTGGCTGTATAGCGAGACAAGTGAGATATCAGCACCTGATTTTTGGATTGACATTTATGTTTGCTCATCAGCCGTTAAAGCAGAAAATTGTCAGGCAATGTGCTTCACAGGTCTATATTCAAACTCCAATGGGAACATTGTTGCCCATGATATATTTCAGTGTTTCCCCTGGTGAATTTCTTTTTAATGCCTTTTAACTTGGAGAAACACATGCCCATCCAGAGTTGTCTCCTTGGAGACAAGGAGTTGTGTTTTTTGTTTTTTATCCTCCTGACCATGCTTCAAAAGATAGGATGATATTTCTGTCTCTGAAGCTAGCAATTCTGTTTTGCCTTTGAAAAGGTCCAGGTTTTTCTTAACATCTATTCCATGTCTCACCACATGCAGAATTTAAATGGACACAATGGAGTGCACCATTCCTGCACTGTAACAGTAGATACTCCTCAAGGATGTAGTGTAACAACAACTGAAAAATTTACTAGCAAAAAGAACAGGCAAGGCTGCATCTTATCACTCTATTTGTTTAACTTGCATGCCAAAAACATCATAAGAAGGTCTAGAGTCAGAGGAAGGAAATATGAAAACTGGAGGAAGGAACGCCAACAATTTAAGATATGTAGATGACACCATATTACTTGCAGAAAATAGCAAAGCCTTGGAATGATTAGTGCAGAAAGTCAAGGAAGAAAGTGCAAAGACAAGATTACAGTTGAATATTAAAAAAACAAAAATAATGATAGTTTTTTGTGGGGCTTTTGGGCTATGTGGCCATGTTCTAGAAGAGTTCCTTTCTGACGTTAAAAATAATGATCATAGGTGGTTTACACAACTTTAAAGCAGATGATTAAGGCATTTTAATAGTTGATGATTTTCCATAGCTAGACTCAGTAATTAAACATAGTTGAAACTACAGTCAAGAAATCAGAGGACTAGGACTTGTAAGGGCAGCTATGAAGGAACTAGGTGAGATCCTGAAGTGTAAAGATGTATCATTGACTACTAAGGATTGTCCCATCCCATCATATTTCTAATTTCTGTGTATGGTTGTAAAACCTGGACAGTGAAGAAAACCGATGAGTTCTGGATAAGAATTCTGTGGATACCACAGATGGCTAAAAAGACAAATCCTAGAGCAAATGAAGCCCAAACTCTCCCTTGAAGCCAAGATGACTAAACCCACGCTGTTGCACTTTGGCCATAAAATGACCAATGATCAAATGATCAAAGGAGTTTATCATACGACAGAATATGGGGGTATAATGCAATGGCAATCCGAATGCATATCATGGGGTTTCACGTTATTGCATATGAGTGTATCTCATGCTATTTGGGGCAATGGAAGTCATTCCGAATGCAATCATGTGGTTTCATGTAATTGCGCATTAGAGTATCTCACGCAATTTCTAGCAATGCAGGATCATTTTTGGGCAATGGGAAGTCATTCCAAACACAAACATGGAGTTTCATGTAATTGCATATTAGAGTATCTCACGCAATTTCGGGCAATACGGGGTCATTTTTGGGAAATGGGAAGTCATTCTGAATGCATTCCAAATGCAATTAGAATTCACGTAAATTTGCTAAACTAGCAAAATTACGTGAATTCGAATCGACTCCATTCAAAATTGAGAGAAATTCCTCCCATGTGATAAACTCCACTGAAGCCACAGCCCTGAGTATATTAGACCTGATCAGGGCTGTTGATGATAGGGTGACGTGGAGGTCTCCCATTCACAGGGTCACCATAAGTCAAAGTCAACTTGATGGCAATTAACAACAAGAAGAAAACAAGCTTGCTCTCTTGCTAACTCTTTTCATATAATAAATTGTCATTGTTACTGAATGTATACAACTGGGGATCAGATCACTCCACCTGTAGTCCGTGCTGAAGCAGCTGAGCCACCGCCATTATGTACGCCATCTAAATGGCGTTAACGTAATGGCGGCACCGCCATTACGTGCTAGGGTTTGGGAGCGTGTGAATGTTGCACGCTCCCGAACCCTAATGGCGCCACCCAGGCACCTTTTAGTGCCTGTCTAGATCAGGCCAAAGAGAACCTTTGCTTGATTGGGTGTTACTTTGGTTTTATTTGAGGTTTCAATTGATCATGTGAAGGTCAGGGGCAGTGAAAGCTGGAGAACTCATTTCTTCTCTTCCACCCACATTCAGTTAATGCTTTTTTAAAAAGTCTAGGGGAGATAGTTCACAGTGAAATGCTGAACTACTGCTCCTCTAATTCTCCCTCCCTTTCTGTGCTTGTTCTGTGCCAGAGTCAGAAGTCTCCCTTATGTTAAAATCTTGACTGTTAACTGGATTAGCTGTAACAGATGCTGCCCTGGTCTTGTCTCTTGCTTCTTCATTGCAAGAATTCTGCTGGATGTATTGGAGCTCTTTTTGTATGACCATATGAAATGAGATACCATCCCAAGGCATCCTTTAAAGGATGTGAAGGATATAATTAAAACAGGCCACTTTCCATCCTGCCTCTTTTATTGAAATTGTGAAACCAAGAATGCAGGATGTCCGCTTAGTCACTCCAAAGTGCCCCGAGTTTAGGTTTTCATGGCTGATTGGGGGGGGGGGATCCAGTTCTAGCAACCTTAAAAGATGTTGGCAATGTGGGCCAATATAATAAACATTAGCATGGAGGTTTTTTTATTAAATAAAAATAAAAAGTATGCATGTAATGGGGCGGGGGACTGAGGTTGCACCAGATGCTATTTACTGTTGGTTCAACCTCCATGTGCAGGCAACTATGTGTAAACACATACCCAAGCATGCAATAATGGACTTGCATGAACACTGGAAATGTATCAATAATGGATCCCATAGTTAGACAATAAAATCAATTTATAAAGGAGGGGCAAGGGTACATTTGGTCCTCTAGATGTGTTGGGATCAGCTGAAGTTTAAGAATGAGCTTGGCAATTACGTAACAACATTGCCTGGCCACTCAGGAAGAATATGGCTGCATATTCCCCCAGTGCCCCCAAGGAAGCAAAGAATATAACAAGGCAGCACATCTTTTAAAAAAGAAGCAACTAAACTAAATTAAAAAAGAAGCAACTAAACTAAAATGCTCACAGTGTGTGCAGTTCCTTACCTCCTCCAACACAAATGGCCATTGCTTGGCCAGAGGACACTAGGAGATCAATGTCACACCATTGGCCCTTTGACTTCCTGGCAAACATCCTGTTGGTGTATGGTGACATAGAAAGGCATAGTTGGGGGTTATGCTAAAGTGTGTACTTTTCAGCCACTGATTAGTTTACAGGTTGGTGTCAAGCTCATTCAACCAAAATGAGCTCAAGAACATCTCTGCACTCAGTCATTGGCTGTGGAAATAGAGCTGCACCCATCAGTCCTGGCTTACACTCCACCAGAATGATGTAGAAGCACCCTTTTTGACCAGATCTCACTCACTTTTACATAACTATACTTGTGGAAGTAAGAGCTCAATGCTGTCGTCCGTAATGCTGTTGACTAGACACATACGGCTCTTTGGCAAGGCCTCTGCAGTGCATCTTTGAACTTGACTTGGACTATATTACCCTTAAAATACTTTTGACAGAGACACATAAGGGCTGAGATGCTACATCAAAAGGCACCTTTAAATAACCAGTTCTGTTTATCATCTTTTCACATAGAGAACTATTATCTTTAAAACAGGAGACATGACACCCTCCATATTAGAATGTGATCTATGGGGAATTGAGCAGCATTTGTTAAGCCAAGGGGACAAATCTAACTCCTCTGAAAACAAAACACACAAGACATCTTAGTGGAGAAAATGACACCACAACTTTATTGATTGCAGCTACACATAGGAACAAATCCATGCATTGGTCAAGCTGCCTGTTGGGTGTGGAGGCCATGCCCTGAACCCGCTTTGTAATCCCAGGGATGACAGCTGCAGGATTCAACGGGGGCAGATGCCACTGGGAGTGTAGTTAAGAAAATGCCCTTCCATTCTGCTGTCCACATCCTCACAGTTCTGTAATCTCCCCCTTCAATTTTGTTGGAACTACCAGCTTCCCAAATACCATTTTCCTGAACCTGGATCTCATGCCAAATTGCTACAAAGACAGGAGGGAAGGCCTTGATCCCTGCCATCTGACAGACTGAGGCCCTGAAGCCAGGAACATTACTTAAATACCTGAGCACCATACTTTATTGGAAACTTCCAGCAGTTTCATTCAGGTCCCACCTTCCCACCAATGTTGGCTGGTGTTTCCCCACCTTCCCAGAGCCTGCCGTAGAAGCCCAGCTTGGCATTTCAGGCGGCATAGGAAGCTAACTGTGGAAAGCCCACTGTAGCCTGAATCTTTCCAGTTAGTTCCAACTAGACAACATTTTGCTGTGTCCCAGCAAACCTGCCTCGGGGAAAGTTGGGAAGCATACTACTTTTATTGGGTAGATTTTCTTCCTTCAATGGCTACAATTCAACAACCCCTTAGTGCAGTGCATGTGAACCTTTGATGTGCTGAGCCATATACCTTCACCCCAACGTACTGAAAACTCCTGAAGTTACCCTGCATGTCTATTTTGTGCTTTGAAGTGAGCAGTTAGGACTGGAGAAACATTTGGCTATGTCCCCATTGCCATATGTGAAAAGATTACATTAATGATGAGATCTGCTGGGGATCTCTGAGGGTTTCAGGGCTGGATGCCATCATTTTGCATCTAGCTATGGGGAGGTAGCCTCTACCAAGCATGAGATGATCATTTGGGATGACTGCAGGGACATTTCAGAAGACATGTGGGGGGGGGGGCTTGGGCACTGTGGAGGGAGGATGGGAATGTCAACTAAAAAAAGGAACATCTGCATATATACCTAACAGAATTCCAGCCAATATCTGGCCAGATGTTGCCATTGTCTGCCTTCAAGTCACTTCTGACTTATGGTGACTCTAAGGCAAATCTATTGTGGGGTTTTCTTGGCAAGATTTGTTCAGCAGGGGTTTGCCTTCGCCTTTTTCTGAGGATGTGTCTTTCTCAAGGTTACCTAATAGGTTTCCATGCCCGAGTAGGGATTTGAATACTGGTCTCCAGAGTTGGAGTCTAGTGCTCAAACCACTACACCACACTGCTAAATATTGGCTACAGGGTGGAGTCAAAGGCTTTCATGGCCGGCATCCATAGTTTTTTGTGGAGCTTTTGGGCTATGTGGTCATGTTCTAGAAGAGTTCCTTTCCGACATTTCACCAGCATCTGTGGCTGGCATCTTCTGAAGATGCCAGCCACAGATGCTGGCAAAGCGTCAGAAAGGAACTCTTCTAGAACATGGCCACATAGCCCGAAAGCTCCATAAAAAACTATTGGCTACAAGGTTATTACTTTAGGGTCTTGTGTTCTTGCCTATTCCAACTAGAATAGTGGACTACAAGGCTATAAAAGCTCATGTTGTAATAAAATAGTTAGGCCTTAATTTACTTGCTAGTCTCAACTTGAAGAGATACACTTGAATCAATTGTTGAATAGTAAGTCAAAAGTCATGTCAATCCCATTGATTCAATGGGTCTGCTGTAGTTGGGGTTAGCAATGGGATTAAAGCCAATATATTTCTGTATGGTCCTGGGAGGTTACTTTATAGTATATTCTATGAAGCTTAAACAAATATAGGCTTCTTTTCAAGTCAAGATTTGCTACAGTTACAGCTGGCCCTCTGTATCCACAGGATGTGCATTCATGGATTCAATCATCCATATATATAACCATAAATATATATTAAAAAATCTTAAAATTTTGATTTTTAAATAATTACTATGCCATTGCATATAATGGAATTTGACCATCCATGGATTTTCATATTTATGGGGGATCCTGGAACCAAACCTCAGTGGATACCAAGGTCCCACTGTAATATGTCTGAAAACAAACCCATAGGAAGGTTGAGGCCTCTTATACATACATTGTAAAAGTAATTTTCATTCAATGATTTTTCAGAGGCTCCCATATAACAAAGAACCAAAAGTCTTGTAGTATTCCATTTAACCTGTCACTCTGGACAATTTGTTAGACATGTACTTTCCTTGGAAAGTTCCTTAATTAAATATGAAATGGCAGGATTAGATTCTAACAGTGTTATATACTTTTCATCAGGAAGGATCTGGCAGCCTTCTGGGCTTCTGATGTAAAATCTAGAATTCAGCACCACCACTTTGTTTTAATTTTAAAACAGTAATGCGGAAGATAAGGAGACAACTGGTAGCTGGTTTAGCCACTGAATGCCTTTGTTCTGCTTAGCATTTTAATCAATGTTATGAATGACTGACTTGGCTCTGAGGCTTTAAAAAAAACCCTACCAATATATATACTGACATACACCCAGTTTGCAAAGACCTTTGTTAGTCTTTAAGGTGCCACAAGTCTCTTTGGATTTTGTTGCTCAAGGTTTTTATATAATAATACAGCTAAGATCAGGCTGAATATAATTCCAAATATATCGTTTTTACTTATTTGATCTGTGTTGCTGAGCACTGTAAATCCATGTGAACTAGCAGAATTAGCAGGAATGGTGCTGCTTTCACTACATGGAAAGAAAGTACTTCTGACCCACCCCAGTTATAGAATAATAAGAATTGTAAGGGATAACAAAGGTAATCTAGACCAATCTTCTGCCAGTACAGGAATGTATTGCTAAAACACTCTTGGGAGGGTGTTGTCCAACCTCTGTTTCAAAACCTCCAATGAAGGAGAGTCTGGCACTTTCTGAGGTAGTTTGTTTCACTGTCAAACAGTTCTTACCATTAGGTGATTGTCACCTTTGCTCTTCAAGGTACTTCCAATTGTGATTGCTGTCCTTTGGAGCTACCAAGTGCCCAGAGTTCACAAATATAACACAAATGATCAGAGCTAGATAATAATGATCATTAAAGAGATAAACCAGAAATAAGGAAAATGGGAGCATTATCATGCCAGATCCAACTAGTCTATTATTCTTTGGCCTTCTAGGTATTGGTGAGTGAGTTCTCTCACTTTTCAGTGTTGGACAGGCTGATGGGAACTAGAGTTTAATAGCACTACAGATATTCCAACTCGGGTGTTAACTAAGTGACAGGTGTGCTCCCGGACATCAAGTAGAGAAGAAATGTATTCCTAGTTCTGTCAATCATGATCATTTTAACTGGAGAAAAGGCTGGGACCTTTTGCACAAGGAAAACTCAGCCAATGTGTTATGATCCCTTCCCTAAATATACGAGAGATACTTGGTGGCTAGTGACTTCCATGCTAGTTGGATTTTAGTCGAAATTGGAACTATTCAAGGTGCTACATACTATTCCCCAAAATAGTTTTATCACCTTGGACAGGTCCTTTAAAGGTCAAATCTAAACCTCAACATGGATTTACCACCATGCCCAAAATGAGGGCCACCAGCCATCAGTGCAAGAGGTGTCCCTTCAGAGAAGTCAACAGGGCAAGGAATGCAAGCTATTAACAGTTTTCTATGGCTGCATCTGCACTGCAGATACAATGCAATTTGACACCATTTTAATTGACTTGGTTCAAAGCAATAAAATTTTGGGATCTGTAGTTTTATGAGATACTGTATGTTGCCTTCTCATAGCACTCTTATAACACAATAAGCTACACATCCCAGAATTTGACAGCACTGAATGGCAGCTGCATTATTTCTGCAGTTCAGATGCAGCCTACAACAGTAAAGAGGATGCATGGCCATATGTTCCTTTGTCTTCACCATAGCTTCAAGATCATGAAATACCAGACCTTCAAAACATGACCTAGATACTACAGAAAGAGACTGATGGATAGGTGGGAGCAAAGAGGAAGAATAAATTCACTTTCACTACCTTGTCCACACAATTCCTATTTTTAGAAATCTTTGTCATGTTCTCCAGTCACCATTTAACCCCACGAACAATAACAGCAAAAATTTCCAAATGCTTTAGCTTTTCTTAATAAAATGTATTACCTCAGATTGTAATATCTGTGCCAATTTAGCTTTGATAATTGTGTTGATAGTTTAATCACAGCAATGTATTAGGAAGTTGGGTGTATCAAGGAAACAATGAGTCAGTCTTAATTAATGGAGGATTGGTGATGAATGTTGTCAGGACTGATGTTCAGCATTTCAAAAGCTTCCTTTCAGTCACATTTGAGAACAGAAATAGTCACAGTAATCAGACTATGATTGACTATTGTGTATATTTAGTCTACTTATATTTTTGTATTTTTCCTTGGGTTTCTACCTTCTCCATAACAGTCAATCCTAGTGCACTATGCTTACAGAGAATGGGTTTGAACAAGGACATAGAGGCCAGAGTCCTGTATGGCTCGTCATAGTGTTATGCATGTGGAACTATGCTATAGTTGGCTATTCATGACTTCCTGAAATTAGTGTAGAGCCATAGCAGCTACTCCTATTCTATTCCATGAGTCATCACATGTGTGTGTTTGTAGACTGGAGACGCATCTGGCTATGTTCTTGTAGGTAGATGCATAATAATTACATCACCTGCCTAGGTCTGCCAAGGTCCTCTGGAGATCTCAGTGTATGCTGCAATCATTTGGTTATGGGGACATAGCTAGAGGTGGTGAAGTGGTTAAATGCCTGTACTGCAGCCACTCACTCAAAACCATAAGGTGACGAGTTCAATACCAGTAAAAGGGCTCAAGCTTGACTCAGGCTTGCATTCTTCCGAGGTCACTAAAATGAGTACCCAGATTGTTGGGGGCAAGTAGCTTACAGCTGTAAACCGCTTAGACACTCCTTAGGCGGTATGAAGCGGTATATAAATGAAGCTGTTTGCTTGTTTGTTTCTCTGATCCCTTTGCTCTCTACTCTCCCTGCTCTCCGCAGCCATGCAACGGTCAAGGGGGGGCTGCAGTGGCTCTATGGTGAATTGAGGGTGGGGTTGGTCATTGTGGTAGGGAGTATCAATCTCTACAACAATAAAAAAGGACATATGTAAGTATAAGGTTCATTTACTCCTTTGTATGCCAATAACAGGATGCCAGCCACAGATTTGTAAGTAAACTTACCATGTAAGCACTTTTAAGGACAAATGAAAAGATGGCCAATTTAGGATTACAACATTTTTGTCACAGTGATTATATGTAATCTTGAGATCAAAAGGGAGCCTCTATATCTCTGAATGCTTTTTGCTGGGTTGTAATTTTTAATTAATTATGTTCCTGTAGGGAAGAACAAATAATTTATGCAGTTTTCTCCCCACTGTGAGAATGTCTTTGAAAACTGGCAGTTCTTGCAGCAAGGCGAAAGTTGGTTTGCCAGTTACTTAAATCTCTCCCAAGACTCACTTTCCCTGGCTGAATGAGACATGTGAAAAGGATCTAGGAGTCCAAGTAGAGCACAAGTTGAACATGAGTCAACAGTGCGATGCAGCAGCTAAAAAGTATCCCTGTAACTGCTCCCTGCCCAGACATGGCCATGTAATGCCTGGGGACAGGCAGGAGGAATCTGGGGATCATATGGCTACATTCTGATACCTGGACAAAGGCAAAGTATTGTTTAAGACCACCTGGGGGTCCTTCAGAGGTTCTGTAGGGTGATATCATCATTACACATCTGGCTATCAGAACATTTCTAGAGGCTTCTCAAATGGCCCACCCTCCCATGTTTACTAAATGGCTACATAGAGAATGCAAGAAAATAATGAGTGTCCAGCAGGTACATGAGGGACATGTGACACAGGGCTTGTCTACATGGGTTATTTAGTCCAAATTCCCCTCCCTTGTGCTTGCTGCATCCTGTTTACATGATACATGGCCAAAACCTTGAATTGGGTGTGGACTGTCTTCACATTGTCTGCATTTGAATTTAAAAACCTTACTTTTGGTCTGAGCTTCTGGCTCTCTCCACAGCGACAATGGGTGATGGCCTTTACATGGTCTCTGTGAACTAGTTGGTCACTGCTATGGGAGTAGGTTCCTCTGAGGTCAGAACAAGATGCCCAGTATCACTAACATGGCTGCCTGCTTCATTGTGTCCTGAGCGGCAGAGCTGGGCGATGAATGGGGATCACATAGGAAGGCAGCCACCCACCATCATTGTGAAGGAAGCACAGGTAATGGGGGGAATTCGGGATCAGAATACTCCAGGGGCAACCAAGGGTATTCTGTCCAGTGAAGATAAACCCTTAGTTACACTCCATCCCCTTGATGTGAGAACTTGAGGCTGGGATTTACTACATGAGCTGGATCTTTGGGCAGGGTTCTCCTTGTTGGGGCTTCTCAACAATTGAGAATCCCCATTTTAATCTTCCCTATAAATTTTCAAATATTCTTCTCATTGCTAGTTTTTCTGGAGAGAAATAGCACAGGAAGCCTTTGGCTTTCATGTCCAATTTATAGGATTCCTAGAAATATTTGGTTGGCCACTGGGAAAAATGTGGCACTAGTTAGACAGAGATTTTTTCAGGCCTTTCCTGAATAAAGAAAAAAAAAATCCTCCCAGCCATAGAATGACTGCCTCCTCACTCCATGTACTATGCAGCCACACCACTCAAGTTATGTTTACTATTAACAAATATTTTAATACTTTGATTTTAATTGTATTATGTTTAATTCTTTTTAAGGGGGATGTTGTGATGTAATATTGTATATGGATGTTTTAACTTGTTGTTAGCTGCTTTGATTTATTTACTACAGAAAAGTGGGATAAAAATAAAAGTTTTATTTATTTTATTATTTATATTTGGTCAGGTCCAATAAAACTCTTCTTAAAATTAGAGTACTGTTCCCCCCCCCACACACACACACAAACACATTTAATCTTGCACACACATAACAATAATTAATATGTTAAAAATATAAAACAAACATTTCTAGAGTTTGGAATTATTACATTTTTAAAAACTATACTTCCCAGAATGCCCCAGCCAAAATAGCCATTTACCATGTTAGCTTAACGGTTCTTTTTTGATAGTCCAAAAAGTAAATTTCCTGAATTCTGATGCAGGTTTAACATAATACTGTAATAACATAAGAATAAAGAAAAACTACATTAGCAAACAATGTTGCTGGAACCTATTACAGACATTTAACAGGACAGTTAACCATTGTCAGTATTAGTATTATAAATTCACAACCCCCATTTCTTTTAACAGTGAGGAGATGCAAAAATAAAGCAGGCTTGGAACCCTTTTGGAAAGAGGTTACTGAAAAGTACACTGGCGTTTTGTAATATTTGGTTTTACTTATATATAGTTTGAACATAGTGTAAGTGTAATGAATCACTATGTAGTCTGCTGAAAACTCAGAAAATTCTCACAGACCCCTTGTTCCCTGACTCAGAAATTGCAGCTGTTCTCCTTAGTTAGATCATATCATCCTTTACTAGCAGAGATAAAAAGAAGGTCTCACACCCTTTTGGGCTATTTCTGCAGACCTGACAGAAATAGGCTAAGAGATAGTTTGCATGAAAATACTAATTGCTGGGCTACAAGCCCAAGGTTAAATTTTGGCCAGGTTTTGCTTTAGGGAAACCCACAACATTATATTAGTCTTTCCATACATATGTATTTATGTCTATGTAGATGGAGATATAAGTAAATATAGGGTTCTTATGAAATCACCAGCACTAATTATCAGCTTTTGTGGTTTGGCTTAACTTCAAGCAGCCGATAAGAAGTTGCACCTGCAAATCGCCAGATTTTCAGCTTCCAAAAGCATTTGAAAGCAAGTTTTGGGTATGAAGATCTACTAGAAAAAATCCTTCTATACTGATGGAGTGGCAGTTGAAATATTTGGCCCTTTGATGTTTCTGGTGAAGCCCTAAACTGAGTCCATGTGAATGGTCATTGGAGAGGAAAAGGCTGAAAGGATAGCGATTAGAAAGACTTCAACCTTCATGACGTTATTTAAGGGTAAGGGTGAAAAAAATAGGAAGAAACTGACATGTGGGAGGAAATATGATACTGCCTTTAACTAAACATCTCTTTGACGCAAGTTTGGCCTGTGAATTTTCTTGGGACTTGCACACATAAACTCTCCACTGGCTTGTGTTCGTTTTCCCAAACCAGACTCTTCTGTTTCCTTGCCAATGGCTACACTAAAGGTGGAAACCAAATTTATTTATTTTTAAAGGTCCTTCTTGTACCTCATTTTCCAGAAAGCCTTGTCAAAGGTCTTTACTGCATGAGCAGTAATTTAACACACACCTTTGCACAACTGGGGCTGCTGCTGCCATCACATTCTTTGTCTGACTCCCCCTTAACCCTACCTCCCTGCTTTATGTCCTACCCAGCCAAATTTTAAAATTATTTTTATTTATTATTATTTTCACTATTTTGCGTAATTCTGGAGCTTTGTTGCTGTGATTTAAGGGTCTTTGGGGTTTTTTTTTCCAAAAAAGAAAAGAAATAGAAACAAAATTAAAGATAACCAGGCTGCTTGGGAATAGTGAGGAGGTAAAGGGGAAAGGAGGGGGAACTGACACCACATTACTGTGAATAATGTTCTCCCCCAACAGTGAAATTTTGTACCTGACAATTGGCATGATTGTGAGCTCATTGATGGGTTTCCCATGTCAATGAAAAGGGACTTCCTAATCATTCTTGGGGGATGCAGCAAATAGGGATCAAAGGTGGGTTTATGCAATAAGTATCACCAAAGCCACCCCCCCGGGTCTATTTGCAATTTAAAAGATGTGTAATCTAGAAAATGGTTTGTGATATTACATTCCAAAACAATGCAGGTTCAGTGTAACAAAGAATGCTACCTTTATTCTGTCATGTTAAAAAAAATGAAATCGTTTGAAGTTAAACCATTGGAATGATGTAACTTAAAAAAGGATTTAAGAAAGAAGTTTTTTTTAAAAAAAATGCTTTAGATGTGGCTAAATTACTTCAGAACAGTTTACCCACAGGAGGAGTAGCTAATACCCCAGAGGACAGGATCAAAATTCAAAATGACCTGAATAGACTAGAAAGCTGGGCCAAAGCTAACAAAATGAAATTCAACACAGACAAATGTAAGGTTCTGCACTTAGGGAGGAAAAATGAAACACACAGATATAGGATGGGGGATACCTGGTTGAATGAGACAACATGTGAAAAGGATCTAGGAGTCCAAGTGGACCACAAGTTCAACATGAGTCAACAGTGTGATGCACCAGCTAAAAAGGCCAATGCAATTTTAGGCTGCATCAATAGAAGTATAGTGTCTAGATCAAGGGAAGTAATAGTACCACTCTATTTTGCTTTGGTCAGGCTCCACTTGGAATACTTTGTCCAGTTCTGGGCACCACAATTCAAAAAGGATGGAGAGAAACTGGAGCATGTCCAAAGGAGGGTGACTAAAATTGTGGTCTGGAAACCATGCCCTATGAGGAACGACTTAGGGAGCTGGGAATGTTTAGCCTGGAGAAGAGAAGGTTAAGATGTGATATGACAGCCCTGTTTAAATATTTGAAGGGATGTCACATTGAGGAGGGAGCAAGCTTGTTTTCTGCTGCACAAGAGAACAGGACCCGGAACAATGGATGCAAACTGCAGGAAAAGAGATTCCACCTCAACATTAGGAGGAACTTCCTGACAGTAAGGGCTGTTCGACAGTGGAACACACTCCCTCAGAGTGTAGTGGAGTCTCCGTCCTTGGAGGTCTTTAAGCAGAAGCTGGATGGCCAACTGTCAGGTATGCTTTGACTGGGAGTTCCTGCATGGCAGGGGGTTGGACTGGATGGCCCTTATGGTCTCTACCAACTCTGTGATTCTATGATTCTATGATTCAGGCATGCTGAAATTCTTAAAGCAATGCATGTAAGGGATGCAATCTGTTTTATTGATGTAATGCCATTTTATTGTGTAAGCAGCCTCAATTGATCTCAAAGGGGCGGGGTATAAATAATAATAATAATAATAGTAATAATAATAATAATAATAATGGAAGGCTCTGTGCGAAAAGGGTTATTACCTAGATTAATGTAATGTAGTTACAGTCTTCTATCTGTTGATAACCAGTTAATTTATTCCCATAGTTCAATTTGCTGTAAAGCATTTGCATAATTCTGTCTCAGAAATAGGTCACTCATTATATATAGTAATGTGTATATATGTCTGTTTGCTAAAAATGATTCAATTTATATATATTTTTTCCTCGATGTAAAGCAGGGGTGGAAAACTGCACAGGGATCAGGGGCCAGTTTTCCTTCCACCCAGGCCAGATCCATGAACAGTATATGAAAATACCTTGTTTGTTTCTGTATCTTGGCTAAAAATGGCAACCAGAGGTGATGTCATCTCAATTGTGGTCACTATTTGGGTTGGGATGCAGTTAGGAAAGATATTTGGAACGAACTGGGCATATGGATGACTGTGTGGTAAGGTGTTATAAGGTGTTTTGACACAGAGTTGACATAATCTGTGAATCAAAATTGCTCACAAACTCAGTCAGTATTTTACAGATGAAAAATCACATGCAATCAAGAAACATAATTGTGTGGTTAAGATGGCAAAATGTATTAATGAGGAAGAACACCCAAGCTAGGGAAGGCTGCAACAGTTTGCTTCTGCCTCAGACTACTAGAAAGGGCAAAATTCTGTCCCCTCCTCTTCCCCTGGCTGAGTTAACTGAGTGAAAATTACTTTTGCACTTTGACTCCATTTGCAGCAATTGAAATAAGCAGAGAATGAAAGAGGAAGTGGATGTAGGAGATTGGGACATTTTAAAAGCAGCTGAAAAGTAGAATGACATATGATTAGCTGGGACTGTCCCTGCCAAATTGGGACAGTTGGAGGGCATGAAAACTACAGCAAAAATTGGGGGACATTGGGAGCATTAAGGCCACAAAAGTGGGTCCCATGTGGTCCATGGGCCACATATGTCTTGCAGGTTGCCTACATTATTTCTTAATATGTTCATTTGCTATATGCATTGAGCAAAGGTAAGTCCTATGGCCACCGTCCTGCATAACTGCACTAGCTGTGTAGGCAGTACTACAGCCATAGGGATACAATGGCTGTGGCTGCTGAAATGATGGGGAGGGAGTGGCAAAAATCCATCTGAGTCAGAGGACAAAGCTCTCTTGCCAGTTCCCAAGGTAGTCATCACTGTGCATCACTCCAGAAAGTGCTTTACACTGATGTAACAGATCATTATAGATCAGTGATGGCAGAAGTGGCACCTGGCAGGGAGGAGGAGGAGGAACAGCCACATCCGTGCCCGTTGCTCCACTTCCTGGACCCTTTTCAGCCTTCAGCTGTCTCTCAGAGACAGCTGGAGGCTGGGAAAACTGTGGGGGGGGGGAGAGGAGGAACCACGGGCCCATGGCTCCTCCTCCTGGACCTTTCCCAGCATTCAGCTGTCTCTTTGGATACAGCTGGAGGCTGGAAAAGATGCAGGGAGAGATGTCCCTCCCCAGAAATCCCACCCCTGGAGGGCGGAAGTCCTGTCCCAGCACTGGGTAACACCTGGTGCCGGAAAAATTCTTAGTTGGGGCATGCGGCCTTGAAAAGGTTTGCCATCACTGACATAGGACTCTTTCATACAAGGCTAAATTGGAAGTATAATTTAAGGTCAATTCGAATGCAATCATGGGTTTTACGTTATTGCAAATTAACTCTTCACATGCAAATTCGGGCAAGAGGGAAGCCAATTCGAATGCAATCATGGGTTTTACTTTATTGCGAATTAAAGCTTCGCATGCAAATTCGGGCAGGAGGGGGTTATTTTCGGGTAATGGGAAGTAATTCCGAACGGAGCAGGGGTTCATGTAAATTCGCTAAACAAGCGAATTTACATAAATCCGCATTGGCTCCATTCGGAGTTGGGAGAAATTCCTCCCCGTTTGAAAGAGTCCATAGATTATAGTCCCATATACCCAGAGAGCTCCAAGCTGAGACAGACTGCTTTGGTATAAGATACAAATGAGAAAATATAAATTAAAAAAAATCAATAATATGACATATTGTGAATAGAAATGTATATTATCTTCTTTGCAAGGCAGAAAAGGAGGAAGTCCAGAATTTGTCCATCATCAGAGACAGTTTATTCTGAAGGAAGCCAGAAGGCATCACTAATTTATCTGAAGCTGTTTCTTTCCACCCACGTCTGCTGCTGAAAATTCACATGCTCAGTTTTTCAGTCAACTGGGTGGTGAAGGTCACCTTAAGTTTATTTAATTTTAGATTTGATGACTTGCCTTTCCATCTAAATCCAAGAATTCTCAAACACTCAAGACTTTGTGCATTAATGAAAGGTGCTTTGTGAACACAGTTCAAATATAACCCCACCTAGCATAGGCCTTAAAATAGCCCAGAATACTTGAGAAACTATTAAAGGTTAGTTAATGCGGCTCTTACAGAGTGCAATAGCTTGTACACCATTTTTGGTGGTTGGTGGTAATGGCCCTAAGCTTTGTTCCTGTTCCTATTGATGATTCATTTACTTTCTGAAGAGAGAGAAAATAATACAATAGCAATATTGGCTTAAAACTGCTGTGCCTTCCAGTTCTGACATATGTTAGGTAGGGAATGGCAAGAAGTGAACACGCAGCTTGATGATCCCTGCTAAATTTGCAACATGGTTCAGTCTTCACTAATGGATCGCTGCTAAGCTACCAAGATGACAGAGAGAGAAGAGCTGTCTGTCTGCAATTCATGCCACCGGTTTCCTAAACTGAACATAGTGATGTGACTTCATGGGGAGACGGTGGCTGTTTTCATTGACAGTTCATGTAGCAATTATTTTCCTTACAATTATATTTGCTGTCAATCTCCTATTGTTTCCGTCCAATTTGTGATAGTTCTTATTAAAACTGAACTGAGCAACAGTTTCAGCACTCTTTAGTGTAACTTCAAAAAGCACAGTTGTTCTCTGTATGGACAAGTCCATATTGTGCATACTCGCCTTGCTGCAACACAGCTGTTAAAGTTGAGGAATGTACTAGATAGAAAAAAGAAGAGGCAGACCCAATTCAGTAATCCATACCACAAACATAAATGAATACAGAGAGATTCAAAGATATATTTTAAGGCTGAAATGCTCATCTTAGATGGAAGAATCCTATTTGCTTTCTGCATATTATTATTATTATTATTATTATTATTATTATTAAAAATCTCATGTTCCTTCTGACAAATTTATGTAGGCATTTTTAAATCTTGGAAATTTCTTATCAAATGCACCCTATGAAACCCCTCATCCATCTTTAGCCAATGGAATATGCAGGTGTTAGAACAGGGCTTTAGGATTTCTATGCCACTAACATCTGGTTTCTGGTGGCCTGCACAAATATAGTTTGAGTTATACAAAAACAGTGTACTATTTTAAATTCTTCTTTAAAAAACAAATTATATTTCTCACAGCATGAGACCCAAAGCAGCTTGCAACATTAATTAACAGCATACAGCTAAAAAGAAAAGAAAATTATCAGATTAAACCAACAAAGAAATAAAATTGTTTCAAAAGCATTTAAAATGTAACATTTAAGAGGGGGAGCGATGGTACCCTACATTAAAATTATTCTGCAACAATCAGTAAGTGATTAAAAGCATGGCTAGCATTGCATACACACTGCAGAAATAATCCAGCTTGAGACCACTTTAACTGTCATGGCTCAGTGCTATGGAATTTGGGTAATTGTAGTTTTGTGAAACATTTAGCCTTATCTGTCAGAGAACTCTGGTGCCACAACAAGCTACAGTTTCCAAAATTCCACAGCATTGAGCTATGGCAATTAAAGTACTGTAGTGTCAAACTAAATGATTTCTGCAGTGCAGATGCAGCCGAAGTTAAAAAAAAAAAAAGATAGCTGCTTGACAGTGCAGGAGGAGCAGAAAGGTGGCCAGCCTAGCTACCAGTAGAGTTCCACAGCTTGGGACTAATCATGAGAAGGCCTCCTCCCAAGCCCATGTGGGTGGTGGGACTCAGTGGAAGTCCTCCCCCAGGGTTCTCCAAACTCAGATGAGCTCAAAATGGAGAGACATGGTCTTTTAGATAGTCTGGACCCAAGCCATATGCAGTGTTATAGACCATGCCCAGCTCTTCAAATTGTGCCTGAGAACAAACTTAGGGTCAAGTGAAGCTGTTATAATAGGGAAGTTATATGTTCTATATTTTATTTCATTTTGTTTTTATTTATTTTATTTATAGCAATAGCAAGCAATAGAATTTACATACCTATACCACTTCATACTGAACTAAGCACTCTCTAAGCAGTTTGCAATGTTTTAGCCAATTGGTCTCAACAAGCTGGCTACTCATTTTACCGACCTATGAAAGGATGCAAAGTGGACCTGGGGGCCCCCAGAATCAAACAAAACAAAACAAACAGCTTCATTTATATACCGCTTCATACTGCCTAAGGAGTGTCTAAGCGGTTTACAACTGTAAGGTACTTGCCCCCAACAATCTGAGTACTCATTTTAGCGACCCCAGAAGGATGCAAGCCTGAGTTGAGCTTCAACCCTTTGCTGGTCTTGAACTCGCCACCTTATGGTTTTGAGTGAGTGGCTGCAGTACAGGCATTTAACCACTGCGTCACCAGGGCTCCCAATGATGTTCTTTGTAACTAGGGACCCTCTGACATTTCTTAACATTTTCCAAAGGTAGCCTCATGAAGAATATGTTACAGTAATACAGAGATCACATATCTCCAGAGAAGGGCATCATTGGCACATTAGTTTTAACACAAGGTCCAAGACAGTGGTGAGCACTGGGGGCAGATTTGCTGTCCCCCATCTATTCCAGCCAATGTGCTTGGAAAAGTTACTTTTTTGACTACAACACTTGAGTCCCCAGCCAAACTAACAAGTATTTGTGGTCGCTGGAGATTAAGTAGTTGAAAAAGTCACTTTCCCAAGCTCTAGGCAAAATAGATGTTTGTACTATAATTTAATGGTCAGATAGGAAGGCACAGGGATTCCCCCCGCCTATGGATTCATTTAGTCTCTTTCTGATTTCTGATAGCTCCACAATGTTTTTAAACTCTGTGTTGAAGATATTTCAGAATACTCTTGTTTCAAGATCTAGGAAAGCAGTATAAAATATTATACATCTGATTGCCACCACTTCCTCTGGCTTTCTGGAGAAAAAATGTAGATGTAAAAGAAGGAGAAATATAGCCCTTTTCCCTCCCTCCCTCCCTCCCTCCCTTCCTCCCTCCCTTCAAAAAAATACAAATTTAAAGTAATGTGATAATATAGAGGCATCCTGCCCATCCCTGGTCAGATGAAAGCAAGTAAACTTGATTTAATATGACGTTACAATGTAGCATGATTACACTGAGCTGGCTGTCCAAAATATTTCTTCCAAGACGTGTGACTGGACATTTCTGTAAAAAAACTTTGGAAAGCTTTGCTTTCAAAATCTGCATTCATGTATCATTAAGAAAACAGATAGATTTACATTTATAAGCCAACACATTCCAGTGCACATTCATGTAGAAAAAAATGTGCAGCAAGAATTAGTCAAGATATACACTTTGTCTATAAAGAATTACCAAGAACTGTTTTCTACAAAGGAATTTAGACTATCCTACCTAAAAAGCTTATGGCTTCCAAATAAGGCATAAATGTTACATATAGACATCAGATGAAAGAAGCACACACCAGGCAAAACTGCTGCTTTTGTTCTCAAAATGTTCTCATTCCTATCTGTGAGCAGGTATGGCCAATCATCTTATTAGGAAGTAACTTTATTGGCCTACTTCTACATTTACATCAGTGTTGTCCACTTTCCAAAATATAGCAACCAAACCCAAAATATGGCGACCAGATTGGTCTCTGGTAAATCCAGATTCGACCATATTACCTATTTTAAAAACCCTACATTATACGGTAGCTTATCAGGGTCTTTACAGAAGTCTTTCCTATTACTTGCCTCTACCAGACCCTTATAGCTAGAGGGATTTCCCCATTTTGGGAATTGGATCTAGGATCTTCTGCCTCCTTGCCCTTCCATCTTCCTCCATCATCAGTTGCTCCTGTGTGCCTTGTGTTGTCTTCTGAGCTGCAGCTATTCTGTCCAGAATTCCTAGTATACCTTATGATGCTCCTTAGGGGACTACTAGAAAGTTACTTTTTGGATTAGAACTTGCACTTTTCATCCAAGAAAGTGACGTTTTTAACTTCTGTAGTAAAATTCAAAGAGATAATCATTTTAGTTTGTTGCAGCATAAAAAGATACGAAAAAAGGAAGAAAATGGTGGGGAAGAATCTAGCAGCACCTTTGATTTATTTTAGCATTAGCTTGCATCACTATCAATCTACCTCTTCACTCTTTGAATCAACTCTTTGAAGATTAATGGCCAGGGTCATAATTTGCATCTTTCTCTATCATATTGCATTATCTCCCACTCTCTTTTCACCAAATGTGTAGAAACCATCCAAACCTAACAGGTAAAAAGCTAGCACTATTTCTGGTATTAGTGAATGAGAGGTGAATGAGAGGCATGCATCTCAGTACTTCTGAGTTGAACTTCAGACTCTAAATCTTCTGGCCAATATTATCTTAATTTTTTTAATCTATGAAAACTTTCTCTGCATCTCTTGCAATTTGTGGTAGACAGTTTCAGAATGTTTAAACCTTTAGACTTCAGGCTTGTTTTTGCTGTCATTATGCACCTTCTGACTTATTTTCTTGACAGGATTCATTCAGAGGAGATTTGTTTCTACCATCTTCTAAGATTGAGAGTATGTAACTTACACAAGGTCACCCAGTGGGTTTCAAACCCAAGTCTCTAGGAGTACTAGTCCAACACCCAAACCACTGTGCTAGCTTCAACCTATGGTTTTAAAATTGTGCTAAAACCTAAACAATAGATTGAAGTTGTCTGTTTCACAAATATTCTGGAGTCTGGCCTTGTTTCAACAATAATAGCACTTGAAGTTGCCTTCACCGGGGACAGTATTTTAGTCACACAGCAGAGTATAACCTTTCCACCACAATGTTATTTTTTTATATTCAAAACTGGCACACTATTTATAGTTTCTGTTGTAAGCTCTTATCCTTCAGGCACGATCTGACATGCATTTTTGGTCCTCTTCTTGTGGGAATGGAACATTGTGATAAAATTCCAGAATGTTAGCATGTCTCTTAACCATCATCTCTAAAATGTTTATTGTTGGGACATAGTTTTCAGGCAGAGCACAGATTCTACATTTACACATCTTTTTTGCTCTGCTTTTCTTAAATAAAGAGAGACTGTTTGGAAAAACACTGTTATTAAAACATGTAAGCATGTATAAATCAGTCTCTTTATCTTTTTAGCCTGTGTCTGTTTACAAAATGAAGACCCTTTTGGAACTTGATACATGTAATGATGAAAACTTTGGTGGGAACTGAAGTATTGCTTTCTGTTGGTAGATTCTGCCTCTTTAGTGAAGACTATCTTTGATCTTTGTTACCTCCCTTTTGCATGCCACATCTGATGTGGTTTATTTTAATGGGTGGGAAAGGATTATTTTCCATGAACTGGACTTTCTGAAGGAAAGGAGAGCAAACATTTTAATGTAAGAACAACACAGTGATAGGGAATTATTTATCCTCACTATCCCATCTGTGTTGGGTGAATCTCTTTATAGCACATGTGGAGTTACTGGAAAGGAAAGAAGAAAAAGAGTGTGATGGAATAGAGAAGGGCAACCAAAGTGACCTGGGGGTGGGAACAACATGTGGTGCTATTTAGTTTAGGAAAGTAAAACCAAGTAATACACCCTCCAATTTTGGCATGGACAGTCCCAAATAACACTCTACTGGCCTACTTTTTCAGCTGCTTTTAAAATGTCCTACTTTCTTTTGCCTTCTTCTCCAACTTTTCCCCTTTGTTCTCTGGTTACTTCAGTTTCTGCAAGCTGAATTCAAAGTGCAGAATTGTTTCCACACAATTAACTCAGCAGAAGGAAGAGCAGAGGGTGGAAGTCTGCTCTTCTCAGTAGGCTTTAGCAAAAGTAAACCTGTTGTTGCCTCTTCTGGCTTGTGTGTCCTTCCTCATTGACTACTTTAGCCATCTTGATCACACTCTGATGTTGGTTAACCACACATGTTGGAGGGTATGAAGTAAGGAGGTATATGGCATAGAGGAATACCATTATGTGAGCAAGGTTTCTCTTTCTGTCATAATACTAGTGTCCGATGATAAATTACACTGGGAGATTCAGGAGAGATAAAAGGAAACACTGCATGTCTTCACAACAGCACATACTTAAACTGTCAAATGCATTGTTGAAAGACCCAGTGATAGTCACTAATTTGGGACTGCTTTTAAAGCATTAATTAGACAAACCCATAGGTGACAAGACTATCAATGGCTACCTGGCATAATAGCTATGCATTATTTCCAGTAATGGAGGCAAGAGGGGTTGAACACAAATTGCTGCCAAGGAAGCATAACTGGAAGACTGCTCTTGCATTCATGTTTGGCTTGTGGGATTTCTATAGCTATCTGACTGGCTACTGTATGAAGAGAATGGTGGACTACATAGGCTTTTCATTGCAAGATTTTATGCCTGCTTTCCAAATAGGCTCATATCTTGAGGGGCATGCAGGTTTTACAGGAGATGACCAAGAATAGCACAGGAGTTAGATCAATGAACACTTTCACACTACACAACCATGATTCCACTTTAATTGTCATGGCCACATCCTGTGAAATCTTGGGATTTGTAGTTTGGTGAGATACTAGAGATCTTTGATTAAAAATTCTAAATAATCTTTGGTAAACTATAAATTTCAGGATTCCGCAGGCTGAAACCATAACTGTGTAGTATGAAAGGACCAAAGAAAATCATCCCACAGCTCATATTAGGAGAGTTGGTTGGCAATGGAGGAATGAAAGGAATGGTATTTCTTTCTAAATGGAAAAACACAGAAATAATATTTACTTATGCTATCACCATAACCACCACCATCATCAGCACCAATCCATATAACACAAAAGTTATTAATCCAATGCCAAACCAATGAAATATCAGTTTGTTATGAGTGAAACACTATCATCAATGACAGCTCTAATGGTCCAGAATCCAAAGTATGGAAAAACATATTGGCCTACAAATTAAAGTAAAAAGGAAATTTGGGGGGGGGGGGGAGGGAATAGGTCAAGTACAGAATCCAGAAACCACAAAATGTTGACAATGGCAATAAGAGTGGCATGGCAGGATAAAGGAGAGGTAGTAATTTGACCTGTTCAACACAATGAAGAGTATCCTGAAAGAAGGAATGGAAAGGATACATGTTGTGAAACCAAAACATTTATTTTCCTGTGCAGTACGGTGAGGGGTGTGGAAGGAACAGAGATCTAATTTCTTTCCCTCCCCTCCCCTTTCTCAGTATATAGGAATAAAACTTTAATATACAATTCTGGCTATTCCTTTTTTGCAATGCTATGCAAAAAGAAGCTTTCTAAAGTCTTGTGAAACTTCAGTACAACGGTGCAGCTGTGGGAAAAGAACAGCCATAACCTTCCAAGATCTCTATTGAGTATGAAAGATGTACTCTAGAGTACGCATAATGAAGATGCTCTTGCATGGGTAGATGACAGTACAGGATATCTCTTTTTGTAGTGTCTCAGAAAGCACGTATGCTGGTGTAACCCTCAGTTACTCCATACTGTATTACCTAAAGGATTTTTGTTGTTGTCTACAAATGTTTTTGTAATATGGAGCAGAGCCTAACCATTAAAAAAATGGAACTTCTCTTTTCTGTCAACGTTTCACAAATTTGATTCCTAGCAAATTAAGTTCCCCCGTGGAAACTATATCCCTTGATTTCAAGCAGAACTAATATTTGGAAAGCAATCCTGCCAAATTATGATTCTTGGAGCCATGAAAATTGCATGAGAACCTCTGAGTTTATTTGAAATTATCTCTGTTTCTAGATCTCATGAAATCAGAGGCCAATTTGAATAACATGCCATATTCTCACAAGAAGAGAATATAATTGTTATTACTTGCCTGTATCTTAAATTATACCAGCTTCCACCAATATGATTTCTTATAAATTACATTACTTTAAAGCAAACATTGTTACTCTTGGGACTCATGGCTTCTTATCGTTTGGGCTTACAGTCCTGGGAAAGTATTAATGTATAGTTGTTCTAATATAATAAAAATATTTTACTTGAATCAGAAATGCAGTTCCCAGGCTGGCAATCTTGGAGCCCTTTGATTACAGGATCTCTTTTGTGCCACCAATACGTATAGCTACTTCTGCCTTCAGCATTCATTACACTGGCCCATTTTACATTGGCAAAAAGAGGTGTGTTGATGGCTGCATGAAAGCCCAGCCTTTAGATGAGAAAAAAGGAAAGTGTGCCATGAAAACACTATTTTGGAGTTTTAAGGGAGAAGAAGTGCCTTTAAAAAGTAGTTTGATTTCCCCACTACTTTTTTTAAAAGGGCGCAACATTGCTATTGCATCTAAAGGCTAAGGTGTAGTTGCACGGTTAAATGGGGCTCTGTCTCTTTAAAGCGCCCATTTAAAGGCAGCGATACAGGTGCGGATCATAATGGATCATGGGTTGGGAGCATGCGTGGTGTGGACTTCACTTCTAATTAAAACGCTCAATGCCCTGCAGGTGTAAAAGCTGGGGTTTATCCGCGAAGTTTTTTAAAGCTCCCAAATCCTAGCTCCACTCCTAATCCGAACCCTAGACATGCGCAGTAGGGACTCTGGGATGCCCTTACTGTTATTCTACTGTGGATAATATGTCAATTCATTCACAAAATAAAGGGGTTCATTCATGATGCACCAGTGCAATGGCACAGTTTAAAAAGGCGGAGGAAATGCAATGATAATTTGACGGATCCTCATAAGTATACATTTGTCCTGCGCAACTGCGCAGGTTTGCCGGCTGCCGGCTGCGAACTGTGCAATTGCGCAGTTCGCAGCCGGCAATGATAATTTGACTGTATGGTGTAACTGCGTTTGCGCAGTTCGCAAACGTGCGCAGTTGCACAGCACAAATGTATACTTATGAGGATCCGTCAAATTATCATTGCGGCTCCTCTGCCTTTTTAAACTGTGCCATTGCACTGGTGCATCATGAATGAACCCCTTTATTTTGTGAACGAATTGACATGTTATCCACAGTAGAATAACAGTAACGGCATCCCAGAGTCCCTACTGTGCATGTCTAGGGTTCGGATTAGGGGTGGAGGTAGGGTTTGGGAGCTTTAAAAAACTTCGCAGATAAACCCCAGCTTTTACACCTGCAGGGCATTGAGGAATTGTGTAGTTCGCAGCCGGCAAGGGAAAAAAAATTTAAAGGTTCAGAGCGGCTAAAAGCCACGTTCATTGCCGCCCATGTAGCTGCTCCGCCTGTGTTTGTAGTGTTCTGACAGCTTCCCATGTAGCTGCTGAGCCACAGAAAAGACCTTAGATAAGTCGTTCCCACACCCCTCAGTCTAGCTGCCCTGTCCTTTTTAAATGCACACCTGGGGCTTGCAGTCTAGCTGCTAAGCATTAAGGAAAGTGCAACTTCATGTCACACTTTCCTGCCAATCTAAAAAGCCCCAATGTTAATTGTATCTTCCAGTTTTGGAGCCTTCAACAGCACACTCCTGTTCTTCACACAAAAACATGGTTGTTGTACATATTTTCTGAAGCAGGGGTGGGGAGCATGTAGACTTCCAAATCTTCTTGGACCGTAGCTCCCAGAATTCTATGATACTGGTTTTGTTAGTTAAAACAGATGGGAGATGTGGCCAAACAACATCTGGAGAGGCATACTTTATCAACATCTGCTTTAAAAGATAGAGCTATTTACACTACCATACTTTCAAAACAGCGTTTGCAGTTTTTGGAAGGTGCATCTACACTGCAGAAATAATGTAGTTTGACATCTTTTTGAGTACTGTAGCTCCATCCTATGCAATCCTGGGATTTTATTTTAAAAGACCTTTAGCCTTCTCTGTCAAAGAGTGCTGGTGCCTGACAAAACTACAAATCCCAGGATTCTGTAAGATGGAGCCATAACAGTTAAAGCTGTGTCAAACTGCATTAATTCTATAATGTAGATGCACCTTCAGTCTCTAGATTATATCTGGGTAATGAAAAAGTGAAAAAGCCGCTGGTGACTGATGTCTCCCGTGGCAGTAGGACATGGGATCCACTCTGGGGGTTGTCCTTAATTTTAAAAGAGCTATTCATGGTACTGAATTCTATTCTCAAAATAAAACATAAATGTCAAGATATGTAATATTAACAGTTCAACACCATTTATCAAACTATAAAAGTTAGAAAATAAGTAAAGAGAGACAGACAAGACACGCAAAGTTATACAAGATGACAATATACAACTGTACCCTAAACCCATTAGACAGAGAACTAGACCTCATCTCTTATGGAACTCACAGCATCTTGCTTAATTAATTGTAACTTAATGAACTATCTTCAATAGCATGACTTACACTGTTGTATGTGTATAAAACCATACTAAATAAACATTTATAACATACAGTCAGCCATCCATATCCATTGATTTTTTTATCCATGGATTCAAGCATCCACATCTTGAAAATATTTAAAATATATCTAAATTACAATAAGCATACCTTGATTTTGCCATTTTATATAAGAGAGGCTATTCCACTACTCCATTGTATTTAACGGGACTTGATCATCTATGGAATTTGGTAACCATGGGGGTTCCTGGAACTAAACCACAGTGGATACCAAGGGCCTACTCTATAATTGAATAAGATTATAGCAGATTAGCCACTCCCAAAAATAAATCTTCTTCTAAAACTGCAAAGATACAAAATTGGGACAACGAAGTTTCACTGGGGAGAGACTTCCAGAAGCAGTGGGTGTTACAACAGCAAAGTTCCTGTCTCAGGTCACATCCCATCTCATCACAAGGAACCAGAAGAAATACCTCAAATGGGAAAGACTGCATAAAATTGTTGATTTTTGAGATTTGCTTTTTACAACTCATGTAGGTTTTTGAAAATCAACAATAAAACCATAAAAGAACAGATTAAGAATTGCACCTTAAAAGAGACCAGGGGACAAAGCTGATGAGAGGTTTATCATGCATCCAACTTCCATCTAGTATCCTTGTTGTCATAACAGTAGTTTCTGGGCCATCTGGGCCCACTTTTTGCCTGCTTTAATGGCTCTATCTTCTAGGATGCACAGTAATTTTTATACAAAGCGCATTTAGAGTGAATATGGAGAGGTGACATTAAGATCATTCCCACTGGTCTTGACTGCAACCTGATAAGAGTGAACTATGAAATCACCCTATACCACCTCTATTTATAACCTGACATGTTGCATATTCAAATATTCCAAGGTCTGGAATTATTTTATGAAGAAATATACAGGTGTGGAGTTGTTTTGCACAAAAATATGTTTCCTGCACAGAAACTATAGCTGGCATCCTGTTCAGTATTTATAATGTAGTAAACTGAACTTATAACATCATAACTATTGGAATTCATATTTATGTTTGTAGCACCAGAGCAACAACTGATAGTGCCTCCCAAAGTCCACCTTAGAAGCAAGGCAGCTGTACCAACAGATGGATTTTGAAAGCACTGGAGAGTAGGGTGGTGAGAGAAGAAGTGTCCAGTCCTCTCCCAATAATGAGGCACTTTGTAACAAACAATTATGACCTAGCAGGAGATGTAGCTATGACAATGGAGCTCGGTAGTCATAGCTGCATCTCCTGATGCAGGATCTCAGTTCATATTTCCTTTGCAGGAAATTGTACTTTTTTGCACAGATTATTTTTGTTCATTTCCCTCAAGAATAATCCCCCAGGGCAGTCTGGGACATTTAAATACTAGGAGAAGACTGCACAAAATTCATGCTGCTCTATTAGTCTTCCTGACGGGGTTTCCAGACTGTTGTGAAACCTATTTATAAACTAGGAAATGAATAATGGTGAATATTTTCTCCATCTTTATTACACAGTTGGGGAAAAATGTTATTCACATCTTTCTTGTTCATAGTGTATATTGAATTGGTGGAGGGTGGGGGAAATACACATCATCCAGAGTTTGGAATGAAATGCTCAACACTTTTATTCTACCGGACAAATTGTCTGAACAAAGAAATGTAAGGCTATCATGCAGCTCCATTTTCCTCTGGATCCTTTCCATTGTGCCAATATCCATCTTGAAACACTGTGGCCTATACACAGCATTGTCTTACTTTTATCCTTTACGTGGAGCTATGTAAGCAAAACAATGTGAAAAGCAGCATTGCTGTTATCATAATAAATCAGCACATGTAACCATATGATGAAAAAGGCATTCACCTAGTGATAGTCATAATCAAATGGGAAAGGACTATGATAGAATTACTTTTTTACAGTAACCATAAAAAAAAAACTGCAATAAAAAAGCACTTTTAAAAAATTAAAAGACCAAGGTGCCTGCCACAATAGCCCTTAGATCAATTAAAAGAGCTTAGTAGGTACCTTTGGAATGAAATGGATTTTATACTGGCATTGAGAACAATATAATGAAGCGGTTAATTTTCTTTGCATATTGATGAAATGGGGATATTTTATCAGGTGGCAGCTATTCCCTTTGCCTTTGGAGAACATTGCCAGCTGAAGTACAGCTGTTCACTTATTCAGCAACTGTAGGGAACAGGAGCACTCTGAGTAAGGTGTACTGTGCATTTGTGTAATCGCATGTTTCTTTGGGAATTCTGTCACTGACTTTTCCACCTTGGTGAGGCATTCCAGATGTCCTTTACAAGGCCTTGGTTCCTACCGGTCACTAGGTACGTTGCCCAGACTAAATGACTCCAGATTTCCTCTATGTCCCCCTGTCTAGTGCCATATAAAATTCTGTCAGGAAGCCCCAAAAAGGACCAAAAGAAGAAGGAAAAACCACACCTCAAAATAAATTGATCAGCAATGTATTGATGAAATATTATCATGATAAAGCACACAAGGAAATGCAAAAGAACAGAAATGTATACAATGGTACAAGATATAACAACTTATAGAGAGCTATACAAAGAGATGACAACAATGTAATAGAAGCAGCTTCAAATTCTAGGGAATAGATACACATGAGATTCCAAGATTGGGCTTGGAGCCACACAAATCCATATGTGAGGTGGAATATGAGCAAACTTGAAATATTCAAAAGCTGTATTTGTTATTGTGTGCCTTCAAGTCATTTCTGACTATGACAGTCCTAAGGCAAATCTATCATGGGGTTTTGCTGGCAGAATTTGCTTGTGGGTGGTGGTGGTAGTGGTGGTTGCATGTACTTTCCAATGAGTCTGAGAGAGTGTGATATGCCCAAGGTGTTTTGATGACTGAGTGGAGATTCAAACTCAGGACAAAGTCATAGTCCAGTGCTTAAGCCAATAAGTAAATATAAAAGAAGGGTGAGGAGGAAAACAACTTACTTGGGAATAGTGAGTGAGAGATGAAGAGACACTGCAATTGGAAGAACATCACTGAACTGAGGACCAATGCTACAGCAGTGCGCTTGGGAGCTTGTTGACACATTTTCCCTGTCAATGACAAAGTGCACTTGAACAATGTTAAGAGGGCAAGACAGCAATGAGATGGATATGGCAACGTGCAATAAGTATTTAATGGCAGTTTAAAGCCCACATATGATAAAGTGCTAAAGCAGTTGCTAGTTTAATAATAATAATGATAATAATAATAATAATAATAATAATAATAATTTTTTATTTCTAGCCCGCTCCTCTGTAGAGCACAATTTAAGGAATGCATTGGGACTGTAAAAGTCCCATAGTCCTCACTTACTGGATAACATTCACTGCAAGCAACAAGGGTCTGTTTCCCGTTAGCTGGGAAGCAGGATACTGTTGTTTCCACCCCTCTCTCACAAGTGATTTCTGGTGGTAGAGGGAATTGTATAAATATGAAACAGAAAGCACTTGCCCAAGCAGCAAACAGAGAGGAGACCAGCTCCTTTATAACTTTATAAGTGTATAACTTTAATACAATTTATAAGAATAATTTTGCATCATAATTTTGATGAGTGCTGTCTCATCTTTTTAAATATTTATTTTAAGTGTATTTATATTTGTTTTCAGCCCCCAATGAAGGCCTAGTGTGGCTGAAACGTGCTGGGCTTTTTAAACACCGAATAAACAGTTGACCATCTTAGAGCATGTGGAGCTGGTCTCCCCTCTGTTTGCTGTGAGAGGGAATTGTGACAAGACCTTGCTTCTGGCTGTCACTCTGGATAACACTCACTGGAGGAGGTAGAAATGCCAGCCAGCTGCACCCTTATTGTCAAGGAAACACACTCCAGTTGCTTGCAGTGGCTACTTCCCAGTAAGTGTGGACTTGGGGGAAGGTCAGGCTGTGCTTAAAGTGGCTATGTAGCTAAACAGATGATCCAGTATTCCAGATGATACATGTTGTTCTAACAAAAACTAATGATCATTCATATTTTACTAGATTTTTTTTTAAAAAAACTTATTTTCCAGGAGCTGGATTCGGTCAACTGTCCAGAATTTACTGAAGTGATGTCTTGACAATTGCTTGGAGTGTTTAAAACTAGGCCACACAAGGATGTTTACAAGAAATAGAACCTTGTTGACTTAGAAGAATGCCAAAGTCGGACAAGCTTTACCACAAATTTCCCCAAAGATGATGCACATTTTCCTCAATGGTACAGACAGAAGAGCATTTGGCCAAGCGTATGTATCTCCAAGACTAGTCAAAATCCTTTCGCTGCGTGAGATGAAAGACAAAATGGCACCTGCTCTCTGACCAGTTCCTGAAGCTGACAGAACTGGCAAATGAATTTTACTTCAACACAAGTAATGGACAATGTCTTTCATTGCAGAACCCTCAACTGGCATATTTCCCCTGAGTCAACTACTTCACACTGTATAATTCAGTCTGTATTAAAAGATGGTTGCTGAATTTCCTGTAAAAAGTCAGCATGATCTTCCACTTTATCATCATATCCTGAACTTGACAGCTTGAAACACTAAAATTCATTACAACATTTCTCTTCTAATATGTCTCACACCCTTTGCACAGTATGTGTTCACAGGGATGTAGCTATGGGGAGGGGGGCAAAATGAAAACATTGACTCTCAAATAAGAATTCTGTCCCCTCAAATGGAATTTTTTCTTCAGCCCTAAATTTCTAGCATTACAGGATCTTAAAATTCAGTTGAGCATTTTGAAATACAGTTGTGGCATCCAAAGAAAAGGGGCAGCCAAAGTCACCAAAGGAATGCAAACAGAACAAATATAAGAATTCTAAGTTTGAATGGGGCTTTACAGACCGCCTAAAAAGGGCAGTCTGAAGCTTCCTTTTTCTTCTGCACACCGTTGCCGTAGCATCTAGATGGCTGGTGAAGGTGCACAGAAGAAAAAGAACCACCAAACGCCTGATCCTTTTTTACGTTGCAGTTGTGGCGTAAAAAGCACAGGCAGCTCCTTTGGCACATTGCAACTGTGCAGCATTGGATGCTGCTCAGCTGCCACGGTGTTGCTATGTATGCCATTTAAATGGCACTATGTAGTGGCAATGCCCTGATCATGTGCTAGGGTTGCGGGGCATGTATACACTCTGCCCCGAGGCAACTCTAGCACGTGATCAGGGTGCCCTTTCACGCCTGTCTGTTTAGGGCCAATGTCTACCTTTCAGCCATGTTAGAAATGTGGGGACTGATAGAAAAATTAATGGTGGGGGGCATAATTCTTAGTTGAGGGGGCAATACTCTTATTTCGCTCTCTCCTCTAGTCGTACCCTTGTGAGTGTGAAACAGGCCTTTCTTTGGACTCTCTCATACGAGGCTAAATTGGAAGTATAATTTAAGGTCAATTCTAATGCAATCATGGGTTTTACATTATTGCAAATTAACTCTTCGCATGCAAATTCGGGGGAGAGGGAAGCCAATTCGAATGCAATCATGGGTTTTACTTATTGCGAATTAAAGCTTCACATGCAAATTCGGGCAGGAGGGGGTTATTTTCGGGTAATGGGAAGTAATTCCGAACAGAGCAGGGGTTCTTCCGAATGGAGCAGGGGTTCATGTAAATTCGCTTAACTAGTGAATTTACATGAATCCGCATTGGCTCCATTCGAAGTTGGGAGAAATTCCTCCCGTTTGAAAGAGTAGAGAGTCACAGAATGAAATGAGATTTAGTTCAGACTGCTGTAAATAAGCATTAAGATTCCCTATGGAGCATTTTCAATTTAGAATGCATATGAACAGCATGCTTTTAAATCATTCTTCCTAATTAATAAGTAAAGATGAGGCAATCTAGCTAATATGTATGACCAAACTTAAACTCTGCAGAAATGTACAAATGTTTTGCTGTAGTGCTGTGTCATCTTCTTACTGTCAGTTTTCAGGGTTGCATGTCTTCCCTGTGGGCTTGCATTCAAAAAACCCACACATAATAAATGAAAATATCTCTTGTTCAAAGGCCCATTCATTGTTCTCAGTAAGCAGCATGTATTACTTTTTTAAAAAATGCCTCATGTTTCAAAGACTTGGCAAGCTTAGCATGACATAAACAGCTGCAAACGTTATTCTTTCAAAAATGGAGGCAACGTTCACCTACAATTTTGAGGGGAGATTATTTGGATTCCAGATGGAAAAGCAGCTGGGTGGCTGGGCGTTGGTAAGAGAAGAAGTTTTATTGATGGAGAACAGGACCCTAAAAATTTGCTGTTTATAAACTGCTGCTGGAAGAATAACTCGGTGTGGTTCTCCATGCTGCCAGAATGCCACATGTGTTTGATCTGTCGACAAGTTGCCAGATTGTGTTTACCCGGCATTTCTACTACAACCAAATCTATAAGCTTATATTTGCATATGGCTCTTAGGGCTGTCCTGCAATTGGAGAAGTAAACAACAATGAATTTATTAAATTTCCACTGAGTTAGACCCCTAAAAAAAATATTTTGCTTTGTTTGTGGATAAGGACATGTGTCCCATTCTGTAGAAGAGAGAACAGACTTCTGTTTCAAGTTTGTCTGGTCCAAGTCTAGATCTAAGTCAAAGAACCACATGGATACCCTGATGTTACTTATTTGCAGTTAACACAGCAGTCACAAAGGACACCTGGTCACAATCTGCCCTAAAATCTTATAGTGGGGTTGGTTGATTGTATTTCTGTGGTAGTTGTTATGAAAAACAAACAAACAAACAAAAACAAATAACAAAAACCCCAACCCTGTTGCCTTTTAAACTTGCTTACTTAATTGTAACATACTGTTTAACTTTTTATCTTAATTGCATAGAACAGGTTTCTTTTTACTAGTATCATTTTGATGATGCACAATATAACACAGTGCTTTGCATCAAAATCTGTTTTGCCAGAAATCTATGGTACTTGTTGTTACAGTTGCACAACAATTATGGAATTTACTACAGTTTAAACCGGATCGTGATTCGGTACAATCTGGTTTAAACAAGTATGGTTCCCACTTATCCGAATTGCTGAAGTGATTCCGAAAGGGGGCCCATGCTTTTGAGCCATTTAATCTGTGTCAAAAAGATGCTGATTTTTTTCACATGTCTTTTGGATTGAATCAATTTATTTTGAAATAAATCAATTCATCTCAAGTGGGAATCATGTGGATCAGAATCCGCCCTGGCCTTCTCCGCCCCTGGCCTCCTTGCTTCTTTCTTGGCATCTCTGGCACTGGCTTTCTTCCGCCTTGTCCCTTCTCTGCCCCTAGCCTCCTTGCCTCCATCCCAGCCTTCTCCACCCCCGGCTTCCTTGCCTCCTTCCCAGCCTCTCCAGTACCAGCCTTCTTCTGGAGCAAACATAATGACAACCATTCCTGGATTCAGTTCAGAAATGCGATTTAGCAGTAAGTGGGAATGAGGCCAGAATCTGCAAAATAAAGAAGAAATGATAATCAAGTTGTTTGAGATGCATCTTTTAAAAATCTTTCCCCTGGCAACTTTGAATCTAAAGGTC
This sequence comes from Urosaurus nigricauda, assembly GCA_034509955.1. Taxonomy (NCBI): domain Eukaryota; kingdom Metazoa; phylum Chordata; class Lepidosauria; order Squamata; family Phrynosomatidae; genus Urosaurus; species Urosaurus nigricauda. The sequence goes on from JAOEGL010000002.1 coordinate 39,010,516, forward strand.
AGCATCTCAGCCTGTGCTACAGACTATACTTCAGATAACCATTTTTGGAGTGAGAGATTATGAAGGTCTTTGCACTTTCAACCTCTGAACAATCAGGGATGTAGCTGCACTATTCTATTCTAGTCTTATATATAATAAGATGTTCTTATATATAATAAGATGTTTGTTATCAGCTGTACATAAAAATTAGCATATAGTTTATAATGCAAATGTAGATGGCATCCTGTTTGTGAGTTATGATGGTATAGGTCCCTGAAGATAATGTCATTGCTATGCATCCAGGTGTAGGAAAATAGCTGGGTCCCTTTCAATGAACATATTTAATAACACCGTGACATCATTTTAACTAACATGACTTCACTTTGGCTGTATCCACACTGCAGAAATAACCCACTCTGACATCACTTTAGCTGCCATGGGTCAATGCTATGGAATTCTACAAACCCCAGAATATCATAGCATTGAACCATGGCAGTTAAAGCAGTGTCACCCTGCATTATTTCTGGAGCGCAGATGCAGCTTTTAGCTGTCATGGCTGTGTTCTGCAGAAGTTCAAGGTTGTAGTTTGGGGGAGCCACTAGAGCCTCTTCCTAAACATAGAATGGAACCATGGCAGTTAAGGTGGAATTAAAGTGATCTTATTATATAGTGTGATAGGGTCCCTGGACTCTTTTCTGCTGCTCTCTCTGTCCTTTGCCAACATGGTCACAGTGTGTGTGTGTGTGTGTGTGTGTGTGTGTGTGTTGTGTGTGTGTGTGTGTCTGTCAGGCTGCAGCAAAGGGTTTTTGGGAGGCAAGTTGGACAAAAGATGTCATTATGCCTGAACAATATGTCTCCCACTCCAGGAACTCAACCTATAGGTTCTCTTTTGGTCCCTGTTTTGTTGATATATCAAAGGACTGAAGCACATGGCCCAGGAGGAGAGGCTGGAGGCTGCTCCAGCTGTGATCAGTCCAGGACCACAGCAACCACACGGCCCACTCCTGAAGTGGGCTGCCACCGCAATTCCAAGCTTGCCATCAGCAAGAGCGAATTATATCCGCTCCTTTTTGGGCCAGCTTTCCCCCCATTAGCATGGCCTCATAGTGGGTTTTGGCTATTGGGGGGGGGGGGAGGGCATATGTCATGTAAATGCCATGCCCCCAAAGCAGCTGGAAGCCACCTTATTTGGCCCAAGCATTTTGGGCCATACTAGGCCAGTGCCTCCACCTGGGTTTTTTGTTTTGTGGAGCAAACTGTCCTTCTGTGTCTCTTTTCTGAGCATACATTTTTTTTCTGGGCCCCTGTCTATCCTTTAGATAGACACCATATTTTGGTGTCTTCCTGGACTATTTTATTCCCAGGAAAGACCTTTTATAAACACCAGGCAGTGAGCAGAAGTCACTTCCTATTTACTTTCTGTTTCAAAAAAAGTCTTCTCCAGGGCCTACCAAGTTGTGTGGAGGTAATGCCCATTAGAGGATATTTTGTGGCATTAAAAAAATTATCATAGACTTTTTTTTTAACCCTGGTAGTCCCAGGGGGCCTTCAAACATAGTGGAAATAGCCTCCACCTTGCCAGGAGGGATTTGTATCACTCTTTGGAGACCCTCCAGTTGGCCACATTTTGCCCACTCCTGACTTATCCCTGTTTTGGGGCCTGATCCACACAGATTGTTGTTGTTGTTGTTGTTGTTGTTGTTGTTGTGTGCCTTCAAGTTATTTCCAATTTATGGAAACACCTAAGCAAACCTATCAGTGAGTTTTCTTGTCAAGATTTGTTCAGAGAGGGTTTGTCTTTGCCTTCCTCTGGGGCTGAAAGAGCATGACTTGTCCAAGTGGGTGTCTACATAGATACCCAAAGGAAAAAAACACTGTTTTGCTTCCTTGCTTCTGTCACTGTTTCCTTGCTTCAAGGAAAGAGGTAAAGTTGCAGAAGAACAGGGAAGAGGAGAAGGAGCAGGGACTGCAAAGCCAGGGGGATTAAGTAGTTGGCCATGGTGCCATAGCAGGTGTCCAACAAGGTAGGCCTCTAACCAGTGGATTGAAAATCTGGAACATATCTGTAGATTGCTAATGTCAAGAGATTAAGAATACCTGCAGAACACTGAGAGACTATTTAATTCTCGATAAGTTTGAGAAGATGAACAAATCAGACCTAGTTAGGTAATAGTAGAGCATGGAAGAGTTCCATCCCAGAATTGGCCACCCAGCATGCCGACAGCCCACTGATTCTGGCAGTTGTCCAAAATGTTAAGATTTTCAAGCTCTGTCCTAATGAATGCAAAAAGCTCCCTTATGTGCGCCATGGTGCCCAGTTTGGCTACATAAGCATTAGTACTTTCCCCTGTGCAGATCAGAAATAAAATATATTAGAGGGCTACTTAATATACATGCAGGGATACATATACAAGAATGAATTTTGCATTGTGTCTTTAATGAGTATTCTTATTCTAGCCAGACTGTGTAGGAAGCAGCTCAAAGTCTGCCTGGAGGAGTCACACTCAGTGCTAGCACAATTTATTGATTCCATTTTTAATGACCCAGATTTGATATTATATAAAGTTACGTGCTCTCCGTCTTAGGCACTGGCTTGCTTGCCAGTTCTTTCAAAATGACATTGATTAAAGAAAGGGGGAGAAAAGCCTCTTATTTTATACCGAAAAAATGCCAGCAAATCCTATTTTCTTCAACTGGGTTGTAATATTTCACCCCCTCTGGAAATAAAAAGGTTTGCCTCTGAATAATCTCTTTGTATGACTCCAAAAAAGACCTTTTTTTCATTTATTACCTGGAATCTCTTTAGGTCATGACACAGCTGGGTTGTCTCAGCTGCACTCTCTAAGAAGATTGCCAATGACTAAGCTGAAGGACTTGCCATGAATGTGCAGTATGCCTGTCTGGATTTTCCCCCACCTCTAAAAGAAGGATTAGCATGTCTAATTAAGAAACATTACCTGTTGCTTAGGCTTTGTCTGCATTTGTGCAGTAAATTCCAACAGATGCTGTAAAGCCAATAGTTTCATCTAGGCTGCCATTCTTAAATTGCTTATGAATCATCACACGGCGTCCACAGGGACTGCAGCAGGAACATCAAGATTTCAAGAGTAACATAAAGTGATCCAGGACAGTTTTTCAGTCCTCACATCCAAAAGGAAGGTCTGCATAGGAACACATGCCCAGTTTTCTTTAAGGTCAACCTAGCCTTGTAACCTCACTACTAGCAAAATAATAATTTATCCTGAATTGCATGTAATGGCTGGAAACATTACAGTGTTTTTGTTCCATTCATTATTCTTGATGCCTAATTTCGAGCATCACCATTATCCCTAATGGAGCTGCCCCCATCAACAGGAGAGGACTGAGCTTGGCACATTTCGTACTACTTTAAATGGCAAAGTAATTACTGTGTTTGGGCAGATGCCTTGTTCCTGCCCACAACTACTTGACTTTGGGCAATTTGAAATAATGGATGAACATCCCAAGTTATTATATTATCAGTAATAGCGGGTATTGCAAAGTCAAAACTAAGCACTGTGTCTCATTTACTGTAATGGGAGACATTTGAAAAGTGGTTGGATTCATCTTTTTGAAATCAATGAGACTGAAAAGTCAGCTATTTGGGTCAGGTCCCACACATTGTTTTGCTGAATTGAATGGTTCTTTCCCATTTTGTTTTCTAGTTCAGGGGCGTCAGACTGCATTCCTTAGTACCCTGAATATTTTCATTTTACCCAGTGGCTGTTTTTTTTAATTCTGTATCAGTGAGGCAGTTAATCTACTCTGGAAATGAATCCACACTGCAAAAATAAAGCAGTTTGACACCAATTTAACTCTCATACTTCTATTCTACAGAATCCTGGGATTTGTAGATTGGGGAGGCACCAGAGCTCTCTGACAGACCAGGCTAAATACCTCCCGAAACTACAAATTCCAGGATTCCACAGGATGAAGCCATGACAGTTAAAGTGGTACCAAACTGCTTTATTTCTAATCTGGAAGAGTTGTAGGTCTCATTGTGAACTTTAAAGAGGCTATCCAAGGTTCTGAATTCTACTCTCAAAATTGGTTCACCGGTTTGGTTAGGTCCTTTAAAGTTTGAACAAAAACCAGAACAGATTAAACTCTCCATTTACATTGGATCAGCCACTACTGATCCTACTCCTATTTACAAAGCTGAATTAAATAGCTGGGCAGTTCAAGAGGACAGAGAGGAGCACTTAAGAATAAGAATAAAATATATATATGCAATTTACAATTATTTATAAGTCAGTGTCTTAAAAGCAGTGTTTGAATTCAACTGATGGTTTCATAGCTTTTTTATACTTCATATTGTTTTAGATGTTTTGTTTTGAACTTATATCGTAAGCCGCTTTTAATTCCATTTGGGAGAGAGGTGTGATATAAATTAAGCAAACACATTAAATAAAATATTTCAGCTGATGGAAATAAAAATTGAGAGGAATAATCCACAGAGGACACAGTGATAATTGCACATAGCAGAGCTTGGAAATTCGGGCTGAAATTGTACTTAAGTGACTTAAGTTATTAACGCCTAACTATTATCTCCTGGCCTGACTCCCCCTCAAAACCCATCTTAGAGCCAGCAGCTTCTCCATGATATGAGCTCCTGCTTTTCATTGTGAAAATTTACTTACTGGAATTGCCATCCTGCTGTGCCACAATTGCCAGCAGAACAGACCTTCATTTGGAGGGTCTTCCTGGGGTTTAAAGTGGTGTCTAAAGCACACTGATGATCTAGGCATTAATGCCACAGTTGTGAATACACTGTATAACTGAATATGGAGTAGTTAAGGATCCATACCTTTGGGTTATGAATCTGTTACTGCAATACAGAATGTTATCAGTTACTTTGGGGGGGGGGGGATTATAATTCTCCATATCCTCCATATCCCCTAGTTAGCATGATCAGTAACAGTGATCAATGAACAGTTCTTGTTCTTGTATTGCCATATGTAGAAGAAGGAGAGGATGGCACTTAAGTGTGGCACAGGGTGCATCTATGTTGCAAAATAATGCAGTTTGAAACCACTTTAACTGCCATGGCTCCATCTTACAGAATTGTGGGATTTGTAGTTTTGTGAGGAACAATCACTCTTTGCCAGAGAAGCCCAAAGCCCCTGTAAAATTACAAATCCCAGGTTTCCATAAGATGGAACTATGACACTTAAAGTGATGTCAAACTGCATTATTTCTACAATGTAGATGCACCTTAAATATCACTTTTTGTCAGCCCCATTGATCTCAACTTAATTTTCTCTGTTGCTTAGCAGTGCAGACTACAGCATTTTCTGCTATTTGTTGTTTTCTTTTTAATGGTCATGTTTTAACTGGTGTTAATTTTATTGATAGTTTAATTACTTTAAAAACTTTTGCATGGCGTGAATTTTTAGCTATGTCTGTTTTAACTATTGTAAGCCCCTCAAGTCCCAAACTTGGGAAAAGAAGGGATAGTAGTAGTAGTAGTAGTAGTAGTAATAATAATAGAGCAAGTAGAGCCAGCATAATTGTTATGCATATAACATATCCAGAGGTAGCTGTGTTGGCCATATAGTAAAGTACAATAATGTCACAGAAACAGTAATACTTTTACTGGGCCAACCAAAATGCACAATATACACATTGCAAGATTTTGAACCTCCATTGGTTTCTTCATCAGGCAAAGGTATTAAAAAATCATACAGGAGGAAAAAATATGTTGTTAGTTTTGTCAAGATGTCATTGTGTTTGTTCTCAGTTCAGATGGTATGGATGGGCATTCATGCAGGCAGTCCCTCTTTCTTCTGGCCATGTGGGTACTGGAGGATTCTTAAAGTCTAGGAAATAAAATTTAAATTCTCTTAGCAAGACAAAAAGTTATTACAGTTATGCACATGTTTGTAATGTAAGCATTGCAATCAGCTTTCAAGAATCCATTTATCTTATCAAGACTGCTGACACTGAAGTAGCTGCTCAACCAATGCTCCTTTCTCTGGAAGATGCAGTATCCTTGTGGCAGAGAGACTGTTTTGGGAAAAACAAACAAACAGCTTCATTTATATACTGCTTCATACTGCCTAAGAAGTGTCTAAGTGGTTTACAATTGTAAGCTATTTGTCCCCAACAATCTGGGTCCTCATTTTAGTGACCTCGGAAGGATGCACGTCTGAGTTGAGCTTGACCCCTGGCATTTTGCTGGTATTGAACTTGCCACCTTATGGTTTTGAGTGAGTGGCTGCAGGAATAGCTCAAAGGGAAAAGTCAACACATAGGAAAAGTCAACACATTGTAGGTGGTTAGAATGAGTGATTGCTATAGAAAGGTAGAAAGAAGCAGATGGGGATGAGAAAATGACAGGTTCCCTAGCTCCCACACTTAGTAATTTTAAACCTGAGCTGAGATCCTACATTGTGCTTGTGAAGTGTTACACCTACACCCATCATTGCAAACAGTTGTGCTACACTACCCTTCTGCTGAAAACCATTATTGTGCAACCAACTGTCTATCTGGTAATGTGCCTGCTCATTGTCCCATTGTGCAACAAGAAGGCACAATGACAGTTTATGCAGTAGCTCCTGCAATCCACAGGAGACTCACCTGGTCCATCTCTGCTTTCCTTCCACCAGCAGGAAAAGACCATTTGATCTGAACACACATTTGGTGACCATTATGACTCTGGCGACAGGGTTCGAATATCAGCTCTGCCATAAAAATTCACTGGTTGACCTTGGGTAAGTCACACTCTCTCAGCCCCAGAGGATGGCAAAGGCAACCCACCTCTGAAGAAACTTGCCAAGAATATCCCATGATAGCTGTGCCTTAGGACTGCCATAATACAGAAATGACTTGAAGGCATGCACACACACAAAAACTCATGCTGGAGATTCTTTTAATGGTGTGTGTATGCTGCAATTTTATTTCTACTGTTGTTTTAAATAATTTTGCACTGTGTGAAAGTACTGGTGTTGTAACAGGATCACTTATTTAATTTTTTTTAAAAAAATTATCACAGTATTCCCAGTACCAAATGAAAATGTTTTCATATTTGTCCATACCTTTAAGATCCTGCCAGTGGTTTTGTGTATTTGTTGCTGCTTTCTTCTGCCTTAACAATTTTATTGTTTTGATAGCCTCTATTTGGCTTGTGTGGTTTTATTTTGTGAGCTGCCTTGAAAATATTTGTTTGAAAGGTAGGGAAAATGTATAAATAAATAAAGAGAAATTGGAGAAACTGCTGTACCTTCATTGTTCAGCCTTTCAAGTTTGTTTAAAAAATCCCCCTTAAGGGAAAAGAGTGTCCATCTCTTTGTGGCATGCTATGTGTCCTCTCCAAAACTGTGAATCGCTTTGTGAACTGTTACTCTTCAGGTCTCAGTCATAACTCCCAACTGCTGTGATATGAAGATTGGGGAACATGACTCCTTTGTACCATACTATTAGAAATGTAGATTTCACTTGGCAGTGATATTTGCACAGATGTGTCACCTTAGGAAGTGAATTAATGCCTGTGTTTGTTCCCAGCAAGACAGCCAGTTCCACAGTATTTGTGTTCTTTTAATGGAAGTAAGTCTCTCTGTGTGTCTATGTGTGTGTATTTTTCTTTTTCATAACATTAGGGAGGAGAAAATAAGAAGAAATAGGTTTGCTACTGAAGCTGTGGCTGTGCACTTTTCTTGCATAAACCATGCAATTATGATGCAGTGGCTCTCTCCAGGCATGTGATATACAGGGAGAATATCCTTTTCACCTGGGTTTTAGTGAAAAAACAACAGTCTAGCCCTCAAGCTGCTGTGTAATTCAGGCTGCAGATGGGGCTCCCCATCTTTTCATTCAGAAACTATGCTTCACATAAGAAACACAGATCTGCTTTTTTTTTTTAAGCAGAAGGTTCCAGCTTTCCCCATGGATTCAACGGTTAACTTCATTTTCAATTTGAAGTGACAAAGACAGATGCAGGTTTACTACCGTGGTAAGGTACAGACTGAATCTATAACTGATAATGCCAGCCTTCTTGTTAAGCAAAGGGATGCAGTTGCCTGAGGAGTTTGGGGCCAGGGATTGTGACGGGAATGGGATCCACTCTCATTCTCTCGAAGATATCTGATAGCAGAAATCAAGCCACAGTACTTTCCTTATCAGAATCCAGTTTGATCTGTAAATGGCTCCGAACAGAGCTTACAGAATTTATCGTATATACTTGACTATAAGTTGACCTCATGTATAAGTCGAGGGCAAATTTTAAGGCCAAAATAATTGATTTTGACATGACCTGTGGATAGGTCGAGTGTAAAACTTGGGACTCTTTCAAACGGGGAGGAATTTCTCCCAACTCCAAATGGAGCCAATGCGGATTTATGTAAATTCGCTTGTTTAGCGAATTTACATGAACCCCTGCTCCGTTCGGAATTACTTCCCATTACCCGAAATTAACCCCCTCCTGCCCAAATTTGCATGCGAAGCTTTAATTCGCAATAAGGTAAAACCCATGATTGCATTCGAATTGGCTTCCCTCTTGCCCGAATTTGCATGTGAAGAGTTAATTTGCAATAACGTAAAACCCATGATTGCATTCGAATTGACCTTAAATTATACTTCCAATTTAGCCTTGTATGAAAGAGTCCTTGGAGGCTTCTTCAGTGTGTGTATGCAAGCGACAAGAAGGAAGCAGCAATCAATACAAGGCTTCACTGTTTCAGCCTGCAATACCGAGACCATGAAATGCACGGGTGGGAGAGGGACTGTTAAACAAACAGCAATCAATCAATCAATCAATCACCAAAGACTCTGTCTGCTTGGCTCAAGACAGACAGAAACTGCATGGGGAAATCTGAAAGAGTTCCTATCTCATTGACATACTGACCTGTAAATAAGTCGACCCAGGATTTTGGGGTCAATGTTTAGACTTATAGATGAGTATATATGGTACATTTGGGACCTCATAACATCTAGAGTTTCCCAGCTATCATGGCCACTGGCCACACTGGCTTGGGGATTCTGAGAGTTTTAGCATGCAATGCAGTCTGACACCACTTTAAGTGCTATAGCTTCATCCTATGAAATCCTAGGATCTGTAGTTTTACAAGGTCTTTAGCCTTCTCTGCCAAAGAGTGCTGGTGCTTCACAAAACTACACACCCCAGGATTTGGTAGGATAGAGCCATGGAAGTTAATGTGGTTTCAAACTGCATTATTCCTACAATGCAGATGCACTCAATTTAAAAAAGAGGAACTTTTAAAAGCTCTGGTTCAGAATAAATTGAGCTATTTACTGATGTATTTGTTTTCTAAGGTCAACTGGTGAACTGAATAGAGTTGGTTAATAACCATTACTAATTTGTACTTCAGTTTGAATTTCCTACTTCCTACTCTCCACAAGATGAAATGATGGCCTGCCTGTCCATTCTCTTTGATGATGAAGCCTATAGCATGTTTTATTGTTTGTTTGAAATAAGTAAGTTTCCCTCCTAAGCTATGCAAACGTCTGTCCAAGAAACTTAGATAAATTTCGCCATCATGGCGCTTAACAGTGTTTTCTTTTTGGGGGGAGGGGGTTTAAATAAAAGGGATCACTATGACCTTAAGTTGTTATAATGATTTTACCATAAAATATAAAACACAGAACGTTATTAAGGTCAGCCTAGTCAGAGTATAGTGGCGTGCCTGAAGCACATTGTCTTGTAAACAAAACTTGGAAAAAACCCATAAGGAAAAAAAAAAAACCACAACCCAAACTATGCAAACATATACACAGTGGATGAACTTGGAAACACTGTGTTGCTAAGCTTGAAAAGATGTGTGTCTGTAAATGGAATGGGAGATATCATCATGAGAAAGCATTCATAAAGAAGGCAAAATTGGTATATTTTAGCTTAATACCTGACAGTGCTAGTCAGAAATCTGACCCCAAATGGCCCTTCCTCATGCATGTTTTATGGTTTATCAATTCTCTGTTCTAATAGCTCAAACTACCTTTCCCAAAGCCTAGGATCTGATGGTAAAATATTTATGATTTTCAAAGTCCCTTCTTTTTTCTAACCCACCCCACAGAAATGTGTGCCCTGCACACTTCTCTGAAATTGAATTTCTGCCCACAGGCTAAAACAGATTCCCAATTTTTGCCATATGCAATGCAATGAAGGCAATTTTTGTTATCTCTCTGTATAGAGGTCAAATGTACAGGTGAAGTAGGAAAGGAATGTGCAGTTAAAGGCTTCATCATGATTCTCTCAATTCTGCTACAGTGAAATAGGAGCACTTGGTAGATCTCTCCCTTCCCTTCCCTCCCCCCCCCCCCCCTTTTTGTATATTTTTAAAGCATGTTTTGCTTTTGACACTATAAAGCAATAATCAAAGTAATTGGCATAAAATGCTAGCAAGCATCATAACAACATCCAAAAAGCTCTGCAATTGAAAATAACAATATTAATTAATTGATTACGCTGTATTATCTTTCACATTCTTTCTAAAGGCCAATAGAAATGTCAGGAGAACTACATCCTACAATTTTAATACTGGGATGCCACTATTGAGAAGGCCCTCCATTTTGTAGGTATCCACTAGTCTCTATTAGTCTCTATTAGATCTTCACTAGTCTCTGAAGATCTTAATATGCACAACAGTGGTTTCTTTCAGAGTTTCCATTAGACTAAATGTGGAGAACTGGCAGTCTTTCAGATAGTTCTAGATTGCAGATTCCAATGGTGGGGATTGATGGAAGTTGCAATTGTAGAACACTTAGGGCACCACACAATCCAATATACTCTCAGCATAGCATAAATATTTGCATATGGAGATATGTTAGTGCTCTGCTATACAACCTCCATGCAGAATAGCTCAACATTTCACAATTGCAGAGTGCAATTGCAATGCATAATGCACTGGGAATAACCACAATGTGCAACATTGCTGCATGCACAACTCCGCCTCCACTGCTATTAGTAGAATATATCTGTTACACTTGGTGAATAATTGAGTATGTATGCATAGCATGACTTACATATCCATATGTCACTAACAGAATGCCAACTCTCCACTGCTGGTAAAGACAGATAAGATGGTTTTAATAGTCATCCTCAAACAATTGTGTACTAGGGATTACACAATATCACAACAGATATGTTCAGATAGGTCCCTTGTAGACTTATTCTATTCTTAGGTAGGGTAAGGCTGCATGTGCATTGCAGAATTAAAGTAGTTAGAGACTGCTTTAGCTGTCATGGCTTAATGTTACGAAATTCTAGGTTTGTCTGTTTTTTTTGTTTTGAGATTTTTTGCCTTCTCTCTCAGAGCATTCAGGTGCCACAACAAACAACAAATCACAGGAATCCATGGGACGGAGACATGGCAGTTAAAGCAAACTGCATTAATTCTGCACTGTGGCAGCAGCCTATGAAATTCATAGGTATACAAAAGATTTGAAACAATGCTTACCAGGAAACAAAGGGGTTATTCAGATATTTTTGTTAGCATGACTGTGTAAATAATCTCACTCATGCATTCTGGTTTTGTTGCTCACACTATTTTTTTTTAATGGAACCACATCTATTCACATGTCTGCATGTTCTGTTGCTCACACATTTCAGCACTGCAAATAAAGATGGAGTTGATGATGTAGATGTATTCAAAACACATTCAAGGCATACATAGTTTTATCCAGGGTGTATTCACATTGGTTATTCACACAGCTGACAATGCAAATCTTTCAGGAAAACTCTGGACAAAACCTAACATCAATTATCCTAGGATAAGTGGGTTTTTGGCACCCCTCCCCCCAAACGTGGGTGCATTCAAGATGCATGTGAACAACAAAGATTCAGCCCACATTGTTTTACAGAGAGGCAGGTAAGAAACAAACATTATTATTATTATTATCATCATCATCATCATCATCATCATCACCAGGATTATTTTCACCATATCAATAACCCCATAGTCTAACAGCACAGAAAATAAGAAATACGATTTGGCTTGATCCTTGAAGGAGTTACTGAGTGATACAGCAGTTATTGTTCATATTTCACTTATAAAATAAATGTTTGGACTTAATTTTTGGCTCAGTCAATGACACAAAACCAAGTGCTTCCTGCTTTTCTGTCTCTCAGGAATTATTAGAACAGTCTGATCTGAGATATACTTCCAGCTCTGTGATGCTATGTTTTCTTTCTTCTTCTACAGAGGGTCAAACAAGATGATAACTGAGTGGGAAACTAGATGCACTGGCTGGTTTGTGTTTGCATTTGTATTCGGTAAGTCTTCTGCAAGCAAGGATATGGTTGGCAGGCTCATGACACCAAATATATCCAGGTTTGGTCAATGCCTGGATGGACGACTGCCTGCGATTCTCATCTACTCTGTTTGCTCATGGATGGGTAAAAGTGGGATGTAAATGTACAAAAATACAATAATTTTGGATTTATTTAGTATCTGTCCAATAAAATAATATATAATGCTTTGATTATGGGTCCGTGTATTCTAGTGGTTATCTGTTCTGAATTGAAAATAATCCCATGATTCCACCTCAACATTAGGAAGAACTTCCTGACAGTAAGAGCTGTTCGACAGTGGAACACACTCCCTCAGAGAGTGGTGGAGTCTCCTTCCTTAGAGGTCTTTAAGCAGAGGCTGGATGGCCAACTGTCGGGTATGCTTTGATTTGGAGTTCCTGCATGGCAGGGGGTTGGACTGGATGGCCCTTGTGGTCTCTTCCAACTCTGTGATTCTATGATTCTATGACCTTGGTAAATTTGTCTAACCATTACATGAAAGTGTATGGACCAAAATCTAAGCAGCCATTTTTTAAATATGAAAGCTGGTTCAGCAGGATAGTCATTTAAAGCTTCATCCCTCTTTCCCAGATGGTAATAGGCTTAAATTCAACCCTGCTCCAACACTGTCTCCTTTGCAGAATATTCTGAAAACATATATTCAGGAGTAGTTATGGGAGGCATTAAATCAGGGAGAAGAAGGCATAATTTTACTCCCCAGGCCCCTCTGTAGATCATATGGATGACTAAAAATGCTTCCTCTCCCCCAATTGGAAATGATTAGTACTTCCAGTTTTGAAAGACGGGTACTTTTGTGTGTGGATCTTTTGAAGTGAATTGCTGTTCCTGGTTGCTACCAGGAGAGGCAAATCTGCTCTACAACTTTTTGGTCAGAAAAAGGATGGTCCCGGAAGTAGGGAGAGGGTGAGAGCCAGAAAAACATTGTGGGAGGGGAACACACATAAATGATACCAAATTCCCTCTGCTGTTCATTTGCTCTAAATTGCTCTCTGCAAAGCACTGTTTCCCTTTAGAAAACATATTTTAAAACTAGCCATCTGGTTTTGTTCATATATTTGTGTAGAATGTTTACTTAGACTCTGTGTGAGTGTGTGTGTGTGTGTGTATGTGTATGAGAGAGAGAGAAAGAGAAAGATGTCTTTGATATTCATTAGGATGACTAACCATCATTAGAAGACTGTAGTTTTAAAATCAATAGCACTTTGCTTGCCTACCAATTACAATTCAGCCAGTTTCATGCTGAAGATACCACAGTGGGAACCAGCACATCTTCTAGTACAAGCCTGTTTTTGAAAATGAAAATATTTTAAATATATTGATCTTACATGACTGAACTGGTTTTAGCTGGGCAAACAAGGTAATTATTTCCAATCGTCATTATAGTTCTGTGGTCAAGAGGTGAAAGAAACTCTGTTCTTCAAACTTTCACATCTAGAATGTACAACTAGGGAAAGAACGGGGTAAGACATGATGTACTATTCAGACACTGTTCAGGGAAAGCATTTTCCCATTGCTGTCTAAAACGTGCTAAGGTTCATTTTTTCCCCCTTTGGCAACTTTTGATACACAAAGCTTTTGGCATTTTTTTCATTGCCAGTGCCAACAGCCAATTATTTGTGGTCTATTTCAGACAGCTACTGATTTGTTATTTGTGAGTCTATCTATGTGCTTGTGTGTCCATGTGTGCACAGCAGAAAAAAAAAGTTCACTTATTTTTCCTTCCATGGCTCAATAGTTTCCAAGGTTTTCTGCCTGCTGAATGAGATCAGGAGAGTTTTTGTGCATTTTTTTTTGGGGGGGGGGGGTATTTTGGGGCTTTTTTAAAAAAAAATGAAAATTCAATTTTTGGAAAAAGAAAACATTTTGTACAAAACCAACATTTATGCACAGAAAACATTGCTTTTTGCTTACAGGTTAGTTTGAGGGACTTTTCCCCCCAGAAATAATTTTTTTGTTTGGACAAATACATTTATACTAATTTTTGAAGACCATACTTCTTGATAGGGGGGTGGGGGGGGCAGAGAGGATGCAGCAAATCACTTATGCAGAAAAAAATGTCCCGCATATGCTCAAAGGAACTTTGTAGCAAGCCATGTTTTGCTGCAGTGGCAGTGGATCAGTATCTTCCAGCTAATAAATATAAAGACATAATCACTTACTAACTGTTGACACCACTTCTTGTAAACCTTCCACCAACAAGGATGGTGGTTTACATGTTGGGAGGTAGAACGAAGAGTAGAGAGATGCAAATCAGTGACAAAACTTAATTGAATAGGTTGGAAGATGGTATTGCATACTTTAGGACAGCCTTTTCTAACTTGAATATTGCCGGAAGTGCTGGACTCCTACCATTCCAAAGCACAATTGTTTTAGAATTTGTAGTCCCAGGGGAGGGGAACAAGGAACCAGATTAGAGAAGGAAGCGTTAGAATAATAAAAAGAGAACTTCTGAAGATGTCAATAAGAAAATGTGCCCCAGAGGTCAACCCTGATGCCATCTTCTGTAAATGCACACACTGTTTTTGAAATGAATTCAACAAACATACTTAATTATTAGTGTTAATGGCAATTAATCCCCCAATGTTTCACATTTGCCATCAATTAATTAAAACTTCAAACCTGATATTCCAACCTCTGTCCCAACAAAAAGTATAATCACTCTGAGGCATTGTAGGAAAATAAGTTGCAGCCACCATTCTGAATGAAAATGTCATACTGCTGACACTGCTTCCAGTGCTGTGCTATTGCAAACAGACATTTTTGTTTATTAATTAATATGAAATTGCTGTCTTGTGAGACCTAGCGCAGCATAGAGGGAATGCACTAAACTCTGAATTACAAAGTCCCTGAAATCTTAAAATCCTACCTCTGTTAACTACTTGGTAAGCATCTTCAAGCATGCCCATGTTTTTCTTCCTAAGTCAACCCACCTATACCTTGGAATTGCAATGTTGAAATAATACTGATCACAGTTACTACAATTATATAAAATCTACTTTGAGTACTCTTTTTCAGGTTTGAAACACACTGTAGAAATAATCCAGTTTGAGACCACTTTAACTGCCCTGGCTCAGTGCTAGGGAATCTCTGGAACTGTAGTTTATTGTGGCACCAGAGCTCTCTGACAGGGAATGTTAAATGTCCTAGAATTCCCTAGCATTGAGCCAGGGTAGTTCAAGTGGTCTGAAACTGGATTATTATTGCAGTGTGTTTCATATCTTAGATATAAATCCATGATATGAAACCTAAGGGGAAGAAACCGTATGTGCTTTTTTTTTTTTTTTTTAATAATTTTGGTTTTAAAAGTACAGCTAGTCAAGTGACAAGTTCATTTGCAAACACTCCCTTGGCAGAGTGATGGAATTTTTGGACTTCAAGGAGAAAGCTAGTTTTTCCAAGACTAGCTCATAGCAGCCCCTCCTAGCTATTTTTCTTCCTGTCATTGATTTATCGCTCTCATGGCACATTTTCATGAATGAGCAGTACACTTGGAGCTCACCAAATGTCGTTAAGTACTGCTCACTCCTCACTTGCACCTTTCCAGGACTCCTTTCCAAGCTGCTGTGAGCATCTCCTTCCAACACTGTAGCCTGGAGCTACCACAAAACCCCACAAATTACTTGAACAGGAAGTCTGTCTTGCACGGCAATTTGAAATTGCTTTGGGATGGTATTCTAGTCTCACACCCCAGTTTTGCTGACCTCCCTGACTCCTAGCTTTCAAGAGCAACAAAGAGAACACTAAGTACTCATGGAACCAGCAAGTGTTTTCTTTGATGAAAAAAGGAACAAGAGACAGTTGAAGGACGTGTGATGGATTAAACAAAAAATTGGTAATGGGGTAAAAGTAATATGTTGAACCAATATATATTGACACTGAACACTTTGGAAAGATTTCCCACTTGGTCACCTTATGTGTAGATGTTTGGAAGTTCTGCTTTTTGAGATTTGTAGGAACTTGGTTGTTCTTTTGAGTTCTCATATGGTACTTATCTTCACAGTTGGGAATGTAGTTAAAGTGTGTAGATCATCCCTGGAAGATAAAGTTCCCTTAGCTCTGTGATGAAATTGAGCAGTTTTCAAAGATGAACTAGAAGCTGAGCCAAGGAGTCCAACTAAGGCCATCTGAAACAAAGAATCTGATTCAGAGAGAGCTCTGTCATTATTAGCCAGAGCCAGTTGATAATCTCAGGTGACTGATGCTAGGAAATAACGAAAGGCACTGGAGGAAACTGCTATGTGCCATGCAGCCTGCTTCCTGCCCACTTGAAGATCCTGTCACATCACTTGTTGTGGAGAAAACTGCCAATCCATCTGGCTTCTGGAAGACCTTGTTGCTCAGATAGCATCTGCCCAGTAGACTTTGATAAATATTCCTGTCCAAGTGGGCCCAATGGTCAGCATGGATGAACAGAGGCAAAAGAGAGCCTGAGCAAACTTCACAGACAAAATGATGCTGCAAGCTGCTGCTGTGACACTGCAGCACAAAGAGGATGGGTGGATTGCATGCCAAAATGAAAGTTCCTGGTTCTCATCCCAGCAGGTCCTGATGTAACCTCTGCTGTATGGCTCTTATGGGGCTTACCAAAAATAAAACTCACAAGGAATTGAACTAAGAAACCATGTAAAAATAAAGCAATGTAGCAACTGCCCACATAGATTTAAATCCACAAGTAGTCACAAGTTGCTCATCCCTGTTTTAATGCAAGAAATCTTTAAACTCTGTTCCTTATGTGGTAAGAATACTAGAGAGATTATACCACCAGTTTTTATTCCCACACTAAGCTCACAGGGATGTACTCTACTGCACAGCAGTATGCATCCCATACCCAATTTGGGATTCTCCCAGACCTTTTAAAGAAGAGGAAAATCCCATTCTTTAAAACATCCGGGAGAAGCCCAGATTGGGTACAGGATGAATACTGCCTGGGAACAGGGCTATGTGATAGAACCCACCCCTGTGCATTTACATTCTGTGCCTAGTATGGAAATAAAAGTTGGTGAGATAATCTCCTATAGCAGAACAGTATCTCAGTTCTTCAGATTGCTGTTGAAATATGGAATAGGGATGGCTGTTAGCCAGTAAGCTCTAACCATTTAACATATTGGGAGCCTAATTGCTTGTCTAGTCTGGTCGTTCTCCAGCCTGAGTCCATTGCTTTTGTATGAATGTAGCAGCCAAACCTGAGGAATTAGCTGGGGTGTCCACATATACATACAGCCAACAAAGTCAAAGGAGAAATGCAAAATAACAAAGACATACATACATCAAAGTCAGGCACTCACCAGCTGGCATTTTGTATAGATGGTTCTGGAGGCCAGGTTGGCACCTACAGTCCTTTGCATGCTATATCCCTTGAAAAATCACACAGCATCTATTTATGTGAACATCTGTCACTCTTGATTTCATTGCATTTCTCTGACTCTCAAAGACATTCTCATCCCATTTATCTTCTGATTCTGGTTCAAAGATTCCCCAGCTTTCCCATGTAGAAATGAATGCATATTGTTGTGTGCATTTTTTTTAAAAAAAGTCATTTTATACAAATTTTAATGTATGCCTTTTGTACAGATTTTTTTTAACTAAGAGCTGCATTTTTACATTTCCTCCTCTGCTTAAAGATAAATTGTTTGCATCTTTGACATATGTGCATATTAAATTGTGAACAGTTATCAAATACACAGATGACTTTGTGCACATTTTCTTTGCCATAATCCACCACAAGCTTCAAAAATCTATGAAAAGGAAAGCTGAACTTCATCCAACTACCAGTTTCAGGAGGTCCTACATTTTCCTAGAAAAATGTGAATCCAATGAGTTCCTTTCTTGTTCCTAGTGGTGCAACAGGAGCACTTTAATAATTTGTCTTCCTTTGGGGTATTATGTCATCTTAACTCTGGGTTATGCCAGTTGTTATAAATTTTCACATGCCTGCATAATGCATACACTCCAGCATTTCACAGATGAAAACTGATACAGTTGTGGTTAAAAGGGTGTGGCCAGAAGTATAAGGGCAAAAGTTATTCATAAGGAAGGACACACAAAACTACTATTTTAAGTAGACAGGCCTTGGAATTTGTGTACTGTTTGAGAAAGCCTGAAAAAAATAATTGTAAAAAACCATAAATCAGCAATGCAACATCCTTTCTCTCTGTACACACTCACTCACACACACACACACACACACACACACACAAGGAAGCAGCAGGGTTGACAAATAAATGTAATATTTTGAAATCAAAATGCCTCAGAATCTGCTCAAAATTACAACTTTCTCTCACATCCATGATCGCCTCAGGATCCCTCCTACCTCTGCCCAATGGGCATTCATGCCCACTACCTCTGCCCAATAGGCATTCTACTCTATGTCAAATCCAATCTTCTTCTTAATGTAATACACATGGGATCACTTTGAGCCAATCTTAGATTGTCAGATTAACATACCTCACAAAGAGAATGGAATTCAGAGACATAGGGTACATCCTTACTGAAGAAATAATCCAGGTTGACACCACTTTAACTGCCATGGCTCAATGCAATTGAACTCTGGGATTTTAGATTTTGTGTTGTATTTAGTCTTTACTATCAGAGAGCTTTGGTGCCACAACAAACTACAAATGCATAGCACTGAGCCATGACAGTTAAAGTGGTGGCAATGGAAGTTAAAGAGGTGGCAACCTGAATTATTTCTGCAGTAAGTATGTAGCCATAATTTCATTAGTATGGAATATAAGTATGCAAAGGAATCTTGTAGCACCTTTGAGTCTAACTGTGTGAAAGGAGTTTCAGCATAAGCCTCTGTAGAGTTGGTCTACTTCTACATGCACCTAAGGAAGTAGACCAAGTCAACAAAAGTTTATGCTACAACTTTTTTCGCACAGTTAGTCTCAAAGGTTCTATAAGATCCCTTTGTGTACTACTTCACAAAGTTCTTGGTAGGAATAAATAAGGGAGTGTGGGGTGGATGGGGTGGAGAAAAGAACATCAAACACTCTTAGTTCTAGGAATTAAATGGAATGAAATTAGTTAAGAAAGATGTAGTTGAAAAAAGATTATTGTAACAGAGAAATCCATGTATTCCAATGCCCTTTAAAATGTTTTCCATGGTCTACAATCCTGTACACATTTACTCTCTAGTAAGTCCCACTGTAGAGAGCCAGCATGGAGTAGTGGTTTGAGTGTTGGACTACAAGTCTGGAAACCAGGGTTCAATTCCTAGCTCGGCAATGAAACTCACTTGGTGACTTTGGGCAAGTCACATGCTCTCAGCCTCAGGGGAAGGCAGCAGCAAGCCTCCTCTGAACAAATCTTGGCAAAAAATAAAAATAAAAATAAAAATGATAGGTTTGCTTTAGGGTCCCCATAAATCAGTAATGACTTAAAGGCACACAACAATAACAACATCAAAGTCGTAAAATAACTTCTCAGTAATGTGTATGGAACATATGAAGAAAAAGACCCAAATAGCCAAAAAAATCACTTTAGTGCATGTATCTGGTTGCCAAGTTGTCTGTGTTCACCTGTGTCCCTTCAGAACAGTAAAGAGAAGGTGTGAGTGCGGTGAGGTTTATTGGGAGGAGAAAGGAGAGGCTCCAAGTTTTTTTAAAAATTAAAATGTTACATTAAAAAATACATATTTTTCATTTTTTTTTAAAAAAACACATATTTTTATTCTTTTAAAATTTCTTTAAAAACATCTTACCAAATTTTCCCTTTAACTGCATGGAACAGCAGCAGCAGCAGCAGCAGCAGCAATAACATTTATTTGTATCCCGCTTCTCCAAAAAAAAACAAAAAAAAACAAAGTGGCTAACAGTAAAACATCCATAAAATACAATAAACATATAATAAATGTCTCATTGGCCATTGTATCCCAAACTTTCACAACCTTCGCACCCACAATCAAATACAATTAAATTATTAACAATTGTTAAAACAATTAGTAAAAGAATAATTAAAATGTATTTGTACATGTAAATACATTTAGGTGGTGTACATGCTATTGTCATTTAAAGATATAACTTTAATTTTTGCTAGTTGTTTATGTCTAACTTTATTATCTAACTTTATTATCTAACTTCAGTTTAATTTTATCTTAAGGGGTGGGAGGAGGAATTGGGTTGCTATATTTTAATTGTATCTGTATTTTATATGTTGTACCCCGCCCCGATTGCTCATCCAGAGGGGCGGGATATAAATAAACATTTATTATTATAATATTATTATTATGTCACAACCATTGCCATTACATTCTGTGATATACAGGGCTTATGCTTTATGAGTAGCATTACAAAAACCATTACTAAGGATTCTTTATGCCGTGGTACTGGGAGGAGGTCAATGGGGGGGGGGGAGTGACACCATGAGTTACTGCACCAGGTACAGCCAACCCTAGTGACACCTCTGTATGGCATAAGGAGTTATCCAGCACCCCCTTACACAAACTGTTGCCCATTTGTCTCAAATGCAACAGGCAAGCTTGGAGGCTGCTCTGGCATGTGGAGCCTCCATCAGTTCCATTATCTCCACAAGTTTTAATGGCCACCAGAAATTGGAATGGCCCAGAATGAACACCAAAATCTCACCCAGTATGCCTGGTGTGACCACTATAGGTATACTCAGCTGATACTTTCGCTGATCAGTGTGTCACTAAGGGACATTAGTGCATGTTCAGGGAAGAAGGGTTTGTCATGTTGAGAAGGTGATGTTGATGTTTAAAATTTGCTGACATACAGATTTGCAAAGCAAAATTCCTCCTGCTGCCAATCTTAGGACAGAACAAAGACTTCCCTGCCTCTGCAAATGAACCTTATGTTCCATGATCTTAGACTCAGTTTTATCACTGGAAGTCAGTTGTAGTCTAAACAATACAAGAATATTTGGAGAGAGACAGTATAGCTTGCAAAGGCACAGTCTGACATGTACCACGAACCTCAGCTTAACAAATGCCAAAAATAATACCTTGCCCTCAGATATTATCAGTCAGCTGTTCTCTGTGTCTTTAATTAAGCAGTTTGCACCATTCTGTTATTCTTCAGCAATGCCAAACTTTTCCTGGTGATTTCTTTAAATGTACAAGTAGTGCTTACCTATTTATGTACAACAGAATTTATACTCCATTTTCCATCCTGTAAACAGAGATAACAAAAGTGGTTAAGAATTATTATAAAATCTTATTCAAACAATGATCCAACAATATACAATAAATATAAAAACCACAACAGTCACTGATCAAGGCAGCACAACAACCATAACTAATAATCAAGGAACAGGAGAGGAAGAGGAAGAACTAAAACAACTACCACTGAACAGGAGGAAAATTAAAAACATGCCAAAATTAATAATAATAATAATAATAATAATTATTATTTCTTACCCGCCCCTCTGTAAAACAATCGAGGCGGGGTACAACAAGGTTAAAAAACAGATTACAGATTAAAATAATTCAAGAATTCCATCCCAACCTCCCCCCCTTAAAATAGGATTAAATTAGTTAAGTTTAAAATTAAATTACTAACAATAAAAATACAATACAACATAGTACACAAAACCGCAATGCTGGCCACAGCATGGGTAGCAACAAATACAGAGTGGGGGGGGGGGAATAAGGAGTTGGGAATTGGCTGAAAGATTTTAGGAGCCAGGTAGATTATACAGTTTCAGGGAAGGCCTGCCGGAGGAGATGCGTCTTTAAGGCTGTTTTAAAACAGTCTAGTGATGTAATGAGACGCATCTCATCCGGCAGGCCATTCCATAGCCTGGGAGCAGAAGCAGAAAAGGCCCTCTGGGAGGTCTGCGCTAACCTAGTCTTCATGGGCTGCAACAGATTTCTCCCAGAGGACCGAAGCGTGCGGGGGGGTTTTCATATGGGGAGAGGCGGTCCCTGAGATAAGATGGACCCAAGCCATGTAGGGCTTTAAAGATTAAAACCAACACCTTGTACTGCACCCGGAAACTAATCAGCAGCCAGTGGAGAGCTTTAAGCACAGGTGTAATGTGCTCTCTCCTAGGTGTACCGCTAACAAGCCTGGCTGCCATATTTTGAACTAGTTGGAGTTTCCGGGTTAGGCACAAGGGTAGCCCCATGTAGAGCGCGTTACAGAAATCCAAACGTGAGGTTACCAAAGCGTGCACCACTGTTTCCAGGTCTCTCTGATCCAGGTAGGGGTGCAGCTGGCGTATCAGCCGAAGCTGATAACAGGCACTCCTGACTGCCGCATTCACCTGACTAGTCATGTGAAGCGACGAGTCAAGGAGCACCCCCAGACTGCGAACAGGGTCCTTCGAGGAGAGTGTGACTCCATCTAGGACCGGAAGATGTATTCCTGAACCTGGTTTCGGGCCTGTAACAGCTAGTACCGCCGTTTTGTCTGGATTGAGTTTCAGCCTGTTTTTCCTCATCCAATCCATTACCGCTGCAAGACAGTCATTAAGAGGAGAGACGCCATCTGAAGTCCGAACCGACGATCTGGTCATGGAGAGGTATATCTGAGTGTCATCAGCGTACTGAAGACACTGAGTTCCATGCCTCCGAATGATCTCACCCAGCGGTTTCATGTAGACATTAAATAGCATCGGGGACAGAATGTTGCCCTGAGGGACGCCGCAGTTAAGCTCAATCTTGGAGGAGCAACTGTCTCCGAGCCTCACCCTTTGAGATCTCCCAGAGAGAAAAGAGCGGAGCCACTGAAGTGCGGTGCCCCCGATCCCCAACTCCCTCAGTCGACTCAAGAGGATAGAGTGATCTACAGTATCAAAAGCCGCCGAGAGATCCAAGAGCACCAGCAGGGTCACACTACCCCTGTCGATACTCAGGCGGAGGTCATCAGTCAGAGCGACCATGGCAGTCTCCACTCCATGTCCTGAAGTCGGTTTGAAATGGATAGAGATAATCGGTTTCATCCAAGACAACCTGGAGTTGAGAGGCAACTGCTCTCTCGATCACCTTGCTCAAAAAAGGGAGCAAGGACACTGGTCTATAGTTGTTCCTGTCCAGGGGGTGAAGAGAAGGCTTCTTCAGGAGGGGCTTAAGAGCTGCCTCCTTCAGACAGGATGGTAAACAGCCTTCTCTGAGGGACGCATTGATTGTATCCCGAAGGAATACCCTCAGTGTGTCCCCTCCCTGGACGACCAGCCAAGATGGACAGGGATCGAGGGAGCAGGTCGTCTTTTTCATACTTCCAAGAAGCTTGTCCACGTCATCGGTACTCACAGGTTGGAACTCATCCAGCAAAATGACATCAACGGAGTTGTTGGACACCTCATCTATTGGTTCTGGTGGAAAATTGACATCTAAGTCGGCCCTTATCCGAGAGATTTTATCTGCAAAGTCGGTATTAAACGCGTCACAGCAGGCCGTCGTAGGGTCAAGTAGGGGATTTGACACAGGAGGGACCTGTGTTAGCTCCCCCACCACCCTAAATAGCTCTGCTGGGCGGGACTCTGCAGACGCAATGCGTGCAGAGCAGAAGGCTCTTCACGCTTCACGCATAGCCTCCCGATAGGCGCGAAGATGCTGCCTATGACGAGTTCTGTCGGATAAGAGTCGAGTTTTCCGCCACTTGCACTCTAGTCGTTGTCCAACCCGTTTCATCTCCCTAAGTTCCTCTGTGAACCAGGGCTTACGGTTAGGAGCGGGCTGGAGAGGACGCTCGGGGGCAATCGCGTCGAGAGCCTTGGGAAGATTGGTGTTCCAGGTGGTGACCAAGGCTTCAACGGGATCACCGGCACTGCCAACCATTAAACTCTCTAAGGCCTTCTGGAAACCGATTGGTTCCATCAGCCTTCGAGGGCGGACCGATCTAATGGGTCCGCCACCCCCGGGGGAACGGATAGCGGCTTTTAGCTCCAGCTTGATCAGGAAATGGTCCGTCCATGACAAGGCAGAGGTTTTAGTTGCCTCTGCCCATGGATGTTGCTGTTCCGTACTAAAAATCCCATCGAGTGTATGACCAGCACAATGAGTCGGCTCGTTGACCAACTGGAATAGGTTCATGCCTGTCATGGTATCCATGAACTCCCGAGCTGCTCCAGATAGACCAGAAGGGCTGGTCTCGAGAGGGACCAGCTTTATTATGATTACTGTTGTCACTATTAATAATAGTGACAACAGTAATCATAATAAAGGAGTTGTTGTAGTGGTTGGAGCATTGGATTATGACTGGAAACCAGAGTTCATATCCCCGCTTGGTCATGGAAACCCACTGGATAACCGTGAGCAAGTCATGCTCTCAGAGGATGGTAATGGCAAACCCACTCTGAAGAAACCTGCCAAGAAAACCCCATGATACATTTGCCATATTGTCAGGAACAACTTTAAGGCACACAACAACAACAACAACAACCATAATATTAATTTTATCATTTATATCCCACCCCTTCCCCAATACTGGAACTCCCGAATACAAGGAAGCTTATAATAATTAAAACAAATACCAGCAGACACACATCCAAGACATGGAGTAAAAACATGCAAATGGAGGTACTTACAGTTGGGCCCCCAAAACCAGGTATTGGGTTGTAACCTCGAGTCCTGGATGAGGTCACTATCTCCACTATGGACTGTGTTCGTAGTCTGGGGGTGCTCCTAGACCCGTCACTTCACGTGAGAGATCAGGTGAATGCGACCGTCAGGAGCTCCTGTTATCAGCTTCGCCTGATATGCCAGCTGCACTCTTTCCTGGAAGTAAGGGACCTAGAAACTGTAATACATGCACTGGTAACCTCACAACTCAATTTCTGCAATGCTCTCTACATGGGGCTACCCTTATACCTAGTTTGGAAATTATAGTTAGTACAAAATATGGCAGCCAGGTTGATCACGGGTAAACCAGGTGTGATCATATTACACCAATCTTGAAATCTCTTCACTGGCTGCCTATTGGTTTCCAGGCACAGTCTAAGATGTTGGTGGTTATCTTTAAAGCCCTACATGGCTTGGGCCCTACCTATTTAAGGGATGGCCTCCTTCCATACAATCTGCCCTGCACCCTCAGGTCCTCTGGGAGGAATCTACTGTAGCCTATAAAAACCAGATTAACAGCAACCTCCCAGAGGGCGTTTTCCACTGCCGCTCCCGGGCTGTGGAATGCCTTGCCGGAAGAGATCCGTCAAATAACGAGCTTAGACAGTTTTTAAAAAACTGTCAAGACAGAGCTTTTCTGGCAAATCTTCCCCGAATAGAGCAATCTAACTCACTCTGGGCTCTCCCCATTCCATCCAACATTATATACCAGAAAATTGCTGTTTTTATATTATGTTGTTGTTTTTAACTGTTGTGTTTTTTCTCTCTTTTAAATTGCATTATATTTAATTCTCTTTTAAGGGGGGAAGTTTCTGTCTTTTTATCTAGACAACCTTTTATCTAAATCCATTTTATTTCATGTAAGTCACCTTGATTGCGCAGGCAGAAAGGTGGGATACAAAAATAAAGCTTATTATTTATTTATGCAGAAAGATATTAAAACGCTGAGATCCCGCATTAAGAAGGCAGAGCTTAACTTCATGTTCACAGAGAACTGAAGTGCAGTACCAAATGTGCATGCATACCTTGTGCAATGCACAATGATACACAAGTTGTAATGTCTGCCATGTACATATAATACTTGTCCAATGCACAACATATAATATTAATCCATGTACAATTGAACTTCACACAACAACTCCATTTCTGCAATCTTGAACTGAATACATCTGTCCCATATGGGACAAAAATTTCCAACAGTTTCCATAGGGGAACAAACACATGCCCAAAACTAAGATGCCAGCTGACATTAAACTATTGATATAATTAAAACTACTATTTAAAAGAAATCAATTTTCATACCATGATGGGAAGAAGGAGAAAGACTAACAATGTACCTCCTCCTCTTGAGATCCTCATGCTGGGGCCCACAATAGAAAGGGCCCTTTCATCTCTCACCACCAACTACCTTAGTAGATAGTTGCACACACATAAGGATATCATGTTAGATGTCCAGAAAGGACACCCAGGTGGTCTTTGGTCCTAGACCTTTTGGGTCCTTAAAGGTAATGACCAGCAATACTTTGAATAAGATTGTCTACAGATGTGCTGGTGTAATGAAAGAGCGATGTGATTCTTGAATGTAATCCTGACCAGATATTTCTGAATAGTTTTGGAGGCCAGCCCCATCTAGAACACAAAACTAATGTGAGATGAAACTAATGCATATGGAATTGTACATTGGGCAGTTTCTTAATGTGTGATTTCTGATGCAGGAAAAGGATCTCCTAGCATTCTCACATCATACTACATAGTCACTGTGATAATGTGGTATTCACAGAATGTTATGTAAATTGTACATCTAGAGTTGGTTAAAATTGTGTTCAATGGGGCGGTACAGACCGCCCAGAAGGGGTGGTCTGTAGCTGCCCCAGGAAGCAGCGAGATGGGGCCAAGGCTGCCGCTTCCGGAGGCTGCGGGGAAGCGGCAAACTGCCACTTCCCCGTGGCCTCAAAACGGGGTGCAGTAGGAGCCCTGGGCACCCACTGCACCCCGCTTCCAGAGGCGGTGCTGAGGAGAGAAAGGGGCCACCACTGCGTCCCCTTTCTCCAAGGGTGTTTGATGTGGCCGTTTGAAGGCCGCGTCAAACACCTGGCGCAAAAAAGGAGCTCAGTTTCTGAGCTACTTTTTTGCACTGCGGGAAGGGCATGCTTGGCGCCCTCCCACAGCGTGAAGTTGTCATGGTGCGTGCAGTGTTTCTAAATGCTGCACACACCATGACAACATAATGGCATGCCTGTATGGACGCTGCCATTTTTAAAATGGCGGCACCCATATGCTTTAGGGTTAGGGAGGGTTCGGACGCTGCGCCCTTGCCAACCCTAAAGGTGGCCTTTTGAGCCCTTATCATGCCTCAGAGTGCCTGTCTAGATCTGGCCAAAGTGTTTACAAAAACAACAACAGAACTTTTCAGAATTCATCAATTAATTTATACCTTTAATGGAAAGAGTTTTAGATTTTTTTTTAAAAAAAGAATGTAAATATGGAAGTAAGCAAAAATGATAGATTTTCTGACAGAAGTGTATAGCTCTTGAAAGTGTGGCTTTGGCTCCAAGTGTGTTAGTTACAGTAAAATGCTAAGGTTGCCACTCTTATACCTATGCCTATGCCTGTGCCTATTCCCTTCCCCCTTTCCCATTCCTCCTTCTCCTCTTCTTGTTTTTAACAGGCAGGTACCACATACGTCTCTTCTACTTGTTGGGAACAGAGTTGCCCAGCCACTGCATAACTCAGCGAAAGTTATTACATTCTGTCTCCTCGGTGAAAAGTCTCAGCCACTATCTCTGAAATGAATTCATTATTATAGAAAGGCTGTTAAATAAAAGTATCAAATATTTTTAAAAGGAAAAGGTGATGGATTGAAACAAGATAATGGTTTGATACAGCTGTTAGATGGATACATTGAACTAGGCAATAGTGAACAAGAGTGACATCAGTAAGTATTTTGAGGTTTTAAAAATAATGCTTTGACTGCTGCTTCTACACATCTTCACATATTGGCAGCTCTGATTAAAGAACATGTGGATTTCCCAATTCACAGCTCAGACTGTCAAACGCTTGAGGAAAGAATTAGCATAGTTTAACACCCTTTAAAGAACAAAAGCTGGAAAAGCCAAGGCACCTGGATTTCAAAGAAATGGATTGAATATTAAGTAAAACCCAGCAGTAGATTTATAGGGGGATGGGAGAGAAGTGATAAATTTGGCAGTTTAGTGATCTGCAAAGATGGGATTAGTTTCATTTTTCCTTCTGTGACATCTACAGTTCTGGAGGCCTAAGTCCTGTTGTTAGTCCTGACTAGAGCAGACTCACTGATTCAATGAGATTTGCCTACATATTGACTCACCATTCAACAATTCATTAATGTGTCTACTCTAGTTGGGAATAACTAAAATGATGCTAACCAAAGTATTAAAAATACTACTGATGATAATGGGGGTGGACTCCTTGTCTCAGACTCTGTGGATTTAAAAGCAAAACTGTTCCCATATTCAGATCTATAAATGCTTATACACATTTCACAGTCTGATTGGTTTTAGTGTTTGTGGCAACTCTATGAGTAGGGTTGTGTGGAACAAACTGATTTTGGTCCATGTCAATTTAGTATGTGATTGTTCCTAAATCCATTTTGTCCGGTTTCAGCATTAATTTATAATTTTAAACAATTTTGTATGAAAAGTGCAATACATTTTAAATGCATTTCTTGATAAAAAATAATTGTTTTATTTGGGTGTATTTTTCCCATCTGAAAAACTTGATTATAAAATTTGGAAAAATATAGAATTGGAAGGATAAATGTGTTTTCATCTGTGTCCTCATATGGGAGGTACAGATCAGGTTGGTTTGCTTCCACATGCTCAGTGAACAAAATCATAGAGTATCCATATCTCTGGGAGAGGCAGGCTCTTGTTTGCATTGGTAAAGTCCTTCACTATTTTAAAATTCCTGTGGGACACAACATGGAAAGAGTGCCCTGTTTCTGCCCTGCCTTCGAGGTTAATATTAATTTAAAGACAACTTAAGCTTTGTCCTTGACCCTTCTGTGTCAAGAAAACAAAAAAACAATGCAAGCCTAATATAGCCAAAGCAAAACAGAAAGAGTTTACTTGGTTGCATTTAAACTTGGCCAGTGCTTAAAAGGCAGGAAGATCAAAAGAACAGGAAAAAGCCTCTAGGGTCAGCAGTGTTTTAGGTCTCTAAGGGGCAGCCCTGTGTCTGGAAAATAGACCTTTTCCTTCATCTGCTCAGTGCCATGAATCAGGATAGCAAAAACAAAACAAAACAAAAAAACAAAAAACAAAAAACAAAAACAAAAAAACAGCAAACATATATATAGATCCATAACTCTAGTTAGATTATTGCATGCCTATTTTCACCCAATCTGCACATGGCTTGGGCATGGGCTTTAATGGGTGAAAAAAGATCTTATTGCACCTCTTTTTGCCCAACTCAGCTGCACTGTGTACCTGATCCAGACTCCTGGCGTACTATCTGAAAGATGGGAAAGTATAATAGGTTTGAAAAGTACACCAGGAGTCTGGATCAGGTACATGATGCAGCTGAATTGGGCAAAAAGGTGTGCAATAAGATCCATTTTCACCCATTCAAGCCCATGTCCATCCCATGCCTGGATTGGGCTAAAGTAGATGTGCTATAATCTCCTAGGTTACAAATCCTCACTGCAGTACAGAATGCCAGCCATTGTCTGCCTGCCTGCCTGCCTGCCTTCTTTCTTTCCTTCCTTTCTCTAACCACAAATGTGAGAAGCACTAACTGTACTGGCAACTGAGACACCATTTTGCATTCTTCATAATTCCCTTCACCTAGCCTTGGTCAAGGATGTTAGTGGTAGTGATGGAAAAAGATGGCAAACAGTGGGAATTTCTAGAATAAACATGGAATGGAATATCTTTATGAAGTGGCTTTAAAAAATGTGGGTGGTGTTGGTGGGGAAATTACATTTTAATAATCTTTTCAGGGGAAAGGAGCTTCTGCAAAATTTTGTTTCCACTTTATTTGGTAGTGCAAACCTCATTGGAAGGGATTGAAGAGAACCATACCTAGACCTATTGAGGAAAGAAAAAAAGCTTCATATAGGGTTCAAGCTGAGATAACTGTTGTAGTTGTAGCTCTATGATCCCACTTTAACAGCCCTGGGTTCATGATATGTAATCTGGGATATATATTTTTGTGGGGCACTCTGGTGGATAATTCTAAATATTTATCCCTAAAATGTAAATCTCAGGGTTCCATAGGATAGAATCATGGTTACTGAAGTGGAATTGTTCTGCCATAATTGTATTACCTGAAAGGGCCTCCAGTCAACATTAAACTACGGGACTCCTCATCTTGTTTTAGTTTTCATCTTTAAACTATTTTGTTCAATATAATCTTCCAAAGAACATTGCTTTTCACAATCTTTTGCCACCTAGCCACTTGGAACCTTACAAATGTATAGGATTATCACTACCATAATCCTTGACAGCATAGTGAAAATGGCAGTGGCAAGAGAAATCGAACACATTCAGAAGGCTCTGAGTGACCAAGGCTACATCCGCACTGCAAAAACAATGCAGCTGGATGCCTTAAGTGCCATCTGAATGTTATATAATTCTGGGAATTGTAGTTTGTTGCAGCACCAGAGCTCTCTGACGGAAGAGGTTACATGTCTCACAAAACTACAGTTCCCAGGATTCCATAGCATTGAGTCATACCAGTTAAAATGGTGTCAAGCTAGATTATTTCTGTAATGTGGATCCAGCCCAAGACTATTTTAGGATTATATGAAGTTCATTTAAAAAGTCCCCCTCCTTCATTTCAGTTCATTTGTGTCTAGTCATCAGGCCACTGTAAAACAGATATCCACAAACATTTGCCTGACTCCATCAAAAACATGAACCAAATTGTACACATGCCATAAGTTAAACAGAACTAATGTCCTGACAGGTGACAACACACCCTTTGTAAAGGAGATATCCAATAGAACTAGCATTGATTTAACTCCAAATAAAAAGATTATTGATATTGGAGGGGGGGAGCTATTGCATTTTGAGACTCTGTCGAGGTCTGAATCTAATTTCTGTCTGAAATATCCTGAGATGATTTCATGTGTGGTTTGAGGACTATACTGACATCAGTTCCCAGTATAAAATTAATTTCCCCTCCTTAACCAAAGGGAGAAAACAAATGCCCTGCCAAACTGCTTCTCCAGTCCCATCAGTCTAGCCATTAAACAATAGCTCACTTCCATCTTCATTTTAAAAAACAGCATAAGCACATAGCTCTCCAATCATTAAACAGTGTTACTAGCCTTAATATTTTTTTGTCTTAGGAAGACACACTGAACAGCAGATAATTGTTGATTTATAAGCACTATTTTGTCACAAGTTGGTAAAATATTTTCCTTTTTTAAATTAAAAGTTTGTATTTCCCAAAACATCAAGGTGAAAATATGATGTTTGGCAATTCTTTAGGTCTTAGAAGCATTACAGCTTTACAACTGGGTCACTGAGGCCATTAATTAAGAATGAAAAGAGGCAACTTCATCCAAAGGAAAGCATGGAAAATATTTTTTTTAAAACAAAACAAAACAAAACACCCAACTATATAGATTGGATGGAAATTTAAATCACATTTGAAAACTTTAGGCTCATGCAGTCAACATAATTTTTGCTACAGGAGGTCTGGCAATAACAGTTGAATTCTTGAAATCTATTTCCTGGAAAATTAGCTTGAATTTGAACAATGGCACAGAGACGATCGTGTCTTTCCTACAGCAGTGCCATGTCTCTTGTCCAAGGTCTCTCTGTGGATCTCACAACTGTCAAAACAAAATTCGCTATAACAGTATATAATAGGAAAGATTAAACACCATTAAGCAAGCAATCTATTTAAAACATTAAGTGAATAGTTAAAAACATTCAAAGTATAGTAAACAATTTAAAGCATTTTTTTAAAAAAAAAATGCAGCAAAAGCCATTTAAAAACCTTTCTGCACCAACCAGTTAAGCTGGAATCCTGTTTAAATCAAAAGGTATTTAATTGCCAGCCAAGGGAAGGAGAAACCACAGTTTTGAAATAGTCACTAAGGTAGTTGTCATACTGCAGAAATAGTGCAGTTTCACACAACTTAACTGCTATGGTTCCATCCTATGGAATCCTGGGATTTGTTGTTTGTTGTGGAACCAGAGCTCTCTGGTTTCTAAGGTGGATTTTTGGGAATCACATCAGGAGATATAGCTACAAGAGCAGAGCTCTGTTGCTGTAGCTATATCTCCTAATTCTGGATTTCAGCCTATGTTTTTGTTTGGCACTGGCATGATGCCAGTATTGGTGCATCTATGGCCACTAAGGGTTGGGAATTTCATAGCTGGGGTACCCCAGCAAAGAAATCCCTTCTCACATCCTCTCACAGTTCATTCTTCTGGTGGGTCACATAGGATGGTCCCTCCAGCAGGCCTCAACCCTGGGCAAGAATACATATTTTGAAATAAATGAAAGAAGTGCACATTACCATCCTACAAGAGAACCCTGCCCAACTCATATGAATGCAACCATTTGAAGATCATCTAAAGAGGATCTTCTGTAAGACCACTGTATGTCCAGATTATAAAACTGCACCAGTCCTAGAAGATCCTAGCCAAATCATTTTGTCAGTAGTCTGTTTCATGGGGAATGGGATTGCAGACTCTGTTGCCACCCCAAGTCTGTGGCTTGCTGGCTCTACTCTCAAGAACCTCCATGTTTTGGAAGGGCCTCAAAACATATAGGTCCGTTTTACATTGGCAAAAAGAGGTGTGTTGAAGGCTGCATGAAAGCCCAGCCTTTAGATGAGAAAAAGGGAAAGTGTGCCATGAAAACACTATTTTGGAGTTTTAAGGGAGAAGAAGTGCTTTAAAAAGGAGCTGGCCCATTTTACATTGGCAAAAAGAGGTGTGTTGAAGGCTGCATGAAAGCCCAGCCTTTAGATGAGAAAAAGGGAAAGTGTGCCATGAAAACACTATTTTGGAGTTTTAAGGGAGAAGAAGTGCCTTTAAAAAGTAGTTTGATTTCCCCACTACTTTTTTAAAAAGGGTGCAGCATTGCTGGCCCGTTTTACACGGGCAAAAAAAGGCGCTTTTAGGGCTAAAAAGCCCGCATTTAGGGTTAGGGAGGGCGTAGCCTTTACATCCTCCCTAAGCCTAAAACGCATGGACGCCGCCATTTAAAGATGGCGGCGTCTACACGGTGGCGCCGTACAAGCGTCATCACGTGCGCAGCGTTTTGACGCGCTGCGCACGTTTTGACGCTCTGGCGGCACGGGAGGGCGCCAATCGCGCCCTTCCCGCGCCGCAAAAAAAGAGCTTGATCCCGGAGCTCTTTTTTGCGGCGGGTCGTTGCGGCGGGATGAGGCCTCTGGGGCTGCCCGTGTGGCAGCCTAGGCCTCATCTCGCCGCTAGAAGGGGCGAGTTTGGACCGCCCCTTTTAGCCAATGTAAAAAGCACCCCTATTGCATCTAAAGGCTAAGGTGTAGTTGAACGGTTAAATGGGGCTCTGTATCTTTAAAGCGCCCATTTAAAGGCAGCGATACAAGTGCGGAGGGAGGGAAGGTGCCAAGACAAGAAGAGACCTTCAGAGCCCGCAGAGTGCGCCTGCACCTTCCTTCACCTCCTCCCTTTGGTTGAGAGAGTGTGACTTCTAGGGAGACAGCAGGGCACTGGAGGCGCTCAGCCAGACCAGGGCAAGCTGGCAAGAGGAGGAGGAGAAGGGGAGGGACCTGGAGCACCTCCGCTGCCCTGCTTCCCTGCAAGTCACACTCTCTCAGCTGAAGGGGGGAGGAGAAGGCAGGCCCAGGCACACTCTGGCCAGGCTCCATGGCTCTCTCCTGGCTGCCTTCCTCCTCCCTTTGGCTGAGAGAGTGTGACTTGCAGGGAGGCAGGGCAGCAGAGGGGCCCCATGTCCCTCTCCTCCTCCTCCTCCTCCTCCTCCTCCTGTTTCCAGCTTGCCCTGGCCCAGCATCAGGAGGACCTGGAGCACCACCGCTGCCCTTCCTCCCTGCTAGTCACACTCTCTCAGCCAAAGGGAGGAGGAAGGCAGCGGGGAGGGAGGGAGGGAGGGAAGGAGCCAGGAAGAGACCCCCAGAGCCTGGCCAGAGCACGCCTGGCCCTCCTGCTTCCTCTTCAAAAAGAAGGCTGGAAAAGTAGGACGTGTCCTGGCAAAGGAGGACGTGCCTGGTCAACTTGGAAAAGGGGGGCCTCTGCTCAAGAATGGAGGACATATGGGAATCCCTCCTGGACAGAGGGCTGAAACCTCAAGAAAACTCAATATAATGCTCTGACAGAATATAGACTACAACTCCCATGAGCCTTTGCTACCATTTCCCAAGATGCCTTAATTTGCAACAGAAAGCCGACCAGTATGTTCACATGTGATGAATTCTTTCGTATTGACTCTGCATTTTCTTTTTGTGTAGATGCTCTCTTGTTTTGTGTGTGATGAGCTTGTGCGTAATCATGTGCATTTCCGAACTGACCTCACTTTCTCCCTCTTTCGGAATGGTCCTGTACTCCCCCATGTGATAAGCTCCGACTGTATGGTGTACCTGCGCAATTGCGCAATTCGCAGCCAGCAAGGGAAAAAAATGTTTAAAGCGCGGCTAAAAGCCACGTTCCTTGCCGCCCATGTAGCTGTTCCACCTGTGTTTGTAGCATTTTGACAGCTTCCCATGTAGTTGCTGAGCCACAGAAAAAACCTCAGTCTAGCTGCCCTGTACTTTTTAAATGCACACCTGGGGCTTGCTGTCTAGCTGCTAAGCATTAAGGAAAGTGCAACTTCATGTCACACTTTCTTGCCAATGTAAAAAGCCCCATAGTGACAAACACATATGCTCCTCCCCAACATACCTCAGAAGCCAGGTTGCACTCTGACTGCATGATAGTACTTCTAGCCCTAATACAATTGTTACTGCCAACTAGTTTTAACTGAATCAATAGAATCTGGGTTAGTCTACTCTTGGGTCAGTTCTATTGATTCAATGAGTCCACTCTAGTTGGAATTAGTAACTGCATTATTAGAGCTTGTAAATAATTTTAGATGGCATATTATGCTATTATCTATGAAAAATAATTAATTTAAACTGGTTTGTATGGCTCTAGACTGAAGTGCCTATTGAGACTCTAAGGGTAGGCCATTCCATAACAAGGGCACTACAGTAGAGAAGGTCCTTTCCCACATCATAAATTCATCCACTAATTATGTCAACAACCATTTTAAAATTAATTATTCTAAGTTTTGAATGCCAATGATATTTTTAAGTAACAGTTTCATTATTTCTCTCTGTGTGTATGTCTGCCTGCCTGCCTGCCTTCAAGTTGCTTGTTGATTTATAGCAATGCCATTAATTCCATAGGATTTTCTTAGGCTAGGAATCTGCAGAGGTAATTTTGCCAGTTCCTTCCCCTGAATTATAGCCTACAGTAACTGGTATCCACTGCAGGTCTCCCATTCCAGTACTAACCAGGACAGTGGCTATTTATAGTAATTTTAAATGATTGCTTATAGTTTTAGGATTTAGCAATGAACAAATTTATTAACGAATTAACAAATTCATTTTAATTTTTTTTCTGTAATGGTGTAACATTAATATACTGAATTCATTTAATGTTTTAATGTCAATGCATTGCCACTTGCTCATTTCTAAATTTTGATCTTGATCATATGGACTGTGCATACATGATTGCCAATGATTCCCTGCAATCCTTTTGTTCAACACGCCAACCTCAGGAGCACAATGCAGAGTGGAGACATTCAGGAATGAAGACAAAAATATTGCCAATGCACATGCCCCTCTTGCCGATTCCATGTGACCACTGAACCTAAGGAGCAAACCTCTGAGTATGGGAAACACAGGTGTCACAGAGATGTCTTCAGCAAAGTTATTTATGAAACCTTTTGGAACAGTGAACAACACCTGACTTTTCAGAACAAAAACAACTTGACTGAACTGTCCTTGGAGAGGAGGTGATACAGGCCCCAACAGCTCCTACTGGCTTCTGCCCAAAACTGAAAACATTCCCTTCTGTTCTTGCCACATATCCTGGTAGCACGGAAAGTTCTTAACCTCTTAGATAACACAAACAACTGAAGGAGATTTTCATGGCAAAATAATTGATTCCTAGGGGGAAAAACTGATGCAAAATGAAAAGGGGTACCAAATAGTGCTGCCAGAATGAAAAGGGGGTCTTCTGTACCTTTAATGTTCATGCAGAAGAAGGTATCTCAAGAGTTGTTGCTTGTTAGTTGTTTGTGTGACAAGCAAGAGCTGCTGAAATGTCCTTTTCTATACAGCCATTAAAGATACAGGAGCCCTCATCTAGTTTTCAGGCTGGCAACCAATAGCAGCTGCTGGTAAGAGCTGTAACTATGTTCTGATGCTAAGCAAAAGAGCTTTGAGGAGATCTGGGCAAACCTTTCTGGTCCCACAGGTGAAAAAAATCTTTATGCATACACATGTTGATGCTGGTGAGAGTACATACATTTTTCTCAGTAGCACTGAGTCTGAAGATTATTCCCAAAACAGGCCCAATTGGGTGGGAAAGTGAAACTTTATATCACACCCTGGATGGAGTTGGAGCTAAAAAAGAGTGTGCCTGTTGCTTGGATTTTGAAATGTTTACTTTCTTCCCCTTTATGACAGTTCACCCTTGCTGAGAATGGAAATCAATTAAAAGAATTATGTAATTCAGTTAAGAAATTCAAATGAATACAATGTCATAAGTTTTATATTTATTTTTACATTCAGAAAATAATTTTTCTCCTTTTAAAAAAAAGAGTCCAGCTGGAGCTACTCCAAGTTCAAGATGCTAAGAGAATACATGTAATTATATGTAAAATCTGCACTTTTGTAGACTTTGGCAGACTGTATTATAATTTTTAAATTATTAGCTGGAACAAGCTAAAAAGTTAGAAGCACTTTTCCAACTATTCAGGGCAGGAGTGAGTAACTAACTGCATTGGGAGGCATCAGTTTTTCTCTCCTAACCCTCCCCCCTTGCCTGAGTCTTATCTCCCAAAACAAGACCAAATACTTCCATTTTCCTCTGCAGTTGCTCTCAAAATGGTGACAGGAAATGATGTTGCATCACTTTCTTTCATCATTTTGAGAGGGACTGCAGAGGAAAATGGAGGTATCTGGAAGTAATACATGGTTTTGGCATGCTTGTGGGAGTGGGGGTGTTTTCATGTGTTTTTATGCACTGGGGGCTTTCTGAAGTGTGAAGATATATCATTCAATACTAAAGTTAGGATTACATATACTAACTTTAGCATATATACCATTTCCCATATATCCCATTGCTATGTATGGTCATGAAAGCTGGATAATGAAGATAGCTGATACGAGGAAAATCAACTCATTTGAGATGTGGTGCTGAAGAAGAGTTCTGTAGATACCATGGACTGCTAAACAGAGAAATTTCAAGAAGCCAAGATGACTAAACTGAGACTGCTGTATTTTGGCCATATCATGAGAAGACATGATTCACTAGAAAAGACAATAATGTATTAGGTGGAGGGTAGTAAGAAAGTAAGGTAGAGGGCAATATGAAAAGAAAAAGACCACATTTGAGATGTATAGACTCAATAAAAGAAGACACAGCCTTGAATCTGCAGGACCTGAGCAGGATGGTTGATGATAGGGTGACTTTAAGGTTTTCCATTCATGGGGCCACCATAAATCAAAGTTAACTTGATAGCAGTTAACAACAATAGCATTTCTTATTTTATTTTAATTGTTGTAACATAAAAATGAAACGAGCATGGTAGGAATCTAGTTTAACACTATATGGTTTAGATTTTAGCATGAGCTAAATCAATCTACAGTCGCCCTCCCATTTTCATGGACTTCAAGTCTGCAGTCTTGGTCCTTCATGGACGAGCAAGTGGGGAGGATTAAAATGGTGCACACTTAGGAGCGTGTGGCCATTCAAATCAATGAGGCTTGAATATTGGCGAATTTTCATTTTCGCAGGGGGGTCTGGAATGGATGCCCCACAAAAATGGAGGAATGCCTGTACTACTTCAGATGCCCTTTGAAAACCACTATAACTAGTCTGAGCCACCTTGATGGTGCAGAAGTACTAGAAGGTGAGGATAAAGTGCATGTGTATCTGTCTACATTACAGCTTCAAGAATGTGAATTCTACAGACTTGAAATTTAGTACTCATACAAACGAGACTCTGAAGATATATGTCTTAAGCTTTGTGGTTTTTAAAATGGATCAGCCAATTTTAATTAATTTAAATCTGTCTGTAAGCTGCAGTACTATTTTCAGTTACTAGGTGGCAAACTTC
Source organism: Urosaurus nigricauda (assembly GCA_034509955.1). NCBI lineage: Eukaryota > Metazoa > Chordata > Lepidosauria > Squamata > Phrynosomatidae > Urosaurus > Urosaurus nigricauda. The sequence continues at coordinate 39,048,630 of JAOEGL010000002.1, forward strand.
TTTTACCATTATCATATAATGGAAGTCAGGGAAAAGACCTATTCATAATCAAAGCATGTTATCTGTATATGAAGAATTTCCAAACAAACTATACATGATTACTAAGTCTGTGAGATAGCTCTGAACTTTATAGATAAATTGGCTTAGAGGGATCATTTATCGTTTATTCATATGGCATACATTTTTAATGCCATATGAGCATTAGCTGTGTGGATGCAGTATTGTGATAGCCATGTTTAGGTGGAAACTGCATGCTGAAATTGCCTGCAAAGGCTTTTCTATTCATCCCTAAGCAATACTGTATATTAGAGGTCTGTAATATGCATCCAAACCAAGAATGGAAAGAAGGAAGATAACAGAAGAGGTGGATCTTGTCTGCTCCTATCTTGGGAACAGGTTATTCCTATCCTGTCCCCCAGTTTCCCTCCTCATTCACAACATGCCAAAGCAAGGATGATTGTCCCATTTTGGTATTACTTCAGAAAAGGAGATTTTCCCATTAAGATGATGATGGTTCACTTCTTATGCTTTTTTTTTTAAAAAAATGTAAAACCTCAGATGAAATTGATATGAAAGAGTGTGTGTGTGTGTGGGGGGGGGAGGTGAATAACAACAAACCATACAAATATTATAGTTTAAATTCTGGAAAAATGCAATAGCCTTGAGGAAAAATACAAGCTTTCAAGCTGGAAGTGTGGATTATGCCCAAGAATTGAGAAATAAATGTTCATCTTTTGAATACAAAATGAATTGTATGGAAATACACCAAAAGAATCCATCAAAAATCCTCTTAGCTTAGTGCTGAGTGCATTATACTGCATAATTATAAATATTTTAATTGCAGTGTCAGTTTAACTGACATTGGTCCATTCAGTTAAAAACATGGCTCTATAGTTTGGTCTCTGCTAGAGAGCTCTGCTGTACTTCTGTGAACTACAACAGAGAATTCTAACTAATGCCATCCAACTACAGATACCAGGATTTCATAGCATGGAACATTGGTAGCTAAAGTGATATTCAACCACTTTAATTCTATAGTGTCCAAGAAGAAAGTCTTATCGCTTAAAGTCTAAGACCATTTTGTGATAACTGGGATTAAAACTAGGGAACTCTCCAGGCAAAACATGTACTGTACTTCTCACTGAGTTATACTTCCCAAAGATGTGTTGCTTCTAGAGTCCTAGCCAAGAACATTCAGAAAATCGTCCTTTGGGTGATTATGTGTTCATAGTCAGCACTCATTTAAGTTGTTGTAGTTAGAATGATTTTTTAAGAAATGCTTCACCAGATGTCTGTCTTCAATTTTAATGCACCAGGGAGATATGTATAATTGTTTCTGCTCTCCCTGTTTATTTTCACAGGACTGCAGTCTGTATTTTTTTATTCAGGGTATATTATTTGTTTAAATCAGAAGGATGTATATGCCTAACTGAAGACTGAAAGGGTCTGAGGACACCCATCTGGTGGATAAGAAGCAGGTGGAATATGTATAGGGATGGCTGTTCAGCATTCAGGAACATTAAATGGGAAATTTATTCTGCATGTGTCTTTTTTAAAAATGGAAACAGGACTAGAACACTTAGAAGGAACCATTTCAGTAAAATAATTTCTAAAGAAATAGTTGTAGCAAAACCAATGAAGAGGCTTGTGGCATATCTTTAAGACAAAGGCTTAAATGCAATTGCTAGTCACTGTAGGGCAATTTGTGTTTCCTAAGGATTCAGCCTTTGGATAGAAAGAGAAAAAAATATGAAAAGTTTGAAAGCCAAGCCTGTTAGGGTCTAGCTTTAAATCAACAGAGTACCAGAAAACATGTCCTTGGAGTTTATCACATGGGAGGAATTTCTCTCAATTGCGAATGGAGCCAATTCGCAATTATGTGAATTTGCTAATTTAGTGAATTTACATGAAAACTGATTGCATTTGGAATGCTTTCTGAATGAATTCCCATTTCCCGAAAATGACCCCCCCCATCGCCCGAAATTGCGTGAGATACTCTAATACGCAATTACGTGAAACCCCATGATTGCGTTCGGAATGACTTCCCATTGCCTGAAATTGCGTGAGATACACTCATTCGCAATAACGTGAAACCCCATGATTGCATTCGGATTGCCATTGCATTATACCCCCAAATTCTGTCGTATGATAAACTCCCTTGTCTAACTATATGAGGGGGTATTGTAAAGTTTTAATGATCATCTTTTTAAACTATTGACAGGAAATTTGTTTTGATTTGTAGTTGTTAACTTATCTCTATGTAGTCACTATCTAGATTTATACATTTTTCCCAGCGTATCTTGACCCTCCAAATAACTGATATTGTAGAAGTGTGCAGATTGCACCTTATGAGGGGGTAGCATAAAGTAATAAATATCACCCAGAAGTTATTATGGCATATTGATGAAATTTTGTCAGTGTCATCATTGATCCCTAAGTGCATGCTGCTGAGAAAATCAACTAATTGCATCCTTTATTTTTGTGACTGACTCTGCCAAAAGTGACCAAAGTGTAAAATCTTTGTCAGGCACAATCTGCAGACTTCTATAATAATGGTACTTGGAGGGTCAAGAAACTGTGAGGAAAATGTGTAAATCTGGATGGTGGCTACATAGAGATAAGTTAACAAATATTTATGTCACCATCTTTCTGAATGTGGAGAAGGAAGAGGAAGGACCCAACAGGGCAGGAGAAAATCCTAACTAGGGTACTCTACACATGCTGAGAGCTCACTGTCCAGAATATAATGGGCTGAGGCTGGAGTATTCTGGCCTTAGTGCTGGCCCAGATATGGAACTCATAGTGACACCAGGCTGCTGTCTACACACACATCCCACTGTGGTGTCTGCTGCCACCAACATGAGTTACTCCCTCTGATGGCAGAAATTAGGTGCCCAGCATAATAGAATCGTAAAGTCACAGAATTACAGAGTTGGAAGAGACCCCAAGGGTCATCAAATCGAACCCCCACCATGCAAGAATACACAGTCAAAGTACCCCAGAGGCACATGGCACATGGCACATGGCCTTGGTGTGGCCTCAGACAGAGCAACTAATGGCAGCAGCACAGCAAAATCTGTGTGTAAATTGCGGCCCAGAATCACTACAGAGTGCTGGATTTTCCTGCAAAATCTGGAGCAAAAGATGAGGGTTTCTAAAAATCCAATTTAGGTAGCGACAGGGTGGATTTGGTGTAGATTTGCCTGCCCTGGTCCTGCGTTATATAGACAGATTGTGGTGAGGGTGGGGGGGGGGAAACTAATATAATTAGCCCATGTAGGCCCATGTAGGCAAGCCCTGCATCAGTTTCATGTAAATATCAACAGTAGTTCATCTCCAGTTCATCAGATGCAGGGCTGAAAACACACAGGCTCACAAACAACACAGGTGTGCTGAGAGTGGTGAGGCTAGGGGGAAATTAAATAATGACTATGAAATCATCACTAGTAAGTTTATGTGAGACAGAAGTGATCAAAGAAGACTATGACTATGACTATTGTTATGCTTGTGCCATGTTGAGAAAGGAAACATGCCAACATGAGACGTGTTGAGGACTCTGCATAGCTCTAATAAGATCAGCAGATGTCCAAGCCATACATGTGAAATTCATATATGTCAAGGGTGAAAACTCTCAGTCATTAAACTGGACAGCTGATAAGTATAATTCCTTCTTTCCCTTGATTGTTCAGATATTTCTGGCCTAAGCTAATTATTTCTATGCTGGAAACACCTCACCCATTGTTAGGAAGGCATATTGAAACAATGTACAGTACACTTTATCTATGACCCAATGCAAAAATATAGGAGTGGTTTTTGTAATTGAGGGGGGATGCAAAATGGGTAAAGGGACATATGCCACATTAAGAATCCACCTGAAATGGATAGCACCCTTCCACTGTTTTGGTTTGGCAGGGACAGTCTAGATAATCCCCTGTTATCCCACTTTTTCAACTGCTTTTATAATGCCTTATTATCTCTTTCTGCCTCCCACTTCCCCCCTTTTCCTCAGTTTATTTTGATTGCTGTAAATGGAGTTCAATGTGTAAAAGTAGTTTGTACTCAATTAACTCAGCAGTGGAGAGAGGAGAGAAGGGACAGAATCTTGCCCTTCCCAGTAGGCTCAGACAAAAGCTAACTGCTACAGTGTCCCTTAGCTTCTGTGTTCTTCCTTGTTAATACATTTTGCCAAGTTGATCACACTCTTGATGTTGTTAGCTATACATGTGTGTTTTTAAATCTGTGAAATGTTGGAGGGTATGCTTTGTCATCAAGTAGTGCAGCATTGTTCCTCCATGAATTCTATGGGAGCTTACAGAGACAAACTCTCCTTACATTGACCATTAAAATGGTGATACCGCATCCCTATTTTATTTCCATACTACCCCTTTTTGTATTAACTGTGGCAAACGCCTTGCTATGGAATGTTACAATTTCAATGGTTTTTGAATGTAGCAGTGTTGAAACCACTTTTGAACAGTGACAGCTCCTGGTTCGACAGGAGGAAAATCAGTCTGTCATTTGGGGGTGAAGCATCTCCTGCTTTCTTGGATTTTAGGTTACTCCTGCCATTTGCAGAAATGAAGTTTAGCTCTTCTAACTTTGAGAAGTTAACATCCATTTTCTTATTAATTTTATTTCATCCCCCTTTCTCCCAGCACAGGGCTCTAGACAGTGTTGGCCATTCTGGGGACTCTAGGCTTGTGGCCTAAGATTTGGGACACAAATTGCCTTGGTGGACTTAAAGCAGGGGTTTATTCTCTTGTACTTTTCAGTGGCTCCTGATGTCATTAGCCGTGATATACTTCTGGACGTTTTCTCTGGGATATGGCTGAGAAACAGTAGATCCTATGATCTTTTTATCCTGTACAGTTAAAGTATTGTGATCTAGTATATATGCTATGGAATCATGGAAGTGGCAGTTTAGGAATGGATATTTAGAATTCTTAGCCAGAGAGTTCTAGTGTCTTGCCAAACACACTCCAGGATTCTACAGGATGTTGTCATGACAGTTAAAATGGTATAATACAGGTATAACTGTATAGTGTGAAAGGGCCTGTAGTCCATAATCTGATGCTTTGAAACTGCTGTTCTACTTCTAGGCTCCTACTCTTTGGAATGTCTCAAGATTCCATATTGTCTCCCCTGTTTTTTTAAACATCAACATGAAACCTGTGGTATTTCTTGAACACACTGAAATTCTAGTGCACAGCAAGTTGGAGAGGAGAGCAGATTCCCAGATTAAGGATGATAAAGCGTAACAACTTGGTGGAGACCTAGAAGGACAGTCTCATCTTTTTTCTCTCAGCTGTGGAAGCTGGCATTCAGGTTGTTCCTTCCATCTCCCAGCCACTAATTGATTGTAAATGGACTCTTCAGCACTGCAAATATTAGTCGCTTTGATATCTGACATTGTTAGTAGTCCTAGGCTGACATTTTTAGTAGTCCTAACAAATGATGTACCAGTGATAGATAATACTCCAGTCCACTGGGGCAGCAGGATTTTAACTAGCTACCATACCTGACATAACAGCTGTAGAATAGTGAGCAGGCAGTCTTCAAGGGTTTATTGCACAAGGGGTACTGAATACCTGCTTCTGCAATGACTGAAAAAGCACGTACACTAGCATAATGGGATGTTATGCCAGTGTTTGTGACCAAAATGGATTCCAAACATTTTCCTCAACTCTTCAGGTGACAATGTCACAAAATTCCTACATTGTAGGTATCTGTGTAGATTCTGAAGTCAAAAATGGCTCTGGAGGATTAAATTATCCCATCCTGGTGCTTGAAGATTAATGTGGTACTTGAAGATTAATATAGTCTTGGTATCTATTTTCTCTGAAAGCAGGTGAAACTGGAAATTCCCCCCTCTCACACACACGCATACACCTTTTTCCTAACTTTAATACTGTATGTTCATTTTCTTGGCAAAGCTTATTGATGATAAGTTTCCAGTTCATTCATTTATAATGCCATAACAGCATTTCCCTTACATATGGCAAATTAATTTACAGCTGGAAAGTTACTATCATGTCCTGCAAACTGACCCAGATGTACACTTCCTAAACAAATTTACATCCAGGGGGAATATTTTTACATCCAGGGAGATATTTTTCATTCCTGAACTCTTGACCATTCATGCATCTTCATCTCTTTGTTATAGTTCAGTGGATGCATCTCTATATAGATCTCCAATTTTGGTTAGGCTTCAGGATTTCACTGTTGGAAGCTTTCTTTATAGTTTTCTCTATGGAACTGAAAACAGTTTTATTACAGTTCATACTTGATCCTAGAGGTTCAACAGGAAATGGGGAAAAAATCTAAATTATTCTGTCCTATTAGAACAAAACATAGGTCTGTTCCAATTATTATTACTATAACCATATTTAATTAAAATATTTGAATACAATTGTGCATCAATTTTATAGTGGCTTGCAACAATTAAAACAACAATAAAATAATTGTTGTTAACTGCTTTGAGTTGACTTCTACTCATGCCAACCCTGTGAATGAAACATCTCCAGTCCCCACTGGCCTTAACTGCTCTGGTCAGGTCCTGCAGCATCAAGGCCAAGGCATCCCTGAATGAGTCTATTTATCTGTTGTGCAGCCTTCCTCTCTTCCTACTGTCATTCACCTTTCCTAGCATCATTGTCTTTTCTAGTGAGTCATGCCATCTCATGATGTGTCAGAAACACAACAGCCTCAATTTAGTCATCTTGGGCCCGAGACAGACGGGCCAAAAGTGGCATGACGCTGCCGATACTAGGGTTAGGGAGTGTGCACCAACCGCATGCTCCCTAACCCTAGCATGTCAGGGTGGCAGCATCATGGCAGCATCCTGTCCATATGGGGGCCACCATGATTACATTACTGCCATACAGTGACCAGATGGAAGCGGCATCATAAGGTCTGCGATGCAGCTCTGATGACATTGCAAAGAGGAGCTGCTCTAGGCTCCTTTTTTTTGCTGCACAGCAGTGCCTCACCATTTGGTTGCTGCAGAGATATGTGACCTTCCACATAGTTAGCAGTTCTACACAGAGTTGGAAATAATGAATTCAGATTAACATTTTCTGATTCATTTCTTCTTTTACATTAGATGAGGGAAACAACATCACATTTTATTTTCATTTCTTTGCAGCCATTTTTGGCACAACAGATAATGGGCTTTGATGTGCTATTTTGTTATTGTTTTGGTGATCTCTCTCTGAGCTGTGACCTGAGATTGGAGATATGAAGTTATTCAAAGCCTATTCTGTTTTGAAGCCCAAGAAGGTCAGCATGGAACTAGAGCTTCTTGTTTGCAAACTGGCAATAAGACAGGATTGCATAGGACAGGGTCTCTGGTGTTCAGAGCTAAGTTTCTTTTTAAAAATAATGGCTATGATAATGATTAATACAACTTTTTTATCAGCTGATATTAATGAATGCATTTTTTTTTTTTAGTTCAGCAGTAATTAGCAAAATAAATTACGCTTATTTGATCTCTGATTTCACCTAGAATATGGAACTTGTAGCCAGAAGTGAAATGTCTTTTTGTGCTGTCTGGTATTAAACACTCCTTCTATAAGCATCTGTTTCTAGCTAAAACAATTTTAATGCGAATAAGCTCATATCCTTCTTTTTAAATTGAAACAATATATAACAGCAATTTATTGGGTAATTGAGACATAACATTGTTGCAATTCACCAGAGAGGCAGAGTCTTGATAGTTACTACAAAGACGTAGATGTGAATAATGTGAAAAGTAACAAAATTAGCTCATCTTCAAACTTGCACTGACATTTCAAGTGAATACAGAGTGGTTTTCATTTTGTAATGAGCTTGCTTGGTCAAATCTATAATAGGTACAGGCTGAAAAGTGTCATAAGACTATCCATTACATGAATAACCAGGGAAATGGCCAGAAGAATGTTGGTATATATTGGGAACAACTTCCTTTTCCCATAATTCTGGTATTAAAAACAAACATCTGTGTTGTTAAATTAGAGATTGGATGTTGGTTTCAACACAAATTAAACTGAGCCTTTAGTTAAACCTCAGTATAAAACAAAACCAAGAGATGCTTCCCATTTGATGTATTTTCCATTTCCTTCTTTGAGTGAAATGACATAATAGAAGGTTAGGAACTGAACAACAAAACAAAGCAAAACAGTATCCAATTGAGAAAGTATCCATATTTCTTTTGCTCTGAATGTTCTTGCTTGATGTCCAAGAAAGAATTGTAGCTACAGTTTGGCTATATTTTTTCTCTGAGTAGTCATAGAGAAAGTGCACCAGTATACCAGAAACTTACATTTGTCACTCATTTTTAAGGCAATGGGAAATAATTATCTTGAGAAGGAAGTATACATTCAATCTTCCAGCCCTTTGCAGGCCAGATAATGTTATCAGGTCCCCACGGGTCGTCCTAGTCACAAGGTTCTATTGCTGGTGAACTGCAGCTCCTGACTTACCAGGAGCCAATTCACACAATACAATTATAGCCCTATTATTCCACTTTAACAGCCATGGTTCCACCCAGTAGAATCCTGGGACTGGCAATTTAGGAAAGAACATTTAAAATTCTCAGACAGAGTGCTCATGTGCTTCATCAGACTATAAACCTCAAGATTTCATGGGGTGGAACTGTGGCAATTAATGTGGAAAAATAGCAGTATAATTGTGTAGTGTGAAGAGGGCCCAAGTCAGCTAGTTTACAAGGCAGTGTGGCAGTACAGGGCAACAGGGGTTCAAAAACCTTCTTTCAGGATTGCACAGACCTTGGGATCAAGTAACCAATTGGATGGATAACCAGTGCACTATATGGTTACATCGAATTCCTGAGTTTGAGTGATTTTATAGGCTTCACTGAGGTCCAGCCAGGTGGAATAAAAGCCACTTTTTGGGTGTTCTGCCTTCACTGTCTTCCCATCCACCATATTTTCATTATTGTTTGTTGGGGTTATACTGTGTACTGTGCTGAAACTAGCTTTTGATGTCACAATGTTAGCACTCTGACATGAAGCTAGGTCCAGTTTTGGAGTACAGAGCTGGGGTGCCTTGTTAGTCCCCTTTTAGGATGGTCCCCTGAAGAGACCATGGGAGCTAGAGTCAAGCTCAGCTCAGGGGCTGTTGGCTTCATCTTACTTGCAGAAGGCAGGGAATCATGCAGTGGTAGTGCACCCATGTCAAATCCACAGGTCCCACTCCATGTTTTCCTTTTGTAGTACGGTTGGAGGACAATATTGTAAGACAATAGGTAGCTTATCTGAACAAAAAATGCACAATGCTATATAGCTGTTACGGATAAAGTTATGGCTTTTTAAATACCCTGTAGGATAGTGTTGTGTCTTCACATCCTCAACCTACAAAGGCTTTAGGCATTAGATCTACCATATAGCTTAATTATTCCTCCCTTTCCCCACCCAAGCACAAGTTGAATTCTAATGTATCAGTTTGGCGTGTACATCAGGAGTCACTGCAGTTTTTCCCAGTAAACCTGTTCTTATTCCATGTAACTTATAGTTCAAAAGGGTTGTGTTTCTCAGCCCTCTGTAGGTTGAGTTGTAGACTGGAATTCCCTCTCCCATTTTAAGGGCTGCTCCCCTTCTTTCTATTAATGTAATTACAGCCATTTAGATAGAACAGGGAACAAGTTACAATGTTTTGGGTCATATGCAATTACTTTCCAGGGCAACATATAGGTCAAGTTATTATTTTCCTGCAAACACTAGGAATGCTCATGATTTGGCTTAATTGACTGTTTTTCTTTGTGCATCACTTAACTTAATCTCAAGATTTGCTGACATGGGATTTGCCGTGCTACCTAGTGCTTCTGCTGCAGGTCCACACAAAGGGTTTGACTATAGTACATTGTGTGCCTGCCACTCCTCTGATTGTAGTAGTAGTGTAAATAATTCTGTGGTAGTTTTGTTCTTGAAGCAAGCAATGAGTAATGTTAGCAATTTTCCTCCCAATGCAAGAAAGCCTTTGAACAACTGTGCAGCTTTTGAAGCCTATTCACAGTTATGTAAAATCTATTCACAGAATGGGACTCATTATGTGCAAAATTTGCAGGTAGCATTTTTGCACAGAAATATTTTCTCTACAAAAGCTGTTATATGCACACACGAACACACACAGACAAAAGCTGAATGTGACATTTGTGCAGACCAAACTAAAAAGATTCTCATCAGTCCTGGATTTCTCTTGCTGGGATCTCCTGACACTTGGGAAAACAATTTTCAACTATTTTTCAAATATTTCCAAGTACCCTTTCCATCCCTAGCCTATAGAGATGGAAAAAGAATTGATCCTACCTGCCATAAATGATAACCTTGCTACTCAAGCTACCTCTTCAAGCCTGCAACATCCATCTCTGGAGACTCAGGATTTTATTATATGAGGTAGTAAATCACAACAACAGGTGGTTAATAACATATTTTGCTGGGATTTATCAATGGGCATTGTGCCTTTCCCATTGTTGTATTTCATTTTCCTTGTTGTAGTCTTTTCATTGATGGTCAAAAGCCATCAAATATTGCTGCTCTTTAGCAATTGGTTCTAGTGCAATTATTTCATTCTGCTGCACCTCCAATATTCCTGCAATCTTTCAATATCTGAATGAAGGGAATCATGGTGGTATTACTTCATTGCTTTTGCTCCATTCCCCAGTATTTTATTCTATTTTCATAATTGCACAATTGTGTTGCTGTGGCAGGTCACCAGCATACCATGAACATGCAATTATGGCAAAACAAATTTTTAAAAATTATCAAGGAATGGAGTAAAATGTGAACCAAGGAATGGTTATGCACACTTATTAAACATAAGTATGTGAATGAGGTGGGTGGAAGCGCCAAAACTGCACAATTTCACAAGTTTGCAAGTGCGGCAAAAATAGATTTAAAAAATAAACAGCATCCAAGTGTTACATAGGGCAGACATGGGGAGGAAGGTGGGGTCACAGTGAGACGTGTGGAAGACTGATTGCAGGAACATACAATACTACAGTGCTATTGTAAAGAAAGTGTGATAGTTCTTGTTTTCATACTAGTATGTTATCATTCACTTAAAGTGATTGCTGCAAGGCAAGAAACTGATATGATAAAGTCCTCAGGCTAACTCTAGATCCCATAGCTATAACAACTTACAAGGAGAATTTTTAGATTTTGTAGTACTCCCTGCTCCCATTTTGTAATGGCCACCAAAAGAGTTCTGAGGGACTTAAAAATTAATTCTTTACAGGCATTTTACTGGTCTAACTAAAATAAAATAAAATTATTTATGAGTTACATGGTCACATTTCTTGTTTCCTTTTTCTTTACTTGAAAAGCAGCACTGCTTTTTTGACAATTTAATTTGAATGCAATCAAGAACAGCCTTTGATCAACCTTGCTGTAACTGTTACTTCCCCCACAACTTTCTGTCCTTCTGGTCAGACCTGAATTGCTGACTGAACAATGAACAGTGTTGTTTATGATGAATGGAAAACAAGAAGCATGAGGCCTACACTGATCTTGTGTGGATAAGGCATGTTTAGATTACAAATGTTGGAAATACGTTCTTTATCTTTTTTTGCAAAAACAACAACATGAGAGCACGTACGCAAATCTACAAATCCAAAATTATTCTGTCACCAGAAACTAAATTGGCACAGCAACAAAGTGGAATGATACAACGAAAAACCTATTCAAACATGTTAAAAGCTTTAAAAAGAAGGAAGTCAAAGTACTGAATAGTTTAAATGGGCAAAAGCAGAGAAAATATGTGTATGTTGTCTTGATAGTTGTTATCCCAATAACTGATAAACCCTATTTGCCCACAGTTATATCCATCAAGGACCTTCTTTTATTTTAAAAAATCATGTCAATTTATGCAATAAAGTAAATGACCATTTTTAAAAAATAAATCCATACAGATATCGATAATAGATCCTGATCTTTCCATTTAGATATTATACATAACCTAGTTCTAGATGATATATAGCAAAATGAATTTAATACGGTTTACACAGTTAAAAACCACTTCTGGGTGGGTGGGGAAAAAAGCTATGACAGTGTGAAGAATAAGAGATTTATATTTGAATTTCCAGCACCAAAGGCTTTGTTTTTTAAACACTTTTTTTCCCCAGTCGTATGAAAGCAGTGGTTGTAATCCTAATTATTTCTGTGAAGTAACGCAAAAAGAAACATAATCATGTCCTGTAGACATGTTCTTCCATATTGTCTCAGTGTCAAACAATGCTAAATACCCAGTGCAGCAGCATTCTTCTGGGGGCATTGTTGACAGGGAGATCATGAGTGTCTAAGCTAAATTTGGGCAGCCATATTCTCTCCTAGCAGTGTACCAAAAGGAACAGTAATTTAGGTGTTCAAGTCAAGATATACAAGTTCTCAAAATTTCCCACAATAAAATCCCCCAGAATAATACAAGAGGAGAGGAAGTTGCTAAATATAACTTTAACTAACTCTGATTGAAACTCTAATTCTAATCCAGTGGAAAAAACCCTGGGATGTAATAGCCACATTGTCACTAATGGTCTGTATCTTGCCTGTGTTATTAGATCTGCCAGCATGGTTCTCCCGTAATGAGAAAACACATTACAGTTGACCTTCCATATCCATAGATTCTTTAGGCATGGATTCAAGTATCCATAGTTTGAAAATGTTCAAAAATTATATACATTACAAAAAGCATACCTTGAGGGACACTATTTTACGATGCCATTATATTTAATGGGACTTGAGCACCTAGGATTATGGTATCCATGGGAGGTCCTGGAACCAAACCCAAGTGATACCAAGGGCCCACCGTATAAGGTGGGAAGGGGTTGGAGAAGGGAGATAGCAAGGCAAGGAGGAGAAGACATCTCTGCTTTGTTGTTAACTGCCCTTGAGTAGGACCTGACTCATGGTGACCCTGTGGATGAGATCTCTCCAAGCCCCCCATCCACCACTGCTTTGCTTATGCCCGTCATCTCCGTAATTGAGGCTTTCCATCTGGTGTGAAGTCTTCCTCTCTTTCTACTGCCCTTCACTTTTCTTAGAATTAGTGTCTGTTCTAATGAGTTATGCTTCTCATGATTTGGCCAAAATACAGCAGCCTTAATTTGATCACCTTGGCTTCCATGGAAATTTCTGACTTTATCTGCTCAAGAACCCACTTGTTTGTTTTTCTGGCTTTCCATGGTATCCAATTGCTATTGATCATAAAAATATTCTCTCCTCCCCTGAAAACATTTCAGCAATGTACCCCTGAAAAGTACAGAGGTACCTTCCTTTTGCAGCAATAGAATTGGTCTGCAAAGGTCAGGAGCAACATTTGGCTTGGTGCTATTTTAAATATGCATTTGGAGCAGTTTTGTTTTAAAATATTCAGAAACAGAAGGAAAATAGTCAGAACAGGTGAAAGTGACATGGTTAAGAAACAAACAGCTTCATCCTCCATCAGTTTAATGCCACCAAATTGGAGCAAGGCACATTGATTTCACTCAGAGACAAACTTCGTCATCTACTGAAATTTATAGGACTGTAAAAAGTTTGGCTTTCAATGGAAATCTCTTCACAGTTCAGCCAGATATCCCACCGCTCTGCCAGATGTTGGAAATTGAATGTTTTATGGACTACATGTCCCAGAATCCCACAGTGAGTACCGGATTGAGGAGATGGAGCCCCAAAAAGGTAGTTTCCCCATGCTCCAAGAGTTCTATATTTTTGTGCTCCTTCTCTCCTCCCTGGGAAACTATTTATTCCCCTACCAAGACTGTCCTAAACTTCCCAGCATTTCGCAGAGGGAAAACAAAACAGCACTTGGCAATGAAACAAGCAGAAACATCATCAAGGTGCTTTCTTGTAAAAGAGGCTAAGGAGACTCAGAGAAAGAAAAAAAGCGAGTTCAAGGCTTCTTCTTGACTTGGCAGGGCCTGATCACTGTAATAAAAATGTTAAGAGTGTCTTCCCTTATAATTATATTCCTACCAGATTAAATTGATTTACTGCTGTGGCTAGCTTCTGTCATTACTACTGGCTGATTCCCAGCATCCCTTTACTTTACTGAGCCACAAAAGACTCTGTATCCCATTTCAGTTAATGCAGTGGTAGGAAGGAAAGGTGAGACTCTGTCTCAGATGACACACTGGGCAACTGTGAAGGGCAGGAATGTTTGTCCACTAAGCAGAAACACTTCTTTAATTATTGCGTGCTCTCTCTCGTTCTCTCTCTCTCAATCTCTTTCTCTGTCTTTAAAAGGAGACTGAGGGTTTGTCTTTCTTCATTGCACTTAGTACCTTGTTTACAAGTTACCCAAGAAAGTTGTGAATAACATTAATTCATGTAAAATTTGAATGAAATTCAATGTCGGCTGTCTGTGAAAAGTTATAGACCATGCCACATTTCTAATGATAAAGAATTATGCAAAACTAAAAGCTACAATCCTTTTTTTAGAGGGGGGAGGTCTAGGAGCACAAAACATTGCAGGAGAAGAAGAGACTGATGAGCCACAACGGTTTTCTAAATCAGGAAGTAAGGGTGAATTCTTCCACAGATTGCCTCCCTCTACTGCTTTTGTCACAACAAAGTTGCACTGAAAAATCTTATTAATAATAATCAAAGGCAGCCATATGAGTCATAACAAAATCCAAAATCCATGTTAATCTTGTATAGGGGTGGGTAGCTCCAATATACTTTTGTGCCTGCCCTTAGGGCTGCTGCCACACTGCAGAATTAATGCAGTTTGACACTGCTTTAACTGTCATGGCTCCATTGTATGGAATCATTGGATTTCTAGTTTGTTGTGGCACCAGAGCTCTCTGACAGAGAAGGCTAAATAACTCACAAAAGTACAAATCCCAGAATTCCGTAGCATTGAGCCATGACAGTTAAAGTGGCATGAAACTGCATTAATTTTGTAGTGTAGATGCTGTTACACACACACACACACACACACACACACACACACAGAGTGGGCCCTGCTGAGGTTTGGCTCGAAGCCCCCCATGGATACCAAAATACATAGATGCCATTATATACGGTGGCATAGTAAAATGGTGACTCTCATATAAAATAACAAAGTTTACTTTTTGGAATATTTTCAAGCAGTGTATAAAGGGAGCAGGATAGGTCTCTAGGTATTCAAATGAATTTCTAGCAGGTGCTCAATTTCTGGAGTTACCCCTAGGAACAGTGGGATCAAGAAAGGTATAAAAATCTGATTCTTCGTTTTTGAAAATATATATACCAAGTGTAAACTCAGAATTATCTCCATCCTTGGGAAACCATACCTTTATCCCCATTAAAGGAATAATGTGATGGATAAATTGTTCTGATCCCACTACTTATTCATTGCTTTTGCTCTTCCCCCTGTTTTTCTGTTGTCTGTTCTAATCCCCTTTTCGGTGTTAACTGTATCAGTTGTTTCAAATGTTGAAATAAAGCAACATATCAAAACTGGTATAATAGCAATGCAGGAAGATTGCTTGCTGTTGACATTATCTGATTTTATGGAATAGGGTCAGAATATCAGAACAAGTCTATATAATTTGGATTTAACAGACTCTTAAGTAAAGGAGAATTTGCTTGCACACCAAAATCCACACTTCTGTGTGTTGCAATCTGCTTTGAAGCTCAAACTATGCACACTGAAACACATACATTAAGGAAAATTGTGGATAAAAATGCATATGCTTTTTAAAAAAATGAACACATATATGTGTTTGTGAGGATTTATTTTTAGACAAATATCCCTGCTTTGAAAAAGGAATACAAATATGGACTGATAGAAAGTTGTAGCTAGGAAAATGAGAATTTCATTGAAATTGTAGTTAATAGATTCAACATTTCTTAAGGGTAACTAAGTGCAATCCAGCTTAGTATGGATTGTATTTAAGAGAAATGGTCCTTTTAAGGTATATCCTTATGCACCTACAACTGAGGTTTCCATTATTGCACACAAGATTGTTAGATGACAACACCCATCATTCCATTCTAGGTGTTCTGGGTGAAAACAGTAGCTGTTGTAATTCAGTTCTGGAAGCAGTGGGCTAAATAATAATAATAATAGTAATAATAATAATAATAATAATAATAATAATAATAATATAGCCCGCCCAATCACTAGGAATCCTGGTGGGCTACAACAATTAAAATATATGAAGACACCTTGCCCTCTTTGTCCTATGCCAGAAAGTATTCTAGATTCACTACTGTGTCTCTCTGCCTACCTTTAAAGGAATATAAAAAATAAAAACATTTTATTCCCTTCATCTTCATACACACTCATTAACTGACTGCTGTTTTGATTGTTCATGGATATCCACTCGAGAAAGTGCATCATTTTCATGTACCATGTGACACCCACTGGCAGTATGTAAGATCTTGGGGCATGAGTTCCTTCCCATATGTGCAAATTATGTGTTCCACTCAGGTTATAATTGGTGCCTTGGCCTCCTGTTTGGAACACTCTGTTCTCTGCAATTTGTTTTTAAGTTTCATTTTTTCCATTTTATAGTGATCATAAATTTGTTTAGAGCTTTGTTCATAACCCAAGAAAAATAAGAATGGTAAGAAAAGCTTCAGGTCTTGATGGCTTAATTATTTAACCAAAACATTGTTACTCTCATAATGATCCAAAGTAAAACAAATGTTTTGAAAATGTAGAACTTGGTAACTCATAGCAAGGTGTGGATCCCAAGGAATTGTTGGCAAGCCAGAACATGAAGCAAATGGACTGGAAACTCAACCCAAAAGATTGTAGCATAGAAAATTATGCACAGGATTTTATTTTGGCTGATTTGCAAGCACCAAAACGCATAATATAAGGGCTCGACAGACCACCCTAAAAGGGAGGCCTGGAGCACCCCATTTTTACTCCTGATGGAGGCTGCAGGAATCAAATGGCATAGCCTCCAATAGGACTAAAAAGAACCCACTGAAAGTGGGTTCTTTTTAGTCTGCACAGCTCTAACCAGGATTGGGGGAGGTGCGGTGCAAATCTCCCTAACCTGGGTTTTTTTTTTCAAAAGAACCGTGTTTTTGTTTTTTGTTTTGTTTTTGTTTTGTGGAGCTGCCAATGGGAACTCAAAAAATGATCCCATTCGGAGCATCCCACCACCTCCACTATTCCTCCTCTTCCTCCTCCTCTCCCCCTGCCACCACTGCTCTTCTTCCTCCTCTTCTCCCTCCTGCTGCCTCCATTTTCCCCTTTCCTCCTCCTCCTCTCCCTGCCGCCTCCACTCTTCCTCATCTTCCGCTTCCTCCCTTCCCCACCACTTCCACTGATCTTCCTCTTCCTCCTCTCCCCCTTCTGCCTCCTCTCTTTCTCCACTTCCTCCTCCTCCTCCCCCCTACCTCCCCTATTCATACCCTTCCTCCTACCTCCTCCTTCCCCCCCCCCCCCGCCAGGATTGAATCTCTCATTGGCATTTTCATTGTCCATGGGAATGGGATCAGGGATAAAATGCCACAATCATGGCAAATCATGGAAATAATCCAGTTTCCACACCAGGTTATTTCTGAGTGTGAATGGGCCCTGGGAAAGTCTGCCTTTTGGAGTCTGCCTATGTAGGTCTGCTTGACTGCCTACTGGCAGGGGGAGAAGGCTGGTAGAGCTGGATAATGGAATCCAGGCTCCTAGCTGTCCAGAAATAACAAGGACTACAAACCCCATCTGACCTGTGAATCAGTTTAGGAACATGTACTGGTTAGTGGCATTAGGATTTTTGGTTTGTTTTACTGGCTTGGCTGAAGTTATTTTATTCTGTAACTTACACTTTTGTTTGTGCCTGGAGGATAAGTTGGTCCTTCGTGTAGTGATATTGTTGTTCTATAGAACTCCCTTAGTTACAATAAAGCTTTTCTTTAAAGTACTCTGCCTCTTGCACTCTTTTTTCATGTGCCTTTCGCTTGGCTAGGTCTTTCGTAAGTTGGCAAGGGAAAATATCTGTAGAATTCCCCAGCAAAGTTCTGGTGTGTTGCCAAGAGGGGAGAGGCTAATTCATCAGGTGGTGGCAACAGCAAAGTTTATTTTAGATAATAGTTGGTCTCAAAGGGTCCCACCCAGCTCAGCAGGAGTGGAGGGGGACACCTTCACAGTCTGCATGGCCCAAAAGATATGTTTCTCTCTGGTTCTGGTATCGTCCTCTTCTGGCAACACACAACCCAAATCTTGGTCCTAGTGCAGTGTGTATGGTCAGTGTTTGGCATGTCCTGGGCCAGAATTGGAGCAAAACAAAGTTAAATGCATTTTAAAAACTTACTTCTTGCTCTAGAACTTCCAGGAAGATCTGGAGCTCTCAGTTTCTGTGGCACAGCACCTGCCTGTGTGGGCATCCCAGTGGGCTGCCTGGTGCCTGCAGTCACTTTGGGTCACTCGTTTTGATGTCAGAAAAGGCATGTGGCCATTGCTGGCACCTCATTCAAACCTCAGAAGTGAGCAAGCTGTGATGGCAGACATGCCAGCTGTCCAGTGAGTCACCTGTGCAAATAGCTGCTGTGCCATGTAAACAGAAGTCCTTGTAACAGTGGGAAAATGGAGCAGATGTGGGGCCAGGGTACTTTAGGCTGTTCCTGAAGTATCCTGGCTGGTGCAGACAAGGCCTTAGTGGCAGGTAAATATATTGGCAGGAGAAGATAGTTTTATACAGAGCAGCACATTCAGAAGTAATGAGGTTCAAATGATCTCCACTAAGGGCTGAAATAGATGGCCCTGAAGGCTTGACACCACCCCTTTGTACAATGGGCTGGGGCTGCAGCAATTGCACACCACACCCTCAACCCAGCTTTTTGCCAGCACAAAAGTTGGCAAAAAGCCAGCTTTTCTGCCATGGCAGAGGCTTTGTGGTGCTCCTGCAGTGTGTAGCTTATAAACAGCATGCCGCCAAAGAGCCACAAAGCTGCCTGCCATGTGGTTGGGTGGGCAGCATGAAGCCAGCTTGGGGGAGCCATCAGAGCATGCAGCATCTAAATGCCACACCCTGATGCTGCCCTCAAGTTGGCACAAAGAGGCAGTCTGTTTCACCCTTAAGTTTCTTTATATGAAGAAAGAACAATTCATTATGCTAGCAGAAACATATATTTGAACACGGACAGGCTTTTTACATCTATAGGAATACTAAATTAAGAGAGGTGTTATTGGCCTATTAATACCACTGAAAGAACAAAGAATGCATATTCTCCAGCATTGCATAGGTGAAAACTGGGACATGTGTGGCCCAGCAACATCAGAGTGTGCTTAAGATGGCAAAAGTTACTAATGAGGAATAACACACAAGCTGAAGCAATTTGCTTTCACATGAGACTATTAGAAAGTATTTTATGATTAAAAGTTTATTTTTAGTTTTTGTTTTGAAAGTTCTCTAGACTTTCACATGTATGACATCAAAAATGAAATACCTTTCCTCTTTCACAAAACCTCTGGCCATTGTGTGGTTGGCCAGGTAGGAAAAATTTAAGATAATTTCAATAATGTTAATATCTTTAGAAAAATTATTCCTTTGTGAATCCTTGAGAAATC
The DNA here is from genome assembly GCA_034509955.1 of Urosaurus nigricauda. NCBI lineage: Eukaryota > Metazoa > Chordata > Lepidosauria > Squamata > Phrynosomatidae > Urosaurus > Urosaurus nigricauda. The sequence goes on from JAOEGL010000002.1 coordinate 39,068,124, forward strand.
CATTCAGTGCTCACATACATACAGTTGTATAAGATAGAACAGGAAAGCAGAAAAATAGACATCCTGAATATTGCAGGTAATCTGTTGTTTTTAACCATATATATATGAAGGAACTCCCTCAAGGGAAATATGATTCTTCTCTTATAACCGAACCATGGACTGGGATAGCACTGGTTTTTCTTATAACTGTGCAGCTGGTGGTTGCAGGAGTCTTGGAATGTCTCTTTAACCAGCTTGCCACAGGTCAGCAAGACCTCTGGTTTCTGGGATCTATTTCATTTTTTTAAACTGGTGGCCTTTTCCACTATATAGTTATGGTAGTATGAATCCTCTTGAATTGCCAAGGCGACATCCTACTGAATCTTTGGCTTTGTAGTTTGGTAAGCCTCTAGAGGTATCTGGCTAAAAATTCTAAATACCCCTCCCTACACTGCAACTCCCAGGATTCCATGGGATGTTGCCATGACAGAGTGAATCATAGTGCCATAACTGTGTGGGGTGGAAGGAGCCCCAAAATCACCAAGAGGAAAAGATAAACAATTAGAATTCTGAGATCAGAACTAGTGGGGCTAACTTGTGCTCCATCTACATTAAAAACAAAAACAAAAACACAACACCACTTCTGGTTAGCTCTCCAATCCACACAATGAAATCAGCTTTCTTTATTTTAGTAGTATAATTTAAAATGTGAATCTCTGTTTGTGTGTTTGTGTATGTGTGTGAGAGAGAATGAATAAATGAGTGAGTGAATGAATGAGTGAGTGAGTGAGTCAGCCTGCTGTTGCTGTTGTTAAATAAAACTGGGAGACAGAGATCTTTGCCAATCTATTACAATCATGAGGACAATGTACAAATGATGGCAATAAAAACTGAGAACTTATTCGTATGATTAAATGTGATGAATAATGTAGAATTTGCAAGATCTTTAAAAATTGCAGTTCAGTTGTTTGAAAATAGACTGTGACCCTGCATCACTCCATTTTGTTTGGAATCAAAATTTTAACTCAAGTATTCTGTTCTCAAGTTAAAAATTCTGTATGTGAAATATTGTTAATGTTTATTAATAAAAATATACAAAACTTTAGAGGTCCCTTTAAAAAAAAAGAATAAAAAGTTCTCCTGTGCTGATTTCCACTCACCACTGCCTTACTACACCAAATGTTATGTTTGTTCAAGCTCAACAAATGACCAGTATTCAGTCACAGTCGAGTCTGTCTTTAGCTGAAAAACAGATAGGCTTTGGATGGTCTGTTAATACCTGTAGTGGTACCCACAGAAAAAGAGAAGGGAAGCTGCTCCTAGAAATGTGTTAAAGAGGAATTATTTATTCACTAAAAATGGAAGGTGCCCCATAACCACAAACTGCTGTTTCTAACATAATGGGAGTGGCTTGAAAATTTAAACGGAAGTGTGGTTTGCAAGTCATGATGTGATTCCCCTCACCCCAAAGTTTAGTAGCAATACACACACACACACACACACACACACACGCACATTTGTATATCTATAAGAAATAAGGAAAGGAGGCTTAGACACCATTTCAAACACCCTCTTCTGCTCTCAAGTGGCTGAAATACTGTGATAATTTTATGTTTATATGAAACATTATGGAATAGAGATGGGGATCAATGACTACAACCTCCACTTTGAATGATCTTTTAAGATACTGGGAAAATGTGAAAAGTTACTTCTTGGACTAAAGCTCCCATGCTCCCCCAACTTGCATGCCCAGGGGGGTGTACCAACAGAAACTCTTCCAAGCTGAGAAAACTTGCTGCCCATCATGCAGCCAGTTCCAGACAAGATCGATAAACGGTCTCACTCAGTGTCAAATGATGTACCATGCTGTATTTTTTCTACTGTTTTGAATGTTTTTTTTAAAATGTTAAATTAATAACTTAGTTCAATTGTTTGTTGAATTTTTAAAACAATTTGCATTATGTATTTTATGACATGCCTTCAAGTTTATTCCATCTTATAGCAACCTTATCTAAGGATTTTGCTACCAAGATTTTAGTCAGAGAAGGTTTGCCATTGTCTTCTTCAAAGTTACCTAGTCTTAGTTCAACACTCAGACCATTACACCATCCTGGCACCATGTTGTATATGGTCCTAGGTACAATTTGATTTAACTTGTATGGGCCTTGTGTATCGTATGATGTGGTGGTGGAGCAGAACATAAATGTATTATTAGTACTAGTATTAATATTAGTATTGATAATAATAAACAGATTCATGTCTTCCTTTGATAACTTGATTCTTTTCATTCTAAACTTTTGATTCTAAAAAAGCATGTCTAAGGCTCTGTATATGCTTTAAAATAAGCAGTAACAATTCTCACATACAGAATTTTAGTGAATGAATTTTCACTCTCCACATTGACTCACCATTAGCAGTGCACAGAAGTCATTGGGAATATGTAATAATATATGTGTTGTTGTGCATTATATCCACTTCGTGTCATACCCGAAAGTGACGGCTGGTAGTAGGCCTTGTAAGCTTTACTATAAAGGGCTGCTATAATTCTTCAGTGAAAGTCCAGTCCTAGTTTCTTCCCTTGTGATTTAGTTCAAAAAGATATTTCTGTGAAGAGACCAGAGGTGTACATGACTTATCTTAAAATCAGAGGTGCAGAGCCTTGTTCTTTCCAAGCAGCCCCATTTGATCAGGGGTAATCTGGGGATGACATGCCAGTGCTGGCCAGGATTCAAGCCAAATGTGAGCTCCCACATCCCACTTACACACACCCAATCCTATACCCCCTGCATCTACCTTTCTCATCCATCTCTCCCTCTCCCATCCTTCCCACCATGCACAATTAATCTGACAGATCCTGTTTGGACATGGCCATGTCATTTTGAGTGACTTAGCAAAGTTAAGGTCCTCCCCTTCAGATTTCCAGTTTCTTCTTTTCTATATATATTTTTAAACTATGGTGATACATAGCCCTATCTGTGAAGGGGCAAGAAAAGACTGTGATTGCAGTAGAAACTGCAGAATATGAATTCAAACAGCTACCAACTGCCATGGTTTGATAACACCAAGCCCTTGCAAATGCTTTGAATTCCACTGGAAAGGTGAAATGCCGCCAGGCACTTTCTCCCTCTGTTTTATTGTTTAGACTTCTCCCACAAGTGCTTACAATTTTTTCAATATAAGCTGATTAAAAAGTCATTAAAAAGTGATATATATCCTTGCAGCTGGAACTTAATTATCAAGATAACCCAATTATTATTTCATTATTTCATTCACCAACTTGTTATACTGTTATAGCAGCAGTAGCAACAGCAGCTTTTGCCACAGGTATTTTTCTAGGCAGCTCTAGAAAATTATTTGACTTGATTTCTTGTGAAAATCTGTAAGCGCAAGCAAAATTAATTAAAAATAAACAGATGCATAGACACACACACACACACACCTGATTATTACTGTTAGCAAATTCAAGACTTCTTTCACCTAGGGCTGATTTCAATGTTATCTTTTGGTTAGCTTTGGCCAAAAAAAGAAAAAATAAAGTCACTTCCTGTTTCTCCTCTATGATGTAATCAGCAATGAAAACAGATTTTCCCCACTAGACTGTAGGTAATGCAAGCAGAGCATCACTTATTGATGTTATTTGCTGCCAAATCAACTTCATGTTATGGCAGCTCAATGAACAAGAGACCTCCAACTCCAAGAGTCTTGGTCATCAGTTGTCCTGCTCAGGTTTTGCACACCAAAAGCTGTTGTCATGCCCACCATCAAGAGTTTTTCTTCAGACAATGAAACAGATGTAGCACAGATGGAACAGAAGCCTGACAGCCAACTGAGTTCTCCAGAAGAAGAATTAGAAGACAGAGCTCCAGATCCCCAGGAAAGATGCAAGCTTTGGCTTTTGACACAAACACAAACCCTCCCTTACAGATGAAGTGAGAAGCTACACATGCACAGCTGTGAAATACACTCTCAAAATACAGTTGTCCCTTTACATTTGTGGCTTTGACTTTTGCAGATTTGCTTATTTGCGGTATTGATTAATAGGAATCTTTAGGTCTTTCCAAGGTAACTCTGCCAAAAGTTGACCATAGAGTTGTGCTTGAGAATCTAGATGTTCCTTTAGGCATTTATAGGCCCTCCAGCATGATTCTATGATTGCTTTCTGGAAGTTTTTGATCATAGAGTTACACTGGAGGACCTGGAGTTTCCTAGAGAGGTATTCTCTTAGGTAAAAAGAATCTTGTTCTTTTATTTGAAGTTTTTCACATTCATGAGGGTCCTTCACCCCTAACCCCAGGGAGCACTGTACTGTCTGCAAGATGGTGTGGTTGGGGTCCTTCCTCCATTCAAATTGCTAGAAGCAAATGTGTGTTTTACCTCTTGTCCTGCATCAGCTGCTGTGAGTGCTTCATTTATGACCCTGGACGGTTTTTTGACTCTGATACTATTCTACTCCTGCTCAGACTATACTAATATCTGGCCTCTGACATTGGACTGTTTGTAACTGGATACCGATTGTTCCTTTGGCTTTTGAACTTCTGGCAATGCCTACCGGTGCAGTGTGAGAGCAGGACAGATGTGGCTTCCTTGATTGAATCAACCTGCTTGTAGTGTGATCTCTGTCTTTGTCAAATGCCTTCCACTTTACCAAGCATTATAATCTTTTCCAAGAAATCACATCATCTCAAGAAATATCCAAAGTACACTAACCCCAGTTTAGTTATCTTGGCTTCAAGTGAGAGTTTTGCCATCTTGGCTTCCATTGATTTGTTCTAGGAAGTATTTATTTGTATTTTTAGTGGTCTGTGTAGGTCTCTCTTCCTGTAGAACTCTTCTCCAGCACCAGTATTTTCTTCCTATCAGCTTTGTTCAGTGTCTAGAATCATACATGGAAATAATAAATATGAGGGCATGTATGTTTCTTACTGAATGATATAGCTTTACATTTGAGAATCTTATATAGTTTCTTCATGGCTGCCCTTCCAAGTCACACATGCATCTAGATAAATTTGTCACACACCATTTTCACACAGGGGAAATTAATTTATCAAAACCTGTCTACAGTTTAAGGCAATTTACAATACATAGAGCATGTAACTCCAAAATTAGATATACTGAATGCTGTCTCATAAATGACTTTACATGGATGCAGGGAGCAGATTCACTAAAGCCTCATATGGAAATAAATGCATCCACCTCATTCCTTAGGTGGATTTAGCACTAAAGTATTTCTTTATCCAACTTCTGCTGTATGATGTCTGAAATCTACATGATTGTAGATGGGTAAGTAAATGAATGGTCTGGGCCAGTTCAAAGACATAGATTATGCAAGCTGTGGTACACAAATCACCTGTGAAAGAGATATGCATAAAAACCAAGCCCTAAAAAAATCTGATTTTATTCAGAACTTATCTCAATATAATAACATTTTCAACAGCTTACTGATAATAAGGGCTAGCTCAACATATGTTGTTGCCTGGAGTGAAAAACAAGATGGCAGTTAATTCCCACTTCAAATACAAAGGATGGTTGGAAAGCCAGTTAAATCTTTCTTTAGTACTGATGAAGGGAGCACATCTGAAGACAGCACTACATCTCCCCAGCATCTATTGCCTGGGGCAAATGTCTCACTTCCTTAAGGTAGAGCAAGCACAATGAATGCTTTGATTTAAATTTCCTTGCCATCCTCTCTGTATATATGATCAAATTATATACACTGGCCTGATTCAAATCCTTGCCTTACACGGGAGATCCATTCCAGACCCCCTACATAAGGCAAATTCCACATATGATCAAGCCCCATTCATTTGAATGGGACACACCCCTGCAGCACACAGGGCAGTGAGTGCCACAGGTGCGCACCCCATTCACCATATTAGGGCTTGTCATCTGCGTGACCTCAAGTTCATGTATGGCAAGCCTATGCATGGCGTTGGCACATTATATAACAGTTTTGAAAATGAGCCAAAACAGGCCAGAAAGGCAGGGGTGAGGAAGAAAAGTCAGACACTGTGTATTGTTCCTGTATTGTCAATTTGTTTCCCACTTCTATAACAAATGATAGCTCAGATTGTTAATTATATATTCCTGTAGTTCACATTTGGTTAATAATTTCCTTTGGCCAGTCATGTGATAACCGTTCCTTTTCTGGCCAAAGTAGAAGAAAGAACTATAGTTAAAGTGACTTTCTACCTTCTGAAATCAGGACAGAGTAATCGCATAGGGGCTTTCCAAACCACCCAAGAGGAGTGGTCTGTACTCGCCCCAGGAAACAGCGGGATGGGGCCGAGACTGCCAGACTGGCAGCCTCCACGGCCCCATCCCACTGCTTCCAGAGGCTGCAGGGAAGCGGCAAACTGCCGGTTCCCTGCGGCTTCCAAACGGGGTGCAGCAGGTGCCCTTGAGGAGGCGGGGCGGAAGGGAGAAAGGTGCTGCTGCCGTGGCCTCTTTCTCCCTGGGTCTTTGCCGCGGCTGTCTAAAAGCCGCGGCAAAGACCCACGCCAAAAAAGGAGCTCCATTTGGAGCTCCTTTTTTGCGCCGCAGAAAGGGCGCGATTTGCACCCTCCCATGGCGCAAAGGCGTCTAGCAGCTGTGCACACCATGATGCCATACATGCTAGGGTTTGTGAGTGTGTGAAAGCTGTGTGCTCACAAACCCTAATGGCTCCACCCAGGCACCTTTTAGTGCCCGTCTAGATTGGGCCATAGTTACCTTTTACCAGTCACACTATGCTACACAATTAAGAGTTTTATCTGCAATAGCTGGCTCAGTATCTCATCTGAGCAAATTCATCACCAACTTGCATTGCCTTTGATTCTTTCCTGCTTGTTCAACCATTAAGTTCATGAACTTTCTCTTGGAAAGAAACAAAGGGAGTCAGACTATTAGTCTATCTAGCTATCTGGTCAACACTGCGTGCAGCTCTTCAGAGTTTTATGTGAATGTTTTTCTGGTCCTATCTAGAAATGCCAGGCTTACACTGGGAACTTATGTCTGCCTGTGCATAACATCTAGCTATTTAACATTTGCTTGGGGTCTCTTCACTTTGGCAGAGCTTGATAGACTGACACACCACTCAAAACCTATAGCCTATAGGTTCACTGCCTGCAACACAACTATTATTTCACTGATAATTTATCTCTACATTTACACACAAAGATGTTTCTGAAAACAAAGAGGGTTTTCTGCATGATAATTTTGTGTATGTGTGTGTGGAAAATGTGCTTTTAATTCCAAAGCTTCTTGTGTCAAAATTTGCCCCTTAAAAACCCAGGGAGAGAGGAAAGACACACAGCAAAATCATTTAAAAAAAAAAAAATAACATGTTAAGTTGCTTATAATAGAAGCTCACAGGGAGAGTATAGGGAAACCCACAGAAAGGCATAAAGGTTGCAGTAGTCATGGCAGAAAACAGGGCAGAAAAGTTATTAATGAAGGAAAAACAAACAAGCTAGGGGAAGATATAGCAGTTTGCTTTTGTCTGGGCCTACTGGGCAGGTCAAGACCTTTCCTTTGCTCTCTTTCCTGGGTTAACTGAGTGCAAATTGTTGGAAATTTTTTGCATTCCCTTTCCCCCTCCTTAGATAGATACAGAATTCCTGCATGCAAACTCTCTCCTCTCTCTCTCTCTCTCTCATTCAAACTAGCCATGACTTAGGTCACTCTCCCTTTGGGACTAACTGATATTTTTCTCTAAAGATTTCAACTGAACTGTTGGTCTTCTTCCTCTCTCAACTTTCTTTCGAAAGATGGTGAAATAAAGACCCAGTACACATGAGTGGCAAAACGCTGCCCCTCTTCGTTGTGCATTGTTGCTGCAGCAACCAAACCATGGGGCAATAATGAACAGCAAAAAAAGAAGCCGCTTAGAGCAGTTTCTTTTTTGCCATGTTGCAAGAAGGAAGGGGTGCCACCATGACACCACTTCCTGCCAGCAATGTCTGGATGCTGCATGGCAGTGGCATCATCATGGTGGCCCCCATGTAGACAGGAGGCTGCCATGACGCCGGCATCCATACAGACTAGGGTTCCAGTGTGTGTGGTTTCTCCATAACCCTGCAATCGACGCCAGCACACCACCTCCGGCTCATCTGTACCAGGCCAAAGATTTCTTTTTACCTGTTCTATTCACTTGTTAGATTAGGATATAACTTTTATATAACTATAGATTAAAGCCATTAGTAAACTTTTGTTTTAAACTACAGGTTATTTTTGTTTCCTTATCAAAGCCTTTGGAAACTTAAATTACCCTTCACAAATGACTTTTGCAGTTTGAACTCAGTTTACAACAACTAAAGTAAACTGAAGACAGAGAGGGAAAGTGAGACGAGATAGAAAGAAATTAGGACATTTTAAAAGCAACTGAAAAAGTGGGGTGACAGAGGAATAATTGGAACTATCCCTGCCAAATTGGGATAATGGCAGGTTATGGATTAATAGCTGAGCCCTAAAATATGTAGTAATCATTTTCCTGAGACAAGGAGGCAGAGCTTGTTGCTTCAGAAGAAATGAAAGGAATGGGTGTTGCAAGTATGGCTTGCTCCTCTCAACAAGCAGATTCAGTTGCAAAATGCCTGGCAACTAAAAACCACATGGGGTATATGGGATCATGACTTTCTGGGGACAGAAATCAGAAGGTTCATTATAAGAGGAGAGATTTCTCCCCCCCCCCTTTCTTTCTTTCTTTCTTTCTTTCTTTCTTTCTTTCTTTTTTTAACAATCTCCCAGATGGAGTGCCAGCAGTTTTCTTCAAGAAAGGTCATGAAAATTTTCCATGTTGTTGTGTTGATGGACTGCATATAACTTTATACGCAACTGCAGAAATATTCAGCTGAATATTGATTGAAAGAACACTTGATAGATGCAGACTGTTTTTGCCTTGGTACAAGCAACACAACTTTAATCAATCAACTTGACTGTAGTTTAGAACTAGAGTGGTTCCTTTATTGGTGTATTTCTTTGTATTTATTCCAGCTGAAGCTGGAAAAGCACTTCAGCTATATAACAAGAGACACATTGATTCTCTTTCACCAACTGCTTTTTCCTCCTTAAAAAAAAAAAGTACACAAACAATGAAAATGAATTTTATTTCTGTCTAATTCATACCAGAGCCTCTACCTGGTGGCTTGATCTTAATTCTGGCTGTGAACAGTTTGCAAAGCAATTAAGGTAAGTTTCAGTCAACCAAGTAAACATGCTAACAAATGAAATTTCTAAAGCGCTTAAAATGTATTAAGAAAAATATTAAGTACTGTCTTTTGATTCCTTTTTCCTAATAGGAAAAAGCACATGTGTGTTACATACTCAAATCTACCTATCTAACTGCAATTAAGTACACAATCTTATGATTCCTGAAAGACCAAGAGTCAGTGGAAACTCCACCATGAGAAACTACATCTAAATCTAAAGAGTGGGAGATCAGTAGGTGAGGACAGGAGATTAGCTTCTTGATTAGGGGATTCTGGAGCTGTACTTGAGAAAGACATTTTCATGCTTGGGCTTGTTCCTATGTGTTATTTAGGAGTTATGGTTAAATATAGCCACTGTGGTATAGTGGTTTGAGTGTTGGATTATGACTCTAGAGACCAGAGGTCAAATCCATGCTCAACCATGGAAATCCACTGAGTGACCATAAGAAAATCACACTCTCTCAGCCTCAGAGGAAGGCAAAGGTAAACCCCATCTGAAGAAATCATGCCAAGAAGCCCAGATGATCTTAGGATCAAGTAGAAAATTACTTGAAGGCAAACAACAACAATAGTTAAGTAACAAGCAAAGTGTGTGGACTCACACACTCACAAGCCCATGTACAACTTCTGACCTATGATTATTTTTATTTAGAGTCCATCATCATCATGCCCACTCCTTAGAGAAATAAAGCAAAATACCACCTTTTATTAAATCTTCCACAAATACTGGCTCTTTTGAGCTGCAGTGGTTTTAAAGAAAAAAAATATCACAATTCAGTTAACAAAGAAATCTAAAAATCTAATCTCATAAAGGGTTGTAAGAAGCAAATAGAATGCTTTTTTCTCCTTTAGAAACATGCTAGTTTAGAAAAGCTAAATGAAAGCTTTATTTCTCAGAAAAATTCTAATTATGGAGGTAGTATTTGAGTATAGGAATCACTAAAAGCTAAGCATTTGATTTGAATGGTGTTCATTAAGATTTCATGGCTGCTTCATCAATGCCCATTATAATTTCTGAGCAATTGTTATTTTAAAGATTTGTACAGAGTTGAAAAATATAAAGTCTTTTAGTGTCATATCTTTATTCTGCTAAATCAAAGGTCACAACAATTTTTAAAACTTCCAGATCTCTTGACCAGATTCAAGTTTCCTTATGTCTCAAAGCCCCTTTTCCCCAGGCCTGATTGAAGAATCTCGGAATGAGAATTGTTAATATGTGCCTACTGACTAATGGGGGCAGTACATACTGCCCCGAATAGGCGCCCTCTGGGTGCCTGTTTTTCCACTGTAGAGAAGCCGCAATGGCCAAACCACATGGCTTCCCATCGGCGGAAAAAGAACCTGCAAAAAGCAGGTTCTTTTAAAGCTGTGGTGGTGTGCCACAGCAGCGTAATAAGTGTGCTACTGGTGCACTCATATGTCATCATCATGCGAGGCACTTACGTAAATATGGCGCTGCCCATGTAAACAGGGCACCACCATCTTTATGCCCCCGTCACATGCTAGGGTTGTGGGGAATGTGGAAGCCCCTCCCCGAGGTGACGGGGGCACCTTAAAGGGCCGGTCTGTACCGGCCCATGGTGATCTTTTCCTAGTGATTTCTTGCATAAGATTTATTCAGAAGAAATTTGTCACTGATCTCTTCTGAGAGTGAAAAAGTGTGATTTATACAAGGTCATCCAGTGGGTTTCCAAGTCTGAGTGGGAATTTGAACCCTAACTTCCTAGGATCTTAGTCCAACACTCAAACCATACAAGCTTCTGAAACAGGTGTGCATGTGGAAGAGAATGTTATCTTGGATTCCCCTGCCCCTAAACAATGAATTTAAAAATTTGCTTTTTGATGGGAGAATTTCCTTTAGTTGGATTGTAACTCCCATCTGCATAAATTAGTGCTTGGGAGAGATGGGAACAGAGCTGGGAAAACAGTTGGGCTTTTCTGTTCAAAAGGAACCCCAAAAACCTCCCCTTGGTTGAATTCTCATATGTTGTTCAAGCAGTACTTGGAAATCCATCAAAAACAAAATTAGGTAAAGTTTCTTTTTTCCTGTTGAAAGGAAAGCACAGAAAACTGAATTTTTAACCAGTGAAAATTTTCATTTGTCAGACCTTGCTGTTTGTATTTGAATGGCAGAATCATCTATAGATTGTAGGTTTTGGCCCTGAAATGTTTGAGATACTTCTGGCCTAGAAACTCTAGAATAGTTTTGCTTATAGAAACACATGGTAGTTGCGTGCTGCCCCACTCCAAGGACTTATCTTAATCAGCACTTAACAGCAATGCAAACTGAAGAGTCCTACAGGAAAACTACAAGCCAGCATAGACCCTAATGGAAAGTTCTTCAGTTATCCTAACACTTCACTAAAGACAATGGCTGGCACACTTTGTTCCATGTCAGCCAGAATCCAACATGGACAGAAGTGCATTATATCCTGATTGACACACCGTTAATTGAGATCAGCTGCAAACCTTGGAAACAGTGGTAAAGTACTTCAGATCAGTCCAAATGAATCTTGACAGTTTTGGGTTTGTACCCAGGGTCAGTTTGACCCTGGCTGTAGATTGCCTTGGGAAAATGTTTTCAGTCTATAGAGGACATGTGCAAATATTTCTTTGACTTTACAGATGGAAGTTCTGGAAATTTCATTTTGTTAAAACAGTCTAGTACAAAAGGGACAACCATTATAAAAGAAATCTAGGATGCACATCAGCACTGTTATCTCTCTCTCTTTTCTTTGTCTGTGATTAAAATAAGAGTATTTAAGAGTATTTAAGAGGGAAGAAGATAAGGACAAAGTTTAACAAACAAACAAACAGCTTCATATATATATCGCTTCATACCGCCTAAGGAGTGTCTAAGCGGTTTACAACTGTAAGCTACTTGCCCCCAACAATCTGGGTACTCATTTTACCGACCTCGGAAGGATGCAAACCTGAGTCGAGCTTGAGCCCTTTTGCTGGTCTTGAACTTGCAACCTTATGGTTTTGAGTGAGTGGCTGCAGTACAGGCATTTAGCCACCAGGGCTTTAACATGTGGAAAAAAGTTTTTTAAAGGAAGACCTCAGTCCTTCTTCATTAATGATGGATCCAGTATCTTGCAGAAGATGCATACAAAGCAGAGTAACACAAATGGGGAATCATTACATATCAATGATTTTTTTAAAAAATAAGTTTCCTAACATTTTAATTGTATGTTTTAAATTGTTTTTAGTGTTGTCAGTAATTTAATTTATTTTTAATATTGATCATTTGTGGGTTTTAAAAAACTATGATAGTATCCTGTTCATAATTTATTGTAACTTTTGGGATTCTTGTTTATGTCCATGATGAATTGAACGTGATCCCAAAAACCTACCTTTTAAGCCAGACAGTACTGTTGGGGAGAATTTGAATGTGCCATTAAGTCCTGAAGTTAGTTTTCTCTACTTTTATTTCTTAAACACTCAGTTTGTTTTAATTATGCCATTTTCTCCCCACTGAGTTAGACACTAGTTGGGTTTTTAAATGTTTTGCTACTTTCTCTAATTTGCCACCGTTTGTTCCTGTTTATGCACTTGGATTTGGTTCATTCCTTAGTTTGTAGGCTGCTTTGAATCCCATTTTTGGAAAAAAGGTGACAGTAAAAATAAAGATGGTGATAATGACAATTATAACAACAACAACAACAACAACAACAATAATTGTGCCTCTCCATGTCCATGTGCTACTATTATCATGTAAAGAACAGAGAATCTGAATTTAGCATTAGAACTTTACTACCTATGCCTTCTGTCCCACCACAATCACATTGGTTTGGTAACAGAAGCATACAGGGTTTGCATCAATCCTTATCACACATTCTCTGCATTAGTAATTTCATGCTGCTTTGGTGATCCATGGCCATGTGATCTGATTTCCCACCTTGTTGCCATAATGCCATCTGAACTATCATGCCCTATCCTGTGCATGTGTGTCCTTTGATATATATAGAGAGAGAGGGAGGAGAGGGAGGGAGAGTTTGTTTTCTTTGACAAGATTTCACAATTTCTCCTGGGAAGAAGACTTTCATTTTGTATTGGAATAGTGGGGTGAGGGGGATAAGAGGAGATACTGAAACAACATGATTGCCCACTACCAGAATTGCCATGCAAGGGAACTTATCACATCTAAGGACTAATGCTACAGCAGTCTGTTTAGGAGCTTACTGATGGGTTTTCCTATCAATAACCAGGTGCACTCTAATAATGCTTTGAGGGCAAGGCAGCAACAGGATTGAGATGGTGTTGTGAAATAAGTATTGCCAAAGGTGCTTCAAAATGTTTTAATGGTCATTTAAAAGTCATGTATGATAAAGTTTTTAATCTCCAAAGATTTCCAGCCCTTGAAGCAGAGGTGGATAAAGTGTGGCCATGTGGCTGTGTATGGCCCCTATTCTGTTTTGCAATCCAACACTCTGGCATATTAAATTAAATATCAAAGTCAGAATCATACATATTATTGTGTTTCCAGTTTCTGGAAAACTGGACAGTGAAGAAGGTTGATAGGAAGAGAATCAACACATCTGAAATGCAGTGCTGGAGGAGAATTCTGTGGGTGGCATGGACTGCCAGAAAGACAAATAATTAGGTCACAGGAAAAAAAATGGGCTTTATCGCTTACTAGAAGCCAAGATTACTTACCTGAGGTTGTTATATTTTGGATATGTTATTAGATGATGTGACTGACTGGAAAAATCAGAAGTAAAAAAGACAAAAATGGAAGGCAGTAAAAAAAAGAAAGAAAGAGGCAGCACCTATTTCAAGTGGATTGATGCAATAAAGAAAGCACTGGCACTGAGTTTGCAAACTGAGATAAGTAGGGCTCTCATTCATATGGTTACCATAAGTTGAAGTTGATTGCAAAAAGTAATAACAACAACCTTTTGCCCAGTTTCCTCTGGATTACCTTTGCCTGGCAAAAATAAATAAATAAATAAATAAAGTGAATTACCTTTTTTGGAAATGGCAGTTGACCTTTTAAACAGAGAAGGCCTTCCAATCCTGCACTGATTAATGTAAAAAATTCATTTTTCCCCAAACCATAAGTGGGCTTGCAGACATTTCCCATTTTGTTTTGTTGTTTTGTTGCTTTTTAGCACTGGAGATAGGATAGTTTTGTCCCTCCAGGTGTTTTGAAATATAACTCCACAATTCCTTAGTTTTGGCCATGCTGGATGGGAGCTATGGAGAGGTTGAAAACATCTGGAGGCTCAAATGTTCCCACCCCTGAGCTAGAAGTTTATGGGAAGCTTGAGACTGAGGACAGTTACTGTGAGTAACAGAAAACAATATTGACCTAGATGGGCAAAATGATCTAAGGTAGCTTCCTGTCTTGCTACCCAACCATGGAAGAAGGCAGTCCTACTCCATGGAGGAGTGCCTGTCCAAGTCATTAGCTGCTGGTCCGCAGAAGGCATGAAAGAAAGACAGAAAGACAGAAAGAAAGAATTACAGCTAATCAGCACAAATATTGTACTGGTCCCTGGCACATTAGGGCAATAAAACATTGCCAGACTCCTACATCAGATAGCCTGAGAAACACTGGTCTAAGGGGTGCTGCTTATGTGATAATCTTTATGAAGGAATAAACGTCTTGTGCCAGACTTTAAATGTGATGCAATGCTTTATCCCACAGGAAGATAATCTCTGCACAAAGAAAAAAGTCACATGTGATGTGAAGCAGCTCTAATTAGCTGGAGAGATCAGGTAATTAAATTATGTTTATCCTCAGTTGGACTCATTAGTTCTTGAATAGAGCAGTTGTGTGTGTGTGTATTGCTGACAGAAAGACTGAGGTTTTAGATGCATGACATAATTGTAGTTAATGGTAAAGAAAAATATATAGAAAATTTAAGGATGTAAGGCCTCATTAAGTAGCATTCCAGAAGTGTGCACATCTTTTAAAGTGAATCCTTGCATATATTGTGATTTTTCATACGCAAGGGAGCACTGCAGTGGCAGAAAACTGAGTATTAAAGCATTCACAATGTAGAACTAATAACTGACTTCATGAATGTGCTTCTGATTTTTATTCCTCTGAGGCAAGGAATCTTCCAGCTCTCTAGTTGTTGTTAGACTATAACTGCCAGCACCTTTTATTTTGTATATTTTTGGAATATTTTCAAGCTGTGGATGTTTGAATCCATGGATAAAGAATCTGTGGATATGGAAGGCTGACTGTATTACTGTCATTTGCAGTTTTCACATTGGCTCTCTCATCCCTCCTGCTTTTTCCTCAGCCTAAATCACACATTCACCCCCCACTTCCTGTTGGCCACTGCTCTGCTGCAACAACCAAGATTCCCTTTTCCTTTCCACACCTCCATCAGAAACAAAACAAAACAAATAAAACCAGCACATGGTCAGTGACAGTCCTCTTCCATGCCCTTTGCAGCAGCCAGGCAGTAATAAATCTGTTGAGCTAGAGGCACTAGATGACAAAAGAACATGGTTTATGGCTTAATATAGAGAGTGATTTGCAATTCTTCCTGAACCCTGAACCCCTAGACATAAGGCTGAAATTTAGGACATGTCTGGAAAAAGGGGGAGCTCTGATTACCCTGATTGTGAGGAGGCATGACTCACTAGAAAACACAATAATGCTAGGAAAGGTAGAGGGCAGTAGAAAGAGAGGAAGACCACATACTAGATGGATAGACTCAATCAGAGATCATGGCCGAAAGCCTGCAGAGGACAGAGGGGCTTGGAGATGATTCATTCACAAGGTCACCATGAGTTAAACTCAACTCGAAGGCAACTGACAACAACAAAAACAGGCACTGCTCCAGAGTTTAGTACCTAAAAATTCTTTTGTTAAGCCTCCCCTACCCAAATCACCACCACAGGGCAATCCAGTGAATGGCTAATCACTTTTAGGTATATTTGTTTTCTTTGGTGCTGTTTGCTTTTTCCAGGCATTATATTGTTTTACAGGAGAATGTTATGTACAGTCTGGCCTTCACATTTTTCAGGGTTTGGGGGCACAACACCCCTCCAAAACTGGGAAAAAAACATGAATGCAAGGAAAAGCCCAGGACAGAGGAGGAGGAGTGTGTGCGTGCCTTTCCCTGCTTTGCAAACTCATGAACGATCAAATCTGTGAATATTTAACCCACAGATGTGGAAAACCAACTGTATATCTATATACTATTTTGAAGGAATTTTAGTCTAAAGTATCATGAACAGGATATTAATCTTGATTGTTTATGTTTTAATTGTTCTTGTTTTAACTTGTTAATAGTTTAATGTAATTTTAAGGGAAGGAGGTCGGGTAGAGGGATATTGATATTGTTTTACTCTGTTGTTTTTATTTGCTGTAACCTGCTCCGATTGTCCTGACAGAGGAGCGGGCTATAAATAAATTATTATTATTAGATGTGAATGTCTAATTGAGATAGGTCTCAATTAGACATTCATCTCCCAAGGCATCTTTGTGGCCCGGAGGTCATTGCCATAGTTTTTTACTGGCTAGGGAAGGGAGAAGGAAGCAACCAGCCAGCACCTGTCCTGGTTGCTTTCCCAGATCTTTGGCTTGTCACTGGAGATCTGGGACAGAACTGGTGTTGCTGATGTAGGATCATCCTAGGCCTTGATGTTTCTGGGCTAAAACTGAGACCTCAGGACAGATCTTGATGATGTCATTAAGTATTATACATTAAATGCCAACCACCAGTGCCGTCGGCACACCTAGTGTCACCTGGTGCATGGGGGCTGCTGGGGGTGGTGATGACAACCAAAAGGGTGTGCTGGCCCTTCTCCTTCAACAAAGGGAAGAAAAGGAGGAAGTCATGACAATGCTGGGAGGTGTGTGCTTGACCCTTCTCAGCCCACAGCAGGAGAAAGCCTGACAAGGTGTCACTCCCTCTTCTGTGGTGCAGCCCCTAGTGATGCCACTGATCAGTTTGTCATTGGAGTACAGAGAGAGAAAGAGAGGGGGGAGGTTTTTTTCTCCCTCGATTAAGAAAACAGGACAAAGAACATTTACCTAAGCCTATTTGCTTCTAGCCAGAAGGTGGATGCAAAGCAGAGCAGAGGATGAGCCCTGGCACCACAATAACTGGTAGGGAAGGAGGAAGATTTAGCTACTGATCAGCTAATCCAAGTTGCTGCTCTCCTAGATTGCTTGGAGGAGAGCCCACCAAAACTGGATAATTTGCTTCTTTATCTACCACTTGGAGATGATCCAGAAATACTGGAGACTCAGGGCCAGGTCCAAAGATCTAGCAACCTTAGACAGGATCTCCAGCTTCCAGCTGCAAGACTTCCTTTGAGTATCTCTGGTCACTGCTATTGCAGTGTCTCTGGGACATGAAACTTGCTTTCTGTGAGTAGTACAGAGCTGTATGCTGTGTGTGCAGAGCGCACTCTGATGCAGAACCTTGGTCACAATGAATACAAGTGACACTTGAGGAAAAATAGGATGGAGAGTGGGAGAAAAATATCCTACTGTTAAAAACAAAGGTGCAATTCAACGTGTGTGTGTGTGTGTTTTAGAAGCCCCCCCCCCTTTTTTTGTATTTGTACCACGCTCCGTGCACTCAGTAATTTATGGTAGTGTTTCATAATGACTTTTCGTTTACAGGAAGTTAGAACTTGGTGTGCTCCGGGCTTGAACTTGGCAGACCTGATTTCAGTTTGGAAATAACTCATCATTTGAGCAAAACTGCAAAGCAATCAACTTGGCCAAAACTGAATGGTTACTTAAGACTATGTTTTGTTGGTGTGTACCATTAGAAGACAAATTTAAATGTACACTTATGTAAACCTTTCATCCCAACATCCTTTGTGTGAAATGGTATTCAGAGGGGGTAAAGTATTGGGTGTGAAATCAAATATGTATTTCTCTGTGCACAGCAATACTAAAAAGCTGTTTACCAATTCAAACTGGAATAAACTGTATGGCCCTTCATATGATCTCTGGCAGGTAAGTCATTTATGTTATAAAAAAGACCTAATTGTGTATTTTGCTCCTGTATCAGTGCACCTTTCATCGCATGGTTAGTCGTATTTAAATGTATGGAGAAAGTTATTTGTCATGCAGCTTGAAAGTTGTACCTTGGTTTCACTACAAACCAGATTATTTTCAAATTTTGATGCCATTTTCACCATGCAGGGATATGCAGTAAATTATACTAATTTATATCATAGTGTAAATGCCAGCTGTCACCTAAATGTGGTAACTGACATTCATTTACAACCCCAAAGTAGAGAAGCAGAGGATAGCTACTGTAAAACATGAACAATAGTCACCCAAATTGCCAGAACTGAAAGTCAGTATCCACCAATACAGTATCTGCTCTCTCTCTCTCTCTTTTTGGACTGTAACCATAGCATATGTGGAAATTGGGCAATTGGCTCTCCAGATGTTGATGGACCAGAACACCCATCAGCCAGTGGTGAGCAAACATAAAAAATGGTGTCCAAAAACACCAGCAGTAGTTACTTATTCTTGGTATAAACAAAGAGTTGCTTGTATTTGATCTGATTGTTGCTCCATTAACCTTCTCTGATTGGCAGCCAATCTCAGCAGTCCTGAGCCCTGATTCCCAAGCCTTGCCTTCTGTTTAATTGGAAATGCCTGGATATAAACTCAGGACCTCATGCATAGACAATGCCTTCCCTGCCCCCAAGCTGTGGCCTTGTCTCTATGCAAATACTTAACCACTGATATCTATATTGTACAGTGCTGTCAAATTTTTGAAAGTAAAGGGTTAGGATTGCAATGAAGCAATTCCAGTCAAGAAAAGAAAAAACTGAGACTGCATACACTCAATACTAATGGAACTAAGACCATGACAATTACTGTTTGTAGAATAAAATGCCTGGGATAATAAATTACCAGAGCCTGGACAGTTGGGATTTGGGTTTGGTGAAGCAACTATCAGTAACTATATTGTCCCACTTCTTGGCAGGCTTGAAGTAGTTCCTATATACTGTGCCAAGACAAACTCTAAATAATTGTATTTGCAATTTGATTGCAACTTGCAAGACAGTGCAGGAAAGAATAAAAGGAATTGTCAGTTTAGATAAATGGGTATAGTCAACTGGAATGACAAACTGGTGTTATAGGATACTTTCATGTCATGAGGGCCAAACTACAAATGATCACTTTGAAGCAGGTTAGCCTTAAAAAAAAAAAAAAAGAAAAGAAAATAATAGTAGGCAGCAGGGTTCCTTGCACCAGTTTTAAAACCCTATTTTTATGTCCATGTTTACCCCAAGGTAGTTTGACCCAAAGAGTCAAAGAGTTTGAAGAACTGGACAGCGTCTTATACCCATTTCCCTTTGGGAAAGGCTCATAATGGAAAATACATGTTTGGCATGCAAAGGTTGTTGACATCTGCAGGTCAACCTGCAAAAGAATCCTGCTTGGAATCCAAGGGAACTGCTGTCAGTACATGGTAACCAGCTGGGTTGAGTGCTGGGAGATGCAGTGTAACAACATGTGATTGTCTGCATAGTTCCCACCTCCAATGTAGACTAGAGCGAATGGACAACCTGGATGATTTGGACTACAGCTTTAAAATTTGGTCATGGTTGCTGGGAATAATGGGAGTTACAGCCTAAAACATCTGGACAGTATCAACATCTGGCTACTCCTGGTATGGAAAATAATGGACCAAGACCAATGTTATGAGTCAGTATAAGACAATTTCCCATGTTGCTCTCCATGACAAAACTTATTGGGCCTCGGGTGATAATGTAAGATTATGCCTTCTTTATCTTGGATCTCTTCATCGCTAAACAAGGAAGTGCACTCCTTGGTATGTTGAAACATGCATCTTTCACATGTCACTAATACAGTCACGGTTCAACTCTATTTATGGGGGGAAGTTTGTGTGTTTGTGTGTGTTTTTAAAGTAATCCATTGCTGTCAGTGCCAACTATATGCACCATGGCTATTGCAGAACATGCACACCCTCATTAAAGCTGATGATCTCTCCCTCCATGGGAAAATAATTTCATCTCTGTTTTAAAATAGTGTTTATAATCTCTCCCTTTTCACTTAGCTATCACTGATGAGCTAAAATCTCTGGCAATTCTTGGACTGTATGCTGTTGTGAAAACATTTCTCCACCAGTGAAATCTTTAATTTCAAGGGCCAGACACCTGCCATAATGCTTGATATACACCAGGCCATAAAGGAAGATGAGTCTCTGTTCCTTTTTATTTCTGTTGCAAAAGCAGCCCAGCTGTATTACATCAAACACTGTTCCTCTAATAAATTGATCTCTAAAAATAACTTGGAACCAGAACTCTAAATTGCTACACTTATGTGTGCTTAATCTGGTAATTCAAAAAATGGTGTGATTTCTCACTCCCTGAACACTCTGGTAATCCTAAATGTAGTTTTTGAAAAACTAGTTTCTGTGCCAGAAACAACTATGAGAAGTTTACTATATGCCTTTGAATCTTGACTTGCTCAGCAACACTCTATCAGCCACATCAGTTGCTTCCTTCCTTCACAAAATTATCTCCTTTGGCAGAGATTTGACCTACTCAGTTAAGAAAAAAGAAAAAAAAGTAATATTATAGCTTGAATCTTATTGTGTGAGTCCCAATTAGAGGAGACCCATTGAATCAATAGATTTCACCTATGTGTTGACTCACTATTCAACAATTGATTCTATGGGCTGATCTGGCAAAAAGGGGTGTGTTAATGCCTGCATGAAAGTGTAGCCTTTAGATGACCCACACTGAAAGTTTGGCATGAACACACTTCTTTTGCATTTTAGTGGGGAAAAAGCAGCTTTAAAAAGGAGCTGCTTTTCCCAGCTTCTTTTTAAAAAGGGTGTAACTACGCAGCTGTGTCTAAATGCTGCAGTGCAACTGTGCAGTTTTTTAAAACTCCCAAACCCTAGCTCCAGCCCTAATCCGAACCCTTGACATGCGCAGTAGGGACTCTGGGATGCTGTAACTGTTATGCAACTGTGCATAAAATGTCCATTCATTCATAAAATAAAGAAGTATATTCATAAACTTAAATTGTAACAGATTTAATATCTTTTTAAGGGGGGAGGGATGCAGTTTGTTTTATTGATGTAATAGTATTTTAATGTGTAAGCCGCTTCAATTGATCTCAGAGGGGTGGTGTATAAAGTATTATTATTATTATTATTATTATTATTATTATTATAAAATAAAGGGGTTCATTCATGGTGCACTGATGCAACTGCGCACTTTAAAAAGGGAAGCAAAACCACAATGCTTTGACAGATCTTCATAACTGCACAGTTCATGTGTGATGTACCTGCGCAACTGCGCAGTTCACAGCTGGCAATACAATTGCCTGTATGATGTAGCGGTGCAACTGCGCAGTTCTCAGCCGGCAACAACAACAACAAAAATATTAAAGGTTCAATGCTGCCAAAAGCCCCATTCATTGCCACCCGTGCAGCTGCCCTGCCTGTGTTTCTAGCATCCTGACAGCTTCCTATGTAGTTGCTGAGCAACAGAAAAGACTTCAGATAAGTCATCCCCACACGTCCTCAGTGTAGCTGCCCTATGCCTTTTTATTACACACCTGGGACTTGCAGTGCAGCTGCTAAGTATTAAGGAAAAGGCAACTTCATGTCACCCTTTCCTGCCAATCTAGAAAGCCCCAATGGGTCTAGTGCAAATGAATAGGAATCAGGCCTATGTAAACTTCAGCATGATGCTCCAAAGGGCTATGGCAGATCTCGAAGAAGAAGACGGCATCCATATACGTTACCGTACTGATGGTAGCTTGTTTAACTTAAGCCGTCTGAGAGCTCGCACAAATACTCTAAACTATCTAGTCCATGAGCTGCTTTTCGCTGACAGTGCTGCCCTTGTTGCCCATACAGAAGCAGCTCTGCAGCGCCTAACATCCTCCTTTGCAATGGTGACAGAGCTGTTTGGGCTGGAAGTCACCCTGAAGAAAATGGAAGTTCTCTACCAGCCTGCACCACTATCACCCCCACGTCACCATAGGCAAATCTGTGCTTAAGTCCATTCAGCAGTTCACCTACCTGGGAAGCATCATCTCCTCAGATGCCAAGACTAATAAAGAGATCGATCACAGATTAGCAAAGGCATATAGTGCATTCGGAAGGCTTCACAAAAGAGTCTGGAGTAACAAACACCTGAGACGAAGTAGAAAAATCAGTGTGTACAGAGCTATTGTACTGTCCATTCTCCTCAATGGGTCTGAAACATGGGTCATCTATCACCAACATCTACGACTCCTTGAATGCTTTCATCAGCGCTGTCTACGCACAATCCTAAATATACACTGGACTGACTATGTGACGAATGTTGCTGTCCTGGAGCAAGCAGGGATCACCAGCATTGAGGCCATGCTACTGAAAACGCAGCTGCGCTGGGCAGGGCACGTTTCTAGGATGGAGGACCATTGCTTCCCAAAAATAGTACTCTATGGTGAACTCGCCATGGGTCAGCGTAAGAGGGGTGCCCCAAAGAAGAGATACAAGGACTCCCTGAAACAACATCTCAAGCTCGGCCAAATTGATACCAACAATGGTCTGCCCTGGCCTCACATCGGGAGGCATGGGGACGCACTATCCACAATGCTACAGCCTCTTTCGAGAACTCACGCTGAACAGGTCTTGAAAAGAAATGACAATGCAGAAAGAACCACAACTTGGAAACATCACCCAAGGAGACTTTCTGCTGTGCTTTCTGTAACCGGACTTGTTTATCTCAGATCGGCCTTTTTAGTCATCAACATGCTTGTAGAAAGCTTGGGATGAGTCCTTCCTGAATCTTCATTAGCGAAGAAAAGCCAGAGAGAGAGAGAGAGAGAGAGATAGAGAGAGAGAGAGAGAGTTCTATTAAAATGTATATATGCAGTTAGCGAAGAAAAGCCAGAGATATATGCAGGAAACCAATGTACATAAAGATTAAAAAATAAATAAATTTAAGGGATATTCTAAAGACCTGAAAGTACATGGACATGATTGCCACATCAACTATAGTATATGAGTGCATAAGATAATTTAAAACAAACAGAATTGAAGGGCCATGTTAGTTCAGACTAAAGCTTATCTTATCCAGCATTCTGTTCATACAACAACCCCATAATCCATGAGCAGTTGTTGTGTGTTTTCAAGTCATTTTATGGCTTAGAGTGACCCTAGGGCAAAGATTTGGTGAGATTTGTTCAGAAGGGGGGGGGGTTGCTTTTGCCTTCTCTGCAGCTGAGGGTGTGTGGTGTGTCCAATGGGTTTCTCATGACTGAGCAGGGATTCAAACGCTGGTCTACAGAGTCATAGTCTCCAACCACCATACCACACTAACTCTCACCATGACAATAAGCAAAAAGTTCATATGCAGGATGCAACTTCTGCAGCGAGCCTTCGTTGTTTTCTGCAGCATCTGATACATAGAGCATCATGCTGGAGGTCTTTAAGCAGAGGCTGGATGGCCATCTGTCGGGGATGCTTTGACTGGGAGTTCCTGCATGGCAGGGGGTTGGACAGGATGGCCCTTGTGGTCTCTTCCAACTCTATGATTCTATGATTCTATGACTACTAGCTATAGAATTTGAATTTGTTTTTATTCCTATAAAGTCATTGACACTTGAAACCATCACTAAGGGCCATTACAGATGGCCCTAAAGGGGCAGCTTGTGGCAACCACATGCCATGGCTCCAATCCAACTTTTTCCACTGGAAAAACACAACATTTTCTGCTGCTAGCAAAGCTTTTTGGTGCTACTCTGGTGTGTGGCGTCTAAACACCATGCCACTGGAGAGCCGAAAAGCTGCCCCCATGTGGGCAATGTGGGCACTGGCATCAGGGTGGCATTGGAGCATGCATTGTGTGTATTCTCCAGGCCCCCATGCCACTGGGAAACCAGCGTATTGTGCTGGTCTGTACTGGCCTGAAATCTGTTAGTAACAGATTCCATTGTTTATGCACTATGTACTTGCATTTATCTTCGCCTTCCTGCTATATTATCCTTTTCTCCAGCCATGGAGTGTGGTTTATAAAGGATTTACATTTCATATAGTTTTGTCCATTTAAAAAAAGTTTGAATTTGAAAAATGGGTGAAACTCATTTAAAAGAAAACATAATATTTTCATCTTTATACTGTACTTATAATCTACCCTGACAAAGATTTCTTAGGTCTGCTACTGATCAATATGGGATATTTTTCCTACATGAAATAATAACAAATTCATACACTCCTCACTGCCCCTGTACTGGTCATCAACTGTTATCTTTCCTGCTTCCAACAAGTTTCATTTGCTAGAAAATAGACTCAGGTTCAAATGTAGAGTGGGATGGAATAGTACACAAATCAAGACTATAGATTTCTTTGGGGAGAATAATTTATTGATAATTTTTCCATTACTTACATATAAACGTTCACTATCTCTTCCATCAAAGTTCATACCAGTATACGGGTTCACTCCAAGGAGAAATTTCTCAATCACTTCTAGAATGCCACCATTATCATATTTATATGAATTAGACAAGATACCACATCAAAGCCATTCTTTTAATAGAATGCTTGGATTCCTAATTTGCATTTCTCCTCATCTAATTATATGTTAGTTTCCCAGTAATATTATTATATGTATCAAAGCCAGAGGCAAAGTAACTTTTGGTATGGATTGTATTTTGTAGGTTAAAAAAAAAAACAGGACAGAGCATTCCAAAGATTGCTAACAAATGTGATAAAATTTTGTTGACTTCTTCAGATGTATGATCTTCAATTGGTAAGTATGGGTAAAGAGAAAACAATAAGCCCAGATAGAAATGAACTGCAAAGAATAAGGTTAAGAATAATAAGAGATGGCTATCCTGACTCTGAAGATGGTTTATTGAGGTGTGTGTTGCTGGTACTGGTACCAATAATAATATGATCATCTCAGAATTATAAATTAAAATCTATGGTAAGATGAAAACCTGTTTTCTCAAGTTAGTAGTTTTAGAATGTGACATCTCGATACATATGTGTGTGCTGTTGTTGTATGCCTTTAAATCATTTCTGACTTATGATTTGTTCAGAAAGGGTTTATTTTTGCCTTCCCCACCCATTGGGTTTCCATGCCCAAGCAGTGATTCATACCCTGGATTCCAGAATCATAGGTCCAAAACACACTGCCAAATTAATCCAGTTAGATTATTGCCCTGGTTCAGTGCTAGGGAATCCTGGGAATTGTAGTTTATTGTGGCATCAAAGCTCTCTGACAGAAGAGGGTCAATATTTCACAAAACTACAGTTCTGAGAATACCTTAGCATTGAGCCAGGTTAGTTAAAGAGGTCTCAAATTGGATTATTTCTGCAGTGTTTTGGACCATAGTCCAATGCTCAAACTACTACACTGTCTCTTTTACATGTGGGTATGTGTCTTCAAGTCACCTGTTGACGTATGGTGTCTCCATGAATTTCATAGAGTTTTCATAGGCAAGGAATACAGGCAGCTTTCTGTATCCACATATTTTTCAAGCAACCACGGCTTGAAAATATTTTTAAAATACACAAATTCCAAAAAGTAAACCTTGATTTTGCCATTTTCTACAATGGGCATCATTTCACTATGCCATTGTATTTAATGGGACTTGAGCAGCCATGGACTTTTGTATCATGGGAAGTCCTGGAACCAAACTCCAGTGGATAACAGGGGCCCACTGTACCCAAAGGTGGTTTTCCCAGTGCCTTCCTCTTTGATATAACATACTGAAGCCTTAATGTAGGTGTCACAAGCTGTATCTTTTGCAGCCTGCCAGCCGAAAAATTGACCTGCTTGGGTCACATTCTGTGTGAACGTATAGACCCTGAAGATAGAACTTCATGCATCTAACAAAGTGGTCTACCCAAGAGGATGTATGAGAGCATTACCCCTAAAATTGCCAAAGTGAAAACTGGAAGCATCTCCCTTTAAATGACTATGTAGAAAAGAAAGTTTCAGTGTTGCTTGTTACCTGGTTGCTTTATAAGTAACACCTGCTGAAATATCCTCTTCTATTTAAATGGACAAGAGGTGTCTCCAGGTTTCCCTGTGGCAACTCTAATTGCCCTCCAAATAATAATTTAAAAAATCTACCCCATAATGAAATATTCCTTCCTTCCTGAAATTTCTACTATTGTGTAATTTAAAAATCCAGTTAAGGATTCGTAAATACAGTTTAGGCATCCAAAACAGGGGAGGGGAGGAACATGCGGGTTGACCCAGGGAATGCGAACACTGCAAATATAAGAGTTCTGGGTGTCAACAATTTTCAGTGTCTTTACAATGCAAGATTTGGTGACTGAAGAAAAATTTCATTGGGAGGAATTCTTTTTTTTTGCAAAACAATATCCTATTTTTTGCCCCCATGACTCCACTTATGTTTATGTTGTAATACATTTGTTACATCCCACTGTGTCCTCTTGCTGTCAAAAGTCTCTTTTGATCCAGCAGAGGATTCCTTTTGCAGGAATGAGGAGAGGCAATTTCTCTCCCATTTCTTTCTGCAACCCTCTCCAAATCTGTTTCAGAAAGTTAGGGGATCCTATGGAACAGTATGGGAGTTGGCTGGGGTGGGAAAGAAAGGTATAATTTACAGAAATCATGTCCTTTCTCTTCATACTCACAGAAGCCTCTATTACAGAGAAAAGCAAGCTGCAAGGAGCATGAGAGCTAATTTCCCATCCTCAGCACCCTCCAGGAACTGAACCATCCACTCATATCCCTTCCTTGGGGAAAAATAAACCAAGACAAGGAAACAGTTGGAATAGCACACCCTCCAGCAGGTTGCCCCAGTTTTTTTTTTAGGTGCTTTAAAAATGTCCCATTTTCTCTCTCTTCCTCCCACTTTTGCCTTTTGTCCTCAGCTCACCTCAATTGCTGCAAAGTTTGTTCAAAACACAAAAGCAGTTTGCATTTGGTTAACTCAGCAAATTGGTGCAACCTCTCCTAGATTGTACTTTTTAACTCATTAATTTTTTTTTCTTTTTTGTCATCTTGATGTTGCTTGGCCATATGTGTGCTGGTTTGCATCTGTGAACTATGGGAGGGTATAGAAGAAAGAAAGAAAATTGCAGCTCCTGGAGGCTTCTGGGAAATGAAACTTCTTATTTTGTTTTCCTTCTACCAAATGAAAATGTCTTCCACCAGTAGAGGGATGAAACTGGGTGCAACCTTTATCTTGTGAGCCCATTTGGGTCCCTTTTAGGGAGAAAAAGTATAAAAATGAAATGAATGAAATGAAATGAACCTTATTACTTTGAAAGTATAATAAGACATCATTGGTTTTGCTGTAGCATAGCATAGTTATGATCCTAGAAATTATTATTTTGGAAATAGTAGATAGAGGATAATACTCTGCAGAGGCGGTTTTGGAGAAGGATTTTTTGAATCACTATATCAAAGTGAGAGATACAATGTCTAATTAAAAACAACAATAACAACAACAACCACTGAGGTCTAGGTAGCCAGGCAGATAAGCAAATGAATGAAGTTAAAAAAGTAAACTACCGCTGGTTGACTGCATAATGATGGCATGCAATTAAAACACTTGGCTTAATACTGACTGAAAAAAGTTAACAGCTAGAGGAGTCCCATCTCACAGGGACCTGTAAATCAGATCCTGTGCATTGGTTTAAAATGTAAAGAATAGAGAGACTGATTTATCTGATGGGTGCATGATATGTTTATTAGCACTGTTAGTCAAGGTGCTACCAGAATTATTGTCATTTTTCAAATGGTGGAAAATGTCAGTTTGTAGGCCTTGTGTGTGTGTGTGTGTGTGTGTGTGTGTGTGTTCATGTGTTCATATTCCTTCAAGTTGCCCATTGACTTAATGTGACCCCATAAATTTCACAGAGTTTTCTTGGGCAAAGAATATTCAGAGGTAGTTTTGCTAGTTCCTTCCTCTGAAATATAGCTTACAGCACCTGGTATTCATTGGCAAGCTCCCATCCAAGTACTACCGTATTTCTCTGAAAATAAGACATTGTCTTATATTAATTTTTGTTCCCAAAGATGCACTAGGTCTTATTTTCAGAGGATGTCTTATTTTTCCATGAAGAAGAATTCACATTTATTGCTGAACAAAAAAAAATATGAACATTTATTATATACGGTACATATAGTTACATATACAAAAACTTTGCTAGGTCTTACTTTCGGAGGAGGCCTTATACTGTATTTAGCAATTCAGCCAAACCTTTACTAGGTCTTATTTTGGGGGGAGAGTAACAGAGTATCTAGGGCTGGTTATTATTTCCAACAAGATAACCATGTTATTTGTTGCAGCAAAGGAAAGAGTCTTGTAGTATCTTAAAGACTAATAGTTTTTACTGGACACACGTAAACTTTTCTAGACTTGTGGTGGTTGCTTATCCCTGTAAAGCATAGGGATTGTGGCAGCATGATAAAATTCTTCAAAATTCACTTGAAGCTAGTGCTTTTCTTACAGGTTTCACCAAACCTGAACTTTTGACAGACAGTGAACAGTCCCTGATTGTGTGACACATGTCAATAATTGTAGAGGTTTTAATCATATGATTGAAATTCCTCCACATCCCCAGCTGAGAATTCCACCCCGCCTTAAGTATTTCATTTGTCTGTATTTTGAGGTAATCACTCTAAGAGGGTAAGGCCATGGGAATTGTACATGGGCCCATCTTCTGAGATGATCAGGCACACATGAGATTTGCTATATGCCAACTTCCCTCAGGGCCTTTCCATCTGTTCTCTCTGATGTTGCTGATGAGAATGCAGATTTACATAACTGTTCTGGATGGGAACAGATGAGCCTTAGAACAGCTTGGGAGATTTGCACTGCAAAAGCTGCAGGCTGGCACAGATTTGTTGCCTGCTCCCAATCCCATGATGGGTTTCATTTGTCACTGCCGATTCATTTATTTCTTGTTCATTCCATTTAAAGTGCAAACTTAATATATACTTGAGTTCAGTAGTTCAGTAGTTATGTTGCTAAGGAGGAAAGACAGCAATGTTAAATGTTTGCATATATTTGTGTCACAGGACAGATCTCTAAGAACCTACTCATTAGCTTTGTATCTATTTTCCACAAACATGGGATTCAAGGTGGCTAATGATAAAATCAAATAAACCAAGTGTCATTACTTAAAATGACAAATTTTCAATTTTTAAACAAATTTTGAAAACAGCATTGGAGAGAACAAGCCTACTCCCAGCCAAGTAAAAAGCCCCTCCTGCAGCAAACCAGATCAACTACAAAATGCCTACCTGAATGAAAAGGTTTTCACTTGGACTTAGCCATCACAAGAACAAAAGTGGATAGTGTAGATTATTTTGATTCTCCAAATTGCATGTGTAGGGCAAGCAATAAACCAGATCAAAATGCTTATTTATGATATATTTTATAAATACAACTAAAACTGCAATACATCATTGCATACAATCATGTGTCTTATCAGAGATATCAGTCCATATAGCAGCTGGATATATTTCAGCCCCTTTGGTCCTCATTTGCAGCTCATATATATATCCAGTTAAAGTTGACATTTAGGAGGCACCTGAGAATTCTCCAGGTAATGGAGAGTACCTAATTTGGTTCAAAGATCTTTGGGGAGCCATGAGGATGTCTACAGAGATCTTTCGGGACAGAAATAGCTGTTCATTTTTGCCGGAGATTACAGGTGTTCTGCTTCTTTTATGGTAGAATTACTGTTAGAATGTGCTAGTCAGCAGTTCTAGTGATAAATCTTGAAGTTCAGGCAGTCATCATGATAGTCCCTGTAGCAGGGATCCAAAGGAGAGTACAAAAATGCAGGCAGCTGTGTTGATTCATATTTATCTGTGTGTACCTGTGTATGTCTGTTTACACACATACTAAACAGCAGCACTATCTGATAAAATATTTAGCATATGTGAATGAGTAGACAGTCATAGAACAGTGAGCTGTGGTCAGCATGTTCGACTTCATCTGGAAAGCCATGCCCCAAGACTGTAAAACATAGGGAAAGAGAGACACACAGTTTGTTCCCAAACAGTGTGAGATCACAAGCTCCAGATTCTGTAGCAGTGGCAGCACTAGGTTTGATGTCACCCGCTGAGGTAACTCAGATTTTAGATCTCCTGGGATGGGATGGGATGGGATGGGGGTGCAGATGGGGAGGATGATCTTACCCCATGGAACTCAGCATTCTCCCACTGCCAAGCCCCCTGAAACTGAGACAGCAAAGACAGGATGCTCCCCCGAGCAAGAACAGTTTTTAATGACAAAAGATCTCCACCCTCAAGGAAAAGGGAGGTCAAAGCAAACAGCCCCCCCCCCAATCAATGGTGGAGCCAAATAGATCAGGAGGAGGCTGCAAGAGGGAAGAACATAAACGTCTGCAGCTTCACCCCACCATCCCCATCCCCCCAAAGGTGAGTGACATGCCAAGAAGAGTTCCCCCTTTCTATCTGAGGGAGGTTGCCTTGGAGCACCTCACTGCCACCTGGTGTCATCTCCTCTGATTGTGTCATCAATGCAGTCTGCATTCCCCACACCTGCTAGCGACACCACTGTTTTATAGGTGTTTCCTTTCCCAGCATCAAGGAGAAACAGTTTGGCTGGAATCCTATTACTTTATCCCAGCTAGAGTAGAATGGTCAATTGACACATAGGTAAATCCTATTGATGCAGTGGGTTTATTCTACTTAGACTATCAACCAGATTCAGGGTTTTATCTCAAAGTGAACTAGCTTTAGCAAGTTTCATTTTCACCAAGAGTAGTTCTTTTGTAAAGCTAATGGGCCTCAACAGCCTGCAGCTCACACTACAATAAAGCTATCTCATATCAATATGCCATTGCTAAGAAAATCCATCACTGCCTTTCTGCCAGTGGTTGGAAGGACCACAGATGAACAAAGATGCTTTATAGGTGGCAAAGAACACCATCATGCCTGTGAATCTAAAAGTGCTGTTGCTTCAACCTTATGAATGCTGGATCAGTTACATCACTTGTATTTGACTGATGCTTTTGCAGCAACTCATGCAATATTTGATAATAAGAGGAAAGAGGATCAGAATTTCCCAAAAAATGCAATTACAATGCAGAGAAACTACTATTATCCAGGAGCTAACAGTGCTGGGACTTAGACAGGATATTCCATTTGTTCCATTTCAACAACGTCATTGCCACTCTACAAATCAAGGATATTTGACAAGAGGGTGGAAGTAGGAAACTCTTCCTTTCATTCCCTGACCTCTTGTTAGTGGAATGCAAAATACTGATTTTGATTTCCATAGTTATATGCCAGTGCAGCCAGGGACAAAGTTCAGCCAACGGAGACTGGCAAAATATGCCAGCACACTCTCTGGCATGAGAGTCTAGTTCAGCTTTGTTTATTCCAGTGTTTTCATCCAATATCCAAGCAGAACCTCAGAGAGTTCCCCCCTTCAATTTATTTTATTTTCCGCTAGTTCCTTTCATGTGTGAGTTCCTTCTAGCATTTGAGGAAAAGGGTTCAGGCCAAGCCCAAAAGAGGTTCCTGTCAAATTTTATGCAAGTAAAATAGGTCAGCAGCATTCTTAGTGTTGGTTGGGGAGGAGCCTGAGATAAAAGTGTGATTCAATTTGCCTCCTTGCCTTGCATGGTTGGAATAGGGGGGGGGGGCGTTCTCCCGTTAACATTTTCCTTAAGGTAACAAAGCCTCTGAGAAGTTCCCTTCTACAAAACCTTTTTTATACATTCCAGAGGCCTGGATTCCAGTCTATCCATCTGGAATGTGGTCTTCCTCTGTTCGTACTGCCTTCTACTTTGCTAAGTCTCATTATCTTTTGGGGATTTAGGAACCTCTCTCTCTTCTTTACCTGTTATTTCTGCCTCTGGTACCACCTTCTTGCTAGAAGTATAGAGACTACATTAATGTTCTTTGCTCTACCTCCCTAAATAAGGAGATTATTGCACAGCATTTTCCTAAGAGGCTGGGCATGGGATGTAATTTAAACAGAACAAATGTTATCAGCAGGCCCATTCTCATTCAGTACTTATCCTGCACCCAGTTCAGCCTTCTCCTGTTCCTGGTCAAAAATGGGAAAATTCCGTTCATAGCTGACATGATTGCTTTGGTCCATTTGGGTGAGTCCTGACACTGCAACAAATTTAGAGTCTTTGCAAGATGCAGCAACAAATGAATGGACCTTTGCAAATGCTGTTCTACAAGCTTAGCTGGAGATTTGCAAACCTTTTCTCTCACTTAGAGCTGTGGACTCATAAGGAAGGCTGAGCACACACACCCCACCAACAAGACCTATGAAAACTGGATACTCAGGGCCTGTGCCTGAGATCTGGTAACTATAATCTTAGCCTCCATAGAGAGGTAGCCCCAAAGTCTGGGAGCAGCCAGAGAGAAGGCCCTTCTTCCCACCAAACACCCCTGGGAAAGTAATGGGACAAAGAAGAACCTCTCCCAGTGATCTAACACCTTGAACTGTCTCATATGTTAACTGGGATGCCCCAGATACTGCAAATTTACCTTCTATGTTTAAATAAATGCCTGTTTTCTAAGCTTGAGCTCATAACAGAGGATGTTATGACCACTAGCCTGCCTTCAAGTTTGTTGAGATAGGAAATACAAGGTCCTCTAAACACTCAAGGAAAGTGTGGTAGACATGCAAAAATTACTATTATTGTAAGTTTTGGCAAGCTGTCCTGTAGCGCCTAAGGGAGGCCACTGCATGCAGAATCATCTGGCTTCATTCAAGCTCCTTGCTGTTCTTAAGCAATCCTGCATACTTCTAGCATCCCTGGAGAAGCCTGAGATGCTCTGGTTTGGTGGAGTGGGGTCTGAAGTCATTTCCTCTGCTCTGATTCCAAAGACACAACCAGAATGGAAAATTATCTTTGATCAAAGAATGAGAGATAATTACTGTATATAAATATGTTGGTGGCAATTCTATAAATACCCAAGTGTTTCAAAGGAAGGCTGCTGGTGGGGGAAAAAGGGACCCAGGGGAAAAAGAGAGATTAAGATAAACCAGTAATAAAACCAGCATGTTGATTTGAGAAAGAGTTTGTTTTCCTCTGTTTCTTCCCTCAGCCCAACATTGCTCTTCTTTAGTTGTTATCAGACTCATCCAGACATGATGTGCCCTTAGGCAAAAGGTATTGCCAGCTGAAGAAGAGTTGGAAAATTTCACTAACAGTTTTTTTGATGGGCCTCTTTCAACTGAAGCTATTGATTTGCTGATAAGTACCTATGCTAATGCAATCTCACAGCTGGGTTAATCCAGCATCCTAATTAATTAACTTGGGAACCTGCTAATCAGTTAACATTTCCGACATGTTTCTCCTTGTTTGTTACAGTGCAGATGGATCCAGCTGGATTTTGGTGCTTGTCAATGTTTTCAGCCCTTTCCTCACCTGACTCACAACACCATTAGATATACAGTTTCAACTGAATCACATCTTCACTCAAACATTGTGGTTTTTAATCTCTTCTCCTGTTTTTCACGTAAAAGAATAGCTTAGAAAACTCAGAAGCTTGGACAACAGTTGTCAGACCTCAGGGCCTGTCTATGAAGAGTGATGCATTGGCTTTAAAGAGCCTTATCTGGGATGGGATAAAGGTGCATTTAATTTTCAAAAAGGGTGTTATTGCATTCACTTATGCTGGGGTGAATGCAGCCAGTATACAGCCCGGATGCCAGCTGGACTTATCCTGCACCTTTTAAAAAATGGGATATTCCAATTTTTGAAAAGACGCATGATAAGCCCAGCTGGCATACAGGCTGTATACAGGTTGTATTCATCCCGGCATGGGATGCTTTGAAAATTAAACATGCCTTTATTCCATTGGGGATGAGGTGCTTCAAAGCCAATGTGCTAATGCAAAATTTACAGTTTTAGTGGTCTCACCTCCAGGCAAAAGGAAAGGGCTATGTGCAATCTCCACTTGAGATAGCAGAGCTGCAGCAATTGATAATACCTAATTGGCCATACAATTGGCAAAACCAATACCTAATTGGTTTCTTCCTGCAATTTGCAGAGACTATATCCCTACTTCATTAGCTTCCTCGCCAGTTGTTGTGCACTGGGACTCACCCTCCAGTCTGCTTTGCATTGATCTTCTGTCTAGGAGCAAATCTGCTAGGTTAAATGTTCCTTATCTCATCTTGGAACAGACCCTTTGTTTAAGATTTCTCTCTTAATTTCCAGACAGAAAAATATTGTGTGTGTGTGTTTGAATACTTAGAATGCTTAAGGATATCACCAGGGTAGTCCTTATGTCTCAAGTTTTGGCCTGGAAACATCAGGCCTGGGATATATCTTTTGATATATATCCTTTTTGAACATTTATATCTTTTATGAACATTTTCAAGCTGTGGGTGTTTGATAAAATAATAATAAAATTTTAATTCATATTTTCCCACCTCTCCCAGGTGGATCAAGGCAGGATTACAAGCCAATAAAATATACAAAACACAGCAATAACAATTATCAAATGGTTCCATTAAAACAGACTCTATCAAAAAGTGAGGATGGAATAGAGATATACAAATCTTAATCAAAAAGATGGAACAATATTTCTTAAACAAGGTCAGGCAGATAATCGCGTTTAAATCCTTGGATAAAGAATCCACAGATTTTGGTTGTGTGACCAAATAGCTAGCAACAGTTGTTGGAATTTCCCTTCTACACAACCATTAAAGTAGAGGAGGCTTCTCTAGTTTTACTCCAACAGCTCTAATTGAGAGCCTGGAAAACATTTTGGATACAGAATCTCTTAGTAAGCATAGCCATTGGGCACTGTAGTACAAAAAAGTAACTTTCACTCTGCATCCAGAAGAAGCTAGTAGATTCCTCTCACGGACATAGAGATGC
Source organism: Urosaurus nigricauda (assembly GCA_034509955.1). Taxonomy (NCBI): domain Eukaryota; kingdom Metazoa; phylum Chordata; class Lepidosauria; order Squamata; family Phrynosomatidae; genus Urosaurus; species Urosaurus nigricauda. The sequence goes on from JAOEGL010000002.1 coordinate 39,103,084, forward strand.
ATTTCTGGGCATCAGTGTTTTTACTACATACTCAGTGGAGTGGTGGTCCATGGTCAGTGCTGGTCTGCAAGCTATTAGCTCTGTTCTGTGGAGAGTTTCCAGGAAAGAAAGGAATCAGTTGTCAATGTGCACAAATAGGATGTTGGTCCTATTTGGGGATAAAATCCTGCTGGTCTCCCACATCAAATAGTTGAAAAAGCACTGTTCCATATGAATGAAAACCATGAGATGGTAGAGGCCAGAACTATAAAGAATACCACTTATACACCTGGAGGAGCATTAAATATACACATATATACAGTGTGAGCACCTTGCATATCATCCAACATTTCACAGGTGAACACCAGGACACATGAGGCCAACCAATATCAAAATGTGTCAAGACTGCAAAAGGTATTAATGAGGAAGAACATCACAACCTAGGAGTTGTTACAGCACTTTGCTTTTGCCTGAGTCTACTGGGAAAGTTCAGATTCCATCCTCTCCTCTCCTTTCCTTCCTGCAGAATTCACTGACTGCAAACTACTTTTGTAATTAAAACTAAGTTTGTAGCAATGGAGGTAAGCTGAGGATAAAGCAGGAATGTGGGAGAAGGAGAGTGAAACTGGGACTTTTTAAAAGCAGCTGAAAAAGTAGGAGTACAGAAGAATAATTGCAGCTGTCTCTTGCCAAATCAGGACAGTTGGGAGGCACACTTGTGCTTCTCACTTCAACATGCATTCACTGAAAATGTAGAGGCTGAATAATAATAATACTAATATAATATTTATTTATTTATACCTCACTCTTCAGCCCTAAAGGTTATCAGAGTGGCTTACAATTATTATTTTAATGAGATGGTTCCCTGCTCTCAGGCTTACAACTAAAAAGACATGACACAAAAGGAGAAGGGAATGGTGAGGGGGAAGGGAATCAGGTCCAAAAGTTCTCTCCCTCTGAGGCCTGGGCCAAGGCAGATGGACTGGAGGGAGGGCTCTGCTTCATAATCTAGGAGAGGGCCGATGGAGTTTGGCCTTTCCTTTCACTCCCTCCTGGGCCAGATGGTGTTGTCATGGAGGGAGGGCTCTTCAGTTGAGGCCAGGCCCAATGGCGTTGCTAGGCCTCTTCTTTCACTCCCTCCTGGGCCAGATGGTGTTGTCATGGAGGGAGGGCTCTTCAGTTGACGCCAGGCCCAATGGCGTTGCTAGGCCTCTTCTTTCACTCCCTCCTGGGCCAGATGGTGTTGTCATGGAGGGAGGGCTCTTCAATTGAGTTGAATGTTGTTGATTGGATGGGTCTGTTGTCTCTCCACATAAGTATGCCAAAAGGGACAAGAACAAGAAAGGGTTTGCCGCATCCAGATCAAGGGCAGACACACAACAGTTGTTCTCTTTTCTTATTTAATTTTATCCTGCCCCATTATTTTCATCATGGATCCCAGGAGGACTCCGATCTAGGTAGTAATTAGGCATACATTCCGTCAGACCATACCTATACTTTGTGACATCTTTCCCCTTGAAGAATGTTTAAACAGAGTGGATAATGTTGTTAGCTGCCCTTGAGTCAACATTTTATGAAACATCTCAAGCTTCTATCCTCCAATGTACTGCTTAGGAGTGTATATGTTCCACCTTCTGCTTTGCCTGGGGTATGAGAGCTGTTCCTTCTTCTCCTGCTTCACCATCAACATCTTGAACTGTCATACTCTCTTTAGAGGGTATCTATCTCATGCTCCTGCCCTCTCAAGGACAGCCAAAGGAAATATCTCTGTCTGTCTGGAATCTCAGGGGAGCTAGGGGCAGGGATTCTACTCTTGCAAAATATACTTTCTGGATATCCATGAGTGACTGATATGTCTTATTTTAGAACCAGGCCACCAGTTGGATTAATCAGCTGCATTTCTAAACTGGAATCCCCACTGTGCTTACTCTAAAGAGTTTATCACACAAAGGGAATTGGAAGTATAATCCAATGGCAATCTGAATGCAATCATGGGGTTTCGTGTGATTGTGTGAAAGCTGATCACACACATTTTTGGGCAAAGGGAAGTCCTTCTGAACGCAATCATGGGGTTTTGCGTGATTGCGTGAGAAACTATCACATGCAATTTCGGGCACTGGGAGGCAATTTTGGGCAGTTTTGAACACAATTCAGTGTCAATACACAATCACGTAAATTTGCTGAACTAGCGAATTTGCTCAATTCCGAACTGGCCTCACTTTCATTTCTTTCGAAATTGAGAGAAATTCCTCCCGTGTGATAAACTCCTAAGAGTAAAACAGAGGGAAGCTATAGGAGTTTATCACACAGGAGGAATTTTTCTCAATTTCGAAAGAAATGAAAGTGGGGCCAGTTTGGAAATGAGTAAATTTGCTAGTTCACCGAATTTACGTGATTGCGTATTGACACTGCATCTCGTTCCAAACGACTTCCTATTGCCTGAAATTGCCCAAAATTGTGTGTGATAGTTTCTTATGCAATAACGTGAAACCTCACGATTGTGTTCGGAAGGTCTTCCCATTGCCCAAAAATGCATGTTGTAGTCTCTCACGCGATGACGTGAAACCCCATGATTGCGTTCGGACTGCCATTGGATTATGCTTCCAATTTCTGTCATCTGATAAACTCCTAATAGCTGCTAGCTAAGGTTTTGAAGCAATATCTACTTTGGCACTGAGTTACAAAGTTTTTGAAGTTTGTGCTCCAGAGTTGTTTTGGCTCTGATATTCAGTGAGTGAAAGCTTTTGCTAATTGTGTATGACCCCTATGGGAAGTAACTACTGAGTCAAAGTATTTTCGAGGAGAAGCTCTCAAAGTACACTATACTTCAGCTACCAAAATTACACTCTTCTCTGCCAGGAAACCAGTGTTTGTCCATTTCTCATATTCTTTCTCCAAAGGATTATAAGGGCATGAACATGTGTTTGCATGTGCACAGACACACACACTGTGTAAGTGTCTTGATGCAACGACAGGATAACACTCTGCAGGGGAAAAAAAAATCTTTGCTTTCTTGGTAAACAGATACTGCTAGGATATAAAATAAAAACAGTGGAATAAACACAGCAGATTTGGCAGTCCTGCTTGGAAGAATAAAAAAAGAAAGAATGTGTTGGCGTATTTTGCCAAATTTTGTAAGCTAAACTTTAGGTCTGGTTGCAAACATACAACCATGCTAACATAGCTAATTCATTAAAAACTTCCAATAATAATAATAATTGCTGCAAAAAATTTCCCTAACAATAACTGTATATCTGCACAGCTTCTGGTTCTTTCCATACCTTTCTTGATGTGTTTTCACATTTTCTTTTTCAGTTCTCTATCCTAAATCTAGAGATTTCATTGGCTTCATGAGATAGTCAGAACTAGTGCAGTTGTTACCACAGCCACAAACTAATCCCCTCCCATTACTGCTCATACTAGTGGTCTTTACTACTCACTATAGCAACATGAAGATTCATAGCAGTGAAGACAGGACAAAGCAATATCAACAATCTTAGATATGTGGGCAACACTATATTAATAGTAGAAAACATCACAGACTTGGAACAATTACTATGGAAGTTCAAAGATGAAAGTGCAAAGGTTGGATTAATGCTGAACATTAAAAACCCCAAAATAATGACCATGAAATAAATGCACAAATGCAACCTGGACAAAGAAGAAACTGAAATAGTTAAAGAGATCCCATACCTAGGGTCAAACATTAATCAGAAGGGCAACTGCAGTCAAGAAATAAGAGGTAGACTAGCAATGGGAAGGGCAACCATGAAGGAGCTAGAGAAAATCCTAAAGAGTAAAAACCTACAACTTAACACTAAAATCAGAATCATCCAAGCCATTGCATTCTCCATCTACATGTATGGATGTGGAAGATAGACACTGAAAAAAGTCAACAAGAAAAAAAATCAATGCATTTGAGATGTAGTGCTGGAAAAGAGTGCTGAGGAAACTGGGGACACCCAAAAAGACAAACAAATGTGTCTTAGAACAAATCAACCCAGAACTCTCCCTGGAAGCAAAGATAATTAAAGATACTGGCCATATCATGAGAAGGTATGACACATAGAGAAGACAATAATGCTAGAAAAGGTGGAGAGGAATAGGAAGACCACACACCAGTTGGCTAGACTCAATTAGGGAACTCATGGACATGAATCTGCAAGACTTGAGCAGATCAGAGCAGTTGAGGCTAGGGGGTCTTGGAGATGCCTCATTCAGTTAACAACAACAGCAAAGTAACATATTGTCAGAGTATGCTTATCCCAGATAATTATTTGCTTTTGTAGATTAAAAAAATCAAATTGCACTAGGATTTCACAGGCATATTACTTCTGAGGCCTGGAACGTTCTTTGAGCATTGTTCTGTGGGACAATGGTCTGCCTTGGAGCATTAAAATAATCTACTTTGTACGCTTCTGAGCTGGGATGAAAAGCAGAGAAATGTATATTTTGCTTAGCTGTTCAAGGGGATGGGTTTTGTTCATCAAACATGAAAATGTTGATATGAAAGTAGAAACTCAGAACAATTTGGCTCAGCTCAATTTTCCATCCCTGGCCTCAATCTGGCTTCTAGATGTTTGGCACTTTCCCAGACTTTCTCACTCTAGCCTGGATAAGATTAGCACCTGGAAGAAGAACAGCCGGTTGAAAATGAACTAGAAAGGAGCTGATGGTAATGCTGGCAGGAGAATCAGCTTCAAAGGATATACCATCTCCATTGCATTAGACACTACTGAATGGTCTCCTCTTTACAATTTATTAAATTGGCCTGCAGCCTTGGAGGCCCTTTCAGCTCTGTGCTGGGAACCCAGAATGGCAGGAGGGCTGCCTTCTCTGTTTCTTCTGCCTGTGACTTTCAAAGACAGCTGTATGCCTCCTGAGTGCTGCATCCCCAGAGTATGTTGGGATAAGTTGCAATTGCTTTAAATTCAAATCAGTATTCTATTTCCAGTCATGGCTTTCCAGTTTCCTTTCATATTTTTAGTATTTTTAGTAGCAGAGAGGGTGTCAGAAAGAAAAGTCCAAAGACAGTTCCCCCTTCCTTTTGTAAAAAAACAAAACAAAAAACAGAGCTTGAAAAAGTTACTTTTTTGGATCACAGCCCTCAGTATCCCCCAGGCAGCATGAACATGCTAGCTGGATGATTTTGGGAGTTGTAGTAAAAAACAGAACAAAATGAAATCAAACCATTTCCCAGCTCCAAGATTAAGCAATGTGTACCTGTGTGAATGCTCTTCTACTGTTTTTGTATTCTTGTGTTCATCTGACTGTCCTTCAGTATTTGTTTACTGCTCTGCACTGTCTGTGCATCAATGCACCATGGCAATTTGAGTATCTATACACAGATACCCATGCTTGTTTACATGTTTGTATGCCCATTCTTGTTTACAGACCAGTCTTCCCACTTGCACATCACCAAAAATGGGAACAAAAGAATTTTATGCACAGAATTACATAAAATGTATATATATATATATATATATATATAGATCAGTTTATATTCATAGATGCAAATTCGGAAATAATTATTATATCCTACTTCTCTGGGTGACCATGGGCATGTCACATGCTCTCAGCCTCAGGGCAATAGCCAACCTCCTTTGAACAAAACTTAACTCCATGATAGTTCACCCTAGGGTTTCCATAAGTTGGAAATGACTTGAAGGCAATTGACAGAGAGAGAGAGAGAGAGAGAGAGAGAAGAAAGGACAAATGCAAACCCCTCATTGGCTCCCTATGCCATTCCAATGGAGGTTTGGGAAAACTTCATTAGAAGCAAAGAAGATAGGGTTCTGGCATGCAGTCTCTGGGCTTTAATGTACAAATCCCATTCTTGCTGATCATGCTTGTCAATGAAAAGGGAATTGGCCATTTTGGAAGAGGGCACACCTTTGCCAGCATTACCTGACCTCCTCTCCATGATGCTTTAAAAAATCTCCATTGGCACAGCATCAGAATCAGAAGGGAAAATCCCTTATTTTTGATCAGAATGGGTCAGAAATAAGTAACAGGAAATGAGGAGGAAGGCTTACAGGCAGCTCCTCATGCCAGAAAAAACTATGTGAATTTCTTAGCAAGCAATCAGTTTCTTGTAAATACATATCTTGGAGAAACACAATTGACTCAGAGGGCAAAACACAGATTACAAACCATCTTTTGTTGTGTTGTTTTAATAGTTCAAAACAGAATAAAAACAAGTTTTCAGAATTTATTTGCTCTCAGTATGAAGAAACCTAATTAAGTTCCAAGAACATGAAAGGAGAAAACCGTACTCTTCAAGATGAACTAGTTGAAGAAAGGGAAAAAGTTACCAAGATGGGTTACAGTGTAAACACGGATGTTGTATGAATTATTAGCAGTCTGCTACTAATGGTATGAAAAATTTTGTTCTTCAGTTTTTATCTGTGAGTTGCAGTGGCAACCCACAGTAGTAAATGGTAGCTGCTACAACATTCATAACAAATAGCTATACCTATTCAGTTGCTGCTAAGGTCAACAATGGAAATATGCAAATTAATACATATACACTTGAATTAATGTAGAAAATTAATTCAGGAAGACAGGTCCCATAATAATACTTTCATCATCAAGCTGAGTAATTTGCAGCTATTCTGACAAGGAAATGTAATGTTTAGGTATTAATTTGTCCTAGATGTTGACAAGAATATTGTCTTAGGAGTATTCTTGAGCCAGTCCAATTCCACCTCCAAATAACTATATAAATGAACACTCGTGTGTGTAAGAGAGAAGGGGATATTTTGCAGAATCAGATGAAGTGGAAAATATGACTGTGTGTTGCACTTTGTTTCTGAATGCTCCTTGTAATGAATCCAAACTTTTTAGAAAAGTCTCCAAAGAAAGAACATGGTCAGGAAGCTACAGACACCTGTTTTCACATCCCTGAACAGTCTAGGGCAGGGGTGGGAAAGTGAGGCTCTCAGGCATGTGCTGCCTATAGACACCACTTTTTGGATCCTAAAGCATTCCACCCATCTTCCGAAGCCTCCCACCATCCATTTAAAAAAAAAATCAATGCGCTTTTTGGGCAAATTATGCCTCCAATCCAGACAGAAGACACTTAAATAAAAATAACCCCAACCTATATCCCCAAGCACCCTGAACCCCGTACTACTCCAAATACTTCAAATACCTCCAATGTTCTCTGTAGTCCCTCTCAAAATGGCAGCAGGAACTGATGTGAGATCATTTCATATTGCCATTTTGAGAAGGGCTGAGCAGGAAAACAGAGATATTTGGGAAGTCATCTGGTGGGGTGAAGGCTGGAGTCTTTCAAATCTACTAATGGGTCAACTTGAATGTGTCCCTCTCTGGAGTTGCCAAGCTCCCCTGAGGAATTACTTTGTCTGCAAAAGAATTTTTCAAAACTCTTTGCTTTCATGGGAATAGGAAGGAGGAAGCTTAGAAAAGAGTACTATGTTTTCCCATGATTGCATAGGATTGGATCCCCTTGTTTCCAGGACATAAACATGATTTAAAACGCTTATGTCTGGAAATAAAAAAGCAAATGGAGTTCATACTACCTCTGAGGTATAAACACAAAGCTCATCTTACTTCACAGGGTTGGAAATGCAAAGACACCAGCCTATTACTTTCCAAAAGCAAGCATAGACACACATACACTCGTCCTTTCGCAGAGAAAATTAGGCTATAAAAATGGAATCTAGTCCAGCCTTCTCCTGGACATACCATTTTTTCTCTTTTACTTTAGACTTTAGACTATTACTTTGGGATTTGGGGGTGGGAGACCATTCCATTGTATCAGGTCCCCCCTGCACAAAGTGGCATTTATCATCCTATCCACTGTTGGTAAGAACTATAATTGTTATTATTACTTTATTTCTCTGTGTTTGTGCTTTCAATTCAACCTGTCAACTTATGGTGACCTCGTGGATTTTATGGGGTTTTTTAAAGCAAGGGATCCTCAGATTTTGCCCGTTCTTTCTTCTGAAATATAACCTACGACACCTGGTATTCATTGGAAGTCTCCCATCCAAGTACTAACCAGAGCTGACCCTACTCAGCTTCTAAGTATCATTATTTTGATAATTTTTGTTTTATAGTGTATGTTTCCTTGGGCATTTAAGAATGGAAAGGCATGATAGCTGCCTTCGGGCCCCTCTTGGAAAATAGATGAGATACAACTTTAGATATAAAGATAGATAATAGATCGATAAATGATACATAGATAGATAGATAAGTAGATATCTTTTAATGAATCCAGAATGAATTTGATCAGGATGATTTTATTATCTGACCTGCACTAGCATGAAAAAACAACCCAAAAACAGTTTTCATACATTTTTTGTTCAGCGTTGTAATTAGTATTGATTTGGGCCAGAATCCTGTGAGGCATTTAAATTAATGTATAACCTAGAGTTATGAGCTTGTGACTGTTTTGTATTCACAATCCCTATTTAGCCCCTAGTTTAAGGGGAAACATAGGGCTGTGAAGGTCTCCCAGTCTCCACTTACCATGCAGCAACCACTGGGATCAACAGAGATCTGTTCCCTTGTCATTCAAGAAGCATCTGATTGTCAGTACCAATCTCCTCATGCAACTGTGACAGGCACCTTTGCCTGTCACACCAGAGATTACTCATGGGACGGTGTGGGTGAACCTCTTCTCACACCTTGGGGATAGCATCTGATAAGAAATGAGCTTTGCACGTACACTACTAACTGCAGAGGGCCATTTTCCTGAGCATTTGTCTGCATTTCAGATGTCAACAACCTAATCCACATTTCCTGGACTAATATGCAGATCTCAGTATGGTTTTTCGTTTGGATTCTGCATTTTGCAGTGCCGTTCTTAGTTGAAAAGCTGCACACAAAAATATTCAGGGAATATGCCTATTAGTGGAGGATATGTCTAACAGTATAAAATGCATATTTGTTTTGCATATACAACTACATACAAATGCACCTACTAAGAAAAAAATGGGTACAAAATATCTATGTGAGGGAAAGCAGAATAAAAAAAACATTACAAATGTGTACATATTTCCTTACCAAAAAATCAGAGAGTTATATCGAAATTTAATGGAAAGTCTGATGATCGAATACTTGTGAAACTGACACAGTTTGATTCACACATTGTTAGTAAAGGATAACACAGATTGAAGCTCTTAATAATTGATCATTCATGTAACAACTCATTTCAGATTGTTACAAGGTGAAAGAAAAGTTCATGCCACTTCTTCACTAAAGAATTACAACACTGTCTCTGATAAATGTATGAACTGGGGAAATGCAGAATTGCTTGAGAGTTGTTTGTTTGGTTAGGAAGTCAGCCAAAAGATATTGGCCTATTCCACTTAGTCTTTTTGCTGTATTTTGCTTCCTGTTCAGCAGAATTTCTGGAAGGCTTTTGTTGTTGTTGTTGTTGTTGTTGTTGTTGTTGTGTAGCTATTTTAAATTCTGAATATGTTTTTTAATACACTATGCCCTGAGTGGTATTGTAGCTTGTTACTATAGCCATTGTTTATACTCATCTTGCACAGCCTTAAACTGAACATTGCTGAGGTTAAACTGTTTAGATTGAGATAAATGACAAACAGAGCTCTAGCCTTTCAAACCTTGCAAGCCAGTGGACCTCCAAGGCATTTTGACAGGAACCAACAGGAAGTGGCTTCATTGGAAGTAGACATTCGTGTATAAACAGACAAAGTAGGAGAGCCTCTTCCCGCTGCTGCCTTCGGCCTAAGGGAGGCTGCATCTTCTTTTCATAAACACACATTTTGAAATCATGTTATGACCATTTCACTTCAGCTTTGCTGGAATGGCTTTATTTATAGTAACTTGTCTCTTATTATTTATGTTCATGCCACTTAGGAATGCTAAGGCAAACTGATGGTTTTGGCTGAAAATCCCTCTAATCTCACCTCTTCTTTGGCCTTTAACTACTGGTAGGTTTGAAGGTGAGGTAGGTGGTCTGCAGTCCAGTAGCTCACCAAAAGATGATGCTGTTGCTGCCACTCTGATCTATGCACAGGGTACTACCTGCTACTATCTTGGTTTCTTCATTCAAAGGTGCAGCCACAACCTTCCAGACTACTTAGGATGGCTACCTATACACCACCAAAAAAGATTTGCATCCCCCAAAAGGAGGGGGGGGGAAGCATATATTTGCAAAAAATTGCATATGCTGATTTATATGTACGGTTGCAAAATTAGAAATTAATTTTTTGAATTTAAACAGAATTGTAGTACATCTTACCCAACTGGGGAAATCTGACTAGGTGATCTGTGTGTCTGCCAAGTCTGCTATGCATGTACGAACTCTAGATGGATAACCTCAAGATGCTTGATCAGCAATGTGATGGCATTTTAAAAACCTCTAAATCAGCCTTGGGCTAGACAATACTGTAAGAAGAGGAAATATCTTATCCCAGCTTTTCAAGTAGAAGACACAGAGCTATCCTAAATCTCGGAGGGATGAAATGCCACTCTGGGGGTAACAGGTCTTTATGAGTTTGTTGTGGCAAACAAGGCATATGTTGTAGGGTTATAAAAAAGTATTCACAGCATTTTCTCATCTTCAGTCTTCATGTTCTTGGCTAGGGCTATAGGTTCAAAGGCATCTGGGTTCATCTTCCAGAAAACATGCAGGGGTAGCTGTTGGCCATTTAGTAAAATTTTGTTTGGGTTCATCTTTGTTACTGAATGTAGTCTTCCAAAGATTACTAATTCTAAAACAGAAATGGCCAGGACCAGAACCAGAATCAGAAACAACTGCATGTTGGAAGATCTGGGTCTTTGTCTGCATGGATCTGGTTCTGGCATTCTCCTTTTTTGGACACCAGATACCTTAAACCCTGGGATACTGTATGTGAACACCCCTACAACCTTAAAACACATTTTAAAAATATACCAGTTCCTTTGTTCTTGTGCTGAGGTTGTCTGCATAGGCATGTCTTGAACATGCATCCTGCTGAGTCATGTGGTGCACCCACTGCTGCTGTGGGTCAGCACTGGTTGCTCATTTTGAGGTCAGAACATGGCACCCAGCCATGTGCTTATTGTGGGCACCTCATTCTGACCTCAGAAGCAAGTGATCCACTGTGGCAATGGATGTGTTAAGTGGCTCAACAGGACCGCTGAACAGACAACCACTGCAGTGTGGGAATAGATGGACAAGTAACGCAGGGCGGGAAGATAGGGGCAGCTTTGGAGCCAGAATACTCCAGCTGCCATGGAGTATCCTGGCTAGTGTAGACAAGGCCTAGGCAAGGAAAAAATTGGTTCTCAATTAGCTCTACCAACTAAAGCTGGCCATCAGGCCCTTCTGGGCAGAAAGGGTTGTAAAAAGCTTCTGGTTCAGGCTGGGTCCTTTCTTGAGAAGTAAGGTCCTCCTGGCTAGGCTACACCCAGGGTAACTTCTTGGCCTTGTTACTTGGTTCTTGGTTCTTGTACATCTCTGGCTCATATTCTAGCTTAACTCCATATGCTGTCTACAGCTCAACTTTTATAGAATCATGCAAGAGCTTGTTTCTTTCTAATGTGTTCTCTTGTTAGAGTTAAAAGTTTTTACATACTTGTGCTCACTAATTATTTCTTTACATCAATGATTCCCAAACTTTGGTTTTCCAGGTGTTTTGGATTTCAACTCCCAGAAGCCACAGCCACCTTGGCCAACAGTTAGGAATTCTGGGAGCTGCAGTCCAAAACACATCAAGGACCAAAGTTTGGGAATCACTGCTTTACATTATGGTGACTTCCTGTTTGTTTGTTTTTTTATAAATACCTGCTCTCTTCCTGCATCATTCTAATCTATAGCCATTTTATTTCTTTTAATAGCAAAGGTAAAGGCTAACTGTAACAGATTGATGGTCACTTTAGCATCAAGGTGGCTGTTTACATAGAGCCCTCTCGTATATTAGCCTTAGTTTTTTAGTATTAAAATGCTGAGAACTTGGTTGAAGAAATTCCATGAATAAATAAATAAATAGCCCAGGTTTGAACTTAGTCTCAAGACACATTCTCAGTTATAAAATATGATGACTACCAAAATAACTTTACCATGAGTACAAATATGCAGGGGGGGGGGGAAGGAGTTAAACAGATTGTTAAAAATATATAGGAAGCATGATTTTTAAAAAATCAATCTGGTAATATTCTAACTGGTTTGCTGTACTGTTTCTAAGCAGACCTAATTCCCTCTGACTTTTTCAGGTTGGCATTAATTATAAATGATCTCATATATCAGGTCAGCCCTAGTACCTTTGCACTGGGTACTACTGCCAAACATTCTTCAATTTCTTCCCTCAAATATTAGACAAATGTTTATTTTCACCCCAGGTGTCTGTTTGTCTTCCCCAACACATCCTTGAACAGCAGACAGTAACCAGAAAAGTATCTTTTGTGGAAAAAAAAAGATATTTTGCTACCAAAATACTTGAAGGCAAGACCTTAGTGAATGACAAGGGTTACAAATGGCTGGAACAGCTCAGAGTGAAAAGTTACTGCAAATTATGCCCCAGAGTTTTTCCTAGATCCATCTTGATCTACATTTCATAGAATCATAGAATCATAGAATCCTAGAGTTGGAAGAGACCACAAGGGCCATCTAGTCCAACCCCATTCTGCCATGCAGGACCTCCAGATCAAAGCATCCCTGACAGATGGCCATCCAGCCTCTGCTTAAAGACCCCTAAGGAAGGAGACTCCACTACGCTCCGAGGGAGTGTGTTCCACTGTCGAACAGCCCTTATTGTCAGGAAGTTCCTCCTAATGTTGAGGTGGAATCTCTTTTCCTGCAATTTATATCCATTGTTCCGCGTTCTAGTCTCCGGAGCAGCAGAAAACAAGCTTGCTCCCTCCTCAATATGACATCCCTTCAAATATTTAAACAAGGCTATCATATCACCTCTTAACCTTCTCTTCTCCAGGCTAAACATCCCCAGCTCCCTAAGGCGTTCCTCATAGGGCATGGCTTCCAGACCCTTCACCATCTTAGTTGCCCTCCTTTGGACATGGTCCAGTTTCTCCACATCTTTTTTGAATTGTGGTGCCCAGAACTGGACACAGTATTCCAGGTGGGGCCTGACCAATGCAGAATAGAGTGGCACTATTACTTCCCTTGATCTACACGCTATACTTCTATTGATGCAGCCTAAAATAGCATTACTGATATGATATTTTTGTGCATTTGATTCTTAGGAATCTCTAGGTCCTCCAGCATGACTCTATGGCCAACTTTTGTCAGATGTTGCACTGGAGGACCTAGAAATTCCCAGAGAGAACACTCTAGGCATTTGTAGGTCCTTCAGCAGAATTTTGTGATCAGCCTCCAGCACATGTTGACCAGAGTGTTGTGCTGGAGGAACCCGAGATTGCTACAGAGGTGCTCACTCTCAGGTTAAAACAAAACAAAACAAAACTTTTTTATTTACAGTTTTTCTACTTCCACATGGATCTTGTGCCTCTAACCTCAGCAAATGTGGAGGGTTCATTGTATTTCATAACAACAGTTTAACTTTCTTTTGTTGAGGTCTAACTGTAGTACCTTCAGATTTACTCCCTCATTCTCTGCACTATTGATCTGCTCATTTCAAGCTCAGAAAAAGCGAATTCTGGACAGCTAATTTAATATTTTATTTCACTGAAGGATGGACAGGACTTTCTGGCAGCTTATACCATTTCCTTATACCGTATACCATTTTGTTCTACTTGTGACTGACTGCAAAGGAAGAGAAACAAACACAACAGCTACCGTTTTTCCCTGAAAATAAGACAATGTCTTATATTAATTTTTGCTAGTCTTCTTTGAACTTGTACCTTCCATATGGTACCAGACTGCAGTGCCTACCACCCCAGTTAGCATGGCCAAGAATATTATCAGTTGAGGATTATCGGGGTTGTTACCCAATATATCAATATATTTCCAAGTTAAGAAGGTTAAGGTGGCAGGTGGGACCCTGCTATCCCACTCCTGCTATTACCATAGCTGAATGTGCCATATTTGTGATTTTAATTTATGTGGTGTCTCCTTAAAATACAGCCAAATCATCCTTTGAATCATATTCCTTGAATATATAGCACACTTCCAAAATGCCCAAACCACTTTCAATGAGCTGCACACATTCTTTTAAATAGAAAAAAGTGAAAAAGCCTTTTTCAACCCCAGGAGGTTTGTTCCTTCCCTCAAGGTCTCTTTAGTCTTTAAGGGAAACCCAGCCTGTAGTTGTAGGGAATAATGGCAGTTTCCATGTTGATGGGATGATCACTCTGACTGTTAATATGAACTTTAAATGGGTCTAAAGTGTATCTTGGATATTGCCTTTAAACTTCAAACTAAAATCCAACACAGATTCCCTGCTCCACTGCTATGGAAGCTTCTAGCTACCACTGGCTGCATGAGGAAAAATCTTTGAAACTAGTAGAAGTTAGACAAGCAGCTAAGGATAGAAGTGTGGTTGAGGGAGGATTTCAAAAGAAAAATCACCCTTCGAAATGAAAATCTGACTGGATGAATGCAAGCCATAAAGTAGTTTTCAGGCTCCCAGCCAATTTTTTCTTTTTTTGACTAAGCCCATCTAGTCTTTTATGCCATCCCCAGAACCAGCATGGTAAACAATTTGAATCTGTCCATGGCCAAATCTTTGCATAGGCCACTAATAACAGATGTTTCCTATCTTTCTTTGCTGAGAGAATGGCTGTTACAGTGGAGTTGTCTTCATATCTTGGAAAATTACTAAGATTCTGCATTAACTGTTTCTTTGGGAATATTCATTTGTAGATCAGCAGCTGGCAAACTGATAGAAAACAGAAAACAGATGGCAGGCCTAAATGCCCTGTCCTGAGAACTAGTGGGAGGTAAAGAGCAGTTGATTTTATCCTGGAGTAAGAAGAGGGGCCCTTCTGTTTTACCCCCACAGGTCATCAAAAGACTAGCTGAAGATTTGCTGAGGTCCTATACTATATCAGGTTTTTAAATATCCATGGCTTTACTCCAAAATTTGTTTCGTAGAGCATTGTGTGTCTATGCACCTTCAAGTTACCTGCCAACTTATGGCGACTCCTTGAATTTCATAGGCTTTTCTTAGGCAAGGAATACTCAGCGGTGACATTATCCCCAAGATTTTTGCTTTGCTTTTGGAGACCCTTTATAATCTGAGGTCCTAAACTATGCATATATCTAGCAAATATGCCAATGTATATGAACCAAAAGGTATAATTTACATATGCAATTGACCACATTGGTTTTGGATGAGAATGGGAAGCTGCGTGGTCCAGGGAAGTTTTCTGTTCTTGGGACTCTTTAGGTATTACATAAAAAACTAAAATACACAAATAGCCATACAAAATGCGTCGTCGTCGTCGTCGTCATCATCATCATCATCTGATTTTCTTGAGATGTTAAAAAGTGCAGGGGAGGGGGTGCTCTACCTATTTTAAAGGTGAATTCAATTGCTATTCATAGATGCTTCTAGGAGTGGAAATTAAACTTGGGGGGGGCAGAAAAAGGGTGACTTTGGAGGGGTTGAGGGACACAAAACAGCTTGGAGGGGATACTCAAGTTGTCCACTTTGTCTATCCTTTATCTGGGAGAGCTGAGTCTCAGGTTGGATCTGTACTGTGGATTTTGAAGAGGATGATTATGGCTGTATCCATACAGCAGAAAATCAAGGTTGACACTACTTTAAATGCCATGGCTCAATGCAGTGGAATTCTGGGAATTCTAGTTTATTATGGCACCAGAGTTCTCTGGTAGAGAAAGCTAAATGTCTCACAAAAGCTCTAGGTGGTTTGAGTGAAGATTATCTCAAGGATAACCTTCTCCCCTACAATCTGCCTGTCCACTCAGGTCGTCTGGGAAATGTTTGCTCCAATCAGTCAGGGCTAGACTGGCAAAGGTTTCCCAGATGACTTTTTCATCTGCTGCCCCTAGACTGAAATGATCTGCCAGGGGAGATAGACAGCTGAAAATGCTGACTGCATTTAAAACAGCATCAAATGCCTATCTCTTCCAGTAAGCTTACCCAGTCAATTTTAAATCATGACTTTTTAAAATTGTACAGTTGGCCCTCCTTATCCACGGATTTTTTATCCACGGATTTGAGCATACACGGCTTGAAAATATTCCCAAAAAGTATAAATTCTAAATAGCAAATGATTTTCCCTTTTATATATGGGACACCATTTTGTTGTGCCATTATATTTAATGGGCCTTCAGCATACACGGATTTTGTTATCCATGGAGGGTCCTGGAACCAAACCCCAGCATATAACAGGGCCCACTGTATATGAATTCTTATAAGGATGTTTTAATGGTTTTATTTCATTGTATTTTAACTGTGTATTTATGTGTTTTTAATTGTGTTTTGTATTTTGACATACTGTACCCTGCTTTGAGGAGAGGTAGGAAAGAAATGAATTATTAGTAGTATTAGTACTAGTATTGAAATTTCTGTATGGATATATATATTTAAAATTCTTTTTTCTTTTACAAGGTCTAGACTGGAGGAAGTATAGAGACATGCCGGGTTTAAACAGGGTGAAGAAAGCCCACAAGCCTCAGCCCCATCATAGCTACCAAGTAACTCACCAGCTTAGGACAAAGGAAGGGCCACCATCATTCTCTGTCCTAAAGGTAATGTTCATCAGGAAGGAAGATGGTGAAGAGGAGAAGGGTGCCATGCTACTATAGCTCAGTCTAAAGAAAGGTTTGTCTAGTCTGATGGACTGACCCAACCAAGGGGTGGAAGCTACTCTTACAGCTTCCTTGAGCTTATAAGCTATTTGAAGTAAGGATCAATATACAGTCAGCCTTCCATATACAGTACACTGATTGTTTGGTCCAAAGCACACTGCAGAAGTAATCCAGTTTAAGACCAGTGTAAGTGCCCTGGCTCAGTGCTAGAAAATTCTTGGAACTGTTGTTTTGTGAGACATTTAGCCTTTTCTGTTAGAGAGCTCTGATGCCACAATAAACTACTATTTCCAGGATTCCCTAGCACTGAGCCAGGTAGTTAAAGTGGTGCAAAACTGTTATTTCTTCAGTATGTTTTGGCCCTTTATCAATGAGTTCAAGCATCCACACCTTGAAAATATTTTAAAAAAATATAAATTCCAAAAAAATAAACTTTGATTTTGCCATTTTATATAAGAGGCACCATTTTGTTATCTGGTTGTATATAATGGGACTTGTGCATCCACGGATTTTGGTATCTGGGGGGGGGGGGATCCTGGAACCAAACCCTAGTGGATACCAAAGACCCACTGTAGTAATTGATGGTTTGAAATAGTCATTCAATAAATGTGTCTTCTTTTTTGCTTCTCATAATATGGCAGCTGTACTGGTGGGTTGTATTTGAATTTTTAAAATCAGGCATATTAAAATGCAAAGAAATATTTTGGTTACAACCCTGTACATGGTAGCTAGGGATTAACTCCCAGTGAACCTAGGCCCAATACTGGCCTGTGGGCAGAGTTAGGGCACTGTGTCCACACTGCTGGAGACCCTAACAATGTCCCCAGAGTGCCATTTTGGCATGTGCCATCCACACGGTGTGCACCATCATGATCTCCCTCTGGTACTGCATCCACATGATGCATCACCAAAGGGGTGTCATAAAGCTGCACCGCCACAGTTATGGCACCCCTTGCAGAGAGCAAAAAGAAGCCTTTTTTTGGAACTCCTTTTTGCCCTCTTTTGAGGCCAGATCACAGCTGTAGCGTTGAGGCTGCATATGAAAAAAATACATCTAGTGTGAACACTTAAGCATAATCTAAAAGAGGACAAAAGGAGACACAGATCTGCATAAAACCTGCTTGTACTAATTCATACATCTAGTTGCAAAGAACTTTTAAAATACAAAATAAAAACATTAAACACTTGTTAAATGGTGAGATTGTTGTATGGAGGGATGTAGAGTGAGGGGAGTGGGAGGGGCGGAGATGCAAAAGGCTTTATGTGTACTGGAAGCTTAGTTAAAAAGTGTTGCATGCATGCCCCAGTGCTTCAGTAAAAACCAGGAAGATGATGCAAGCATAGAGGGGCTTATCAAACAAAGGAAGTCATCCATCAAATGGATGTGCTGCTCTCCTATAACTAGCCTATAAAATATTGTCTTATCTCAGGCAAATCAAGAGATTAAAAATGGCAAGCATGCAAACAATTATAAGATTTAGATGGCCAAATCATATGAAATTATTTCCAGAGCAGCTCATTACAAAATCAAAGCAACAAAGCAGCAAAAGTATTGGGAGCCAGTTGACAAATATTAAAGGGAAATGAAATTCTAAGGAACCCGGGTATGGCCTGGAGGCACATGCTATGCTCTTCTGGGTGAAGCAATGCCCACTAGAGAAACTAATATTTTGTTGAAATGGTAGGGAAAAAATAGATGCATATGCACGTATGCTGTATGAAATGTTTAATATAATGTGTAATGTTACATTATTTATTTTATGTATAATTATATTATGTAAAAATAAAGGTTTCTAAACAACAATAACAAAAACTTTCTAAGGTCATTTTTTTTAAAAAAAACCAACCCTATCTATTTTATGTTTCACACACACACACACAGGCCTACTACTCTGGAAACCAGGGTTCAGTTCACAGCTCAGCCACAAAACCGTGACCTTGGGCAAGTCACATGTTCTCAGCCTCAGGGGAAGGCAGTGCAAATCTCGCCAAGAAAACCCCAAAATAGGTTCACCTTAGGGTTGTCATAAGTTGGAAATGACTTGAAGCCACACAACAAGAACAATAATAAATATTGATACATATAGTTAAGTTATATCATGGGAACTGATAACTTTCTTAGGTCATAAAGTATTATCATACAAAAGGAAAATGTTGTTTGGTTAATAATCTTTTATTTTATGCTGTTTCACACTATATAAACATACAATCATTGGTCCTGAATCTACAGGAAAAGACCCGTTGATCTATTAAATATAAATAAATGTTCCTTGTTCTTAAGAATTCCTATCCAGAAGTCTTTGAAATTATTACTGACAATTGTAATCCTCTGACAAGTCTGAGTAAAGATTTGGTTTTTTGCGTAGGAGTCAGACTACAATAATCTTTCTCCAGCTACATAGCACTTTCTGTAAGGTGACAGATGCTTGGTACTTAAAATGGAATTCCTAACTAATCTTTAGTCTAGCTGGGAAGCAATTAGTAATGAGAGAAATCATGTAAAGTCCTCTCTCTTTCCTAGACAAGACTAAAATACCAGATTCTGTTTTTATCTGTCAGCACACAAGAAAATAGAAAGCTGCCTTAACCTAGGTCAGGCTATGTAGTTACCTAGCACAGTAATAAATGCTTTGGTTGGCAGCAGAGAATCCCCGAAGCTTCCAGCACTGGGAAAAGTTACCCTTTTTGAATTACAAAACAAATCCAAAAAAGCAACCTGACCAAGTTCTTAGAAATACTGAAGATCATACCTGGCAACATCTCCTTGCCAAACATTTGCTCTACCAATGCAGTTTGATAACTTCTGGATACAGTCACAATAGCTGATTCTTTTAATATCTCTGAGACTTAAAATTTGTCCAGAGGTACTTATTTAAACATTGGCACTGTCTTTATTTTAAAAGACTCTGTTCTGTTGGGCACTCAGAGCTTAACACATTTAGACACATATGTGAGGAGAGAGTGAACACTCACTCATGGGACAACCCCATCCGTCACATTCCCAACAGATGCTGGAGCATAAAATTCCGAAAGAGGGAACTGGCTTTATGCACTTAGGCTTCTGAAATAATTTACAACCTTTTGTATAGATGTAGGCATGTTGCCTACATCTGTATAGCAGGGTTGTCTCTAAAAACCTTCACTATTGAATATATACAGGCACAATGGTTTGGGTGAGAAGAAGAAGATGAGAGCAAGGCTCATAAGTTCACAGAGAGAAGATTTTCATACCTGGCAGAATTGCTGGTAACTTGTCCTTCAAACGTGGAGGAAGCACATGTGTATGAACACCAGGTGCGCTTCCTCAATCGTCATGGAATCATCGCTTCCTCTAGCATCCCTGAATCATCTCAAGAGGAGCAGATTTCCTCTGAATGGAAACTTTGTGTTCAGAGGAAATCTGCTTCCCTTGAGATGATTCAGGGATGCTAAAGGAGTGATGATTGCAAGACGATTGAGGAAGCACGCTAGGCATTCATACACACACGCTTCCTCCATGTTTGAGGGATGTTTGAGGGATGAGTTACCAGTGATTCTGCCAGGCATGAAAATCTTCTATGTCTCCACTCAGCACATGAGGTAAAGGACTCCTGAAGGAGGCTTATGTGGCGAACACTGTTGTGAAGATATTGCTGTTGAATTATTATAAACTCACCATACCCCTGTCTTTTCAGTGCTGGCCAGTGGGCAGCAGTGTGAGATGAGATAGGCAATGGGAACTGCAGTGGGCCAAGAAAAGTAGTCAGAGCTAAGTATGGGTGTGGGGGGGGGAATCATTGGGTTAAAATTATGTGTCAACATGACAATTTCTCAGCAACTCAGAATTGTTATGAGACAATATGCACCTTTGCCTAGGAAATCCATATATGTATCAGGCTTGCAGTGTGTTCTGAAGAATGCATTTCAAAAATGCTAATGGAAAGAAATTCATACAGTTAAAAATATACAAAAATGTTATCTGGTCCATGATGAAAATGTGCACAAAGTGAATACATTACAAATCTGTACAAAAAATATAAACACACTCACAAAGTCCCATAGAAATTTCATGGTGAGAATTTTAAACAGTCTCAGATTACAATATGAATACAGGATGGATTAAAAAAACAAAACATTAAGATGCTTTGCAGAGAAATGCAATGAAATCAAGATGAACAAATTTTCACAATTTCTAATAAGAGTCAGAGCTAAAAAACAAAGTATGGGGTAGAATCAAGGAGGGAGGCAGAAATCGAGACCTGAAAAACAAGGAATGGTCAAAATGCAAATCAGGAAGTAAAATGAAGGAACAAGCTAAAAGGCAGGAAGAAAGAATGATCAAGAATGCAGGAAAACAGCAAAGCTCAGGACGGACAGAAGCCCTTTATATTTCTTCATGCCCAAATGATTTGATGATCATCCTGGATGGACATAGTCAATCGGGAAGGTACTGCATTGACAAATTGCTGCATCCAGTTCAATTGTTCATCACAATTAGTAAATGGGACATTGGTCCAGCAACACGCCTTGGTATCTGTGCAGAAGTCCTGGGTTGGAACCTTCTGCCCCATGCAAATAAAGCAAAACAGGTGAGACTCTTCTATCCCAACTATATTTGAGAGATTTGCAGATTCCTTCTACAATATGTATATGTATATGGTAGACAATACAGGTAATATACTAGCATTGTCTAGACACATTCTTCTCAGACATCTTGTAATGACTTCACATGTAAGGGATTATTCATTTTAAGCATTTTCTTTCCAAATTGTCTTTATTGAATTTAATTCCTTATAATTTTGCTTTAAAATCAAACATACTCTGCAATACAAATTACACACATCAACTTATATATATTGTTATCAAAAACATATTATTTCCCAATTACAACCGATATCCTGAAATTGTTATTACCCTTATCACAATAAATTCTTTAATAACAAAAGTTGTACCTGTTTGTGTCTACTTTTAATCTGATTCAACATTGATAACTGTAACTGATAGTCTTAATATTGGTTTGAACACTTTTCATATCTTCTTTTACATAAATCATTATAATTCTTATTTTATCATCCCAACCCTAGTTCAAAATTCTATCCTATATGATCATCTCCTCTTACTCCACAATCTTTATTCCAATTATATCAATCCCTCCTTTATTCCTCCACTTCTAGTACCAATATTTCTCTATCGGTTTCCAATCTCTTAATCTGTTTTCTTTTGATTTATTATTAATCATAACTGTTAATATGTCCATTTCTTTTACTTCCATTAACTTTAACAGCCATTCCTATATACCTGATATGTATTCTTCTTTCCAGTATTTTGCTAGGAGAATCCTGGCAGTCGTGATCAGGTATAAAACTGTTCTCCAATATTTATTTTCTATAGCGGTACCCAAGAAAGATGTCATATTTAAAAGATATAGCTCTAGTACAAATGCATACTTTATTCTTAACATTTCCTGTATTTTTTCATGTATTTTGGACCTGAGCATTTTCATTTGTGGAGGAAACAATACTTCTCACAACAGGCAACTCTTGTACATTGGTAACAGGCATCTCTGTCAGAGATTAAAGGAGTTGAACTCTATCTCTCTAGCGAGTATTTTCACTCTTGCATATTATAAAAGTAATCATAGACTCATCTAGTGCCACTCTATTCTGCTTTGGTCAGGCCCCACCTGGAATACTGTGTCCAGTTCTGGGCACCACAATTCAATAAAGATGTGGAGAAACTGGAGCATGTCCAAAGGAGGGCAACTAAGATGGTGAAGGGTCTGGAAACCTTGCCCTATGAAGAACGCCTTAGGGAGCTGGGGATGTTTAGCCTGGAGAAGAGAAGGTTAAGAGGTGATATGATAGCCCTGTTTAAATATTTGAAGGGCTGTCATATTGAGGAGGGAGCAAGCTTGTTTTCTGCTGCTGCAGAGACTAGAACGCGAAACAATGGATGCAAACTGCAGGAAAAGAGATTCCACCTCAACATTAGGAGGAACTTCCTGACAGTAAGAGCTGTTCGACAGTGGAACACACTCCCTCGGAGTGTAGTGGAGTCTCCTTCCTTAGGGGTCTTTAAGCAGAGGCTGGATGGCCATCTGTCAGGGATGCTTTGACTTGGAGTTCCTCCATGGCAGGGGGTTGGACTGGATGGCCCTTGTGGTCTCTTCCAACTCTATGATTCTATGATTCTATGATTCTATGATCTATCCTGGGGAATAGCAGACTGAACAGTTTCTTATCTTTGGCATGGTTACAAGAACTGGCCATGTACTGAGGCCTCTTTTCTCTATTTATAGAACCTCCCAGATTGTATACATGTTCTGCCCAATGGGAGTAGTATTAGGGAATCACCACCAATAAGATATGATTATAACTGGTGTCTTGCCTTCGTTCAATTAGGCAAGACTTGTAATAGTCCATTTGTGCTGGGTCACCCATCATCCCACTGGAAATGAGATTTTACTGGCCTTTTGTACAAGGCCACTCTCATCCAGTAAGCATATAAGGTCACTATTATTGAGTTACATAAGACTAACTGATGATAGTTATTCTGGCTACCTTCCATCAGATGATTGCATCATGAATAATCCGGCATGAATAAGTACTGTTGTACCAGTTACATACACCTTTTTGGTTTTTGTCTCTCTTGGCTAGACTCTCCTATAGCTGCCTTACATTACTGTTGATATCTCAGTAGATGAAGAGCCAGAAATGGTTTCATTACTTCCTGTTAACTCTGTGAAGACACCAATCACACAGTACACTTATTGCCATTCTTTCTTCCAATGTATAGGCCTTAAATTCTGCAAAATAAACACAAAATATAGCATCCAGCCTACAACACCAGAACACGGTGTGAAGAAGTGACTTCTTACAAGACCAAAGGGGCAACCATTGCTTTAGTTAGGAATACCCCTTGGAAATATGCAGGTTTCTAAGAAACCAATGAGAATAGGTATGATCTCCACTTCAGACCCTCAGACCTAATTCATGATCAGCAGGGAGTAAGGCCAACAGGTAATGTGACAGTGATGCCATAGTCAGTGAGTAAGGCCCCACTTTCTTCTCATGTGAAAGGTGAATGACCGAATAGGGCTCATCTCACAATGGAAACCTTCTTCAGAAGCTGTCCAAATGATGATAAAAATACTATGCTGAGCCTTTATTTTGAAATGGTGGCTTTCAGGAACTGAGAATGCAGTGAGCAGAAGTGGAAGATGAAAAATTCCCCCAGTCCATCGTAGAACTTCTAATAGCCCACATTGAATACCTCCCCTTTTTACTAACCCTGACCCTGAATACAAGCATTTAGTAGCCAGAAATAAGGCAGGGGTTATTTTAGTATGAGGTTATTTTAATTGTATGTTTTCATATATATTTAATGATATGCTTATGTATTTTTAGTTTTTGTTTAGTTTTTAAATTGCAACCCGAGTGAGCCTAAAGGCTAGGGTGGCTTAGAAATCTAAATAACTATATGAAGACTGATTCTGTAGCAAGCCATAGACGTGTGAGACTAATGATGATATGATTATTTACAACTGCACACATCAAGATGCTGTCTCTAAACTTAGCTGGGTAATGCAGTCTCACAGGCTTTTACAACAGGCAGAAACTTTAAGCAATTTAACTTGTTAACTTTAAACAATTTAGGAGCCACCCTAGTTTCTCTAGGGAGTGAGGGGCAAAGCGTGGAAGCAGCCACAGAGAAGGCCTTCTCCCAAATTCCCACCTACCTTATTTGTGAAGGCAGTGGTATAGAAAAAGTGCCTCCTCAACATAATTTGAAGCTTGGTCAGGCTCACATCCTTCAAATAGCCTCGACCTGAGCTGTATAGCCATAACCAACCCTTTGAATTATACTCTCTCACTAAACGTAGTTCACACGGTCTCTCCTCAGATTTAGTTCTCGGATATCTTTCTCTTCATTGAAAATGGTCTTGTGTTGGTATCAAACAAGGATTACTGTGGCAGACTATTCTGACTCTCATTTAGGTGCATTTCTTTGAACGTGGGATGGAAATCTACCTATATACTCACCTTTGTTTAAACAAATATTCATGTGTTAAGGTAGTCTCTTCCTAAATGTAACAAAGAAGAATAAATTTTCAAAAAACTAAAAAAACAGAGTCATAACACAAAACAAACAGTTACATCAACATTTCTAATACCTGATGTGAAATCCCTTTAAGAAGGAAAATTCTTGATTTAGAAAATTTCCTAGTGATTGCTTTGAACTTTTTGTGTGTGTTGACAGGTAGCGTGTGGTCTGGTCTCCTAAGAGTTTCTGAAACAGAATAGAAGAAGCATGAACAGGTGAAGAACAAGTTAGTTGTGGCCTGCAGTTGTCACCTTCTACACATATGTATGTACTGTGAGTTATATTAGTTTCATATCACTCTAATGTCACTCATATCCTAGGATTTGTAGTTTGCTGAAGCACTTACAATTTTCTAGACATAGGTATTTCAAATCCGGGGGGGGGGGGGGGCGGGGAGGAATATCCTATTAATGGCCATACTTGGAGTATAAAAGGAGCAGTTGTGCTGAATTTTGAAATATAAGCTCTTATTATGACTGTTCCTATTGTAACCTAGGAAAGTCCAAAAATGCAGGTGGTTGTATCAAAAAGAACTTCCTTGCAAGAAAGACAACCACCCAAAGGGAAGGTATTTCAATCATAAATCAAAGGAGTCACAGACAGAATAGGGAAACTGGTGAGGAAACACAACCTTCAAATGGTTTACAAACCGACGAAGAAAATCCAGCAAATGCTTCGCTCAGCCAAGGACAAGAGAGACCCTCTCACAGCCGTAGGAGTTTACCGCATACCATGCAGCTGCAGACAGGTCTACATATCGACCACCAAATGCAGTGTCCAAACAAGAATCAAGGAACATGAGAGACACTGCATACTGGGTCAACCGGAAAAATCAGCAGTAGCAGAACATGCTATAAACCATCCTGGGCATAAAATGCTGTTTGAAAACCCTGAAATTCTGGACCATGCCTACAACTATCATGTCAGAATGCACGGAGAAGCCATTGAAATCCACAAACACCTGGAAAATTTCAACAGGAAAGAGGAAACTTTAGGCCATTAGGAAGAAACTCTTCTAGAACATGGCCTGAAAGTAAACAAGGTTTGGCTACCAGTCCTTAAAAACAGAAAGCTGAAGACTCAACAAATGCAGATAAGGAACCTCCCAGTGTCAGGGGTTTGCCAGCAGACAGTGAGCACTAATCAAGCAGACACTAATCATCTTTTGCACATCCTCCCACTCTGAGGCCTGCCATTAGCAACAGAACAATACACATGAAAATCATTCCTCCCTTCCCAAGATCACACAGGACATATATATACCCAACCTTTTTCTAGGCAAACATTCCCTGAAGATGCCAGCCACAGATGCTGGCAAAAATATGGGAGGATAGAAGCAGGCAGGGAACTGGCTAAAGAGAATTATCTACATAGAGTCAGGAAGAAATTCTTCTAGAACATGGCAAAATAGCCTGAAAAACCCACAAAAAACTAACTTCCTTGCAGTTTTCATAATCAGAAGCATGACTTTTGTAAAGCTAAATATTCTTGCCCGTTTAAGACCAAGCCATCCTAAAATACTTTGGATTTGAACAGAGGTACCTCACAATGAACACTATTGCTGGAGGGGGGGAGTTTCTCCTTAAGCAACAGTGGTGGGCACAGCTAAAATTAGAGGGAAAAGGGGAATCCAAGAGAGCTGGAAGATAATGTACTTGATCCACCTACTCTACTACATCATTGGAAAGAAGACTCTGACTGAGAGAGGATCTTACCAAACCAAATATATGGGAGGATAGAAGCAGGCAGGGAACTGGCTAAAGAGAATTATCTACATAGAGTCAGTAACCAAAACTGTACAGATTTGAGGATGAAACTATTCTTCTTTGCCTAGACTGAGAAATTCAGGTGAGTTCCTTCACCCATATATCCCTTTATTATCTTTCTAAAATAGTAGCTGACACTGTAATTTGAGTTCTGATTGTCCAAGTATTCTGGAAATCTGATTTTTATTTCCTTGCTGAAATTCAGTAGGGTTCTCCCCCCCCCCCGCCGCTGCCGCCGCCGCCGCCGCCGCCGCCACCACCCAGTGGGATGAGGTGTGCATTTAAAAGTTTGACCTGGAGCTTATTTGAAAGCAATTCTGCATAGATCCACACCTTATTATCTTGTAAGCAGTTTTCCTCAGATGCTCTGCCAGATGGGTCATAATATGCAGGTGCTATTGCTTAGGCATTCTACCCACAGTTATTAGTTTGCATTTCATTTGCAAGGCAGGCACCCACAGAGTAACAGGCTTGTTGCAGGTTTGGAATTGTCTGTATAATAATGTACCCATATGTTAGGGCCAGACAAAAAGCAATGTACTATAGCAGTTGACCCTTTGACCTGCAATATTCCTAAATCATATTGGAGCTAAGAGCTGGGTTTAGGGATTTAGTAAATGGCTGTCCCTTTGACCTTAATTACTCTAATGCCTCCTCTAATCCTATCAGGGTCCTGTGAATGAAATGCATTTCTAGTATCTAAAGAAAGGATTATTCAGCCACAGCTAAGCTGCAGTTGAGGCACATGTTTAAAAATTCAAAAGAATGTAATACAAGTCACCTGTTGCCCAGGAACCTTGTGGTGTCAGAGAGCACGGTGAGGTACATTAATCAGCTGCAAAAGAGGTATCAGCATAGCACATGATTGCTTGGCCTTGCATGTTCTTTTTGTTGCTTTCAGCCGCCCAGCTTCTGTGAAAAGAAAGGCAGTATCAGGAAGCATGTCATCTGACACTTTTGATCTGCTCCCACACAAATATTCAGGGCTAACTTCACAAAGCAAGGGGAAGGGGAGCACATGTCTGTATAACCCTCTGAGATGCTGCAAAATGATGCTGGGAGCCTCTTTTATGGTGAAGCACACATCCCTTTCCCTTCCCCTGTGTTCAATTACATACATCATCTGGCTTCAGTTACAGATATGCCAAAACCCTCATACTCCAGCTTTGACAGCAATTGCATAGTAACCAGTGTGACCCTAGGGATTCATATCTTCATGTTTATTACTAACTGTGGTATAATCCCACAATATATATAAAAAAACCATACCCCACTCATGTAGTGAGTCCCCCCCCACCTAATGTTCTACAACTGAATAAGTGTTTGTCTTTGCCAAATAATGTGTGTTTCACAATATTCAGACACATAGAATAAGAAAGGGAAATATAGAATAAAACAAAATACAAAATAAAGATGAAATACACACTACTAGAAATTATGTGATCCCACAAAATTTCAATATTACCCTAATTAGGGACCATTGTTTGTGACAATGGCAAGGTCTCCCATGATATTCTTGCAAACAAGCTAGCAAAATGTGGACTAGACAATGCTACTGTTAGGTAGATTTGTAATTGATTGACTGGCCAAACCTAAAGTGTGCTCACCAATGACTTCTCTTTATCCCGGAGAGAAGTGACCAGTGAGTCACACAGAATTCTGTCCTTGGCCCAGTGCTATTCAATATCTTTATCTAATGGTTTGGATGATGCTTATCAAATCTGCATATGACACCAAATACAGAAAGGTAGCTAATACTTCAGAGGACAGGCTGAGAATTCAAAATGATCTTAACAGATTGGAGTATTGGCCAAAACTAACAAAATGAATTTCAACAGGGAGAAATATAAGGTACTGCATTTAGGCAAAAATAATTTAAAAAATGAAACACACAAATATTGGATGGGTGACAGCTGACTTGACAACAGTACATATGAAGAGGATCTACGAGTCCTAGGAGTCCACAAGTTGAAAAAGCCAACACAATTCAAAGCTGTATCAATATGAGTATAGTGTCTAGATCAATTCTGCTTTGGTCACATCATACCTTGAATACTATGTCCAGTTCTGGATACCACAATTAAAGGATATTGACAAGCTGGAATGTGTCCAAAGGGAGGGAGACCAAAATAATGAAAAGCCCTAAGAGGAGTACCTAGGGAGTTGACTATGTTTAGCCTGGAGAAGATAATGTTAAGAGGTGGTATGATGGACATGTTTAAATATTTGAAAGGATGTCATGCTGAAGAAGTAGCAAACTGATTTTCTGCTGCTCCAGACACTAGGACATGGAGCAATGGATTCAAGCTACATGAAAAGAGAGTCCACCTTAACATTAGAAAGAAAGAAAAGACACAAGGATGCTTCTGGCTTTATATACTACCAAATTTGAGAGCTAATTAATTGCATTTCACTCACTAATAGCTGGGGAAGTGGGGCTTAAAAAAATCTTCTAAGTGCCGGATGAACCTCCCAAGTCATCACAATAGAGAAAGCCTTTTCTCTGGTTTCCTTCTGTCACAGGTCAGATACTGGGAAATCAGAATAAGATCCCCTGAAGATAGTCAAAGTGCCCAGGCACATTAAAGTGGAAGCAAGCATTTCTTAAATATTTCTGTTCCTCTCAAGGTGTATTGCTGTATGTTTTCCACCTCGGTCCCCAGCCTTTGGAACTCATTGCCCATTGAGCTCCGTCTGGCTGCCTCCCTTACCTTGTTCAAAAAGGGGTTAAAAACATACTTATTTGGACAAGCATACCCCTGATTACCCTCCCCCCCATTGTGATCCTCCCCTTCCCCCCCTCCTCTCCCCGCATTGCAAGCGGGCCTGGCATATTTTTTATATAGTTTTGTTTTTATATTGTTTTTGTTTTTATTGGAATTGTTTTTAGCCATTATATATTATTTATGTTGTGCACCACCCTGATCGTTGGAAGGGCGGTATATAAATAAATTATTATTATTATTATTATTATTATTATTATTATCTGCATTGAGGTAGGGGTGAACAGCAGATGATTCTTTGGTTATTTGCGGCCACCTTACCTATTGTTCTGGGTCCTGCTGCTGCCTTTGCTGCTGCCAGATTTTGTGGTACAGATTTACCAAAACTGTCTGCTCTTACATTAAGAAGTTATGGTGTATTTGGGCCAAGCTCCCCAAAATACCCACAGTGAGAATAACCAACATAAAATGAAAGTGGGAAGGAGAGGGGACCAGGGCCAATGCTAACACCCCAGCGTTCATCAACATTAGGTATATTGAGTTGCAGTCGAACATCTTGAGTCCCACATGATGCTCAATGCTGCTGTAAAAAGAATGAGACCACTACCTTTAGCAGCAGTTTTTGGGTGGCATGAAGAAGCAGTAAATTTGTAGACATCTTGATATTTTATATACAAGATGTCTAGAACCAAGAAGAAACATATGGGGCATTTTCTATCTTATGTACTAAAATGACTTGTTTGATTATGGATACCATGTATCTTGATTTGGGTGGATAACGGACTCCATTTACTGGTCTGCCTCAAGCAGCAAAATGTCTTCAGTCAGCACTGGTCCTGGGAATCTGACATAATCCCTCTAGCAATCAACATCATTGCAACTGGAGGTGGAAAGAAGCAGAGCATTTTGTATGTAACTTGTAGGCATCCCCATTTCTCACCTGTTCCTGTAGTAATGTGATGATATTAAGGCAGAACACCCCCTACATATGTATTTCATCCGCAAAGAAGTATAGAATAAAAATAAAAGAAATAATTATTATTTTACTAAGAGCCTTATCACATGAGAAGAGAAAGCCGAAATGGAGTGGGAGAATAGAGGCTTTCTCTGTGCCCCTTCTCATGCTTTCTCTGTGCCCCTTCTCATAAGCTGAACATGAGTCAACAGTGCAATGCGGCAGCTAAAAAAGCCAATGCAATTTTAGGCTGCATCAATAGAAGTATAGTTTCTAGATCAAGGGAAGCTATAGTGCCACTCTATTCTGCTTTGGTCAGGCCCCACCTGGAATACTGTGTCCAGTTCTGGGCACCACAATTCAAAAAGGATGTGGAGAAACTGGAGCATGTCCAAAGGAGGGCAACTAAGATGGTGAAGGGTCTGGAAACCATGCCCTATGAGGAACGCCTCAGGGAACTGGGGATGTTTAGCCTGGAGAAGAGAAGGTTAAGAGGTGATATGATAGCCCTGTTTAAATATTTGAAGGGATGTCATATTGAGGAGGGAGCAAGCTTGTTTTCTGCTGCTGCAGAGACTAGAACGCGAAACAGTGGATGCAAACTGCAGGAAAAGAGATTCCACCTCAACATTAGGAGGAACTTCCTGACAGTAAGGGCTGTTCGACAGTGGAACACACTCCCTCGGAGTGTGGTGGAGTCTCCTTCCTTAGGGGTCTTTAAGCAGAGGCTGGATGGCCATCTGTCAGGGATGCTTTGATTTGGAGTTCCTGCATGGCAGGGGGTTGGACTGGATGGCCCTTGTGGTCTCTTCCAACTCTATGATTCTATGATTCTATGCTGTTGGATCACTTTGGGTCTCTTCCTCAGGGAGATGGTCATAGAAGCGTGCTTATGTCAAATGGATTTTTCCAGCTAGGCAAATGCTTCAATATGCTTACATACAGGACACAATAATAAAATTAGTTTTCCTGTTATGTATCTCCTGAATCTGCTAGGGGAAAGACCGTACATACCACATGCTTTTTATGCATTAAGTTCTCAAGTTCAGCCCTTATCATTTCCAGATAGGGGAGGTAAAATTGTCAGTCTGAAACCCTAGAAAACCACCATGACTCAGTACAGATGATCCTTAGCTAGTGGTGGTTTTGCTTAGTATAAAGCTGTTTTCTCTGTTCCCAAATGTATTCTTAGGCTTATGAAGGATTCTACTTTTTAATTCTGTTGGAATACTGGAAGATATGTACCAGTATTCAGACTGAACACTCTGAATTCATAATAAGAACTGGACATCTACTTCGGCTTTGGGGAGTTTATAACTGTAAATATTGGAATTGTTCATAAGGGAGAAGACGAGAGAACAGATAGATAGAAGCAATATTCCTTTCTCAGATGCCTGAGAACATAGCATTTATTGGGGTGATAACTTTACTCCAAGAGAACATTCAGGGGAAGCAAACATCTCCCTTGAAACTAATTAACCAACACACTACAAATACAATTCAGGAAGACTTTGAGTTTTTGCCCCTAATATTTGTTTATGTTTGCCATGGGTCTTGCTATCTTTAAAAATGCTTATATAGAAGTTGAAAATTATATTTACCATGTATTCTTTCTTTCCACACTATTTTTCTTATTATGGGGATGTGGGGAGAAGAAGTCATGGATCAATATAAACCCACCTGAGGGCATTTAATGGTGAATGTTGTCTTTTGTTGTTGTGTGCCTTCAAGTTGTTTCCAACTTATGGCAAACCCAAGGTAAGCATAATATGTGGTTTTCTTAGCACAATTTGTTGAGAGTGGGGTTGCATTTGCCTTCCTCTGAAGCTGCGAGAATGTGATTTGCCTAAGGTCATCCAGTGAGTTTCCAAGGCTGAGTGGAAATTCATATCCTGTTCTTTAGAGTCATAGTCCAGTGCTCAAACTACACCATGTTGGCCCAGTGGTGCCACTAGGGGGGTGCAGACAGCACCAGGTGACACCCTGGATGGGGATGCCATTGCATTGGCCCTCTCATAGTAACAGTAGTGGCACTATAGTTCTGTTGGGGACCATTCTACTTCATGGTTGGTTTATCTTTATCAAAGATAAAAGGGAAATGCAATAAAAGTAGAGTCCCCCATTGAACTGAATTCTATTATTCTAAGTTTAGCACTTGCCTAAATTCTCTCTTCTTCTCAGGACAGATTCTTTGGCTTTTCTTTTCTGCATCTGAAGTTAGACTGAAGTTTTCTACTCTGAGGTGCCTCTAGAGGGCAACTGTAGAAGGCTAGGTGGGTGCATTAGAACCTCAGAAAACCTTAGGGAGCTGCACCCCTTGCAGCCATGCAAAAATTTTTTTTGCCTTCAAATGACATGGAGGTCATTTTCACCATGTTTTTGGGAAGGCATTTCTGGGTCATATCAGGTCTAGGAGAGGCCTTTTTAACAACAGGAAGAGAGCAGAACTTGCTTTTTGCTCACTTCCTATTTCAAAGAAGGCTATTCCAGGGACTCAGGGGTTAAACAGACTGGCTGTAAAAGCTGGTTTCCAGGCAGCTTGGGGGTGTGGCATTTTGACACAGCACACCCTGAAACTGCCTGGAAGCTGCCCAGCAATTCAAGCCACTCCAGGGATGGCATTTTGACATCAAATGCCGTGACATGTGGTTGCTGCTGTGCTAGGGTGAGCAGCACTGGGGCAGCCCCAATCCACCTTTTTGGGGCACTCTGTTTCACCCCTCAATTGGCCCTGCAGCCAAATATGTGGTGGAAATGCTGCCATTCCTCCAGAGGGGATTTTTCTTTTACTCCTGCAGTCCCCATATGTAGTGGAAAAGAACCCCACATCCCCTCGAGGGCATTTTAAGGCAAAGGGCCCTGGGATCACAGAAACACCCCTTTTGGTGTAATGTCTATTTCACTGCCATAGCACACATTTTGCAACCGTTTGTAATGGTTGTGGAATTGGAGGAAACTATTCTCTACTGGCAGAAAAGGCTCCCTTTTTTCTGGTAATGGAGAGCCAGCAGGGTTTTATATCATGATGGAGAGCAAATCCTGTTGCCGCTATACCTGCTGTCATTTTAGCCTGTAGGATTAATGCCATGTCATGCCATGCCATGCCATACCACCTACACTAGCTAACACAATTATGCAACAGTTTGTGCATTAGCCAACACATGATCACTAAGTGTATGTGTACCTTCTAAGTGTATGCGTACCTTCAACTTGCCTGTTGACCTATGGAGACTTCATCCTCAGAGGTGGTTTTGTCATGTCCTTCATCTGAAATAAAGCCTTCGGTGCCTGATATTCATCGGTGGTCTCCCATCTAAGCCCTAATCTGCTTAGGTTTCAGATCAGATGGGTGCCTTTAGGATATGTAGGGAAAGATTATTGCTTGTTTATGTCCCTCCCTCTTTCCTGTCTTCTTCCCATTTCTTCATCCCTCAGTGCTTGCTCACTGCACTCCTTCTCCCCAACCATTGTAGCATCTTCCTCCTCCAAAGCTAAGAAAAAGAACATTTTCTGTTTCACTACTTTTGCACAACAGATTGAAGTGGGGGGGGGGGAAGGGGGAGAGAAAGGAATGAGTTAAATGTGTGCCCCATTTTCACAGCTTTCTCTGCTGCACCCACACCTGGATTACACAGCTACAAATACACATACTTGCACTTTTCTCCCCCCACCCCCCAGTTTGAAAGACTTCCTACAATTGTTTGTGCTAGCCTAAACTTTCTGCCTACACCATCTCTGTATGACTGTGGTTTTATTGCAAAAATTATATAGTGAAATATATATGGATAATTCCTTAAAGTTTGGGATAAAGCTCAGTGTGCAACTCAAGTGTCAATAAAACAAGCAACGTGCTACCTTTTCCAAGAGCTCTGAAACCTATTCTCAATGGCAACAGACTTTCTATTATTCATTTTTACATGACTGCCTTAAATGAGAATGTTCAAAACTATAGGTTTGTGCCTTTTCAGTGAATCCATTATGTTACTCCACCGCCCACCCCTACCTCCATTACAGTTCTTCTCACTCTTTTCATTATTTTCATACTTGCAACGCATGGGAGAGTAACTTGATTTCTGCATTCCATCAATGAACTGGCTGTATTTCAAAATCTTGTGTATAAAATGATGTTATAAACCACTTAATAGCATTTTACTGTTAAATTGTGCCACCCTGCTCTTTTCGCTGAACACCACAGTGTAATTTTTCAGTTTCAGAGTAATGTGAGAAAGGGGCCTTGAAAACTGGATTTTATTTTTTTCCCTTATGCATAGCAAAGAAACTGAGGCCATTCCCTTTATAGGCTTGAGAATATGGAGGCTTAGGGGAGACAAGGCTACCCTTATGTATAAAATAACTTTAGTGAAAACTATACCTTAAGGAAAGAGACTTTCCCCCTGTTAATATGTAATACAACTCTATTAAAGACTAATGAAAAATAGACCAATTAATAGTACAGCTGGGCCTGGGATATGATTTCCATCAACTCCACAGAATTCCTTTTAGTGGCTGAATGACAGCACCAAATTTCAAATCTAGGTCTTTCATGCTCTCTTATATGGGAGTTCTCTTGATTTTTGGCTTGCATCCTCATACAGCATTAATGTTTAATATGCCTTTGTATCTCACTGGGGAAAATAAACTATATAATCCATTCATTTCTCTCATCACACAGACTAAAATGTTATCTTATTCCTTCTGTGCATGTCCCTACATTTTTAAGTGATTTTCCACCCCCTCCCTCTTCTAGACACTAGCTATTTTGACCATATTTTAACATGATGTTGATATTATAACACTGTGGTAGCAATCATTGGATCTTACAGATGTTTTTGCATTGCCATTCCTAGCATTTGCAACATTTGACTATGCTGGCTAGAGCTGCTGGCTGTTGCAGTTCAACAACATCTGGAGGGTAACACATCAACAATGCCACAGATTCACCAAGCATTAAATTTGCTGAGGAAGGGGAGAAGGTGTGAATAACACAACAGACAACCAAATTGGGAGGAAAAGGCCACAACATTATTACATACAGCAAGCAAGAAAAAAGAGAGGGTTGGCTTGAAAGCATGAGGTCTGGATCTGACATCCACCAGCCCATGTTGATCGATGAACCAAATTGCCTGGTCACGGCCAGGCTTTGGGATGACAGAGGGATAACCAACTCAAATGTGCTCGACACTTAGGTGACCACTCATGCACATATTCACATTTTCACCTCATGTAACCAGGAAATGCTGAATTGATGCCACCCCCCACACTGGCAACATCGCTAACCCTCAGCACCCCCGGGGGCCCAGTGGGACTCCCGATCCAGTGCTCCGCAGCACAAAAAGCCATGCCCACTAGATCCATGCTGCCGCCCCTTAAAGTTGTGGCAGAGCCTCACAACCCTAAACAAGGGAGGGAGGGTGGGCAGTTTGAAAATGGTGCTGCTCCAGCCTAAAAAGGCTGGCCGGCCAATGAACTGCCAGGAAGCATGGGTGGGACCTCCCCCCAGCCTCCCAGCCAGTCACAGTGCTGCAGCCAATAGCGGCAGCCAATCTGGGCCACTTCCTCCCTCCTGAGGGAGCCTGAGAATTGTAGTCTCCCAGGCCCAGAGGCAGCCCAGCATCCCCCAGGCATGGCACTTCCGCTCCCAGGGCAACTGGGAGTTGAAATCCACTTAAAGGTGGACCGGGAGTGCCATGGCCTGTCTGCCTCGGAGCCACGCAGCCACCAGGCCACTGGGGGAAGGCCCGCTGGATTTCTCCCCCCCCCCCGCCCCCAGCAACAGGATCAGCCTGGGTGAGTTGGGTGGTCCCATTTCTCAACACAATGCACCAAGCTATTTGCATATATAATCTCTGCACAGTGGAAGTGGCCCTATGCATACCTGATGCCAGGACTGCCCTGAGAGTTTATATGGGGCAAATGTAATGTTGTGAACCCTGCAGCTGCCCCTTGCAATGAGCTATTTACGTGGGGCATCTCTGGTGAACAATATGGCAGGGTCAAGGCAGTGAAAAATTGTACTCATTCCCAAGTAAGAGCCCTTGCTTTGTATGTACCCAGGGTGAATTGTCCCTGTTACTTGAACCTCCTACATATGCTTCTGCTACATTCTACATAGGACTCTTTCAAATGGGAGGAATTTCTCCCAACTCCGAATGGAGCCAATGCGGATTCATGTAAATTCGCTTGTTTAGCGAATTTACATGAACCCCTGCTCCGTTCGGAAGAACCCTGCTCCGTTTGCAATTACTTCCCATTACCCGAAAATAACCTCCTCCTGCCCGAATTTGCATGTGAAACTTTAATTTGCAATAACGTAAAACCCATGATTGCATTTGAATTGGCTTCCCTCTTGCCCGAATTTGCGTGCAAAGAGTTAATTCACAATAACGTAAAACCCATGATTGCATTCGAATTGACCTTAAATTATACTTCCAATTTAGCCTCGTATGAAAGAGTCCACTGAGACAGCTCTATTTTATTATATTTTTAAAGGATATTTTTGGACAACAGGCCTGACAGAAACTTCCAATTGTATCTTCAGGATATGAAACTTTTTAAAAAGCCAATTCACCTCATAAGAACAAGAGATTTCCAATCACTTTTTTAACCCTTCTTGAGTCCTATTTTGTCAGGGTTTCCATAGCAAAGCCTTAACAAAAGCCTGAAGGAGTGACATGTATCAGTAGAGTTTAGAGATCCTGCAATGTGAAATAGATTAAAAAAAAAACAAAAAAACACAAAACTTTGCTTTATAACATAATTCTTGGAAGGTGTAGTACTACATTTTGAAGGGTGGATACTCATCATGACAGCCTCCATAGACAGAGCACAGGGCGTTTCCAAAAATATCCTCAAATATTCACATTAATATATCAAGTTGAGCAGATTTTAACTCCACCAGGAGCTGCCTATCTAAGACCAAACCTCTCCAAAGATTTTGGATTACAAAAGGGATTGTTGGCATGTACTTTAAAGTTAACTTTGATTTATGGTGAGCCTAAGGTGACCCTATCAACATTTTCTTGGCAAGATTTGTTGAGGGAAGTTTCTCATCACCTTTCTCTGAGGCTGAGAGAATGTGACTTTACCAAGGCCACTCAGTAGATTTTTAAGGCCGAGCAAGGATTTGAATGCTACATCTAGCCAGCTCAGGGAAAGCAATTCATAGTACCAAATATTTAAAAGATTTTGAATGTATTACTAGGAAATAGACTGGACTAACTAAAGTACATGCATAGAGTAACTAGCAGCTCGGTACTACAGCTTGACTCTTGAAGAGATGTCAGAGTAGTGTTGAAAGTGATTTGCTCAAGGATACAAGCCTTGTAGTCTTTGGGATAAGATAGACCATATATTGTTCATGGACTTCTACTCACCATTACAGCATTTCATCCAAGTATGATATTGTAAGGATTACTTGTCTGTTACATCAATTTCACTTAATATTGTCAGTTACTTTCTGCATTGTGTGAATATCTTATTCTTCATAAAAGTATAAAAATACATTTGGTTATGGAATTCATTTAATTTTATTTACATACTTGTTATTTACTTTATGCACATGCTTAGTTAGTTTCTAGCATTATCTTCAAAATCTTTTTTATATTTCATACTATGAATTGCTTTCCTGGAGTTTCACAGGTGTAGCATTCTTTTGGAGACACTTATGTAGCTTTTGAATATGAGCAAAGATTTGAACCATAGTCAGCAGGAATCCCAGTCCAGTATTCAAATTTCTATATGATGTTGTCTCTCCATGAAAGGCTCAAAACAATATATTATTGCTGGAAAAATGCATTCCCCTTCCCCAGCTACTGTGAAAATTGTTGCTAAATTTAGATAGAAAAGGGAAGATAGCAGAAAACATCTGAAGAGAAAGCAGATAACTTCAAGTCTCTCCTCGATCCAAAAGTCCAGGCACTTTAGATCACCACTACCCTATATCACTGATCTACCTTTTTCACTTAACTTTTACAGCTCCAAGATCTTGTTCCTGGTCAGTCACTATTAGTCCTGACTCTGTCAGTGTATTTTGGAGTTAGGTTTACTATGTGAATTGCAGTGAATTTTAACACATTTGCATAGATGCTTCTCTTCACTTTCCTGCACAAATTTGAATCTATTCACCCTCCCTCAGCTGAAAATACAGTATGCAGTCTTTCAAATCCATGCAAATCCATGCAAAGTAGACAGACACATTAGATAGTGCACATCCTCATGGATGCTTGCTGATATGGTGGGAAAAATATAAATCATTTTTCAGCAGGGTTTATAGACCCCCCCCCCTCCAGCCCTAATTCCTCTGAATCACATATGGCTGGACCACAGTCTATTTTATGTAGACAAGTTCTTGGAGCTCTTAACAGTCCACCAGGACTTCTTTAGCCAGAATAATTTGGTACTGTTTGCAAACATGAATTTCCACTATCTTTTGCCCACTGCAAAGTCCAGATCAACTACAAAATAACATGAATCTCAGTACCCATCCCTGGTAGATCCTCCTCTTGCCTTCATTATGAAATCTGCTTGTTTTCTCCTAAGCCCTTTTCATGGGTAACTTAAAGTTGGTAGAAAAGGGTTGTGGGATATCCTTTTGAGCCTGTCAGTGTTCCCATTGATCAGTGACTCTCTGACCCCATCCTAGCTAACTACAGATAGGTCTGCTGTCTCATGAGGTTCCAGGATGCAGGACAACTTAGACACAAAGGTCTATGCTAATATGAGAATGACAGGGCCAGTGCTATGGGTGGGGATAGAAACAAAGCTCAGTGCCCCTTTCTACACAATTTGCCTTTTCATGAGAATAATGCATGAAATGGGCTTCAGCTATTTTGTCCTGCCCCTCTAAGAGGCAGGCCCAGAAGGCTGCAGTTTCATCAGGTCACATTAGCTGTCAGTCTCAGACAAAAGTTATTAGGAGCAGGGACCAGAGAATTTGGGAACTGCAACTTCTAGACTTTCTTAACTAGCATGGCCAATAGTATACAATATACTTAACACATTAAATCTATTTAAAGGTTGTGTAAAACCATTTTGATGGTTGTATAAAAAAGGGAATTAATGATTGTGTAAAAGAGGGAATTTCAGCAGGTGTTGTTTGTCATGCATGCAATACATGCAAGAAATTCTCTCTTTTACACAACAGGTACAGGAGTTCTGTCTCTTATTTAACCTGGGAATACAGTCTGTCCTCAGTATCCACAGATTTGCCATCCACAGATTCAAGCATCTGCAGACAACAAGCCCGCATTGTCCTCAATGGTGGGCATGCATGTGGTCATGCTGCCATTCGGTATAGCCCCTGTTGTCCCTTGGTGGCGTGTGCACATGGCTGCACTGCCATTAAGTGCCCAATGGTAGAGCAGCCACATGCACTCACCACCACAGCTCAATGGGGGCTAGCCCTAATGGTGGTATGCCCATGCACACATGCCTCCATTGGGAACAATGCAGGCTTGAACATCTGTGGATTTTAGTATCCATGGGGTGGTGGTGGTTCTGGAACAGATCCCCATGAATTCGGAGGGCCAATTGTAGTAACTGGGACATTCTAGAAGCTGTAGTTCAGAAAGTAACAGTTAATCTGTATCATAGGGCTTAAACAGGCGAGGCAGGATAGCATAGTGCTCACCTTAGTACCTCAATCAATGCAGTCATGAGCAGCAATTCAGACACCCATTCCCCTGCTGACCTAGGGACCCAGGACCAATGCACTGCTCCTTACCTTAATGGCTGGTGATCCACCTGAGAAGCCCCCCAGTTGCCACATCTGATACGTAAATGGGGTGCCTCACTGCACGTGGCCAGGGATTCCATTTCCACATTGATGTGATGACTTGGGGGCTTCTCAGATGAATTGTCAGCTATTAAGGTACTGGCAAGTAGTACTTGTGGGGCTATAAACAGCTGGGTTTTGCAGTGGAGTTTCAAGGAGCCTCTGGGCAAAACAGGGTCCTTTTTATCCTTGGGTAAAGGTTATTCACCCCAGGATTGGGACAGATTCTCTGGATCTGTGTCTAAACAGGCCGGATTGAGCCCAGTCCTAAACTAGATGACCTGAGACCATGAGAAAGCCAGATCAAACTTTTAGTGATCAGGCCCAATCCAGCCTTGGGTATTTAGGCCTGTGTCATCTAAACTAGATGATGTGAAACAGGGAGGAAGCCCAACCAAACTCCTAGTGATGTTTCTTTTAAGTTACATATTGAGGTTTAAATAGATAACTGCAAAGGCAACTCCCCTCTGAATAATTTTGCCAAGAAACCCTTTGATAGGTTGGCTTTAGCATTGCCACAGGTTGGAAACAACTTGAAGGCACACAGCATCTACACAGATGTGGGCTTCTTAGTGGTTTTGTGTTATATGAGGTGAAGTTTATTGTCTTATATCCAGTTAAGTTTTTTAAAAAATAAATAAATAAAAAGGCTACTCTGATCATTCCCTCTTGAAATTACTTTTAAATGACTTAAATGAATTTCTGTTTGTGTTTTTTTTAAAAAAAAAAAAAAAGATTTGTACCTTTAACTGTAACCCAGCCAGTCAAATCTGTCAGTAGCACTTCTGTTTATTTACATGTGTCATATTTCACTGTGTGAACAATAGAGTCTTCCCAATGTAGCACATGATTAAAACTATCCCTTTGCATTATAAGAGTTAAATGAAAAAGGAAACTTGATTGCAGACTAACCAAAATGAATGTGATGAAATCCCTGGATTATACAACATGAAGTACTAGTCTCTGCTTGTTTGCCTGCATCTGGGGCACAGAGAAGCTGGTAGGAACTTCCAAGTACAAAATGATTGCTGGCGGTACATTGGGAACATGTCAGGTTATGGGCTGTTTTCTTTCTTTTTTAAAAAAATTGGACTCATTGTTGCTTTCTTTTCTTTAAATGGTAGCCATAGAAAAGTAATACAAACACTTTAGCTACGGAATATAGCATCTGACACTTGGGGGAATCTGTTGATCCAAAGAGGGGAAATGCAATATATCTTTGCATCTGATTCATGATGTCTCTTTAAAAGATATTATTCATTTCATTTCATGCCATTCCATTTCTATGCTGCCTTTCTCTCAGAAAGGAACCTAAGGTGGCTCACAAATAAAACCATTTAGTAGTTTCTAGAAAAAGTTCAAAATGTTTTCTCTACTTATATAAGGTTTATCTGATCTGATTGTTTTATTTCTTATATACATATTGTTAGTTTTGAATTGTTTTGAAGTTTGCTGAAACATGTTCTTTTTTTTTAATGGAGAGAAGGAATTGGCAAAACCACTTCTTCCTTGCCTAAGAAAACCCTATGAAATTTATAGGGTTGTCCTAAACCAACAAGGTGATTTGAAGGCACATGCACACACACACACACAGAGGAATTGATCTCTATTATTTCTCTATTATTTCTGTCTCTGGTTCATAAAGCTGGGAGAGACCATAAGGGTTTTGGGGACCATATGGGCCTTGTGGGCAATTCCACCTATGTATAATTTTTGGGGCTCCTCCATACTGGTTTAAAAGAGAGAGAGAGGTGGGGAAGGAGGCAGAGCTCCCTAGATTTTCCCAGGTTTTGATGGTTGTTGTAACCTCTGCATTACCTGTGTTGTTGTTTTATTTTTTTGTGTTTTTTTTAAAAAAACACCATTAAGTCTCTTCTTGCAGCAGTGGAAAAAAAAACATTTTCTCACTAGGAATGGAAATAATAATCAAAAATAGTTGAAACACATATTTCTTGAATGTGGAAAAACCCTGGAGAATTTTAATTAGAATCTTCACAGTCTGATACTTACTCTGTACATTAAAATGTATGCATTTTATTGAAATGTGCATACACATGTCTCATTCTGAGCATGCCAAAGTCAAACTGGATAGTTCCAGAGGAAGAATAAAGCCTGAGTTTGAAGCTGAAGCCAGGGAGAAAAAAATCTAGAAGCCAATGAGAAGAAATACCTGAGAGAAGAGGGAAGTGCCTGTGCATGTGTGTGTTGGGGTCTTCCCTCATAATAAGAGTGATTAGAAGGTGTGTAGAGAAGATGTGAACCTATAGTTTTATCCTGAATGGAAAATATTAGGAGTAATAGGGAATGGTGGTACTCCCACACGGTGGAGTAGAAGGAGAAGAGAGATTGAAAACAGAAACCTGAAGAGGAGTCAGAACCAGCCCTACTGTTAGGCACAGTGAGTTTCCTGCCACACACAGCAGAATTGTCATGAGGTGTCATGAGGCTGAAAGAAATTTACTTTATTGGATTTTAACTGCCAGATTTGGAAAGAGATGCTTGTACTGTTTTCTCCCTCTTGAGCCAATATAACTTGTCTTGACTTTGGTATCACACACACACACACCTACCTTATCTTGGATGATTGGGTGTGCGTCAGTTGCTGTTCTGCTTCAGACAGCAAAATGTCTTGGGCTGGACTTGAACATAGTGGGTATGAGGAGCTCCAGAACCCGCCAACTTACGTAAACATGGAGTGTCTTGCACCATTCCTTCAAAGACCTAAGTAGGAACCTAGAAAGGAGGTCCTTTAAGAAATAGCTAGTGTGATGTTCATTTGTCAGGAAATTTCTAATGGGAGGTAATTTCCTACACTGTCAGAAGAGTAGGTCAGGGCT
This sequence comes from Urosaurus nigricauda, assembly GCA_034509955.1. Lineage (NCBI taxonomy): Eukaryota > Metazoa > Chordata > Lepidosauria > Squamata > Phrynosomatidae > Urosaurus > Urosaurus nigricauda. Next base: position 39,145,873 of record JAOEGL010000002.1, read on the forward strand.
GGCACATTATAATGGCCTTGCAGCATTTGGGCATCTAATTCTTTCACTGTATGTTGGCACTGTTGTGAGTGAGAGTGTCTCCACAGACTGAGAATAGTTCTGGAAGATTTGTATGTGCTTCATTGGCCAGACTGCTTGGGAGTGCCTGGTATTCATTTTGCCTGTTGAAAGCTTGTGCTCATCCCTCATCTCTGGGGCCAGTCAGCTGCCTGCAGGGGAGACTGCGTACCAAACTGACAGAAGCTCTGGTTTCTGCAGGAAACGCTAATTGTAAATTAATTCTCATGGATTTTTTCCACCTACTGTAATAATTAATTTGCAACAAATATTTCAAGCTCTGTATATACCTGAAAGACATGCCTGTCACTCCTTCTCAGGCAGAAATTGCATGGGCATGAAACTATTGTTCTCCAGCGTCTGGGCATGAGTGTGACTCATGTGATTCATCTGCACAGGAAATTTGGGGCAATGTAAAGGCAAAACAAAACTAAAAATCCATTTCTGTGCTTCATTTCCCCTAGCAATTCTGTAGTCCTGTTCTGCAGCAGGAGACTGCAGGCTACATCACATACAGGTTTGTGGTGTATAGACTATATATTCAGTAAGATAGTGATTCTGAAGCTGTATATTTGTGCCCATTAGCAACACTTATTTCTTTACTTCCAGAAAACTTGCTATGGGCTAGCAGCCAATGGATTGCAACCCAGTCCATGGACCACCACTATGAATGCATTGGGGGCATGGTAGTAAATCTCATTGTTATCTGTAAATTACATGAACAGAGAATGAGGAAGAGATGAATTAGTTTACTTCTTTGGACTAGAATTCCAAGAATTCTCTGAGTGATGATCCAGCAAGGCTCTTCTTATGTTCATATGCTGGCATTCATAGACTATTGGCTGTATTTTGTCACATGTGGGAGATATATGTGTAATCCTATAAATATATTCCATCCACAATGGAAAGGACATACAGAAGGTCCTACCATTAGTCAGAGTGAGGGAGCCACCTTTGAACAACAATATTTTTATGTCACAAACAAAGCAGCAAATATTACTAATTACTAAAAAATTACTAATACATTATTCTTGTATTTCAGCTACCAGAGAGGGGGCAGAAACATTTTGGATTGAGGCCTTGTCTGCACAGGCCAAATGTCACCCCCACCCATAATTCTGGCACTGTCCTGTTTGTACAATGCATGGCTCAGCCTCATGCACCATTTATTTATATATTTATTGGATTTATACATCAGGTTGCAAAGTTTCTTAAGCTGTCCTCAAAAGAGAATTCTGCTAGAAATGCATCATCTGAGATAATACACTACATTATTGCAAAGCAGGGGTTTGTGATTCATCTATGCATGTGAGCAAGTGGAATATTATGTGAAGCAAGCCTCCAAGTGACTATTATTACACATGTGTCAAAGTGAGAGGGAGAAGCTAGCCTTGCTGACTTAGCAATTTTTCCAAAGTTAATAAAAGGGAGGGACTCTTGATTAAATCATCACTGAAATGAGAAAGGAGGAATGGCTAGCTGCCTGATATATAATTCATAATAACAACCCATATACAAGTATCTATGGATCAGGTGATCCAAGATTATACTATAACTTAACATTAACTTTAATAATGCTGGATAGCGTCAGAGCAGCAGTGTGCCAAATAATAATAATAATAATAATAATAATGTTTATTTATAGCCCGCTCCTCTGACACCAATCGGAGCAGGTTACAATAATTAAAAAACACATCAAGATAAAACAATTCCAATAACCCAAAGCCCCACCTCCCACCCCTTAAAATTGAATTAAACCAGTATCGAATTAAAATCCAAAACAGTTACATACATACAACATAAAACATAAAAAGCATCTAGTCATACTATGGACCCTGTAGATGTAAACTTCGTAGATAAAGTGCCGGGAGCTGGTGGAAGAACACGTCCCAATTGCCGTAAACCAGTGCCAGGGCCAGGAGTTAAGATGTTTCTGGGAAGGCCTGCTGGAAGAGATGCAAATTTAAAGCTTTTTTAAAACTCTCAAGGGATGTAATAAGACGCATCTCATCCGGCAGGTCATTCCATAGCCTGGGAGCGGCAGCAGAGAAGGTCCCCCGGGTGGTCCGTGACAACCTCATTTTCATAGGCTGTAGTAGATTTCTCCCGGAGGACCGGAGTGTGCGGGGGGGGGGATTGTACGGAGAGAGGCGGTCCCTAAGATAAGATGGACAGCCTCTTCCTGTAGGGCTTTAAAGGTTAAAACCAACACCTTGTACTGTGCCCAGAAACTAATTGGTAGCCAGTAGAGGGACTTAAGCACTGGTGTTATGTGCTTGCACCTTGATGTACCGGTAATGAGCCTGGCTGCCATGTTTTGGACTAGTTGAAGTTTCCGGGTTAGGCATAAGGGTAGCCCCAGGTAGAGCGCACTGCAGAAATCCAATCGTGAGGTTACCAATGCGTGTACCACAGACTCCAGGTCCTTCTGATCCAGGAAAGGGTGCAGCTGACGTATCAGCTGAAGCTGATAACAAGCACTCCTGACCGTCACATTCACCTGACTAGTCATGTGAAGCGACGAGTCTAGAAGTACCCCCAGACTGTGAAAAGGGTCCGTCGAGGAGAGTGTGACTCCATCTAGGACCAGGAGATGTATTCCCAGACCTGGCTTTGGTCCTGTGACTGTGAGTACCCCCGTTTTGTCTGGATTTAGTTTCAATCTATTTTCCCTCATCCAATTCATTACTGCCGCAAGACAGCCATTTAGAGGAGAGATGCCATCTGAAGTCTGAGCCGATGATCTTGTCATGGAGAGGTATATCTGGATAGACAAAAAGCATATTAAAACATAGAAGCCAGGAATTGAACCAATACACAATTCATTCTTTAGTTGGGCAGATGAATACATACATGTGTATGATATGGCTACCAGCAGCCATATTAGTGGCTTCTATATCCATGGGCAATGACTCTCCTCCAGGTTTGAGTCCAGACTTGAAAGGAGCTACCTAGGCTTGTTCTTGTGTGCCACTAAGATCCAAAACACACTGCAGAAATAATCCAGTTTGAGACCACTTTAACTGTCCTGGTTCAATGCTAGAGAATTCTGGGAACTGCAGTTTTGTAAGACATTTAGCCTTCCCTGTCAGAGAGCTCAGTGCCACAATAAACTGTAATTCCCAGGATTCCCTAGCACTAAGACAGGGCAATTAAAGTACTCTCACACTGGATTATTTCTGTAGTGAGTTTTGGACTGAAGTCAACTTTAATTTATAAAGTAACCCTGTGAGGAAGGAACTGGCAAAACCACCTCTGAGTATTCCTTACCTAAGAAAACCCTTTGAAATTTGTGGGGTTTGATAATGTAAGATGGATGTTTATGTTAGAGATATTAAAGAGGATGGAGATGGGAAAGAGATTTTTGGCAAATATAGGGCAAATATACACACAGCAGAGTGTGCAAATAATAGTAAACGGTGAAAAAACAGCAAATATTAAAGTAGACAAGAGTACAGGACAGGGCTGCCCTCTATCGCCATTGTTATTTATATTAGTTTTGGAGGTTCTAAATAACTCTTTCAGAACCAATAATAAAATCAGGCATACCAAGATTAAAGGTCATGAACATAAGTTAAGAGCATATGCTGATGATATGATGATCATATTGGAAGAGTCTTTAAGAATGGATAAAGAATTATCTAGATTTGTTTGGAGAGCAAAAAGGTGAGAGTGAAATGGAATATACTAAAAAAGATGGAAACAAATGTGGTTGTGCTTTACCAGATTTAAAGTTATATTACAGGGCGTGCAGTTTACTATGGATTCAGGAATTGGTAAAATGAGAGAACAAGGAATTACTTGATCTAGAGAGTCATCGAATATAAGATATGGATGGCATGCATGTGGTATATAAAGACTTGATTTAAAAAAAGAAGACAGTGGCATGATAAAAATGAAATCTAGAGAAGAGCAAAAAGGAGATGGCAAAGATACACAGTGATTTGGATATATGCAAATTAAATTGAAATTCAAAGAGGATCTAGTTAAGGAAGGTTTTGAAAAGGAACAAATTGAGTTGGACAAAATATTCTAGGAAAAAAGAAAAAGGGAAAGTGTCCAAATTATACAAAATTATCACTGAAAAGAGAATTGGAGCAGGAGACAGTAACAACTCATATCATAAAATGGGCACAGGAAATAGGCCATCCTATCACCTTTGAAAACTTGGAAAATGCATGGGAAAAATCAGTAAATTCACAGCATCTCAGGATCTCAAAGAAAAGAACATTAATAGATGATATTACACACCATTGATATTGGCTAAAATATATAGATTAGGGCAAAATAAATGTTGGAAGTAGCACAAAGAGGAGGGCTCACATTACAGGAAATACACAATACAGGAAATATTCAAGATAAATTACCCCTTGGTACCAAAATTATATCTGCTAAATATGACTTCCTTTATGGGTCCAGAGATAGAAAAAAGTATTGGAGAATAGTCAATTAGAGCCGCCAGACTAGTATTGGTAAAAAGTTGGATAATTTCTAAATATAGTACATACCAAATATAGAGGAATGGCTACATGGATCATGGAATTAAGAGAGATGGATGTATTAACAGCTTTGATAGATAAAAAAAATTAAAACAGAAAAAGATTGGAAGCCAATACCGTGTTTCCCCGAAAATAAGACAGTGTCTTATATTAATTTTTGCTCCCAAAATGTGCTAGGTCTTATTTTCAGGAATGTCTTGTTTTTCCATGAAGAAAAATTCACATTTTTTGTTGGGAAAAAAAGAACATTTATACTATATTGTATATATATTTATATACAAAAACTTTTCTAGGTCTTACTTTTGGGGGAGGCCTTATAATTAGCAATTCAGCAAAACTTCTACTGGGTCTTATTTTCAGGGAATGTCTTATTTTCAGGGAAACAGGGTAATAAAGTATTGGAATAAGGTTTGGAACATAAAAGAAGAACTGCTATAGAATAAAACAGAGTAATAAGACTCAGGATTGAATATGATGAGGTAGAGATGGTTCAAATATATGAGAAGGGTAAATAAGGAAAAAAGAAAATATCATACTGTAAAGAAAGATTAATTATAGAAAGATTGGATGTTGGGAATAAATAAAAGTAAAGTACTCATGTGTTAATGAAGTGGTTTGAATAATGACTAGAGTGCCGCTGGCGGAAAACTCAGCACATATCTGACAACACATGTTATAGAGATTTTCTTAAATCCTATTGAGTGGCAATAGATGCAGCTAAGAAGTCTTCTCTGCATCTATTGCATCTGTGAAATCTTGCCCAGCAGAGCTGTTCAGGGTGGTGAGAGACTTAACTCAATTACCTCCCACCCCGAACCCTTTATTAGAACCAACCACAGCCTTTAATGATAATTTTGCAGATAAAATCTCTCAGATAAGAGCCGACTTGGATGCTGGCTTTGAAGCAGAGGCAATGAGAGAGGTGTCCAGAGACTCTGCTTACAACATTGTATTGGATCAGTTTGAGTGGTGAATACTGATGAAGTGGACAAGCTGCTTGATAAGGCGAAAAAGGCAACCTGCTCTCTCAATCCCTGCCACTCCTGGCTAGCTGTCCAGGGAGGTGAAGCTACCATGACATTATTGAAATCTATAATTAATGCTTCCCTAAGGGAAAGCTACTTTCCACCAAGTTTGAAAATAGCAGTGGTTAAACCACTATTAAAAAGCCTTCCCATGATCCCCTGGACAGAAATAATTATAGACCAGTTTCATTATTGCCATTCTTGGGTAAAGTGATGTAGAGGGCAGTTGCCATACAGCTTCAAGCACTCTTGGAGGAAGCTGATTATCTAGATCCATTTCAAACCGGCTTCAGGACAGGATGTGGAGTTGAGACTGCCATGGTTGCCTTAGTCGATGATCTCCGTCTGGGCATTGACAGGGAAGTGTGATCCTGTTGATGCTTTTGGACCTCTCAGTGGACTTTGATACCATTGACCATGGTATCTTTCTGGAATGCCTGAGAGAGCTGGGAATTGGGGGGGAATGCATTGCAGTGGTTCCAGTCCTATCTTTCAGGCAAATTCCAGATGGTGATGCTTGGGGACAGTTGTTCAGCTAAGAGGGAGCTCAAATCGGGCATCCCGCAAGGCGCTATCCTGTCTCCAATGCTATTTAACATTTACATGAAGCAGCTGGGTGAGATCATCCGGAGACATGGGGCAGGGTGTTATCAGTACGCTGGTGACACCCAAATATGTTTCTCTATGTCTCGGACTGCTTCAGTGACTAAGGAAGGCATCTCTCCTCTGAATGTCTTAAGTCTGGAATGGACTAGATGAGGGAAAACAAACTCAAATTGAATCCAAGTAAGATGGAAGTACTCACCTTTGGGAACCCAAATCCGGGTTTGGAGATATGTCAACCAGTTCTGGACGGGGTCACAACTCCCCTAAAGGACTGTATTTGCCACTTGGGGTGCTCCTGGACTTGTCACTTCAGCTATCATCTCAGATCAATGTGACAGCCAGGAATGCCTGCTATCAGTTTCAGCTTATACACCAGCTGTGACCCTATCTGGAGCTGGGTGACCTAGAAATGGTGGTACACGCTCTTGTAACCTCCTGCTTCATCTTCTGCAATGCACTCTACATGGGGCTACCCTAGTGCCAAGTTTGGAAGCTGCAACTGGTACAAAACATGGCAGCCAGGTTGGTCACTGGCAAATCCAGGTCAGACCATATAACACCTATTTTAAAAGCTCTCCACTGGCTGTCAATTAGCTTCTGGGAGCGGTACAAGGTGTTGGTTATAAAGCCCTACATGGCTTGGGTCCAGCATACTTGCGGGAGTGTCTCTTTCCATATAATCCACCCCACACTCTTAGGTCCTCAAATGGGAGACATCCAAGAGCCCTTAACATCACCAGCCCTTCTTGGGTCTTGAAAAAGTCAGGGCCACAAGCTTCCTTGACTGATTCAATCCATGTATGGTGCAGTCACCCTCTTTTCTTACTGTCCTTGACTTTCCTGAGCATTATCATCTGTTCCAAAAAGTCATATTAGCTCATGATATGACCAAAGCATAATTGCCCTCAGTCATTTGGCATTCTAAGGAGAGTTCAGGCTTGATTTACACTAGGACCCCTTTATTTTTATATTGTTGTTGTTGTTGTTTGCAGTCTGTGATATCCATAGAATTCTCAGCCAGCAACAATTTTCAGATAAATTGATTCTTTCCTTGCCAACTTTTTTCACTGTCCAGCTTTCATAACCATACATCGAAACTGGAAATGCAATGGCATGAATGATTCTGATTTTGGTATTTGATATTTTTTTCCCAAGATGCTGAATCAGTTTTGAAGGTAGATTTCAGCACCTCTTCTAGTTCCTTTAAAGTTCACATTAAACCTCACAGCAGACATGGGCACCTCTAGCAGCCACTCATTTGCACCTACAGACACATTTGAGCATCTTCACCCTCTCTCTAGTCTGTTCTACAGTGTGCAAAGGAATTTAATGACGGTGGTGGTGGTAGTGATGATGATATGAAAGCTTCTAGCAGCAATTGGCTGAGAGATTATTTAGGCATGGCATTGATTGTGCAAATGCAATTCATGTTAATGTGTCTCTTCCCTCAAGTAAGGAGCAAGCTCAGCAAATGTTAAGCAGCCTTGGGATCCTGGGGATGGAAAGGTGAAATGTAATGACACTAATCCCATTTCAAGGAAGCTACTATTTACATTTCAGTAGAATTCTGGACTTGTGCCAGTATGAAATTCAAGTTTCCCTTGAAAGAATCACAACAGAACTGTGGTAAGGAGAGAATAAGAATTCCAGGGTGCTAAAACTGCTCGTTTACATGACAAACAACTTGCACATTAATCACATCCATACAGTTTCCAGACACTCACATCTACCCTGGTTTCAGGTGGGTAAGGTTGAAGTGAATAGTCTGAATGGGAAACTGCTAGGTACTCAATGACCACTAAATATATGCTTCTGCTGAAGTGGGCTGCAGCCCATACAACCATAGGCTGAATCAAAAGCATTAGTCTTTAAGTTGCCATGAGACTATTGATCCATTTCATATTAAGTAGAAATGATCTGAACAAGTGCATATTTTGTGCAGAATGAAACTCACACTGTGAAATTTTGCACACATTAACGATTCTTCTTGTCCTGAATTCTCTTATACTCAAGGATCTTGTTTTTTTTACCATTTTTCAAATATTCTTCTATTCCTATCATCTGTTTCATGGACAATATGAAAACTGTAATTTTATTTTATATGCATTTCTACAAAAGGCACTGTCTTTCCACTGTGGTGTGAGCCAAGAGGCTATGCTGACTGTAGCACTGCTGCTGGTAGGGTCTCACATGTCAGATAGGCTTTTGTGGAGAAGCCAGACTAAAAGTGCCAAATAATTACTGGGCGGTGGCAGTAGTGGAGGGTGACTCTGGCAGAGGATCTCTCAAATATGATGGCAGTAGCACCATAGATAATACTTGTTAGTTAAGCATAGAGGGAGACTACAGTAAACCTCCTTTTGAAGATCTTATACCACACAAACCCTATGAGGAGATAATCCAAAATGAAACAAGAGATAGTATCAGCAGATGAGATTCCTAGGTTGGATGGCACTCAACAAGCTACTGGGGTAGGGTAGAGAAAAACTAGGAGTAGTACTATGGCAAGTGACACAACTGGACTCAAGGTGAAAAGCTCTTCAGCTGTTGACATGCTCAGAGGTGAAAGGAAAGTCTGATGCTGCACAACACATAGGAATATGTAATATAAGAAGCATGAATAAGGGAAAGTTAAACGTAAATCAAGAAATGGAACATATAAATATTGCAATACTTGGGGTGAGTGAGTTAAAGTGGACAGGCATCTCGAGTCAGATTACACAGTGTTTTACTCAGGAAATAAAAATCTAAGAAGAATTTGTCTGGCATTTATATTGAGGAGAGATATAGCAAAAGCAGTCAAAGGATACAGTAGAGTCTCAATTATCCAACATAAACACGACCAACTGATAGTCGGATAACTGAAAATGTCGGATAATCCAGAGGGATTATCTGACTATTAGCCAGCCCCATTTATATTGGATAATCGACTCCCCTCCCCCCTCCTTCTTCTTTCCTTCCCTCCCTGTCTCCTTCCCTCCCTCCTCCCTGCTTACCTCCTGGCTTGGCTGCAGGGAGGGGGCGTATCTTCAGTGGCTAACAAAGCCACTGAGAAGAGGCCAGGGGCTCGGCTTGGCCCACTTCCCTCCACTGCAGCCATGGAAGAGAGAAATGGGCCAAGCCGAGCCCCAGGGCTCTTCTCAGTGGCTTCATGGTCGGCCCAGGCCTCTTCTCGGTGGCTTTGAAGCTGCCAAGAAGAGGCCTGGGCTGAAGCCGCTGAGATGAGGCTCGGCTCAGCCCACTTCTCTCCTCCGTGGCTGCAGTGGAGGGAAGTGGGCTGAGCTGAGCCCCAGGCCTCATCTTGGAGGCTTCCTCTCCTTCTCCTCCTTCTTCTTCCCTTCTTCCCTTCCCTCCTTCCTTCCCTCCTCCTCCTCCTCCTCCTCCTTCTCCTTCTCTTCCTTCTCTTCCCCTTCCTCGATGCCTGGCCTCAGCAGAAGCCCTGGAGGACATTCGAGGATGCTGCTTGCCTCTGTCTTTCCCATGGTGTTGGCGGTGGCAGCGGAGGAGGAGGAGAAGGCTGCTGGCTGGGGCTCCTTGGACATGCTTCCATCTGGCATGCCTTGGTCCTCCATCCTCCAGGCTGCTGGGGCTTTCTGGATGTGTCTCTGGAGTGCAGAGGACCAAGGCATGCCAGACGGAGCCACATACAAGGAGCCCCAGCCGGTAGCCTTCTCCTCTGCTGCTGCCTCCACTGCCACTGTGGGAAGGATGGAGGCAAGCAGCATCCTCCAATGTCCTCCAGGACTGCTGCTGAGGCAGGGCAGTGAGGAGGAGGAGGACGGGAAGGAAATAGGGAAGGGAGGTAGGGAGGAAGGGGAGGAGGAGGAGGAGGAGGAGGAGGAGGAGGAGGAGGAGAGGATGGAAGAATGGAAGGGAAGTAGGGAAGAAGGAGGGGGAGAGGAAGGAAGGAGGGAAGGGAGGTAGGGAAGAAGGGGGAAGAAGGGAGGAAGAAGGGAGGGAGGGAGGGAGGCATGAAGGATGGGAGGCATGATGTCGGATAATCCAGAATGTCGGTTAACTGAAGGTAGGATAACCGAGACTCTACTGTACTACAAAGTCTGACCAAATCATATCAATAAGACTTTAGGGAGAGCTCATTAGTATAACCTTAATCCAAGTTTATGCTTCACCTACAAAGGCAGAAGCAATTGAAAGATTCTGTGCTGGAGTCCAGGAGGAAATTGATCATACGCCAAACATGACTTCTTGTTAATCACAGGTAACTAGAATGCAAAAGTAGGAAGCAGAACAGAATCAAAGATTCTAGGAAAATTTGGCTTATGATCAAGAAATGAAGCAAGAGACTGACTTCCTGAATTTTGCAAGGCCAACAGTTTGTACATCACAAACACATTTTACAAGCAACGAAAGGGGTGACTGTATACATGGACATCACATGATGACTAACACAGAAATAAAATAAACTATATAATTGATGCAGAAGATGAAGAAGCTCTAGTTCTAACTAAAATCTGTAAACAAATATGGACAACAAAACAGTGGCTCACAGACTGGAAAGTTTCAATATACATTCCAATCTCCCAAAAGGGGACACAAGGGATTGCAATAACCACAGGACCTCAGTAACCCATGCAAGCAAAGTGGTGCTTAAAATTCTACAACAAAGACTTTTACTATATATAGAGAGAGAGAAATACTAGATGTCCAAGCTCGATTCAGGAAAGGAGGAGACACTAGGGATCATATTGCAAAACTATGTTGGGTAATGGTACATACAAAAGAATTTCAGAAGAAAATCAGCCTGTGCTTTATACATTATAGCAAAGCCTTTGATTCTGTAGATTACGAAAACTATTGATCATTTTTAAAGAAATGGGTGGGTCACAACATTTGATTGTCCTAATATTCAACATGTACTCAGGACAAGAGGCTACTGTGAGCACAATACAGAGAAATGGAATGGTTTCCAAGTGGTTTCCAATGGGACTAGGCTCCATTTTTATCATCTTATCTGTTTAACTTGAATGTGGAATATATTATATATAAAGCAGGATTAGATTTAGAAGAAGGAGGCATAAAATTGGAGGAAGGAACATTAACAATTTAAGATATGCAGATGACACTCTACTACTAGCAGAAAATAGCTTAGAATGATTAGAATGATTACTGAAGAAAGTGAAAAAGAAGGTTTACAGTTGAACATTAAGAAAACAAAAATAATGACCACAGATAATTTAGTTAATTTGACAGTAAATAATTAAGACATTGAAATAGTTCAAAATTTCTCCTCTCTTAGTTTATCCATTCCAGATGGATAGTCTGAATCAAGGAAGACACAGCCATGAATCTGCGAGACCTGGGCAGGGATGTTGATGACAGTGTGACTTGGAGATCTCTTATTCATAGGGTCGCCATAAGTCAAAGTTAACAACAAATGCATATGTTTACGGTAAATTTTTATTACTTTGTATGCCACTTTGAAATTTTCATAAATATTTGTGAATGAAAAAATAAACAACTTTATGATTATGTTTTTTAAAAGACCCTTTTCTGAATAAACCAAAATAAATAACTTACAAACTCTTCAAAAAGATGGGAAATACCCAGGTAGAAGGAAGACAAGGCAAGAATTCAATGAGATACATACATGAGATTCCTAAAATGGGTAGCAATTTACTGGAATAAATAAATATTTATTTAAAATATTTTAAATAAATGTTTTCATAACAAAAATATTTCAGTTTTTTTTTTTTAAAAAAAATACAACATAAGAAAAAGAAATAAACTCCTGGACTTGTTTAGTTTGGATGGTACTCGAGCATAATGATGTTTAGCATAATTCAGTTGTTGAGAAGATCAAGATGCAAAAGTATACTGGTCACATGCCTTCAATTACCACAGTGTATATAGGATCAAATTTTGCTGAAAAAGAAGTCAGTGTGGTGACTATAACATGATAATATGGATGAAAGCCTAGTTTGGCAAAGGCTGCTCACTGAGAACTGATGTGCCTCTGTCAGTTGTGGTTATTTTAAATACTTTGATTCCAGGGGCTCAGAATGTGCCGTTGTTTGTGTTGGAAGTGAAGTTTAGCCTTTCCCTTCCTCCACAAAACTCAATCCCAGAGGATTCCATTTCCAAGTTCTATTTGCAGTTGACCATTTACTGTATTTGGATGCTGAACATACTGTACAGAAACTGTACTGTACTGTACATTTGACCATAGAAATGTATACACGTCTTTGAACATAGTGCTTTGCAGTTTTATTTCCCCTTTGGTATCATGTATTTCTTTCTAACTCCAGCCTGAACATATGAATGCAATTTAGATAATTTATTTATTTTGTGCATGGTAAGGAGAGGACATTGGTAGAAGATGTTATTCAGTATTTGTGAACAGCCCAGATAGATGAGACTGGAAGCATGTGCTGCAAAGACACACTCAGAGTGGTCATGTCTCTTTGTTTACAGAAAACATCTGTGGGGGGACAATATGGATTGGAATCAATGCCTGTGCCAGAAGGTCTTCCCCTCTGTGCTATTTTCCCACTGAAAAAAACATTCCCCCCACATTTTTTAAAAAACCCCAAACACACCGCCTACTGTGTGCCTCACTTTAGAATGCTTTAAAACGAGAGGAAATAGAAGTTTGAGAGAGAGATTTTTGACAATAAATCAAAGGGCCCTTTGATGCTACATGATTATAATGCTATGATTCCTCTTCAATTACCATACCTACCATACTTGCAGAGAACTCTGGTGCAACAATAAACTACAAATCTCAGGAAGCCTCATTGAGCCTTGGCAATTAAAGTGGTGTCAGACTAGATTACTTCTGAAGTGTAGATGAAGTGATTTTTAGGTTGAAGTCCTTGCAGGTGGAAATGGCAAAGCAAGATTAGAAATAGAAACTGCTGAACTGAATTATATTCACAAATTCCAATGCATTAGCAGAGAGAGAAACAAAGATAATGGCTTCATGGCATTCTACATATATTAATACAACAGTCCTCATTCCTGTACATATAACAAAGAAATCATGCCAGAGAGAATGTTGAACCCAAGGAAGCAGATTTATTGCTTTCACCTATCAACAGAAATTGACCAATGTTAAGATCTGAAAGACCTGTATCACCTTAGCCAGCATTTTGAAAATTTAGGGTGAGGGCCATGACTTGCATCTTTCTGAATCTTATTACATTCCATCCCACTCCCCCAACTGTATAAATATAAATATGCCTTATACCTGACATGTTAATAAGACACAATAGTGTATCCAAAGAAGTGGGTTTATATCCACAAAAGCTCATGCTAAAATAAAAACCAATTAATCTTAAAGGTGCTGCCACGTTTCCTTTCCTCCTTTCCCCTTTTGCACCTCCTTTTCATAAGAAAAAAGACACACTTTTTAAACAACCCCCCCCCCCCAATATATTTCCAAAACAAGGAAATGGAAAAGTTACCTTTTTAAATGGCAGTTCCCAGAACTCACAGTCATTGTGGAGACTTGGCAAGGAATTCTGAGAGTTGTAGTTCAAAAAATAAGCTTCTCCAGGTTCTGCATTAGTGATGAAGGAAACAAAATCATTGATTTAAGCCTCATTTGGAAATATACTGTGAGGCTTCTGATAGGTAAGGGAAAGTTACTCTGCACATTCTCAGTAAGGTTAAACTCATATGGCTTCATATGTCCCGAACTAAACTTTAATCATTTGAAGCAGATGCCAAGGAACAATATCACAAAAATATATTATGGCCTTGATGAGCCAGCATGGTGTAGTGGTTTGAGCATTGGACTACAACTCTGGAGACCAGGGTTTGAATCCTGCCTTAGCTACGGAAATTTGCTACATGACTTGAGCACTTCAGGGGAAGGCAATGGATCACCATAAGTCAGAAACAACTCAAGTATGCATGCCTGGATGTATTGCTACATTACCATGAATGCTTGCACTGGAATGAAAGTGTCGTGCAATGGGCCCTTGGTATCTGCTGGGGTTTGGCTCCAGGACCCCTTGGGGATACCAAAATCTGTGAATACTCAAGTCCTAATGGGGCTTTCTAGATTGGCAGGAAGGTGTGACATGAAGTTGCCTTTTCCTTAATGCTTAGCAGCTGCACCACAACCTTTAGATGGAGCTGCGCTGTTCCGCAGTTTTTAAAAAAGAAGCTGGGAAAACCAGCACCTTTTTAAAGGTGCTTCTTCTCCCCTAAAACGCAAAAAAAGCATTTTCGTGGCACACTTTCCCTTTTTCTCATCTAAAGGCTAGAGTTTCATGCAGCCATGAACACACTTCTTTTTGCCAATCTAGAATAGGCCTAGAATATTAAAAAGATGTCCTTATATAAAATGGCAAAATCAAGGTTTGCTTTTTGGAATTTTTGTTGGTGTTGGAATATTTCCAAACCATGGATGGTTGAATCCATGAATGCAGAATCCATGGACACTGAGGGCTGACTGTATTTCCCATTCACTCCACCTTTACAGTACCTCCAACCCAAGTGGATTTGTCACACATATTTTACAAGGATGTGTTCCTATATAGCATATATGAGTTTGCTAAAAACAGATCTTCTTGGTTGCACTTGAAATCTTTTCTGCTCCTGCTTGTTTGCAATTATTTTTACTTCATTTCTCTCTCACCACCTTCCATCCTCCTGGCTCATTTCCTGTAATCCCTGCACCTTTGGTTTTTTTTTTTCTCTAGCCAGATTAGAAAGACAGTTAATGCTGCTTTTTTATTAATAAAAATCCCCTGAACTCTCTTGCCAATTGGCTGAACAGCCGAGGATGTGGAAAGTACATATCCAATTAGATTTTCATTGAGATTCCCATCTGGCTAAAGTATCAAAGGTCAGCTGAAAATTGAAAAAGCACACATGGTCATTCATGCTGTTTTATACAGAGCACAGAGTGTACTCCACAGGAGATGCCTTCTCTTTAAACACAGGCAAAATCTCCTCTAAAATATAAAGGTTGAAGATGGCTCTTTAAAAGAAAAGGACAAAATTCAGCCTGCTCAACATGAAAAGACAGCAATCAATCACCCTCTATTTGCAAGCCGAGCCAAGTTCTAAGCCTTTCCATCTAAAGGAGGAAGATCTGTTTTTATTTTAAAAATTAAAGTAGAGGACATGTATTTAAAAATTCTCTATTGCTTCTCTGGGATGGATTTTTCAAAATGTGCACTAAGGGGTGCCTAAAGGATGAAGATTGGATGCAAGATCATCAACAGAAACCACTTTGTAATAGCATAGAAACCACTAACAGCATGCATGTGTCTTCTGTCACTAGCAAAGGGCAAAGACAAGAGTTCAAACAACTTTTAAAAGTATGAATTGTGGAATTGTTGCTGAGATGAAGAAACTGCTGAAAAATTATGGATTATGAAATTTTTAACTCCCAGCCCCCTTCCTCACATTTGAACTCAGTTCTGTGCTGCAACTAAAACCGGTGTTCACTCTAAAGACATCTTCTTTAAATTGCAGATTCTGTTTTAATGTTCCAGACTCCACCCATCATTCTCTCCCCACTTCTACCCAGTTCTTCAAACCATTTTGGAGAAAGAATTCTATAATTCATTGGGTTAAAGGGATCATCGGCTGGTTTCATGGGATGTACTGCCAACATTTTGGAAACATTTATTTTATTTTTCTTTATTGGAGTGAATACAAGTACAGTGGTTAAGAAATATTTCCTTTCCTCTGGTTCCTGGCAAAAGTTGCAGTAAGTGGCTACAAGCTGAGGCAGGAGAGGCACGGATATACAAGGGTACACAAATAACATTCCAGTATTTTAGTCAAGAAATAAATACGTGAACTATTAAATCTTCTTGGGATGGGATTTACTGATTGCCTGTCTATGACACGAGGTGTGGTGTTCATTCACAACTGGGGGTGTGCAAGGTTATTTTTCCTGTGCTTATGGTTGCCATGCCTCCCAAGCTAAAATTTAGGAAGGATTAGCACTGTAAAAAATATTCTGGCTATAGCAAATACTATTTATGCACAGGTTAAATTCCAGTAATGACCACAATCTTGCTTACTCTCTCAGTTTCTTTTATCTGCGGCTGCATCCACACTGCAGAATTAATGCAGTTTGACACTGCTTTAACTGCCATGGCTTCATCCTATGGAATCCTGGGATTTGTAGTTTGTTGCGACACCAGATCTCTCTGTCTCCTTAAACTACAAATCCCATAGCATGTAGCCATGACAGTTAAAATGGTATAAAATTGCATTAATTTTGCAATGCAGATACAGCCACCATGTTCCTTCCTCCCATTTTCGTAGTATATTTGATTCTTTAAATGTCTGCAAATACAGTCCACACAGTACAGTGACACTGCCTGATTCTGTGTCCCCAATTTTCCTTCACTACCACCCCCAAAATTTCTAGCATTTGAGAGAGTGAGACATTGAAAATGGTTCCCAGATATTTGTATTGTTTGCATTCCCCTGGTAAATCTTTACCTACCCCCACTTCTTTGGTGGGGGGGGGGGTGCCAAAAAATTGTATTTTTCAAAATGCCCAATTGAATGGTGGAAATATAAGGATTTCTTTGGGGAGCAGAATTATTATTTCTCCCCCCCCCCATCTGTAAATAATCTGATTTGGGATTACAGACAGGGGTACCATTTTGATTTTTGCTATGAAAGAGATTTCAAGGATGAGCCAAAATATTTATTACAGGATCATCCATGGCATGATATTTCCAGTTTCTTTGTAAGATTATGAAAGCTAGACAATGAAGAAGGTAGGCAGGAAGAACATTATCTGCTTTTGAAATGTGGTGCTGGAAAAGAGTTATGTAGATACACGGATTATCAGAAAGACAAACAAAGACTTCCAAGAGAAAATCAAGTCTAAATTCTCCAAACTGAATAAAGCGTGGCTGTGATACTTTGGCCACATCATGAAATGACATAAATCATTGGAAAAGATGACAATGGAACTGGAAGGCAGTTGGAAAAAAAGGAAGACTTCAATACAGACAAATTGAATGCAACCCAGAGTTAGAAAAGTCTGAACAGGAATATTGGTGACTGAGGCTCTTGTAGGCTCTCATTCATAGGGCTATCATAACTCAAAGTAAGTGTGATGGCAAATAAAAACTATAAATGAAGAATCCACTTCTTTCTGAGAACCTTATCACATTACAAAAGTAAGTTGATACACAGCAATAAAAAATGGCTTTCTGTTTACCTCTTGCATGACCACGAAGCACTTCTCTTCTTTTCCCAAGGGAGATATTCCTAAACGTGTGCCTTTCGTCATGCTGGAAAAAAACAATGTTTTTGGCAAAAGGCATACTTTCATCTTTTCCAATGATCCATTTCCCTCTGGAGGGTGAATGGAAATGCTACAACATCATGCAGAGAGGTAAGCAGAAAGCTGCTTCTATCTAGTTGCAGCTCAGCTTACTTTTGCTTAGAAAACAGATTTTTGCACAGACATGTCTTTCCCCCACATAATGGTCCCTTTGGGATTGCTGAATACAGGGAGAATGTTACACAGGAATAATCTTTTTTCCTCTTCCAGTGGAGAAGAAACTGCCTTCTTCTTGCATTTCTCCTTGAGGATTTACTACCCTAGAATCTATTTTGTACTGCAAAAAGACACAGAGAGGTGGTCCATTGTAGATCTGGATCCACCAATAAACCAATGAAATAGAATCAATTTCTTTAAAATTGTGGCTTATATTTTAAGAAATGCATTGGGTATTGGGGGTGACTTTTAACCAGTCAGCATTTAGTTGAGGGAACCAATTCAGAGACATATTGAAGAGAGACAATGAAGCACTTCATAGGGGTGAAATCTCTTTCATGAACCATGTGAGTATCATGAGGATGTAAATATTGCCTGTAGTCATGGCTACAGTGTCAACTTGTTTTGCAGAACAAAAAAAGTATCTTTCTTACTTATTCCTCCCATATTTAAGCTTTGATTATCTCTTGTCATACAGTCAGAAGCCAGGACTCAAGTTGTGTGATTGAGTTTAGACTTTTCTCAAATATTCTGTAGGATCAGATAAAGAGCAAGAGCATCTAATAAGGGCAACAGAACATTGGAGTTCATTTAGATGCTGATCCTTTCACCATGCTTGTGTTCCTCCACAGACCTTTTGCATGTTCATGAAAGGATTGATCAAAGATATGACCATAAGATAATATGTCCAAACTGAAAGCAAATCTGTTATAAAGAGGCAACTGCAGCTGCGGTCACTGCCACCAGCAATAGCAATAGCAGTACCTTTCTATACCACTTATCAGTGCAATTAAGCAGTTCCTAAGTGGTTTACAAAGTAAGCTAATTGACCCCAACAAGCTGAGTACTCATTTTAGCGACCTTGGAAGGATGCTAGACTGAGTCAGCCCTGAGCCCCTGGCTGGTATTGAACTCACAACCTTGTGGTTTTGTGAGTTGCTGCAGTACAGGCATTTAACCATTGTGCCACCATGCATGGGAATTCTGTTCCTGACAGGGTTTATGTTTCAAACAGCACAATTTATTAGAATTCCCAACATTCACAAACAGAAGAAACTGAAACTGACTGAGATTTGTCCGTCTCCACTTGGGATGGGTAGGTTCCTATTCTTCACAAAGTGGCAAGGGCCTGAGAATTAATTGCAAAAAAAACAAAAACAAAAACCATGCCTCAATAATTTGCATATCTGTGAGGTTACAGGGTAAATAAGAGTAATAAAATATACACAGAACAAAATGAGGTTGTTATTATATAGGTCACCTTGAGTCCCAATTCTAAAGAAAGCTGGGATACAGAAAGGTGGAGGAGAAGGGAGGGGAAGAGGAAGAGGATGACTTGATGAGGTGACTCCCATGACTGGGAAATAATAATTGAAGGATATAATCTAGAAAAGGAGAGGGAGTAGAAATATATGGCAAAGACAATTTCATGTCTATAGAAATCCACACAAGTGATCAGACTAGACCAGTTAAGAGTGTTTGGGTAAAGATAAACAGAGAAAGAACTGGAAGGAGTTTAGTTCAGGCCACCAAACCTAGACAAAGTGGTACATAAAGCTTTTCTGAAAATAAAATCTCGGAAATTTCCAAGAACCAAGAACTGGTAGTTATGGGAGACTTCAATTATACTGATAGCTGCTGCAAGACTAATCCTGCTAAGCATAGACTCCTCAACAAAATTCTGATGTGCCTTGCAGTTAATTTCCTCTTTCAAAAGGTGGAGAAAGGAACAAGGGGACCAGCAATCCTGAATCCTGTTGATCCTAGCCAACAGCGCAGAGTTGGTCATTGGAATCAAAACTTTAGGAGGAAGTGACCATATAGTGCTAGAATATGTGATTGTGAGACATATCAAAGAAGAGTGTAGCCAAATATGAACCTTGAGTTTCAGGAAGGATGATTTCACCAAGTTCAGTGACATAATGGGAAGAATCCTATGGCTAAAGAGCCTAAAGAGGCTAAAAGAATTTCATTAACAAGGAGTTGCTAAAAACAATCACAAACAATTCTATGGAGGAAGAAAAATGGGAAACGTCTGAAAAAGCCCATATGGCTGTGCAGCAAACTTGAAAGGGAAGTGATAAAGAATTGAAGGAAGGACCAGTCACCAAGGAAGAATGCAGATGCCTGGCCCAAATTGTAGGAATAGTGTAAGGAAAGATAAAGCTCAAAATGGACTAAGCCTGGCTAGGCAAGCAAAGGCAACAAAAATCTTCATTTCAAATATATTCAAATCAAATGTTAAAGGAAATAGAGCTCAGAGTGCTCATCAATGGCTGTGCTTCATATTGGAAGGAAATCTCAAGTAGACTGCCTCAAGGTTCTGTCTTGGGGCCAACACTTTTCAATATTTCCATCAGTGATTTAGACTATGAGGTGGAGGGACTCCTTATCAAATGTGCAGATGATACAAAACTCGGAGGGGTGGCTAACACATTGGAAGATAGAAATAGAATTCAAAAGGACCTGGATCAACTAGATAACTGAGCTGAAATTAATAAAATGAAATTCAACAGAGATAAATGAAAAATTCTACATTTTGGCCACACACACCAAATGCACAGGTATAAGATGTGGGATACTTGGCTCAGCAGTACTACATGTGAACAGGAACTTGGGATTATTGTTGATCATAAGTTGCATATCAGCTAGCAGTGTGATACTGCAACAAAGAAATCAAATGCTGTTTTAGCCTGCATTAATAGAAGCACAGTTTCCAAGTGGAGGGAGGTAATAGTCACACTGTATTCTGTGCTAGCCGGGCTTCATCTAGTGTACTCTTTAAGACATGTTTGAGTGGGTTCAGAGAAGAGGAAAAGCATGACAAAAGGTATGGAGAACAAAACATATGAGAAAAGGTTGAAGGAGCTGGACATGTTTAACTAAGAGGTGACATGACTGCACTTTTTAAATACCTCAAGGGCCATCACAGAGAGAGGGTGCTGGCCTGTTTTGAGCTGGGCATGTTTAACTAAGAGGTGACATGACTGCACTTTTTAAATACCTCAAGGGCCATCACAGAGAGAGGGTGCTGGCCTGTTTTGAGCTGGGCATGTTTAACTAAGAGGTGACATGACTGCACTTTTTAAATACCTCAAGGGCCATAACAGAGAGAGGGTGCTGGCCTGTTTTTTGCTGTCTCTGCAGGTCTAAGCTACAGGAAGTTTTTTTTTTTAAATGAACATTAGACAGTCACTTCTCATCACCTCTTGACAGTGAAAGTGGTTTGACAATGGAACCATTTACCTAGAGAAGTGAAGGGTCTCTTTCTATGGATGTCTTGAAAAAGAGGATGGACAGCTACCTGATTGGGTTGCTTTAGATGGAGATCCTGCACTGAGGCCCCTTCCAACTCTATGATATGAGGAGGAGGAGAGGGGGGGGGCAAAGATTGCATCTTTTCTCCTCATAATTCATAGATGCACATGAAGAAACATAGATCTGAATGTGTGGGACTACACACAGGATAAATTGTTTTTAAAAAGAAGGCAGTTGTGAGTATGCACAAAGTATTTCTGGCACCCTGTATGACTGACCAGTCACAAACAATCACACACACATGGTGCCAGGTTAGTGGTTGTTGGGTTTTTGTTTTTTGTTTTTGTTTTACTATTACCAGGGCAGCATCAAGCTAGGAGTGTATGGTCTCTTCTCATCAAACAGCTTATGCACATGGAGAATAATACTATCTAAAATCAGATAAGGTTAGTCCATCACATGGTGTTGGATACAATTTCTAGAAGTCTTACCCAGCACAGTCAATAATGAGGAATACTGGGTGGGAGTGGAGTGGGGAAACAGTTCAGCAACATTTGGAGGGGCGCAAGATTCCATCCTGTCTTAAATTGAAGTTTTTGTTTAACCTGTTTGTGGACCTAGATGAATATGCATGAGGATTGTTGTTGTTTCTTTCCCTTAAGCTGGCTTCAAATTATGGTGAGGCTATGAATGAAAGACCCCCAAAAGCCTAAACCATCAATTGTTCAGTTCTTGCAAACCTCTTTATTGTCCCTCCATCTCTAAAATGGCCTTCCCCTTCTTTTCCCATCTTCTACTTTATTGAGCATTATAATATGTTCAGTTCATGCAAATCGCTTTATTGTCCCTCCATCTCTGAAATGGTCTTCCTCTTCTTTTCCCATCTTCGACATTATTGAGCGTTATAGTATTTTCCAATGTGTCATATTGTTTCATAATTGCTGACATCTTTCCCATCTTCGACATTATTGAGCGTTATAGTATTTTCCAATGTGTCATATTGTTTCATAATTGCTGACATCCTGTTAGTGACTCAGGTATGTGTAATTATGGTTCTATACCTAATTTTTTGGGTCAGTATGGAGGTTAGCTATGGGCACATAGCCAGAAGCTTCTTTTATTCCTCTTCCCTACTCCCCACAAACCTTGGAATAATCATTGGAACAGGCTGTTGAAATGAAACAGGGATTCCTGAGGGTGGTGACTGAGGATGTGGAACTCTTATGGTAAATGCAGTCATGTAGGATCTCAGCCAATATGTCCAAAATAGCATGGCCTCAGTTTAGTCATTTTGGCTTCTAGTGTGAGTTCATGCCTGATTTATTCTGTAATCCATTTATTTGTCTTTTTAAAGGTCAATTTTATCTGTAAAAGTTTTCTCCAGCACCACATTTCAAATGAGTTGATCTTCTTTCTGTCCACTTTCTTCACTGTCCAGTTTTTGCAACCAGACATAGAAACTGGAAATACTACGACATGGATAATTCTGACTTTGGTTCTTAGTGATACATCATAAAACTACTGAAGGTACTGAATCTATTTATGGATAGTTTTTAGTACCTTGGACAGCTACTTTAACGTTCTCATTGAAATCCAGAACACATTCACCACATAGGATGGAAAGAATCTTTAAAAATATTTACAGAATATTCACAGAATGGTAAAAACTAACAAAGATGGGTTTTGAGTGTTGAGAAACTCTCATGCGAGGAACCCTGGGTTGATTAAAATCTTTTCAGTTTGTAACTTGTTCTGCACAAAATTAGCATGTGACTGTTTTGCACCAAACATTTTCTGAACCAAAATAATATTTTAATGGAACAATATTATTGCCTCATAGAAAATGTTGTTTCTTTTGCAGAAAAAAAATTGTAATTGGGAATTTCTTTTACACAAAATTTGTTCATGGTTTTGTGTGTGTGTGCGTAGAAAACAAAATTTTCTGCTCAGGAAACATCAGAGTTTGACAGACCGCCCAAAAAGGGTGGCCCGGAGCCCCCTCTTTTTCCTCCGCATCGTTGCCTCAGCAGCCCAAACGGAGCAACGACAGTGCTCAGGAAAAAAGGAGCACAGCAAAGCAGCTCCTTTTAGTGTCACAGCTGCAATGCCACAAGACCCACAGGGCCCCACAGTGACATCTCAGGTGTGCCACACCATTTGGATGTGGCACATCTGTGATGTCATTGCTGCGTGCACCGTCTGTATGGCATTGCATTGCACAGTGATGATGCCCTGGCCACATGCTAGAGTTGCAGGGCATGTAGTCACTCTGCCAAAGGGCAATCCTAGCATGGTGCCAGGATGCCCCAAACTGCCCGTCTGTATCGGGCTATCATTTTCCTTGCAAGAAATAAGATTTTTGCATAGATCTGTGCCAAAAATGCTGTTTATTTTGCAGAGGAAAATGTGTGAATTTTGTACAAAATATGTCCTGAATTGTGAATTGACTACAAAAACTGTAACTTTCTAATGTCTAATTAACAAATTGTAAGCCACTCTGATGGCCTTGGCTGAAGAGTGGGATATAAATGAAACATTATTATTATTATTATTATTATTATTATTTCTCATAAAGGGTAAAGCATTGTTAAAGCTATTCATTGTATCTGCACTGCAGAAATCATCCAGGTTGATACCACTTCAACTGTTATGGCTCAATGCTATGTATTTCTGGGAATTGTAGTTTTGTGAGACATTCTGTCAGAGGGCTCTGGTGACACAACAAACTACAATTTCCACAATTCCATAGCATTGAGCCATGGCAGTTAAAGTGGTGTCAAACTGGATTATTTCTGCAGTGTGGATGCAACCTTAGTGAAGAATGGCATTCCTATTCACCATCACACTAGGTTCTACCAGATGCCACTGCTCTGTACACATACTCACACAGTTTTCTTCTGATTTTTTGACTACAGCCTCCATCTTGGTTAATGTGTGAGCCAACACATTAAAATTCTTTAACTAATTTAATGTCTTCATCACCCACTTTAAAGTTACATAAATCATCTGTGGAGATTATTTTTCTTTTCTTAATAGTCAACTGTAACTCTGTTTTTCCTTCATAGAAGGTTCATAGTCAATGCCCGAGGATAGTGATTCCTCAGCCCATTTGAAATCTTTTCTAGTCCTGGATTTCCCTGGCAAGTAACATGTTTTTTCTCTTCTTTATAAAAATACAGGTAGTTCTAAATATCTTGTTGCTGTTGAGCCTTCCCTCTCATTTGCCACCAGAGGAGCACAGTTTGCAATAGAGTTCAAAAGAAAGAAAGTGCCCAGTGGGTAAGAGGACAGGGACGGGAGTGTGGTCCCTCTTCTTAAACAGAACAGACATGGTGATCGCTGATGACAAAGAGGCACAGTGTGTGTGTTTGTGTATGTCACTACAAAGGGCTGCTTGTGTCCAAGAAGAACATGTGGGCAGATGCCCGAGTTTGAGCATGACAGGCCTGTTAGTTAATCTACTTTTTGTACTCTAATCAGGAACATTTATTTATCCTTCTCTCTTTCATTCCCCAAAGCTGAGTGCCAACAAGACAAAGAGAAATCCTTTGGCTTCTTCTGCTGCCACTAATCAGCTGTGAAGGGACAACAGGCACCGTTGTTTTCTTTTCTTTTCAATGGAAATACAAGATTTCCACATCCAAGGAATGGGTTGAAAAATCCCATTGATTTCAGTGGCAATTGCAGGTGCCCTGGACTTCTCACAGAAAAAAGAAAACAAAACTTCTTCCTCAGCTATTATTACTGCATTTTCCAAAAACAGTTCAAAGTACATGAAATCAATCAGGTTAGTTTAATGAGCAACCCTTTTATCCGCCCATATGCATTTAAGGAAACCATGAGATTCCTGGCACTCCTTTTAGCAGCTGCCAAGCTCTGTATTAACAGGTATTATAGGCCAAGGGAGTCTTGGTAATAAAGGACTCTTTCTTGCATTCTAGCCAAAATATGGCCTGGGTTTTTTATATTAAAAAATCTGAATTCTTGCATACTGAAAACAGAATTTTATGTCAGCGAAAGGGAAGACAAGTAGGTGGCAGACACAGGACAAGTTGGTCTATGTTGGCTCACAAATTGGCTGTATGTTTCTATTGCCACCTGTGAGTTTCAGCTTCTGGCACATCACCTCAAATGCTATTTTCCTGAGCTATTTGTTTTGAAGTAGCTGCCAATATCCTGGTAAGTATTTGCAAATCTATCAGTGCTCTGTAATATTTTGATTGCTTCTGTGTCATAGCTTGGATTATAGCAAAGGTTTGATTGTTTCACTGATATAATGCCCATAGCCTGAGAAGAAGAAAAGGTAATTTTGTACTATGAAAATGCCAGATGGATATGTGAGTAGTTTTGGTTATATATGGAAATGCAGATAGTAATCTTAATATGAATTTACTGCACATACTTTTCTTCATTATGGGGCTCATAATTTTGCATTCAACAACTGATCCTGTATTATGGTGCTCACTTAAAGGTGTACATGGGTAAAAATGATAACTTTTGTTGTAAAGAATGCATTTTTCTCAAAAATGTCTTTTCTGGGACATTATAATCATGCATGATTATTTTGCTTTTATATTTACACATGGATTTACTTCTGAAGAAAATGTGACATTTGAAGCAAAATTTATCTGAGACTGTGAGTTTTTAATCCCACCTGGAGTTTATTACACAGCCATTATACAAAATGGTTATATAATGAACTCCATGTGGGATTTAAAAAGAAGTTTTGGTGCAGAAATAATTTGTTTTAATTATTTTAACAAATAGAAAGGGACATGCAAATTTTCTGTGCTAGGGAAACAAACCTTCTGCTGGTCTCCAAAATACTGGAAAATCTTGTAAAACCTACTTTTTAAGAAAGAAAGGAATATGGCCAATATCCTACATCAGATACTTAGTTTCAAATGCATAGCTGAATAATGTCTCCAGGCTTGTCCCTCTACATCTATCTTAATGGCTCGCAGTCATGTTGAACAACAGAGGGCTGTTCTGCTGCCACAGGAGGTTAATGTTTCTGCTCTGTCCAGCCAGGAAGCCTCACTTGTTGTCCTAAGGGCCGCTAAACAGAACTCCTTTGCTTGATGCAGCTGCTAGCTGTTAAAGTTGGCTTATGGGGAATACTTTCTTGAAAGGTTCTTAAAAACCCAGATTTCAATCCCTACAGAATTCATCTCAGTTTTTGGTACTGGGTCTTTCAAGAGGCTATTTATCTTTAATAGTTATGTGGCAAGCAAGTAAAACATTTTGTTTGGATTGTGTTTGATTAAGACATACCAATTTTACAGATTTCTTCATAAACCAGATGGAAAGAATTTTTGATTAAAAGTTTTGAATGTGAGCAAAACTGACCCTGAATCTTTGGACTTTATCACACAGGAAGCTTACTGTGAGTAAATCACTAGGAAATCATCAGAAATTGTGAAAGAAGCGTGATTGGGGTTCACGCCCCACATGCTTCTCCCATCAGTAAATCATCATGGAGGCATTGAGGCTCGCTTCTGCCCTGAGTAAACCATCCTTGGAACCATCATTTGGCTCTTCCATTATTGCCAAATGGTGGATCCATGACAGTTTACTGATGGGAGAAGCGAGCCTCAATGCCTCCATAATGATTTACTGATGGGAGAAGTGAGTGGGGGTGTGGACCCTGATTATGATTCTTTCATGATTTCTGATGATTTCATGGCAATTTACTCACAGTAAGCCTCCCATGTTATAAAGTCCATGGTAGTAATCTGTAAGGAGCAATATATTATCTTCCAAGTCAAATTATTGACAGTTCTAGTCCACTGTTGCCTAGGAGTGGGCAATTGCACGGTTTGGCCAATTTCCCATCTAGACACCCCTTGTTAGCCACTCCTTGTCTCAGTCCCAAATACCTCCATTTTCCTCATCAATCCAACTCAAAATAGATGTCATATCACTTCCTGACACTATTTTGAGAGGGACTGCAGATGAAAACAGAAGTATGTGGGATTAGTATGACACTCTGGGGAAGCTCTCTTTCTGTGTACTGTCTTGACAAGTTGGCTTCTACAGTAGTGATGGTACTGGAACATTGTATTGGAGCAGATGCAGAACAGTTGTTCCTGATCTATTACTGTGTGACCTAAAAATGAGCCCAAGCAAATGCTCATTCCCCTCCCTTCATGCTCACTTGCAGGAAGGCTTTCCTTGTAGTGTCAGTATAAGTAAACAGGAATCATATGGCGGCTTGCTTTCTGGTCAATATAACGGTGCTACTGTTTTTGCTTCTGCTTAGAAGCCTAACAACTGTGGGGAATGAGAAGTGACAGCATAGATTACCAAGAGCACCTGCCCAGTCCTCCCCAAAATCTAGAGCTGGGCTTGATGCTAACCATATACTTTACCACCAAACTAATACTGCTGGTCAAGATCAAGAAACCCTAGAACAGTGGTTCCCTAACTTTGGTCTTCAAGTTGTTTTGAATTTCAGTTCCCAGAAACCTCAACCAACTTGGACAACAATCAGGAATTCTGATGTCCAAAAGAGGACCAAAATTTGGGAACCACTGTGCAGTTACTCTGCACTTCCAAGAAAGCCTCTGGAATACAGAATGTCTTCTACCACTCTATTTGTTCTATCAAGAACTTCTAGCACATAAAGATCATAGGGTTCTCATACCTCAATGTCTGGACTCTTCACTTTGGACCTCACAGAGAAGGTAAGAATCTCAGAGAAACAGGACAAATCTAAGTTGAACACAGTCAACACATAGACAAGATTTCCCTCTTGGTCCACCAGCATCATCATCATCATCATCATCATCATCATCTCCACCACCACCACCATCGTTACCTCCCACCCACCTTCAAAAAATTAGTAGCATTTTTAAGATTATGAAGATGGGGGGGGGGGGGGAATTAAAAATCCATAGGATGAATAAAAGAAAATGTGACAGGTGATAGTCATTAGATGCAATTTGCTGATATTAAATTGTGAAAACTTTATTTTTCCTTGCATGCTGTGAAGTAAGAAGCAGGGCAAATCTAGGTAAAACTAGTCAAGCTCATAGAAACCTTGTGGTGGGTGGTATGGGTGAAAGAGTATAACCTACAGGCTTTAGTGCTTAAAAGTTAGTCAGAACAATCAGAAATAATGTGAGGGCCAGTTAGATGGAGTTGACCATTTCAATCTGATTCAGAAAGTTTGTTTTTCTCTATTGTTTTTCTCTCTCTCTATTTTTCTCTAGGGCTCCTTCACCTTCCTCAAAATGCTGATGCTGCTAAAGATCTTTCACCTAGAGAGAAGATGAGGAAGAAGGGGGCTACAGGGCACATAAAGTTTTTGTAAAAATGAGCTTCATCCTCTGAAGCTTTGTTAACTGAGCTATGCTTGTATAATGATTGCATACTGACAGCCTCAACAGACCGGCATCAAACGCCAGCCTTGAGGCAGAGCGGGAGTGTGGCGACTGTATGCCGGTCACCCTGACGCCACCTCCACACTGCCCCCATGCCACCCTCCTGAGCAGATGGCAGGCAGCATCATACCACATCTTTGGTGCAGAGTGTGCATGTGCTGTGCCAAAGAAGTGGCGAAAAACCACCACTGTGGCTGCTAGGGTGCTCTTTCCGAGGAGCAAAAAGGAGCCACTTTTGGTGGTTTCTTTTTCCACCATGGAAAGACCAGATTGGGGCCATGGCATGTCCTGATCTAGTGAGGAAAGGGGCAGCTACAGGCCACTCCAAAGGTGTGGTCTGTTGAGCCCCTGTGATTAAAGAACTTGTCTTGCATTTATGCACCCTGGAGATGCAATAATTCAGTCAGTGGTAGAGCTCATGTGCTGCATGCAAAAAGTCCCTAGCACCTTCAGTGTGTGTGTATCTATAGCATGGAACAATGCTGCCAATCAGAACAGACAATGCTGAGTTAGGCAGACTGCTAAGACAGTCTGATTCTGCTTTAAATTTCCTATGTTCCTTTCCTAATCTAAATTAATCTCCTTGCCAATGTTTTCATGTTCCCAGTTTAACAAGAAACACTACGCACACCATACTCATTGAACAGATTATTTCTGCCTCTGCAACATGTGGAATCTGAATTTCATTTTTATTTTTTCATTCTCACCAAAGTCCTCAAAAGACACCTATTAACATCTTTCTCAACAAATATGTAAATAACTGGCCTCATCAGGAGACAAGCCAAATTCCTCACATGTACCCTGGTATCTTTACACAACAATATAATTATCTCTGGGCTCTTTGTCGTCAAGGAACTGGTCTTTCAGGATTGAAGGAATACACAGTGTTTCACTCTTGCATGAAGTTCAAAACAATGACGTTCAAGGTATTTTTCCATTCCTCCTTCTAGAGGAGTTAAATTGCAGTCCAGAGACAGCTGGAGTATTTCAGCATCTTTCTTACCAAGAATGTGCTTTTTGTCTTTTCCATTTTAATAGGAATCTTTTTTAATATAGCAGGGAGAGGGGCAATCAATTTTGACCAATTTCCACATTTTTTGTCTTTAGAAAATCAAACCAGCCTTCAATATTGTGCATTGATTTCATTGTGAATCTCTGGGCAGAGCTCTTTCTGAGATGCATAACATGATGGTAGAGCTAGCCCAGAACAAAGATGAGTATAATGACATCCTGAAGCCATTCCTAATGAAGCACTAGCAGGAGGATGCTCTGCATACTAAATTTTATCATACCTCTATCTCCTGATGTTTCCTACTATGGTGTCTGATATCCTCTACTATGCAAAAGCTTTATCACTTGACTATGTAGATACACATATATGTTATCTTCTCCATGGTAGAATCATTGTGTTCTTCACCCTCACATGCAAGGACAAATACTTTCCACATTTTTCTTTGCATTGTGGAAGAAGATTTTTGCACAGTTCTCAAGAGGTATTTGCACATTGCAAAGTCTTCTGGTGCAATTTGTGTCTGCATGTTTTTTCTGTGCAGAAACATACAAATGTGGTTTCTGCACAGGAAACTGGTTTCTACCCAAAGCACACTGTGTATTTCTGCACACACAAAATGCTCCAAAGACTTTGCAATGTGCAAAGAATCTCACTACTGCTTGGTTCTTCTTAATGCAGGTTTCCTGAGATTTGAAAAGCCTATTCTGTTTAGAAATGAACTTTCATCCAACACACACACACACACACACACTCTTAATTATTGCTAAACCAACAGGCCTGTGCAAGACTGGGTGTGGGAACACTGCTGATACAGCAGAAATTTCAACAGCTGCAACATGGTACCAAGGCCAATGTGAGGAAATATAGGTTGTGCCTAAATGCCAGTGAATTTCTAAAAAGGGAAGTCCTGAGGCTCAGGCATGCATAGAAGCCAAACTCTTTGACCTGAAGTGTCATGCTTTTTATGAGAGATGTTTAGCTGCACAGCATGCTTTCTAACTAGCGAGGGAACTGTTTCTGTATTTTGCTCAAAAGCAATATTTTCTTTATTATTTTGTAAAACAGAGCTGGCCTTAAAAGCTGGTGGGGAAAGGGGAGAAGAAATTATTTAACAATATGTTACTTCGCAGGTCTGATAGCAACAGTCCACTCTAATACCTGCCAACACCAATTAAATAATACAAACTTCAGAGGTTATACAAAACCAATACTTTAAAAATATGAATCACTCAGAGAATGGGTTAACCATTTGAATACAGTGGATATATCATTTCTATAGTAAAGAGTATCATAATAAATGCCCTGCTTTCATGTGTGCTATGGTGTTTCCACCATCACTATGGTGTTCTCAGTGATATCCGTAGGGTTTTTGCAGGCATATGTGTGTCTGTGGCCCATTTTAGATGGGCAAAAAAAGGCATTTTAAGGGCTAAAAAGCCCGCCTTTAGGGTTAGGGAGGGCGTAGCATCTACACCCTCCCTAGGCCTAAAGCGTATGGACGCCGCCATTTAAAGATGGCGGCGTCTATACGGAGGCGCCACAAAAGCATCATCACGTGTGCAGCATTTTGACACGCTGTGCACGTTGTGATGCTTTGGCTGCGCGGGAGGGCACCAATCGCACCCTTCCCGCGCTGCAAAAAAAGAGCTCCAATGCGGAGCTCTTTTTTTGCAGCGGGTCTTTGCCGCGGCCTTTAAATGGCCGCGGCAAAGACCCAGGGAGAAAGGGGCCGCGACGGCGGCCCCTTTCCCCCTTCAGCCCCGCTGAGGGAAGCGGGGTGCAGCGGGCGCCCAGAGCACCCGCTGCACCCCGCTTGGAGGCCACGGGGAACCGGCAGTTTGGGCGGTCTAAAAAGCCCCTGTATGTGTCTTCAAAATGCCTATTGAATTATGATGGTCCCATGAATTTCTTTTTTTTCTTTTTTTTTTAACTTCTTTCATTTTTTTTATTAACAAATTCAGTATTACAACAAAGTTAAGCAGTACATCAATACTTGTAGTATATAATAATAAATCTATAAGCCTGTAAGAGCATTGAATTAAACAAGATCAGCTATAAATACATTAACTCTAAGTTTTAAACAAAACTATTTAACCTTTAACTTTCTCAATAAAGAAAAATACAAACAAGTGATTATTTCTATATATATCTTAGCCGGGTTTTCTCATAAAGATTATTTTGGATATTTTGTCAGCTTTATGAGAATCTTTGTCACTGCTGACCATTCTTTGTCCCATTTATCCGTATCTTTTCTATTTAAGACTGTTGTTAATCTATCAAGTTCTTTCATATCAAATATTTTTGTATTTCCAGTCATAAGGTTTTCTTGGGCAAGGAATACTCAGACATTGTTTTGTTAGTTCCTTCCTCTAAAATATAGCACCTGGTATTAATTGGTAGTCTCCCATCCAAGTACTAACAAGGCCTGATCATGCTTAGCTTCCAGGATCTAATGACATATGTAACATAGTACTATTGTGTCTTAACATGAGCACAAAGATGCATGGTTGGAGATACCATACATCCATGTGCTAAGTTTTTCTAAGTTGAACATTAAACACAGTTTTTAGTAGCTATTTATGACCCATTTGAATCAGAAATGGTTGCATATTTTATCAACTTTGATATCGCATCCTTCCATCTGGTACCCAAGCAGAAAGAAGCATCTTCATATAATATGTATCCCCCTGCTTCCTGTCAAGATTTGCTCCAGGCTCACAAGGAAGAATAAATTTCTTATCTTAATGGCTGGAAGGATCATGCTTCCTGAAAGGTTTAGAAAATTACTCATAATTTTCTAGATTGGTGAAGGATATCTGTATATGTGTCTGGAACTAAGCTGTGATTTAAGTGTTTGCATTTGAATTTTCTCTGCAGGTGTTTGCTGTTATTGCTATAAATGATCATGATCATCCTTACCTTAGTGGTATGTGAGCTATTGCCACAAGTATCCTTCACAAAATTATCCACAAACATTGAAAGATCTGTTCACATCCATGGTATTCACATCCAGGCTTAGTAAGGCCCAAAGCAGATGGGCCAAAAGAAGTGGCTTCTGGCAGTTTAGGGGGTGTGGTGTGCAGATGACACATGCTCCCAAAGAAGGAGAGGTAGAAGGAGAGGATGTGCAGGATGTGCAGGTGGTGTGCAGATGACACATGCTCCCAAAGAAGGAGAGGTAGAAGGAGAAATATCTCACATTTTTTGAGATATTTAGTCTTTCTCAAAGAGCTCTGTTGTCACAACAAACTGCAAATCCCAGAATCCCATGGCATTGCACCATGGCAGTTGAGGTGGTGTCAACCTGGATTGTTTCTGCAGTACGGATGCAGCCTAAGAGGTGTAATTGGATCTGTGATGTTTATGCTACTTAACTGATTCCACATAACAAAGATGTGGTGAATGACAACATGGCTGTCAATGGGAAAATGCTTCTCTCCCCAACAAATCAAAAGAAATAAACAGATACAGATGGGTAAACTAAAGGCCATTTTATTAACAAAAATTATCTCCCACACTACATGGTGAAGAGTGTGCTGAAGCAGGTGGTAGATAGTTCCTTTATTTGCATCACTCTCAAGCATTTGCAAGTGTGCTTTATTTTAATGGCTACTTTTGTATCTTTTTAACTGTATTGTTGGATTTTTTTAAATTTGTAAGCCACTTTGTATCCCAGTTTTGGGGAAAAGTGGGATAATAATAATAATAATAATAATAATAATAGCCGGTGGCTCATTTGGGATTGTGACAGCGACCCGCTTTGAGAGCAGGCTGTGTGGTTACTGCAGTCCTGGGCCAATCGCAGCCTGATTATGGCTGAAATGGCCAGAAGCCACTTCTAGCTGCCTGACTGCTTTGCTCCAAAGTCAGATAGTCAGCTGCTGAATGTATATTATGCTTTCCTTTTCAAATTAGTGCTCAAGGCAGCTAATAATAAGCAGGATCCCGTTGGTAATCTATACTGTCATAACCTTCTGGGTGATCTTGGCCAAGTCACATGTTGTCAGCTTCAGGGAAAGGCAATGGCAAACCTCCTCTAAACAAATCTTAAGAAGAAAACCCCATGATAAGGTTGCCTTAGGGTTGCCATAATTTGAAAACAACTTGAAGGCATACAACAACAACAACAACAACAACAACAACAACAACAGCAACATCCCTAGTGATCCTAGTGTGAGTGCTTTCTAAAATATTGTAGAAGGAAATCTCCTGTACATCCTTGCACAATCTGTTTGTCCCAGGTGTATATTGGCTGCCAGGATGTTGCAAGTATGTTGGATGTTGCATGTTTTTACAGTTGGCTGTCCATATCAATGGATTCTGAATGAAGAATTTGACCATCCACTTGAAATTTTTTGGAATTAAAAAAAATCCAAAAAGCAAACCTTGATTTTGCCATTTCATGTAATGGAAACCATTCTGCTACCCAATTGTATATAAAGGGAATTTAAGAATCTGTGGATTTTAGTATTCACGGGGGGGGGGGGGGGGTCTGGAACAAGCACACAAAGGCACTTGTATTGCAACTAGAAGTATTTCTAAAGGCAATCAGAGGACAGAACTGCACCCAGGAGCTGTCAGGGTATGATGATCCATCCAGGAAAGGATGCACCTATGGCAGCATATGAATGCTAATGGAGATTTATGCTGTGCCAGTTTTCAAACAGAATCTTGGCCACTAACATGGAAATAAACTCAAATTAGAATTAAAACACAAAAACTCATCAATTAAAACACATCCTTATTTTTTCTTAAGTCAAAAGAAAAAGCATCAAGAAAAAAGAATAAAACATTACATGTTGGATTAAAACATGTATTAGCAACACCTCTGCTTAGATGCTAAAACTTTTTGTTATTAATAAAAATCCACATGAGGGCTATAACCCAGCTCCAGTTTAACTCTGTTAATATTGCATACAGTCTTTTCAAAATGAACTCAAATTAGTTTTGAAAGCCACCCAAAGTCACATTGGTATAAATGAGCATTTCTTCTATGACCACATGTTCAATGAATCAGATTATTTTGGCCCACACAATCATACAATCCCATCTTGGGAGAAAAGTGGGATATAAACACAATAAACCAACCAACCAACCAACAAATAAATAAATGACACAAGTGAAACAGCTGCACTTTTTTTTCTTCCCAGAATGCATACCAATATACGTATGTCCATATCAACCAATAGCCTTTCCTGTTTTCCTGTCAATCTTACCACTCACCTGCACTCTCCCATCCCATCCCATTCCTTCCTTCTGCCTGAGTGAGTGAGAAAGAGAACATTAAGCTTTCAATGTAGTGAGGTTTTCCACCTTTAAAATGCTTGTCCAGCTGCAGCAACCAAAGATTTGACCACTTATTTCACTGGCATTTCCAAAGTCCCTATTAAAAATAGCATAAGGCAGCAACCCCTAACCCTCACAGCTGTGCCCCTAACCCTCACAAATGTGGAGGGACAACTGTAGTTAATAAAATAATAAATCTTTAATAAAATATAACACACATGCCCTAGCAAGCAGAGAATCTTACGACCTTCAAATATGTGAGAATGTGGATACACATGCAAATGCCTTTGCATACACACACTGAATGTAAACGACTTTAGAAGTGTGACTGTGTGAATTTCCCTTGAGTTTAATAAAATGTCACACATACATACCATGAACTGAAGCTTAGGCCTTTGGCTATGCAAACATGCAGTTACCTGAATGCACACATTGAAAGAAAAACGAAAAATGCAAAATCACGGTTGACGGTTGATGATGCCAAGGTAGCTACCCACCAATATGTATCACCATCTTCTCACCCCAACCACCCCAATTCCACCCTGATCTGGATTGAAGTTCAGGGCATATATTTATAAAAAAACACTTTTTTAAAAAAAAATGTGGAGTAAAAAGCTTTTTTAAAAAAATGCTTTAAAGTCACCAAAAAAGAAGTGCATTCACTTTGAATACCAAGGAACATTGTGTGTTCAAACAGGATCAAGTAAGTACAAATTATTTTGCAGGTGTGGAGTCATCCTTAGATGATGTTGAAAAAGAAGCTGACAGTTGCCTGTTGGGGGTCATGTACTGAACAGGGATTGAAATCAATGGCCCTTGAGGCCTTTTCCATGATCCAGTGTCTTCTGGATCACCCCTGCTGAAATGCTAAGTTCAATCCATCAAGTTTGATCAATCATAATTTTTTGTGGGGGGGGGGGGGTTGGGGGGGGCTATGAAGCTGTGTTCTAGAAAAGTTTATTCTTGATGTTTCAGTAGCAGCTGTGGTTGGCATTTTTAGAGAATGCTGGCATGGATGCCCCCCCCCCCAAAAAAAAACTATGATTGATCAAACTTGATGGATGGAGTCTCCTTCCTTGGAGGTTTTTAAGCAGAGGCTGGATGGCCATCTGTTGGAGATGCTTTGATTGGGAGTTCCTGCACAGCAGGGGGTTGGACTGGATGGCCCTTGTGGTCTCTTCCAACTCTAAATTTCTATGATTCTATGATTCATAGACTCAAAATCCCACAAAAAACCTGATCAATAATGTTTGAAAACCTAAACAAACTGTTAAAATTGGGTATACATTTTTATTCTCAGAACTTTCCAAAATCTGAATATTTCTGCATAAATTTCACAGAAAGGTTTGAAAAATGGAATGTGGGGAAGGGGTGGGGGACAGATTCCCCGATCCAAGCAGAGGGTTTTGAGTGCTGAGATCTATGACAGACTGGCATCAAATGCTAGCATTGGGCGGAGGAGGGCGTGGCGTCTGCACAATGCATGCCCCAACTCTGCCCCATGCCTGCGTGATGCTGCCCACCCCACCACATGGTGGGTGACATCATGGCACTCCTCTGGCTTTGCAGCTCCAGCAGCTATGGCACCTTTTGTGTAGTGCAAAAAGGAGTCACTTTTTTGCTGCTCCTTTTTGTGCACAGAAAGGCCAGATGGGGGTTGCGGCATCTAGATGCCACGACCCTGATCCAGCGCTGAAAGGGGTAGTCTGTTCACCCCCTGAATTCTTTAAAATCTGTCTTTGAACCCCTGTGTATTCAGCTAGTGGTGATGAAATGGGGTTGCCATTCCTACCCTCCAAGTTAAAACTGCATGACAAGTAGGTACAACATGGCTCTCTCTCTGCAGGGAGTAGCTTTATCGATTTAATTTAGGCAATAAGAATTTCATTCATTTCATTCATTTAATTTCATTTTTCATAAAAACTTAGCAAGTTTCCCAAACATGAATGCAGAAGAAAGCAAAAGAGAGCATGTCAATCAATCACCCCTAGATTTTGAGTAGTCAGCTGTTTAAATATTTCACTTTCTTTTGTTCTTCTTCTGTTATGTATTTTAGGAATTGTGTAATATGACAGCAAACCACAACTGTGGTAGACTCCACATGAAGATGCAACAAAATTACCTCATTTGGTTTACAAAAGACTGAGAGCTTTGTGAAACAGAATAGTGTGTGCTTCAAGTGAAGTGTTCCTGGGGGCTGCTTGGGTGGAAAAATTCCCTAATCAAAAGTAAAGAGGAAGAGAATGCTGGCCACCAAAGCTGCACCTTCTTTATCCACAAAACCCAAGTTCCTCCCCTCTTAAAAAAAAGTATAGGGAACTTTCTAATGGCTAGTTGTATAACTATTTTCCTTCTAATTTATGCTTTTAAACCTCTGAGAAAAGCTTGGAAAAATTACTTTTTTTGTCAGATCTCTGAGAATCCCCCAGTTGGGGGATTCTGGGAGTTGTCATCTAAATAGATATCCAAGGCTCTGATTCTGAGGGAGGCATTTGCTTGCTTCTCTTGTATTTGCACATTGTGCATTTTCAAGCTGTTTCTGTCTTATAGTGATCCCAAGAAAATTTATCATGAGGTTTTCTTGTTAAGATTTATTCAGAGAACATTTACCATTGGCTTCCTCTAAGGCTGAGACAGTATGGCTTACCCTATGTCACCCAGTGGGTTTCCATGGCCAAGCAGGGATTTGAACCCGTGTTTCCCAGAGTTCTAGTCAACACTCAAACCACGACACCACTCTAGGTCTCTTGCCATTTCTACACATACAGAATTTCCCCTGGTTTTGAGTTAGGTCAGGCAACTGGGTTCTTCTATAACAGGGATAGGAATCACATAGCCCTTCCACATATTGCTGTACTACAAGTACCAATAGCCATAGACAGGATTTTCAATGGTGAAGAATGCTGACAGTTGCAATCCAACAGCATTTGCAGGTCTACAAGAATCCCATACCTGTTTTATATAGATTCAAAATCCTATACTTTAAAGGTGCAAGTTTTAATTGTGGGGTGGGTTTAAGCAGAGAAAGTGATCTTTGCACTTTCCAGTTTTATTGATCTAATCAGTCCAGTAGCTCTTCTTTCAAATTTTTTATAGGATTTCATGTGCCCTGGGTTTATATTTCACATACCAGAGATTATCTTGATCAGTGTTTCTTTGGTTGGTCAGATATAGTCATTTTATTTGAAAGTGAGATCTCACAGCTTTGCTAGTGCACTCTTAATTTAGAAGCCCAGGCAATGGTGTTTGTCAGGATGGAAAGGACAGAAAAATAAAACTTTGCAATAACAAAGAGATAGAGCCATGTGATATCTGTGTAGTTCTATATTCTGTGAGATAGGAAAATCCACATGTTCAGGTTACTATTTCAGCATTTAGGTTCTTCCCTTTAGGCCTCAAGCACAGTGGAAACAATCTACTCACTACCAGGAAAATGAACAGCAGTCTCTTTACTGATGTGGTAGACTGATTTGCCTACCCTGGAACAGACTTAACATGAATTTTTGAGTTTAAATAAACTTTTCCATAAGTGGTGCCCCTAGGCCTTTCCCTGTATTGGAATGGACATTTTCATTTGTCCATTCAGAAGGTCAATATTGTTTCATAAA
This sequence comes from Urosaurus nigricauda, assembly GCA_034509955.1. Taxonomy (NCBI): domain Eukaryota; kingdom Metazoa; phylum Chordata; class Lepidosauria; order Squamata; family Phrynosomatidae; genus Urosaurus; species Urosaurus nigricauda. Next base: position 39,184,058 of record JAOEGL010000002.1, read on the forward strand.
TATGATTGGAAAAGAACTGGAAAATGTTTGTGGTTTAGTTAGTAGAGTGCATGGTGATGTTTTTAGGAACCTGATTACTTCAGCTTGCTGATTTTCTGTGTTGCATGCTTGGCTAAACACTTCATTTTCATCCTTTGGAAACTTTCATGTAGACCCACAAGAGAAAGGTAGAAAGAAACAAAAAAGGAAGCCAGTATGAAACAATATAATCATAGGATTTGATGGAACCCATGGCAACCTAGAATCATAGAATCATAGAATCATAGAGTTGGAAGAGACCACAAGGGCCATCCAGTCCAACCCCCTGCCATGCAGGAACTCCAAGTCAAAGCATCCCTGACAGATGGCCATCCAGCCTCTGCTTAAAGACCCCTAAGGAAGGAGACTCCACTACACTCCGAGGGAGTGCGTTCCACTGTCGAACAGCCCTTACTGTCAGGAAGTTCCTCCTAATGTTGAGGTGGAATCTCTTTTCCTGCAGTTTGCATCCATTGTTCCGCGTTCTAGTCTCTGCAGCAGCAGAAAACAAGCTTGCTCCCTCCTCAATATGACATCCCTTCAAATATTTAAACAGGGCTATCATATCACCTCTTAACCTTCTCTTCTCCAGGCTAAACATCCCCAGCTCCCTAAGGCGTTCTTCATAGGGCAAGGTTTCCAGACCCTTCACCATCTTAGTTGCCCTCCTTTGGACATGCTCCAGTTTCTCCACATCTTTTTTGAATTGTGGTGCCCAGAACTGGACACAGTATTCCAGGTGGGGCCTGACCAAAGCAGAATAGAGTGGCACTATAACTTCCCTTGATCTAGAAACTATACTTCTATTGATGCAGCCTAAAATTGCATTGGCTTTTTTAGCTGCCGCATCACACTGTTGACTCATGTTCAGCTTATGGTCTACTTGGACTCCTAGATCCCTTTCACATGTGGTCTCGTTCAGCCAGGTGTCCCCCATCCTATATCTGTGCATTTCATTTTTCCGCCCTAAGTGCAGAACCTTACATTTCTCCGTATTGAATTTCATTTTGTTAGCACTGGCCCAGCCTAAGACTATCTCGCGGTATCTGACATATGAAAAAGAATGTTTATTAGATTTATGTTTCTACACAGAGGACTGCTGTGGTGGTACTACACAAATACACAACTATAGTGCTATGATTCCACTTTCATAGCAACATCCTATAGACTGCTGGGAATTGCAGTTTAGGGGATTGCCATCCATGGGGGACCTGGAACCAAAGTCTTACTGATAGGAAGGGCCCATTGGTATTATAACTACCCACTATTCAAGGTCTTCAGATCACTTAGATTTAATCAAAGCCAATTAAATATGGATCTCCCTCCAAACAAAGGTGGCCCACCACCATGGCTTAGTTTCCAGAATACTCTGGGAGAGGCAAGTAGTGTCCATACTGATTCTGTTCATGCTCCCACTGTGAGAATACAATATGGTTTAAGTGGGACTACCAATCTCTGGTGTCCTGTTTTCTGACTTTCATAGACCCTTAGAGCATTGGTTTACATATGGCTGTCTTCCAAAGTATTGGCAGATGACTAAGGCTGGGGGGGGGGGGGGGATTGGATGCTGGAGTTCCTTTCTTGGACCTTAATGTCACCAAATCTCCTGGTCAATGACATCACACAGCCCATGTGGAGACCAAAGAAGTGCCCCCCATTGCGTTCAGCCGAGCTCTTCAAGTTGCATAGTTTGTAGAGCCCCAGACCTTAAACCCTGTGAGACATCTTCCTCACCCCCCTCCTCTTTTTTGCTAGATTATTTTCTGATCAAGTTATTTGTCACTGGCTTGATCTGAATTTCATGTAGCTAATGGTACAGGATCTATAGCCAGAACCAGCGACTTCTAGAAATAAGAGTGTGTCCAGAGGAGGGTGACCAAAATGGTGAAGGGTCTGGAAACCATGCCACAGCTGGGTATGTTTAGCCTGAAGAGAAAGTTAAGAGGTGATATGATAGCCCTGTATAAGCATTTGAAGGGGTGTCCTTCCTTAAAAAGAGCCTGGATGTCGAGGATGTTGGGGAAGCTTTGATGGAAAGTTCCTGCATGGCAGGGGATTAAACTGGATTGCCCTTGTCGTCTCTTGCAACTCTATGATTCTTAAGAAATAAATTAGTTGGACTCCCTGTTCCACACAGAAATACCCATTTTGCACTTCCCAGAATGGTCAATGGAATGGAACATGTCTTGCTTCAGAAATCCACATATTTGCAAGGCTTGTGAGGCATTCCACAGAAAGGAGAGATGTCAATAAAACCATGTAGACACTTCAAAACTGCACACAACTAAAATGTGGTAAATTTTTAAAAATTGGCATTTACATTTTTTTTACAACTTTTACATATATTTTTACAACTCTGCATATATTTTGAACAAATGCACACATTAATATCTCTGTTTAAAAAGAGAAGAAGTCTTGTAATCCAGTATGCTCACAGTGAAAGTGATGGAGGAGCAGATCTAAATTTCAGGATGAAGAAATGAAATTCTAAAGACCCTTATCATTCCAATTGGGGCATTGTTTTGAAGAAATCAACACCATCAAACCACTATATGCTTGTGCCTCAGCTTTTTCCCATTTAGGAAAGCAAAGGGATGTTTGAGATGTGCATTGCATGTTTGAACTACCCTGGCACAGAGAATTATGACATGCTCAGGGGAAATGTTGTTATTCTTGCTTTCTTCCAATTAGTGTGCTTTCTCTGTGCTGCATAATATGTATAGCTATGTGAAAGTTCTGGAGATAAGGATGAAACATATGCTTTCCCATCTTCTCTTTGAAGTTCAATAGTTTTATAAATCCTGCACAAAATAATTTTCATTGCTTGGTTTGCTTGATGTCCTTGCCCACCCTTAATCCGGGGCTTCAGCTTCTATAGCAGAGATCGGAGGGAGATCCTACAACTCACAGGATCCTCTGGCTGCTGGCACCATTCAAAAGAATTATTTTTCCAACCTTTCCCATACCTTATGGGGGGAAAGCATACCACATTTTAATTTATGAGCAATGGTGCTGCTAGAAAACTAGGTAGCCTAACAGTAGAAAACAGTAAGAGGCAAAGCCAGCCTGTTACATTTTTTTTCTGCCTTGAGGTAAAGAACATGATGACATTTCACATTTTTCATGTATATACAGAGGCCAGCATCTTGTTAGTGATATCCCCAAAAGGAATTCCATCTTAGGCTTGCACATGTACTTTTTGGAAACTGCAAATGTTTGTATTCCTTTCTCCGTCCACAACACCCAACTCTCCATGAAAGTATATTAGATTTATGTTTCTGCATAGGGGACCGCTGTGGTTGTGCTACACAACTACACAACTGTGGTGCTATGATTCGATTTTTATAACAACATCCTGATAACTGATAACACCCCCAATAGCCATTCCTTTACTGGTAGAGAGTGGAAGGGGATCAGAGAAGCATTTGACTATATTATATGATACAGAAATTAGTTAGTTAGTTAGAATCATAGAATCCATAGAATCATAGAGTTGGAAGAGACCACAAGGGCCATCCAGTCAAACCCCCTGCCATGCAGGAACTCCCAATCAAAGTATCCCCAACAGATGGCCATCCAGCTTCTGCTTAAAGACCTCCAATGAAGGAGACTCCACCACTCTCCGAGGGAGTGTGTTCCACTGTCGAACAGCCCTTATGTCAGGAAATTTCTCCTAATGTTGAGGTGGAATCTCTTCCTGTAGCTTGCATCCTTTGTTCCGGGTCCTAGCCTTTGGAGCAGCAGAAAACAAGCTTGCTCCATCCTCCATATGACATCCTTTTAAATATTTAAACAAGGCTATCATATCACCTCTTAACCTTCTCTTCTCCAGGATAAACATCCCCAGCTTCCTAAGACGTTCCTCATAGGGCATGGTTTCCAGACCCTTAACCATTTTGGTCGCCCTCCTTTGGACCCGCTCCAGTTTCTCTGCATCATTTTTAAATTGTGGTGCCCAGAACTGGACACAATATTCCAGGTGGGGCCTAACCAAAGCATTATAGAGTGGCACTATTACTTCCCTTGATCTAGAAACTGTACTTCTATTGATGCGGCCTAAAATTGCATTGGCCTTTTTAGCTGCCACATCACACTGTTGACTCATGTTCCACTTGTGGTCTACTTGGACTCCTAGATCCCTTGCACATGTGGTCTCATTCAGCCAGGTGTCCCCCATCTTATATCTGTACTTTTCTTTTTTTTCCATCCTAAGTGCCTTACATTTCTCTGTGTTGAATTTCATTTTGTTAGCATTGGCCCAGCTTTCTAGTCTATTCAGGTCATTTTGAAATTTGATCCTGTCCTCTGGGGTATTAGCTACTCCTCCTAATTTGGTGTCATCTGCAAATTTGAGAACTAGGCCCCCAATACTGTTATCTAAGTCATTAATAAAGATATTGAATAGCACTGGGCCCAGGACAGAACCCTGTGGCACCCCACTGGTCACTTCTCTCCAGGATGAAAGGGACCATTGTTGAGCACCCATGTAACGGTTACCTTGTCTAGTCCACATTTTACAAGCTTGTTTGCAAGAATATCATGGGGAACCTTGTCAAAGGCCTTACTGAAATCAAGATATACTATATCCACAGCATTCCCTTCATCTACCAAGCTGGTAATTTTATCAAAAAAAGAGATCAGATTTGTCGGACATGACTTGTTTCTCTGAAACCCATGTTGACTTCTAGATATTCACAAACTCTGTGTTTAATGATCTTTCCTGGTATTGATGTCAGACTAACTGGACGATAATTGTTGGGATCCTCTTTTTTCCCTTTTTGAAGATGGGGATGTTTGCCCTCTTCCAGTCTGTTGGGACTTCTCCTGTTCTCCAGGAGTTCTCAAAGATTATTGCCAATGGTTCCGATATTACATTTGCCAGTTCTTTTAGAAGCCTTGGATGTAATTCATCTGGTCCTGGAGACTTATATTCATTTAGATTAACCAGGTATTCCTGTACTATCTCTTTACTTATTCTGTGCTGAAATACTCCTGTTCTGTCCTCTGCTCCATTATACTCAGGTTGAACACCCTTTGCCTTTTCTGAGAAGACTGAAGCAAAGAAGGTGTTGAGTAATTCTGCCTTTTCTCTGTCCCCTGTTAGCATTTTGCCACACAGCGGCCCTATCATTTCCTTCTTTTACCTTTTGCTGCGGACATACTCATAAAAGCCCTTTTAATTGTTCTTAACAAATGCCGTAATAAATATGTGTGTGTTCTTAACCTCTCTAGCAAGCGTGACTTCATTCTGTGCTTTAGCTTTTCTGACTTTATCCCTACAGGTGCTTGCTATTTGTTTGAATTCCTCTTTGGTGATTATCCCATTTTTCCATTTCTTATACATGTTCCATTTAAAACTTAGTTCAGTTGAAAGTTCCTTAGTCATCCATCCTGGCTTCTTGAGACATCTCCCATTTTTCTTCCTCATTGGAACTGTTTGAAATTGTCCTTTTAGTATCTCCCTTTTGAGGAACTCGCATCCATCTTGAACTCCCTTCTCTTTTAGTATGTCTGACCATGGAATCACCCCCAGTATTTCTCTAAGTTTTCTAAAATCAGATTTCCTAAAATCTAAAATGCATGTCTGACTATGCCTAGCTTCTCCTTTCCATTGTATAACAAACTCCAGGAGAACATGGTCACTCCCACCTAAGGATCCAACCACTTGCACCCCATTAACTAGGTCATCCCTGTTGGTTAAGATCAGATCCAAAATAGCTGACTCCCTTGTTGCCTCTTCTACCTTTTGGACAATGAAATTGTCTTCCAGGCAAGTGAGGAATTTGCTCAACCTTGAGGATTTGGCTGAGTTTGACTTCCAGCAAATATCCGGATAGTTGAAGTCACCCATCACTACTACATCTCTCCTTTCTGAGTGTGTGGTCATCTGTTCTAGAAAGGCATCATCCAATTGTTCTGCTTGAGTTGGGGGTCTGTAGCAGACTCCCACAGTAACATCCCTGTTGCTTCCCTCTCCTTTAATTTTAATCCAGACACTCTCCACCTGGCTTCCAGTATTGATGTCCTGGATCTCTTCACTTATATAAATATCCCTGACATATAATGCTATTCCTCCTCCTTTCCTGTTTGGCCTGTTTCTCTTTAAAAGGTTATGCCACCAGGTTTCAGTGATGCCTATTACAGTGGTCCCCCGGCTTACGAATCCCCCGGGTTACGAAAACCCCGGGATCTGAAACCGACGGGACCGCTACAGTATCCGCCGGGATCCGAAAGATCCCCCGGGATACGGAAAAAAAAAAACACCGCGCGGCCCCTTTAAATTGGCCGCATGATCAGTTCGCAATACTGGTCCCCGGGGAAACGAAAGCTTCCGGGTTACGAAGGTAATCCCGGAACGGATTACCTTCGTAACCCGGGGGACGACTGTATATCATATTTCTCTTGTAATGCTAGGAGTTCAAGTTCATCTTGCTTATTTCCCATGCTCTGTGCATTAGTATAGAGACATCTAAGACCATGTCTCCTCTCTGCTTGCCGCCTGCGCACATTTTTATGCCTCCTACTGTTGTGTCCTTTCATTGTTTGTCTTGTTCCATCTATGACAGTATGACTATTTTCTCCAGCACTTTTGTCTCCCTTCCCCACATAACTCAGTTTAAAGCCCTCCTGATCAGATTCTTGAGATTACTGGCAAAAACGTTTTTTCCAACTTGCATGAGACGCAGCCCATCCCTTGCCAGAAGCCTCCTCTCATGGAACCGCAGCCCATGATCTAAGAATCCAAATTGTTCTTGGAGACACCATCTGCGAAGCCAGTTGTTGACATCTGCGATTTTTCTCTCTCTTCCTGGACCATGCCCTTCAACTGGCAGAAGAGACAAGATGACAATCTGTGCATCCATTTCTTTCAGCTTCTTACCCATAGCCTTATAATGTTAAGGCAAGGAGCATGGGAATTATAGTCATAGAAATGCAAAGCTGTATGTGAGAACCAAAGTCTGTAAATTTCCAGCACAAGGTGAGATAGTGTAGTCAGACACGTACACAACAACAACAGATGTGAGTATAGCCATAACACACACGGAATAGCAACACAAGTTCCGGAAAGGAAGGTCATGGAAAAGGTAAACAACGACATCATTGAAAACATCACATGAGTGTTTAGGTCATAGTAAGAGGTTGGACTATTAGTATGGGAAAGTGTGGAAATAACCAATAGTATTGATTGTACACACCCAGTACACACCCAGTGCACACCCAGTGGGTGGTAACAAAAGTTGAACTATTTCAGTATTGTTCCGGTGAGCCATTGTTCTCTCTGCACCCCAGCACTGCACCATCCTCCACATCATCAACAATGTGAACTAGAAGGTGAACCTGAACTTGTAACTAAGCTTTTGTGCAGGAGGAGATGAGTATGTATATAGCTTGATTAGCATAGCCAGAGTGTGTTTAGCAAGAGCAAGAAATGTGTTGCAAGATGTTTATTGTTTTACTATAGAGTTTGTATTATTCAAGTAGTCAATAAAGATAGTTTAGTGCACAGCTCGCGTGGTTTGTTGACTGCATGGAAGGGGAAGCAGCAACAGTGATTCCAGAAGTTCCAGAGCTGATGTTTTTGTTCCTGAGCCGCTTCATGGGCAACTCTGCTACCTGCAACACATCACACCATTGATCAGTTCTGATCAGCCCAGTTTGAACAGATGGTGAGGACCTGAGCCTGGGTAATGTGCATCACCTCCCATCATCCCCAACATATAATCCCTTCTGATATTTTGAAGGCTGTGTCTTGCTGTGTCATTCGTTCCCATGTGAACCAAAAGGAAGGGGTATTTGTCAGTAGGTTTGACCAGTCTTGTCAGTCTCTCTGTCACATCACGGATCTTTGCCCCAGGGAGACAACACACAAGACATCTTGTCAGGTCCACAAATCACTCCTTCTGTACCCCTCATCAAGGAGTCCCCCACCACAACCACACACCTCCTCCGAGGCTTAGCAGCAACTTTTCCCTTCGATGGAACTCTTAGACTCCCTGCTGTGTCCCTGAAATCTTTCCATGCTGCTCTTCATCGTCCTACTTATTAAGGGACAGAGCTTCAAATCAATTCTGTAGCTTCAAGCTCTCAGAACGATCCCTGGTTTCCCTTCGTCTGTTTGTGACATTCCTCCAGCTGTTTTCCTCCTGTGTACATGCAGTGACAGTTTCCTCCCTAGCGACTTCCTCTGTGTGGTCCCCGTCCAAGACCGTTGGTTCTGTTCTGTTCAGGAAAACCTCTTGTTCCCTGATATGCTGAAGTGTAGCTACACGGGCCTCCAGCTGCTGCACTTTCTCCTCCAACAGGGCTACCAACTTGCATTTTGTGCATGTGAATTTTCCCATATTGGTAGGCAAGAAGACAAACATCCAACAAGTGTTGCAGGTGACTGCAGCAGTCCCCTCAGTGTCCATACTGAGAAGTCTTAGTTAGTCCCTGAAATAGGATTATGGGCTTCCCCCTCAGAGAAAAAAAATCCCTTCAAAATGGCCACCCAGGAACTGTTCTCCTTCTTCTCTCCAGCAGGAACTGGTCTTCTTCTCCTTCTCTCCGGCAGGAACTGGTCTAGTTAGTTAGTTAAATGTTCTCATACCAGATGCAGACTGATGACATCATCTGCTAAGACCTCTGCAGGACTCCAGATGATCTTCATGTGAGATAGCCTTGATCAGCATTTGGCTTAGAAACTCTTAAACTATATATGATCATGTAGCATCTGATTTGTAAATGAATCTTGCTGCGACCATGGCAAAAGAACAGGGGTCTAAGCTAAACTTGAGGGTAGTGAGTTAGTTTAAGGTTGGAGGGACAGGCCTTTTTCACATGCAGCTCTGTCTTCTAGCAGAGGTGAAGAACAGGGGATTCAGAGGACTTAGGAGGCCGCTTGGAATTCCCAAGTATCCCTGTTTTTAATGGTAAGGCCAGCTCTAATCAGAATGATAACAGGTGATTTCCTATTGGCTTTCCCCATTCTTATTCATACTGTGATTCAATAGCATGCCTTTTTTCCACCCAACCACACAACCTTTGAAAGAAGGGATGCAGGGAGCAAAGAAAATAGTTTCCTATCTAGAAAGTAAAGATTTTAAAGGTAATTTCCTGTATTTTAAGCAGAATTTCCCTTTCCTGCATTATTATTCATGAGATGTTCCCTGATAGTCAACCTAGTATAAATACATAACAACCTGGATAGCATGACATTTTAATAAATAAAAGTCTTTGTCAACAGCCATGAAATTGGTTTTTAACTTATAAATTCAAAAACATTTATGACCCAGGAAAGCATTTCAGTTTGTTTTATGGAGTTGTGTTCCAGAGGGATGCTGAACTCCCCAACCAGGAAAGCAAAATGATGGGAAATTTATTGAACAGCCTTGACAATTCATAAAAATCTCTATACATTTGGGGATTAAGGAAGCGGAATTATAGGATGGCCAAACTAAACCTGGCCCTTGCTAGAAGCAAGGGCATCAGTTTCTGCTTTTGAAAAGAAAAATAAACATCACCTCAATTCCAGCAAATATCTTACTTTCTGGTATGTATGGTTTTTGATTTAACAAGCAAGCAAGAGGAGCCTTGATGGAACGTAAGTATAAATTTTTCCCCCTGTAAAGTAGGCAATAAAAATATAGAAAATAGTCACGAAACAAATGTTGTTATGGGTTTATAAGCACCTATCTTGGAATTGAATTGAGAAGTCATTTGGGGTAGTTTTGCAATTGCAATAAGCTCAAAACAAAAATTCCATGCAAATCATTTGAAAAATGGTATTGATTTATGAAGTGTTTATTGCTCTCAAGAGAATGCCCTTTCTCCTGCTCTGTTTTGCTAATTTTCTTGGTCTTCCTCATAATATGCATGGTCACTGATGTTCACTGTGAACTTCAGACAGGCCTGAAATGTCCATGGTTGAAAACCAATAGGTTTGGGACAGCTTCACAGTATATTAATAGTAGTGTCATCTGTGAGCTCTCCTGCCAGTGGGGCAGTAATTCTGACCTGGGTTAAAGTCTGAGCTATCCTATGCTCCAATTTTAAAATCACTCCACTGGCTGCTAGTTAGATTCCAGGCAAAGTACAAAATGTTGGTTATTACCTTTAAAGCTCTACTTGGTTTGGGTCCAGGTTACCTATGGGATCGCTTCCTCCCATATAATCTACCCATACATTCAGGTCCTCTGGGGGACATCTACTTCAAACAGTCAGACTAGACTGACAACTGTCACCAAGAAGACATTTTCATTAGCTGCCCCTAGACTGTGGAATGACCTGCTGGGAGAGATTTGGCAGCTGAATTTAAAACAGTATTACAGACATATCTCTTCCAGCAGGCCTATCCAGTCAATTTTAAACTATGAATTTTAAATTGGTATATTTTTTATTTCACATTGGATGATTTTAGTGTGTCCAAGATTTATGTGCTTTAACTTAATGATTCTGTGCATGTTTATGTATGTTGTGATGTGCCTCGAGCATTGAAGAGAGGTGAGCAAGAATTTATTTATTTATTTATTTATTTATTTTGAACCTATGAGGCAGGCAAGGTCCACCATGTCTGACAGCTCCAATAATGTTCAGATTAAAACCTGGAGTGGATTCACTGCCCCCTTGACATGGAGGAAGCCACCTGATGCCCCCATCTCTCATCTCTGATTTACAACTTGAAAGCCATCTAAAATAAAGTAATGTATTTACCTCCAATTAATTTCTGGAGAGATATGAGGACATCATGAACTTCATATTCAAAAGAAACATAATGAATGTGAATGAAAGAGCTGTGTTACAACAAGTAGCATGCCCTAGTTACTTTTCACTGTTAACTTCTGAAGGCAATTTTAAGAGTCATTTTGAGCAGATAGTTTAAAGTTTTATGCCATTTACTCATCAGTCCTAAGGCTTTTCAGAAAAGTAGCAAGCAGTATAACAGATGACATAATAAGTAAGGTAATGAGTTTGTATTGGGGGGGGGGGTGCAATGTTCATGGTGCAGAATTCTTTTGAGGGATTTTGTAGTGAGTTACATAATTATCCAAGCACTGAAATAATTTTGTAAGAAAGCCTCTAAGAGAATTTTATCCTGGAAGAATCTCTTCAGACTTACTTAAACCTCTTCATGAGTCAGGTATGGTGTGACTGTGGTGCCAGCGTGCAGATGGGACCTGTTATGTAACAGCACTAATTAATTAATGCATTTAGAAGTGTGTAGTGAGATGCAGTCACAACAATCAATGTCACCCCAAGCTGTAACATGCAGGAAAAGCTGCTTTTCTATATAAATGAATTAGGGAAAAAGAAACCTTCTGGTTCTCTTTTTTCCAGCCCACGTACCCTTCAGCTATTTGTGCTCTGTGGGAGGTAGAATTAGCTTGGCAGACAGACCCATTAGTAGGGAGCATCCAAAAGTGGCCTGTAAACCTGAACAGCATGTGTAGTGTGTGTATTTAAAAAAGGATTTCAAATCCAAATACAAGGAAAAAGGCCCTGAAAATAGAAGGACAAAGTTTAAATAGGGGGATTTGCTTTTTAAAAATGAAGTAGAATTATCCATGGTTTGGTACCCCACACTTTCTCAATTTGACTGTTGCACTGTATACATTCCCACAAGAAATCTGCATGTATTTCTCAGGACTAAGTTGGGGGGGGGGAGAGAGAATGAGGGGCTTGCCTCATCAAATAACAGTTCTGCCCCCTTCCATGAATTTTCCTTCACTTTCCAAATGTCTAGCATTCCGGTAAATTAAAACTTTAGTTAGAACAGAGTTTCAGCATCCAAAGAAAAGGGGCAGTTTAAGCTACCAAGAGAACACAAACACTGCCAATATAAGAGTTCTGGTTGCAAATGATTTTTTTAAAGTCTCACTGTCTGCAATGCTAAAAAGTTGTGGACTGAAGGAAAATCTAAATGGGGGGGGGGAGGGAGCAGAGCTTTCATTTGGAAGATCAGTTCATTTGGAAGGCCCCCACCTCACTGCATCTAGATCCATATTCAGTCTAGGAGGTGTGGAACCAGGCAAATCTGTTAAAATAACAACAATTAAGAAAATGAGTTACCTCATACATGTCTACTGACTGGTGTCTCTAAGAGCAGGACAGCTTAGGTCTAGCAAATGAGAGCCCATCCATATCGTACACCCTTAAGATAAATTAGAATGAAGAGGAGTGGTTGGTAGAGCCTGAGTTTCAGGATCTAGTGTGATGAAGTGACACTAAATTGCCCAAGGTTAGGATTGTCTATTCACTTTACCAGTTCCTCCAAAGGTATAGGCTTCTACTACAATCATGGAAAATACATCAATTATACAGCTCCATTTTGGTCTGCTTTCTCTCTGGCATGTAGCTAGGTGACATGAAATGCATAAGGCACAGGTGTTAACACAAGATAGGAGTCCAAATCTCATTCCAAATCCCGGTCAAAGGTGAATGGTGTAAATCCACAGACGGATTTGAACAGCTCTAAATTTAATTCACTGTACTGGCAAATGCTCTCAAGAGCTCAGACATCCTGCATTTGGGAGTGGACCTGATTGCAGATTTTCCACAGGGCACAAGGTTGCTTCTTTCAATACAATGCAGACTCTTTTTGCAGGGTGGGCGGGCAATAATGTCTGAACAGCAAGCCAGCATTGCTTCCCTTGTCCTGTTTTGGAGTCTCTGTTTTTGGCATGGTGTGTATGTGAAGTGGAAACAAGACTGTAAACATTACAGGCCTGGACAGTAAAACCATCACACCACAATCCAAAGTCAGATTAAGAAACCACATTTTTAAAATGACAGTTGTTGCTGGGAACTGAAACATTTGTGATAAATCCAGAATCTCTGAAAAGGTAAGGTCCCAGTAACATTCTTATACAATCCTTTAGACTATTAACAAACCCTTACCTCTCCTAAAAAAATAAAACTTTTTTTTATTAAAAAAAATAACATCCCCATAATTGCTATGTTAGGATAGCCTTTAAACACTTGTCATCATATAAAGCAAATGAGATTTGTGGCAGTGAATATTCTGTTTGATACTGGTTTACCCATACAAATTGGGTCTCAGTACCTCTGAAAACAAACAAAAACAGATGAGCAATCTAGCTGTGTTCTTTTAATTCATCTTCCTCCTGTTCTTTGATGTACATTGCTCCACAAGATGGGATTCCATCCTGTCAACTGTTCTTTTCATTCACCTCCTTTTCACATATGCAGTGATGTGTGTGAACATTTCAACATACAAAGGGCAAACTGGGTCTCTTCATTTTTGTCATATTTCACAGATCCACCTCAATTTTCCTGTAATATAAACTCTAGCTCTTCAAATTGCATTAAAAGTAAGTAGGAAGAACATGGTGCTTCCGAGTTCAAATGACTGGGAGAATTCTTGAAAGTAACTAGTTATGAATAATTATTCGCTTATTTTTTTTTTGGACAGGTTATCTTACATTTCTAACTTAACAAGCGATAACTTGGGTGGTACATCCATAACATTTAAACTTAACATTTTAGTTGTAGGACTACATCCTTTTAGACAGCAATATCTAATGAAAGGACTATCACATGGGTCAAGTTCTGCCCCGTGCCTCTACCTCTTGCTGTATTGTGGCTGCTGAGATGACGAGGCCTTAGAATTATAATTGTAATTATTAATTTGTTTTAGAAATAACTTCCTCAGTTCTTGGCTGTAATAAAAATAGAAGATTCCATATATAAGGGATGGCCACATTCGTGGTTCCTGAAGCACCCACCAGACTCCCAAAGCAACCCAAATTCCCTCCTTTTTAATTTTTGACATAATTTCAGGTAGTTTTTGTCCCCAGACTATGTTAAACCCCCAGTCCCCCCCAAAAAACAGAACCCCCAACTCAGCAACATTGCTTCCAGTTGACATTTTGGTTGAAATGATGCCAGCAAATGAGATCTGTTTGCTCTTGAATGAGAGTGTGACCCATCGGGGTGGTCCAGCAAGGGAATGTTGGTCAACAACACCCATATAGTTGCTCACTTCCTATGAATCAGACCATTAGCCATTTTCAGCCAGTGCAAGTCATATTTGTGCTTAATGCAAAAGACAAAATGGTGCCTCTCCCCACAAGTCAATGCAAATTGGATTGCTAGCTGAATAAGGGAGAAAGAATAGTGCCTTTCACTATACTTGAGGGAAGCAAGAGACTTTTCAGGGAATAGGACAAGAGAATGATATTATTAGTATTGCACTGGAAATTTGGGAAGGAACTCAAGTCCAAGAGGACAATGATTTGACTAGATCCTACTCATGAGATCCTCCTCTCCTGGGATGAGATCTGAATCATGAGATCACCATCTTTACCACTTGGCTGCATCAGTTCATTCATTCACTCTCACCCATTCATTTAGTTCAATACCTCCTACATACTTTCATCTGTTTATTGGGTTGCCCTAGACTTGAAGGAATCTGGGGCTTCCTTTAAGTTAAATATTTTTATTAAGCTGAACCTAAGTTGGACAAGGAAGGAAGTCAGAGGGTCAACATTGAAGAAATAATAAATGTCTCTAAAGCACAGTAATTTTGCTCTTTAATGGCTGGTAACTAGCAAAATAGATGTTGTTCCAACAACCTCATTCCAGTGGGCACAGATTAAACAGTTTTTGATGAAGCCAATTTTCCCACTAAAAAAAATTAAAACTGCTATAAAACATTTTAGTGTGCTTTTTAGCAGCATGTCAGAGGGCTTTAGTCAAACGGGTATGGAAAGTAGTAAAAATTTCTTTAGGCTCACTGAAGAAAAAGTAAACATGGAAATATCCATTTGAGTTTTCAAAAATCCAGGGCTTTTTAAGAAGCAAAATTTTTGATACTGGATTTGCAGATCAAATCATAGATGTGACTGCTCTCCTCGTTCATCTCCTCACAAAATCTACATTGCAAGATCCTTGGGGCAGGGACATGTCTTTTTCATTTATATTAACTATGGAACGTACTATGCCAATTTTCACTGCAAAATCAAAACAACAAAGCATTGTGCATATCATCATCATCGTTGTCGTCATCGTCATTGTCGTCATCTCTTTTGATGACTGGGAGTGCTGTCCAGGCCCAGTGGGAGTTGGAGTCCAACAAAATCTCTTGAGCCATAGGACCCATTCACTCTAAAGAGTTATAGACTAGTACTCTTATTCTATTAAACTGCTTTTTATTAAACTCCTGTGGAATTCTAAGACTTGGAGTTTAGAGAGGGACATTCAGAATTCTCAGCTGGAGCACTCTGATGTCTCACCAAACACGAACCCCAGAATTCCATAGTATGAGACCCTGGCAGTTAAAGTGGAATCATAGCACTGTAATTGTGGAGTGTGAATGGGCCTATCTCTACCCACTCCCAACCTAGAAATTAGAAGGAATACTATAAAAGCCACATCCTTAATGGTAAGGATTTTTTTGTCTCTGGGCATTCAACTAATCAAAGGAGAGAATCCCTCATTACACCACCATGGCTGAACCCATTATGAAAGCATTACCTATCCAATCATGCTCTAACAAATTAATAACAATACAAAAGTCCACAGTAACACAACAGAATATTGTTCCATGTTCCTGTGTTCCCAGTCCCCTTATATTAAAGTGGTGTATTCTAGGCTTTATCTGCCAGTGTACATGTAACAGCCCTCCTATTTATGCAGCCTTTCAGTTATCTGTTTTTTGTTTTTTTTAATTTGCCCCAAGACAGTTGAGGGGGGGGGGAGAGTTGAAAAGTCTTGTACTATAATTCAAAATCAACAGGGAAAGAGTAAAGTGGGTCATTTATCTTTTTAACCTTCAGGAAGGTGGCTGTCATATTAGTCAAGAGCCAATAGTTTAAAATGAGTATTCACTGTCCCTGGTCTGATCCCTTATCTGCTTACAATGGAGACTGGTCTTTAAGAAGATGTCTCTGGATTACCCTGATTCCGTTCTTCAAATATCTGACCCTGTAGCAGTGTTACCATATTGAAACAGAGTCCACAATCCTTGATACCTTAAGCAGTCCTCATTCATTCTAAATGCAGGGGCTACATGTGACACAGTGGAGGCAGTGTGGCATAGTGGCTTGAGTGCTGGGCTAGGACTCTGGAGACCAGGATTCAATTCCCTGCTCGGACATGAAACCGACTGGGTGACCTGGACAAGTCACACTGTCAGCCTCAAAAGAAGGAAATGACACACAACTACAACTACAAACCATGTGAGCCAGGAGAGCAGGCAGGGCAAGTGCAGATGGCAAATGTTTGCTAGAAAGAGCATCTTTTATCTGTTTAGGGTGATGGGAATGACAAGAGGGGAACAGAACTAGTGTCCTAATTCTCACATGTAGATCATATAAGCTTCCCTTCTCACATATAGGCCATATAAGCCTTGCCCAAGACTGAAGAGTATTTTGATAGCTCTATCATGCTTTTTCTGCCATGCTACACAGTGTTCTTCATTTTGTATTGTCTCATCACTCTCTACACCATGTGTAAATCCAGTCATGCAGTCTTTCAGTCAGTGACAGCAATGTTCTTGGTGATGAAGGCACAAAGGGACCCTCTGGATGCCATTCTACAGCCAGGAGAAAGGAAAAGCTTTCAACCTCTTGGGCCTCTACTGAGTAGTCTGTTACAGAAAGACATATGCAAAAATAAGCATACATTTTTAAAATAATAATAATAATAATAATAATAATAATAATTTAAGACAAATATGTAAAGTGGATGAAACAGACTTATGGCTGAATGAATCCATGTCACACTGACATGGAGCAGCTACAGACCAATGTGTTCAACCCTATCATGTTCCCACTTAGTCATCTTTCTTTTAAACTGAAATGTTCCAAACAGTTCAGCTTTTCCTCATAAGGAAGGTGTCCTCACCCTTTGATGATTTTGATCTTCCTTTCTACTTCTGCATAATTGTTTTTTGCCATGGGTTTATGAGTCTGTTGCCAAATTCTTTTGACTTTGTAATTAAAACAAGAAGAAAGAAAGAAAGAAAGAAAGAAAGAAAGGAAAAAAGAAAGAATCCTGCATTTTGAGGCTAATGGAGGACATGCACATTTGGGAGGGGGTTAATCAATGTGTTTACTCCTAACAGAGCTTGTTATAGGCTGCTAAAAGCATATATTGTTCCAGCTCATTCCTATGGAAACAAGCCCAGTCATACAGCGGCAGCTTACATTGTCCCTCATTTGTTATCAGATGGAATCAAATGGTCATTATGGAGCCAGAACAAATGTAGTTTAAGTGCAGCATGGAAAGCACACGGTTTCCCAAAATAAACTTGTTTACACGACATGTGCAGTCACCAATCGTTTGCTTCAGGTCCTTTTAGTGCAATAGCTCATTACCACTCACAAAGTCTTCTGCTAAGTGGAGATAAAAGGGCTTGATTTATTAACAGTGTATTTGGTTTCCAATAATGTTTAATGGTTTTATCACAGGCATCCACTGGAATGGTCCCACTGAGCAGAAGGCTTGTAAAGGAGGTGAGCTTGTGTTTCCTCTTTTGTTTGGTGATAGCGACAGCATTATTTGATGCCCCCCCCCTCTTTCTTTCATTTTTTGCAGGAGGGTTAGAGTCTACAACTCTTACATGTGGGAGGAAAAATGAGCTCTCACAACAAACCTTGAGCATTTTTGAAATGATCCACCAGCTGTTGTTATTACTGATATGAGGAAATTGTCTTGAAATAGTCCAGTGATGAAAAACTGGAAGACTTCAGATCAAAGATTCCAATTGGTTATATACTGTATATACTAATGTATAGATAGATCACATGTATAAGTTGAGGCCAAAATTCTGTATTTATATATGACCCATGAATAAGTCAAGGGTAAAACTTAAGGGCATGTAACCATGGATGTAAAGGATATTCTGTTCATTCCTCCTGCATCTTCCAAGCCCAGCTGCCCCCTCCAGAGGCAACCAGGCTGGGAAGAGGTTTGGGAAAGGAGCGTTCACTCTTCTTGCATCTTCTCAGCCCAGCTACCCCCTCCAGAGGCAACCGGGCCGGGAAGAAGCTTGGGGAGCATACACTGCCTTGTACTACATCTTCCAAGTCCAGCTGCCCCCTCCAGATGCAATCAGACTGGAAAAAGACTTGGGGAGTGAACAATTGCTCTCCCAGTGGACTTATTTCTTTATTGACTCATGGATAAGTTGACCCAGGTTTTGGGGTCAATTTTGTAGTATAAATTTTTTGACTTATACAGGAGTATATACAGTAGGGCTGAAAGTATACTCTTAGGAAGGCACAATTTTTGTCTTATTATTATTATTATTATTATTATTATTATTATTATTATTAAACTTTATTTCTAAAGCGCTGTAAATATACTCAGCGCTGTACAAAATTGGTAAAACTTAAGAAATATATAAAAAGCCTGCCAAAGGCGTACACTCTAAAATAATAGCAGATAGATAAAATTACAAAGGGGGAAGACAAGTTAAAACATCGGACATAAAAGCAAATCACAACAAGCAATATCAGACAGCCAGATGGTAATCACAAGTTCCCTGAGAACGCTTCCCTAAACAATAAGGTTTTCAGCTCAACCTTAAAGCTAGTTAGGGAAGTGATGAGCCGAGCATGCAGAGGGAGAAGGTTCCAGGAATGAGGGGCAGCAAGAGAAAAGGGACGGATCCGGGAGGGGGCAGAAGACAACCTGGGTTGAGAGAGGAGACCTTGGTCACCAGAGCGGAGGGTACGGGTAGGAACATAGGGGGAGAGAAGATCAGCTAGGTAAGGAGGGGCCAGTCCATGCAGGGCTTTGAAGGTGAGTAACAAAAGTTTGTACCTGATGCGAAAGGGAAGAGGGAGCCAGTGAAGGGAGGACAACAGAGGGGAGACATGATCATAACGGCGAGCAAGTGAAATAATGCGTGCAGCTGAATGCTGAACAGAAATTAATGGGTGGAGGTGAGAGAGAGGAAGCCCAGCCAAGAGGAGGTTACAGTAGTCTAGTCGTGAGACCACTAGGGCGTGGACCAGTGTTTTTGCGGTAGAAAATGAGAGATATGGACGGATTTTGGCAATGTTATAGAGAAAGAATCTGCAGACCTTGGCTGTGGTCTGGATCTGAGGGATAAATGACAAGGAGGAATCGAAGATGAAACCAAGACTGCGGGCTTCCTGGACCGGCTGAATAGAGATGTTGTTGACAGAAATGGAAAAGGAGTAGTGAAGGGTGGGCTTGGGCGGGAAAACCAGAAGCTCGGTCTTGGACATATTGAGCTTCAGACGCCGATGGTACATCCAGTGGGAGACAGCTGTTAAACAGGATGACATTTGCTGTTCTAAATCCGGTGAAAGATTGGGAGTAGAAAGGTACAGCTGGGTGTCATCAGCGTACAGATGGTAGGAGAAACCAAAGGAACTAATTAATTTGCCAAGGGAGAGTGTGTACAGAGAAAACAATAGGGGACCCAAAACAGAGCCCTGAGGAACTCCAACAGTTAAGGGGACAGAGGACGAGGTCTGACCACCCGAGACCACTGAGAAAAATCTATTTGATAAGTAAGATGTGAACCAATCAAGAACCAGGCCCGAGAAACCAATGTCAGAGAGTAAGTCTATCAGGAGACAGTGGTCTACGGTGTCGAAGGCCGCGGACAAATCGAGAAGAATGAGGATAGAATAATGGCCATTCGCCTTGGCCCGCAAAAGATCGTTCAAGATCTTAGTGAGGGCTGTCTCTGTGGAGTGCCGTGGGCGAAAACCAGATTGGAAAGGATCCAGAATGGAGTTGGTTTCGAGAAACTCAAGACAGCGCGAGTAAACAACTCGTTCCAACACCTTAGAAAGGAAAGGAAGAAGAGAGATTGGACGATAGCTAGCCAGGGAAGAAGGGTCAAGAGAGGGGTTTTTTAGAATAGGGGAGACTAAGGCGTGTTTAAAGACGGAAGGGAAGGAACCCGAAGAGAGGGAAAGATTAAAGATATGGAGGAGGGAGGGTAGCAAAGAGGGGGCAATAGAGATTAGAAGACGAGAAGGGATTGGGTCAAGAGGACAGGTGGTAGGTTTGGATGAGTTCAGAAGGGAAGAGAATTCTTCCAGGGAAACTGGAGAAAAGACAGATAATTTGTTGATAGAAGGAGTGAGAAGATTGACGGTAGGAGCCAAATTGGGAGGAGTTAGCTCAGAACGAATAGAGGTGATTTTTGTAATGAAAAAATTAGCAAAGTCGGAGGGTGAAAATAATGGAGAGACAGAGGGAAGAGAGGGTTTTAATAGTGTGTTGAAACAGGAGAAGAGGCGCTGCGGGCGCCTCTCGTTGGCACAGATTAATGATTTAAAGTAATATTCTTTTGCCATCGATAGAGCGCGTGAAAAAGATAAAAGAATGAACTTATAATGGCCCACTCTCTGGAACTTCTCCAAAGACGTTCGGCTGCACGAGAGCAGGACCGGAGAAATCTAACAGTAGGAGTGATCCAGGGCTGAGGCCTAGTCGTCGAGGAAGACACGCGCGTAGAAATAGGGGCAAGGCTGTCGAGAGTTGAGGAGAGGGTGGAGTTCAATAAGGACATAGCTGAGTCAGCGGAGTCCCCAAGATTAAGAGAAGCAAGGGATGAATCCAGGGTCTGAGTGAGATGGTTGAGGTTGAGAGAATGAAGATTGCGGAACTGGCGGGAGACGGTGTGACGGGGAGGAGGGATATAGGTAAGAGTAAAGGAAAGTAGGTGATGGTTAGATAGAGGAAAGTCGTAGGCCAAGTAGTTGGACACGACACACTTGGAAGGGAGAACTAGGTCGAGGCAGTGACCGAGGGAATGGGTTGGAGAGTTGGAGTGTGGCTGGAGGCCAAAAGAATCTAAAAGAGAGATGAAGCGAGAGGTTGAGGTATTCTTGGGATCATCGAGGTGGATGTTAAAGTCGCCTAAGATCAGGGAGGGGACTGTGTCTGAGAGAAAGAATGTTAACCAAGATTCAAAATCTGTAAAAAACTGAGAAGCTGAACCAGGAGGACGGTAGATGATGGCGACCCGGAGTTGCAGAGGAAAAAAGAGTCTAATGGAGTGTAATTCAAATGAGGAGAACGAATAGCTGGGAGGAGAGGGGAGAACCTGAAACTGGCAAAACTTAGATAATAAGATGCCGACCCCTCCTCCGCGACCCTCAAGGCGGCCAGTATGGGTGAAAGAAAGACCACCAAAAGAAAGGGCAGCAGAGGTAACAGTATCATGGGTCGGAAGCCAGGTTTCTGTGAGGGCGAGGAGGTTAAAAGAATGTGACAGAAAAAGATCATGGATTGCTGCAGCTTTTGGGGCAGCGGAGCGGCAGTTCCATAAAGCGCAAGAGAATGGGAGTTGGGAGATAGGGAGGGGGCGAATAGGGATGAGATAGGGAGAAAGAGAGGTCCGAGGAGTCATGGGGGAGGGAGGTTTGGGTGACAGACAGGTAGCAGAAGGAAATGTGGAAAGAAGAAAAATGGAAAAATAAAGATATAGTTCGACAGTGCTGGATGGAATAGACTGATGATCCCAAGACATAAGGGGGTTAAGAGGGGGGGCCTCTGATGTCCCAGGTACAAAGATGGCAGAGGGAGGGAAGGCTGAGCGGACGCTGTCTGGTGTCCCAAGAATTGCTCCAGCTCCACCCTTCTCCCTGCTGGGCTGAAGGTGCTGCTGCTGCTTCCAAAGAGTCCCAGAGTAGTGAGAAGAGGGAGGGAAGGTCAGCGTCCAGGGGAGGTTCCTCTCAGGTGACAAGCTGGCTGTTGTTCACAAGGGAAGGGAGGCTGGAGCAGTGCCCTTTTAAGGGAAAGGCAGGCCCTCCTCTCTCCCTGCCAAGCTGAGGGTGCTACTGCTGCTTCCAAGGAGTCCCAGAGCAGTGGGAAGAGGGAAGGTCAGTGTCCAGGAGAGGTTCCTCTCAGGTGGCAAGCTGGCTGTTGTTCACAAGGGAAGGGAGGCTGGAGCAGTGCCCTTTTAAGGGAAAGGCAGGCCCTCCTCTCTCCCTGCCAAGCTGAGGGTGCTACTGCTGCTTCCAAGGAGTCCCAGAGCAGTGGGAAGAGGGAAGGTCAGCGTCCAGGAGAGGTTCCTCTCAGGTGGCAAGCTGGCTGTTGTTCTTGAAATGTATGTTCTCATTTCTTCTAAGACAGTTCCATTCTTCCACTGTAAAAGGCTCTCAAAGCTATGTACAAGACCAATAAAAATATTGTCCATCAGCATCAAACATTAAAAGATATAGAAGAAAAACAGACATGGCAAAGATGTTAAATAAATTCAGGAACTAAATCGAATGGACTTAACCATTAAAATATTGCTTTGTGGACTGAAGCTCCCAGAATCCTCCACCCAGCATGAACACTAGCCATTCTGACCAGGACATTCTGAAAACTACATTGTGATATGAATCAGTGCTGCTACATGTTTACTTTGTGTAAAGAAAGTTTTTCAGAAAATAAGTCCCTGTTGTCAGTCCTTATTTTGTTTTCACCCTGCTGAGTAAGATTTAAGAGTTTTTAAATACATTTTTATGATCATTTTTCACACTGTGAGATATATCTTTTATGTGAGAAATTTTCATTCCAGAAAAAAAAGAATGAGGCTGTGCAGCATCAGAAATAACCATGAGGACAGAGTTCCACCATATCGTGTCCTATGTGCATGGGCCAGGATACTGCGGGGTCAACTGTTACCTGGCCCTCTGTTCTCATGCTGGAGTGGATATCTGAACAGGCATCCTGCTGAACTGTCTTATGGGTCCTCTGCCACCACAAATCCCTTGCCTCTGAAGTCAGAATGAGGTGCCCAGCAATGATAATACAACTGGGAACCTTGTTCTAACTTCAGAGTGAGTAACTGATGGCAATGGCAGATGTACAAGGTGGCTCAGCAGGATGCCCATGCAGACAGACAGCTCAGCATGGGAATGGTGAGCTCCAGATCTTCCTGGATGATCTAGTCAGGGAGGTTGATAGAAAGTTTGTTTTGATTTGTAGTTGTTAACTTATCTCTATGTAGTCACTATCTAGATTTATACATTTTTCCCAGCGTATTTTGACCCTCCGAATACCTGATATTGTAGAAGCCTGCAGATTGTGCCTGACAAGGATTTTACAATTTAGTCACTTCTGGCAGAACCAGTCACAAAAATGAAGGATGCAATGAGTTGATTTTCTCAGCAACGTGCACAATGTGGACCAATGATGACACTGAAAAAAATTTCATCAATATGCCATAATAACATCCGGGTGATAATTATTATTTTATGACACCCCTAATGCGTAATCTGCAGACTTCTACAGTATTTGGTGGGTCAAGATACACTGGGAAAATGTATAAATCTAGATAGTGACTACATAGATATAAGTTAACAACTACAAAACAAAACAAACTTTCTGTCAAAATTTTTTAAAGGTGATCATTAAAAGTTTTTGATACCCCCTCATATGTCACTAATGGGATGCCAGTCAAGAATCCCCCAAGTAGCAGGGGCACTGGTCATGCTGGAAAGAAGGATTCTGTCAAATTTTAGTATATAAAAAGGCACTCTATCAACCTCTGACCCAAAGCAGAAGACATCTTAAAGGGCTACCATGAAAACAAGAGAAGAACAGAAACTTGTGAATGGTTCCTCTCAAGCAAATTCATATGCAAACATAGTTTTTGGGAAATCTGCCGTGCAAGAAGTCCTAGGGAAAATGGGAACTTAGAGGCAAAGTTCTAAGACAACATTATCCTGGTGGCAAATTTAAAAAAAAAATTAAAAAAATCAATTCAAATTAAAATACTTATAGAAAATGGTTTTAGCTGGCAAGAGTCCTTGCAATGGCAGGCAATGAAGGGTATTTTTTTAAAAAAAAATCTTCAAAGTCTTGAAGCTGATGGCAACTGGAAGCAAGTCCAGCAATCTGAATCCAAAAATGATTTAACTTCCCACTTAGTGATGTGTACAAATGGCACACACTGCTAAACCACAGATGCACGCAATGTAGGAATCTACACATTCTTGTCCTCCCTTTCCAGATTATTTTAACTTTTCCTCCCTTCAGGGCTTAAAGTCTACAGTTGTATTTGTGTCTATGTGAGTGCCAAAGAAGAATGGAAAAGAGGGAAAATAAAAATAAAACCAGCAGTTGGTTTGAATTACCAGACACGTTGTTTAGATGCTTAGTGACAATAAAATAAATAAATAAATACCAAACCATGGTGATTTTTTTTCTTGTAAAAAAATTAAATGGTAGATGTACAATCATGATTTAGCAACATGAGTGCAGTGATGGGGAATGTACAGCTCCCCAGTGTAGTAAATGTGACTCTCAGAATCCTTAATTCCTGGCTATGGGAATTATGGAGTAGCAACATGGGAGGGGGGGGGATCACACATTCCCCATTCCTGAAGTATTAGGGACAACTGCACTGAAACAATTGCCTTTGAATTTCCATTGATTTTATTGGCAGAGAATGTGGCATGCGTAAACTTCACCCTTTAGATCAGTTCAAAAAGAAGGAAGAGGAGGAGGAGCAGCAGCAGCAGCAGCAGCTTTCTTTGCAAGGGAACACTCAGAGATGGAGAAGTGGCCAGAAAAGTTGTGTCTTTCTCAAATTAGCCTTTCCTGCCACTAGTTATTGACTCTGTCTTACAAAGATAAGCTGATTTAGAATTGAAAAGGGGGAGGGCTCTGATTGGGCTGGGGAGCATCCTGCATTTCTTCCAAAGGGCATAAGGGATCACAGTTGGTTTTCCTTCTCTCTCTGTTATTCTCACAACAATCCTGGGAGGAGCCATAGAGGAGCTTATCGCTTGGGCAAATAAGCCTGCTAACCTCTTCTGGCTTCAATTCTGGATTCATGATACCCCCCTCCGAATGTTATCATAACTAAATCGCCACTGCCCAGATGCATCCTGGGTCAAAGCCTCACTCAGCCAGCACTTTTTCGAAGTTGGGGAGCTTCAAACTTCAAAAATTGGCTGGCTGAGCGAGGCTTCAACCCGGGATGTATCCAGGCAGCAGCATCCTGCCTAGATTGGTGGTAATTTAGATATTATAATATCCAGGGGCATCCTGGATCCAGAACTGAAGCCAGAAGAGATAAGCCAGTTTATTTGCCCAAGGGATAAGCTCCTAAGTTAGTGTAATGACTCAGTGAATACTAAAACTTGGAAGGCACATGTTACAGCCTGATACTGTAACCACTGTACTACACTAACTAATTCCAGTTTAACAATTCACACAGGCAGAAAAGTATCCTTTTTTTAAAAAAAAATATTTATTTAAGTATCTTCAGCAGCATATAGTCAAGGACAAGGGACCATTTCTCACCATACAATTATAGCACTATGATTCTACTTGAACTGTCATGGCTGCATTCCATGGGATCCTGGAGTTTGGTGAGGCACTGGAACTCTTGGTAAAAATTCTAAATATTCCTTCCTAAATTGCAAATCCCAAGAGTCCATATACTGGGATCCTTGGTCTGATAATAGCAGTTCTGTCTTATACTTGCCAACACAGAAGTAAATCCCCCTGAGTTCAGTGGTCCTTAAATTTAGGGCAACCAACTATGGAAGGTTCTTAATCCCAGGTAGGTTGGTGTATAGAAAGAGTGTGGTCCAGAATGTTGTGACTCTTGCTTTTTTAATCTGTGAAAGGTGGGAAGGTATGTGGACTATGCTCATTTTTCAGTAACCCATTTATTCTGTTAAGATGCTTTGACTATTCACACAGCTGAGAAGGAAAAGACTATCACCAAAACTGCCTTCCCAGGGAACCTTGTCTCATATTGATTCATAAATCTCTTTCTCTATTCCCTTTCAAATCTCTTTCTCCACTCTCTGCCCTGCATATGC
Source organism: Urosaurus nigricauda (assembly GCA_034509955.1). Lineage (NCBI taxonomy): Eukaryota > Metazoa > Chordata > Lepidosauria > Squamata > Phrynosomatidae > Urosaurus > Urosaurus nigricauda. The sequence goes on from JAOEGL010000002.1 coordinate 39,209,839, forward strand.
TCTTACCACCCCCTCTAAATCCGCACTACTAATCCTCCCTGCCCATCAAGCCACTCAGCAAAATCTTGGAGCAGCACAGACAGTGAATCTCCTCCAATCAGCTTAATGCCCAGTGATCTCAGTGCACTAATGCAAAATTAAACCTGTAAGTCAACTGGCATTCCTGTGTATGCTTCTAAATGGGCTGCCTCTCTGGAGAACATGTCAGTGTGATTAGGTCTCTCTACAGGATGCAATTTTGCTAAAAACAAATCCTCAGCGAGTGTGTGTTAAAGTCCATTAATGTCTGCAGTTGTTTAAGAGAAACGCTGGTGGAAAATGAGGCACAAGGACTGTTCCTCTAGTCAAAGTGCTTTAATAATGTCAAGTAGAGTGTATCATTCAGTAGCAACAGAACATGATGCATTCTCTTCCCTCACACCCAATGGCATATTTGAAGAGTCTTGATAGGCAACTATTTGTTGGTGTCCTTTCTTTCCCCCTGCTTCACAGTGCATTGCATACACATTGTTGGCCTTGCATCTTGATAGCCTGACAATCTTTTCCCCGAATTAACACACCAGCAGCATTATATGTGCTGTTGCATTGGTGAGCACTTGTTGGGCTTCACTGGAAATAGGGTGAGAACAATGAGGAAAGATGGCTTTAGGAAGGCAAATAACATGAAAATAAACTCAGGAAGAACAAACGCATCTCAGAAAGTAAGCTCTAGTCTATGGAAGCTCATGCTGCCAGATCTTTTAGTTAGTCTCAAAGGTGCTGCAAGATTCCTTTGCAGCATGATGATCAGTGCACCATCATCTGCCCATACCCTAAAATTCTCATTAGAGGCCAGGCTGATGTGCCTGCTGGTGAAAGCTACTGCTCTGACAGTCACAAGAGGCAGGGGCATTTTATGCGGGCATTTTATGTTGGTAATCTGGGATGGCTACATGGTACCCTCACTTTTTTAAACAAGAAAAAACACTTGGAGGTTTCAGGCTGCTTTTAAAATGTAATTCCAGCTTGGCCAAGGAAACCCAATTGTTAACCTTGGGCAAGTCACACTTTGTCATCCTCAGAGGAAGGCAATGGTACACCCCCTCTTTACAAATGCTACCAAGAAAATCATGTGATAGGTTTATCTTACAGTTGTCATAAATCAAAAATGACTTGAAGGAACATATCAACAATACAGTCCCATATTATATCCTGAGCTGTTTAATTTATTGGCATATACTGGCTGCCCATGGTGCAGATGCATCTCACCCTACCACTCTGGGATGAGGCACATCCTCTCCTCTCAGATAGCTATAGCAGCTTCATTTATATACCACTTCATATTGAACTAAGCAGTCTCTAAGCAGTTTACAACTGTAAGCTAACTGCCCCCAACAAGATGGCTACTCATTTTAGCAACCTTAGAAGGATGTAAGCCTGAGCCAAGCTTGAGCCCTTTCTTCTCCTGGAGAGAAGTGACAGGTGGGGTGCCACAGGGTTCTGTCCTGGGCCCAGTGCTATTCAACATCTTTATCAATGACTTGGATAACAGAATTAGGGGCCTAGTTATCAAATTTGCAGATGACACCAAGTTAGGGGGAGGAGCTAATACCCCAGAGGACAGGATAAAAATTCAGAATGACCTGAATAGACTAGAAAGCTGGGCCAAAGCTAACAAAATGAATGTGAATGTGGCTGAATGTGACTTCATGTGAAAGGGATTTAGGAGTCCAAATAGACCACAAATTGAACATGAGCCAACAGTGTGATGAAGCAACTAAAAAGGCCAACGCAATTTTAGGCGTATAGAAGTATAGTGTCTAGTGTCTAGTGTCTAGTATCTAGATCAAGGGAAGTAATAGTGCCTGACCAAAGCAGAATAGAGTGACACTATTACTTCCTTTGATCTAGACACTATAATTTTTTTGATGCAGCCTAAAATTGCATTGGCCTTTTTACCTGCTATATCGTACTGTTGACTCATGTTCAACTTGTGGTCTACTTGGACTCCTAGATCCCTTTCACACATACTCTCGTTCATCCAGATATCCCCCATCCTATATCTGTGCATTTCATTTTTCTACTCTAAGTGCCATAACTTACATTTCTCTGTGTTGAATTTCATTTTGTTAGCTTTGGCCCAGCTTTCTAGTGTGCTGAGGTCTTTTTGAATTTTGATCCTGTCCTCTGGACTATTAGCTACTGGGGCCAGGACATAACCCTGTGGGACCCCACTGGTCACTTCTTTCCAGGTTGAAAAGGAGCCATTGTTGGCCGGTCAACCAATTACAAATCCATGTTAACAGTTGCCTTGTCTAGCCCACATTCTACAAGCTTGTTTGGAAGAATGTCATGGGCAACCTAGTCAAAGGCCTTACTGAAATCAAGATATACTATATCCACAGCATTTCCTTCATCTAGCAAGCTGGCAATTTTATCAGAGAGAGAGAGAGATAAGACTTGTCTGGCATGACTTGTTTCTCTGAAACCCTAATCCCATTGTACGGAGTGAAATGAAGCACCATTTTAATGGCTATATACATCCTGTTTATCTTTTGAACTTATTTAACACCTCTGAATAAATCTTCAAAACCCCCCCACCAAAAAAAAAAAAAGCATGATAAGCCAGATTCTACCTGTAGGCACATAACAACTGAGGATAAGCTAAAAACTGGTGAATTGTAAAGGTAAAACAGTGACCAGTAATTTCCTTTAACCTTTTTTTTTTTTTTTTTGCATCAATATGGCCTGATGTGTATTGCATCAGTAGGCGAGTGTAGTAGTTTGAGCATTGGACTATGATTTTGGAGATGAAGATTTGAATCGCTACTCAGTCATGGAAACCCATTGGCTGACCTTGGACACATCACACACACTCAGCTTCAGAGAAAGCAAAGGCAACCCCCTTCTGACCAAATCTTGCCAAGAAAATCCTACGATAGGTTTGCCCTAGGGTCACCGTAATTCATAAAATGACTTGAAGACACAAAACAACATCTGCTCGTGGACTGTTTAGATGCTGTATGAACAGAATGTTGGATAAGATAACCTTTAGTCTGAATTAGAATGGCCCTTCAAGTTTGTTTGTTTTTAATTATCTTATACACCAAATGCACTATAGCTGATGTGGCAAACATATCCATGCACTTTCAGGTCATTGGAATATCCCTTGAATTTTTTTAAAAAATCTTTTTATATGCTGGTTTCCTGCATATATACAGTTTAAATAGAAGTAATGCAACAGGAAAAAGAAATGGAAGGAACATTGGCTGCTGTGGGATGATGAGAAACTGTTTGGGGACTTCTGGAGGCATCAGCGGTGTTCTCCAGTGTGATAACATACTTTTTTCCCCATTCTGTTCCCTTCCCGTTCCCTTCTGTTCCACTCCATTCCCGTCCTCTAAGTCCCATGCGATAAACCTAAATATGTAGAAAGACTGTCTAAGGTCCTGACTAAGTTCTGGTCCTTGGAGCCAATTCTGAAGCTCAGTAGTCTTTAATTTTAAGTACACTGATTTATATAGTTGGCTTTCAGCTTTCTAGTAAAAAGAAAGAAAAAAAAAGAAAGGAGGTTCTACAGGCTGAAAATCTTCTACATCTCACACTGGTAGGACTGAAGAAACAGAGGTCAAGATTTTGCATTGCACCACTTGTCTCTATACCTTTGAGAAACTGAAAGAGGGGGATTTAGGTAGCTTTGTCAACCTCCTAATGGATCTTATCCAACCATCTTGAGAAGCAATGGCTACAAATGTATTAGAATCTAATATTTAGATGAAGCTGTAGAACTTTGTGACTTGTATCACAGACTTTTGTCACAATCATATTTTGTTTTTAAAATAAAAGTAGAAATGTGTAGACAAATCCAACATGGAAAACTGAAATTTTTTGCAAATGCTATATTGAATGTAAGATAAATCAACCACCAGAACAGTTGGCAGCCAGCCCCTTTTCGTTAAGATAATTCAACACCAACATTTGCCAGCATCTGCCTTATCAGTCCTGGATAGTAACCACATTTTTCTGCAGGGTGTGTATTTTACACTTCCACAGTCTGGCATGAATATTCCATTCCTGAATGGGTCACACAATTACTGATGAGTTGTTTAAATTGGATATGTGAGAATATACAGACAGCTTGGATAAAATTATTTCATTCTCCCTGGTTTCCATGCATCTCACACAGAGCCAGCTGTTCTCTTAGGCAAAAGAATAATAATTTCTAGACAACACAGCTGCTCAGATTCGATAGGGCTGAATTAACTATTACAGTGAGGAATAGTTCATGCTGACCCCACCATGAATTCTTATGCTCTCCTGGTGTGTCCCTTCTTCACATCCTTGGGGCAGTGACAAGTGAACAATACTGATGTGAAAATGAACAAAAAATTCACATGACAGAATGTTAAGTTTGTCCCCTTATGAGTTTGTGGTTAATATTTTTCTAGATCGTAATAAATTAACAATGGCATGATGCAGCATGCCACAGAAAATGCCTTGGCACATGGAAATGTGCAGTTCTGAAGATGTTGTTGAACTGCAACATCAATCATTTGCATCATTGGCTACACTGACTAGGGCTTCTGGGAGATACTGTTCAATGACTCCTGAAGAACCACAAAATTCATGACATAAGGGAATGTAGCGTCCCTTTTAGTGCCAGATCGGGGCTGCGGAAACCACAACTGCAATCGCAATCTTGCTTTTCCATGGTGCAAAAAGGAGCTGTTCTGCACCAAGGAAAGGGTGCCATAGCCATGGCACTGTGGCTTTTCCATGCTCCTGTGGCACTGCGTCATGTAGATGCAGCATCAGAGGAGCACCGTGGTGGCACCTGCTATGTGGTGCGACACGTGGCATCACACCAGACTGGGGGTGGAGTCGGGGCATTGTGTTATATAGATGCCTTGCCCCAACTCAGCCCCCAGGCCAGCCAAAGATGCCAATTTGTACAGCCCCTTGGTCAGAGGCAACTTATCAGAACTCAGTTCCTTTCAGGAATACCAGAAGTTGTACTCCATGAAACCAATGACCTTTACAGTACAGCTGTGGCTCCATTAATAGCATGTCCAGATCACAATGTGTGAATAGTTGTCATACTCAGCTGCTACCTGTGACCTGAATTCTATTGTCAGTCTCAGCTGGAACAGAAGAATGGAATCAATGGGAACTTGGCAAGTTAGCACTTATAGAATCCCATTGATTTCATAGGTCTACTTTAATTGGAAGTAACAATAAGATTCAGGCCTCTAACTCTTTTGTCTGCGGATATAAAGGTACTTGAACTGGTTCTGTCCAGAAAGTGGTACAGTCCAGAAACAGAACTGCTACAATCAAGAAACTGGTACTGCCCTAAAAAATTATGCCACAAATCAGCCAACAATGTTGATATCACAACCAATTACAATATGGATAAGAAATTCAGATCAGCGTGAATTGCTAATAAGAAAAATATTATTCAAATAATTTTGGTAAGAGGAAAAATGATTGCATGAGCACTTAAACAGCAAGAGATAGAACACAAAAAAGAGAATACAATAAGAATACAAAGGAAAGGGAGGTAGATATTTAAGAATGTTAAATCCTATCCCAATTAGATTAGAGCTGTTGAATGAATGGGTTTTGCAGAGGTGTGGATTTAGCATTCAGCCTTGATGTGGTGGATATACTCTAGATGGGACTAGCATTTGGATTAAGGTCTTGTATACATTATAAAGAAACTCTCGAATGTATATTCTGAGCTTAAGAAAGCCTTAAAAAAAGAGATTGATAAACAAAATACTCTCCACATATATGCATGATTAACAATAAATAATATTACACAATACTTTATTGTAAAATTGAAATGCTTTTGTTAGACCCTACTCAAAATTATAGTTCTTTCTAAGATCCATGATCACTGTATAAACTCTGCTCAAGACATATCAGGTGAAATCTGAGTTTCCTCAAAATGTCCAGGCATTCTCCTTGAGCAAATCCCAGCCTCTCCACCTAACTTAGCTTCACAGATTTGTTGTAAGGATCAAATAGGGATGGATACATAGATAGGAATGGTGAAAATAATGTACAATACTTTAAGCTCCTGGAGATAAATGGAGTAAAATTATAGATATAGATATACAGGCTGTGCAGACCGGATTTGGGCCATAGCAACCTCACACTGCAGCCCTAATCTGGCCTTTCTAGGGTGCGAAAAGGAGCCACAAAAAGCAGCTCACTTTTCTGCCCTGGAAAGGGCGCATTAGCAGTGGCACTGGTGCTTTAAGGATGTGAAGCGGTGCACAGCATCATGTCACCATGGGGGCAGAGTCGGGGTGTGTGCCCTATGGCTGCCACGCCCTGGCTCTGCCCCCAGGGTGGCCTTAATGGCTGGTCTGCACAGCCCCATCGTTGGAAAAATAATGATTGACATGAAGAAATCTACGCACCCCAATAGTTTTCCAGAATGTATTTAGGAGCAAGTCCCACTAAACCCACTGGGGCTTAATTTTAACAGATATGTGTTAATGTGAATGTAATATATTTCTGCTGAAGACTCTCACAAAGTCTATACCCATTAAAACATTTTCTCCCAATGTTAAACCTGTATAAGTTACAGTTTGCTTCCTTTGATTCAGTGCAGCTTTAAAATGTGTGCATACATTTCCATGCAAATACACACATACACACAAATTTGTAAGTCTAAAGAACACCAGTAAAACTAAGCCCTGAAATACAAGGTTTATATGAGAGACAGAACTGAAATGAGAGCAAAACATTCAAATCCAGAATGCTTTTTTGCCTTAATGACCCTATTTTAGGAAAATGAAAAATGCATGGGGAATCTAAAAATCATTAGAGAAGAAAATCTGGAAGAGATTAGTACACAAGGCTTTTAAAACATGATTAGATCTGGAAAAAAGCAGCTTTGATTCTACTTATTGCACAAAGATGCTACTTATTGCACAATGACACCTCTAACCCATAACTGCTGCACTCCCCAACAATGATTAGGGTGTCCCGTTCCAAAACCTGCCATTGAGCTCTAAATAGTACAAGTCCCCAGATGCAGCATGTCACTGTCAAGGTAGTTGCATTATTGGGAGGTGTGTGGTGTCAGCCTCCCCTCCTCTCCCCTTCCCAATCCCCTTCATGATTCCCAACAGCCTGCTCACCTTCTTTTTTGCTGTATCTTTCTTCTCTCTCTTTTTTAAAAAAACACAAATTAAATCACAGTAGCAGACCTCCAAATTTTTCATGAAAAAGTGTAAACAAAAAATATATTAAAATATTTTTTTAAAAAAACAGAATGTATGCTGGGTAGTGCATGGGACAGAGAGCATGGGTAAAGGGCTTGTGTGTAAGGGAGAGAGCTTGAGAGAGTGCAATAAGTTCTTATAATGCCTACCAAAAGAAGCTACTGTGGTCTGTCACATGATGGTCTGTCAAAGCAATGCAAGCCTCTAAGTGACTCCAGTAGCATCTAGTCTTGATCAGGAGGATGAGATTCCTCCCATCCTCTCCTCTCCCAGTACAGGTTCCCATCTGAACTAATTGAATAAAAAGATAGGCCAGGGAAAGGTGCGGGGAAACACGGGCACAAATTCATAAAGTTCCTTGGTGCAATGGCTGCTGGATAGTGATTTGGGGAGAAGAAAAGGCCAAATGCTGGAAGGTTGTTTAATAGTGTCATGGTGTACATGAAATAATAGGCTTAGGGCAACCTTCTCCAGCCTGGTGTCCTCCAGATGTTGACAATAATGACCACCACCCCTCAGCTTTGACCATACTGGATGAAGGGAGTTGAAGTTCACACATCTGAAGAACACTAGATTTGGGAAAGGTTGGTCTAGGACTCCAACAGTCAGAATCTGCCAATCAGCATGACTCCCTTTTCAAAGCTGTGGCATGACACAATATTACTGAGCAGTATTGTGGGAGCATCTAGTTCAGAAAGATGTTGCTGCTCCCCTTTGCTGCCTGCCACAACCCACCAACGAAGAGAGGGTCCATCAAACCCCAGAGCTCCATCAGATATGGATGTGGCCTTGGCCTAAAGGAACATGCCAGAATTTGGAAGGCTGAAATCCTTGACCTGTTAGTAAGGAACAAATGAATCTGTGAATTTCAGTTTCACAGAATTCTCATTCCTCTGGCTATGCATTTCTTTCAGCCTGCATTTGAATCAGTTTCAGACTGTAGTAATAAATAAATAAATTATTGTAGAAACATTTGCACAAAAACCCACATTAATTTTATCTACAGTTTTCTTACACACATGTGTGCATTCTTTTCTTAGCATGCACACTTTTGTGCAAATGTTTACCCCTAATAGAATATGATTTTCTGCATAATTTCCCCAAAATATATAATATTGTGATCTGAGTTGCAAGCAAGCTTTCCAAAGTTCTGCAAAGTGTACTATTCTGTTAACGAGATTACAAAATTCTGTAAAATTCTGTTTGTTTGTTTTTTAAACACACACACACACACATTCAGTTTACTGTTCCTACAGATCTGGCTGAATTTAGGGGTTTGTACTGATTCTACACTTGGTATGATTGCATTACTGAAACATTCAATGTGCATCTCTGTAAACTGCTACAAAACCAATTATCCCCTTCTAACCTAATGTTTCTGTGGTATACATAAATGGAAGAAACTGAATCATATTCAGTTTCTCTGACTTCCAGTTTTATGACTGTACCTGCATCTTTTAAATATTTTTGTGAAAGGAATATGAAAGTAAAAATGTCATAGCTGGAGGCTCAAAGGTAGAGGAAGGTTTGTTTGGATGGTGCTTGAAAGATCAGGCACTTAAGAGAATTTAGCAGACAAGATGATGTCCTGGCAAAATTGCTATGTCTCAAGGGTAGAGCTAAAAATGAAGGCACTGCCAACAAGCTTGTGCCAAGGATGATTACCAAAAATATGTTCTCTAAAGAATAAACTGAAGGCTTTGACACTTTTCTCTATTCATTCCCTGCAGCTCACACGTGAATGCTTTGGACTATTAATTACATGAATTATCTTCAAGGAACATCAGGGGAGTACCCTGTAAATTAGGTAACTATAAATACCATATTTGTCGTGTAAGCAGGAAAATGCTGAACAGTAAAACTAAAATAAGGCCAGAGTTTGGAACAGTTTGCTTTTTTGGCCTATAGTTCCCCAAATCCAACAAAAGGCATGGCTAGGGGAGGTTGTAGACTAAAAAGAGTGTGTCTTCCAAGCTCTCAACAGGCTTGTGCATCATAGTACAACTCTGAAAATCCATAAAACAGTGATATTTTTATTGGGCTAACCAAAATGCACAAATGCATGATGCAGACTTTCAAAGCTATCCTGACTTATTCATCAGGCAAAAGTGTTAAAATCATACATTAAAAAATGATGATGTCACAGGCCTAATTTTTTTTAAAGACGTTGTTTTTATTGTACTCATTTAATATGGTACAAAGGATACTAAGGAGGAATAGTTATTAAAACTAAATGAATGGGCAAAAATGGACAAATTATCCGATTTGAATTAAGAAAAATTGATAGTGACATTTCTAAAAGACTAGAAACCCCTGGTAGACTTTTGCAAAACCAAAAGAAAAAATAAAATTATAATTGTCAGTTATGAGATGTAGCAAGATTTGGGTTATCAAAAATATGTAGTTTTAGTTTTATATATATATATATGGAAGTCAGAAACCATGTTACTATTTTTCTTTTTTAAATATCTGTTTGGGAAAATGTTCAATAAAAATTGCTGTTGTTAAAAAAAAAAGATGGTACAAAGAATATTCCTGTAGGTAGAGGCTACGCCTCCCTTTTAGCCACTTGGCTCTGGGAGGCAAAGAGTTGCAACATCAAGAAAATTAAATTTAAACTTCATTGTCAACAGAAAAAGCAAAATCCTTTAAGATCCAGGTTACCTCTGCCCTATTTGAGTCTATCTGCCTCCTGATAAGGACTAATAGGAATTAGAGTCTAGCAACACCTGAAGGTCCCAAGGAAGCCTCCATTGCTTTTATTTGTTATATCAAAATAATACAGACCACATTGTCTTTCACATTATTGATGTGCACAGATAAGAGAACCAATTCATCCACACACATAGCTGCAGTGCATTCTAAAGCATGTTTAAAATGCTTTAGAACATTTTAAAATTGTTTTTAAAAAATCTCCAATGAAGGAGAGGCCACCACCTCCTGAAATAGGCTATCCCACCATCAAACAGCTCATACTATTGGGGTTTTCTTCCTAAGGTTTAGTCAGAAAATTTTGCAAACAGTCTTCTTGATATGATCATGTTAAATTGTATCAATTGCCATTTTTGTGTGCACACTTTGCTAAAGAGCATGTACACTTCACTTCGGGCTCTCTGACTCTGGCTAAACCTTTTCAGATGAAGAAGCTGCAGGAAGCTCAGTTCTGGGTGAAGCATAGGAGGAGCCTCCAGTAGAGCCAAAGGAGTTTGAAGAAACACATCCTGAGGCCTTGCTTTGATCTCCAGTTCTGCATTTTACCACCAGATCTTGCCAGGTAAGGCAACCACAGACTTGGTAGGAGCTCAAAATAATCACCAGAACTTGTGTTTCACTGCCAGAAGCAATGTCCTCTCATTGTTTCCATAAAAGTGGTACAGTAGAGCCACTATAGAATTTATCTACCTTAAAAGAAGCTATCCAAGGTGATGAACCCTATCACTCAAATAGATTTAGCACCTTGGATAGCTCTTTTATTGTTTGAGCTAAAACCCAGAGTAGATTTACCAACCCATTGACAAGGAAATGACCAGTTATTGCTGACCTAAAAGTTCTTTCACCAGAGATCTACTGAGAAGGAAGGGTCTACTTGGAAGGAAGGAGTCAATTCAGTTGCAAATACAGCTGAAATTCAGATTGGGGAAATGCTGGAGTGAGTATGCAAGGTCACCAGTCTCCTTTGGACCTTTGCTAGATAACAGCTCCCTTTTGAGCTCAATAATGTCCAGATATCCTTGACTCATCTCCTACTACAGCTCTGCCTTCAACTCCCAGGCATAGTGTGTACAGCACTGATAAAAGTGCAAAAAAGCAATGTTTGAGAACTTGGATCTATCAAGTTTCTTTTTGTGTGGTGGTTTGCCAAAGTGGGAAGATGCACATGTGCATTGGTGCAAGTGCTTGTGATGGTTGGGGGATTCTGGAAGTTGTATTCCAAATAAAAAGGGGGAGGGGTAACATTTACAGGTCCTGCTAAAACCTCATAAAAAGAAACTTGATGTGATTGTGCATGAGGTTGTACTGAGATTTTGCTGCAGCAGCTGCAGTTTTTAATGTGCCCATCTATATCAATAATGCAAGAAAGAAAGAAATGAATTGAACAAACTGAAAGCAGCAGGGAATGATGCCTGCTCCACTTTCAGAATTCATTTCAGACATTCTCCTAGTTGAGATGGAATTCAGGAAAAGTGATCCAGGTCAGATTGACCCACCCTTTGCAACTAGAACAGCCAACATTCTGTCATCACTAGCTCTCTGTTCTTCGTAGTTCTCAGTACTATTAAACAAATATCCCAGAAGAATCAGTTGTTTCCATAATCATCTTAAGATGGATCTGAAGCTGGCTGGAATACTATAGTTGTATATCTGTTATGCATGTATTTTACACCTTGCCTTTTTACTGAAAAAGGCATTCAGGCAGTTACCAATAATAAAGTACATTATCAAAACAAAACACAATATAAAAATGAATATTTTGAAAGCACCATATTGACAGACATAGCCAGCCCTCAATGCCAGCATTCCACAAGATAACAACCATAGCAGTAAAAGTAGTATCAAATTATGTAATGAGAAAGAGACCCATGGCTACAGACAGGATGGAAAAGGAAAAGTTATGTGCTTCCCCGAAGGAAGGCAGATGGGGCAAAGCACCCATGAGTCTGTAGTCCTTTTCTGATCTCGTCAACATAGCTGAATGATTGGAAGCATGGCACTTGTCATTACAAGAAGCTGTGCATGACAGCTGGTGTAACATAATTGCCAAGGGGCTTGTCTATGGATCAGGAAGTCCATAGCTGAAGTCTTGTCTCTGCAGAGCTTGGATGGAACATGTTATAAACAATAGCATTAAACCAGTGCAAAAGAGTAATGGCTTAATGTAATGAGACACTTTTGTTTGTTGTAGTGTTTATTCATCATTTGTAAAGCACTACTTGGGAGGGGCATCACTGAGGAGAGATTTTTGACTGGGTATTTAAAAAATCTCATGTACAAGTTAAAAGAGAGACAACATGGTGTAGCAGTTTGAGTGTTGGACTGCTATTCTGGAGACCAGGGTACAAATCCCTCCTCACTCAGCCATGGAAACTCAGCCACTGGGTTGCCTTGGGCAAATCACATGCTCTCAGCCTCAGGAGAAGGCAATGGCAAACCACCTCTGAACAAATCTTGCCAAGAAAACTCCACGGTGGGCCTGGGGTTAATAATAATAATAATATTTATTTATACCCCGCCCCTTTGAGATCAGTCAAGGCGGCTGACTTAACATAAGTCAGAAATGACTCGAAGGCACACAACAAGATGTTAAAAAATGTAATGAAACTATCAATAACTTAACCCTGTTAAAGCATCATCATTAAACAGAAAACAGAAAAAAGAGAAATAGGTAATACAGTCCATTCATTATTCAAGGCATATTCCACTTGAGCAGCCATTCTTCAAAGTCCTGTCAAAGGAAAAATAGAGGTTTGTTGGCCTGCAGAAAAACAGCAAGGAGGGTGCTGGTCTAACTTCTCTAGGACAGGCTTTCCATAATCCTGGAGCAGCCACCAGAAGACCATTTCCAATGCCCTAAGAAGAAGTACCTGTGAGTGTGGTAGGGCAGAAAAAGGCTTCCCCAAAAAGTGTCAGAACATTGGCAGAAACATATGGGAGAATATGACTCTTCAGATCACCTAAACCCATGTTACACAGGGCTTTGTAAGTCATTACCAGCACTTTGAATAGGATTGTGAAAGAGACTAGTAGCCAGTGAGCTGTTTTAATAAAGGAATTTTGTGCTGCCTATAGTCAGCCTGTATTTTGGCTGATAGCTCTTTGAATTAGCTGAAATTTCTAAAAATTATTCAGCCTCAATGTGTTACAATAATCCAAAAGGGATGTAATTATGATATGTGTCACTATGGCCAGATCCAAGATCTCAAGGAATGGCTGCAGCTGATACACAAGAATTATGTGTGCAAAAGCACTCCTTGCCACCTCTGAGACCTGCGTTTTCAGTAAACCCAAGCTATGAACCTGAATCTTCAGTGGAAATGTAACCCTAAGAATCCCTGCTTCCTGGTTTGAAATCCCTGCTTCCTGGTTTGACTTTCATCGAACCCAGAGAAACTTGTCTAGATTAAATTTCAATAAGTTTGTCTTCATTCAGTTCATTAGTAATGAGCCACTAATTTAGAACCAAGACAGTTTCCTTGGATTGAGGTGGAAATGAGTAAAAAGCTGGGTGCTGTCCCCATATAATAGCATTGGACCCTAGAACACCAGATGACCTCTCCCAGTGGTTTCATGTGTATGTTAAATAGCATGGGGGACAAAACAAAAACTCTGGAGGCCAACAGCCAACAATCAAAGTTGAACAGGAGTCCCCAGCACCAGGAAGGAATGGGACCATTATAAAACAATGCCTCCAAGCAGTGGCATCACTGGGGGGTGCAGGCCACACCAGCTGGCACGCCAGAAGGGGGGTGACACCACAGAGGCATGGTGACACCCAGTTGGCCCCCTGCCTCCATGGGTACTGTCCAGGTCTGCATGGATGCTCCTTGAGGGCTGCATAGGTCTGTGCAGGCACCCTTTGGCCCACACAGCTACAGGTCCAGCCATGTGGGTGCTGTTTTCGCTCGCATGGGTGCTCCTCCAGTCACGTAGGCAATTTTTCAGCCCATGTGGGCACCATTTACGGCCATGTGGGTGCCCCTCTGGCTGTGCAGGTGCCCCTCTAGCCACACAGGCACTTTTTTGGCCCATGCAGATGCCGTTTCCACCCACTTGGGTGTGCCTCTGGCCATGCAGTCATGCATCATGCCTGCACTGCTGCTCTCATGCACCCTCACACTTGTAGGTCCCACTAGAAGTCCCACCCCAGAAGTTCTGCCGCCCCAGAGGTCCCGCTCACTGTACCAGGTGACACCCAGTGCAGGATCACCACTGCCATCCTTGCAAAGCCACCCAGAATAATACCGTAGTCAATTGTAAACTAACAGGGATGCACTTTCCCTGTCCTGTTCCCAGAGTAGGTCAGCCATCAAGGCAACCATAGTTGCCGCTGTCCCATAGCCAGGCCTGAAAGCAAATTGAAATGGATGTTGGTAATCCATCTCAAAAACATTTCTGGAGAAATACTTTACAATGTAACTAATGAATATTTGGACAAACAATGATATTAAGTGATATTAACAAGTTGTTGTGATGGTGGTGGTGGTGGTGGTGTATGATGCAGTGGTAGAAATAGCAGTAAGAATATATTACTTGTTCATTATAAAATTCCAAGCAGTACATCTCTGCCATGAACCCACCAGAGAATAGCAGTCAGGCATGCTGCTATCACCTAGCTTCAGTCTACTTCCCACCTCTATCCCTACAGATCTGTAGCACTGAGGATAATACTCAGTGCTTTCATCGGATTTACAGCTAGATCATGCATGAACAGCTGAAAGAACTGTAAAAAAAATTAAGTAATATTACTATGCAAAGGTTAAATTATGCAAATGGCAATCTGGATTATCAAAGAGCCGGGGGGGGGGGAGGCAGAGCGAAGTATCTAGGTTTATACAGTGGTCCCCCGGGTTACGAAAGTAATCCGTTCCAGGACCCTTTTCGTAAGCCGAAAAAATTCGTAACCCGGGGGACCACTGTAAGTATAGGAAAGCACTTGGCGCGATTTGAATTTCGCGCCGCTTTCCTTTCTTAACCTGGGTGGGTTTTTTTTGTAACCCGGGGCCGTTTTTCCGGCCCCGGCTCTTTCGTTCCCCGGGGTTTTCGTTCCCCGGGGGATTCGTAACCCGGGGGACCACTGTACTGAAAAAGAAGGATGAAGTGAATTCAAGAACTGGAGATGAGTTGCTGCAGCATGGGTAACAAATTTTAAATTATGCTACTGTGACAATCTCATCAGAAAAATCTGGAGCATCAAACTTAATTTTGGATGAAGCTTTATTTTCAATGGGCCTTGTAAAGAAAAGAATTTGAAGAGTACTTTGAAGTCATTTTTCACAGCTCATCTCACTTCATTTAAATGACATGCATCTCTTGTATTTGTATTATAATGACATGCCTTCGAAGCAAGCAATTACTGTCTTATTTAAGAGAAGCTCACTGCTGGAGAGAAGCTGTAATCAAAACAGCAATGTCTAGGAATGTCTAGCAGAAGGACAAAATATGCCCCAAATTTTCACTGTATAATTTTCCCTCTTTTATACCTCCCACATTGTTGTGGCTTTGTAGAAACTTTGATAAACTGCAGTGTATTTATTAAAGACTGTGAGAAAGTGGAGACGTTTCTTGTTTTGTTTTTTGGACAGGGAAAATAATTAGTTTTGTTTTTTAAGCATCTTTTTAGTTTTTACTCACTGGGTAATTCTCAAGGGAAAGCATGCTTTTACACCAGAATCTGTATGCCACTACAATTTGGGACAAGAGATTCCAATATATGATGAAGCCGTCTTTCTTAGATGGTTCCCATTGCCTCCAGTTCTGGTCCTTTTATTTTGTAGTTCCACTTTCCACTTTCAAGATATCAGAATTTTTAAAACCCCTGGAATTTTAGTCTGGGAAAGGAAAGTTTAAGAGGTCGCATGATAGTCATGTTTAAAAATTTGCAAGGGTGTCATATTGAAGATGGAGCAAACTTTTTTCTGTAGTCTCTTTCATCTCTGTTTGTCTATGGAGATTATCGCACAGCAAATAAAGTGTTCTTTCCCCAATGGGATAAGGTTGCATTATGGGTTGCTGTTGGATGTTATCACACACCAAAACAATGACTCTGTCACTGGGCAACTATAACCCATCTCCTAGCTGTGCTTAGCCTGCCAATTTTCAAGTATGAAAGATTTCTGTTCTTGAAAATCAGTGGGCTATGTCCAGCTGGGAGATGGGTTGTTGTCGCCTGCAACAGATTCAGCATTTTAGTGTGCACTAACAGCCGATAGCAACCTGTAATGTGACCTTATCCCATCAGGGAAAGGATGCTTTATTTGTGTGTGGGAGATAATCTCCTATGATTCTATGCATGACGATTTCGCATGAAATATCACAGGTCTTCCCCATTAACCAGACATTGTCCTGCTGTTGGGAAAGTTATGGGAAGCCACAGTGTTTCCTCAAATCCTCAGAGTTAGCACAGGGTTTTGTGGTCTGCAAACAGATGAATTGGGCCCAGATTGGGCTGGCTGCTGTTCACAAGCCAGGTGCAATGCCATCCCCCTTCGACACACTGAGTAGTGCAGGAAAAAGAGATGGCTTGTCCCTGGAGCCTCAGAAAACACTGCCATATCTATAGGAGCTCTGTGGACAGGCTGCTTGCTACAACAATGCTTCTCCTGAGGGTGGGCTCCAGGAACAGGAGAGGAATGTGATATCATCCCAGTTGGCCAATGCAAGCAACATTGTGCCACAGCACCAGGTTTGGCCCTGTGTGTATGGCCATCATTGTGGCCAATCCTTGACCAATTCTGGAGCACAATACTCTGGAACTGGCCCCCAACTTATGGCCAGTGCAGTCAAGGTCTTTGTTGTTGTTGTGTGCCTTCAAGTAATTTCCAATGTATGGTGACCCAAAGGTGAACCTATCATGCATTTTTATGGGGCTGAGAGTGTGTGATTCACCCAAAGTCACCTATGGCATGAAATAGATCCCTGATCTCCAGAGTTCTGATCCAACACTCAAACTGTTACACCATGTTGGGTCTCTTTGCTGGACTACAACTCCCTAAATCCCACGGCCTGTATGCTAGCCACTAGCCATTCTGGAAGGGAATTTTTCTGGGAGATGCAGTTAGCAAAAGCAACTTCTCCAAAGCCTGGGGATGGAGAGAAGAATCAAAGGCCACTTTTGGTGAGAAAAACATGTCAATTTTGTTTTCACCAGCATTTGAGCGTTGTTGATTTTTTAAAATTGAATTTTGTGGTGGCACAGTGGTTAAATGACTGTACTTCAGCCACTCACTCAAAACCGTAAGGTTGTTTCAAAACCAGCAACAGGGGCCAAGCTTGACTCAGGCTTGCATCCTTTCAGGGTCACTAAAATGAGTACCCAGATTGTTGGGGGCAAGTAGCTGACAGTTGTAAACTGCTTAGACACTGCTTAGGCAGTATGAAACGGTATATAAATGAAGCTGTTTTGTTTCATCCCCAATATCAAATTGGCTCAAATCCTATATGCTTTTAGTGTAGCATAAATATCCACCAGTGTAGTTATTCTAGATCCCACAGCTGCAATTAGTGCCGAGCCCTTGAATCACTCATTGCATAGAAATCAATTAGCTCCCCACCCACCATGGCAAAAGGGAGAGAGGAGGCTGCATGTGTATTTGCAGTATGATTAGCTGCACTAGGTACTGCATTTATGCAACTTTCCACAAAGCACAACCAATTGTGCAATAATATTTACAGTAGCATAGGATTGTCAGGTTAGGACTTTCTCAAATTACAGGGTCCAAACTAGAGGCCTAGGAACAACCTCCTGTGATGCCATAGGAAGTAGGCCCTGGTGATGTTGCAAAGGGTGATCTCATAAGAGGCATTCCCCTGATAGTGTTCTTAAGCATGACATAGTAAGCAGTGAACATAGCTGCATAGAGCATGCCATTCAAATAAAAATAACCAGATCTAATAAGTGTGAAATGCATCCACAGATACACTTTCCAAGACAGTGCTCTCACCCTGAGGTTCTTCCACCTCATCCTAATAACTGGAAAAGTGGGGGCCACATCAGAGAGCTGAGCCAGCACACCAACAGGATTTTGGCAGAAATGTGTGGATTTTTGCTAAATCTTTCAGAGATGCACCAGAAAAAAATCTTCCTCCCGCCCACATTTCATAGCTGTGATCTCATGCTCAGTTGAGAAAGGTGTTCCAAAAAAGCCCTGGGATCATTATCTGCTGTTGCCTCCTCTTTTCTCTTCCCCTGTCCTAAATAAAAATCATTAGGCTGTGAGGTTGGGGGAGAAATAGCGGTGGCTCAAGTACTTGCAAAATTCCACCTTTTTGTGATAGAATAATGAATCTTCTTGCTTCTGTCACTGACCAATTTTGCCCCCCACAGAGAGGGAAAAAATAGCTGCCTTTGCCAAAAAAGCAGCTGCTACATGTTTTGTTATAATTCTGGCCTAGCAAACTCTTGAAAGAGGAAAGGTGGAGGGGGTGGGGGAAGGAGGCAACAGGGGACAAGCTGTCCTAGAGTAAGGCCTAAGTTGCTGAGTAAGGCTTTAAAAGATTCCTATGGTGATTTGGCACACTACGAGAGCAGTTCTTGGTTCTCAGCCTATTAGCAGTCAGTGAAGTTGAGATGTCCTGGGGCACAAGCCAGAGATTTGTTCCCAGTACTTATCGAGGTATGATATGAAATGTGCACCATGTGTGCATGAGAGTGTATGGACGAAAGAGAGAGCTTTGAATATGCTGTGAATGTACCCTTGTATCGAGCAAATGGAGAATTTGGGCCTGACCTGACAGATCTTTGCTTCCTTTTCCTCCTCCTCCTTCTTAATGAATGTTTCTCTGTGGTAGTGTGTAGATAATGCTCACCAGATGGTAACTGAATCATCATCATCATCACCACCACCACCATCATCCTCCTCCTCCTGTCTTTCCCACATGACTAGGACTTAAAGCAGCTTGAATGTTGAAAAGATTGTAGTACAAATCGTAAAAAAGTCAACATTAAAATCAAACTATCACCACATTAAAAACATTCTCCAAAAAGATTTTTTAAATTACATAATTTAAAAACAATGCAGCCCTTTAAAAACAATGAAGCCTATCTGAATTTTTAAAGTTTTAAAATTTAATTTTAAAAATAATAACTTAATTTAAAAATAATTTATTTATTTTTAAAAAATTATTTTTAAACATTTTTAAAGCCTATCTGAATAATTAAATCCTTTGCCTACCACTGGAAGGGTAACTTCCCTAGAGAAGGGGTTCCAAAATCTAGGGTCAGCCACTAAGAAGGCCATCCCTCATGTTCCTACCAACCATACCTGTGAAGAGGGTGGGACTGAGAGATGGGCCTTTATCCTCAGAGCATTGTGGTTCCAAAGTTCTTTGCTCACCCTCTTTGTTCAAAAAGGACCATAACTTAGAGAGATCTTGTAGGACCTTTGTGACTAACTGAAAGAAAGAAATTGGCAACATGAGCTTTCATAGACTTCAGTCTGCTGCTTCAGATGCATTTGGATGCATAAGGACCTTAACTGAATGATATGACTTCTGCTTTGCAGCAGAAAATCTCAAATTTAAAATGTGCTATGTTAAGGTAAAGGTGGGAAGGTGCTAAAAAACAAACCAAAGCAAAACTCCACTTGAAACCCAGGGAAGTTACTGGTCCAGAAACTATTCATAGTGACCTGTTGAATCAATAGAAATTTATGTAAGTGTTGACTTGCCATCCAACAGTTGAATCAATGGCTTTAATCTGGTTGGGACTACCAAGAGGAGTCAGGCCTCTGTCATTCACTAGTAGTCTAGCCGGTGACACCCAGTGAGGGAACACCACTGATTCCAGGGGTACTATCACACTACACAGTTATAGTACTATGATTCCACTGTCACTACTACATCCTATGGAATCCTGGGATGTTTAGTTGGATAAGAAACTACCGCTCTCTGGTAGAGAATTTTGCATATTCTCCTAAACTGCACCTTGCAAGATTTGTTAGGATGTTGCTATGCCAATTAAAGTGGAATCACATCACTATAACTCTACACTGTGAAAGGATCTTTAGTGCTTTATATAACTGGAAAGAGTATCATTTTGCCATAATGCTTGGCCAGGTGGAGGGTAGCAGGAAAGAGGAAGGCCACATTCCACATAGATAGACTCAATTAAGGAAGCCATGGATCCGACCTGAGTAGGGGTGTTGATGATAAGGTAGTGAGCTGCTCAAGATGAAGGGCAAGATGGTTGTTGTAAACTGCCATCGTCAACTTCAACTTAGAGTGAAGACTTCCAAGTCACATTATCATGGGAGTGGGAAAATAGGCCCTACAGCACAGAAGGCTGGAATGGCTGGTGGCTTCCATCTTAGTAGGGCAGTGAATCTACTTCAGAATTTATTTTGAACTTCAGAGTATCTATTACTCAAGGGATTAAAAGTACTTGCAAAAAATTAATAGATTGTTCCTTCTAATTCTGTTGTGTGGTCCCCCCAGACAAGTTCAGAATCTTGAATCCTTTAAAGTTCAGTCTTAAGCTAAGAGTAGATACATTACCTCCCTGACTTGGAAGCCATTGGCCAGGAGTGAGAGAAGCTTCAGGGATACCAAGAGCAGGATGATTATTCCAAAGAACATTTTAGGACAAGATGCAGTTCCCCAAATGTGAGCAGAATAGGACAGAATCATGAACTCTGGCCAAGAACATTGTAAATATTGGACAATCACATCCTGAATTTGTTTTGCTTTCCCAAATGAAATTTGCAAAAAGAAAGCCAAAGCTAGAAGCCAATACTGCAAAATAGATGGGTTTTTTGGTGCTTTCCTTTTTCTTAACTATTGGAGAAAGTGTTCGAGAACAGTTTATCCTTGCAAGAGAGTGATCAGTGTAAACTTGCCAGTGTCTATCTGTGAGCCACGTACCATGATCCTGGTATACGGAGAAATGGTCACGTAATTTAAAGTGAATTGACTTGCATGCCCAGATCTCTAGTACAGGATGTAATTTAAACCAGGCCATTTATTCATTTCAGACTCATAAAAAGCAGTCAGAGCAAGATTATCAGAAGTAGAGCTCAGAGTGGTGTTAGTTCATGTTTGCACATGCACTCCAGGCTTGTTGGAAAAACCATATGCTTGGTTTTTCTTGGCCAAATAATTTAAATAGCTTCAGCTTGCTATCTGATAGGTAAACATAATAAATCAAATGCACATTTGGAGGCAAAGCAACCTGATTGCTCTGATAAGCAAACCAACCTCCACACTTGTTTCCTTTTAAATTCATTCCTCCTCTCTCACACACACCAGCAATACTGTTGGAAAGCACAGTGAGGCATCTAATTCATGATGTGTCACAGTATACGGTCAACATCAATGAAATATGAATCTGCATGCCTTATTCACATGAAAGTTTCTGGTTTGCATGCAAGTTGGGCACCAAATTTTAAAGGACTTATCCAAGCAATTAGCAATAGCAAGTACATTTCTATACCACTTATCAATGTACTAAGCAGGTTACATAGTGTAAACTTCTTGAATGTATCTGGGGTGGGGGTATAGGGTTCCGGATAGCTTCTTCAAAGAGCAGACTTTAAACCCAGAGCAGGTTCATCATTCCAATAACATGGAAGCCATTGTACAAATTCCTGTTAATGGCTTATGCACAAGTAAACATGACTTGCACAGGCATATGACTTTTTAAATAGCAACCTGACTAGGGTCCAGGTTGTTATATTCTTGCCCTTTGCACCTGTCCAAAATCTCCCTGCTACATGTTACTACTACACTTTACTGCTCAGTGCAAGATCTTGGCCACAATCTCTTACAGTATAGTTATGTTGTTCCCATCAGGGTGTCTGGGGCAAGATTGGCCCCTGGCTCCTGCACAGTTCCCTACTACTTTCTAGATATTGGACACCCTCAGAGCAAATTCTTTTCACTGCTGTTGTCCAGATGGAACTATTTCTGGAGAAAGGCATGGTAGGATAGTTGATGCATCTGAGGTCTTTCATCGTTTTGTAAAGACTTGTGTGTTCTGCCTGCTCTGAATTCCTCCAGACTGTTCAGCCTCAGCTCCCAGTATTCCTTCCCTTTACATATACTAGCTAGGGCTATTTAACAACATCTGGATCAGTGATATAATGATGTAATCTGAAGTACAGGCCCTCATCATGATGACCCCAATGAAGGAAAATCCAAAAAGACAGGTAGCTGACTTGATCCAATTTAACAAGCCAGAGGCCCATTCATTCTGCACAATAATAGCAGTGTTATCCCACTTCAACAGCCATGGTTCCATCTCATGGAATCCTATGGTTTTTAGTTAGTGAGGCACTAGGGTGCTCTGACTGAGAATCCTAAATCCCCTCCCTAAACTACAAATCCCAGGATTCCACAGGACAGAACCATGGTGGTTAAAGTGGAATAGTAGCACTAGAATTGTAATGTGAGTGGGCCTCTGTTCTCATAGCTTTTCTCTCTACCAGTCTTTTGTGAAGCTTATGGGTCTTAACTGTTCATTCAAGGGCAAAGGACCCCCAAACCCTGTGGATTACTTACAATAGAGATTGCTCACAACATTAGAATGCAGTGAAGGATAACGATTCTCCCTCAAGCTACCATGGGCTGGCAAAGGCCAGAGCAATAATGGTGGTAGACATCATCCTGGGACTATGACCTTATGAGCCTTGCTTTTAGTACGCCATTGATCTAGGGCACTGCAGAATTTCCACCTCCACTTCAACTGATCCTGTTTTCTTTTTAGTTGTTCTTATTCTAGGTTGCTATTTCCAGAAATAACATGTTTTAAATTAAACTCTTTGTGTTTGTTTGTCACGAACCATTTTGTACAGCAATAGGGGGGAAGTGACCCTTTAGGTTAAATGGAAATAAACAAAGAAATTAGAGATCGTGTGTGGAGGGAGAGGGAAACCTCCTGTTTGTGGAGAAAGGTCTACAGTATTTTAATGGCAAACCTTTAAATCCTTTTGCAAATAACTTTAAAGTTCATGCTGTGCACCAGGAATATCTGAGGCTTCAGAATGAGCAGGTGAAAACTAGACAAAGGATCAGTGTTGGGAACACTTTGTTCTTGGTGAGAGAGGGAGAGAGAGACTTACATACTGCACCTCATTTTATATCTCTAGATCTCATGGCCTCAAGTACAATACCGACAGAAAGAGGTACTTCAACAAGCATGTAGTCCTTAATGTGGTAAGCAATGTGGAATGGACTTAACATGGGAATTTATGTATTGCATCTGAGGTATGTGATACTAACGTGAATCTAAAACCAGAAAAGATGTCATCACAGGAGTCCAATGCCTTGTGTGTATGACATTGCTCAACTTCTTTTTTGAGATCACGGACTCCTTCTCTACAACATTTATCACATCTGTTGGTAACTGTACTGGCTACTTGCTTCTTGGAGAACTAACATTTGGAGAGTTAATTGATTTTAAAAAGGCCATGCAAAGACATAAAACCTTTGATTTAAATACTTGTTTATGGCCATATATTATTCAACCTCACCATTAAAAAAATATCCTGTTCTTATCCAAAATGTCACTTTAATTACTTTACTTTATTGCAGTGGAGAATTTTATGGACCCCCTTTTCTATGCCAAGAAACATTATTTCTTGCATTTCTGAGCTCTTGAAGGGTGTTTCTCTTCTATCCAACATCTCAAGACTACCCTCTTGATCAAGACAGACCAAAAATGGGATTGATGAGTTAATGCAGGCACAATGTATATATAGTACAATGATCATGTGTAAACCAGCTGAAAACTGGGTACTATACTAAAAAAAAGCCCTTTTTAACTAAGAAATTATCAATAAATCTGAAAAGCTAAAAGTTAGAGGATGTGAAGGCCAAACCAATTAAACATTAGCAAACTGACATAAGTGACACTTAAAGCTACACTCTCTCACACACACATGCATGCAGAGAATCAGTTAAACTTATAACTAGGGGGAAAGCTGTATGGATAATAAGCAATAATTAAAAAGCACAAAGATATAAGACAGAGGAAGAGATGTGTTTTAACAAGTGAGAGAGAAGGAGAAGAATGCAAAGACTGAGGAGAACGTAAAGAAATCAATGATGAAAGATAAGCAACATAGAATTGCTCCTTAAATGTACTTTGTTTCAAAATGCCATTTCTGCACGTACATATTTTCAAACTATGCATTTAGAAATGAATTTGGATACTTTTTTGAGCCGAGAACCACAGTGGAACATTTAGACTAGCACTATAACCAGTGAATAACTAAATTCTGACTTGATGGGATCAGGCTTGTTTTCTGCTGCTGCAGAGACTAGAACATGGAACAATGGATGCAAGCTGCAGGAAAAGAGATTCCACCTCAACATTAGGAGGAACTTCCTGACAGTAAGGGCTGTTCGACAGTGGAACACACTCCCTCGGAGTGTAGTGGAGTCTCTGTCCTTGGAGGTCTTTAAGCAGAGGCTGGATGGCCATCTGTCGGGGATGCTTTGACTGGGAGTTCCTGCATGGCAGGGGGTTGGACTGGATGGCCCTTGTGATCTCTTCCAACTCTATGATTCTATGATTCTAGGCCAGTCCACAACAGTTGAATTCCTCAGGCATCCTTAGCAAGAACAACATGATTCTGGCAATTTAGAAACATACTAAAGAAGAACAAGAGCATAATTAGTCTACAAGAAAGAGTCAATTTTTTTAGAAGGAAGAAAATGAAGTAGATTTGGAGTCTGAGGGAAATCTGACTGCAGCCAACTAAAAATACAAATAAAATTAGAAAGAATCAAATATAAAAGACCTTGTAAAAATCTGCAGGATAAATGAATAGGATCAGTAATACTAATCTTGAACCTGTTTGCCTTGATATCCCCCTGTATGCTCACTTTGGGCAGGTAGACTGTTATGCAATACTGTATAAAGATTTGTACTTGCCTAGTGTTTTCTGTATTTCCTTACCACAACTCCAGCATTCCTATTTTTAAAAAATCAAAGAAAATATCCCTTTAGACTGACAATGTGTTCATTTTAGAAGTCTTATATGAGGGACAGTAATGTCTGTTTGGAAGTCATGTTTTCTTCCATCAGGTTTCAGTTCTGAACTGCTAGATGATTAATGAGATACATATAAAGATATTGCACTCTGTGCTTTCATTGGTTAGCAGATAAGCCTACCAGATGGCTAAGTAAAAAGATAAGCAGCAGGAGAAATTTGCCCTCAATAACATCCTGACAGCAGCACCCATGAAAATTAAGCATGCAGTGTAGAAAGAGGGAGGAAGGGAAAAAGGATCATGCACAGGACAGTCAACTGGAAGAGAAAGAAGCCATGCTGGATTTAGGGGTGGGGAATGTGTTTATAGAATCATAAAATCATGGACTTGGGAAAGACAGCAAAAACCATCTCGTCCTATGCCCTGGTATTCAGGAAGAGACAGATATATCACATGCTGGGACAGTTTGTTCCATTATTGAACATCTCTTATCATCAGGAAGTTATTCCTAATCGTTAAGTGAAACCTCTTTTCCTTCCATATGACTCCATTGGTTTGTGTCCTAGCCTCTGTAATAGCAGAAAACCACCTTGCTCCATCTTCTACATGATATTCCTTCAGTTTCTGTTTCCAGGAAGAATTCAAAGTGCTGGTTATGACCTTTAAAGCTGTATGCAGCTTGGGTATAGATTGCTGGAAAGACTGCATCTTTCTTTATGAACCTAGCCAAGGTTTAAGTGCTTTGGGGGGAAGAGGTTTCTCTTTCTTGCCCCACCTGATGGGCATGTTTGAAAAAGATAAGAGAGAAAGCCTTCTCAGTGGCTGCTCCCAGGTTGTACAAGTCCCTCCTACATGAGCTCAGTTGGCACCTTCCTTGTTTTCTTTTATTTTATGAGATAATTTTAATGAAGTGTGCTGTGCTTTTCTATTTTTATTATGTTTTCAACATGTTTTCAATTGTTTTACCTTTGCGTTTTTAATAGAACTGTTTGTTTAATTGTTTTTTAACAACTATATTAATAATTGTTTAGCAGTACTTTGTTTTAATTCCTTATGAGTCACTTGGGCTTCTGTGCTAGAAGAAAGGCAGAATATAAATAAAATAAATAAAATGTATTTTGAAAGATGTCTATGATAATATCTCGCAGTCTTCTCTTCCCCAAACTTAATATATCGAGCTCCTTAAAGTTTTCTTTACAGAACCTGGTCATCCTCCTCTTTATTTGTCTTTTAACACATTTTATTGTGGCCTTTCAAGTTCTATTTCTTTTATTGACTTGGGGCCAATGACTAAAATAAACTACACTTGTGACACTAAAAAGCAAAGGTAACTGGCCAAAAGAATAATTCCAAAGTTGTTATCAGTGTAATGCCATTATTAGACCTACTAAAAAGACCAAAAAATACAAGAATTCCATTGGAGGGGTTTGCAGACAGTCAAATGAGGCTCAGTCTAGCAGGTCATGCAGTAGCTTTAGGCTTCACCTGGAATAGCCCTAAGGAATGCAAGGAGCAAGAAAGGTAGAAAGGTTTGATCCTCCATTTTTGAAAACATAAACACTTGTGACATTGTTATCCAAAGGCTGAGCTAACATGCTAGTTCATATCTGCGTTTAGTGACTGCAACACTTGCATATTTGAAACCACAAACCTTTTTTTTTTTTAAAGATTACTTATAAAATGACCTCTTATGGGGTTTATATTCCACTTGGATGTGCAGTTTAAACCATAGTATAAACCTGTTTTCTCTGCTGTTCATTTTAATAAATTTGAACCTTCTAATATTTACTGTATTTAAGACCATTTATGACAAATGGCTTTATTCATATCAGCAAATACTGTCTAAACAAGTTTTCATACAGAAGCAAATACCTATGGGGTAAAGAAATATATTCAGATGTTTACCAGTACCATTTGCAAATTGTCACTCGCTTGCCCAGTCTTGTTAGATGTGTCAGACATCATATTGCTCTTAAAGACCTTATCTGCATTGCCACCATCTCTTATTACACCAGGGGCTTCAGATATGTCAGATGACCAACTGATGTACTTGAGGTAGTTATTACTTGGGTCCAGGTTATCTAAAGGACCCATTTCTCCATACGAGCCTGGCCCTGTTTTGTGATCTAGTAGAGAGACCCTTCTCTCTCTAACAAAGGTACATCTGGTGGGGAGATGGAGAGGGCCTTCTCGGTGGCTGCTTCTAGGTTCTGAAACTCCCTTCCTAGAAAGGTTTGATTTGTGCCACAAATTATGTTTTTTCAGGCAGGTGAAGACCTTTTTGTTTCAGCAGGCCTTTGATGGAAGATTGCTCAGAAGGAAAAGGGATGTTTAGAATGTGCTGTAGCATTCATTTCTGCTCTTTATTTATTCCACCAAAGCTGGTGGAAATGTACCCCTGAACCACCAAAAATGCACCCTGCCTTCATCCCAGCACCAACAGCATCCACCAGCTGAAGTAGGTGCCTTTTTCCATCAAATGGCATGACTCAATCTGTCTGCTTGCTATTTTGGGAGCCCTTGAATTATGAGAGGCAGGGGTCTAGTACAGTGAAGGGGACATTGGACATCTCAAGCCTTCTCTGAAGAGGGCCAGTCTTTGTTTTGGAGTTCTTCTATCTACTCTGGAGATTTTGGCTGAGTGGAAAGAATCCTTTCAACACTCCAGTGTTACTTTCAAAATAGTTATTTAAAATCAGATCGTGATATATACAACACCATAGAGGAACATTGTGTCTGGCCCCTTTTTGGAAGTGTTCTCTCTCTCTCTCTCTCTCTCTCTCTCTCTTTAGCAGAAACAAAGAAACAAGAATTCTTTGTGATTTCCCCCCACCACACACAAAAGCTTGGATAAGGAAGCTTGAAAATAAGATACTAAATCCCAGTCAAGACTTCAACCTGTTATTAGACTAGATATAGAATAGACTTTTTAAAAGAACTCAAGATCATACAGGAAAAAATTGATAGATCTCCAAAAATGAAGGTTAAAAGGTATTAAAACATGCAGAGACTAAGAGAGCAAGTGAAGATCCGGAGGCAAGCACAGGCAAAGAAACCCAATGGCTGTTGGAGGAAATCTGCATAAACTGTGCCAGTATATCCTTCCCTCCTTGCAGGGGCAATTGAGGGCACTCTTAGAGAAAACAAGCATATTCCTTATGAAGGGCAAGGTCTGTAAAAATACCAGAGATTGAAAAAGATAGCTAGAAGATAAGTACGCTAACAAGTTTTAGCAAAAGCCCTCAAGTTTTGGGCTTCAGTCCTGTGCAAGTTAAACACAGGCAGTATTCTGAGTAAATTTTCATAAGATCCGGCTGTAGGCCAGATGCCCAAGCATGTGGCCAAAAGATTAATTCTGCCATATCTAACCACATTTAGAGATCTGTATGAACTGTCCATTAGCCAGATATCTTATCGTACTATTGAAACCAGGCTGAGCAGCTGCATGCCCTCCAACTCTCTCAATTTGGCAGAGATAGTCCTGATTCATCATCTGTCATCCCATTTTTTTCAGCTGATTTTAAAATATCCCACCTTCTATCTCCTCTCCCCACTTCAGCCCTTTGTCCTTAGCCTGCTTCCATTGGTGTAAACTGAGATCAGAGTTAAGGACTTTATTGCACTGCATCTGGTACCCAACTTACCTCTTGGAATTTGAGCCAAATTCAGAAGTTACGCAGATTTTATCACACAGACTTTCCCCTCAAAATGCTTCCTATTAACTCCAGAGTTGAATTTGGAGCCTGTAAGTCACTTTGGCAGCCTTTTTTTTTTTTTTTTTCAAATCAGAAGGTTCCACCTGTGGCACTAGCACACCTTTTCATTGATGGGCAAAGCCCATCAATAGCTGCCAATCATGCTGCTGTTGCATAACTTTCCCATGTGATAAGCATCCAGCTGCAGTTCTCTCCCCCCACCCCACCATCACATGGCTATAGTTGCTAAACTGTGTTAAAAAGAGAAATAAAATAGAAAGCATGATGCATTTTGGGTAGACCAATAGAGCAAGGAGGAGGGTTAAGGAACAGTCTGAGAAAGGGCGGAGACCATCCATGGCTGAAACAGCCGAAGTCTCAAAATTGAATACACGTGTGATAAGGACTGCTCCCAAAAAAGTCTGTATGTGTTTCCTTTCATTAATGCAATCATGATGAGAATGGATCTCACGTCATGAAGTCCAGAAGCTAAATAGTCATCTGAGACATATTGTTCAAGTCACTTCATAAAGATTTATTTATTTATTCATTTATTTTTGTTTACATCCCTAGGCATCCCTAGGAGCTCTCAAACCAATGCCCCACTCAAGCAAGTCACCCAACCTATTATACTTTTTTGTTTGGTTATTCTGATACTGTAGGAAGCCCCTCTCTTATTATATTTCTGCATTTGATTCTTCTGACAGTGTCTTTGCTACAACCTAAAACTTTTAAAAAAAATCACAACAGTGAATGAAAGAGAGAGACATGTCACAGACTCATACTTTATAGACTTGGCCTAGAGTAAGACATATCAAGTGAGAGACCTGATTTTGCTTCCCCATTATTTCATGCCTCAGGCCATATTGTTAGGAAGTCTCTCACTTAGGAGAATTATTATTAGCTCAAAATATGCAGAGAGGAAGATCCTAACAAAGTCTTACGCCAGAATTGCGGTCCCAGTATTGTCTACCAGAGGTCCATTGACAAACCCCACGAGAGATGACACTAGTCCAAGTGAGTTCAATGAAAATACACAGTTTATTGGGAGGATAAATGCCACACACAGCAAAAGGGGACACACACACACACACGGTCAATGCTAGCAAAAAGGGGTAAGATTGAGGGTTAGGTTTGAGAGAGAGAGAGAGAGACCGCTGGAATACTACCAGAAGTCTTCTTTGGGAAGCCTGAAAGATGTGAATGAGGATAATGGACATGACCGCCGAGATGAAGGAAAACAGGCCACAGGAGCTATGAGCAGAGGTCAAACTGGCATGGACCAGCCAGCACTCTGAGGATAGCGTCAACGGGGGATTCGAACTCGGGATCTTTTATAGGGCTGAACATATCTGGGGGCTACTAGATAGGCTTAGACAAAGGTGCTGATTGCCTGGGCTTTGTTAAGCCAAGAGCAAATAATCTGTGTACAATGCACTTAGGTTTGGACACAATTTGGAGGGGCAGTTGACTTAATGGCTGAGTTGCTAAGTCAATTGCTGGCTCATCAGATACGATGCCAAGGCTATTGTTTTACTCCAGAGGACAGTGGCAAATCTGGTTTGGCGACTCCCAAACTTCCTATAGAGAGTTGCTTACTAGGGACTCTGCTCTTCCAAGGGAGCTTGACTATGTGACCTCCTTGTTTGGATCTGATGGCAGGTCCTTGGAGAGGTCAGTCAGGGGTCATAGTACAGTCCACATGTTCCCAAAATTTTATTAAAAGTATGTATCGTAACAGTTCGATTCCTTCAAAAACAAGATATCCTCACATGCAAAATAACTGTACCCCCCACCCCCAATTTCAAGTTATTGAAAAGAAGATAGGAGGAAGCTAATCTTAGATAAAAATACATCATGTCAACGACACGTATTTCATTAGCTAGAAATTATTCAAGGGTGGAAATATGCTTAATTCTACATTCGTTTTATCTTCCTAGAAGGAAATTTAGAAATGTTCAGGATGCCCTGGAGTATGATACATTTTGAGATATGAAATTGCACAAACCGCATCCACCTTGTTATCAGTTGTATTATCTTTTTTTTCTTTTTAAGATACTGCCATTTTAATCAAGAGATAAGTTTGCCAGGAAGGAACTTGTAGTTTTAACATGATGAAGATGCTGTGAGCAAAGGTTTTCAGTGTCATTTCACTTAATTGCTTGCAAAGTAGTTTTGTTACACCTTTTTACAGCTGTAGTTGCCACATAAGTGATTCTGCAATTTATGTGCAGGAGCCAACACACACAATTCTAAGGTCACAATAAGAAAAGGTACTTTGGGGGGCCTTCAGAGTCTGCAGCCATTATGTGCACTGGCCATGCTGGCTGAAAAATTCTGGGATTTATCCTCAAAAATAATATTTTCCCCAAGCTCTGCAACATGGCAGAATCTAAATGCATTTGTGGAGGAAAAAATCCAAGCAGATTTCATGCCTGGTCTATAAATGAGCTCAAGGAATAACGTCAAAAGATTTTCTAAAGCTGTCTGTAATGCAACAGAGACCCTGAGGAAAAAGAAGAGTGACAAAACCATTATTAGGGAAATATTTAGGGAATAATTAGGGAAACATCCATGCTCAATATTCATTTTATTAGTTTCATCATACCTTATCTTTCTTCCAAATAGCTCAAGCTCATATATACAGTTCTCCCTGCCCCTGCTACTTTATCCTCACAATAAGTCCTGCAAAATAAGTGCAGCAGAGAGGCAGAAGGTGCATCTATACAGTAGAAATAATTCAGTTTGACACGACATTAAGTGATGCAGCTTTGTCCTATGGAATCCTGGGATTTGCACTTTTACAAGGTCTTTAGTCTTCTCAGCCAAAGATTGCTGGTACTTCACAAAACTACAAATCCCAGGTTTCTATAGGATGAAGCCATGGCAGTTAAAGTGGTGTCAGACTGCATTATTTCTGCAGTGCAGATTAGGCCAGAGTCACCCTACTGATGACACATCTCCAAGGCTCCCTGTCCTCCACTGCTCTATTCAGCTCCTGCAAACTCATATTCATGATCTCTTTATGAGTCCATCCATCTAGCATGCAGCCTTCCTCTCTTTCTGCATCCTTCTATCTTTCCTAGCATTATTGTTTTTTCTAGTGATTCATGCCTTTCCATGATGTGTCCAAAGTACCCTGCCTAAGCTTTGTCATCTTAGCTTCCAGGGATAGTTCAGACTTGAACTGCTCTAGGACTCATTAGTTTGTTTGTTTTGGCTGTCCCCTGTAATATGATGTTGTCCATTTTGCAAGTTATATTGAAAGTAATGTGACTTTTTTCTGACATGCATAATTTTGGAATGGGTAAATGAGCACATGTGCAGTCTGTTTCAGTTCCACATATGATCATTTATGAGTCCATTCCATCCCATCTTCACATTAAACAGTGTTTTTTTTAAAAAAAAAAAAAGAATTCAAATTTAAAGTATATTTAAAAACAAATTTAAATAATACTTTGTCACACAATAACTTTTTAAAAACAATTTAATCACAAAAGATTTTCTCATATGCAGTGCATCTAGGTGTGCTTTTTTGAGCTAGAAGCTTCACTGTAAAATTTGGCAGATTCCAGGTTCTGAAGAATAATTATGTTTTCATCTTCATCTTAGTCTAAAATCAAGTCTGTGCATACAAGAATTTACAATGACTGAATTTCTCAAGTACATCTAACCCAGAGCTTAGATGTTATACTTTTTCAGACTACTCCCAGAATCCCATGCTGGTTGAGAGATTGTGGGAGTTATATCTAAAAATGACTTTTTCAGGATCCTTCCTGATCCAGCCCATAGGGTAGTCTATACATGAGTGTATTGTACAAATTGCTGCAGATTTTTGTACATTCACATTGACATTTAATTGCTTTCATTTTTCTGCATCTATTCACATCTATTAACCCTCCCTCTGCCAAAAATGTGCGACCATGAGAATCCATGTAAGGGAATGGTTGGCCACACATTCAATAATGTGCATTCTCACAAACATTCATGGGTACACTGGTAAAAACCGTAAATCCTTTTTCAGTGGCTTTTATGGAGTCCCCCCTCCCCGGTCCAAATTCCTTCAAATTGTGTGTGGCTGGGTCATAATCTATTTAAATTCTATGAAGAATGTTTTAATTATGTAGACAAGTCCACAGTCTTCTCTCAGTAAGCATCTGAAAAATATCTACCTTAAGGTGTAAGATATTTGGTAAAGGGCTGTAGCTCAGTGGCACAGTTACTACTCTGGGTGAGCTGAGCAAGGCTTCTGGTTGAAATCCTGGCAAGTTATTGAAAACTTGAAACCAGCATTAAGGCAGATCAAATAGCAGAGGTGTCCAGGAACTCCGTGGACTTAGTTATACTGGATCATTTTGAGTCTATAAATACTGAGAACGTGGACAAGCTACTTGGAGGTGTCAGGAAGATGACTTGTCCTCTCGATCCCTGCCCATCTTGGCTGGCCTTAAAAGAAGGGGACAGAGTACTGACACTATTACATCAAATTGTCAACAAGTCCCTTAGGGAGGGCATATTTCCAACTGTGTTAGAACATGCAGTGATAAAACCACTGCTAAAAAAGCCCTCCCTTGATCCCTTAATTAGACAAAATTATAGGCCAGTCTCGCTGACACCGTTTTTGGGCAAGGTGATCGAGAAGGCGGTCGCCATCCAACTCCAAGCTGTCTTGGATGAAACAGATTTTCTGGACCCATTTCAAACTGGCTTCAGGAAAGGCTATGGAGTCGAGACAGCCATCGTCGCCTTGGTCGATGATCTCCGTCTGGGCATCGATAGGGGAAGTGTGATCCTGTTGGTGCTCTTGGACATCTCAGCGGCTTTCGATACCGTAGACCACGGTATCCTTCTGGAATGCCTGAGGGAGTTGGGAATCGGAGGCACGGCATTGCAGTGTTTCCAGTCCTACCTCTCGGGCAGATTCCAGATGGTGAGGCTGGGAGACAGCTGCTCTCATAAAAGAGAGCTGACATCTGGCATCCCCCAGGGCGCCATTCTGTCTCCCATGCTATTTAACATTTACATGAAACCGCTGGGAGAGATCATCCGGAGACATGGGGTGTAGTGTCATCAGTACGCTGATGACACTCAAATTTATTTCTCTATGTCTCCGACTTCAGCAGTGACCAGGGATGGCATCTCCCCTCTAAACTCCTGCTTGGGGGCAGTAATGGGCTAGATGAGGGAAAATAGACTCAGACTGAATCCAGAGAAAACGGAGGTACTTGTGATAGGCCCGTCTCGCCCTGGGACGGAGATTTGTCAACCTGTCCTGGACAGG
The DNA here is from genome assembly GCA_034509955.1 of Urosaurus nigricauda. Taxonomy (NCBI): domain Eukaryota; kingdom Metazoa; phylum Chordata; class Lepidosauria; order Squamata; family Phrynosomatidae; genus Urosaurus; species Urosaurus nigricauda. The sequence goes on from JAOEGL010000002.1 coordinate 39,243,678, forward strand.
GTCACACTTCCCCTAAAGGACAAAGTTCGCAGTCTGGGCATGCTCCTGGACTCGTCGCTCCAGCTGACTGCTCAGGTGGATGTGACAGCCAAGAGTGCGTGGTCTCAGCTTCGGCTGATACGCCAGCTGCGTCCCTACCTGGGTAGAGAGGACCTTGAAACATTGATACATTTACTGGTAACCTCTCGACTGGATTTCTGCAATGCGCTGTACATGGGGCAACCTTTGTACCAAGTTCGGAAGCTTCAATTAATTCAGAATGCGGCAGCCAGATTGTTAACGGGGGCATCAAGATCGGATCATATAACCCCCATATTAAAATCACTGCTCTGGCTACCAGTTAGCTTCCGGGCCCAATACAAAGTGTTGGTTATTACCTATAAAACCCTACATGGCTTGGGCCCAAGTTACCTGAAGGAACGCCTCCTCCTATACATCCGCCCCGCACCCTCAGAACATTGGGTAAAATGTTATTAGAAGGCAAAAACACGAGATTAATAACTACCTCAAATAAAGCATTCTCTGTAACAGCGCCGAAATTATGGAATGATCTACCAGAAGAGATCCGTCACATCTCGACATTAGAGGCTTTTAAGAAAGCACTGAAGATGGATCTCTTCCGGCGAGCCTATCCATCGGACCTCCTATGCTGACCACGATGATTGACAAACTAGAGCCTTATGGATGATAGATATGGATGCTCTTTATTGAGAATGTATTTTTTAACTGTTTTTATATTGTATTGGATGTTTTAATTTGTATGTGTTGTAATATGTATTTTTATTCTGTTGGAATCCCGCCTCGATCTAGAAGGAGAGGCGGGAAATACAAATAAATTATTATTATTATTATTATTATTATTATTATTAATTCCTAGTGAGTGGTGGGCAATACTTGTTAGGCTTTGAGGCCTGAGTATGAAATGTACAGATGTGCACAAAAGATAAAACAGGAATTATGGCTAGAATTGTCTGTGCTCAAGGTCACTATGTGCTTGCTTGCACGTAGGCCTAATGTAAACATCAAGAGTCTTCCTGACTGAGGGGACAACATTGTAGGTAACACAAGGAAGAAGAATCACCAGAAGAGGCTGGGTTTGTGACCTCATGGCACGAGTCTATAAATAGCCTGCACACCACAGTTTGGGTTGTTTCATAGTTGCTGGATGGTTGTTTGGAGAGATATGTCGAACATGTATATATTTGTAAATACTGTACAGCAACTTTAAGAATAAACCACTGAGGAGAGAGTTTTGGCTCCAGTCTGTTTCATCAACAACTGGGAGGAGGATTCCTGATAAAGCTGAAGCCCCAGGGTCGCTGGTAATTCTGAAGGCATAGGAGATTGCTTGAACTGTGCACTCTGCTTGTTTACATCAACAGTACTGAACTTAGTGGACAGTGGTCTGACTCAATATAAGGTTGTTTTCTGATTTTGTCTTTTTTATCCCAGTATCCTGTACAATTTTTTCCAGCCAACTCAATTGTTTTACATTTGTTTGTTTCCATTTTCCACTTCAGCTGATACGCCAGCTGTGCCCTTTCCTGGATATGAGGGATCTGGAAACTGTGGTACACGCATTGATAACCTCATGTTTGGACTACTGCAATGCGCTCTACATTGGGCTACCCTTGTGTTTAACCCGGAAACTGCAACTAGTTCAGAACATGGCAGCCAGATTTGTTCCAAGAACATCTAGGAGAGAGCACATAACACCTGTGCTTAAATCTTTCCACTGGCTGCCAATTAGTTTCTGGGCGCAGTAGAAGGTGTTGGTTTTAACCTTTAAAGCCCTACATGACTTTGGTCCATCCTATCTCAGAGACTGCCTCTTCCCGTATTAACCTCCCCCCACACTCCAGTCCTCTGGGAGGAACCTGCTGCAGCCTATGAAGACCAAACTGATGCAGACCTCCCAGAGGGCCTTTTCAGCTACCGCCCCCAAGCTGTGGAATGACCTGCCGGATGAGATGTGTCTTATTCCATCCATCGACAGCTTCAAAAAAGCCTTAAAGATGCATCTCTTCCGGCAGGCCTTCTCAGACAGCACCTAACATCGCCCGGCTCCAAATTCCTAGACTTGAGCTTTTCCAGCTTCCTCTATGATTCCGGCCCAACCCAAAAGGCTCTAGGAGACTTAGGCTGGATATTGATATTGTTCATTGATTGTTTGATTTTGTTCTAGGTTTTAACTTATTGCTGATTTAATTTTATTTTAAGGGGTGGGAGGTGGGGATGGGTTTGATCTGTTTTAACTGTTGCTATTTTAATTCTGCTGTAACCCACCCCAATTGCTTGATCAAAGGAGCGGGCTATAAATATTATTATTGTTGTTGTTGTTGTTGTTGTTGTTGTTCATAAATCTTGCATAAATCCCTCTGCCATTGTTCTTTGTATAGTTTGGGATTACCTATAGATCACAGCAATGATACTTTGGATAAATCTGAAGTTTCAATCTGGTCTTTACTGCTTTACCCTGCCATTAAGTATATTCATTGATCATTGTCAGTAAAATCTCTTTCTTTATTCATTAATTAATTCATTCATTTGTACATCCATAAAGGCTAATCACTTAACTCTAAAATTATTTGTGAAATTCTCTTACACTATCACCTGATGACACAGTATGGAGCTCCTCCTCTATCCCTTCTTCTTCATCATAATAGCAACCCTACAGTTTTCCTCTCTTTTTCTTCTGGCATAGTAGGTATATTCCCCTCAATATATTGTTGTTCTTTCTCTGCTTTCTTTGGCTGACTGTCCACTCTTTAGACATCTGTGGTACTGGGACATTTTATGCAAACAGGCTGAACGAACACAACAGACAGGGTTTTTTCCCCCTGGGATTTGAAACCTTTGGCTGTGGAGTCCATAATTTGTTCATGGACTCCATCTGGGTTTTATTATCATTTAGGTGTAAATCCTCCATTCTCTGCTGCTGCTTCCATTGCTGTTGCCAAGTCTACGGTATGGACCCAGATCAAGTTTACATCTGCCAGCCTTTGAATTTTCACATTGTTCAGTCCACAAAGAAACCTGCCTTTTAACATATCCTGCAGAACATTCTGATTTATTCATATATGGATTTGACTTTTCTTCTCATTCTACAGTGGGGCTTAAAGTGTTCTACAATATTAAACTTTGCAGCATCTTAAAATTATTTAAATCATCTGCAGGTCTGCTTAACTTCATCTTCTGTCTTCTGAAGACAGGATATTTTTTTGCAGCAGGATTGTCATCTTGTGGGTTTTGAGATGTTGACCTACAATTCCCAGCATCTTTCACTGCTGGCTGGAACTAGTGGACCTGTAGATCAGCAACATCTGAAATGTGACAGGTTCTCCACTCATTTTACAACCATTGACAATCAAAAAGATTGCTTTCTGTTTGCCTCCTCAAGTTCCCTTCTTGTCTTTCCTCTCCTCCCCAGTCCTCCAAGGTTCTGTGCAGATGGCACCAATGTGGTAGTGCATCAGGGGTTCGTGTTACCTGGTGTAGGGGGGCAAACTGCCTTGGGTCCATAGGTCTGTTTGAGGTCTGGCATGGCTGCAACTGCACCAAAGCCCAAACAGAAGGTACTGCTTCCCCAGCAGCCACTGCCTCTGGAGGGAGCAATCCCAATCCCCCAGAGGTCTGTTTGGGCTCTGGTGTGGCTTCAACCCAGCAGCTGTGCCAAGTGTACCACTCCACTGGGTGGCACCCCCCTCTGGAGTGTTGCCATCATAAGGACCACTCTCAAGACACCACTACAGTGTCACTCAGTGTGATCTGAACCCCCCACACCCATTTTGTGATGCCACTGCACCAAGGAGGGAATAATAGTTAAAAATGGCATTGCCATCAAGACAGCATTTTCTTTAGAGTGGTCTTCATGGTGTCATCATGTTCTCATTGATGGCTGACATGAGGAGTTAACAGTTGTGGGATGGTATGGAATGGCTTTAGCTAACCAGGAAACCCACCCTAACTTCCCCCAGGGAAAAAATGCCATCAAATGCTCTTATAAGGATTATTTTAACCTTTTAGGCTCTCTTGTGCCTTTTTAGAACCTAAAGGGCCTTGACAGACCAGTCATAAAGGCCGGCATGAGGGCAGAGTGGGGACATGGCATCTGACTCCACCCCATGCCAGTGTGATGCCGCATGCCCCACCATACAGTAGGCAGTGCTCCAGTTGACACAGCTCCAAAGTAGCACAGAAAAGCCACAGTGCCGATGGGTATGCCACCCTTTCCACGGCGCAGAAAGGAGCGCCAGATTGGGGCCGTGGCATGCAGTTGCGGTCTGTTCAGATCCAAAGAGATCTTTGTTTTAACAACAGGAAGTGAGTGGAAGTCATTTCCTGTTTTAAAGAAACACTTCTATGCTAAAAATTGCACGAGAGGAAAGTGGTGGAAATGCCCCTGCATGCCCTCTTGAGACAATTTGGGAATTAAAAAAAATGGATACCATTTTTTGGAAAATATTTTGACCCCTGGAGGGCCTTGGGGGGCACCCTAAGGTTTGCCCATCCCTGGTTTACACTGTGCATAGGAAGAAACATTTTGTTCAAACACAGGCTGTAATATTTTTATCTTTGTGAATGAATCTGGACACTCATGCTTCTTTTTGTCAGAAAGAGGGAGTCAAAATGACTGGTACACAGGCTCCACTCACTGACCACTGCACTCCACATTTCCTGTAGCCCTGCTTCACAGACTTCACTTTCAGGCCCAACGTATATGTGTGTCTGTTGTTTAAAAACAAACAATCTAACTCTTTAGTATTAAAATAATTTAAAATTCACTAAAAGACAGACTTAAAAGTCCATCACAATTAAAAGTCAGTTTCCCCAAGCCTGATGAAATAGGAAAGTTTTCATCTGCCAGCACAAGGAAAGCAAGGAGGCAACCATCTAGTCTCTTCAGGGACATGTAGAAGGCCCTCTCCCTTATTCCCATCAAATGAGCCTGGGAAAATAGTGAGACACATAGAAGGGCCTCTCCTGAAGCTCTTAAAGCTCAAATAGATCATATAGGGAGATAGGATCCTTCAGATAGCCGTAACCTTACAATTCTCAGGAGTCAAAATTCTGACTTCATTGGCATAGCCACACCTAGATATACAAGGACCTAAAAATAGACAAATTTAGGTTAAGAACAGCCTGGTGAGGTGAAAGGGCAGAACTGAGATCACATTCACTGGTCATGTCCCATTGGCATATCCAAACTCCATACATCCATGGTCCCATTGGCACATGGCATACCTCTCACTATGGCTAGGATGCTATGCATGACCCCAATCTTCTATTTTTGGTAAAGTACAGATTGCATGGAGAAAGCTGGTACACAAATGTACTGTATGTGTGCAGGATATTACATACTTAGACATTAGAAATGTTGAGAGAGCAGGAACAGTGGGTGAAACCTGACACATGCACACGCGCACACACACACATACCATGTAGAAGACTATACCAAAATAGTCTGTCTGCAAGGGCTTCAGTCAGACTAATGATCCACGGCTTTTCACTTGACTGGGTGCATCTGGATTAGGAGTAAGGGCACAGAGGAAGAAGAGGTATTTAAGTAAAAATATTGAAAAACGATCTAGCCCAATCATAGACAGAGCCTAATTGTTATATTGCTGCATATATGGGAGAAAGACACACAACCAGCACATTCTCCTTAGTTTGCTCCCCATATTATATTTTTCATGTGTTGCCATTGCACCCCATAGCATTTTCCCAGTGAGGATTTTGCTCTGAAGCATTTATCTGACCTTTTCTTCCCCCCTTCCCCCCACCCCCCACTAACTGGAAGGGTGTAGGCAGTAAAATACACAGAGAGCCAATCGTGTGGTATTATCCACAGAATACGGATGTTTATTTTGTTTTCCATCTGCCAAAAATGTGATTTCTTTTACTGCCTGGCATAGTGTTCTTGGCAATCTCCTCTTGCTGAAACCAGAGATAAGCTTCATCTGTGGGAGGAACAAAAATAACCAGCCCTCCATTCCATCCCTGGAAAAGCCCTTGCTTCTCAAGTCTGCACAAGGGTAAATGTACCAGGAACAACAGGTCATAAAATGAAGACTGAGACATAGGAATGGTCCAAGTAGTCTAAATATGATACCCTACAAAAGAACATTGGATCCACTATGTTTGGGATGGGGAACAGAGGCATAATTATGTATGTATGTATGTATGTATGCATGTATGCATGTATGTATGTAAATATGTATATAACATCCCATCTATCTCCTGACAGGGGATCCAGTGTGGTCATAAATGATAACAAGTAACAGCCAAAAGCAATATAGTATAGCATGCACATCCCATTGAAAGACATAACCGATTTATTTACCAGTATCTGTTTAAATCAGGCTATCTGCCAGTGGAAGGAGAGCAGAGGAGGCCAAAAAGAAAAAAGAAAAGCATCCTGCACAAAAAGTAGAATTTTTGTTCAGAAAAATTGTATTTTCTGTGCAAAATTCAAGTTTCCTGGCACTTTCTGATCAGAAGATAAGTTGTTTTCTACACAGAAAATGTGGTTTTCTGTGTAAATGATGAACATGCATATAATAAGTTCATGCACAGAATAAGTTCAGAATTACAAAAATTCTGAGCCATCTACAATTCTCAACAGTTTCCTGATCTGATAAATCTTTTTTCTTCAATCATTTTTCAAATTCTGTTTTCTCTGTAGGAAACTTTCTGACTTTGAAAAATGGCCACCAAAGTGAGTTCAAGGACCAGTATTGGAACCAGGATGTACCCAGATGGTGGTTTGGGGGACAAAAGCTGTGCAATAACACCAGAGGGCAGCCCAAATCTGGCTTGAATTCGGGAGTGGTAAGAAGCTTTATTTTGCTGTGCTATAAACTCCCTAGGTAGCACTGTTCAATAAGGACAAGCTGGAATGTGTCTAGAGAAGGGAAACTGAGATGATCAAAGTTCTGGAAACCAGTCCTTATGAACTGAGAAATGATGACTTAGGGAGCAGAATATGTTTAGCTTGAAGATGAGAAGCTCTGAGAGGTGACATGATTTGTTATTCACTGTGGTCAAACTGACTTCAGTTTATGGCAACACTAAAAAACATCTAGGGGTAGCTGTGTTAGCCATATAGCAAATCCAATAACATCCAAACAATGATGCCTTTATTGGGCCACCCAAAATGTACAATTACATGTTGCAAGATTTCAAATTCACATTGGCTTCTTCATCAGGCATACAAGAGAAAGAAATTGAAGATGTTAGTCCTAGGCTTGCATTTTCTGTTTCTGGTCTTAGTTCAGATGGTAGAGAGGGCTATCTACAGCCTGGCGCCTCCCCCTTTGGCCATGTGGTCACTGGTAGTTTTTCAAAGTCAAGGAAATTTAATATCAATTTGCAATTCAAAGAAGATGTTTCCTTGGAATCCAGCATGTCTCTTCCTTTGTGAAGCCACAGGTTCCTATGTAGGTAAAGGTAGATGTAGAGTCAAACCTGTGAATGAGAGATTTTGAAGTCACTCTATCATCAACAACCCTCCTTAGGTCTGTAGGCTCAGGGCTGTGACTTCTTTGATTGAGTCTATCCATTTGGAATGAGGTCTTCCTCTTTTCCTATTGCCTTCTACCTTACCAAGCATTATTGTCTTTTCTGGTGAGTCATACCTTCTCACAATATGGATAAAGCATGACACCCCAATCCATGATATGCATAAAGCACAGCAACCTGGCTTGGCTTCTAGAGAGAGTTCAGGTTTGATTTAATATAGGATCCATTTATTTGTCTTTTTAGCAGTCCATTGTATCCACAAAACTCTTTTCCCACACCACATTTCAAATGAGTTGATTTTATTCCTATAAGCTTTCTTCACTGACCATCTTTCACACTCATATAAAGAAATGGAAAAAAATGATGGCATGGGCAATCCTAATATTAGTATTCAATGATATAACTTTACACTTCAGGATCTTGTCCTTCATAGTTCCTTCCTAGTTGCCCTTCCAAGTCCTAGTCTTGTTCTGATTTCTTGACAGCAGTTTTAAGTGTCATGAAAGAATAGAAAGCAGTTAATTATTTAATTGGTTGTAATTGTAGGTTGTCTCCCCTCCCCTTTTTTTTAACTGCTAGAGATGAACCAGTTCCTGAAGGATTTTATGCCTCATGTGCCAAAATAAGTTGGCTAGTGTTGGGTACTATGCATCTTTAGTTGGTGGGGGCCATTTTCTGTTCTGATTTAGGCAGCAAATATCTAGGGAAGGTCTTGATTATGAGCCAGGCATCTATGATGAACCAGCCTCTGCATGCAGAGATGGCTCTAAATGGCTGTAACAGTTAAGACCACTGATGGCTTCTCTTGCCAACAATAGGTCTTTGTTTCAGGCAATGCTGCTGAGTATGGTGAATAAATAAGAAAAGTGAGGAGAAGGTGAGGGGCATGGGAGTACCTGTTGAAACAGGTTGAGGTACTTTGGCAAACTGAAGCAATTGCCAGAATTTATGCTAGCTACTGCAAAAGTTGTTTGTGTACCTTGAGGCTTTCATTTAAAATGGCCCATCACACGCACCAGATTTGACAGCTCCAGTTAAGGTGGTGTTCATGGGTTACATGTCTTCAAAAAAAGAGTGATCAAAGATCCAGATGTTGCAATCTCACCCCCCCCCCCCGTGTTTGGCAAAGGAAGTTCCCATTAATCCTCTTCCTGCTTTTCCGGCTGCTTTTAAAATGTCTTTGGGGCTTTACAGACTGCCCAAAAAGGGCGGTCTGGTGCCACCTTTTTTAACTGCATACCTTCGCCACAGCAACTAGATGGAGTGGAGAAAGTGCACAGTTAAAAAAGGAATGGGGACACCCAGCTCCTTTTTTGTGTTGCAGTTGCAATGCAACAAAGGTAAAAGGAGCCATAGGGAGCCTTTGCGATGTCGCAGCTGTGCAGTGACGTATAGACGCTATGCAACTACAATGTCATTGCTGTGTGTGCCATGTAAATGGTGCCTGCAGCGATGATGCCCAGTCACGTGCTAGGGTTGTGGGGAGTGTGGAAGCTCCACCCCGAGGCAACCCTAGCACGTGACAGGCGCGCCTCAAAGGACCAGTCTGTACCGGCCCTTTGTTTCTCTCGCTTTCTCTCACTTTTCTCCTTAGTCCTAAACTCACTTCAGTTACTGCAAATTGAGTTCAGACTGCAAAATTAGTTTGCAGTCAATTAATTCAATGTGGGGAGAGGAGAGGAGAGGAGGGGTGACATCTTGCCATTCCCAGAAGATTCAGACAAAAGTGAACTGCTGAAGCCTTTCATAGCTTGTGTTTCTCCCCCCTCATTAATCACTGTTGGCATCTTCACCACACTCTAATGCTGCTTGGCCATATATTCTGGTTTTCATCTGTGAAAAATTGGAGGGTGTGCTCCCACCATTTCTGAATAGCATCAGCATAGACAATGATATTGCAGAGACCGCAAATTTATTTTTATAAAGTTGTGGGAATAAGATAGAATGTAATAGGATCCAGAAGGATGTAAATCATGTCCCTTTCCCTAATTTTTAAAGGGCTTGCCCAGTGGTCCTTCATCACATGGGAGAGCACCTAGGCAAAACAGCTTGGAAAGGGGATTGCAACCCAGAGACTCACCTAGCCAACGTGGCTGCTGGGTTGTTTAATATGAATATTACTGCTTCCTCTGGACCATGTTTGCCACCAAAACCAAAATGTTATCAACACTGAGATAGTCTGAAATTTTGGTGCATGTGTAATTTTCCACATGGTCCCAGATGGACCCTGCCAGGCAGTCTGCCATAATTCCCAAGGCAAGGGAACACAAACACAACACATCCAGGGGAAGTCAGCCGAATGGGAATTTTTGGGAATAATACTCCTGGGACAAGCCCAGCAGATAGTTTGGGAGTTGCAAATGGGACATTACCACCTTCATCATCAGAAGGGTGTCTGTCCAGATGAGCCTGATGGGCTTAATCAAGCACCCATTCCCTTCTTGAATACCACCACACCATGACTTCACCCATAGATATAAAATTGCTTTTGCCCAGAGACTAGATTTGTCCTATATAAGGTGTCCCAAATCCTTGTTTAGTGTGTTAGTTTGAATTTCATGGAAACACTCTGTCTCTGTGAATCCTGATTAGCTCTGGCACACTTGTTCACCTCCACTCATCGGAATGGCCGTGTCCTACTCCACATCACCCAATTGGACACAGAAGCAAGCCTTGCTTTTATGTAAGTATCACCATTACTTCAGCCTCTAGTCTTTTCCAACCTAACCCCTGAATTCTTGAGCCTTGTGTGAATGTGTGTATGGTTGTAACTTGTGGTGTGTTTTTTCCTCAATAATAATAATAATAATAATAATAAACTTTTACTTATAAGAATTCTGCCTATGCACAGTTTCTTTGAACCCACTTTTCTCTCAGTATACAGAAAGGGTTATTGAGGGTTATTTGTGGCCTTATCCACCCTAAGCTAAATAAAATTCCCCCATAAACATGTCTACTTCCTATTTCTTCTTTAGATGTGTGAGGCCAATAGTAGGGGCCAACAAATCCAATCTTGACCTTTACCTTTGCTTGAACATGCCCTTCTTTCTGTTTTTGATCAACTTCAGATTCTTTCCTGTGAACCACTATTTTGTTTAGATGGGAGAAATATCCACAGCTCTGGTCAATGGACCTGGGGATTTTTTACATAATTAAAGTACTATTTTTCCCTTTTAACAGCTGTGGTAATGTCCTATAGAATTCTGGGTAGTTTAAGAAGTGCATTTAGAATTCACAGTGAGAGAGCTCCAGTACCTCCCCAAATTACATACTCCAGGATTCCATGGGATGCAGCCTTGGCAGTCAAAGCTGAATCATAGTGTGAAAGGGCCCTAGTTAGTCACCAATTTCCACTTACTGGAGAAAGAAAGTGGGCAACTTTGTAGATGTGGGTTGGTTCTTTGGAGTTTCTTTGTTTTTTAATACTATATTTTTTGCTGGGATTGCTTTTAAAGCCGAGTGATTTATATTTTTATTTGGAACCCACAAGATAGTTTAGCTTTATCATAGAATGGTAAAGTAGTAATGCCAAAATAAATAAATAAATAATAAACATCTCTAAGTGGTCAGCTGACATATCTGAACCCTGCTTCCATACCTCGCATGCTACCTGCCCCTTCCAAAAGATCCGGGGGGGGGGGGGGTCAGATGCCATTGACTTGTCATGGGGTAGATTTATTCCAGGAGTTGCCAGTTGCTATTCAGGAGTGTAACCTAGAAGAGTCAGCTTGGAATAGTATTTCATTTGTCTGCTTTGCTGTCTGTGCTGCCCAGAGGGTTGAAACCTGAATGACTGCCCCTTTTGTTCCTTGTCCTCTGTCCACCGGAACATGTCTATATGAAAAACTGTTCAAGTCCTCTTTTATAACTAGGACTGTATGTGTTGGGTCTCTTCTTACAGCCCTATGAAGATATAATTACTTAAGTGGGCCTAGATTTGTGACTCAAAGTCAAATGTTACCGTAAATGTTTTGAACCTGATTTATTATGGTCTTCTAGGGTTTCATTAGTTCTAAAAACTGACATTGCTGTTGCAGCTCTGCTAACATCAGTAATACATGTTCCCCAGTTCTCTCTTTCTCTCTCTGTATGTGTTTAAGTGTGACAGGGCTGGTATTTTTATGGGAGAGTTGTAATATTGAAAGAGCAAAATGGCATGTTCCTTGAACTTGGGGTTACACTTGATTAAGGATGAAACACTGGCTAATTATAAATCCAGTTTATTATCACTGTTGCTCAGAGTCAGGCAACTGTGAATCTCCAGATGTGTTTTGCTGTTGTTGTGTGCCTTCAAATCATTTCCAGCATATGGTGACCCTATCATGGGGTTTTCTTGACAAGTTTCTTCAGAGGTGGTTTGCCATTGCTATCTTCTGAGGCTGAGAGAGCATGATTCACCCAAGATCATTCATGGCAACCTTAAAATACCCACTGGCCCATTTTATGAGTTCTTCATAGGTGTCAAGATTAACTCCAAATTTAATTCCTAACGTCCCATAGCATATGTGATATATTGGTCAGAAGTCATGTCAGAAAACAGCAGCAAACATACCCTAATATTTTAACAGGAATTGCAGACCTAAGAGATTCAGCCACGTGGGTACTGGGTATACTGTAAATACACTTTGAAGATGAGTGAGTCTATGAATTATAATGCAGTATGATGCCTGTATCCATGGGGGATATGTTTCTGGATTTACTGTGGAAATGGAAAAATGTGAATAATAGAGAACCTTGTTGAAATGAATGGCTGAAGCTGACCCTAGAGTCAAAGTGGAGGACTTAGAGATTCCTAAAGAGAACACCTCTCTAGGCATGTATAGATCCTCTAGCATGAGTCTATGTTCATCCTTCACCAGAAGCACACCAGAAGCTGGAGTACCTAGAAAGTGCCTAGAGAGAACATATTTTTAGGATATTCCTCTCTATGTCCTGCTCTTCTGGCAAGTCACTACAATAAAGATGACCCTGATACACAAAGAAAAAAGATCTGTAGGACTACACTGCCTTAGCTCCTAATATGAATCCTACTAGTTGCTGTTCACAAGATAAGGAGGCATGTCTATGAAAAATCCCTGCAGGTTGATTTTCAACAGCATACCCTGCAACTATTCTGCTTTTGAAAGGGCAGCCCCAGTTTATCCTCCAGTCCTACTTTCTCAACTGTTTAAAAAAGTCCCAGCTTCTTTGTCTGTGAAATGTCAGAAGATATGCAATAGCTTTGTGCACTAATATATAGAAACTCTTGTTTTGCATGTGGGCAACTCTGTTTGGTTTACTGTATTAATTTTCATAAAATCTACTTCATGAGTGAGTTGATATGAATTAAGTTTTACGTATAACTTTCACATTTCTTTAGTCAGTGACTCTTCCTCCTCCTAGCTTTTTAAAAAAATAAACGCTAAACAAGGCCATACAAATACTTTTCCATCAAAATGTTTTGGACTCTTTCTTGGAATAAACCTTTTAAAAAATACAATCCTGAGACTTCATCTTTTCTTCAGATCAAGTTTTACTAGCTGTTTTCATCTTCTTTTGCTTTGAGTAAGTGAAACTCATCAGAGAGAAGCCAGGGCCTTGATGAATACAGGGAAAGGGAATATGATGTTGCTGCAGTCTTGTTCCTCCATGCTGGAAAGAAAGAAAGAAATTCTTTAAATAAATAAATAAAATCATCCAGTCTTCTTTCCTGCTACCTCCCAATCTGTTATAAAGTGTGCTTAGATATTGAGGGCACTTTTCTCAAATGCCACAAATTTAAAGAGACAAGAATGCTGTAATAACAGAGCTCTCTAGAAGACATACATGAAACAATTTTTTATAGAATATTAATCACAATTTAAATTATTGCTGCTGATTTATGTGCAATAAAACAAGCTTTGATATCTCTCCAGGCTTTATATTAAATCTTGTTTCTTTTTCTTATCATCTTGACGTTTCATTTCACGGAATGGAATCTTGTTTTACATTAGAGTATTTTATTTTATTCTCTTTCTCTGTCTTTGTGTACACTCCATGTAACAGCAGGAAAGAAAAAGGAAGAATATGCAAACTGGCTTGATCCCAAAGGGCAGAAGAAACCTGTAGGTCTTCATTTTAAAACATATGTTACAAAATCCAAGACATTTCCATTGGGTTTTGAGAGTGATGGGAAGGCAGAATAGAATAGTAGTTCACACAAAATGTCTAGATGAAAAAAAGAGAAAGAAAAGAAAAGAAAAAGAGGCTAGCAATACTTCCTTGCAAACTCTCTTCTGTGAAATTTTTCATTATAAGTATCATTCTACAGGGCCTACAGAGAAGCATATGAAATGATAACATAGTCTTCTTTTTCCAATGTTACCAGTGTGTGTGTGTGTGTGTGTGTGTTTGTGTTTGTAGGGATTTTGTTTTGTTGTGTGCCTTCAAGTTGTTCCCAACTTATGATGACCCAAAGGTGAACCTATCACAGGGTTTTCTTGGCAAGACTTGTTCAGAGGAGGTTTGCCATTGCCTTTCCCTGTAGCTGAGAGTGTGTGACTTGTCCAAGGTCACCAAGTCGATTTCATGACCAAGTGGGGAATCAAACCTTGATCTCCAGAGGCATAGTCCAAGACTCAAATTATTATGCAACCCTGGCTCTTACATGGGAATAAATATGGGCTTTTCTCCTAATGCAAAATGTTTCAGCTCCAAAATAGAGATCAAAGACCTCATAGTGGAAGATGCCCCCATAATAATTATTTTTGTTACTTTTGAGTAACAAAACATAATAGCTACATCTCTATATTGCCTATTATTGGTAAAATAACAACACAGTATAACAGGGTTTTTTTTTTCAAAAAAAAAAATATTGTATACCTCTTATGGCAGGAATTTACCTTAAGTTATTGAATGCCCTTCAACATCTCACCAATGAAAACTGGAACACATGTGGCCAAGCAACACCAGAGTGTGGTCAAGAGGAAGAATAACAAGCTTGCAGAGACTGCAGCAGCTTTCTTTTGCCTAAAGGTACTGGGAAGAGCAAGATTCTACCCCCTTGTCTCCTCCCCTTCCCTCCTGTTAATTGAATGCAAATGAGTGCAAACTACTTTTGTACTTTGAATTCAGTTTGTAGCAATTGAAGTAAGCTGAGAACAAAGGGGGGGAAGCAGCAGGAGGATACAGAAAACAGGACATTTTTAAAGCAGCATTAAAATTGGAGAACTGAACAGGAGTATCCCTGACTAATTGGGACAGCTGGAGGAAATGTGTCATGAGTTGCAGGACATGTGGCGAAAGGATGAAAATATGAACCACTCTTCACGACAGATTAAACAACTAACAGACTGTGAGCTTTGGGGATATAGTATAATAAATATAGAGACAATTGTGTTTATCATCAATATATTACTATAGTAGTGAAGGCCCTGCAGGCTGTTGTGTTTGTTGGATTTGTTACGGGTTTTGAAAGATTGTTATTAAGAATTGTTTGGTAGAAAAAATTGCACAACTATTCATTCACTCAGAATGGGTTCCCTTGCCTTTTGATTTAAAAAAACAAAACAAAACCAAAATAAACAGTCTCCTGAACTGTAATTTTTTAAGCATTGTGGTTTGGGAAGCAAAGTTTAGAAGCTTATTGCATGCATGTTGATTCAACTTACCTCTATCTGGTTTAAAATTTAATTCAGGCAACATCCTGATGTTATCAGATGGTTTTTACCACCAAATTTGCCACCCGGATACAGTCCAGGTCCACCCCCATTTCCAGAGCTGCTCTGACAGCCATTTTCTTAACTCGGAAAACTCCCAGATCCAAAAAGAGCTGGGAGGAGCAGCTCTGGAAGCTGAGATGGATCCGGGCTGTATTTGGGTGGCAAATTTGATGATAAAAAACATTGGATAACATCAGGATGCCACCCAAATTAAATTTTCAAATGGATAAAGGTTAAGCTGAATTAGTGTGCATGCAATAAGCGTCTTACTTACAAGAGAAAGGGTAAGAGTTAGATTAATGTCTTTTGCAACAAGAAAGCATCTGGATCAGCAAGTGGGAAAATTTAAATAAATTAATGGAGAAGTCAGGAATCTAAAGTATTTATATGTAGAAATGCCAGTATAGAATATAAAACCATTTAACTTTTAGATTTTAGCTTTTCTGCACATAGTCAGTCATCAAAATATCTTCCTTATCCCCAAAAAACTGTGGCCATGATCTTTCTTGCAGACTATTGACTCTTGACTTTCTTCAGCTGTGGAGAACTCGAGTGCCACAGCTACAAGGACTGTTGTTTGGTCTCTGGATCATAGTGATGTAACCATTTTTCATCAATAATAATGAGTTGTAGATCACTTAAAATGTTGCAAAATTGTCTTAGAGGTATCCATTCAATTTCATTTTTGGTCAGCATTCAAACATTTTGGCATTCACTTGGCTGGCAGTTTCTGCATAGCCAACTGCTCATGAATTACAAAGCCAATGTGTTCCTGGGATATCTCTAGTGTCTCAACAATTGTTTTGCTGACATTCACCAGTCAGCCAAAATCAGGTCATTAATATGCTCAAAAATTTCTAGAGCTGACACTGTTGAAGGCCTCCCAGACCTTGCTGCATCTTTGGTCTCAAAATCTCCATGCTGAAAACTGGCACACCAATTCTTAACAGCTGAATACGAGTTTAGCACTTGTATATTCCATACTTTTCAGTGACATGGTTCAATCAATGGTCTGAAAAAATTCAGAAATTAGAGCTATGGACCTGAAAATTGACAATTTACAATGCAAAAGAACACTCTTTCAAGCTACCATGAAAAAAATTATGTTCAGATTTTGCAAAATGGGTTGGACTGAGAAGTTTTCAGTACTCCCTCATGCATGCAATGCCTAAAGTGTTAGAGAAACATACTAATGAACAACTACTGAGTATATGCATGCTAAAGTTGCTCCCTCTAACAATTGCATTTACCTTGAGAGCATGTGCAGATGATATTGCCTCTCATGAGTAGGAAACAGTTTTAACAAAATAAAGCAAAATGTCAGAAGATCAGCCAACACTATTCCTCTTTTGCTTCTGCTCTCCCAGCAGGATTTCATCAGGGTCTTGAATTTTCTGACTTCAAGTGCTCCACTGGAAAGAACAGGATTGCCCTGCCATTGGTACAAAAAGATTAAAATATGACAATACAGGTAATTTACCTTAATGCCATTAGATTGTGGCTAGAATATAGTTGTTTTGTGCCTGAAAAGACTGATTTACCACAAGAATTCATGTATCATAACACATAATGCTCATCATTATGCTTCATGAGTAAATTCATTGAAACCATAATAATAATAAATAAATAATAAAAATTTATTTATATACCGCCTTTCCAAAAAAGATCAAAGTGGTTTACAAAAGTGGATAAACAAATACACAAAATACATAAATGATTTACATAAGCAAGTAAATTAAATATCTAAAATAATATTTAGATGGCATGGAGGGAGTGTTTTGTGAGTTTCAAAATGGTTGAAAAATTTTGCAAAATGGTTTTGTGAGTTTCATAATGAGTTTCAAAATGGTTCCCCAAAATCAAGTGTAATTCATTGCTTCTGAGTGTGGTTGAGTCTCCTCCTTTGCAGGTTTTTAAACACACGCTGGATGGATAGCTGTCAAGAGTGCTTTGATTGTGCATTAATGCATGGCAAATGGTTGGACTGGATTGTTTTATCATCTCTTCCTATTCTATGATTCTATGATTCCAAGATCTGGAAGTAATTACTATCTGCAGTATTTTTTACCTAATGCTCCTTCAATGTCCCTATTTTCCTTGAAAAGCCAAATATACTTAGCAAGTATAATAACCTGCCTTCTCTGGAGCACTACTATTTGTCCTTCTAGTCCAAAATCAGGTAATCTGACTCACAGCATCTCTGAAGGCTCTCATTTAGAAATCTTTCACATCAGTTACTGCCTAAGGGACTTTTAAGCATGATTATACATTCTCTGGAGACAACGTACTGACGTATAGGAGTAGACTCATGCTTATATAGGTCTATTATTCATCTTTATTAAGCTTAACTGTATTATTTTCCACCCAGACTGGAATTATAAGATAACCTCCTTCATCATATTTTTAGCATATTGGAAATAAATATCCAGGGTTTGTCTACTTCTTTAAAGGAAATTATGCAATCAACAGATAATGCAATCTATGCTCTAACTTGGTGAGACTTTTGCTTGAGGATGAGGACATTACCTTTCATTTGTGCTGTCATGATACCAACATTTCACTTATTAGCTCTAGAAATTGTTAATTGGAAGACATGCCACAACCAGCTAGAGACAGAAATGAGAGGCATGTGCATTCTAAACAAACATTTCAAAAATCAATTTAGCAGAACATTTCCAAAGTAAGAAAAATGAAAACTGCCTGATCTGGTACAGTTTAAAGCATAGAGATATCTATCTTTCACTGTCACATGGCTTTCTGTTCTTCCACACTTCATTAATTGGTTCAGCATGGACAAGAACTCATCAGGCATAAAAACGACAATAAGTTCAGAGCCAGGGGAGGAGTAGATATTAGGTGTCCCTATGAAAGGAGAATGTTTTTCATGCTTTTCAGGATGCAAGATGGCTCTCCCCCAGAGGGTCACCAGGTCAGCAGCATCCCATTCCATTCAGGGTCAAAACCTGAGATCAGGAGGTAAGGTCACATTAAGGTAGCTTGGTCCCTGGAGCCATTCTCAAAACAGCACCCTCTTTGTGCAAGCTTTCATTTCAGGAGTGGCTCTGGATTGCACCTGCTTTGTCCCCATCTGGTATGATCAGGGCTGAAGTCTCAGAGGCACTGATGCCAATGTGCCATCTGCCTCTTTGTTTGCTCCAGAGCTGGAAAATGAAGCCATGTGTGGTAAATATTACCAATCCTTGGGAAGGATGGAAGATGAGATCTACAGTGCTCTTCTTCCTAAGAGGATTTCTCTCTTGACAGCATCACAGTATAAGAACCTCTCTGTGTTTTTGTGTCTGGTGCCATACCCTCAAACTGTCCTGATTTGGCAGTGACAGTCCTGATTAATCCTCTGTTACCCTACTTTTTTTACAGCTGTTTCCAAAACGTACCTGTTTCTCTCACCTCCTCCTACCACTTTCCTCCATTGTCTTTGGCTTATTGCCATTCTTGCAAAATGAGTTCAAAATGCAAAAGTCATTTGTACTCAGTTAACTGGGGGGCTGGGGAGAAGAAAGGGGAGTCTTGCCCTTCTCAGTAAGCTTAGATAAAAGAAAACTGCTGCAGACTCTCCGAGCTTGTGTGTTCTCCCTCATTAAAAGTTTTTACCATGTTGATAACACTCTGAATCTGCTTGGCCGTGCGTTCCAGTTTTAACCTGTAGAATTCTGAGAGGTATGTGGTACACTAGCAACATAGGCAGTGGCATCACTAGGGTTGGCATCACCCTATGCAGTAACTCATGGTGCTATTGACCATCTCCCATACCACACCATACAGAACATTTAGTAATGTTTTTTCTACACGTGTTATTCATAAATTGTGATGGTAATGTTAACAGTTGTGTAACATAGACAAAATTAAAATTATACTACAATAGCAAAATTAAAATTATACCTTACTTATTAAAATTATACAATATGATACGGATAGCTCGAATGTATTTACCTGTACATAGTTTCATGTGGTTAAAGTGAAAATTTGGTAAGATGTGATGTTTGTAAAGAAAAAATTAAAAGAATAAATGTTTAAAAAATTAAAAATTAAAATTTAATTTTCAATATGAAATAGCAAAGGAACAAACAAACTAACCTGCTCCCTAGAAAAGTATGGAATGAAATGCTAAGGAATTCTTAACTGTCTCTGTGATATCATGGACTTTTGGTGGAAGATGTTGTTTAATTGGTTAAATATATTAGACTTAATAAGGTAAGGAGCTATTGGGAGGAAGGGAGAGAATAGATTGATGAGAGTTAGTGGTGATTGATGGACTATATGAGGGGATGAATAAGGCTGGTGAATGACAGTTAAGATCGCAGTTGATATAGTCAGTAAGGGTACAAGTATGTGTGTGCATGCAATGGTGTCACTAGAGATGGTTTCTCCCACTGTAGTAACTCATAGTGTCACCCCTCATGGCCCTCTTCCCATAGCACACCATACAGAATCCTTAGTAATGTTTTTAATACTAATGTTACTCATAAATCACAATTCCCAGATGTCACCAAATGTAATGGCAATAGTAGTGACATAAACAACTACCACAATCAAAATTACGACTTTAAATTAAATTTACATTTCCTGAGAAGCATTTCATTTCTTTTGTATCTAAAAGTGTTTTCTGCTAATTCCATTTGAGTGTGAGCATAATCTTAGTGCCTTTTACATTTATTATTGCAAATTACAGTTAAGCTTTCTCTAGAAGTGCAAAATAATATCATTTTCCCTAGTCTAATACAGTGCTAAAATATGCTGTTGACAGATAATTTGCCTGTTAATGATTTCCCCTGGGAAAGTATATAGACTTCCTTCCTATCTGGGGGCGAGGGGGCGGGAATTGTAAGATATGTTTTTCCAGGCAGCTGCTCAAGGAAACAGGTGTTGAAGAAACTCCAAAAGTTCTCCCACAATGCACACCTCCTCCTTTCTCCTACAAATGTCAAAAACCAAGGCTTGTCCTCTTAACAGTTCCCTTTCTACATTGATCGGGACTGCACGCCATGTATAATCGAATACACGTTTCCTTTGCTACACACACACACACACACACATATATATAACCTCTTTGACTTCATGTTGACTCAATTTCCGACAATGGTTCCCTGTCAGACCTGGAAGTCAATGCTTTTTTGAGAGTAGTCTGGTTTCTCTTTTAAAGGTTAGGTTTCATTATGTATTAGCAGCTTTGTGTGCCTTCCCTCAATATGTGCATGCACAGGCTTGCTCAGGCACACACACTCTCACACACAGTGCATCGCAAGAAAACAACCAAGGCATTCTCTCTCTCTGTGGCTTTCCTGGACCTTTTCCAGCCTGTCTCACATGGCACAGTTCTCCCTGCACTTTCTCTCACCCCAGCCCCCATCTTACATTCCTCTGTTCATTTTAGTACCAGCTTCCTCTGTGCCCCTTAATAATACAATCTTCTCACTGTCAGAGTGACGGCCATGTCCTCCTGCCGCTCCTGCCATCTGGAACAACCTTTCTGCTCCTCTCTTGTTCTTCTTTGTTGATGTCTCCCCTCACTATGAATAGAGTTGATCAACATTACTCTCTGTCCTTTCTGTTGAAATCTAATAGTTTTATCTCCTCCAGCTATTATTCTTTGTGATAGAATAATGCAGGCACAGTTAAACTCTCTGGTGCTTGCCAGAAAAAAGCTTGTGTAAATCACGATACAGCATTAAATCTGATTGAGTGTGTATGTTTCTCTTTGTGGTCAGCTGGTTTGATGGTTGATCAATTATCAGCACCTATCAAATAAACGACACCTTAAGGGAAAAGACAATAATGCAAATTGACTATATGTACTTACTAGCTACAAGACAGCTAGTGAAGTGTAGTGGTTGGAGCATTGGATTACGATTCTGGTGACCAGGGTTTGAATGCTGCCTTGACTTTGAATCCCACTGGGTGACCTTGGGCAAGTCACATTCTCTCGGCTTCAAAAGATAGCAATGGCACCACCCCCACCACCCCATAGAAATGTTGCCAAGAAAACCCCATAATAGTTTCATCTTTGGGTCACCATAAGTTGGAAACTGCTTGAAGGCATATAACAACTACATGTACATTCCATATGCAGGGTTGTTCTTTTTTTAAAAGAATAGTAATACAAGGGAATATCTTCTTTCCAGATAAAATGAAGGCGGGGGTTATTACCCAGAGTATATTGGGGGATGAGGATATTTAGGGAATGGTGTAGGCCAGTGCTATTTAAAATGCAGCCCACAGACCAATGCTGGTCTATGAGACACTGGCTGGAGAGTTTCAGGAAAGAAAGACAAATTTGTAGTCAGTGGAGACAAGTAAAGCACTGATCCCTGACACACTGGTGGGGGGGGGGTCCCCCACATCAAACAGCTTAAAATGTATTGGTGTAGGCAACACTGACTTTATCATCCAAAGGTACATTTATATTGTAGAAATAATGAAGTTTGACATGATTTGAAATGCTGTAGCTCCAACCTATGGAATCCTGAGGATTGTAGTTTTACAGGGTCTTCAGCCTTCTGTACCAAAGAAATTTAATGCTTTATAAAACTACAAATCCTGGGATTCTGTAGGGTGAAGCCATAGCAGTTAAAGTAGTGTCAAACTGCATTATTACTGCAGCGTAGATGCACCCTTAGCTGTTCCTATAATGCCTTCTCCATCTAGGTTCGTGTATATAAACATTCTACCTGGAAACCTGCATTGAAGATTCTCTTTACCATGAGCTCTCTATATAGCTAGGATGCACAGCAATCATTTAATCTATCATAGAGTTAAAATTATCTGTTTTTCTTCATTGAGGTGTATTAAAGATTCACAATGCATACTACAGCTAAGAATAAGAACAGGAACCATGCCTGCCATGAAGGGAATTACTTACATTTGTCAGATTCAAGGGTTAAAACAGTGGAATTTCATTTTCTGTTTGCTTTTCCCAGCCTCTTTACAGTATATTCCAGGAAACTCCAGTGTATTGTGCAAACAAAGCCACAAAAGATCATCTGTTTATTAATGGCTATGTGTGTCACACATGTGACAAAGGACTGTGAAACAGACAGTGATAGCTGCCTTTTGAATAGCAACAAGTACAATGCGTGCTTCACCTTTCTAATTATTATTACTTAATTCAGAAAGGCAAAACATTTGGGATTTTCTGTGTGTCTTGGATTCCACTTCCAGGTTATCTTTTTGATCATCTGGTTGGCTCTGCTCTGTTCTGATTTATTTTGAAGGGAATATGGTGAATCTAAAAAAGGACAAGCATATGTGTTTTTGAATTTCAAACCTCCTGGCAAAACTGGCCACAGCAATGATTAAACATTAAATAGCACAAGTTTTATTTTCAAGACATTACTAGGCTGCCTCACTATACAGAATTTGCTATGTTACAATTGTATCCTTCCTACCCTTTTTCCACAATCTACTATATGTTGAGCATCCCTTACCTTCTGAAATCTGAAATACTACAAAATCCAAAACTGTCCACATGGGTGGCTGTGATAGTGACACCTTTGCTTTCTGATGGCTCAGTGTATACAATTTTGTTTCATGCTCAAAATGATTAATAATATTAATTTTGTGCACATATTTTTAGTTCCTCAAGGCCTGACAGATTTGTTGAATTATGAGATGAAGACAAAACAAAATAAGTCCATTTAAGTCTTCAAGGCCAGTTTCCACATAAGTATTCTCTTTCCTTTCTTCCAGCACAAAAAGTCTGTTGTCTTAGCTACTTATTTTAAAGTCACATAATTTTAACATTAACAGCGTGATCCAAAACAATAACAAATAGCAACAGATATTATAAGGAAGGTGAAATGGTGAGATACCCCAGAAGGAGGAGACACCTTCAATATTCTGTAAGTTTTTAAAGATTCTCATAATATGAATACAGTTGGCCCTCCTTATCCGTGGATTTTTTATCCATAGATTTGAGCATATACTGCTTTAAAATATTCCCAAAAAGTATAAATTCCAAATAGCAAACATTGATTTTCCATTTTACATATGGGACACCATTTCGTTGTGTCATTATATTTAATTGGACTTGAGCATACACGGATTTTGTTATCCACGAAGGGTTCTGGAACCAAACCCCAGCGGATAACAAGGGCTCGCTTGTATTATTAAAATCCAGTTTGAAATGTATATGCAATGATACTTTCAATTCAGGGATTGTCTACACTAGGGGCAAAAGTCTGAATTTACTCCCTTGCCTGCTCTGTCTTGGGTTTGTCCCAAAGCCACCCTTCAAGTGGTTTCTCCACAGGGACATTGGGTAGGTGTCCCCACATGTTCCTGCATCCATTTGTTGCTTTGGTCTATCACTGTTGCCTTTCCTCTGCCAGTCCCTGCTGCACATGCTTCTTCTCTGTCAGAATCAGGGCAAATCATTGCCTGGCAGGCATGCCATTTGCCTCAATGTCCAAGCCAGTTACAGAAGAGTGTTTCCCTCCTTGGCCCTGCTGCCACTGCTGGCATCTATTTATTTGCTTAGATGTCAGAAACAAGGCATCAGATCAGAAACTGACCCAGACATTGAGGGAAATGGTATAACCTGACAGGGAGAGATCTGTCCTGCCTACCCCTACCCTCACACCCAATCCAGGGCAGATCTACTGTCCACACTACAGGAAACATCAGAGTTTCCTGCAAACCGCAGAGAAAAGTGTGATTTTTTTTTAAAGACCCAGATTAAGGTGTTATAACTTGAGTTTGGTTGTGTAGCCTTAGCACACCAGATTTGAGTATAAGGCCTTATCAAGTGGCCTTATCACACCAGAATTGGGTGGTAGGGTAGGATTTTCCCCTAGTATAAATAAGCCCCAAGTTTCCCATATCATAAAATTACCCCTACACAGAGTGGATTATCATCTACCTCTAATTATATGATAGATATAAATTTGTATCTACAAGATTGATCCCAATGTAACTTTAATCATTTCAAATTTGATAAGTGTAACTATTCACTTATTTATTTTCTACATTTCACTCCATTTTTCAGACATTGTCTCCCAAAGTGGCTCACACCATTGGGGAAAAAAACAAATTGAGAGAGAGAGAGAGAGAGAGATTCTACATTAGGATTTAAAACTAAAATGATTTTTAAAATAATAACTATCACATGAAAAGATAAACGTAGATCTCCATTTGACAGAAGTCTAATGCAGACCTTTGCCTGAAATTTATGATGGATTAAACTGGGAAGTGGACCTTGGCATGCTCACAAGCCCTGTTCCATGTACCTGGCACTTAGAATCGCTTTTTAGATCTTGGTGATGTGTGGATACAGGGATTTTCCAGTTTAACTTTTTACATGTGGCAGGCAAATGCCTGCCTAGACCTAAATGCAAGATGGAGTTCTCTGCAATTAATGTGCACAGATGAACTGGCAACTACCACCATTCATCTCCTTTCAGCTCTCATATTTTCTCTTTATTTTCCCTGAATGCTTCTACACTGTAGAAATAATGTGTTTGACACAACTTTAAGTGCTGTGGATCCATCCAATGGAATCCTGACATTTGTAGTTTTACAAGCCCTGTAGCCTTCCTGGTTGAAGCTGGAGATTATTGGAGACCAATGTCCTTGGAAAAGATGTCACAACGTCCCCACTTCTGATGTTAAACCCAAGACTCAAAGAAACCTGATAGTCTTGAAAAATGTAAGTTTTGTTTTCTTATAACACCATCATAACTTTCATAGCTAGGTGAACCTGGCAATACTATTCTGATTTTTCTTGTGATAAAGAAGAGGTTCTTGAAAGCAAACATGATGTGAAGATTCATAGCTCATGTTGAGAAACTCTGCACATCTTATCTCTCTTTTAACTAGCTTATTGTGGATTGTTTAATGTCATTCTGAATCTGAGTAAATATTACATCACCCTTGGTTTTATGAGCCAAAGTAAATTAATTTTGGGCAAGGGAACCCTAAGAAGTGAAATAGATTGACCTCTTTTGGCCTGCCTCTAATAGATGAGTATCTGGATTAAATTAGTATGGGTTGGGAAATTATTCTTGGAATTCTGATTTATTGATTGCCTCTATGTTTGGGATATGCAGGGACCTTTCACATAGAAAATAACTGTATAACTAGCCTGTGTCACTGAGGCATCATTGTGAGCCATCTGCATTTGAACAGCTAACTAACATAGTAGAAAACCATACTAATTCAGAAGGCACTTTCCTTATTTCCCCTGAAACCTGGCAAGAAATGATAACAATGCCTCTGTGGAAAGTCTCCAAAGAAATGAGGCACCAGATGAAAATGACAGCCCTGTATGCCAAGAAAACATTTCTTCATGCCATAAGAAATCAAAATTCTATTTTAAAAGTGATTTTATAGTAATATGGTTGATTTGAGACAAACTATGTAAACATCTTTTTTCAATTAGGCAATACCACTGTACAGAAGAAACCTCATGCACATATGCGTTGCAGTAATCTCACTAGAGTGGCATCAGCCCAGGTATTCCTAGCTATGTCCCATCCAAGACAAGTTGATATCAAAGGAACAGCCAGTCCTCCAACAAAATCTTGATCCCAGGCAATGTAATTCTTCTTTAAGTTTCTGCTCAAAGAAAGCAATGAGTACTTTTAGAAATTTTCTGCCTGCTGCAAGAAAGTCTTTGAAAATTGTGCCATTTTTCTGAGCCTATTTGCAATTTGTGCAAAAATTCACATACAGTGGTCCCCCGGGATACGAATCTCCCAGGTTAAGAAAACCCCGGGATCCGAAACCAGCGGGACCGCGATTGTATCCCCCGGGATCCAAAGGATCCCCCGGGATACGGGAAAAAAAAGAAAGATCCCCCGGCACCCAGGCCTTGGAGGAGAAGGGACGGCCTTCCTGGGGGTCCGCTGGAAGGCCGTCCCTTCTCCTCCCCGGCACCCAGGCCTCAGGGGACAGCCTTCCCGCGGAAGGCCGTCCCTTCTCCTCCGCCGGTGCCCAGGCCTCGGAGGACAAGGGACGGCCTTCCTGCGGGCCGTCCCTTCTCCTCCGCCGGCCAGGCCTCAGAGGACAAGGGACGGCCTTCGCGCAGACCCGCGGGAATGCCGTCCCTTCTCCTCCAAGGCCTGGGCGCCGGCGGAGGAGAAGGGACGGCCTTCCCGCGGACCCGCGGGAAGGTCGTCCCTTCTCCTCGGAGGCCTGGGCGCCGGCGGAGGAGAAGGGACGGCCTTCGCGCGGACCCACGGGAAGGCCGTCCCTTCTCCTCCGAGGCCTGGGCGCCGGCGGAGGAGAAGGGACGGCCTTCGCGCGGACCCGCGGGAAGGCCGTCCCTTCTCCTCCGAGGCCTGGGCGCCGGCGGAGGAGAAGGGACGGCCTTCCAGAGGACCCGCGGGAAGGCCATCCCTTCCCCTCCGAGGCCTGGGGGTCCCCCGGGTTATGCAAATTTTCAGGTTACGAAAGGTAATCCGGAACGGATTACTTTCGTAACCCGGGGGACCACTGTATGACTATCATGCACTGACGTTTTCTCTGCAAATCAAGCATGTATGATTTTTCACAAATTACAATTACAGCTACATAGGAAACAACATTTCAGGATGTCACAAGCCTGAAACAGATAGGCAAGAAAGAGCAACTTTCAGCTGCTCTGGGGGTGCGGCATTGAGATGATGTATGCCCCCATAGAGGTCAGAAAGCCACACAGATAGCACACCTGGCCAGGAAAAGCCAGCCAGAAAAAGAACAGAGAAAGTCTGCTCTTTGGCAGAATCCCATTTGGGAATACAGCAGCAGCTCAGAATTGGACCAGGCCATGCAGTCACTGTGGTCCTGCATCAATTGGGGGGTGATCAGGGCTGGAATGGCCTCAGACCGCTCCAAACTGCTGGTCTGCTTGACCCCACTGTGAAGATGGAGTAAGTTTGTTTTCTGCAGCTCCAGAGAATAGAACATGGAGCAGTGAATTCAAAATACAGGAAAAGAGGTTCCAACTCAACATTAGGAGGAACTTCCTGACAGTGAAAGCTGTTTGACAATGGAATACACTGGACTCTTTCACAATGGAGAAATTTCTCCCAACTTCGAATGCAGCCAATGCGAATTCACGTGAATTCGCTTGTTTAGCGAATTTACGTGAATCCTCATTGCATTGGGAAGGCATTTGGAATGACTTCCCATTACCCGAAAATGACCCCTCCTTGCCTGAAATTGCGTGAGAAGCTTTAATTCGCAATAATGTGAAACCTATGATTGCATTCGGAGTGACTTCCCTTTTGCCCGAAATTGCATGAGAAGCTCTAATTCGCAATAACGTGAAACCCCATGATTGCGTTTGGATTGCCCTTGGATTATACTTCCAATTTCCCACATCTGAAAGAGTCCACTGCCTCTGAGAGTTGTGGAGTCTCCTCCTTTGGAGGTTTTTAAACAGAGGCTAGATGGCCATCTGTTGGGGCTGGGGGTGATTTGATTGTGAGCCCCTGCATGTCAGGGGTTGGGTTTGATGGCCCTTGTGGTCTCTTCCAATTCTATGATCCTACATGAATTTTATGCAGAACAAGTCCAAATCTGCAAAGATTCTCACCAGTCTAAGATTCTTCTCATCTGGGTTTCTCAACACTTGCAAAATATGTTTTCTTTAAAAAAAATATTATAAAAATACAGATATTCTGTCAATACCTACCTCATACCATGAGAAATCTTCAGCATCCTACATACTTCTTGGACTCAAAGCCTTTTCAATATGTTCAGGTGCCTGCAATAGAAAATAATAATAATAATAAAAATTATCTTATATAGCAGTGATTCCCAAAGTGGGTGGTATGTTTCCCCTGGAAAGATCCAGGAAAAGTAGTGAGGATAAAGGGAATGCCAGGGGGGCAGTGAAAAAAAGGGGGGGCAGTAGGGAGGCCTTCCTTCAAAATATTGGCATGTAACAAAGACAAGGTAAACCAGTGGCCTTTAGGATCATGGTGGAGATGAAGAGTTAATGGGAGAGAAGCAGCAGCAAAGAGGAGCACTCAGATATGGGACCCTGCTTATCCACCACAACATAATGGTGGATGGAGGATGGAGGCGTAGACTGCTGTGCCTGCCTTCTTTCATTGGACAGGCTAAGAGAAGAGGTAGCAAAAGGAAACAATGTTGAGGATAGCATGTGACTTGAAGCACTGTGGTTAAGGCATGTCTCTGTGAAGGGAGGGGAAGGAGTATAGGGTTGATTCTTCAAAAAGAAGGTGGAACACACTCTCTCACACAATGTGGTGGAATCTCTTTCTTTGGAGCTTTTTAAATAGAAGCTGGATGGCTATCTGTTAGGAGGTGTGTTCCTGCATGGCAGGGGGCTGGACTGGATAGCCCTTATGGTCTTTTCCAACTTTATGATTCTATTATTCTTTTCTTGCTGGAGAGAAGCTTCTTTCTTTGCACCTGGTCATCTTAGAAGCAGCAACAAAGCAGCCAGTCAAGCAGAAGCCAAGAAACCTCTCGCCCATGTCGGCTTTTGCCACAAGGTTGAGATGGGTGAGAGGCTTCTCAGTTTCTGCTCACCCAACTGTTCATTTGCTACTCCCAGTGTGACTGAGCAGCCAGTCACGCAATGGCCAAGGCTGGTATGAGTGAAGGCCTATTGGTTGCTAGTCATCCAGCTGTTTGGTTGTTGCTCCCAAGGTGATCTGGCTTGCCCCCAGTAATCATGGGAGCATCAACTGAGCATTTGGCCTGCTGCCCTTCCTTTTGCTGTAAGGCCAAGGCAGGCAAGAGGAAGGAGCAGGACTGTGTTGCTGCCACTGCTGTGTTCACACATCAGAGACTGAGAAGAGGAGGCAGTGGCAAGCTCGGTGCAGCTGTGGCCTCAATCTTTGGTCCTCCAGATATTTTGGACTTTATTTCCCAGCAGCCTAAACCAGCATTGCTAATAGGCACAGATTCTAGGAGGTCGCGTCCGAAACATAAGGGTCCGTTTTACATTGGCAAAAAGAGGTGTTGTGAAGGCTGCTTGAAAACCCAGCATTTACATTAGAAAATGGGAAAGTGTGCCATGAAAACGCCATTTTGGCGTTTTAAGGGAAAAAACGCGCCTTTAAAAAGTAGTTCGGTTGACCCACTACTTTTTTAAAAAGTGCGTTACAGCGCTAGTACATCTAAAGGCTAAGGTGTAGTTGCGCAGTTAAATGGGGCTCTGTTTCCTTAAGGCGCCCATTTAAAGACTGCGCTGCAGGTGCGGATCAGAATGGATCGTGGGTTGGGAGCATGCGTGGTGTGGACTTCATTCCTAATTAAAACGTTCTTTGCCCTCCAGGTGTATCAAGAAATATATCAGGGTTGTTGCCCAAGAGGAAAAGGGGCAGTAGCCCAAAAAGTTTGTTATATATTGTGTGTGTGGTCTTCTTTAATACTGCCAGTGTACAAATAATCAGATTGCTCTACTGGAAAACAAAGGGCTGAGATGCTATAGAGTGGAAGCATAGCTTAAATTTCCACTGATGGAAATTGTGTTACCTAGGTCTGTGCTGAATTGCACCAGTGTGCAACCAGTTCTGTATCTCGAACTATTCTGATGCATGCGTCCATAAAGGGACAGTGTAAATTTTACTTCAGTGCTAGAGAATACAGTTATTCAATTATTTCAAAAGTGCAAGCGCTTGTTCAATGGTTACACTGGCAAAACTCTGTTGTGCATATATGAACCACATTTCACCACAATTCAAAAAGTACAATCACTGGCATAAAAGCACTTAGGACAGTGTAAATAAAATTACAGTACTCTTAAGGTGACAAAATGTTGTATTCCAGCTTCTTCTGCTAGGAACCAATTGTTCAAATTGTGTTTCACTTTGTTTTCCCTGGCCATGTGTTGAGGGCTGATCAAGAGCATTATGCTCTGGAACTGACCCCAGATTGAACATGGGGCATTAGTGCAGAAGAGCACTTTTTTACATGGACCAGCTGGGATGACATTGAATTGGCATGGCTGGTCCATCCTCTGTCCCTAGATCTGTAGACTTCTGTCTTTCCCTGCACTACTCAGCATAGGGAAGGGGGATGGCATGGTGCCTTTTAGATGCATTGGGCCAGCCTAGTTTGAGCCGATCCAGCTGTTTCATACCAGAAAACCCCACACCAATCTTGTGATTTTGGGAAAACACCAGGTTTTCCTCAACTTTGCCAAGGTCGAGTTTATGGGAAAACCTGCAATATTTCACCAGAAGTCATTGTGTGTTGAGCAAACAGACAGTACCAGCTTTGGAGAGAAAACAGCAGTTTCCACCATACAGACAAGGCTTTGGTGATTTTATCAGAATGTAGCTGGCCCCACTTACTTCCATATTGATGATGCTTAGTTTTTTGTTCACACATGTGTTGCAGTTCTCCGAGACTTGTAATTTTTACCTATTCATTTTATACTTGTTTATTTTAGATCATAGATAAAAGGCTGATCTATGATGGTAATAAAGTTATCATATCATGCCCAACATTACTACATTGATTTCTCATCACTATTTTTCCTTTCTCATATTCCAATGTATGTTTATATTTCATCCATTGACAGAATTCTGCATAAACCATACTTATTTCACTTGTACTGCAAAAAACCAAATACTTTACCAACAAAACAGAAAGTTGTATAGGAAACAAATCACTGCAACATATAAAACAGAGCATCCAAAATAAATAGAGGATGGGATTTTGATTTAGGAAAATAATTCTTTATCAGGTACTGTGTATGTGTCTACAGTCTGTGGAATATACATATGCAAGTGTATTTTCCATGGAATTGAAGGTCAGCCAGTTTAAAAGCAATCAAACAGTATATTCATGACACAGTGTTTAACTGCTTCAAAGGAACATGCATTAGGTGTGAGGAAACCTTTGGGTCAACATAAAGGATACTGCAGGGATGCAACCTCTTTTCTCATCTCCATAAACTCCTGCAATTGCTTGACACTTTGAATTTTCTGTTTAGTGTTGATGCTTCTGTCGACTGCCATAGTATTGGAAAGAATATTAAAATTAGGGATATACCAATCAGTCTGGATCTGGTCTGTATCAGTCTGCAAAGTATTCAATGTCTGTTCTGCTCAATTACCACATCATTCTGCAATTAGAAAAATGCATCGCTATTCACATTATTTTCCATTATATTCATATTTTATACACATATTTGTGAATGCACATGCTTTATATTTAAAAAGTACCTTTCATTAAACTTTCCATGGTTTTTTGTCATGGATTTAATAAAAAATATTCCAAAATTCAAATATTTCTCTTTAATCTGAAAAGATTTTTAGTGTTTAACTTTGCATTTGAATCCCTATGTCTTCAGCAATATCACACCTGAATAAGGGTTGCCTCCTATTTTCTATAACACACCTAGAGACAAAACCCCATTCTAAGCCGGCCCCACACTTTCAACCTTAATGCTCCTGCCACCCATCTTGTCCCTTTATCCTCCTTGGATCTGATACTCAGGATTCAAGGTGACTGATACTCTGAATAAGTGGCTGTTTTGCTCTGTGGGTTCAGTGTGCTAAAAATGTGACCAGTTCTTCCATTCAATTCTTAAATGAAAACAGACACAATTCTAGAAAATAAAATCAGTGAAGATTTATTATACAGTCAGTCCCCCATAACCATAGAAACTTTATCCAAGGTTTCAACCATCCATGGCTTGAAAACAGAAATAAATATAGATATAGATACACAGACACATGCACTTTCCAAAAAAGCAAACCTTGATTTTGCAATTTTATATAAGTGACAACATTTTACTATGCCATTGTATTTAATGGGACTTGAGCTTCCATAGGTTTTGGTATCCAAAAGGGATCTTGGAACCAAACCCCAGTGGATACCTAAGGTCCACTTTATAACAATTAAGTTAAACATAAACTCCCAGAACTCTTTCCACATTCCCAGCTCACACTACCCTATTCAGATCTTATCAGTTTTGATGTTCCTAACTGGACTTCACACTATCTTTGACAGCCTAACAAATTCTTCTTGCAGACAAACCTCTAGGTTACAGCCTTTTCCCACCATAGCACAACTTCAAAGTATTTCACAGGCTTGCCCAGCTTCTTATTTTACAAGATCCTCTATGCGTATATGACAGGCGGGGGTGACAGTGCTGAACCTTAGAAAGAGAGTGAAGCATTTTTGATAGTTCTGTTCAGATGAATATGCTTGATTGATAAATTGCTTCTACTAATATGGAAGCCACCAGATGCCATTGGGTACATGGTCCTCTCCATGGTGAGAATGGCTGTACCAGCTGAGCTATCAGTGCAGATGGGTGAAATATTTGTTTGAAAAGTTTGCCAAAATTTGGAAATCACATACTCTGGACAGAAAGTTTTTTTAAAATTAAATACTTGAGAAAGGGAAGCTGACATTTCTCCATCTAGCACAGAACAATATAACAAATCATAATTGCTCATTTAATCCTTATGGAAAACCACAGTTTGTCCAAAATAGTGACTTGTAGTGTACTGTCTACCAATATTTTCAAATCCTGTTTCTCCCCAGGACATCTCAGCAGAACTAACCATGGATGATACTTCATGTGAACTTACTGTACATCCTTGAACCCTCAAATAGCACTGTGAAATGGCTAACAGTAAACATTACTGCAATAATGTAGATACAGAACATTCTTATATAATGCATGCTTACTAAAGAATGTTGCTTATACTAAACAAGTCTCTCCTGTTCTCACAAAGTTGTGTCTTGACTTTAGCTTCATGCTGACTTAAGTAACAGTTTATATTTAGCAACCACTTTGGTTGTTTAGTATAGGTGGTTTGGGTTCAATGTGGGAGGGAAGTAAGATATAAACTAGACAAACAAACATATATTGCTGTGTGAGATTGCCTATTCCACACAGTTTATCACTGGTTAGAATTAAAAGTCAGACAAAGCTTGGAAAGCTAAGGTTGAAGAAATACTGTCTACACAGGCATCTTTAACCTGATTCCCTCAAGAGGTATTGTGTTTCATATCTTATTATCTTTGCTCAATTTGGCCATCAGTGGCTGAGGATGTGAAGAGTTTTATTCCAGCATACCGGTATCAAGAGGAGGGGACACCAAGTTAGGGAATATTGCTTTATAATAATTCCAACTGGTTTGGTTTTATTAGGTATTGTGGCTTTTACAGAGCTTGGAAAAATTACCTTTTTGGATTGCAACTGTCAATACATCATTAACAACTGAACTAGAAATATGGAATTAGGTGCCAGGTAATGCTCCCAGAACACTTTTTTTGAATGTTTGTAACATTTAAATTGAATTTTCCTTTCCATCCATCCACACTCCACCTCCCTCTTTAGAAACCAAATAGCACATTTCAGCCCTAAAAAGAAGCCATACATGGGACATTAGGAATATCTGTGATGGCTTTTTCAATTGCATCAGAGATGA
The DNA here is from genome assembly GCA_034509955.1 of Urosaurus nigricauda. Classification (NCBI taxonomy): domain Eukaryota; kingdom Metazoa; phylum Chordata; class Lepidosauria; order Squamata; family Phrynosomatidae; genus Urosaurus; species Urosaurus nigricauda. The sequence continues at coordinate 39,277,246 of JAOEGL010000002.1, forward strand.
GAATTAATATACCATTTAATTTCCTGATGGCAAATTATACCACAGATTAAAAGCATGTGTGGATTTTACTGAAAGCCAAATGGGTGGAGATTATGCTGTTTCCAGACCTTACTCACAATGGGAGAATGATTGTTATTATTACATGATGAAGACATTGGTACCGAGGGACGCCACATCTGTGAGTCATTCACAGAAGCTCAGCAAGCAGGCTGGAATAAGGGGATTAAGAGGGCAAGAGTGCATTGTCGCTATGGAGGATGTGTGTGTGCGGTGTGTGCCTGTGCCTGTGCATGCATGCTTGCATGCTTTTCAGTGTCAAGAGAGAAAATTGAAGATTATGCTGGACTAAGGAGATCAGTCAGGACGTGAATCACAATTGGACACCAGATGCTAAGTGTTAAATTGGTTAGCAAGTCTACGGAATACTTTGCTTTCCCTGCAATCAGTTTACTCCCATCAGCTTCCCATGCCTTCTTCTACTTGCCTGGTGAATTTTGGAATTCTCAAGCAGAAATGATTGATAACAACATATTCATAGATTCATAGAATCAAAAGGAACCTCAAGGGCCATATCATCGATCCCCTGTAGAAATCTATAGCTAACACATCCCTGCCACATATCTGTCCATGAAAGAGAGTCTGTCACTACCTGTCTGAGGTAGTCTGTTCTGCTGTTAAACAGCTCTTACTGTGGATAAGTTCTTCCCCATGTTTAGTTGGAATCTCTTTTACTAGAACTTGAATTCATTGGTTTGGGTCCTACTCTGCAGTACAGTGGGAAACAAACTTGATGTTCTTGTCATATGACAGTCTTCCAGATTTCATTCTTGCTTTCAACAGCTAAATGCACCCACTTTCCTTAATAATTTCTAATAATTTGGTTTACATTTTTGTTATCCTTCTTTGGACACATTGTGATTTGTCAATATTCTTCCAAAACAATAGTTTAATCTATTTTTAAGGGGTGGGAGGTTTTGAAACGGGTCATGGGATTGTTTTAATCTATGTTTGTTTGTTTTTACTTGTATCCCGCTCCGAGTGTATGTACAGAGGAGCGGGCTATAAATAAACTATTATTATTATTATTATTATTATTATTATTATTATTACCCAGAGATGGGCACCATACTTCACGTAATCTCTGGCCAACACAGAATAGAGTGGTACTGCTATTGATGTGACACTATGCTTCTGCTGATGCCTAGAATTGCTTTAACTTTTTTCTTGCTGCATCACACTATGAATATTTAGTTTGTGGCTCACCAAGACCGTAGATCCCTTTGAAACATACCACTATCAATCTAGATGTTATCTATCCTGTACTGGTAAATTTACTTTTTCCTGCCTAACTTTATATTTATTGCTATTGAAGTTTATTTTGTTTGTTTTGACCCATTTTTGCAAATTGTTGCAGTCATCTTTATTCTTGATTCTGACTTCTGATGGCAAAAATATATCAGAAAATTCCATGTTTATTTTTGTATACACTGATTTTATTTTGGAGATCCATATGACATTTTTCTCATGCTGAAGTAATTTCCTGGCAGCTCCTGATATAACCAAATACTTTTAATTTCCCCAGGTTGGCTTAAATTAATCCAGAACTTTCTGAAATAAAATGTATCCGTTGCTTGCCAGTGTATCTCTACTGTCCTGGATGCAGTAAAGATAGATGCCAAGTAAACACAGCTATTGTATCCAGGACACAGATTCACAGCGATCAAGCAAAGGAAAAAGGGATTCTCTCATAGAAGTTATGTATAAAAGCACCTAAAAATCCAGATCTAATACAGCAGTGAGCAAAATGCAACCCCTGAGCCATTTTTGTGTTCACCCCAGGGGGTATGACTCTCCCTGGGGACTAATGCAGCACCATAACTTCCACAGATATCAACACCTAACTTAATAGTATCCCTGAGTGATGGACCTGGTTGATGACCAGCACTGTCAGCATCAGCATCTCTGTGAAATTTTAGGAAAATTATAGCTTTAATGGAAGCCTGCGAGAGAAGGGCAACTTTTGGGGATCTTTTCATCTATGTATACCAGAACTAACTGGAGAGAACAGTGTCAGTGAGTAGAAGGGTTTTATTTAGAAATGTGCAAGGGTGTACACAAACATACAAAACCAATGTAACCTTAGGAACCATACAAGGCCATCAAGAAGAAAGGTGTGAAGGTTGGATAGAGAGGAATCATGAATTAGCTAGGGCAATAATTACCAGTCCTGAAGATAGGCCCATGGAAGAGTGACTCAGACAGTCTGAAAGAGAGACCATGCATTAACAACTTTTTAACCTAGCACCATCCAGATGCACTAGATTGTAATGTCCATTTTCCCAAAGAGGCTGTTTGCTGCAGCGATGAGAGTTGCAATTATGTCAAGTTGCCCTAACACAATTAGTTTGTTGTTGGATTCCTCTCTTGTGCAGAGAGGTACAGGCAATCTGTAACTGGCAACAGCATAATCTCCTAGCCAAAAACAACTGAACATTTTTAAATGATGTGCTGAGATTAGTGAATATTATCTTACCCAACCTGATCTGCTGGTGCAAGATTTCTTTGCTTGGTCTGCTTATAGTTTACTTCTTGGAACAGAGAAGATGATGATGGTACACAGAATCTCATCCTGACAGCCCAGGTCATGAATGCAAGGCTTGATAACAGATCTGTATCTTGAACCTGATGCAATCCAAAATGGCTGTATTCAAACATCCCCAAGTGTTGCAGAAAAATATGCCCACAATTTTTTTTTCTGCACAGAAAACTGGTTTCCTGAGCTAAAATCCTTTTTTCCCCCTACTGTGTAGAAAACATAGCTTTTGGCACAGGAAACCTATTTCTGCATCAAAAAAACACATTTTGTTTTTGTGTTTCTTTGTTTTTCTTTTGCTAAAAAGCGCATGTTTCCTATGCAGAATAATCCCTTCACAACACTTTGGGACACTCAAAATACAGAAAGAATACTGTGGAGGAATGTTCATTTTCTCTCATTGTAGGGAGAAAACTACTGTAATTATTCATCTCTACATGCAAGGATTCACATCCCTAACATGCACTTGGGCCTTTTGTTACAACTGTAGGAAAGCACAGAGTGAAAGGCTAGTGTTACAACTTGTGTTCCATCTTGTTGCTAAGCCCTGGCAGCAGTGGCAGAGGGTGATTTACCCCAGAACACCCTCCAAGTGTTAAAGTAAACATTCTGAAAGCATCAATTACCATGTATATTATAGGTAAGGCCATACAGGATGCAAGTCCTAATGTGAATGGCAACTTCTGGGCACATCTGCCACCTGCTCAGCCACCACAATAGGCTTTGGGAATTCCCCCTGACCCTGGATTGCTATATGATCAGGTTAGCTGAATTTTGGGTCCATTTATCCAGTCTGCCCTCATGTACAATTACTGGACCGAGAAATGTTTTCTGACTGTCACCAAACCTTTGCTTGCTCTACCTCTGCAACAATACAATGATCTGCACCTAATCTGAAGTGTAGGCCTTTAAATCTCAGTAAATGGGATACTGCTCTCCTGATAACACTACTTATTTATATAATGATAAAAAGAAACCTATTCTGTTCTTACAGTGTTGGTATCATTTTCAAAAGAGTTGTTCATGTTAGTCTGTGGAGAAAAACAGAAGATTCTAGAGGCATTTTAAAAGTTAACTAATGTAATATTTTGATAATATTGATATTAATACATTAGATATTAATAGTATTATCATTTGTTAACAGTTTGAACTACTTTAATGGAAACCTGGTAGTACTAGATGAAATCCAGTATTTCATGAGTAAGTTTCCTTTTGTATAACAGTGTTTTCCCTACTTGCCCTAAACTCTGTAGCTCCCATTGCTACCCCCCCCCCCCCATTTGTTCAGAGGGTTCCTCAATTCTCTAAAACATATTTAGTGGGTACAAAGTGGCTCTTGGAGGAAAGGGGAATTACTGGTGTTCATTGGCAGGAAGAATTCATTGGATACCACCCTTTTGATTTAAAAGTAAGTAAAATAATGCATTTGCCATTTTGCAGCCCCTTCAAGTTTATGGTTAGTTAACAGAACATCACTGTCCCACAATTTATACAAGCTGAAGCAATCTTTCCCGGAAATGGAATTGGCATCCCAGTTCAGCAACATCTGCAGTCAGCCCTTTAAAGCCCTTTTGCCAAAGAGTGTTCTGTACATCTCTTTACTACTACATCTGATTCATTTTGTTGTTATTCTCTGCTATACACTGCCTGATTTAGCTAAGTAAGGGCACTGAGGATACTGAAATGTGTACAATCAACTGCTATTTCTGTTGGCACACACTAATGGGAATGTTATGTCCTTTTTTTTATGGGAAATGAGGACTTGCTTGAGAGCTGCATCACAATGAGACTAAATGAAGTGTAGACTACAAGCAGGAACATAGAAAATGTTGACTCTATGCTTCACATAAATGTTTTGAAACTACACTCACACATATTAATATGGATGTAATTTTCCCCCATTTCATCCTTGCACAGGAGGGAGAAAATTCTAAGTTTATAAGAGGCTTTTATACTTTTCCAAATATTTTTCACCTTTCATTACTAGTTTTGCAAAGGAGTTTTTGTGCATAATTTTTTTTACACAAAATTAAACATTTATGCATTCTCTGTTCCCATGTCCCCAATTATTCCTGCAGTTGATCCAAAAAGCAGTGGTGTTCTTGCAGTTGTGCAAGAATGAAACATCTTGCATCGCTCACAATTTTTTCTAAGAGAGTGCCTTGGCAAGACAGAATACCACTTCTCATTAACAATGAAAAAAGTATTAATGTTCTTTACATATATAACTGTATAGCTGGTCACCTATATGTTCTTGCTGAATGCATGGGGAAAGAAGAATGAAGACTGTCCTAAAGCACTGATAACCTTTCTGTTTGCCAGTCACTCTGCTAAGCATGAGAAAAGGAAATGAGAGAACATATAGGGTACATTTTTTAATTTTAATTTGGGGGTTTGGGGAAAGTGTGAGAATAGAAAAATTTAACTTATTGACCAATAGACTAAAGCCTCATCTCAGAAAAGGAGGTTGATCATGCTGAGGAGCAGTTTCCTCTGGGATTTTTTTTCTGGAATATTTTCAAGTCGTGGATGATTGATTCCATAGATACAGAATCCATGGTTAAGGAGGACCAGCTGTTTGTCTGCAGCCTGGGTCACACACATTTCAGGGGGTTGGGAATTCCATTTGGATGGAGGCCAGTATCATAGTCCTCTGTAGACCAGATATCATAAGCTAGTATGCTCATGCCCCCGGCAGCATCATATCCCTGGCTAAAGTGCTTCGTGGAGTCTTTCCACTCCATGCTGGACCAGCCAATGTATTTATTCCACTTCTCCCTTTCCAACACTGTGAAGAGTGAGGAGGGGCAGTAGCATTATCAGGCCTTTGTCTGCCAGCTTTCCCCCCCCCCCCCAATTCTGAACATCTCTTACCATAAGGAAATTCTTCCTAATGCTTAGATAGAATCTCTTTTCCTGAATTCATCACTCCATGCCTTAGTCTTTCAAGCAGGAAAAAGCAAGTTTGTTCCACCTTGAATATGACATCCCTTCAAATATTTAAACATCTCTTAACCTTTTATTTTCCAGGCTAAACATCCCCAGCTCCCTAAGGTGCTCCTCATAGAGCATAGTTTCCAGACCTTTCACCATTTTGGTTGATTTCCAGCTTGTCAATATCCTTTTTGAATTGTGGTGCCCAGAACTGGACACAGTGTCCCAGGTGAAGTCTGACCAAAGCAGAATAGAGTGGCACTATTACTTTCCTCAGTCTTGACACTGTGGAGATTATTGCATTGTATTTAAAGTGAATTATCCTTATTGGATTCAGTTGTGTTTAATTTTAAAACTGTAATTATTGGACTCACCCACGGTTAGGCAAGTGCAACCCATGTACAGCCCGGATCCCAGCTGCGCTTATCTTGCAGCTTTTCAAAACTGGGAGTTTGCCATTTTGGGAAAGCTGCAGAATAAGTGCAGCTGGGATACTGTATATGGGTTGCACTTGTCTAGAAACGGTTGAGTGAGACAACATCCATTTTTAAAATTGAACATGACTGTATTCCATCAGTTTAAATATAATGTGATAATCTCCTACACTTGTATTGCTGCAGCCTAGAATTGCATTAACTTTTTAAGCTGCCACATCACACTGTTGACTTATGTTTAGCTTGTAGTTTATTAGGACTCCCAGGTCCCTTTCACATGTACTGTGGCCAAGTCAGGTATCCAGGTGAGGTGACACAATATTCCAGGTGTGGTCTAACAGGTAAGGTCACTAATTGACTCAATGAATTCTGGCCATTGTGCCTAAATGAGTGTATATATGTATGTGTTACCCTAGCTGGAAAAAACATTTTAGGACTAGGGAAGGAAAAATCAATGCAATATAATTTGATTGAAAGCAAGAATATAAATCTTCAAAATAATTAAATACAATAAAAGTGCATTCAATGAATCCTTCTTCTAATTGCTTGTTAAAAAAAAGATACCAAGAAATGTGTATACAGACTAGAAATGCAACACATTAATTATTAAAATGCTTGCATAAATAGAAATAAACCCACTTCTCATTTACTTAGGATGTGTTTTAATATTCACAAAAGGATTCCTTGACCTCAAAACCCACAAAAATGATGCCACATTTATTCTGATTTGTGATAAAACAGCAGTGATGATAACTGCCTGGTTTTTTCTTCCCACAGCTGCCCTAGGAGACCAATAGCTTCTCTTTCAAACAATAACTCTCCGCTGACCACAGTACTATTTAGGTGTTCCCAGCAATGGCTGGTGGCTTCCATGTTAGTAGGGTGATGAATCCATTCCAGGCTTTAACCTGAATGTTAAAGTAATTCTTCAGGGTGCTGATCTTCTTTTGTAGATAGAGTCCAGCATTTTGGATAGCCCCATTGTAGTTCAGATTGAAACAGATAGCAGATTCACTACACAACTGACGTTCAACACCTCAGCCACCACTTCAAGTAATGTTCTGTTGTTGTGTGGTTCAATTCATTTCTGATGTATGGGGACCCTAAAGCTAACCTGGCATGGGGTTTCCTTAGCAAGATTTGTAGAGATGGGGTTTAACCCTTGCCTTCCCAGGAGGCTAAGAATATGTGACTTGCTCAAGGTCACCCTGGATGTTTTATGGCACAGTGGGGAATCAAACCCTGGTCTCCAGAGTCATGGTCCAGCACACAAACCATTACACCACACTGACTCAGGAAGTAATGTACCACAAAAGGAAGACCTTTCAGTATGAAAAACCTCAAAAAGGGTGGGTCTTAAAGTCAAAACAAAACATAGCTGCCATGTTGAAAGGTACACATTTTCAAATCTCAAGAGGGGGTGTCTTATCACAATTTTCAGGAGTTTATTTAAGCCCATTATTGCAGTTAGAGCTTTTAGCTATTCTGCAACTTATGCATTTTTGAACAGTACATCTAAGATCAGGACAGAGAGGGAGGAGGTAGATGTCCTTTCTAGTGATCCTTCCTTCCTTAGAGATGGGATGCTATGACACTGAAGAGAGGATAATCCACTGTTTGACAGGGATCTGGTCCAAGTCAGTTTTAAGGAACAAATACCATTTGAAGGAACTGCAATCTGCTTAGTGTTTTGCAAAATAGGCTACACTTTCCTCTCAGGGGCCAACATTTATGGACAATTCTGGCTTCACTACTATAGAGAGGATCTTTTGGTAGCTCACATCTAGGAGTCCAAGTAGACCATAAGCTGAACATGAGTCAACAGTGTGATGCGGCAGCTAAAAAAGCCAATGCAATTTTAGGCTGCATCAATAGAAGTATAGTTTCTAGATCAAGGGAAGTTATAGTGCCACTCTATTCTGCTTTGGTCAGGCCCCACCTAGAATACTGTGTCCAGTTCTGGGCACCACATTTCAAAAAAGATGTGGAGAAACTGGAGCATGTCCAAAGGAGGGCAACTAAGATGGTGAAGGGTCTGGAAACCTTGCCCTATGAAGAACGCCTTAGGGAGCTGGGGATGTTTAGCCTGGAGAAGAGAAGGTTAAGAGGTGATATGATAGCCCTGTTTAAATATTTGAAGGGATGTCATATTGAGGAGGGAGCAAGCTTGTTTTCTGCTGCTGCAGAGACTAGAACGCGGAACAATGGATGCAAACTGCAGGAAAAGAGATTTCACCTCAACATTAGGAGGAACTTCCTGACAGTAAGGGCTGTTCGACAGTGGAACACACTCCCTCGGAGTGTAGTGGAGTCTCCTTCCTTAGGGGTCTTTAAGCAGAGGCTGGATGGCCATCTGTCAGGGATGCTTTGACTTGGAGTTCCTGCATGGCAGGGGGTTGGAATGGATGGCCCTTGTGGTCTCTTCCAACTCTATGATTCTATGATTCTATGATTCTATGATTCTACATTTGATCAGACTTGCTCTTCATTTCCCAACAATGTCACCCTATCACTGTTGTACTCATTTCATCCTCCCTCCCTGTCAATGGAAACAAAGAAAGTGCTTGGTAGCTTCCTTTTCAGTGAAGCGCTAGCTCTGCACAGGAATAAGCCAGAACTTTGAAGGATTTTATCTCAGGTGCAGAGGTTTATCCCTAAAATAGCTTAATCATCTTGGATAGCTCCTTGAAAGTTTGGACTTGGCAGCCGTTAATTCACAGTGACCATCATCTCAACCAAGGCAGAAAACCGTATCTCAAGTATGTGCTGCAGCATGAATGGAACCAGATACCAACTTGAATGCACCCTTGGTTGCCATAGAAGCCATAAATTCCTAAACCACTCCTAACAAGTTAGTCTCAGCATTCATGTTGAAGTCTCCATGTACAACACGCCATAGGGACCTGGTCATCAGCATTCAGATAAGGCTATCTTAAGAGACACATAACAACACCAAGGGACTGTTCAACAGTGGGGAGGACAGTATACAAACAAATCCATGCCCCCACTTTATATCAAGTCATTCCTTTTGATGCATAGAGAAGCAAGGTGGACATAGTTGGGATAGATTATCCACCCACACACCTGGTCCAATCATGTATCTATTATAGAAGCCAGCATTGTGCTGTCATCTAGATTCAAGCCTCTGATGGGTGTTGTTTCCCTATGCAATCTGATATGCAGTAGCAATATGCATTTTCTCCTTTTTGTTAGTTATAACTTTTATCTTTGAGGGAGCAAGTGGATGTCTAGGTGGCTACTCTATTGCACATCAGAATAAACCCCAATGACATGAGCTTTGGTAAATGATAACACATATTTCCAAACAGATCCTTGATCAGAATTTTTATGAGTGCTCAGTTTTAAAGTAAGAATAGCCAAGAAGCATTTCCTTCTAAAACACTATACAGTCCTTATAGTGAAAAGTAAGGAATAAATTTGAGAGACAGTGTGATGTGGCAGTTAGTTTCAAACTGGAAGGAGGTCTTAAGTGGAGTGTCCTAGAGCCAATATTTGTCAACATTTTAATCAGTGACTGAGATGACAGGGCAGAGGGAATCTTTATCAAGTTTGCAGATGATGCAAAACTGGGAGGGGTGGCTAACACATTGGAAGATAAGGAAAAAAATTCACCAAATAAACTAGAAAATGGGGCAGAAATTAATAAATGAAATTCAATAGACAAATGCAAAATTCTACATTTAGGCAAGAAAAACCATGGCTCCAACATTCAACATGTGAAAAGGATCTAAGGATTATTGTTGATTACAAGTTGAATGTGATGCTGCAGCAAAGAAAGTGAATGCTATTTAGATGTGCATTAAACAGAGGGAGGTAATAGGCCCAGTATATTGTACACTGGTGAGGCCTCATCTGGAGTACCGCATTCAGTTCTGGGCCCCAAATTTTAAGAAGAATATAGACAAGTTGGAGACAGGTTCAGAGAAGGGCAACAGGGAAGACGAGGACTGGAGAACAAAACATAGGAGGAAATGTTGAAGTTGCTGGGCATGTTCAGCTTGATTACGAAGATTATCAGACCAGCTCTTAAGCACTGGTAAATGGCCTCTAAAATGTTGAGGAAGCATGAATGTGTGAACGCCTGGCATGCCTCTTCACCATCAACGAATCCTCTCCAGCATCTTTGAATCATTTGGGGAGAGGGAATTTCCACTGAATGCAAAGTTTCTGTTCAGAAAAAAATTCTCTCTCCCCGAATGATTCAGTGATGCTGGAGGGGAGCTGACGATAGTTCCCTGATGCTGAAGAAGCATACCAGGCTTTCACACATGCACGCTTCCTCAAAGTTTTAGAGGCAATTTATCAGTGCTTCTGGTCTGATAATCTTCTAAGAGAAAAGTGAGGGGTGACATGATTGTACTCTTAAATACTTCAAAGAAGGAAACTGCAAGCTTCTTCTAAATAAATCTTGTATGACAGGGTCACCATAAATCAGTCATTATGAAGGCATGTAAGACCAATAAGGATAATTTTAACAGTCTAAAACCATATGCATCTGAGGAGGAAGACTCAAGTCTATGAAAGCTCATGCTATCAACTTTTCTTTTTCACTTAGTCTCAAAGCTTTCCTTTGCATACAGTCTAAAATATGCGAAACCAATGAAAAATTAAAACAGTCTTAAAACAAACAAAGCAAAAAACAAACAGCTTCATACCCTTAAGGAGTGTCTAAGCGGTTTACAATTGTAAGCTATGTGCCCCCCAACAATCTGGGTACTCATTTTAGCGACCTCAGAAGGATGCAAGCCTGAGTCGAGCTTCAGCCCTTTGCTGGTCTTGAACTCGCCACCTTATGGTTTTGAGTGAGTGGCTGCAGTACAGGCATTTAACCACTGCGCCACCAGGACTGGTTTCAAAATATGTAGACATACAGATTTGGGCAGAATCACTAGGCCCCAAAGACTTGAATACTGTAATACAAGGCCAGCATTGGTGTCCACTGGGGCTTGAAAGAGATGGCATTGCAGAGGTACCAAGAAAAACAACTGATCCTGTTTTGGCAGGGCTAACTGATGAGATTGTGGATGCCAAAAGACATGGATGAGAATTTCAGTTTTGATAAGAATATTCCAAAATCGGCAGATTTTTTCATAATTTAGAGGAAAGAATTTGAGATTTAAAACATTTAAATGTGGGAAAAAGCAAAACTGACAGATCCACCCATCTAGGTAGAGTGCTTAGCTCTTCAAAGTTTGGCTTTGTCTCTGTTTGTATTAAATCAGGATCTCAACAGGCACAGCTAATACATCACAGAGGCTCCCTTCAGGTCTCAGGGCAGACCCCAAACCCCCATGCACACATGTCTCTCAATCTGCATTGAAAAAGCCCCCTGTGCCTCTAGCAGTCATGGGGATGATTTTGCCGTGTTGATCTGTTTTAAGCTCTCTCTGTGTGTGTTTTGTGCCTTCAAAATGTTTCCAATTTATGACAACCCTAAGAAGACCCTACCATGGGTTTTTCTTGGCAAGATTTATTCAAAAGAGGTTTGCCATTGTTGCCTTTGGTCAAAACAAGAAATAATAATAATAATAATAATAATAATAATAATAATAATAATTTTATATGCCACCTCTCCCTTCGGATTGAGGTGGCATAGAATAACAAAACTACCTGTTGATGTCCCTATATATCTAGGGAGCTTTTAGATAAAGAAAATAAATATTTAAAAGAACTTGAAAGGGTAGGTGGGGCCCCCTCAGGTCTGGTAGTGTGTGGTATAGCCCCAGATATGCAGAAGTTGCACAGCTCTCTATTAAACTATGATTGTTGTGGTGGAGAGTTTGGATTGCAGACATTTTTCAAAAAAGGCTTTAAGTTTAATAGCTACCTGAAAGGGTTATTGAATATTTTATTCTTTTTGAATAAAATATGGTGAGGTTTCTAATTTATATATAAATGGGGTAGAAAAGTAATGGACAAAGTGAGGCCTACCAGCTACATGTGGCCATACAGCTGTTTTTGTGACTCCTGCATCCATCCTTGCCCTGTAAGAACACTTGCCTGAAAAAATATTCAGCAGAACAATGACATTTTCTGCTCCTAGAGGCCTCCAGAAAAATCATATTATTATGAATCTTTTCGTTAGTCTCAGCTAGTCTTGTTCTTGCTGTTGTGTGCCTTCAAGTCATTTCCAGCTTATGGTGACCTGAAGGTGAACCTATCAAAGGGTTTCCTGGCAAGATTTGTTCAGAGAAGGTTTTGCCATTGCCTTTGCCTGAGGCTGAGAGCATGTAATTTGTCCAGGGTCACGCAGTGGGTTTCCATTGCTGAACAAGCAATTGAATCCTGATCTCCAAAGTAAGAGTCCAATGTTCAACCCAATACCAAATACTGACACTCCCAACTAGACTAGATTCATTAAATCAATGGTATCTATCAGTGTGCTGATATACTTTCTGTTCAACAATTGGTTCAAAATTTTTTCTCTAATTGGGAATAAGTAATAAGAATCAGGCAGCTAAGATGTAAAAATGTTTATTGGAAAAGTGTAAAACTGGCAAAATATCTCTAGCCTTCAAATAGCTGAATTCTACATGGACAAATGGATAAAAAGGATCCCGCTTTTCATAAAGATTTTTTCTCCACTGAAAGTTTGAGTGAACTTCTAAGCAGGCCTTAAATGCCAGTCTTCTGTGTGGAGTTCCATCCCACAATGATCTACATTTCTTGCATTCAAAATGTCAAGTGTTGAAATATTTAGCAGAGTAAGATTCCACTTCAAAAGGCATCAGCTTTAGAAGTCATTTCAATTTATGGAACACAAAAAGTAGAGCAGCTTTCAAGACTTTGCATTTCTCTTGTTGTTCCGGATTTCACACAGCCTGGAGAATAAGCAGCCAATTTGAAATCTCTTGGGAAGGCGCAGAGAGAAGTAGAGCAGAGCAGGCGGGGGACACACAGGATCGGAGCTTGGTTCAATTCAAATTCTGTAGGGTTGTCAAAATGCCCTCTCTTCTTTATCTCAAAATATGAATGCAAAAAAAAATAAATCACCCTCTTTGAATTTACTACATTGCCTGGTTAAGAAAGAAGATAAAATAAAAATCACTTCATTTTACATGTGATGCTGGAGAAGAGTGCACAGATATGGAAAACCAAAGAGACAAACAAATGGATTCTAGAGAAGACCAAGCCCGAAATCTTCATGGAAGCCAAGATGACAAAACTGAGGCTATTGTGCTTTGGACACATCATGAGAAGGCATGACTCACTGGAAAAAACAATAATAGTTTTTGTGGAGGTTTTGGGCTACCATGTTTCCCCAAAAATAAGACAGTCTCTTATATTAATTTTTGCTCCCAAAGATGCACTAGGTCTTATTTTCAGAGGATGTCTTATTTTTCCATGAAGAAGAATTCACATTTATTGTTTAACAAAAAAAAATGAACATTTATTATATACTGTATATATATTTATATAGAAAAACTTTGCTGGGTCTTACTTTCGGGGGCGGCCTTATATTTAGCAATTCAGCAAAACCTTTACTAGGTCTTATTTTGGGGGGATGTCTTATTTTCAGGGAAACAGGGTATGTGGCCAGAAGAGTTTATTCCTGACATTTTGCCAGCATCTGTGGTTGGCATCTTCAGAGGGAAAAACCAATAATGCTAGTAAAGGTAGGGGAAAGCAGAAAGAAAGGGAGGCCACATGCTAGATGGATGGACTTATTAAGGAGGTCACAGGTATGAGTTTTCAGGAACTAAGCAGGGCAGTGGTGGACAGGGGTTCTTGGTGATGTCTCATCTACATGGTTACTGTGGGTGGAAATTGACTTGAGGGTGGTTAACAACAACAACAGGTAGTGGCACTAGCTGGAGGATACAGACCACTTGCCTAAGTCAATGAAGTCTTATTTTATGGGTTCCTTCATCCCCCCAAATAAATCTGTGTAACCCTTATGCTTTGCAGTTTTCAGAATTTTTAAAAATACAGTTCACTGACTAAAACTTATACAAAACCTTATCAGGAAACCTATAAGGAGCTGTTGGGCCTATTTGCCCTTTGTCTGGTTTGAAATCTGCCTCCTTTATGGGCACACTGTTAGTACAGCTGGTCAGGTGTGGCAGGAGCCTTTGCATCCCTTCGCTTCATCAACAGCACCAAATGCCAAGAAAGATGTATGCCACCGCCACGTGTTTAGGATGATCATGTGACAGAGATCATCCTGAGTTTTGATGAAGAGGAGGCAGGACAGAAAAAAAAATAGTTAATTAATTCAAAGACTAATTGAACTTCTGACAGCTAAGATGATCAATTGGTCTGAACCTGGTGTTGCCTTCAAAGACTGGCTGGGTGTAAAATGGAAGTGATCTGACATAGATTGGATTGCTTCATTAGTGCCCTGCCCTATTACAAACACTCAATCAGAATTGACTGGTGTTGTAAAAAGTAGATGGAGTGTGGGTCTAATTTGGTAAGTCTTTCTTTATAGGTTTTTGTAAAAAATCAAGAAAGTCAGCAAGCTTTAAATCAAGGCTTCTTAGTGCTGGAACAGCATTTTTACTCAGTAAACAAAATGTTGTATCTCTCCCCGACCACATTTCTCTCCCAGTCAAGTGATATATTTGCTAATTTTGCAAGTTACTGTATCTGTGGGCCTGACATTGTGTTAATTTTAAAAAACATAAAAAAAAACCCTCTTTATCAGTGACTTAAGTCTCTTTATTTGTTCTCCCCTCTTTTCACTGGGAGTTTAATATTGGCAGTGTGGATCTTATTCTACTCAGGCCTTAGAATTTATTTACTTTTTTTTTTTAATTACAATCCCAGAAACCTCCTGCTGAATAGTTACTTGGGGGAGGGAGGTGTGGGCTGGGTCTGGTAACTATAGTACAAACATGTACCTTTTCAGAATGCTGGCTTTACTTATGTAGCATCCATCTACCTTTTAGAACTCTAATCTTCCAGGTTTTCTATGTTTGAGTCAGCCTTTGCAGGACTATATCCACTATTTATTAGTTTGATTGCTAATTTATAGGAGTTTAGTTACAGCCTGTACTTAAGATAAGCTCTTGTTTAATTGCTTTATCACACCCGCTCTCTTCCTGCATCGCTCTAGACAGCAGCCATTTTGTCTTCTTTCTCTCTCCACCATTAGACCAACCATGTATTTGAGTATGTTCAATTAATCTGTTATTTACGTTATGTTATTTTTATTTATTATTTATGTTTTGTGTTATGTATTTGAATATGCACAATTGTCATACTTTGGCCACATCATGAGAAAGCATAACTCATTAGAAAAGACAGTAATGTTAGGAAAGGTGGAGAGAAGCAGAGAGGAAGAGCACATGCTAGATGGATGGACTCAATTAAGGAGGTCAAGGGTATGAATCTTCAAAAACTTAGAAGAATAGTGGAGGATATGGAGCCTAGGAGATGTCTCATCCACAGGGTTGCCATGAGTTGAGATCAACTTGAGGGTGCTTAACAACAACAACAAATTGGCCTGTAATTATTTCATGATTTACAAAAAAGAGAGACTAAGGATCTTATTGCATGCACATTTAATCTGACTGCGCTCTAATGGGATGCAGGCAGGATGTGGGATGCAGGCAGGAATTATCGCACATAATTTGCTGCCAGTTCCACTGGCTGAGTACAGTCCGGCTGCATCCTGGCTCCAAGGCATGCTTCAGAAGCCACTTTTCCAAGTCCGAAAGCTCCCGGCTTTAAAAAGCGGCTTCTGAAGCACGCCTGAGAACTGGACATGCAGCCATTGGAGCCAAGCTGAGCTCAGCTGGCGGAACCAGCAGCGAATAGCTGTGTGATAATTCCCTCCTGCATCCCACATCCTGGCAGCATCCCATTAGGGTGCAGTTGGGTTAAATGTGCATGCAATAAGCTTCTAAATTTGCTTCTTTCTCTATGAGATCCTCTCTCTCTCTCTCTCTCTCTCTCTCTCTCTGTGGGAGGGAGGCATGAGCATGAGACTGTCAGCCTCTGCTTTGCCAATCTGATTACTCTGCTAGACAGAGGCACTACTCTCACACACATTTCCCAATATTTAAATTGAGCACATGAGTAGAGCAGGCTCTGCATCACATATGTTATCCCTCCAACACATGGAGGACAATGAAGCCATCAGGCTGTCATCCTTGTAGGATTCTAATTGCTGCTGCAGGGAGAAGGGAGAAAACTGAGACCAGTCCCCATGTATGTTCCATCAGTATATCTAATAAGGTGAAGATAAGCAAGACCGTGTCCTCCAGATATTTCAGAATACAACTCCCACAAGCCCCAGCAGCATGCTCAGATTTCATGGGTTATGGCTGTGACAGTTCAAAACTTCTGGAGGTCACTAAGTTGCCTACCTACATAATAAAATGACTCTAGCTGTCTCAAGAAACTTGATGAAAGCAGAGCATTTGCTGCTGCAGAATTTGGAAGTGAAGGGCCAGAAGACAGAGATAATGTAAAGCAGCCCAGTTTCACTTAATTCTGTGCAACGCTTACAACAGCTGATATTAAAATAACTGGTGTTCTACGGTAGGTATCAATTTCCTCCTGGTGTCCCCCAGGACAGCTTTCTCTCAAGTGCATGCTCATGAAACATTATGTTTTCTGCAATTGCTCTGTTTCCCCTTGTAAAGGAAGTATTGCTTTCTGAGTCTGATATTTTTCCTTATCTCTCCATCTCTTTATATAGTCAGGCATTTCAGCATTCAAAATCTTCTCTGAAGATATGCAGGTACATTGTACCACACTACTTTCATTCATTCTGTCTCGTGACTTCAGCTTCTCTCCTTCCTCTGAGGGTTAATGTTGCATTCTTTTATGCTGAATACCCCCTCTGGCCTAGAAAATATTTCAAATAATGGCAAGACATTAGGAGGTGGGAGTAAAGAGGTGAATTGGACTGCCATTCTGTTCTTAGAGTACAAAGCATGGCGATAATCCAAACCATGTTGGACTGAAAGCCAAACATTTCTTCTCAGCATGCTAGAAAATAAAGCACTTTGTGAAAGGGTACAGGCTTTGACATAGTACACTAGACAAAGCCTCCTTCGTTCTCCCAGAATGCATTGGCGGCGGTTGCCAAACATGGGATAATCACTTAATCATGTTCGAGCTACTTTCAATGAATAATAGGTGTTTTGCACTGATTTGGAATGACTAATGCACTGCCAAAAATAGCTGCCTAACCAGCTCAATGTTTGCATAGGTAGATGTGTCCTGCAGTGCTAGAATAATGTCCTTACAACATCAGGGTCATTTAGACACCCTGACATGACAAAGTATCTGCAGACCTTGATAGTGGAGTCAGGGAGATGTCCACTGGGAAAGCAAACTACTGTATCCCTGACCTGATAGGCACTGAGCTGAAAATGACTTTCTTCTCTGCTATACTTAATTAGCTTTGGTTAGGGTATGGAATGGCTCCCAAGTGGCAAAGGGGTCAGGCAAGCCCACATTTTATCATCCTATCTGTTGAACTTATAGGCAGAAAAATACCATACGTAGAGCAGGTTTTGACACAGAGGAAGGAGAATAAACATGGAAGGAACATCAACCATCTAAGGTATGTAGACAATACCATACTACTAGCGGAAAGCATCACAGACTTGGAACACTCACTGAAGAAAATCAAAGGAGAAAGTGCAAAGGCAGGCTTAATGCTGAACAGAAAGAAAACAAAAATACTGTAATGACCATTGGGGATTTACATAAATTCAACCTAGATAATGAGGGAAAAGAATTAGTTTAAAATTTTCCATACCTTTGATCAAAGATTGATCAGAATGCAGATTGCAGTCAAGAAATCAGAAGATTTGGAATGGGAAGAGCAGCTATGAAAGAATTAGACACAATCCTAAAATGTAAAAATAAACAGCCAAACACTAAAGGTAGAATCATCCAAGCCCCATTACCATGTATGGATGTGACAGCTGAACAGTGAAGAAAGCAGTTAGGATGAAAATTAATTCATTTAAGATGTGGTGTTGGAGAAGAGTGCTGAGAATACCAGGGACAGTCAAAAAGACAAGCAGATGGGTCCTAGAACAAATCAAGCCTGGACTCTCCCTGGGAGCCAAGATGACTAAATTGAGACTGTCATACTTTGAGTATGACTTAGAAAAGACATTGATGCTGGGGAAGGTAGAGGGAGTAGAAAGAGAGGAAGACCACATGCCAGATAGATCTCCTCAATTAGGGAGACCATGAGCCTGAGCCTGCGGGACCTAAGCAGAAAGTCAGAGGATGGGGGGCTTAGAGACATCACTTTCACAGGTTCACCATGAGTTGAGGTCAACTTGAAGGCAGCTAAACACAACAGCAACAAAACAATAACTATTTTTTTTTCCTCTAAAATTTTGCCTTGGGACTTCCTTAAAGTACTACAGGTGGCCCTCCATATCTTGGGATCCACAGATTCAACCATTTACAGCTTGAAAATTTCATTCATCCCTGCATTAAAAAAAAAATCCCCAAAACAAAGCTTGATATTGCCATTTTATATGAAAGACGCAGTTTTACTGCCATTGTACATAATGGGACTTAAGCATCCTTGGGTTTTGGTATTCACAGGGAGGCCTGAAACCAAATCCCAGTAGATACCAAGGGCCCACTCTACTGTTAATTTATGCCTGGAGAGAAAATGCAAAAACCATTGCTCTCCATTCATTATCAAACATAGGTTGCTGCCATACTGCAGAATTAAATGCAATTTGACATTAACTGTCAAAGCTCCAGTCTATGAGATCCTGGGATCTGTAGTTTCTTATGGAACCAGAGCTCTCTGACAGAGAAAGCTAAATACTCACAAAACACAATTCCATAGCATTGAGACAGGACAGTTAGAGCAGTGTCAGACTACATTGATTCTGCTATGTAGATGCAGTCCCAATGGCTTGTCTAATTGCAAAGAAAATGGCTCAAGAGTAAGCATCCACAGAGCTTTTTGGGCTACACTGACAAGGGCATTCTGGAATCTGCTGTTGAAAAGTAGTCTGCCCAACATCTGAGAAAGCTGGAACTTATTCTAAGTTACAAACCAGCCAACTGCTGCATCGGGGAATAAATTTAGTAAAGGAACAGAGAAGAATCATGCTAGATTTTAGTAAGTGTGTTTGCATGAATGGGGAACACAATGGCCAAGACCATTCACATTTGCAGCATAGCATAAATAAATGCCACTGTAATGATGCTGGATTCTACAGTTGTGCAACAGGAGCCAAGGCTTTGGAAACCATTCACTGCACTATGACCAGCTCTGCAGCTTCAGAGTCCAAATGTGTGAGAGAGATCTGTGTATGTACCTGTATAACAATTAGTTGCATACATGAAACCTCTGAGACTGCACAACCATTTGTACAACTGTTTTAGTCATTAGACACTGTAGAACAAGTCTTTTAAAGTTTGCTTTCCTATACTACATCAAAAGCTGTAGCAGGCAGTCTTATTGCCTTGAGGTAAAAGAAGAAAACACACTCCCCTAATTGTGTTAACTGGGAAAAGGGGAAACATCAGCATTTAAGTGTCACTGAGCACTTAAATATATTCACAGATGCCAAGTTTGGAAAACTTATTTTTTTGGACTGGAGCTCCCAAAACCTTGCTGCCAATACAACCAGTGGGAGTTATAATAAAATTAATAATAATAATAATAATAATAATAATAATAATACATCCAGGCTCTGCAGAGTTTATGGCTATGCTACTGGGGGAGAAATTGTGGCACACTGCACTCATTATCATAGCTTTTCAGCACAGCTTCCTTTTTTTTTTTTTTTTTTTTACAGTTTCCACAACTTTTTCCATGCAGCAAAAGATTTACACCCATTATTCCCACCCTACTCACCACTCCGCAGCATTGCCTTCCCCCTTCCTCATCAGTAACCTTATATTTTTGATCAAAACTTGAATTAATCCTACAACATTTAATTGAGCATCATGTTCTCTGGGAATGCAAAGGCTAGAAAATAAGCCTTTTGTTCTTCTTAAGGCCCACACTCTTGCCAGCACCCAGCCCTTTAGACCCTGCTGCTGACTGAAGCGCTTGTTTCTCACTGTGTGTGGCTCCTTTTGGGTGCTGTTCCATCTGCCCTCTGACTGCACCGTTCTGAGCTCACTTTATGCTACATGCAAGATTTCCTGAATCCTGACTGTCACTGAGAGGAAGTGACAGAGTATGCCAAAATCCCAACTCACCACAATGGAACAGCTGGCCTGGTAGATGAGCCCTGAAAGGCTCATCCATGTGGAGGGAAAGAGAAAACTCAGTGCAGGTGCAGTTTAATATGATCTGTGAAAGAGGAGAGGAGTGGGGGGGGGGGAGAACAAGCAGGATGAGGATGTCAGGTAAAATTGAATCTAGACGTGTGTGTACCCTCCAACATTTCACAAATGAAAACTGAGGCATGTGTGGCCAAGCAGCCTCAGGATGTGGTCAAGATGGCAAAAATTAATGAGAAAGAACCTAGGCGATGCAGCAACAGTTTTCTTTTGCTTGAGCATAGATGGAATGGGATTATTCCACCCTTTCCTCTCTTCTCTTTGTGAAGTTAATTGAGTGAACTGTTTTTGCATTTTGAACTCAGTTTGCATCAAATGAAGTAAACTGAGGACAGAGAGGGCAAAGTGAGAGAAACTGGGAGACTTTAAGAAGCTGAAAAGGTGGAGTGACAGAAGATTAATTGGGACTGTCCCTATCAAATCAGAACAGTTAGAACAGGAACATGTTACACCAAGGGTAATGAGAACCATTTCTTGCCCTTCTTCCTCCTCTTTGTTTTTTTTTTTTTTTTTAAGCTTCTATTAAAATTAGTCCTAACTCATGGGCTCTCAAAATGATGCCTAATGAAATCATTGTGTGTGTCTGTGTGTGTGTGTCTCTGTGTGTGTGTGAAAAAACGGAAATAAAACATTCCTCAAAATGCGGTGAATGCAGTGGTCAGGAG
The DNA here is from genome assembly GCA_034509955.1 of Urosaurus nigricauda. Taxonomy (NCBI): domain Eukaryota; kingdom Metazoa; phylum Chordata; class Lepidosauria; order Squamata; family Phrynosomatidae; genus Urosaurus; species Urosaurus nigricauda. Next base: position 39,298,128 of record JAOEGL010000002.1, read on the forward strand.
TGCCTGTTATCAGCTTTGGCTGATACGCCAGCTGCGCCCCTACCTGGATCTGAGGGACCTGGAAACAGTGGTACATGCCTTGGTAACCTCACGTTTGGATTTCTGCAACGCGCTCTACATGGGGCTACCCTTGTGCCTAACCCAGAAACTCCAACTAGTCCAAAATATGGCAGTCAGGCTTGTCAGTGGAACATCTAGGAGAGAACACATTACACCTGTGCTTAAAGCTCTCCACTGGCTTCCGATTAGTTTCTGGGCACAGTACAAGGTGTTGGTTTTAACCTTTAAAGCCCTACATGGCTTGGGTCCATCTTACCTTAGGGACCACCTCTTCCCATATGAACCCCCCCCCCCCGCTTCGGTCCTCTGGGAGGAACCTATTACAGCCTATGAAGACCAGGTTGGTGCAGACCTCTCAGAGGGATTTTTCTGCTTCTGCTCCCAGGCTATGGAATGACCTGCCGGACGAGATACGTCTCATTACAATGCTAGACTGTTTCAAAACAGCTCTAAGATGTATCTCTTCCAGCAGGCCTTCCCAGAAACTATATGATTCACCCGGCTTCTAAAATCTCCCCCAATTCCCTGCCCTCCCTCCCTCCGTACTTTGTTCTACCCATGCTGTGGCCAGCAATGTGGTTTTATTTGTGTAATATGATGGTTCTATTTTATTGTTAGAAATTTAATTTTAAACCCAGCTAATTTAATTTTATTTTAAGGGGTGGGAGGTTGGGAATGGGATTATTGAATTATTTTAAATGTAACTGTTTTTTAACTTGGCTGTACCCCACCTTGATTGTCCTTACAGAGGGGTGGGTAAGAAATAAACATCATCATCATCATCATCATCATCATCATGAGTAAAATCAATTTCAAAAGGCAAAGTCCTGAGACAATAATATTTATTTTATTTATATATTAAAATATTTATATCCCACTTTTTATCATGGGAATTCAGGGCAGTTTGCAGATAAAATGAGCAGCACTGTGGGCGATGACACTGGCATGGGATTTTTTAGGGACAATGGCAGTAGCATCATAGCTAGCACTTGTTAGTACTGCACAGAAGAATGAACAGTAAACCTCTTTTGAATCGTCTTTTACCATGAAAACCCTATGATAAAACCATCCAAAATTCTCACTAACCAGCCTTTCACATCTTTCTTTCTGTTAGCCTTGTATGGTTCATAAGGGTGTATTGGTTTTTGTGTGTTTGTGTGCATCTTTGCACATTTCTAAATAAAATTCTTTTATTCATTAAAACTGGAGTCTCTCTGCAGTTAGTGCTGATATACATAGGTAGAAAAATTCACTTAAGTTACCCACCTCTCGCAGGCCTCTTTTTGAACTAACAATTTCCCCTCAAACACCAAGTAGACACTATCACTGTTGGTGGAGACCCCAAGTTCCCTCATCTTTCTGGGTAACAGTCTCACCAATTCATATCAATAAGACTTCAAGGAAAATGATTCATAATCTAGGTTTATGCTCCAGCTACAGAGGCAGAAGAAGAAGCAACTGAATGAGTCTATGCTTGAGTCCAGCATATTAACCATACACCAGTACCTCTTGTTAACCGTAGATGATTGGGATGCAAAAGCAGAAAACAGGGCAGAACCAAAGAATGGCTTAGGATCAAGAAATAAAGAAGGAGACCAACTCAATGAATTTTGTGAGGCTAAGAATTTCTTTGTTGCAAACATGTTCTTTAAGCAACACATGAGGTGGCTGTATATGTCAGGACATCACCTGATGGCCAATTCAGAAATCAAATAGACTACATCATTGGACACAGAAAATGGAGAAGCTCTATTCTCTCTGCAAAAACAAGACCAGGCACAGATTAATGCACAGACCATGAACTGCTTATTTCCAAATTTAGAGTAAAGATAAAAACACTAAACCAACCATCATGCCAAAACAGTTGGTTTAGTGTTCTTCTTTAAGAACCTTAATTTTGCATGCATCAAAGTGATGCTCAGAATCCTACAACAAAGTCCTTTGCCACATTTCCAACCTGGGTTCAGGAAAGAAAGACACACTAGGATCATGTTGCAAAAATATGTTGTTTAATGAAACACACCAAATAATTTCAGAATAATCATCCTGTGTTTTATAGACTATAGCAAAGCCTTTGATTGTGTGAATCATGTAAAACTATGGATTGCCCTAAAGAAATGGGCATGTCACAATATTTTAATGTACAGAGGTTTAACCCGTACACAGGACAAGAGGCTACCATCTTGTTAAGAGGAGATTTTCCTTTTCCTTCCTGTGAGGTTAAGAGATGTGACTTGCCAGAAGTCATCCAGTGGGTTTCCATGGGTGAACAGGATTTAAAATGCTAGTCTCGAGAGCTGTAGCCCAATGACTGAATCAGTACATCACAATTTCAATTATAGCCCTGAATATCTTACTCGTGTAAACCTATTTTGCACTAATTTCTGCCTAAATACTTCTTTTGACAATTCCTTTTGTAAGACTGCAGTAGCAGAAAATGCTTTGTAATTACTTTGCAAAATTTCCAACTAATAATTTCTCTCCATTGAACTGCAAATCAAATCCAACGATTACTGTGCAGAGATGTATTATATTATGAAGATTACCTTTTGTGCAGTTAAGCATTTGATGATGTTTCGCTGTAGAAACATGCAGGAATTCTAAGATAAATGCTTAAGAACAAAAGTATATTTTTTGGTTTTGTTCCCTTTTGTTGATTGTTGCAGTTCACTCCAGCTAGGAGCCAAGAAAGGACTTGCTTTGGTTCCAGTAATATTCTTGTCCTTGTCTACTAGGAACTCATACAATTACTGCAATACAAAGCAAGAAAACTAAACATTTGTAAACTGTCATACACTAACATTGTCTGGTGTGGTTTACACACTTACTATTTTAGAAAACTCAGCAAGTCAATAACTTTGAGTTACTATTGGGGCATTTAAAGAGTATTTTAGTATGCATCATTAGAATCAATGATCACATACTTGAGGGATTCTCATTTGTTTTAACTACAAATTTATATCCCCCTTGCAAATTCTCTGATGCTACAAGTGGCAATCTTTGAAGAATCTGCTTGATGCTAGATAGATATTCAAGTTTTCTAAAGCAAAACATTTGTCCTTGTGACAATGGCTAAGAAATATTTCAGCATCCTCCTTGCCCAGGAAAGGATCAAAAGTCCATATTGAGATCTTGTGGTATCTAAACTTTAATTCGTAACCCCTCATCCGTTTAAATTAATTTACAGGTGAGGGCTGTCTTTACAGAAATGCTTCAGAACAGGGTCAGTTTGTCCTAGAACTGATGATCCATATAATATTATTGATACTCTAATCAGGCCACATACTGGCAGAAGGCCATCATGTTCTTGATACTATCTATTTTCTGCAAAGTTTTTCTGTAGTCGTGTCATTCAAGCAAGGAAGGGAGCCTTGGCTCCCTTCCCAGAGTATTCTAATTCTACCCTCAAGATACAGTCTAGAGTTTAGAAAAAGTAATCTTCAATTTATACTCCACAGCTAACAGGAAGACCTCCCAGGTATCTGGACAAAAAAACTGTCAGGAAACACATCTGCTGGTATATTAAAGCCCACCCATCACCTCACAAATTCTCCATTAGCAGAGATGTTAAGAATATTCCTACCCTCAATGACCAGCACATTGTAAAAAAATGTATTTCTTTATTTATTTTATACGTGGAGAGTGTTTTTGGCAGATAATTGTACAAAAAAATTAATGCAAAAATTTATTTTGTGCAAAAAAAAAAAAAAGTTCAACCCTTTCTACCCACAAAACCCTTTCAGAAATGCTTGCAAAACAAACCTCCAAAAGAAACTCCAAAGAAATTGGAAAATGTGCAAAACCCTCTTGTAATCTGACCCAATGAAGAAAGAAACCTAGGCCCAGAGCAGACACGCAGGAAAAAGCTGTTTGATCCTGCTTTTTCCAAAACCAAGTCAAAATCCTGCAGCCTGCACGGCCCACTACCAAGGCAACCCAAATGTGGCTGTTCCAGCCACATCAAGCTGTACCACTGGGTAATTTTTGTTGTTATTATTGTTGCCTCCCCAACATACATGTGCACCATCACACAAACACACTGCCGTTAACCCCAAAGTATCTCCCAGCTCTGTCCAGATACCATTCAATTATGGCCACTGCTTTGATTGGCCACATAGTAGCATGTATGATGCTCTGCCTATGCAGGGCATCAGTGCCTTGATGTGCAAGTGATACACCAGAAAAGCACAATCATGGTGTGTGCCCAATACATGCCCCTTCACCCCCCTACACCCCATGCATCCTTGTTGTACTGTCTGGTTTGCATATATTGTAATTATATCCATTCGGCTATTTCACTTTCATTTCTTTGCTTTGTTGCAGCCCCACACCTGCATTGTCGCATTTATATGCATGTGCAAAGTATCTTCTGCACTAAGCCAAACTATCCCAGGCTCTGTTTGCTCTGGTTTTTAGGCTCGGGGCACAGCTTTGGAGGTATTCATCATCTAAATGCCTTGCCTTCAAAGGAGTTGGAAAGTGCCTTATTTGGCCCATCTGTTCCAACCCTTTGTATATTTTTCATTCTTGTGTGCAGAAATGAAACTAGGTGAAGATTTATAGAATGTCAATTTAAAACAAAACATTAACAGTAGAGGACAAGTTCCTACCAAAGACTATCTCAGGTATAAATAAATTGCCTTAAGGTGTGAGCATATCTATGTGTAAAGAGAGTGTGGCTCTGATTCCACTGTGGAAAGATGAAGGAAATTGGAAGTATAATCCAATGGCAATCCGAACACAATCATGAGGTTTCACGTTATTGAGTGAAAGACTACTACACACATTATGGGGCAATGGGAAGTCATTCCGAATGCAATCATGGGGTTTCATGTTATTGCATGAGAGACTATCGCACATAATTTTGGGCAATGAGAAGCAATTTCGGGTCATTCCAAATGCAATGCAGCATCAATATGAAATCACATAAATTCGGTGAACTAGCAAATTCACAAAATTGCGTTCATTTCCAAACTGGCCCCACTTTCCTTTCTTTCGAAATTGAAAGAAATTCCTCCTGTGTGATAATGTCGTGTGTCAGAACCAGGCCCACTAGGACCAATGTGAAAGCCTAAACTTGTGCACTGCTTCCAGCATGGAAGGTACTTTTCGAATTAAACCACCCCATAGGGCTGCCATGCCTTTTTATCTGACAGTGCCAGCCCAGTGCAAAGAGGATGAGGGTTTCATTTCTAAAGATCAAGAGATTTTTTTATTTCTCTCCAATGACCAATGAACCTATTGATTGGTTTGCCCAAGCCAGAAAATCAAAGAGAGAAGGAAACACCTTACTTTTCAAGTTCTACAAGAGTAAGCAGTCTGGCATGCACTGTTTGCTAGCTCAGTTTAGTAGAGGGCATGTAGCCCTCCAGATATTGTTGGACTGAAACTCCCATCAGCCCTAGCCAGTACAATCATGACAAAGGATGATAGAGCTACTATTTAATAACACTAGGAGGGTCACATGTTCTCCATCATTGCATTGGTTTGGGGCCTTCAATTTCTTCTCAGCATCAAATACTATTGGCCAAGATGGCTAAGGCTTCTGAAGTCTAAAAATATCTGGAGTGCTGAAGTCTAAAAAGATCTGGGGAACCATGTTTGTGAATATCATTCTAGAGAAAGCATTCAACATGACGATGTACTGCTCAAAAAATTGTATTAATCTCCTACCATTTTTTTCTAACATGCCACAGCTGGATGTATAAATGTTATCACTCCAATTCTGTCTTGAAATTTTCCACCTTTCTTTAAGCTCAGACTGTTGAATATAAGTAACTTTGTTAAATAGTGGAAAATCAAGTTGAACCATACAAAGTAGGTGTTGCCATAGGCTATGTCTTCTGGTGCAACAGTTCTCGGTTTTGTACTCAGAACAGTTTTTTGCTTATGTTTTATGTAAAACCCTTACAGAAATGCACGTCTCTCAGATACTTAAAATCTTCCATGACCATCACCTGCTCATTTCACAAACCGCCTTTCATGTTCTTGTTTTACAAGGCATGTCTCATCTTACAAGAAACCCTAAGTGTAGGTCACACATGATACAGCAGTTTCCAAAGTTGAAAAGTACAAAATAAAATTTCTGGTCACTTCTGGAACAAGTACTGTATCATTTGACAAAAGCAATCAGTTCAGACCTTTGAGAATTTAACTGTTAAAAAGCTCTGGAAAATAATCTGAAGATGTGATGACCTAAAACAATTCTGACATAGTCAATGTATCTACCCTGAAGTAAAACTAGTGATTTATATGTTTTACAGCCTCAGCAGGAGATTTATACCACATCAGCTCTTTTGCCTCTCTGTTTTGTTCTCTAAGGGAACTCAGGACAAAGCATATTTTCACACTTCATGCAAAACAGAATTGCATGTCACCTCTTTCTTGATCAAGAGCAGTGTCAATAGAAGAGTTTGCTCTATTTTTTATTCTAATGTGTTAGTCCCAATCAGAGTTAGACCAAGGCTGCATCTGCACTGCAGAAATGTCCAGTTCTGGGAGCCACAGCTCAAGGAAGATATCGCCAAACTGGAATATGTTCAAAGAAGGATGACTAAAGCCTTATTGCATGAGAAAACAAAACCGAAATCGGAGCCAGAGAGTCCAGCTTTCTTCATGCCTTACCACATGATGGTGTAGCACTTCAGTTCTCTTTCTCCAGGAGACAGTCATCAAAGCGAGTCATTTGTCAAATAGATTTTTCTGTCTAGAAAAAAAGACTCACTTTGATCAACATCTCCTGTGCAAAGACAACTGAAGTACTATGATGTTAGGTGGTGATCCATGGAGAAAGCCACTATTCTCTAGCTCCATTTCGGCTTTGTTTTCTTATATGATAAGGCTCCAGGATGATCGAAGGTCTGGAAAACAAGCCTTATGAAGAACAATTTAAACTGTTTGGTATATTTAGCCTGGAGGAGAGAAGACTAAGAGGTTATGTGATATCCTATTTTCTGCTGCTGAGACTAGAACACAAACAAATGAATTAAAATGAGAAGAAAAGACTACCTAAACTTTAGGAAGAACTTTTTTACTGTAAGAACTGTTTAACAGTGGAATAGATTGCCTTGGAAAGTGGTAGTTTAAGCAGAAAATGGAACAACATCTTTCAGGAGTGCTGTAGTTGTGTATTTCTGCATGGCAAGAGTTTGGCCTTTTGGGCCCTTTCCAACTCTATGATTCTATGATTGTATGGAATTATGGGATTTGCAATTTAGCGAGGATATTCAGGATTCCCTGTCAGAGAGCTTGAGTGACTCATCAAACTACAACTGCTGGGAAATCCATTTTAAAAATCCTGGGAAAAGTAATTACAAATGTTCTTTCCATCCCTAGCATGAGGTGACACGAAGCTGATAAACATCTAACCATAATTCTGTCTATATCTTGGACCACCAGAATGGATGACAAATGCTTATGCTTTGAGCTAAAGGAATACAGTGTGTGTGTGTAATGTGAGTTTGAGATAATTCAGTACTGGATTTGCAATGTTTATTTCAATTAGTTTATTCTTTTTTGGAAAAAAAAAAGTCACCTAGTTTGAAATCAAAGCTGACTTCAGTACAAATAAATATCTTCAAGTCAAACTTGTGGGTCTGTATCTGTGTCTTTGTATAATACACACAAACATTTCTTATTGTGGGCTTCCTATAGGGCAGGGCACAGGACAGAATGGATGGCTTCCATTGTGTGGAGTACTTGAGAATGACACATTCCACATCCCTACAGGGAACAAGAAGTAATCAATGGCATGAGGATGTGAGAGACACAAGGAGGAGTGGACTGAGAAGACAGTTCATAATTTGTTACTACTGATGGTGAAAGTGTAGGCAGTTGAAAAGGAAAAGAATTATCAGCCTTACAAATTCTTGTCATAGGAGATTATCACAGTAGGGACAGGGCATCATTGTCCCATCCCTGTCCCGTCCTTCCCGCCTGATTACAGAAAGGACTTTCACACATGACCTGGCATTGCCCTGGAAGAGAAGTGTCAGTGAAAGTGATTGCATTTCACTCACAAGCATGCTGAACCCATCATTCAGCTGCCTAGGAAGCACAAGTGAAAGTGATAGTGCAAATCACTTTCACATGAAAGTGGTCTGAAAAGTACTTTCAGCCATTGGCTGAAAGTGCTTTCTACTGTCATTTTGAGTCCTTTGTAATAAGGGAAGAACCCGTTATTATCATGACAGCTGAAAACACTTTTCAACCCACTTTCATGGAAAAGTGATTTGCTCTATGACTTTCACTCGGGTCACAGATGAGATAAGGATGGGGGAGCAATCCCATCCCTATCCTGTCCCTGTGTGATAATCTCCATAGAGCCACCCCAAAACATTTTGTTGCCTGGGGAGAAAAACAAGATTTATTTCTTCCGCATTCCATGTACAGGAACCAGCTGGGCTGGCAGTTGTATCTTCAACAATATTGATGATGGAACAGTATCCTCTAGCACAACCTGAAAGCATCAGGCTAATTTGAAGAACTCAAGACTAGTGTAATGGGACACAGCTTTGTCCTCTAACATCTTATAGCTTCCTTATTATTCCTATTAGCAGAAGTTGACTTGACAAGCAGAGTGGAGTAGGGATTGTTTCAGTCACCATTGAAAGACAGGGTTATTGACTGATTCACTGCCTTTTTTGCTCTTATTGTTAGACCATATCTACATCGAACCAGTAATTAGATAGTTTGCAGCAGAGTGCTTGTATTGCATTGAAGCAGTCCAGTCTATATCACCACCATCTGTTTCCAGTAAGTATCCAGTAAGAACAGACAACCCAACCACCTTTGGTAAATCTTTCTAGAGAAACAATTGCATCTGGATTGTCCATCAAGCCTACCTAGGCAACCTCGGCCTCCATTTGGTGCTCACTAGCTCCATTAACTCTGCAGTGTGTCCAGTTTCTCAAATTATAAATATTTATGAGTAACAGGGGACATTAATTTTTCATTTTATGGAGATGCATTATTTTGCCCAGTAAATATTTTTGGGTATTTGCCATGTCTTCAAGTCAACTCTGAGTTATGGCAACCCTGTCAAAGGGTTTTCTCGGCAAGATTTACCATAGGAAGTTTGCCACTGCTTTCCCCTTAGTTGAGAGACTTTGATTTACACAAGGTCACCCAGTGGATTTTCATGCTGACTTGATTTAAATGAAATATTGGAATGAAAAGGTTTTTTTTCATGGTTTGAAATTTAATTAATTAATATCCCACTTTTCTCCCATAAGAGATGATGGGGAGGTTAGGGAGGTCACACCTAGGGAGCACCCCTAAGCCTCTCTGTCAGAAGAAGTAATTCTGTTGTGCCAGGCTGTGTGACTGGAGACCTTGAATTATGTTCCCACATTGTTAAAAGGTTCCTTGAGTTGCAACCCAATTGTCACAGCAGCCAGGCAGCTGTGCCTCTTTCTTCAGGATAAACATGAATTTCAGAATGAGAACTTTAATTTAACTTGGCATTGTAAACGGGTATTTTTCTCCCCTTGGTGATTTAAATGATAATTTAAATCAATCCATTCGGAATGAATGACTGAACCACAGTGGGGATACCAACGACTTCACAGTACTAGCTAATGATGACAATTTAACTTCCGTTGACTCTTTTTAAAAACAGTGTGCATGCACATACTTGCTTGCATGTGTTCAAATTGCCTGTTGACTTATAGTGACCCCATGAATTTCATAGGGTTTCTTAGTGGAGGAATACTCAGAAGTGGTTATGACAGTTCACTCCTCTGAAATATAGCACCTGGTACCCAAGTACTAACCAAGGCTGACCCTGCTTAGCTTCCAAGTGAACAACCTAAATTTAATCTCTAGCTCAGGCACTGATAAACAGACTTGTCATCTTTCTTGGTGCCTCTGTTCAAAATCAATCCAGGGCCTTGTACACTTCAAAACAGAGAATGCCCAGTTGCCTTTCAGCCAGTTCATGGGAAAGAGAAAGAAAGCACCAAACGTGGAAGATGATACTTTAACACCTTTCCTGTTCTCAGACTCTGCTGTCACCACATTGAGAGACACACAGAATCTACTAGGCCAGATTTTTAGACATATTTTCCCTCCCTCTGTCTTCTTGAATTTTTGTACTTTCACGCATGATGAAGAGTTCTGGGAGAACCCCCAAATCTCCTGCTGCCTTTGTATTGCTTTTGTAACAAGATTCATTTTGCATTTTAGACCTGTGACTTATCTGGTGACTTTAGGTCATAAAAGCTTCTGCAAGGTTTGTCCGTAACCAGCATCCTGCTACAGAAGAATGAGAGAGAAGTTTGGCCACTCAAAAGCATGACCAATTTTTGTTCTGAACAGTTAAACGCCAATCCTGTGGCTTCCATCTATAAATATATTCTTTGTTACTATCTATTTAGGAAGTGCCTATAGTAACAACCTTTAAATCACTTGCAGCTTAAAGCATAATAGATTATATTAGCAGCACATTAATCAAACTCAACTTATCCATTCAAATGTCACATATTGCTCACAGATGTTTAAGGAAAACTGATTTTTTTTTTCTTTTTCTTCTTTAATGACTAGGAAATATTTACTAATTGTGCGGCTCCAGTGCTAACTATGTTTGTGGTGGTAAAGCCAAGAAGAATTTGGTTGAGTTTTTTCTGTTGCACTTATATTAAGAAAAATGAAAGAATATTACAAAATAAAGGGTGAGAAGAAGGAAGACAGTCAGTCAGTCATCAAGCCTGGCTGATTAAAATAATTCCCTTCAAGAATTACATGCTGATAGCCTGAAAGCAAACTGAAACACAAAGTCAACTAGCCCAAGCTTCCTTCCCCTCCTCTCTTACCCACAACAAAAAAGAGTTATAGGGGGATAACTTTGGACCTGTCCAGGTTTGGCCAAGAGATCCCTCCCCTCTCAACCGATCAGTATTCCCTTATTTCATACCCTCCAACTGTTCTGATTTAGCAGGGACAGTCCTGATTGATCCTCTGTCATCCCATTTTTTTTTCCAATGGCCTTTAAATTGTTTCTCTTTCCTGCTTCCATCTTCCCCCTTTGTCCTCAGTTTACTTTACTTCTTGCAACTGAAAAATTAGGTCAACAGAGAAGAGAGAAGAGGATGAGCAGAATATTGCCCTTCTCAATAGGCTTGGGCATAAGTAAACTACTGCAGCCTCTCCTAGTCCGCTCTTTCTCATTAATACATGTTGCCCTCTTGATATCGCTCAATCACACATGTCCCAGTTTTCATCTGTGATATGTTCAAGGGTACATTACATAGATAAGGGAGCCTGCAAAAATGACACGGCACCCTGGGATGGAGATGTTGGTAAGCCACAATGAAGATGGCTATCTACCTTTGCTTGCTCACTCCCAATCATAAGCAGCAAATGGGTTTCCCTGCAGGTCTAGGACCTTTGTGACTGAAGATAAGTCCATTTTGAAGGTCTCCTGTATTGAATCGTTAAACTGCTTGCACTTATTTTTTTTTCCATGCTGGTCAGGACAGATACATAAGCCTACAGACATGTAAGCCTGTAGACATGTATTTCACTCTCTCTCCCTTCTTTCCACCCCTTCACTTATTAAAATGACTGGGAATTCAAAGTGCTTAATTTCTGGTTCATGCATATGTTCAGTTCTTGGACTCCATTCTTGGAACTGGAGCCGTTTCTAGCAGTTCCTTATCCCAGGATTTAATGTCTTCCTGATGGTTTGGAGTTTTTTGTTTATTCTAAAAATCATGTACATACTTATCAGCCTCCTTTTTAGACTGTCTCCTCCCATTTCCAACCTAGAAATCTTGCAGTTGATTAGTGGGATCAAGAAATACCACAGCATAAGCCTATAATTGTAGACCTCCTGCAATCTGCTGGATGGTGGAGGGGTGATAGTTGGAAATACCGACTATCTCAGAGTTCTGAGGGATTTTGAAGGGGAGAGCTATGTCTTATTTGTATTTCGACACAATTCCAGTTATTTTTCTTGGACTTTTACAGAAGGAGATCTTTTGTTTTGGCAATTTGTGGCATTCAAGAATGTCACACGATGTCTCTAAGAGAGAACACTGGACTTGACTTCTCAAGGAAACCTATAATTTTCCTAATGCTTTTCACTGAAGGTAAAAGGTGTGCTTGTCTTTTACCAACTTTGGTATGACAAAAAAAAATGTAGGTAGTGTTTTTTCCTTGTGAAGACTCACTCTTTTCTTATACATACATACATACATACATATATATGAATAGCTCTTTAAGTACAATGTGAACTGAATATAAATATTAAGCATTATTCTGTTACCTCTTCAGTTCCATGCTTTTCAAGAAAGTTTGTATTCAGATTTGACATGTGGCCAGCATGGTGTGGTGGTTTGAGTGTTGGACTATGACTCCGGAGGCCATGGATCAATGTTCAACTCAGCCATGAAACCACTGGGTGACGTTGGGCAAGTCACATGCTTTCAGCCTCAGGGAAAGGCAATGGCAAACCTCCTCTTGCCAAGAAAGCCCCATGATAGGTTAGGCTTAGGGTTGCCATAAGTTGCAACTGACTTGAAGGCATGCAACACACACCTTAAGTACTCTAGGCTGGTCAGCACTCCGGCTCAGATGAACTTTGTCCATAGCACATACATCTCCTAAGTTTAGGGGAAATAAAATGAAATTAAATATGGAAAATGAAAAATAAATAAATCTGTACATGGCTATAAGGGAATGCAAGCACTAATGATAGCAGCATGACAGTCAAGCATACCTCTTACCTCCTCAGTCTATCTGTCTGTCTTTATGTCTCTGTTCCCCCATACCACAATATACATTTCTTATTCCTTAAAATTTTGACTTCCCTTTCTCCTCAAGTTTCTTAAACCAATACATGTTGAGTACTTCTCATTTTCTTTTCACAATGTCTCTGATTAGAGAATTTAGAGGGAGAAGAGAGGGAGCACTGCAAATACTCAGTGAGCTTTGTTTCTGATGAAGATTTGCACATGGATCTCCCTCCCACACTAGTTTGCACTGTTTATATTTGGATCCAGGTTATTTGAAGCACTGACTCTCCATTTATGAGTCCACCAGAGAATTGAGAGTGCCCAGATAGGCCCTTCTCTTTGTCTTACTACCCTCCCAGGCTCATTTAGTGGGAACAAGGGAGAGGGCATTTTGGTGACTGCTCACAGACTCTGGAACTCCCTCTCTAGAGAGGCCATGATGGTCCCATCCCTGCTTTCCTTTCAGCAGCAGGTAAAACATTTTTGTGCTGCCAGGCTTTTCAAACTGATGACGGCTGGGCTTTTAAATGCTGTGCAAGTCAGATCAAGGTTTGTATATAGTTTTAATACATTTTAATATTTAATGTATTATTATTTAATTGTTTTAAATTTGCTGTTAGTAGCTTTGATTCCCTATACTAGAAACATGGGATATTATTATTAATAATAATAACAACAACAACAAGAACAACAACAACCTGTCATACAGGTGTTGGAGGCACTCTGATTTGAACTTTTAAAAGTTCACCTCATACACCCTCAGATCGGGGGGGGGGGTAGGCTTTCCTGTCTGAAGCCCTCTCATATTGCTCAAAACATGCTTGGGAGGTATTTTAAACACTCCAGATTAATGATATAGCCATGCTAGTCTGTAGAATCACTATGTACACAGATCTTGTAGCACCTTTGAGACTAACCGAAAGAAAGAAATTAGCAAAGAAATTAGAAATTTCTTACTTTCAGTTAGTCTCAAAGGTGCTACAAAATCTCTCTACCTCCAAATTAAATTACACTTCCTGATTTACACATATTTCAGTGAATGGAAGCCCAGCATTGGATATCTGAAGAGGTAGCATTTCTGGATAACATGAAAAGTTGGAACTCAAACATGGGGAAGCCACCTCCTGACTGCAGAGCAAGCATGAATCGATAGTGCATGAGCCAAACTTTACAAATCAGACAGACCACAAACGCTGCAGAAGAGAAATGACACAGGGAATTTTTCTCACATACATCCCTATTGGCAGCCATTCTGTCATGATTGAGAGCAATGCGCTTGCTGAATAGTTAATGAGTAAAACTCATCTGCCAATGGATTTATTTGTAAACACCTTGCTTCATTGTCTGCTTCTTACCAAACAAACATTACTTCATCTCCATTAATATCATTATAAGGTTGCAGAGTATTGACTGGAGTTAAATATCACTCAATCTATAAACTGCAGCCAATCAACAAGCCTTCTGATCGCTACTCCAAATTCTCAATAGGATTGAATAATAGAAGGGAGGTAAATCAAAGCTAACAGCTTTTAGCTCCAGCCAGCCTGTCTCCACTCCAGGCATCCATTCAGCTGGGAAGCATATCAAAATTTATAACCTAGACATTTATTGTGTGAGGCATTAAAATGATGAGGAACCCTACACTCATGCCATGAGAGCCATTAAGAAGAGGTAGGGAGCCTGGATTTGCACCATCCTATGCAATTGGTCAGTGGCCAAAAGCAGCAGGGAGACCTGAAACATTTGTCTATAAGCCAGTTAGATTTAATCTCTCTACAATGACAAAGGCTTTTCTTTTTTTGGAAAAGAACATTACTGCCCAAAGCATACTTCCCCAGATACAAGTCCCAATGAACTTTGGCAAGATTTATTTCTGAATAAACAGGATCAAGTTGCAGAATATATTAAGAATTTTCCTGTAGAGGAAACAAGATATTTATCCCCCCCCCCCTCCTCCTTCTCCAAATCAGCACCCAATATGGATATGATTCCAAATGCTTAACACAGTACTAGACTTGGAGAAGTAAAATATTGCACTGATTTTTGAACTCCTCAAGGCTTATTTAATAAAGACTGGCAAGGTATTTGATCGACCACTAGACTAGACTAAAGAAAAATTTGTTTGTTGTGGTTTTTGTATGTACAGATTTGTAAAGAAGCTGTTGTGTGTATGCATACCAATTTAAAGCAAATTTCACCTGCAGCTGCAGAAACTGCATTGAGAGATGATCACTGAAATCTTCAGATCCAAGATGAGGAGGAGCAAGATTTCCTCTGGCAAAGAAGTTTGGATTCAGAGAAATTAATTACAAAAAATGAGAAAATGAAATCAGATTTCTTAATAAGCATGATTTGTATGTTGTGGAATTCAACTTTTCTTGCAGCAGAATTTGGCGGATATTGAGTAAAATTCTGAGTTGTGTTTTAAATGCCATACTAGGCCTAAATACCCTAAAGGCACCAGATCCTATCTGGTCTTGGAAGCTTAGCAGGTTCAGCCCTGGTTAGTACTTGGATAGGAGGCCAGCAACAAATACTATGTGCTAGAGGCTATATTTCAAAGGAAGGAACTGGCAAAACCACTTCTTGATGATTTCTTGTCTAAGAAAACCCTATGAAATGGATGGGTTGGTCATAAGTCAACAGATGACTTGAAGATACATATGCACACTCACATACACCATGCAAATGAAAAGCATGAAGAACAGCTATTATCCCCCAGCATAAAATTTCTCATAATGAACACTGAGAGACCCGAAAATGGCTTGGTGTGCCACTGCAGAAGTTAAACTGAGCAATGGCACAGAAGCCTCATTTGAATCCTGTTGTGGATCTTTCCATTGGAGAAGTTTGCAATCTGGGTAATTAAATACATCAGCCTATTACATTCTTAGTTGCTCTGTACATCACCTTGAGTTATCTGAATTACCTAAAGTTCAAATCTGAAAGTGGCCTTTTTGCTTCCTCATTTTTCAGCCTCAGATTAATTATGATAGGGCATTATTTTCTGTCTTTCCCAATAGTATGATTTAAAATTATACAACCTTGCTATAACTTACAACTGCATTGTATTTAGTATTCACTTTGCTTGTTTCTAATTATCTGACAGTGAATCATGGAATCCTATCATATGACCAGAAGCAGTGGGAACTTTTGCATGGTGCTGTCAAAATGTTCAGAAGTTTCATTTACCACAGCAGCAACTACTGCTTCTGTTACTACTATTAATACAATTACTGTTTGAAGCATTTGTCTAAGCTTGTAAGTACAGAATTGTCTGGCTGCCTGTGCAGAATAAGACTCTTCTCAAGGTACAATCAAACAAAAAGGCTTTGGGAAAATTGATTGTGCATGTTTGCTCACAGATTACTAACAAGGGTATGCACAAATGAGCTTGTGAAAACGTTTATGCCCTAATAAATTGGTTTGTTGTTATTAACCTTATTTCTATCCCACTCTGCCTCAAAACTGGAACTTAAAGCAGATTACAAATTACAGTGAGTACAATATAATTTAAAACATATAAAAAGATCAACATTAGGAAGAACTTCCTCACTGTAAGAGCTGTTCAGCAGTGGAAAATGTGGCTACATAAATACAAGCAGACATCTAAAATGTTATAATGTACTGTACTTCAGCAATCAGATCCACTCACTTGTGCTAGGTATGGAGAAGTCAGATGAGAAAACCAACAGTCTTACGCCAAAGCAGACAGATGGTGAGGAGCCTCCTCTCAGCCTTCACTATCTAAGAAGAGCAAGATTTGGAGCACAATTTCACAGGTGGTCAACCACATTGCTGAGTTCTTACCACTGGACAAACAGATATCATACTTGATGGAGACTGTCCAATTCAGGTGCTGATAGACAGAGCATGCCATTCCTGTCTTGAGAAGCCATGGAGAAAGTGTGAAACACATATGATATATTTCACCTCCTTATGCTAGGAGCAGCCAAGAAGAAGTCCACCTTTCCATTTCAGTGTATTGGTAGGGACAATGTGTAGATACAGGATCAGGAATCAGCATTACTGGGAAACTGAAGAAACAGAATAGCATCCTCCATCATATTGACTTCATTGTTGTCAATTGCCATCAAGTCAACTTCAATGTATGGCCTAAGACCACCCTACAAACATCCAAGTCTCTGCTCCAGTTTTGCTATTTCAGGGCTGTGGTTTCCTTGCATCTACCCACTTGTAATGTGGTCTTCCTCTTTTCCTGCCACATTTTACATTAGCAAGCACTATTGTCTCAATTTAATCATCTTGGCTTCTAGGGATTGTCCAGGCTTTATTTGTCTTTTTAGTTGTCCATAGAACTCTTCTTCAGCACCACATTTCAAATGAGCTGATTTTCTTTCCAGCTTTCTTCATTTTCTAGCTTTCACAATCATACTTAGAAATGACAAATATGACAGCATGAAAAGTCCTGCTTCAACATTCAATAGTATACATTTATACTTGAAAATCTTTTCTAGATATTTCTAGTTGCCCTTCCAGTCCTAGCCTTCTTCTGATTTCTTGACTGTAGTCCCAGTTCTTATTAATTCTGATTAAGGACTGAGCCAAGGTATTTATTTCAATGTCATCATCATTTATTTATTTAGATTTGTTTTTTCATCATCCGCTTTAAAGTTAAGTAAATCATTTATTATCATTATTTTTGTTTTCCAAATATTCAGCTGTAAATCTGCCTTTCTTCTTTGACTTCCTTCAACAGTCATCCCAAGTCTTTGCTATTTTCTGGTAGTATTATGGTATCACCTGCATATCTGAAATTGCTACTGTTCCTTCTTCCAATTTTCATGCCTACTTCCTCTAATACAGCATTACATATGATAAATTCAGTGTACAACTCAAACAGCCATGATCAACCCATTGCCAATTGGAAACCATTCTGTTTCTCCATATTCTGTCCTTCCTCTTGTCCTGAGTTCAGGTTATACATCAAGACAATCAAATGTCTTTTCTTAAATATTTTTTAAAAATCTCCATTTCTTTAAGAGAGATCCATAGTTTTTTATGACCTTTGCTATTTAAAACACAGACTGGATCACTCAAAGGACAATGTATGTAGCTTCCCTGCCCCAGAAAAAAAAGGTGGAGATATTTAACCCCTTTTTAAATGTAAGATTATTTTGATTTATATTTCTGGGTGTAAAAGAGGTGTGTGAGACAGCCATCATGGTGTAGTGTTTGGCACATTGGACTATGACTATGGAGACCAAGATTTGAATCCCCACTCAGCCATGAAACCCACTGTTTGACCATAGGCAAGTCACACTCTCTCAGCCTCAGATGATGGCAGTGGCAACCCCCCTCTGAAGAAACTTGCAAAGAAAACCCTGTGATAGGTTTGCCTTGGGGTCTCCATAAGTCAGAAATGAGTTGGACTTGAAGGCACAGAATAACAACAACAACAACAACAACAACAACAACAACGAGTTTGTGGAAGTTTCTGTGGCTTAAATTAAAGATAAATTATTTTAATCAAGTAGGGAAGAAGTTTGAGTGATCTTAGGGAGGGAGCCAACATAGGAAAAGAGATGAGGATAGGAGGTTGTGGGTGAGCAGTCCCAAGTTCTGTGTGATAAGATTTTGATGGAAATGAAGGTTGCAATCTCCAGAAGGTTGCAAAGGTTTGATAAGAAAGAGAGTAATCCTCATTGCATATCATTTTTATAAACACTATTTTAGAGGGAGAAGCACCCTGTCTGATAAAGTCTTTTGTAGCTTGAAACACCTCTATTGTTTCCACTAATACTACTTCACATCTGTTCCTGGTGATTTCTTTCTCCTAAGTGCTTTGAGTGCAGCTTCCACTTCACTTTCTAAAATTGGGCATTCATCTTCAAATGGTTATTCCTTGGATGAGTTTGTGACAGAAATCAAGTGAAGAGGAGTACATAAGGGCAAGGCAGAGTATCAGGTTTTGGGGCATGGGCTATATTACTAGCAAGTGCCATCTCATTAGGAAGGTCATTCTTTTTTGTCTGGGCTAAGTAGAGAAGAATGTTACACTTCAGTGGGCCACCTCTGCAACTTCACTTGACATATTGGAAGATTGCAGGCTATTTCCATCACAATGACAAGGGCAGTTCAGTGCTGCAGGAGAGCCAGGCAAAACAAGAGCTCCTTCAGCAGAGAACTGTAATGTGGCTGGCTATATACTGGGTTGCAGAATGTGAGAGAATAACTGTCCAGCAATTAGAAGGCTAGGAAAATGTGGATGTGTGAAGACACTGGACAGATGCTATATCACAGCCTCTTCTAGAAGCCAGCAAAACACTCAGGGTACATCTACACTGTAGAAATATTGTAGTTTGACACCACTTTAAGTGATGCAGCTCCATTCTATGGAATCCTGTGCCCTGTAGTTTTACAAGGTCTTTAGCCTTCTTTGCCAAAGTGTGCTGGGGCCTCACAGAACTATATACCCCATGATTCTATAAGACAGAACCATGGGTTAAAGTTGTATTAAATTGTATTATTTTTACAGTGTAGGTGCACCCTCAGCTTCTGCCCTCATCCTCAGCCAAATGATCCCTATTGTTGCACATGTGAGGCATGATGTGAAAATTTCAGATGGCTCTAAATGCTAGTGGAATTTAACTCACATCATCCATAGACTGAATAGACAATGAAAGGTAGGGGCTGGAAATGCCATCACAGAGCTGCATGGCAAATTCAGCAGTGTTGTTGTAATACAGTGGTTCCCAGTCTTTGGTCCTCCATTTGCTTTGGACCTCAGATCCCAGAAGCCCCAGCCAACTTGGCCAACAGTCAGTAATTATGGGAGCTAAAGTCCAAATCATTGGGAGGACTGAAAGTTAGAAACTGCTGTTGAAATAGATCTGCCTTAGTGTTCACCTGAATAGAGTGTCCTGCTCTGACATAGTCCATGTTCTGACTTAGGGCTGCGCCCACTGGCCTGGGGGCAGAATCAGGGCATGACATCCACATGACGCATGCCCTGACTCTGCCCCCAGGGTGGTGTGCCGCTGCATGCCACTCCACATGGTGCATGACATCATGGTGCTCCTCTAGTGCTGCATCCACCAGAATGCAAAAGGATCTCTTTAAAGCTGCAGCGCAATGGCTAGGATGCAAAAAGGAGCCAGAAAAGGAAAGGCCAGATCAGGGCCATGAGAACCATAAGCCAGCCAGAACCATGAGAGATCATGTAAGTGGTCCAGAGAAGCCAAGTAATTACCTGAAGAACTGAAAACTGAAACAGGGAGTATATTGAGGATAGTCCAAGGATGAGTACCAGACAGCCAGTCAACACCTGGAATGCTGGTGCTTGAACCAACAAATGAGGTTGTAAAGCTGTCAAAGTCATAACAGGGACTTGGACCAGAGGTCAGGAACAGAGAGCCTAGTATTGCTCTGAGCACAAGTCAGAATGACTGATATGTTTATAAAGCCGAAGATTCCTAGCCACACTCAACTTCCCAGCTGCCACATGTTAAGGCATGACAGATACCATGTTCTTTAGAAGTCTTTGATTGCAGCTGAGCTCATGTATAATGTGTGACTTACAATGAATTAATTATCAGAACCAATGGCAGAAATGTTCATGGTACTTGTGATCCACAAGATCCAGTTCACACAATATATTTGTTCACATGCTCAGAATCATAAGAAAATCCATACTGGATTAGACCAAGGGCTTCTCTAGCCCAGAATTCTGTTCACATAAAAGCTACAGAGGCTCTTTATAGAAGTCATCATGTATTCATAGGTAAGCGTTTTAAGGTTCCCATATATTACATATATTTTTCCTAGACATATTTATAAATGGTCTAAGCATGCAGTGGTGTCTTGGGGCAATATGCAAAACACAGTGCTTAACTCTCACTGAAATTATTGCTTAGCCATAGACAGAATGGTTTGAGCACTGCACTACAACTCTAGACACCAAGGTTCAGATTCCCTCTCTGCCACGGAAACCCACAGGATGCCCTTGGCCAAATCACATTCTCTCAGCCTCGGAGGAGGACAAAAGCAAACTCCCTCTGAACAAATCTTGCCAAGAAAACTCCTTGATAGGTTCACTTTAGAGTCATCATAAGTTGGAAACAATTTGGCGGCACACAACAACAACTACTACTACTATTAATACTACTTAGTTGGATTATGGCCCTCAAAGATACTCTGTTAAATTGTCCTCAGGTATGTTCCTGTATGTATTTTGTGTATAATATCATATTTAAAATAACCATTGCTGAGCATATAAAAGCAGACAGTGTTTGTGTTATTGTCTAAAAGATATGTATGGCCAGAATCTTGTTGGCATCTTATTTGTATATAAGTTCCCCAACATGAGCAATTGGACATTTTTGTCATATATGGAACTTCTATATTCAGTTCAAATTTATGGGCATAGAAAAATGCATGTGGTGCACTGTGCATGCTCACAATTTTGCATTGATGTGTATGTGGGCACTGCACATTGATGTGGATTGTGCATTGATGCACAATTGGTTGTGCAACATTACCCATGAGACAAATATTGTAGAACTGTCATGTAACTCTATGAGCCTAAAGTTATACTGTTTTTTTTCTCCACACTGAATTTCAATCATATGTTTTTGATGCCTTGTTAAGTACCTTGTAGATAAAAAGCATACAAATAAAGACACAGGGATTGCTGGACTTTCATGTAATGCTACTAAGCATAACTCAAATAATGTCCTGCCTATAAAGACAAAGCGTAATTTTCTCAACTTCTGCTGTGTAAAGCTAACCCCTTTTGTAAAAGGCCATCCGGCTGTTAAACCCATCCAAATGTCTATGTTTCCTTTGGTCATGTCTTTGGAATGGTTCTGGACTGGGAAAAATCTCTGCTACATATAGCTAATGTCCTATTTTTAACCAAAGGTAATCTCTAGTCTGACTCTTAACAATCCCTACAGTTGCATTTGAATAGCAACCAATGCATTTTCCCTGCCAGTCTGACTACTATTTAAGAGACAGGAGACCAAAATAGACAGCTATTTCCCAACAGAATATGTCTACTACATGTAAGAAGAAACTATGATATGTGGAGCATGGGAAAGCTGCCTTTGTGCACTACATCCTTCAGAATACAATCTAGGATGAGCAATGGGTATGCTCTCTAAGACTTCTGGGAGTTGCAATTCAAAACTGTTCAAAGCTCTAACTGTGTGCAGGAGACAATGAAAAACAATGTTATAAAAATAAGGTGAATCTTCTAGGCCAGAATTACTCTATCTGTATCCTCCAGATATGTTCGGTTACAATTCCCAACTGGAGTAGCAATTACAACTGGCTGGCTACTATAGCTGGCTTGAAGATTCTGGGACTTGTAGTTCAATCCATCTGGAAGGCTGATTGGGGAAGGCTGTTGTAGTCCAGCATCCCTTATCTAGGGGAGAAATCCTTCACTTAGGAAGGCAAGAAGACTGGAGCCTCCCTCTCTCATACACACACACACACACATTTTACCTCCCAACAACCAGAGATTGATGAGTTTGTTTTGTTTTTGTTTTTGTTTTTTAATATCTGCACTTTTTCAAGCATAGGTTCATTCTATTTATTTTTATGCAACAGTTTGTGATTTTTTAAAAGCTTTATGTCAAAATTTGTCTGCATTTTCATGAATTTTTCATGCATGTTTCCCCCTAATATATACAGTGTGAGCATTAATATCTGTCTTTATATGCACATTTCCGCCTAATGAGAAAACAATTATCCGACTGAATGATTAAAAAAAACACCCCCAACAGCTGCATTGCAAAATGCAGAGGAGTCCAATGCAGAAGGATAATGTAGTCTGGTTCATGTGTTAGTTCTGGAAGTGTGAATTAGGTCAGTTCACACTAAAATGTGAACCAAACAAATGTTAGTGCCATCCTGTCAGAACAGGGGTCCAGAATCCCAGACAATCAACCAGTCAGCTTTAAGTTGAATAAACAGAACTTTATTGATGCTCCAGGATCAGCAGTACCACACCATTCAGCTTCTTAGCTGAGACTGACCAGTTCCCGCCCAGCACTCTATACATCCCTAAAGAACACTGGGGCAGCAAAAGTGGAGGTGGATGGCCTAATGAATCCTCTTGCCAAGTTCTTCTCAATAAACTCCTTAAGGGTGGACAATTCCCGGGGGGTCATGGGGTACAGTTTGGGCTTAGGCAAGGGCGCCCCGGGCTCTATCTCTATGGCGCAGTCAGTCTCTTGGTGCGGAGGCAGCATGTCACTTTCTTTAGATTCAAACACCTCCTTGAGATCCTTATAGCAGTCCGGGAAGGAGGCCACTGCCTCCTCCATGCTGCCACCCATTTCCAGGGCACCCCATTCCCTCCTCCGATTTACCGGCTCCAAGTGAGTGGCAGTCTCGCCCGACTGCGGCCGGGGTATCTCCACAGGCTGCTGTACTGGGGGGACCTTTATAGCTGAGTCCAATTGGTGGCTCTGACAGACTGGGTCGTCGAAAATCAATTGTCTCTGCCTCCACTTAGTGTGGGGGTTGTGATGGTGCAACCAATCTATCCCCAGCATAAGGTGATAATGGTAAGTGTGTCCCACCACCAACTGCATCTGTTCCCAGTGGTCCGCTATTCCCAGCCACACTTTTGTGGTCCGTTCACTCGAGGCTTGCCCCCCCCCCCATCAAGCTGCCATCCATCTGTGAGAAAGTGATGGGGTCCCGCAAGTTCTGGGTTTTTATGCCCAGGGTTTTTACTACCTCTGGGTTAATCAAGCACCTAGTGCAACCAGAGTCCACTGCCGCTGTTAGGGACATGGCTCTCTGCCCCCGTCCCACCACCAAAGTCACAGTCAAAGTATAAAGGGGGATGCCCCCACTCACCATGGGTTTGCGGCCGTTCCGACTCCCAGCCTGCCTCTGGCCGCTTTTTAAGGCAGGCTCGGGGAGTTTAAAGCCGGTTCCTCGCCATCAGTGCTGTTGTCGTCGGTCCAGACCTCTTCCTCGTCCTCCGTCACCGCTTGAAGCCAGCGATCGGCTTGGCTTTTTCCTTTTGCCTTCCCTTTCCCTTTCTTGGGAGCCTGCGCTGGAGGGGTTGCGAAAGGGGATGTTTTCTTCTCCGGGTTACGATCCGGGCAGCTCGCAACCAGGTGGCCTTTGCGCCCACAACCCAGGCACAGCCCCAACCGGCGGCGTCGCTCTCTCTCCTCGCTCGTCGTCTGCCCAGACTTTCCCTTGCTCTTTTCCCCGGTGGGTTGGTTTTCTCTCCCTCTGCCCCCTTTATTCCTCCGCTGGGTCAGCATTCGGACCTCCTGAAGCACTGCCTCTGCCTCTCCAGCCAGCCGAATCCACTCCATGGCCGTGGGGGGGTTGCCCATGTTAAGTGCCCCCTTTACAATATCAGGGCGCAAGCCCTCTTTGAAGTATTGGATCTTCATCCCCTCGGTGCAGTCGGGCACTTGGGCAATTAGCCTCCGGAACTCCATGGCGTACTCGGAGACGGATCTGGCCCCCTGATCTAGGGCCTTCAGTCCAGCCAGAGCTGTGCTTGCTCTGAAGGGGTCCTCGAATCTGGCTCTCAGGGCTCTCATGAAGTCAGCCAGACTTCGCAATTCTGCCGCTTGGCAATCGTAAAGCTGCACCAGCCAGTTGGCTGCCTCCCCTTTGAGGTGCCGCGCCACACATTTCACCTTGGCCGTTTCCGTGGGAAAGGTGGGCCCCCATTCCTCCATGTGGTCAGCCACTTGAGACAAGAAATAGGGCAGGGTCTGGGGGTCCCCATCATACTTAACTCCCAACTTTCGGGCCTGTGGATCCAGCTGGCAGTCTGGTGTCGGTCGGGCTACTTGCTGGTCTGGTGGCGGTGCCTCCTCCCGAGCCAAGCCCGCCGGGGCGTCAGCAACGGCATCCGCCTCTCGCCCTTCTCTCATCCCGTCCGGACGTCCCTTGACTTCAGCCAGCACCTCCTTCAACAGGTCATGCAATTCATCCACGTCGGCCTGGAGGAGTGCGACTTGCTCAGCCAGGCCGGCTTCCTTGCCCGACTGCACTCTCAGGGGCTGAGTGAAGCCCGTGTCCCAGTCAGACCACCGGGTGGCCCTCCTCCGTTCTCGGGTCCGCATCGGGGCAATAGGATGTCCAAACCAGGGCCCTCCGCTCACTGGAGTCTGTAGCACTGGGGGCCTCGTGGCCTTTGGCAACGCTCCTGCCCCCGTCGCCGAGGTCTTGGCCTCCTCCACAGTCTCCGTTGTTTGAGTGGTAGATGACTCCTCTGAAGCCTCCTGCTCCTGCATTGCTTCAGAGAAGAGTTGGGCAGTCTCAGCTAACTGTCAGAACAGGGGTCCAGAATCCCAGACAATCAACCAGTCAGCTTTAAGTTGAATAAACAGAACTTTATTGATGCTCCAGGATCAGCAGTACCACACCATTCAGCTTCTTAGCTGAGACTGACCAGTTCCCGCCCAGCACTCTATACATCCCTAAAGAACACTGGGGCAGCAAAAGTGGAGGTGGATGGCCTAATGCAACCCCGAAAGGGCTGCACCTCCCACCTTCTCACAAAGCCCGCGAAAATAGCCCATTCCAGTTATTTTCCATTAGTTTCAATTTCCCCCTTATCTGTACAATTCCCACCAGAAACTGCTTCATACCAGACCTAGAGCAGAGCAGCTCCAAGGTCAGCAGATAAGGCCTCCTGGCACCGTTATGCACTCCTCCCTAGCAACTAACTACACACCCATCATCCCCAACTACAACTACCAACCTATATCTGGAAGAATACTACAAGGATTCTGACACATCCCAACCACCTTCTGGTTCTGGTTGCATCTGAACCTAGAAGTTCAATTTGATCATACTTTGTAGTACTGATAATAATACTAGTAATATTTATTTATTTATACCCCGCTCTTCAGCCCTAAAGGCTATCAGAGCGGCTTACAATTATTATTTTTAATTAGACGGTTCCCTGCCCTCAGGCTTACAATCTAAGAAGACACGACACAAAAGGAGAAGAGAATAGTGGTGGGGAAGGGGATCAGGTCCAGCAGTTCTTCTCTCCCTCTGACACCTGGACCAAGGCAGATGGCATGGAGGGAGGGCTCTGCTTCATGATCTAGGACAGGCCCAATGGAGTTTGGCCTGTCCTTTCACTCCCTCCTTGGCCAGATGGTGTTGTCAGGAAGGAGGGTTCTTCAAACTGAGGCCAGGCCTGATGGTGTTGCTAAGGCCTGTCCTTTCACTCCCTCCTAAGCCAGATGGTGTTGTCAGGAAGGAGGGCTCTTCAACTTGAGGCCAGGTGTTGCTGGGCCTCTACTTTCACTCCCTCATTGGCCAGATGGTGTTGATGGCTTCCATATCAGAAGAATGGTGAATCAGCTTTGGGATTTAATCCAAATTTTAAAAGAATTACTCCAAATGCTGAATGTGATTTCCCCCCCCCCCCCAGGTTGAGATAGGGTAGCTCCTTTGAAGTTCAAATTAAAACCTGGAGTCTATTCATCACCCCACTGACATGGGATACCACCACTTGACAATAGTCATTGGCTTAGTCCAATCTTCTTTGAAAGCATTCTAAAACAATGGCCGGCCCTAGTTCTTGTGGAAGGTGAATTCCATACATTACGTGTTGCATGGAGTACTTTATTATGTCTGTTCTGAATCTTACTTGCTGCCAATCATTGGGGCATCCCAATTTCTGTTACAGAAAGAGATTATTTTCTTTCTTTCTTTCTCCATCCATTCTCTCAACACCATGAACCTCTAACCACTTATTTTATTTTATTTTATTTGTATGCCACCTTTCTCCCTGGAGGGACCCAAGGCCGCTCAAGACCAAAAAAAAAAGTTTTCTTTCCAAGTAGCCTTAAAGGCTTTAATTTTATCTCTAATCCTAGATGCTCCAATCCATTGATCATTTTGACTAGCCCAATACATTTTCTGATTCTGTCACATCTTTTCTGCATCAGATAATTTAGGGGATGCAAAAAGGGATAGGAACTTCATACTGATCCATGGGCCACCTTTTCCCACTGTTAATATAATACACAGTCAAGTGTATGCATAGAAACATACTTCTGATATTATTCAGGTATCTCTATCCAAATTCTCTTTTCCAGGTTTAACTCCTAGAATTGAGACTATTTATGTCCAAGATTGTTCAACCAATTTTTGAAAGGAGTCCTTTTTGTATATCAAGATTTTAACTTTTTAAAAAAATGTTCAACTTTTATTTTGGTCTTATGTAGAGTGAAAGCTGTAGAGGGCTCCTATATCTTTAATGTTTGTGTAGAAGAGGTAGATTCAGGATATGTGGCTTGTTACTTACTTGTATGACAAGTAACTCTTGCAGAAATTCCTTCTTGTAAACCACCAGTTTTCAATTTGGCAACCCTAATCTTACACAACTAAGTTAACAATACTCTCATGTGAATGAAAAAACAATTATCCGACTGAACTTCCCGGCTCATCCACACACTGAAACACCCTTCATCCAATCATTATTCAAATGTACAATCATACAGAGGGATTTGTGAAGTGGCCTTATTTGACTTACTCTAGATATATTTATGGTCTATTCCTGCTCTACTTGGTAAAAGATTAAATGCTGGGGCTCACATAGCTCATTACAAGTTTAGCCATAGTTTCAAGTGTGAAAAAAAGAATGTTACAAATGTCTAAAAAAAGAGATCATGGAAGCAGCAAACAGGTGCCAACAAATACAGGTATCATACAAGAATATTTGTTGGGGAGCTGCAGCTGACTGCAGAACCACAGCTAGCTCAGTGTCTCTTTAGCGGCAAAGCTCTTGTCTGATTCCATGTGATACATTAAGTTGTCTGAAGTGCGAACTATAAATTATTTAGCATACTCTAAATACTGAAATTAATTCACAACAGGGGCAACCTCAACATGGGCATGTATGTGTAAGCTTCCGTATTATGCATGCTTAAACGACCATGTACTGGTTTGCTTTCATATGCCTGTGGTGTTTGTATGACCAGCTTGTATTTCAGCTGCATTAAGGAAGGCTAGCCACTAGTGTTGACTGATGCAAGAAGCCCATGGATGCCACACTCTAGAAACAAAGGTTAATTGACAGAGCTTAGAGTCAGCTGGGACTTATTAGTTTCCAGCAATCCCAGCCCAGAGCAGTAATAAAAGGAATGAGAGACAGGTGCTGCAACAGGATCAGTAGCCAAACTGATTCACAGAGGATAAAGAAGTAGGGGAGGTAGTGGAAGGGCAGCTTTTTCTTTTCAAGGCTCTGCTTGCTCCTTGTTCTGGAATAGGAAAGAATGTTTTCTCAGGAGCAATGATCTGCAAAATAGGCCATCATCTGATTGATGACAATCATGTCATTGCTTTCTTCATGCTTAAATTGTTCTGGCTGTAGTTGGGGCCTGGGGGAGAGAGACCACCTGGGAACAGCACTCAGAAGAAAGACTGAATAGGTGTAGAAATCAATAAACAAGTCACAAAATGCAAGTCCCAGCCAGCATGCTGAGAAAACTAAGCAAAATGTCTTAAAATGTCACTATGTATCAGCCAAGGAATGGCTTCCCCTGATCCAAATGTGAATAGGGGCTTCTCTGTCTAAACCCATGGTGATGAGCCAGCCTTGGCTGCCAAAGTATTTGAAACTGTATTTTCTGTTGAGAGAGGATGGGAATTATCTGGAGCTCTCCATTGGCTCCAGTTGAAGTACTCTAACTTCCACTGCCTCCTTTGCAGTGTTAAACTTTATATTAAATATATTAAACTTTCATCAGGAAGCAGGACTGAACCCTCTGAAAAATTTGTATTTCAGCTGAGCCTCACTCATCTCTTTCCATGCCTCCAATGCCAGCTTCTCCCCTTGAAGAATGAAGTCTTAAGACAAAAAAGTTTACACATGTAATGGTATCCCAATAGGACAATGGCATGACTACAATAGAGATCCCCTTTCTTCTATGGGCATAGCGTTATGCTCCACTAGGGCAAGGGAGTTTAGATAGATGTGATATAGATCCTTAGCATCCATAGCAATTACAAAGTAATCTTTCCCTTAAATACATGTGAGCTACCCCCCACTACCACACCGCCCAGCTCCCTCTAGTTCTGCTGGCTGCCATTAAACCTGTAGCACATTGCACATTACCTGGAGTTTGGAAAATTACTCTTAAAAAGTAATTTCATGCAAATCATTTCAAAGCTCTTCTACAGTAAGCTGTCATTTTCAATGATTACCCTGCCCTGGAATGTCACTGTTCATAGTGTTGCATATTCTGATACTTATTCCTTTCTGATTCCTTTGCAGGGGCATCTATCTAAAAGCATATGGAAACGTCCAAAAATTTGACAAGGAAAAAAACCTCTCCTCACAGTGCCCCGAGAAATCACCTTTAGTCTCTAAAAAGCAATGCAGGTAAAAATTACCTTTGTAGAAAAAAGTCACAAGATTAGCAGTCATTATACTGTGTGCAAAAGAAATGTACACACTGCAGGTAACATCCCTACCTGTAACATGTTATTCCCAAATTCTTATGCTGCCAGAGTGGATTATATTTAACCAGATTGCCTCAGCTTGTTCAGAGAGGCAGCTTGCTGTACGCAGAACAGAGAACAATTTAATTACCATTTACTAGTTCAATTGTGAACTCTTTTGTGTGCATTGAAAGTTGATAGCCACTCTGAGTGTTACTTTGGTAACTGGAAAGATGGGATATACATTATTCAAAGAAATCCATAAATTAAATACTGATGGGCATACATGGCTCAGCAGGTATTTTTTCATATGCAGTTTCTGAAATTATTCCTTTTTTTAAATCTGCCTAGAAAAAGAAAGCCATCTCCTGGATTTTGTTTGTATTTGTTATTGTTGTTGTGTGTCTTCCAGTCATTTCTGGTGGAAGGGGCTGAAAGAGTGTGACTTGCTCATTGGTAAGTGGGATTCAAGCCTACTTGAGTCCTAGTCTGGTTGGCCTCTCTCTCAAAAATGATGATGTCCATTATTGTAATGTTATCCTTAAATTATGCTAAATCTCAGGCATTTTTAAGGAGATGCGTCCACTGCTTCTAGTACTGAGGATTGGGAGTGAAGGAAGGAAATGAACTACTACCACTGTGGATATTGGGCCCTGGCAGGTTCATATAGGGAGATGTGATTTCCCACTTAACACTTATCCAGTTTGGTGGTGTTTGCCATTTCTTGGAATAATCTTGAGCTCTGCACCCATGAGAAACTGCATGAGAATGTCTCCTCCCCTTGTCAAAAGAATTTAGTGAAATGGTCTCCCCAGCTTTCTCTGCCTACAAATAGGGTGGAGAATTTGGAAGGGCTATCTGCTCACTGAATGAGTTTAGGAGCAATTCTACCCCACCCAGCAGGTGCAAAACTGATAAGATAGCTGTGTTGATTGAACGTTCAAGAGAAAGAATAGTAGATGAGCCAAAAATGAAAACTAGCTGAAATATATAGATTACACTGCAGATTTTTATCCTGTTGATATAATGAAAAAGAGAGGGGGGGAAATAGAATAACTTCTGGGTTTGTGGAGAAATTTATTTTAATATTACAAAGAAACCAGCTTTTGGTTATGCCAGGGAGATCAGAAAACTTGCTAAAAATATGCAGAAGAGAAAGTCACTTCCTAAAGAAAGAATTTTAAAAATATATCTAAAATCAACACAGATCTATGTAATTTGCTCAGAAACAAATTTATATACAGAATTGTTAGAGATTTACAAGGGTAAGGCAACACGGGCTGCATCGACACTGCAAAAACAATCCAGTTTGATACCATTTCAACTGCCATATCTCCATGCTATGCAATTCTAGAAATTGTAGTTCTGTCAGACATTTAGCCTATTCTGTCAGAGAGCTCTGACACCACAAGAAACTAGAATTCCATAGCATGGGCCATGGCAGTTAAAGCAGTGTCAAATTGGATTATTTCTGCAGTGTGGGTGCAGCCATGGAAGATCTTTTTTTGTTTGTTTGTCAGTGCAATTTGTCCTCTGTTTATCTAATTAATGGCTGATGTTTCCTATTGTGAGTTTAGGGAAGCTTGTGGCAGTATATACAGAAGCACTGTACTGACAATCTTCTTGACAAGGCCCTTGGACAAGCCGGAGGGTTAGCAGCCTAGCATGATCAAGAAATCATCCTATTAAACTGACAGCACTCTCTCACACACCCATACTCACTATTTCTTGCACACAGACATGCACATACAGAGAGAAATAAAGAGATTAAGAAAGGGGAAAAATAATCTGTCACAACTGCAGTATGGATTATAGATGAGAATCCTACATTTATTGCACTGATGTAAAGAGATGTTTGTGGGTTGCATTCCAAATCTATCACTGAATTTCCATGTATTTGATATATTTAAGAGAAATTTATCTAGAATAAATGGTGCAGATTTATTTGTCTTACTATAATTAATAATGAGGCCAAATTTGGGATTGGGGAAGATCAAAGAAGAGTGACATGGATCCCAGGCTTAAAAATCAAATTTCCAGGGTTCTGTTTTTGTTTTGTTTTTCTTTGTTAGCAAGGATTCTGACATTATCTGCTTGCTGTTCAGCTCTAATTTTCCTATCACCTCTGAGTTTACCAGCAGTCCCCACAGGAGGCAGGGTGAATTGACTTCTCCAGTCTCAAAAAATTACAATTTCCAGAATTCCATAGCATTGAGACATGGCAGTTAAAATGCTGTCAAACTGAATTATTTTTGCAGTACTGTAATATTTTATGATAAATTATCCCAGTTATCCTGCAAAGTATTTGGGATTGGCTTGATCCTGAATGGGCCACCATTAACTCAAAAAGAAATGCTTCTTTCCTGACAGAGGTGAAAATTGCTAAATCGTGTGTGTTGATGCGGACGGCATATCAAAAACATAGCTGCTTGCACTTCTTCTTCTTCTGCTGCTGCTGCTGCTTCTTCTTCTTCTTCTTCTTCTTCTTCTTCTTCTTCTTCTTCTTCTTCAGTGATATTCAAGGAGCCACCCATGATGTCATAGAAAAGCATGGATGGAAGGACATAAGTTACGCTCCCTAATGTACATCACACCCCATTGTCCCCCAGAACTGAACTGAACTGCTTCCCATGCATCATGTATGTGTATTGCCATTCCTCTGGGTCCTATTCCTCCTCTCCTGGAGGAGACCAGGATGGAAAGGCTTACTAAAATTAATAAAGCAGGGGGAAAAAACAGAAGTGTATTTGGCACAGGAATATTGAAATGTCTGAGATATAATTTTATAATTGTTTGAGATATACTGTTTATACTCATGTATAAGTCTAGAAATTTTAATCAAAAACTTGACCCAAACCTGGATAAATTTTAGTCAAATTTTAGTCAAAAACCTGAGTCGACTTACATGGGTAAATGTAAGTACTTAACTTTAGAGCAATAGCAATCAGTATAGCATGTACATTTATCAGTGTTCTCAGCATTCCCTGTGCAGTTTACAATGTGTTAACCAATTGCCCCCAACATTCTGAGTAATGGGTACTCATTTTACTGACCTATGAAAGGATGGAAGGCTGAGTGGACCCTGGAGCCCTGCAGCATCAAACTCACAACCATGTGGCTGTGAGTGGCTGCAGTACTGGCATTTAACCAGTACACCACCAGGGCTCCTTTAACTCTTATTTAAAAAGGAAGCATCCCTGGTGAAAAGCACTGACTCCACTCCCTCTACTCTCTTATCCATCTACCCTTTAGTATGAGCACAGTTATGTCTGTTTGAATTTTCTAAGTTCTTTGGCATTGTTTTCATTTATTTCTTCCTTTAGTTCCTTTGTTACATGCCCCTAGGTTTTACCCTTGACTTATCTACCGGTCATATCAAAATCTATAATTTTGGGTCCAAAACCTGTCCTTAATTTATACATGAAGTCAATGTATAGTTCAGTATATGTGGCAATTTTAGATGAGCTACTTTTCCAGCTATTTTCTTCTGCAATTGCACAACAGCTAAGATTCAGTATTTCCTAACAGTCTGATTCACAGACACACACATACTCACACATAGGCTTTTAGTTAGTTCCAAGACAGATTGCCGAATAAATCATGTCTTGCTCATTTGACCTACTTTTGGCTTTAAGGCTTGATTTCCAGTCAAATTTAACCCATGCAACTGCATTTGTTAAATGGGTGCATCGTGTTTGATGGGAATATCAGGAAATCCATCATAACTAGTAAACAAAATGCCCATACAACTTGATTGCAAAACAAGAAGTAAATTTCAAGATGTATCATCAAAGGAATGAGTGATCTTCCTTTTTATGATTTAAAATGGATGATTACTTCCACTTGTCTGTTTTATGTCGTAAAATACCACATGCACAATGAATATGTGTAAATATGTGAGTTACACACTCTAGTTCAGTAGTTTATGGGCCATTCAACTAGGATGGCGAACATACCTGTTCTTTGAATACCATGTTTGCACTTTCTGCTTCATCCATAGGGAAGGAACATCTCTCTCACACACTCAGTGTGGGAGTTAAGAATGCATTAATTAACAAAGATTGTCTTTTCACAAGCTTTTGTTGTGTAACACCAACCAAAGTGGACAGTGAGAGTATGGGGTGAGTCTTTGTTATGTAATTCTCCTGCCCTCATTCTTTAGGGAGCCAATCTTTAGGGAAATTTGGGCCCACAGTAAAGATCAGTATCCACAAGATCAGGTTGTTCCATCTGCAGAGTGGCTTATGATTCTAACAGTGAATGGTCATCAGAACATGGTCAGCAAAAGAGCACAAACATCCAGTGGTTGGAATTTGAAGTCCATAACTTGATTGCTTACATGGCCTGGCATGGGTCATGGATCCAAGTGCTCAATCACCCACTGGAAAAACTAATTTGCCAGCCCACTTGCTGGAGGAAACATGGAATGACAGATACAATCATAGAACTGGAAAAGACCACAAGGGCCATCCAGTCCAACCCCCTGCCATGCAGGAAACACAGTCATAGCACCCCCAGCAGATGGTCATCCAGCCTCTGTTTAAAAACCTCCAAGGAAAGAGACTTCACTACACTCTGAGGGAGTGTGTTCCACTGTTGACTACAAAAGCCCCATATCATGTTCAACCTGGCAACTCTAGATCCCACATGGGTGAAAGCCAGTGGGCATGGTTTTCTTGTCACGTTGGGTAAGGCAAGTCCCATAACCTCTGAGTTGCTTAAGGAGATCCACAAAATGAGGATAACAGGTCCAGTCAATCACCACCATGATAATCACCTTAGATCATGCCCCATGACAAAAATGTCACAAGAAATAGAATTCCCACCTCCCACAAACCTATTGCAGCTGCATCCAGGTCCAACGTTTATATTAGTGTATATCACTAAGTCTTGCCTCCATTCAGAAAGGTGAATGCTGGCTAGCTGGAACAGTGCCTTCACATGGAATGAAATACCTAGATGCAGTTATCGAGTTTCCAGTGGCCTACTTGAGCTGCCTCCTCACCATTTTGATCCCCTCCAGGTCTTCATCCCTTCTCCAACTGTACCACTACAGTAAATCAGACAACATTGTTGTATCTGTGAAATAGGCCCACAAGGTTCCTAGGTCAGCCTTATCAGCCAATGTAATTGGCACAATTAAGACATCTGTATGCTGAAAGATGATTAATAACAGAGTTTCCCAATGTATGCTCCTTGGTCCAGTCCAGGTGTTCTGAACATTTTCTTCCTGCATAGGTGTAATCCAGGAAAAATCTGAAGCTGTGTACAGTATCTTTCTTCAATACACAATGTTGTGGCCCCAGATCCAATAAGACTTGCAATGTGGGATTAGAACGAGAGAGAGAGGACATTTGAATGGCAGCCTGTGGCCAGATGAATCTAAGTTTGTACAAGAATGCCACCTGTCAATGCCCTTGATGCTGAGATGGCTGTCCCAAACCTGAATGCACTCCCTAACTCTTCCAGTGAGAGCCAAAAGGTTGATGGATAATCTCATAAAATAGTTATGAACTAGAACCTGGTAAGGGGGTACACATCTGCTTGGATAAAGAGAAGCAAGTGTAGAAGAGCTGGATGGCAAGAATGTTCTTAGTGGCTCACAATAAGCAGGAACATCATCTTTAGGATCAGGTCCCTTAGTCCGCAAAGCTTCTTCAGGAATAGGTCTGAAGCACAGAGGAGTAGCTCCAAAATACATCTCTTGCCCCCATTGTGCTGCTTTGGGAGGGGGTTGGCAGCTGTGCCCTATGGGTCCTATTGTACCAGATTGCCAGCCTACTGAGAAATGTTTGTCCAGCCAGGAGGACAAGCATGGCTAAGCATGGATGTGCTTCACTGAAGGTTGAAACTGTCGTCCTATTTCGCCTTAAATCAGCTTGATATCCTGATCCAGTGGTTGGCTATGCTTCAACCTGACTTCCCTAATTACACAGCTGGATCCAGAGAGAGGTTCTATAGTCCTTCCCAGTACTTGCCCTCCCCACTGGGAACAGCCAAGTGGAGGAAGGTTCTTTATTAACCACTTCATCATCTTTCTTAAACACCCCCATCAACTTGCATACAGGTCCAGGGGGTCATCCCACATTCTTCCTCTTTCTCTAGCTTCCAAACTGTAGCCTTGCCAACTTTGAGAAGCAAGACCATAAGGCCACTGCTGCAATTTTTAAACACCCCAAACATCACCCAGCAGCAAGTCCTGCACCAGTCCCTGCACCAGTCCTGGCTGAGAAACCAGTCATGTTTGCTTACAGTATGTAGCATTGGAATCACAGTGGTAAACTGCTTTGCCAGGTATTCCACAGTAGCTATGGTGCAGGGAGAGGATGTGGTGGTCCCCAAGTGGAGTCCAGGGCCCAAGTTCCCACCCAATGTCTCTATAGGACCCACCCCTCCACAGCAAGCTCAAATATCTCCACTTTTATCTACAGTCCCTCTCAAAATGGAAGTATGGAGTGATATCATGTTATTTTGAGAGGGACTGCAGAAGACTGTGAAGATATAAGAGGATGGTTCAGGGTCAGAAAGAGTGGGAAGAGAGAAAGAAAGAGAAGATAGAGAAAATAAATTACCTAGTTCAAATCAGATGCATATATTCTTCTGTAACATATATATGTCTTTTTGTTATTATGCCTTTATTTTTATTTTATAAAAATTTAAAATTGATGTCATGTTTGTTACTAACATATACTTTGAGTCAGTGGTGTGGTTCCAGTTCTTGCAATCACATGGCAACATTCATATTGGAAAAATCCTCCAGAGCAATTGTATTGTGATAAGTTTCAGCAATGTACATATATCATGGTAATGAGAAAGCTTGTAAATGTCTCTGCAGGGTTTTTAAATTGCTTTGAGTCACTGCTCTGATTCTCACTCCATAAAAAAAGTGTGTGTGTGTGTGTGTGTGTTATAGTAGCTACATGCTCACTTTTTACTGATGCAGTCATACACTTTGGGGAGATTCATTCCCAGAATAGGGGCTTACATAAAAATAGAAAGCTCTATTAAGAGTTCTGTACAAGTCGTATCAGTCCCCAAAATATGACACTCAAAAAGGTAGCTATATTCCAGGCATCCAGTGACTGTGCTTACACGATGGCCACATCCAATTCTGTTGAATAGTAATTGACAGGCCTTAAAAGAGAGTTTCTGGTTGGTAGCTAATGAGTGTATTTCTCTTTAAAATGCATAACAGTTAACTGAAAAGGTCACCGTATGCTTGTTTTGTTCTAAAATGTAGTTCACTTAAGTCCATTTCACTCTGGAATTCAAACTGTAGATTATTTCCATTCTTCAGTAAAGTGTGCCCATATTCCTGGGAATTATACTAAGGGGTATTAAGAAAATATTTATAGCATCTATTCAGACCTTGTGGAGCCTGGATGGAACACCTGACATTTCATGATGTATTTATGGATGTGCTCTAAAGAAATAGCCCTGATCTGGTGGCAGATGTGTACAGGAGGCTAAAATGCACCTTATTTGAGATGGGGCTATATTCAACAGAAGGAGGCTGACAGGAAGACTGGATTTATATGTAATGGCAAACAGTTCTTATTGTGTGAATAATAGAAACAATCAGAGACCCTGCTGTGCATAACTTAGAAATTTTTTGTTGTTACTGCTACAAAAGATTGTCTGGCCCAGCTAGTCTGGAGCAA
The DNA here is from genome assembly GCA_034509955.1 of Urosaurus nigricauda. Lineage (NCBI taxonomy): Eukaryota > Metazoa > Chordata > Lepidosauria > Squamata > Phrynosomatidae > Urosaurus > Urosaurus nigricauda. The sequence continues at coordinate 39,334,999 of JAOEGL010000002.1, forward strand.
TTTAAAATAACATTCATCCTTGTCTTTCAGCAAACTCTCTGAAACCTTGAGATAGTCCAGCAACTAAGGAGATTATTGCATGACAAAAAATATGTCTTATCCCTGATGAGATACATTACAGTCACATTTTTTATTACAAGTGGGTTTTATCACTCTCAAAAATGCTGCCACTGCCATTGGATGACTGCAACCTGCATGCAGCCTGGCTGATTTTCAAACACAGGAAGCTCCTGTCTTTTCAAACTGGCAAGCTAAGTGTGCTGGAACCCGGGCTGCATGTGGGTTGCAGTCGCATGGAATCAGCTGTGGTGTTTCTGAGTGCGATAAAACCAGCTTGCAATCTGAAACATGATTGTATCCTGTTGGGGACACATTTTTTTGTAATGCGATAATCTCCTAACTTGCATTTAAAAGTAGCATCTTTGCTAACTGAACCCAAGAGCTGTAGAACGTACAGGTAAGGAGGTCTTTAATTTTAAGTTAAATTTAAATTTAAAATTAAATTAAATTAAATATTAAATTAAATTTTAATATAATTTTAAATCTTCAATTTAATTTAATTTAGTATTTATACTCCATCCTCTGTCTAAAGATCTCAGGGTGGCATACAATAAAACTAACCTGATTAATTTAAACAATATAAAATAAAATTATTTTTGAAGGCTTAAGACAATTAGGCTCCAAACAGCCATATTTTTACTTGGCACCAATTTGTCACCAATCAGGCCTCCAAGAAAACAATATTCCACAGCTAGGGTGCCACAGCAATGAAGGCCCTCTCTTGTGGCCTTCCACAGTATATTGCCCTGATTGATGGGGCAGAGTGGACCACACTGAGCAAATCACAATTTTTGGCTGATGAAGTATTACTGCTAGAAAAATACAGTAAAATAAACAGCTTCAATGACTTTGCAATGCTAAATCCTGTTCATCATGGTTAAATTAAGTATTTGGGACCTAAAACTGGGATTACTTCCCTTATTTTTCTTTCAGTTCCTTCGATTTTTCTTATACAGTGGGCCCTTGGTATCCACCAAGGTTTGGTTTCAAGACCTCTCATGGATAACAAAATCCGTAAAGTCCTGTAAAATACAATGACATAGTAAAATGGTATCCCTAACATAAAATGGCAAAATCAAGGTTTGTTATTTGGAATTTATATGTTTTTAAAATATTTTCAAGCCATGGATGCTTGAATCAGTGGATTATAAATCTGTAGATATGGAAGACCAACTGTAAAAATATTTTATGTTGCTGCTTCTTATTTCTCATAATGGATTTTAACTTGCAAAAAAAATTATTTGATCCTCTGTCACCATACTTGATCCAGAGAATTTAAGATTTTCTGGAAAAGTCAATTTTCCACTTGCATGCTCCAAAGATTTTGGCTAGTATTGTAACCACTGTCTGAAAAAAAGACTATTGGGTTTTGTTATGCGCCAATACTGTTCATTCCCAAATTAATTTCAGAAGAACATGATTCCTTCACTACTTGGAAGAAAATCCTATCCTATTTGGATGGACTTGTATTTCAAGTATTTTTTTGTTCTGAGATAGATAACATTTCATGCTGTTCCATTTTTGAACTTGATGCTCGGCAATAAATCAAATCCCTGTCAATGTCTAAGGCCAGTGAGATCTCAAGGTTCCTAGAAGTTGCCTTTGTTGGGTGAATGCCATAAGATAGATAAATGTTGTTCTTAGTTTTCTACGAATGAGGCTCTGGGAGATCCTTGAAGCAAAATTATTCCCCTAATAAGTCAATTAATTTAGAACATGAGACAACCCTTATACAGTGGCAGAGTTGGGCACGAGTAGACAAAGTATGGCTCTCTCAGTATTGTCAGATTGCTGCTTTCATCAGCTGTCATCAGCACAGCCAATGGTGAGGAATGCTGGGAACCACAGTCCAACAACATTTGAAGGGCCATACTTTCCATATCCTTGCCTTAGATAGAGGAGTGATTGTATACTGCTAGTAGAAAACTGTCCCATCAGCCCTGGCCAGCACAACCGATGGTGGGGCATACTAGAAGATAAAATCCAACAACATCTGGAGAAGTGGCTGATTCCTACCCTGATGCTGATTTAAGAAAAGGGAAAGAGTAACGCTATTATAAGGCAGAAAAAAGGAAACCAAGAGATTGTTGTTGTTGTTGTTGTTGTTGTTGTTGTTTTTATGAGGTGGGTGAGAAATTGAGTTTTCAAAATAATAATAATAATATAATCTACTCCACTCTTTTAAAAAAAAAAAAACACAAGCACATAACTCAACAGCCCTTAGTCTTACATCTGATTGGCTGATGAAATGGGCTAACACATATTTCCTGAGGTTCTAGAGCAAATGGCAGGTGGAGCCAAGTCTTTTCTACTGGTAGGGAGGGAGGCAGTGAATCCTGTTCAGCTATTAATTTTCTGACCAGGATGAAGGTGGCCACAATAGGCAGAAAGTTCAATGCAGGGTGAGCCTAGCACTATGACAAGAAGGGAAAGAGGAAGCAAATTAAGTAAAAGAGGGAAAGAGGAAACTGATTAAGTAAATAGATAAACCTTCTGGAGAGTCTTTGCAAGTTACAGCACCAAGTCAATTAAGCCACGCAAACTGTAGCATGCTATTGCATTAATAGCTGAGCCAGAGATTTGCACAACAGTTCTTTCCTCTGGCCTGGAGCTGAGCCCCCCAAAACTGGAGAATTTGCACCCTCATCTTCTGTCTAGAGATGACATGAAAACTGGAGACTGAGGGCCAGACTCTGAGATTGGACCACTCTATACATCTGGGAATTATTTTTCACTCTTTGCCTCTTGTACTCTACTGCTTGCAGCTCTCACCCTCCCTTCCCTCTTCCCTCACCTTTTGCTGCTACTCCTCTGATCTTTCTTCCCTTTCTCCCCATTTACTTCATCCTTATCTTGCACTTGCACCATGCTTCCTTTGCCCCCACTGGTGGAGATCATGTGCTCTTTTCGTCCTCCACATTGCTTGCTTCACTCTGCACCAATGAACATTTGCTCTCTAAAGAATAACCAGCTGCACAAAGTTCATAGGGCTGCTGTGTGGGATAATACCAGCTACAATGCATGCTACAAATTTGCAAACTGTCATCCTAAGCATAATTTCAATAATTAAATTGTTTGTATATCTGGGGAACATTTCCTTCCCTCCATTTCTCCACCTTATGAATAGACAAATGGAGGACCATTTTGCCAAATATTCTTAGGATGGGAAGCAAATACTTCAACTGTTTTTAAAAGAATCGTCTCAAAAAAATTCTCAGAAAATTATCTGATGAGAAAATTCAGCTCACTTAATAATAAATGAAAGGTAATAATAATAATAATAATAATAATTAATAATAATAATAATAAAATTTATTTCTATACCGCCCTTCCAGAGATCAGGGCGGTGTACAACATGTATAAACATTAAAACATCAAAGTACATATAAGTTAAAAACAGATCAAATACAATAAAAACATTAAAAACATTATCCCCCGTGCAAAATGCGATGGCAATACAGTAAGCGGGTTGTTGACAGGCAGATTACAAAGAAGGTCCATTCAAGGATATGCCTGCTTGAATAGGTAGGTCTTCAAGTCCTTCCTAAATTGGCTGAGGGTGGGGGACAAGCGGAGCTCAGTAGGCAGTGAGTTCCAGAGGCAAGGGGCAGAGATGGAAAACGCCCTCTTCGTTGTACTCACTAATCTAGCCTCCAGAACTCTCAATAAGCGCTGTCCAGTGGATCTAAGTGTGCGGGGCGGATTATATGGGGAGAGACGGTCCTTCAGATACCCTGGGCCCAAGCCATATAGGGCTTTATAGGTAATGACCAGCACTTTGTACTGAGCCCGGAAGCGAATCGGCAGCCAATGGAGATCTTTCAAGATTGGTGTTATATGGGAGGCCCTGGGAGCACCAGTGACCACCCGAGCTGCCATATTTTGTACCAGTTGCAACTTCCGAGTGTGATACAAAGGCTGCCCCATGTAGAGCGCGTTACAGCAATCCAACCAAGAGGTTACCAGAGCATGTACTACAGTTTCAAGGTCCCCCCGGTCCAGATAGGGACGCAGCTGGCGTATCAGCCGAAGCTGATAACAAGTGCTCCTGACCGTCGCATCCACCTGAGAAGTTAGGTGGAGCGACGAGTCAAGGAGCACCCCCAGACTGCGTACGGTGTCCTTGACGGGAAGCGTGACCCCGTCCAGGACAGGTGGAACCACCTCCATACCCGGACCTGGGGAACCTATCACGAGTACTTCCGTTTTCTCTGGATTCAGACTGAGTCTGTTTTCCCTCATCCAGTCCATTACCGATTCTAGACAGGCCACGAGAGGAGCGACACCATCCCTGGTCACTGCATCAGTCGGAGACATAGAGAAGACTATTTGGGTATCATCAGCGTACTGATAACCCTGCGCCCCATGCCTCCGGATGATCTCTCCCAGCGAGAGTTGTTTGTGTATGAAAACTGCATGTTCTTATCTTTGGACTTTATCACACAGGGAAAATCTGGGCTTTAAACAGTGATTATCCTTTGAAAATCATGCAACCATGATTAAGATTTTCATACACATCACAACTAAAGAACCATTCTCCCAGCAATAAACAACAAATCAGTCACAAGATGTCCCCAATTGCACAATTTTCATAGGATAATCACTTGTTAAAGCCCTGATTTCCCCATGTAATAAAGTCCTTGGTTAATTACAAATATTGCATTAGTGCTGCAAGTTTTGAACCAGTGTGATGCTGTGGTTTGAGTGTTAGTTGAGAACTCCTGGAAACCAGGATTGAAATGCCCACTAAACCAGGGAAAATCACCGGGTGATCTTGGACAAGTCTTAGTGGTAGGCAATGGCAGACCACACTGAATACCTGTAAATCTTGCTGAGACAACCCTGTGATAAGTTTGCCTTAGTGTTGCCATAAATTGGAAAAGACTTGAAGGCACATAACAACAAGACTGTGAGTTTTAATATTTTAATTCTTTATTGCTTTTGAAATTACTGAATGAAGCTGTATTGTTCACCGAACGAAGAATCTAATGGCTGAAAAAACAAAGGATTGGAAGGAATAACTTCCTTGGACCAATTTGCTCAATTGCAGAGCCGGTAGGTACACATCAGTTCAAACTGGCCTGATTTCTTTTGGCTTTCAGCCAAATCAGCTACACAGATTTAACATTATTTCCTTTGTGTGTGTGTGTGTGTGTGTGTGTGAATTAAAAAATTAATCTATAATTTTTATGTTAATCTTTGATTTAAAAGCTGGAGCATTCCAAGTATAAAATTTAAGCATTACTGGCACAAAGCATTTAGTGGGATGAGCCTGGACACACAAAGTTCTTATTACTGAGAGAGCATTTTAAAATGTAAATATAAACACGAAGTAGAGTCAATTAGGCAAAAGGGAATTTCTTCATCAGATGCTAAGCATCCCTAAAGGACTATTCCAAGAACTGCTTTTCCTTGGATTAAGTAAAGCTGAAACATTACTCTTTCTGTAACCTTATTTGACATAGTGTCAGTAAGATGACTCTAGGAAATGACATTAGAGTTATGCTCTAATGCTCCATTAACACATTTGTAGCAACACATATTCTAAAGGAAGCAGTCTCTACAATGTAGTCTAGTGTAGCAATCTTGCTACTGTGGTCTGCTGCCTAACAGTGTCGTCTGTGACTATGAGACTTTGGAAATAACAGAAGATATTTTCCTAATGCTCTCAGCATTTCCTGAGCAGTAGGCTCAGGTAAAAGCAAGCCATTGCAGCCTCCCTTAGCTTGGGTTGTTTTTCCTCATCAATAACCTTTATCTTATTGATCATACATACTTTGGTATTGCTTGGCCATGCATATCTCAGTTTTCATTTGTAAAATGCTGGAGGATATGGGGTCCTCTTTTCTGTTCTGCCACCTCTGGAAACATGGTCAAGAATGTGAGAGAGGGGAAAGAGGAAGATTTATCCTAAACTTAGGAGTTTATCACACGGAAGGAATTTCTCCCAATTTTGAATGGAGAGAATTCGAATTCATGTAAATTCACTAGTTTAGCAAATTTACACGAAATCTAATTGCCTTTGGAATGCGTTCAGAATGACCCCCCATTGCCCAAAATTGCATGAGATACTCTAATACGCAATTATGTAAAACCCATGATTGCATTCAGAATGACTTCCCTTTTGCCCAAAATTGCTTGAGATACACTCATACGCAATTACGTGAAACCCCATTATTGCATTCGAATTGCCATTGCATTATACCCCCAAATTTCATTGTATGATAAACTCCTTTGAAATTCTGCATCCAGTCTTATTGTCTTTCCACCATCAGGCAAACACATTTTCATCCAGTCAAAGTTCTGGCTTTTAAATTGTTTTGTGTGCTGAAGTAGGTTTTATCTATTGGGTGCCGTTTATTTCTTTTTGTGTGTGTTGGTTTAATTTATTTTCTATTATATTCCCGTGTGTGTGTATGTATGGGTGTTGTGTATAAAATATCTGAAGATAAATAGCCACTTCAATCACTATTTATAGCAACAGGGCAGTATATACATTCAGTCAATCAGTCAATCTAGTGACAATATCTACTGCTTTATTTGGTTATTTATTACAATTATTCAGAAATATGTTCTTGTTGTGTGCCTTCAAGTAGTTCCTGACATGCAAACCACTACACCATGCTGGCTCAATATAGAGATTACTTTTCATCAAAAATATTTGTTTATCCATTTATTTATTTATTTATTTATTTTTATGTCACCTTTTCCCCACCTTTCCCATAAAAGGTGATTTACAAGATAAACCAACAAGGGAGAGTGAATCCAGCATGAGATATAAGATGACCTTTTTATTTTTATTTAGAATATCTTCCTCAACTGAATATATATTGCCAGGGAAACCAGTGTGAGATTCAGTAACTCACATCTATGTGAGAATTTCAGTTGCCTCAGATTAATTTGCTGGGTTTTTGTTTTTTAAAAAAGGATGTTCTAGCACATAAAATAGAAAAAAATACTAACCCTTTACCTTTAAAAAAACTATCTCAGCTCCAATTTTCATGAGATCAAGGTCAGCAAGGTCACCAAGAACCAGCAAAAATGGCTCTCACTTTTAGATTTTTGTCTCAATGTTTTAAATACAGGCTTACAAGCAGCAGTTGAGACTTTCAGATTTGTAAGTTTATGTGATGTTTAAACATGAATACAATGCAGATTTTACATCATTTGTTTTAATGTTAGCCTGATAATGTATATTTTTAAAGAACTAGCATCCAGTTTTATTATATCCTGGTTTGAAGAAGAATTTATCAAATTAGTTAAAATAGCAGTTGGCATATGAAAGGGCATTTAGGTTGAGGTTTGTACTTCGTGGGTGGCAGGAGACATGGATATGCATGGTTACAACCATACATTTTGCAATGCATTATTTACTCACAGCAGCCCATCTATTATGTTCTATAGATATAACTCCTACACTTAAAGTTAATCTTTGTGCTATAATTCTAGAGTATTTCATTCAGGTCACAGTCTGGTTTTTCAATATAAATCTTTTGTGGATTAAATTGTTGGGCTGCACTCCACTACCATGCACATTTTGGCGTTACACAGTTCTATACAGTATTTTGTGGACATTCATTTAGATGTGTGTGTTGCTGTTGTTTTAAAAAGGCCCATAGTGTCAGGGCTAACCTTGCTGTGCATGACAAGCATGAAGAAAGAACTGCCTCCTAAACATACAGCAAGACTTTTGACATCTCTTCTACCACTTCTTTAAGTCAAGAAGACATGCAGAATGGCTTACAAATCATTCCTCCAACAGTCCCTGCCCTCAGGTTTATGATCTAATAATAGGATGCACAAAGAAAAGGGGATGGCCATGGTAGAACAGGATTTGGGATATACCCACACTGCAGAAATAAAGCAGTTTGACACCATTTTAACTATCTGGCTCCCTTGTTTGGAATCCTGGGATTTGTAGTTAGGTGAAGGACCAGAACTCTCTGACAGACCAAGCTGAATACGTCACCTAACTGCAGATTCCAGGATTCCACAGGATAGAGTCATGACAGTAAAAGTGCTGTCAAACTAATTTATTTCTGCAGTGTGACAATAGCTTAAGTCTAGCAGATACCTGCTGCTCTTCTTCCAAGGCCACAGCAATGGCAGTTGGGATGGAGGAAGGGCCTTTTCCCCAGCCTCTGGACCAAGCATGGTGGAGGTGTGCTGGGCTGTTTCTTTGATATTTTGAAATCTGACATCTGAGATCTGTTCCAGTAACAAATTTCATTGGAGGAAATTTATAATGAGACAGAGTTCAGACACTGAAGTATGGAATAATGAGATGGCTGAAAATAAGAAGTCAGGAGCCAGCAAAATCCCAGCCATTCCCATGAGAATCTTGTGGACCTTGCATGAGATCAGGGCCCCAGAAGTCTCCCAGGAGAAAAACTTTCACTGAAGTCTCTTGATGGCAGTGTCTTCATTGCCATCATAAAGCTTCATCCCAGATCAGCATCACCAGGCAAGAGAAGTATAGTGTCAGCGTGAAGGTTCGGTGCAACATGCTTCCCATCCATTAAGGCATCAGGTGCAAGTTTTCTTCCTTTCTCATACCCCCTCCAACCCTCTGGAGAACCTGAAAACCAGCTCTGGAAGGGTTGTCCTGTCCTTTCAGAGCCAGTTCTGTGGTGCACACTAGGAACTCCAGTGGGACTAAATTTGTGAATTCAAATGATAAGTCAATATTTGAATCTTTATTCACACAGTCATTTTTTGGTGAGGAAAATACTGAATTACCCAATTAAAAAAAAATAATCTCAATTCTGATTGGAACTACTAATGCTCAAATAACAAGATCCTGGAAAATTTCAGAAGGATTTTTCCATGTTGTACAGAAGAATTTTGCCAAATTTATCTGAAACTGGGGGACTGCTCTAGCTGATAAAATGGCAATAAAAGCTCAGTTGGTGAGGGGAGAAACTGCAAAAGATAATTTTGCAAGGATATTGAATCCTCTTATGTATCATAATCAAGGCCTACAATGATTTTTATTTTTTTATTTTATTTTTTTTTTTGAAAAAGGATTTTCTAAATAAATAGACAAGTATTTAGTACAAGAACTGTCATGAAGTAATTTATAGCAATAAGACAGTGCTTACGTAATTTATTCTTCATTATTGTTGTATGCCTTGAGGTCATTTCCAATGTATGCAGAACCTAAGGTTGAACCTGTCACAAGGTTTTCTGGGGCTACGAATGTGTCACTCTCCCAAGCTCACCCAGTAAGTTTCCATGGCTTAGTGAGGAAATGAACCCTGATCTCTAGAGTTGTAGCCCAATCCTCAAACCACTATGCCATGCTGACTTTACTTGTTGTTTCGTTTATTGTTATTTATTGTTACTTATTGTTTATTTCTGTTGCTTATTTATTGATTGTTCATTTGTTATTGTTGTTGTAAAATTAAAGTTAAAAGGATGGGAATTAAAAAGAAAAAAGAAAGGGGAAAAAAGAGGAACTGCAGTGTAGATGAAGATTGGCTGCCTCCTAGTTGTTTGTTTGTTTGTTTGTTTTTTGAAATCTGCTTTTTTGCTGGTAGAGTTCATCCACTGGAGATTGTCCATGCTGCCCACCTTATCCTATTGAAAGAGACTGCCCATGCTGTCCGACCTATCCTATTGGAAGAGACATACCTATACATCTACAGTTTTGCTTGTCTTCCCTGTGAATTTCTCTTTGGATTTTTTTTTTTTTTTTTAAGAAAGCACCATCACAGGGGTGCATAAGTCAGCAGCTGTCCCACAGGTCTAGATTGGCCCTTCCTATGATATCATATAAACATGAATGATGGTATCATGGCCCTTGTGAAAATAAGGATTTCCATCTTGGCATGAAAAACATGCTTCAGGTCAAAAGGCTATGACTGTCAGGATTGTGAGTCTTATAGAATGATCTCATACATACATTGTAAATACATATTAATAACCAGGCATGCTGCATTGCAATCATTTTGCAAGTGCAGGGTTTTATTCTTAGTTCCATGACCACTTACACAGTTGTGGCATTTTCTGTCATACTGGGTTTTGCAAGTCTGGAGTACTATTACACTTATTCAGGATGAATGTTTCAGTCTATGACTGGAGATTATTTTGCATGTTCAAGGAATAAACCCATAGATGAAATAATCAGTTGAAGGATAGGGAATTGGGTGCATATGCTAGGGACTGCAACTCTGGACTCTTTCATACAAGGCTAAATTGGAAGTATAATTTAAGGTCAATTCGAATGCAATCATGGGTTTTATGTTATTGCAAATTAACTCTTCACATGCAAATTCGGGCAAGAGGGAAGCCAATTCGAATGCAATCATGGGTTTTACCTTATTCCGAATTAAAGCTTCACATGCAAATTCGGGCAGGAGGGGGTTATTTTCGGGTAATGGGAAGTAATTCCGAACGGAGCAGGGGTTCATGTAAATTCGCTAAACAAGCGAATTTACATAAATCCGCATTGGCTCCATTCGGAGTTGGGAGAAATTCCTCCCCGTTTGAAAGAGTCCTCTGTCTCAATTCTGTCAGAGGACAGGTTGTTATCTGCCCAGTAGAGCTGGCCAGAAAATGGCATATTTTCTGAATACGAAAAATCATAGCATCATAGAATCATAGAGTTGGAAGAGACAACTAGGGCCATTCACTCCAACCTTCTGCCATGCAGGAATATAAATCAGACCACTCCAAACAGATGGCCATTCAGCCTCTGTTTAAGAACCTCCAAAGAAGGAGAGTTCTCCACACTCAGAGGCAAGGATATTTGACTGTTGAACAGCTCTTACCATCAAAATGTCCTTCCTAACATTTAGATGGAATCTTTTTTTCCTGTAGTTTAAATCCATTGCTCCTAGTCTCTGGAGTAGCAGAAAACAAGTTTGCTCCATCCTCCATATGACATCATTTCAGATATTTAATCATGATTATCATATTCTCTCTTAACCTTCTCTTCTCCAGGCTAAACATATGCACCTTCCTAAGTCTCTCCTCATAGTGCATGATATCCAGACTTTTTAACACTTTGATCATCCTCCTCTGGACATGTTCCATCTTGTCAATACCCTTCTTCAGTTGCCATGCTGACAACTGAACACAGCATTCCAAGTGAGGAACACTGAAAAGGATAGCCGAATAGAGTGTTACTGTAATTTCCCTCAGTTAAGATACTATACTTCTATTGAGGCAGCCTAGAATTGCATTGGCTTGGCTTTTTTAGCTAATGCATTACACTGTTGACTCATATTCAACATGTAGTCTACTAAGACTCCTAGATCCCTTTCACATGTATGGTTGCCAAGGCAAGTATTACTCATGCTGTATCTGTTCATTTTATTTCATGGCTGTTAGCCATCAACTGTGTGGTGGATTGTCTGGGTCCCAGGACAGGAGGGAAAAGGCAAGGCCATTTCAAGGGACACTGAAAAGTGTGTGAGAAAGAAAGAGAGGAAAGAGAGTGAGGTAAAGAATTATATCTTTCCTTCTTCATGCACTGAAGCAGTGACAGGACATATCCTCAATTATTTTTTTTAAAAGGAAACTTCTCTAGGCAAAGGCAAGCCTTAGTGGGAGGTCAGAAAAAGAGCATTCAGACCCTGGGAGCCGAGATTATGACAGCACCTTTTTTCTCAGATCCCCTGGAAGTTACAGATTCAGAAATGCAAGAGTGGGCACCCAGATAGAAGCTCCAAAAATGGAGCAATAGACTCAGAGAGTTTAGAATTTCTGAGGAAGGTACAGACTTTGATTATGAGATTCACAAAAGAGAAGGAAACTTGGAATGGCAATTTTCAGAGGCACAAAAGAACAATTGTCTTATTCCTACTTAAATGGGGTGCAGGAGATAAAGCTTTAGGTGGAGTTAAAGAACTTTTTAGAAAGAGCATCCAAAATCTGAGGACTCTTCATAACCACTCAAAAAGTGATACAGTGTTACATTTATTATATTACAGACTGGAGGAAGATTGGGCAATAAACAATTTTAAAAGATCCCACACTAATGCATAAACACAGTTGACACACCCCATTTCACTGTTTTGGAGGAACATTTTCAAGTGTATTTTTTCCTTGTCTGCTAGGGTTTTTTCCCCCAATACCGGCTGACTTTTCCAGCAAAAATGGAGCCTTGTTTGAGCCAAGGTTCCTGTGAGAGACACACAAAATGGTGGTGGAATAGTACTTTCTGGCAAGATTATATTTCACTAAAGAACAACAATGCTGGGTTGCTAATCATATCTCCAGCTTGCTGCTCTGAGACTTTCAATGTGTTGAGTTTCATGGGATCTCTATGCTTTTTAAAATTGATTTTACTGTTTGGAATGCAAAATTAAGGGGTCCCCCTCATCCAGGAATTATGCATGACATCGGTTTTGGAGAGAGTGAAATATCAGATTCCAGAAAGCTGAGCCAGAAAATTCTTACTGTTCAATCCAATCCAGATATTAACCCAAACAACTGGGTTTTAAAATGAAATAAAATTTATCATTTACACCTTGCTCCTTGAGTGTGTTCGCCCCCCCCCCCCCCCGGTGAAGAGTCATTCCTGTTGTTATCCACCCCAGAAAACAAAATGAAAGAGACAATTTTAAAATGTGCATTTTGGCTAATCTGTTTCTGGACTCATTTTGCACTTAGTGCCTTTCTTTCAGCATCAATCCAGCTATGTCTTGGGCCGAGTCCTGATTTCATTCTCCTCAGCACTTAGAAGTGAAAAAGAACATTGTGTTCCTGTAAAGGGCCCAATGAACATACTTCATGGCTGTGCCAAGTTTGCAGCTGACCAGTTGGCCTGCATTCTGACAGGATACATTTTCAAAGTTGTCTTCTTTACAAATAAGCTGACAATGCTACAAGATTCTATGATTTCTTTAAGATAAGGAGAATCAGATTTGATTCCTTGTGAAGGCAGGAATGAAAGCTAGACCCTATGAACTGGACAGACATTTAATATTAGCTTTATTGCTGTAGCTACCTGTGTGAAATTATCTGTTGAGAGGCTTCCTCAGGAGGTGAATGAACCTTATGCCATATGACGCAAGTCTCTGGCAGCTCAGGTTGGGAGAAATAGATTTGATTTATATGCACTGAACTTACTGTCACATGGTCCAAAGCTATTTATAAAAAATATAGTCAAACACAAGGCCTTCTCAACTAACTGAGCCAAATTTGTTAAAGTCCTGTGCTGGCCAAATGGCTGTAATAAAGTTGTTGTTGTTGTTGTTGTTGTTAAAGTCCAATTTCTCTGATTTACCTAAGTGGCCAAGTGGCCAAGTTCGCATCCAGAATTTTTTAAAATTTAACAAACTTCTGACAGCAAAGTAGGTATGACACTGGAAACATACACATGAAGACTGTTTCACAATGAGTTTTTTTTTAAAAGTTATTTTATTCGTGGAGGCCTGCAAATGGAGTACATAAGCAGCTGGTTAATTGAAATTAAATGGTCCTAAGAATGCAGCCAAAATGTTTCATGCAAGGTGAATAGATATTCCTATAACTGGCATGTCACATCTGGGTGTGACAATTTTTTGAACATGAGCTGGGTCCATGATTTTTGTAAGTATTCCAGAAAAGAGAGACATATCTGTGCATTAATCATGGCTCAATTTTGCAGTTGTGTTTTGCTGGAAAAGGCACTTATACAGTATCAAGTTCCTCTGCATAACACTTCAACCAATACATAAGCAGCTAGCCATAATTTCATGCTGTAATATGGGATAAGTTAATAAATGATTCAGCTGCCAATGTGAAAGAGTGAAGCTTCCAAGCAGTATTCATGTAAATACTCATATACATTTAAATAAGACTCAGATGTGTCCTCTTTCCCAAACCAGTAATACTGGAAAGACTCAAAACAACGTATACCGTATATACTTGACTATAAGTCAACCTCATGTATAAGTCGAGGGCAAGTTTTGGGGCCAAAATTATGGATTTTGCTATGACCCGTGGATAAGTCGAGGGTAAAATTTAGGAGTATATAGGAAAGTATCTAAAGGATGAAGCAAAGCAAAACTATGTCAAATAACTTCCAAAAGTCCATCAGACATAACTTTGTCCTTATTTTTAGGACTGGATGGATGAGAGAGTAAAGGGGGTCAGTGCTTCCAGGAGATTATATTCTTGCTTTTCACCAAGGGATGGTTCCTTCTTTTAAATAAGAGTTAAGATACGGTACTCACATTGACCTATGGATAAGTTGACTCAGGTTTTTTTGAGTCAATTTTTTTGACCTAAATTTCTAGACTTATACATGAGTATATGCAGTATGTATAGGGAGAGCAGTCATTTTTTTATTTTTATTTTTTGGCAATGTATTTCCAAATATGTTTTCCACAGAATGGGTTATCCAGGGCAGAGTTGAACCCTTGGTCTTATGTTAGGCCCAAAGCCAATATTCAGTAGTGAAATAGATTATAATAGGGTTCTGGAATCAATTTGGACATATGCTTAATTCAAAAAAAAAAAAAAAATCCCTTCAGACCTATTTGGATCAAATTGTGTGGGATCAGCCTGGTTCATATTTGGAGTGGAGTGGCTCAGTCTAAAGAGTTGGAGAAGAGCCAGACAGTGTGTTTCCAACTTCACAATATACATGAAAATACTATGGTAGGGTGATGGGAAAATGTAACTGCACTTTTCATGGTGATAGCTCTCACTGATAATCTAGCTAAAGAATTATACCAATACTTTCCAATCATAGCGCTGAGTTGGGGTGGTGAGATGGGTGAGATCACCAAACTTAACAGACTCATTTCTTTACTACAGCTTTGTGCTCTTATTCCCAATTTAGCTGCTAAAAGATCTCTGCCTCTCTGCAAGACCATTCAGTGTCCACCATCCTGCTCGCCAGTATAGTGTTTTGATACCACCTTTTCTTCCATGGCTTCATCCTCTGGAATTCTAGGATTTGTAATTTGATGAGGTATGCAGAAATCTCTAGTACACATTGAACTATACATTATAGCTCTCTAGCAGAGAAGTTTAAGTCACAGGATTCCATGGAACAGAGACATGACAGTCAAAGTTGTAATAAAGTACTATAATTGTATTGTGTCAAAGTTGTATTAAAGTGCTATAAAGCATGGATACAGCCTGAATGTTGTGAAGCTTCTTTTAAAAAAAAGTTGGGGTAGTTTAATTCCATTTTGACATTGAGTGTTTGTGTCATTTCACTATAATGTACTTTATCTTATAAGTCACCTTCAGTCATAATTTGGGCAGACAGGTAGGTATAAGTACAGTTAACAGCAGGGACAATTGCACCTGCCCAGTATGGTGGACCATCAGAGAGGCAATTTAGAACATCTTTCTGGCACAAAACAATGCTCAGGTTCTAAATTGGTCACAACTCACCACAGTTGGTCTTTGGTCCATCTGGACAAGAATAGTTATAAAAGGATTAATGACTGGGTTCCAAACTTGCCTGGTTTTCCTGGTTCTTGTGCGTATTTGTGTACTGCTCATTTCTAACTCTCTGGCTCAACTTTGTACTGCTGATTCCTGACTTCTGACTCACTTCTACCAAAGACTTAGCCTTGACACTGGTTTTGCAGATACAGGAAGATATTTCTATAGGTCATATCTGAGGAACTCCTCTTATGTGACTCACCTCCTTTCCAAGATTTCTATATTGGCTGCGTGCCTGAAGACTCGGCTGCTTGTAACCCAGAGAGCAGGGTAAGCCCTTCTCTACGGCATGTGACTCCAATGGCAAATTGCAGAATCTGCTGTCCACAGCTTTCTCTGGAGGACTGAGATGAAAGAGGACATGATAGTTCAACCCAAGTGTCAGTCATTGTCTTCTGCTGATCAATTACAGCCCTCTAGGTGCTCTATGGTTTGAGCATTGGACTACAACTTTAAAGACCAGGGTTCAAATTCCTGCTCAGCCATGGAAACCCACTAGGCAAATCACACAAACCTGGTCATAGAAATACACATGGCCTTAGGATTGCCATAAGATGGAAACAAAGGCACACAGCAACAACTACAACAATAATATAGGATTCAAAAATAACCAAAAATCAACAAACAAGTGTCGTCACTCACTGGTTAGGTCTTGTATGGGATACTACGAATGAATGCCAGGTGCTGTAGGAAGGAATGGGCAAAACCACTTCTTGCCCAAGAAAGCCCTATGAAATTCATTGCGTTGCCATAAGTCAACAAGCAACTTGAAGGCACATACACACACACATAAAATAGATATTTCACACATGAAATCTGCACTCTGTATGCAGAAGTGTAGTTCTTGGGTGGGGGGGGGGGTTTGAGATCATTGTCCATTCCAAATAAGAATTCTGCCCCTCCCCATTTTTCTTTCAGTCCCCAACTTTCTAGCATTGAAGTAACATAAAATTTTAGTGGAGCATTTAGAAATACAATTTAGGCATCCAAAGAAAAAGGGCAGACAAATTGACTAATGGATTGCAAATACAGCATATATAAACTTTTAGCTGTGACCATTTGTAATGAAAATTTGGTGACTGACAGAAAATTTCATTGGGGCAGAACTCCCGTCCCTGCTTTCTGATAGTTTTCACCCCTGTTTTCTGATAGCTATATCTCTGTGTGCAAAGGAAGAAAGGTTCCTAACATATATGTCCTTTTCTTTATAAAATTAGACAGAAATATTGAGCGAAGGGAGTAAAAACTGAAAATGACATGAGCAAGCCTTCAGACAGCAAGCATATACTCAATGGAAGAACTGGTGTGGTCTCTGTGTAAGCAGAAAAAAATTCATTCTGTGCCACTCCAAACTGCATGCCTAACTGTGAGCCTAGAAAGTAGAAACAGTAATAAAACAAAGTTTAAAAATTTCTTTGAAGCATATGTTTCATAGGGTCCTTAACCATTGGTCAGTTATTGGAAGGTTGTGCTTTGACAGAGAGTCACTTACAAAAGCTGAGATTTAAAAAGATGTGTCGAGGTCAGTAATGCCAATCTACTTTCAAAGCCCTCGTCCTTCAAAAGGAAGATTCAAAGATCTGTCAGCAAGGCTCCTCATATAATTTTCACAACACAGAAATACTAATGAGAAGTATATAAGAAGAGAAAAATTATAAGAGGAGCCTTGTTTATACAACTCCAATTTCCTTGATGGTATCTGGGGGGAGGGGGGTGTCATTCAGATATCTATCTATCTATCTATCTATCTGGTTATCTGCAGACTCTTAACTATGGCCATGTCTGCACTGGCCACGATACTTTGGGCAAGTCTGGCATCTCATGGGCTTGCAGCTTTCCCATTCTGCCCCCATTATCTTTACCTCTGTTCTGCACTACTCTGGCTGTCTACATGGGCATCCCACAGGGCTGTCCGGTGTGACTGCCATGCATCATTTGGTTCTGAGGTCAGAACAAGGCATTAAATGATGGTCACATGGTTGGGCATCTTATTCTGACCTCAGAACAAGCAGCCCACAGTGGTGGTGGATGTGCTACATGGCTCAGTGGGACTCCTATGCCGACACCCACCACAGCACAAAAAGAGAGGATTCCAGACTTTCCTGGAAGATCTGAAACAAGTATGTTTTTAAAATTCATTTTAACCCTGTTAATCACCAGTTCTGGTGGGACATGATGGACATCATCAAGAGTGCCCACACGAGAACCAGGGTCTGGGCTGTGCATCACTTGAACAGGACAATGCCAAAATGGGGCAGGGGGTGGACAGGTCTTTTGGCCTGGGCAGACAAGGCCTTTATTATTCTGGTGCAGGATTTGTTATTCACACCACAGGATATGATAAACTTCTCTTAGGGACAGATGGATTAATATCTTTCTGGTCTGTGTCAATTTTGCATGTGTTCATTCCATCTGAAGTCTGTTCAGTTCTATTTCTGTGTTAGTGGATGAAAAACAATCTGCATTAAAAATGTACATGAGAAAATTCAAACACACAACTTAGTCTGTTTTCTTACAAAAGTAGGCCTTCATATCATATATTTTATCAAAATGTATACTGGGGTAGGGGAAATGTAGTTCACAGGCTACATGACTGTATTTGAGTCTCCACCCAAAACAGTTGCTGAATCAAAACAATTGAGATGCCCTGAAATGACTCAGATTTCAGTGGAAGGATTGCTATTGGCCATTTTGCTGCCTTGGGGGTTCTACTCACATTTATTTACATCCAGAGAAGACTTTTCCGAAATTGTTTTGGATACACATGGTGGGTGAGTGCGGTTCTCCAGGGTCCTGTGGTGGACAACCCACCTCTGGCAGTTGTCCATCTCAATGTACAGATTTTTTTTTGAACACCTTCTTGTCTAATAAATATAATTTTAATTTATAGTCAGTCCTCTGTATCCACAGATTCCTTATCCAGGGATTCAACCATCCACAGTTTGAAAATATTTTAAAAATATATATATATTCCAAAAAGCCTTGATTTTGCCACTTTATATTTTACTAGGCCACTGTATTTAATGGGACTTGAGCATCCACAGATTTTGTTATCTACAGGGAATCCTGGAACCAAATCCCAGCAGATACCAAGGGCCCACTGTATTTCTTTCCTCATTTTTTATGCAACAAGAGACAAAATTTGGAGAAGCATTATTTTCTGATTCATTTGTTAATTCAGAAGGTGGGAATCAAGTCAGTTTGCAACAGGATTCTCAGAGACTGAATTCCTAAAAGATCTCTATAGGCTTTAGGGATGTAAATCCTTGACTATTTCATCCTTGTCTGTGAAGGTGAATAACTGCAGAAGGCTTCTCCCATTAACAAGAGAAAACAAATATTCCTCTGCACTATTCTCCTCATAATGAATGTCCCGAAGTTTTGTAGAATTATTATTCTGTGGGATTTGTTGTGGCTCTCTGACAGAGAAGGCTAAAGATATCCCAAAACTATAAATCCCAGAATTCTATAGCATTGAGCCCTGACAGTTAATGTAGTGTCAAACTGCATTAATTTGGCAGTGTGTCATCAGCCTAAGTTACCCTTAGGAGCTAAATCATTTAGCCCAGTGAGCTGGAATCTCTAAGGAGGGAATTGTGCAAGTTCATCTTTGGTTTAGAAAGAGAGGGAAAAGGAAAGTAATGGAGCTGTTGGCCCCCATCAGTTAGTAATTTGTCCCCTCTGACTTTAAATTAGGTAATTGAACTTCAGTTTATGAGTGCATGGCACGATGGAAGGACCAATTCTTTGTAGTAGCATTCCATGCTATCTTTGTATTTTATTTCAAGGTTTTAAAATTTACCAACCACTACTTACTGGGCTCTTTATACATTGGACTTTACATAACAAGGTTCTTGGAGAAAATAGCATTTTGATTTCTAAACTTTGGAAGTAACAGACTTTGGAGATCATCACATTCATCTTTTAAACTGTAATTCCCCTAAGGATAACAATGGCTTGGACTATCCTCACTTTAGTGTTTAGAGTTATATCTTTCCTCTTTATGATCTTTTCCAGTTCTTTCATAGTACCCTTCTTACCATTTGTCTACCTACAAGATTTTTAGGAGCATCAGTAGGAGGGTGGTGACAGAGGGCTGGAGAAACACAAATTTTCAGTGTTGGGTTGCAGAAGCATGTCTGTAATAAACAATTTCACATGTGCATTTCTTCAGTTCTCAATAAAAAGTCTGCTAAAACGTATTCAAGCTATTCTTTGATTTGTTTTTGCAGGGTAGGCACCTATCCCTATTCTTTCCATGTTATTTCTTACCTGTGGTATAAAGTTTCTGTTAAAGAAGTAATGCCCAGGAACACATCTATTTCATTATTAATAGATAATTAATAATTTCATAATTAATAGATTGTAAGCCTGACGGTAGGGAAATATCTAATTAACAAATTGTAAGCCGCTCTGATAGCCTTGGCTGAAGAGCAGGGTATAAATAAAACATCATTATTACTATCATCATCATCATCATCATCATTGGCACACCTATATTCAAAAGTGCCCAGGTTTATCTGCTCCCAAAGTTCTGTAAAGGAACAGGTTATTTTCAGGAAGTTTTTGCAACTTAAAAGTCTATGGTTGTTGTTGTTGTTTACTTCACCATTATATTTTACATATCCCATGCCTCCATGAATGGTGAGAAATCCCAGAGACAATATATCAGAGGCAGTGATGATTTGTAGAGCTGACTCAAGATATTTTGTTCCAGAAGGCAATGGTATCTCCCACCTTAACCATCCAAGGTACCAAAGTTGACCCAAACCTTGGAAGTAACTATTAAAATGTATTTTATACCTTTCCCCAGTAATGAAGGTATATAACAATAAATTACAATTTCAACTTAATAAGGAATAATGTCACTGCTTTCACGGTGCAACTGTAATTTAGAATTGTTTTTATTATTATAAGTGTGGCCTCACTGGTGTAGAGGAGGATGGTTCAAATGTGATTCATGATGCTGCTTTGTCCTCTATTGTCAGTTGTGAGGCAACAACAAGGTTGATGGGAGGAAAGTATGCTATGTACCACAGACCAATAGTTCATTGCAGTCTATTTTCTTTCAAAAGTAACTATTAATAATCAGTTACTTTTGAAAAACAGGATGATAAATCATTGCTCTTACAATGTGTAGTTACTATGGTAAATAACTAACTTTGGGGGACTTGAAATTGTAACAATAACTTATTACTTTTTAAAAAGTAAATTTCCAAGTTCTGTAATGACCAGTGACAGCAGAATCTTACTTTCACAGTAGGGTTCCCAGATCTCACAAGTTTTCTATAAGTCTCAGGACCTGAATTCTCTTCTCCAGTTTTCAGGGGAAGGAGAAAGAATCTCATTGCCATGAAAAGTGTCTATATTTTCTTAATTTGTTAGACTTGATTTTTTATATTTGAATGGTGTACTCTGTGTAAATGCAGCTAACAATGACATAACCAGGGTCTGTCCCTGTGATATCAGGACATAGCTCTCAGTTTTGGCCCTTAAATCTTAACCTGAAATCATCCTGTCCTGGCAAGACTTTTCCACAGTAACCATGAGACAGCATCCTCTAGCACACCTGAAAGCAGCAGCGTAAGAAGTGCAAGTTATACTACACAACAGCCCCAACTCTGTTCTCCAACACTCCTCTGGTGGCATCCATTTCAGAAACGACCATCTGAGACAGCCTCGTCTTGTTTGAAGCAAAGGGGCATCAATGCTTGCAAAGTGATTAGTTGAGAGTAGGTAGCATAGATAATGCCTATCCTTTGTTTTCAACTTTCTGTATCTTTCTTGCCTGCAAAGATGTCACTTATACCTTCTCACAATGTTAGTCTCTTTGGCCCCTTTTTCTAGAAGGACATCTATGAAGCTCCAGCCTCGAGAATGGATGTTAACTTATACACACAAACATATGAACCAGCTTTTAGGGGCTGTTCCAACGAAGTTTGGGTCAACTTCTTTTCCCTGCCTCCTTTCCTATCCTAAAAGGGATTTCCCAAGACAATAAATGTAGGTTTTCTTTTTTTTTTTTTCCCCTGAGTCATTTGTCCTGTTTCTACTACTAACTCATGTTGCACTAGTTCTGCTGCTTTCTGCTTGATATACAAGCATGCCACCCAACAGTATGGGAAGCCTTCATTCAACAAAACTGGAGGTTTGGTAAAACAGATTTTATATGCGTGCGTGTGTGTGTGTGTGTGTGTGTGTGTGTGTGTAAAAGAGGATCAAGAGCGAGCAGGACCTGAGATGGAATTTACTGTTCCAGGAAACTCCTAAGGCTCACCTTGACCTCCCAAAATACAAAACAGAAGCAAAACCAAACCAGAAACAATATGCTTCCAGTAATGAGATGAGAAAGGGAGAGCTGGTAGAGATTATCAGCCCATGTGTGTATACAGGCTTCTTAATTAGCTCTGCAGCCTATATTTTCTCAGATATCATGTCATTATCATCATCACCATCATCTTTTACTTTCCACATATACTCATGTATAAGTAAAAAAATATATACTACAAAATTGACCCCCAAAAACTGGATCAACTTATACATGAGTCAATACAGTAATAATACAGCAAGGAGAGCAATAGTTCACTCTCCAAGCCTCTTCCCAGCCTTGCTGCTAACAGAGGGGGATTACATGCCTTTACGTTTTACTCTTGACTTATCCATGGGTCATATAAAAAAAATCCAGAATTTTGGCTCCAAAACCTACCCTCGACTTATACACGAGGTAGATCTGTACACAAGTATATATGGTACATTCTGTCTTTCTCCCAAGTGACTTATGGTAACTAACAGTAAATTTAAAACAGTACAATTTAAATACAGTGTCTAATCTAAAAGTCTGAAAATGAAGATTAACCCTAGTTCAGATGTCTGAGAACAAAAATTTCTTGTCTTTACTGTGCCAACAGCTTTTTTTTTTTCCTGGAGGAAGAGATTACTGGACATCTACTGTGTTTTGCAATATTAGGGTTTATTTACAGATACACAGCTGAACGTGGGTGGAAAGCACTCCCAGATGCTTCCAGCTTTCAGAAATTTTTCTCTCTCATTAAAATTGCTGCTTCTTTCATTCCTTGACACACAGAGAGAACTTATCCATTTCTCCCAACTGAAGGAGAAAGGGAGCACTTTTGTGAAATTGGTTCCCACTTTATAGAGGTGTCTTCTACTTCTTGGACATTCTGGCCCCTTTACCTGTGGATGTGTGGGGGGCATTTAAAGATGTGGCTGATGCACTTGATTGCTAAAAATTAATAATGTTAAGAAATCATTCTAGCCTCTTTAACCTTTTCCTTAACAGACGCCATTGCTTCAGAACAATCAAATACATATAGAAAGACCAATTTAAAAAGAGTGTAATGGCACCTTAAAGTCAAAATTTTATTTGGCATATCGTTAATATGGACTGCCTCTGGGGGTGATAGACTCTCCTTCTTTGGAGGTCATTAATTAGATATTGGATGGGTATCTTTCAGGAGTGCTTTAGGTGTGTATTCCTACATGGCAGGGAGTTGCATTAGAGGGCCCATGTCATCCCTTCTAACTTTATGGAATTATCATAGAATCATAGAGTTGAAAGAGACCCCAAGTGCCATCCAGTCCAACCCCCTGCCATGCAGAAACACCAATCAAAGCACCTCCAACAGATAGCCATCCAGCCTCTGTTTAAAAACTTCCAAAGAAGGAGACTCCACCACTCTCCAAGGGAGTGTGTTCTGCTGTTGAACAGCTTTGACCATCATACCTCCTGAGATTTAGGTGGAATCTCTTTTCCTGTAGTTTGAATTCATTGCTTTTTATCCTAGGCCCGGTACAGACCACCACTTTGAGGAGGCCTGGGGCCAAAATTAGGGCTCGGGAGTGTGGAATGTATGTACACTCTGCGCTCTCCTGACACCATTTTGGGCACGTGCATGTTCAGATGGGGGGGATATGCTGATGCACCATGGTGCACCTTGTGCACCATGTCCAAACAGCTCAGCACACAAGAGATGTCACTAAGGGCGCCTTGGCAGCGGCATGGAAAAGAGCTGCGTTTCGCAGCTCCTTTTTGGAGTGGATTTTTGCCATGCCCATGCGGTTGCTGTGGCAAGGATCTGGGGCAGAAAGGGGAGGCGTCTTGCTGCCCTTTCCTGCCTGTCTGTACAGGGCCCTGTTCTCTGGATCTGTAGAAAGCAAGCCTCTTCCTTCTTCAATATGACATCCCTTAAAGTGGTTAAGCATGACTATCATACCTCCTCTTCACCTTCATTTCATCAGGCCAATCATTCCCTGCTCCCTTTCGCCATTTGGTCACTCTCCTCTGGAGATGTTCCAGCTTCATTCTCACCATAATCATGTTATTTAAAGAAAATGGAAACAGTTGCCATTATTGCTCATCTTGTCAATAGCATGACTGGGACTGTTTCTGCCATCACACTTTGTTCCACACTCCACCTTAACTCTGCCTCCCTGCCCTATGTCCTATCCAGCATGCCTTTCTGGTTTGTAATTGTTATTTTTATTTTTAAGGCATTTCTGCAGTTCTGCTAATGCAATTTGCTTAAAAGAAAATAAAAGAAATGAGGCAGGGGGAGAACAGCCTGCTTGGGAACAGCGAGGCAGAGGGGGGCAGGGGGAAAGGAGGCGATGGTAACATCTTGTGACTGCCAGTATCTGAACTGCTGCAACAGTTATGTTTAACACCTGAGAACTAATGAGACTGCAGCACTATTTGGAGCTTATTGAAGGGTTTCCCCATCAATCAAAAGGGACAATGTAATAATGCATGATAGCAAAGCAGCAACAAGATGGAGATGATGTTGTGCAATAAAGTGTTACCAAAAGTACTATGCTCTAATTTTAACAGTGGTTTAAAGCCTCGCGTGATAATCTCCTATGATTCTATGATTCCAGTACAGTAAAACTTGTTATTCTTTCAGCAGTGGCTAAGCTCTTGTTCTTGTTCTTGCTGATTAGAGATTCTCTCACATGTCCACATACTGTATTGTTTGTGGCTGTGGGGTCTCCTCAGCAGATCTTAGTATTCTTGCTGAAGTATCCAACTCCCTGTTTAAGGCTGTTTACTATAATGTTCCAAGCTAACTTATGGATCATCCTAGCAGCCTTGATAAAGCCACCTGACTGATCTGAAATGTCGATACAATTGGCCCTCCTTATCCACAGATTTTTTATCCACAGATTTGAGCATACATGGCTTGAAAATATTCCCAAAAATTATAAATTCCAAATAGCAAATCTTGATTTTCCATTTTATATATGGAACACCATTTTGTTGTGCCATTATATTTAATGGGGCTTGAGCATCCACTGATTTTGTTATCCACAGAGGGTTCTGGAACCTAACCCCAGTGGATAACAAGGACCCACTGGTATGTATAAAAGAATAAAGCCAGTCCTCCACATCCATGGACTCTTTATCCATGGATTTAACCATCCACAGCTTGAAACTATTCTAAAAAGATATAAATCCCTGAAAGGAAAACCTTTATTTTGCTATTATATATAAGTGACACCATTTCACTTTGCCATTGTTTAAAATGGGATTTGAGCTTCCACTGATTTTGGCATCTAAGGGGGACCCTGGAACCAAACCCCAGTGGATATCAAGGGCCTCTGAAGTGGCATTTCCCTCCTCAGTTTTGTTTTGATGGTTTGTTTTAATCTTGGGAGAACCTTTCACAATACTTATTATTACTTGGACACATCAGAATGTCTGTGTCCTTCTGAGATAAAATATACATACACAGCCAAGATGTGCTCATAAAAGATTAACATTCTGTTCCTTGTCAATAACAACAAATTAGTCATTCCCTCTCATATTCTAGCAGTTTGGAATCAGAAAAGCATAAATTATTAAGTGTTCTCATACTCCATCATATGACCAAACATTTTAGATAATTGCTAAAATTGGGAGCACTACACATGCTCAAGTAACTTTTAGTACTTCCATGCCAAAATAAGTTTCAATAATCAAAAATAGGAATGCTTCTTATGAAGGGGAAAAAAATAATTGCAATCTGTGTTATATTTCTTGCTCATGACCAATTGGTGCAATTTTTTGTTGTTTAATTTAGTTTTTTTTTTAAATTTCAAGGTAAAAATAATTAGAAATGAAACAAATTAAAACAACACTGAACAGAGGAGCAGGCAAAATTACTGTTCAGACCTTGCCTTAAAGGATTTTCCTTCCAAAGGTTGCCTCATCTAAAACCACCACCCTTCGAGTTTCCTCATTTGTTGCTGCTTTCTAGTTTTATGTCTTTCTTCACTTGAGGAATGACCAATGGGGCTAAAAAAATCCCTGTGTGGGTTTAAAATAGCAAATCTCTATGTTTGTGACCCCTCAAGACACCTTTGACTGTGACTTTGGGCAATACTGACCAGTTGCCTTTTAGCTCTGGTGACATGATGAGAGATGCACTTTTGGATTTGCTTTTGTGAAACCATTCCATGAGCAGAAGTGCTGGTTTTGACTGAGATTGGAGACTCAGCGAAGGAAGTGATAGGTATATAATGGCTATCATGGCTCCAGTCTATAGAATCCTGGGATTTCTAATTTCATGCAGTACTCATAATTCTTTGCCAGAAAGCTCTAGTGCTGTAGTACATGAGAGGACACTGCACCGTTTCAAATCAAGGATTCTGGAAGATGCAGTCATGGCAGTCAAAGTATACAAAGTATACAGTATCAAAATACTGTACTGTAATTTTATAGTGCTGACACACCCTAAGTAGTGTGTGCCTTGACTGGTTTGGCCTCTGATTTGGAAAGGGACAGAGAGTTTGGTTGGCAATGGAATGCTGAGATCATTTTTATCTTTTTGTCCCAATAGTTGGGGACCTTTCAAGGGTACAATTTATTAAAATAAACCTTTAGTGATTTAAGCAAAGCATATAGATGTATAAAAGGGACAAGGATGGGAAAAGTGAAGATTTCCTAACTGTATATGATATCACCAGGATGATAAGATTAATCTCATTAATTAATGGCTCTTCTCAAAGAATATGAAGCAAGGTGAACAGAAAGTGTTAATACTGAAACCAGTGGACCATATCTATCTGCTTGTGTGCAAAGGTAACCTAGTCATGTCTGAGTTTGACTGGTATCAGTTAAAATCTGCTTTAACCTAAGTTTATTGACCTCGGTGTCTTTCAATGAGCAATCAGTAACTGCTATAATGCAGGATTTTTCTGTCTGGACAGGTGATAGCTTGAAAGAAAATGTAAGAATAATATATTTATCATATGAGGAATTAGTGTACGTAAAGGGAGTGTCAGGCCAGTGACTAGTAATATTTCATCACATGAGGCAAGTCATACTGAGCAAATATATATACACAGTAAACATGCATACACAATACACTTAGGGATAGGAATATGTATTAGTTTAGCTTTATTTTGCAATATTTTTAAAGCCTTCAGTTCTTTCTTTCTCAAAAATAAAAAAAAATAGTTCAATATAAATATTAGTAAATTCTTCAAGAACAAGGTGAAATAAAATTCGCCCAAATTGACATCATCCCACCTGGACTCTTGGCCATTTCTAAGTTAAAGTCTTTTTGAGAAAATGGGAAAGGATGGGGAACGGACTTAGGTTAGACCTGGGAAGATTGGGAATGGGTATGTGTTAATATATTTCCCAGGTTAATTTCAACTGCTATTCAATATCTCTATTAATGACGTGGATGACAGTATTGAGAGCCTAGTTATCAAATTTGCAGATGACACCAAATCTGGAGGAGTAGCTAATACCCCAGAGGACAGGATCAAAATTCAAAATGATCTGAATAGACTAGAAAGCTGGGCCAAAACTAACAAAATGAAATTCAACGCAGAGAAATGTAAGGTCCTGCACTTAGGGCAGAAAAATGAAATGCACAGATATAGGATGGGGGACACCTGGCTGAATGAGACCACATGTGAAAGGGATCTAGGAGTCTAAGTAGATCACAAGTTGAACATGAGTCAACAGTGTGATGCAGCAGCGAAAAAGGCCAATGCAATTTTAGGCTGCATCAATAGAAGTATAGTGTCTAGATCAAGGGAAGTAATAGTGGCACTCTATTCTGCTTTGGTCAGGCCCCACCTGGAATACTGTGTCCAGTTCTGGGCACCACAATTCAAAAAGGATGTGGAGAAACTGGAGTGTGTCCAAAGGAGGGTGACTAAAATGGTGAAGGGTCTGGAAACCATGCCCTATGAGGAATGCCTTAGGGAACTGGGGATGTTTAGCCTGGAGAAGAGAAGGTTAATAGGTGATATGATAGCCCTGTTTAAATATCTGAAGGGATGTCACATTGAGGAGGGAGCAAGCTTGTTTTCTGCTGCTCAAGAGAACAGGACTCGGAACAATGGATGCAAACTGCAGGAAAAGAGATTCCACCTCAACATTAGGAAGAACTTCCTGAGAGTAAGGGCTGTTTGACAGTGGAACGCACTCCCTTGGAAAGTGGTGGAGTGACCTTCCTTGGAGGTTTTTAAGCAGAGGCTGGATGGCCATCTGTTTCGTATGCTTTGATTTGGAGTTCCTGCATGGCAGGGGGTTGGACTGGATGGCCCTTGTGGTCTCTTACAATTCTTTGATTCTATGATTCTATGAATTGAAATGTAACATTCAAATACAATTTCAGTGTACCAGATCCCTTGGCAAACTCAAGAAATAAGTTTTTCAAATCATGTTAAAAAATATCCTTGAATAATTCTTTCAGTCTTTTTGTGTGAGTTAACTTTGTTGTGCTTTAAAATATTGTGTTGCTATTAGCCATAAACCATTGCGAACAAACTAAATGATACAATACAACAAAAAGGCAATTAATATAGACTCTGCCAAAAAATGTAAGAGGATGTTATCAGCCATTAAAAGTGACCTTGTTTTGTTTATATCTAACTAACCTTTAAAATTTTGTGATCTCCCAAATCTTTATTGCTATTCAGCTGCTGGGGGAGAGGGGGGGTCTGATCAATCATTATATCATACCAGAGTAGCCATGCCACTGGAAGCTAGAGAAACTTTGCTTCTTACCTACACATCACCCTTGAGCAACAATATATACCATTCTTTCACTCAGAGCAAGGTCCAAAACACACTGCAGAAATAATCCAGTTTGATATTACTTGAACTACCCTGGCTCAATGGAGGTTATCATGGAGGAGCAAAGAGGATTGCTCCCATCCTTAAACCATGGTATTTATGTGATCGGGGAAAGATTATCACACCCCTGCATGCTTATCACATTCTTCTCCCATCCATAAAGAGTAATGGACCTGTCATTTGGTATTAATGAAAGTTTCTGTTCATACCAAATGATGTGTCCATTACTCTTTATGGATGGGAAAAGACCAAGATAAGTGTGCAGGAGTGTGATAATCTCCCCCCCCCCCCCACACACACACACACATAAATGCCACGGGTGAAGGACGTGAGCAATCTGCTTTGCTCCCGTCTGATAATCTCCTAATGCTAGGGAATTCTGGGAACTGTTGTTTTGTGAGACATTTCGTCATCTCTGTTAGAGACTTCTGGTGCCACAATAAATTGCAATTCCCAGGATTCCCTAGCACTGAGCCAGGGCAGTTAAAGCAGTCTCAAACTAGATTATTTCTGCAGTGTGTTTTGGACTCTTGTGAACATTGTTTGTCTTCTTCGAGAAAGGTATTAGTCCAAAACTATTTTTACTAATTATTATTAGGCCTGCTTAGATGTTCAAGAAACAATTAAAGGAGGAATGAATTGTGCCCATAAACCATACCCCAACATATACCCCGGTCATTATAGGTCATGGTGGCTCTTGACCATTGGAACTGATTCAGCAGAGGGCAGGGGCACGCATAGGCAAAGAAGTTTTTTTGAATCCTCATTGGCATCAGGCCATGCCACAGAAAGGAAAAATTGAAAGACATTAACTTTATTACAGCCAATGTTCAACATGTTCCCTAGATGTTAATTTCCCCCTTGCACAGCAACCCAAGAGAGATATTTTTGAAACCCTCTATGAGTCATGGAATTGGAAATCCTCTTGTAACCACAAAGTGGCTCTTTTTAATTTTGGCTCTAAAACAGCTTAGAAAGAAAGAATTAGATAAAATTGCCATGAATTATCTAAGAGTGTCAGGATATTACGGTACTTTCATTTTTGTGTTGGAAATTTTGAAATTTTCTTCTATTATTGTCTGCCCCACTATTTGTTACTGCCTGTGATACCATTTTGCTGTGCTTTGTATATTTTGTATACTTATGTATCTTTTAATGTATATGTTATGCAGTTTGGATGGAACAATAAACTCACTGGATTGATCTGAAGATTTTCAGACACATCACACTCATTCAGGACTTAACCCATGAAGATCCAGGAATGTTCCAGCAACAAACCATTCACAGGGAAGTCCTAGGAATGGCTTGTTGCTGCAGTATTCCTGGATCTTCATGGGTTATGTCCTGCATGAGCAGAACATCTGAAAATCTTCAGTGCAACTGTGTAACTTTGCCAGAAGTATGCCTTTTTCTTCTCCGATTTGCCCCATCTGATCATCTCCAGGGGGTTTTTCACACAAGCCCCAGTTCTCACTATAATCACACTAGTAATGGGAAACAGAGACATACTGGTTTTGAAGCATTCCTTCTTACACTTCTTCACAATAGTGCAAATGAGGCCTCATGTTCTCTTCAGCACTCCTCCTAAACATGCCTCCCTGCCCTATGCCCTACCAAGCATTCCTTTCAGGGGGAATTATGTTTGGTGTATTATTGTTATTTCTTACTTATTTATTTACTTATTTTGCACACAGTCCTGGAGGTATGCTAATACAATTTTTGTAAAATAAATAAATAAATAAAATAATTGATTTTTTTTAAAAAAAAAAAAAAAAAAAGGAAAAAAGCCTGCCTGGGAATAGCATGGGGCAGAGTGGGACGGGGAAGAGAGCAGACACTGATACCATAAGGCTGCCTAATCCCAGAACTGTGACACAAAGAATTTATCACACCTAAAGGGACAGCTGCACATTTGGAGGCTTATTGACAGGTTCCCCTATCAATCACAACATGTATTGTAACTACACTTGAACAACAAGGCAGTGATGAGATGGAGCCAGCATTGTGCAGTAAGTAAGCCAAAGTCACTATTTTCAAACTTTAAAAAAAGTTTTAAAAACTGTGTGTGATAAAGTCTTTGTTTTAAACCAAAGGCTGTGCAAAATTGGAGACGGGAAATATGGCCATGGTGTAGCTAAACCGGGTCTGCAGAAGGCCTAAAGGATATGTTCTGTCCACTCCCACGGTATACACTTATGTGGGACTAGGGTTGCCAGACTCCAAACAGGAAAAGGCTCCTGTGCCATTAATGGTTGCATAGAAGAGGGAATTTCAGCAGGTGAAGTTCGGTACCTGGTTGCATCATAAGCAACTTCTGTTGAAATTCTACACAATTAAAGTTAATGTTACAGGAATCCTCTCCATTTTTCAAACTCTGTCTGATTGTTTCTGGAAACCGACTTGGGCCCACTCTGGAAGAAAGGTGACATACAAATGAAGTACCTGTAAATAAATAAAAAATAATGAATCCCATTGTACTCTACAGAAATTGTTGCTCTTGTTGTTGTCCTGTGCCTTCACATCATTGCCAATTTATGGCAACCCTATCACAGGGTTTTCTTGGCAAGATTTGTTCAGAGGAGGTTTTGCAATTGCCTCTGCCTGAGACTGAGAAAGTGTGTCTTGTCCAAGACCAGTTGCATCCTTCTGAGTTAACATTCATCAGATTGTGTTGTTAACCTTTATATAGCAGGATATAAAAGTACAATCAATGTCTAAGTTTCAAATACACATCTTTAGAACTACAGCATCTTTTTGAAATGAAAACTCAGGTTTGTTCGTGACACTTTAATGGAATGAAACTAATTGCCAAATGCATATTCTGGACAGACAGGTGGCAGATCAAATGAGTCATTAAAAATGCATTATATGTATTAACTTGGTTCAAATGTGTCCTCATAATGTAAGGAAGTCATTTGTGACAAGTAGTTTCACAATACTGGCTGGCTTCATCCATCATCACATTCATACACTTCAAGAACAGTAGCATCATCTGAATGGCTTATTTGGAAAGAAGGAAGGAAGAAACAGAGGGGACATAAGGTGAAAAGGGAAGAGAAAATGGGGAAGAGACTTAAATACAATAAGAAAAATAGAATAATGGGGTGATTACACTGAAGGAGGCAGAGAAAATATTGAGTGGAGCCTTGGTTTAGGTCCATGGGTGAGGACAATTTTAGTCCCCATATGTAGAAAACCATTAAGGCATTTTATCCACAGAGTGGAAATAACATTGCATCACCTCCAGCTTTATTTTTAAGCCAAAAAGGGGGAGGCTAGTTTATTCAATCTCTCTCTCTCTCTCTCTCTTTCGGTGGCCATGAGTATTGTGTCATTTTACAGTAGTTCATGTTATTTGGAGAAAAACTGAGGCCTAATTGAGTCTATTCATCTAATTTGTGGTCTTCCTCTTTTTCTGCTGCCTTCTACCTTCCCTAGAATTATTGTTTTTTCAAATGATTTATGCCTACTCATGATGTGGCCAAAGTACGATGGCTTCAGTTTAGTCATCCTGGCTTCCAGGAGTAGTTCAGGCTTCATATGTTCAAGGACCCATGTCTTTGCCTTTTTGTTTGTTCGCTGTATCCCCAGCACTCTTCTCCAGCATGACATCTCAAATGAGTCACTGTCAAGCTTTTTTCACTGTCCAGCTCTCACATCCATACATGGCGATAGGGAATACAATGGCTTGGATGATTCTCACTTTAGTGCTCTGTTGTATATCTTTACTAGTTGTATATCTAAGCTAGTTCTATCTTAACTAGTTCTTTCATGGCTGCCCTTTCCATTCTTAGTCTTCTACTTATTTCTTGACTGCAGTCTCCATTTTGATCAATGTTTAATCCAAGGTATGGGAAATCTTTAACTATTTTGATTTACTCATTATCTAGGTTGAATGTATGTAGATTCTTTGTGGTTATTATTTTTTGTTTTCTTCATGTTAAGCATTAAGCCTGCCTTTGCGCTCTCTTTTTTGATCTTCCTTAGTATTTGTTCCAAGTCTATGATGTTTTCTGCTGGTAGTACAGTCTTCTAAACTCTGGAGCAGCAGAAATTATACTATGGTGAAAAATCATCCACCACAATAGCAATCAGAGATAGGAAAGTTAGCAGAAAGGGAACAACAATGGAGTTTATTGCACTGCCCCTTTTCCTGAGCCAGGGACAAGCTGGAACTTTTTAAAAATGGATTTTATTGCAAACCTCCATGCTCAGGCAGAAGGCATACCATACCTGATCTGGACCTCTCCTGTAATTTGCAAAGAATGGGATTTTTCCATTCTTTAAAAAGTACAGGAGAAGTCCAGAATGGGTACCGGATGCATCCTGCCTGGGCATGGAGGTGTGGTGATAAAATCTGTTTTTAAAAGGTTTCAGCCTGCGTCTGGCTCGGGAAAAGGGACAGTGTGATAAATCTCAATGATTATGATGACAACAATGGCAATGATATCCATGTTATGCCCCATCCTTTTCACTTTTCTGGGAATCAAGGAAGTTTATAAAAGCTACAAAACAAAAATAGATAGGTGTTCACATCATGTAAAAGTCATAACTGAAACTGTCAGAAGAATTAAAGACAATTTAAAAGTAGCAAACGTTTAAATAAATCAGACAATACCTTGCATTATTAAAGTCTCTTTCCCCATGAGCAATCATTTCTCAAAGTCCCATTAAAACAAAAATACCACCTGACTATGAAAGGATACTAAGGATGTACCAGTTTAGCCTCTCTAGGAATGGAGTGCCAGAGTACCCACCAAGCATATCCTTTTCCATGTTCTCATCATATGTGCTTGTGAGGGTGGTGGGATGGAGCAAATGTCCTCCCAGAAGGTCTGAAAACATGGGCAGGCTCCTTTGAGAGGATAAAGTCCTTCAGATAACCTAGACCTGAGCCATGTCAGGCTTTATATGTCATAACTAGCACTTTGAGTTGTGAAAAAAAAATCTAAGAGAACTTGTCCCTGGATAAAGAACCAGTTATGAAATGTAAAATTAATTACTTCTTAAGAGCTGGCTATCATTTACTGAGTAGACTAATTAATTCTGGAATTGACACTATAATTTCACCTTCAGTAAATACCCTAAAGGCACTACATCCCATCTGATCTTGGACACTAAGCAAGGTGAACCCTGGTTAGTACTTGGGTGGGAGCTGGCCTACAAATACCAGGTGCTGTAGGATATATTTCAGAGGAAGGAACTGGCAAAACTATTCTGAGTACTCCTTGCCTAAGAAAACCCAAGAAATCCATGGGTTCTCCATAAATGAACAGGCATCATGAAGGGGAGAAGGAAAATTAGTCAGGTAACAAATTAGTTTAACTAAGTTGTTCTCTTTCATCAGAAAGTTTCTGTAGTGCAGTGGGCTTCTGCCACTGGACAGATAGATTTTGGTCTTTTGAGAAGCTGGGGTAAAATATGAAGGTTGAAAATTGACTGGTGAATGAATTTTCCAGTGTTAACTAACCGGCTTGTCCAGTCCTCATAGCTATGGGGAGAGATGAGTCATTCTTTTACACTTTGATTTTTTTTATTGCTTCAGCACTATAAATCCATCTTCCCCACTAGCCTCACCCTGAGGGGTGCACCTCAGGCCAGGAGCCCCATCTAACAAGCCATGGGGAGCTGGGTTGCTGGCCAAGGACAGTCTGGGTAGAATTAGTTATCTGTGGGCCGAGTTCTAAAATTGGTTAGGAAGGCATGCTGGACTCCTTCAATGAAAGAGCTGGAATGCTTCTCTGTTGTATTTCATCTGCTGCATCATTTGCCACCAACAACGCTTTTCTTATAACTGTAATCACAGCTATTGGAATTTCAGCTATTGGAATCCTCAGTTTATTTATGCACTTATTCACAGTGTTCAAAAACATTGCGATTCACAGAAATATATATTTAGCAAATAATTCCCCTTCCGACATACATTTAAAGTCTGGAAACAATATAGTTTATTGGTCTTTTCACATATCTCTGTCACATAATCTCTGCCTGTATAGTTTGTTCCACATGGGCTCTCTCATGAAGAAGTTCTTTTCTGATAGGGGATGAATGATCATAGACTTTGCTTGGGAGTGTATTTCAACCTCATATGACTCTTCTGAACTAGAAGTTAATAATATGCTTTGCCAACTGAACAATTATTAGCTTCGTTCTTGGCAGAGCCACACGACAGACATTTTTTGTTGAGGTTAGATAGATGTTGAAGGCTTCCCTGAGAAGAAAGAGAATGAGAATTTTCACATAGAAATTGTGCCAGAAGGCTTGCCATGGACCCTCACATTCACATAACTCCACATCCTCTGCATTAAGGGGGATGAGGGTAGCAACCATTAATACAAAGAGGAAAATGCCTGTAGTATTCAGTTCTTGAGAGTATGTTCACATCATAATTTTTCGAGTGATGAGATGTGGGCATAGGCATCCACGTTTGGATTTTTAGCTCAGTGGGTTGTTTTACTGCACTATTAGCAATCCTCAAACAGCTTTAGCATACTGTAACCTAATAGTTCCTATAATGGCAGAATTCACATTTACTTTTCCTTTGCAAATGCATGTTCCCAAACTCACATTTTAAAGATAATACAACGAGGGTTTCATGGTAAAAATTTATTTGCAGAGATTCTACTTTAATTTGCCCTGTAGGTGTTCACTTGTCCCATGCAGTGGCAAACACAGTTTTCCAGTGTTACTATTCTTACCTGGATCTATACAATATCCATTTCCACTACTGTTCATAAGGCTGCATTTTTAGACTCTGCTTCACTTTAACTCTGGAAATAGTGGCTATTCCATAAGTGTGAAAATAATAAGTAATGAATACTATTTTAATTAATACTTCTTGTGACATTACGTATTACTTCCTCTATACTATGTTCTGGAACACTCATATAAACTGGTTGGCATCCCAATATAAACTGGCTGGTGGTTGAGAACTGATGGCACAACAACACTTATTAAAATGTCTTATTACATCTTACATCTGATAGCACAATGACACTTATTAAAAATGTTTGTCGGAATCCTATATGATGTGCTATGTTACATAATTTTATCTATGCCTGGCTATATAGCAGAAGTACTAAGACATCCTTTTACTGAATTACAAAGATGCAGACCAGGGCACCAGCAAAAGTGCCTGATGTGCTTTGGTGCCCAATGCACATAAGAACCAACGTTGTGAGCATCAGAACCAAGACACTTTGTTCTCATTGGGTATTGGACATCAATGCACATCAGTCACTATGCTGGATCTGTTTTGTAGTAATGTAACAGCAGTCCTCTACTAGATATGGACACTACGCAACTACACAATTCTAATTCCCACATATGAGAGTTCACTTGTGAAAACATGTCCCCAACAGAATTCCAGCCAATAGTGTTGTTATGTCTGCTGAAAATTCCTTATTAATTGCATTTTTCATTCTACCCTTCACCCCAAAAATTCTGGGTCATTTTATCTTCACAACAATCCCATTTTATCTTCATAACAATCCTATGAAGTAGGCAACACCTGGAGATTATGAAGGATGGGTAAACTTTTGAAGCTGGGTTTCCCCAGCCCTTCCCTGATACTCTGAAACATTAAAAAAATCAGGCTTCCATGATCCATTTTCCTTATTCCCCAACATTTTTGCTATATTCTTCTATTTTTGCTTTTAAAAAAGCCTTGAAATTAGAAAAACATTAGAGTTTGAGACTGCAGAACATAATTTGTTCCTGTCTCATACAAAAACACCTGTGATCCATCCATCCAAGACTCAGAGATATGTATTTACAAACAGCATTTAGTATGTCTGTTAGTAGTGAGACACAATATCAAAGGTACAGGGCAGAGTTGCAGCCTTATCTTTGAATGCCCATGCCATTCCTTATTACTTTATTACAGTTTTTGTGGTTTAACAGATAAAAAGTGACTAGGGGAGAGACGTGCTAGTGTGCACGTGCTAAAAAATATTAAACCAATTACTTATGCTGGGCATTACTGATATTATGAAACTAACAACTGAATTGTTAGGATGGTTTCCCTCCCACTTTATCTTTAGTAGAAAAATATTTGTGGTATGTTGATCTCAGAGTATTGTCTTTGTGAAACATTTCTCCACAGTGCATGGCTGACTTCCTTACATTGCCACATTTACTGTTCAGACTGGACTGAACCTAAGGGGGAAAAATGCACAAAGATTCTTAGGTTCAGTCCAGTCTTTCACATGCTTACTTGTAAAATAATCCTACTGTATTTAAAAGGATTTTGTTCTGAATAAGTGGGGTTAGAACTATAGTCTCAGTCCCTACAGCTCGGGGGTAACAGGGAGAAAGCTGAGCAGTGGAAACAGAAGTGCTTTATTTGTAGTTTTGCTTCTCAACTATTGGAGACTGTCACTTATATTTTTTTTCCAGTGTGCCAGGGATTGATTTGTGCCAATAGGCTACACATGCATCTTTCTTCCCTGAAAACCTTCAGTGGACCAGCAGCCAATGGCTCAGGGACCAGAATTTGTTCACGGGACACCACTTTGAGAAGCATTGATCTATACTGAATGGCAGGATATGGCATAGCCAGGAATATAGTCACATTATACTGCTGTAGGACTTCAATCCCACATTAACTCTCATGGCTCCTTCCCATGGAATCCTGGACTTTATAGTTTCATGTGGTGGTTAGAAGATTGTGCCAAAGAGCTTCAGTGCTATACAGTGGGCCCTTGGTATCCAATGGGGTTTGGATCCAGGATCCCCTGTGGATATCAAAATCCATGGATGCTCAAATCTCATTGTAAAATGAGTAGTAAAATGGTGTACCTTATATAAAATGGAAAAATCAAAGTTTGTCTTTTGGATTATTATTTTTTTAAGAAAAATACTTTCAAGGTATGGATAGTTGCATCTGTGGTTGCAGAATCCATGGATTCAGAGGGTCAACTGTAGTTTAGAGAAGTAGGAAAGTGTATACTAAGCAGCTACCTAGACTACATATCCTAAGGATTCCATAGTATGGAGCCATGGTAGTTAAAGTTGTAGCAAACTTATATATTTGTGTAGAGTGGGCACAGTTTAGATTATAAGCATCTACATCAAGAGGAAACTGTCAGGATGAAAGTCCGCATTTCCTTGAGGCAATATTGCCTGAGGGTGCCCCTATCTAGGGCTACTATACTGGTGAAAGGATGACCCTTCCAATACCCAATCCAAGCTTCTATTCCATTTATTTTGTGCAGAAATGTCAAAAAATCAATTACACAGAGAATGACTCGGTGGAAACAATTTGTAAATCCCAGTCATTCAGAATAAATAGACTACACATGGAATGGTTTGGCATTGTGCTGCTTCATCCTTCCTTTAGGTTAAAAAAACCCCCATTCCTCTGAAACAGCCAGAATCACTGGATTTATTTAAAAAAAAAAAAGATGTTGGCTGCCAGTCCAGACCATGATAAGCTTCCAGAACAAAATGTTTTGGAAAAAAAAATTCATCTGAAATCTGTTGGTGTTCTAGGTCTTCTTGGCCTCCATTACACTGCCCATGCTTAAATTTGGCTGTTTTCCAGTAGAAATTCCAGGGAAATTCCAATGTCATTTCCTGTTGTAATAGGAGCAGTGATGGAAATGGCCCCTAACACGTATAGTGAAATAAAGATAATAGTTTTAATTGGGGTGGCGGAAGTAATCTTGAAACATTGCAGACATTGAAATGATGCAGCAGCTTTGTCAAACGTACATCTACTTAAAACACACTTATCAAAAAGTGCCCATTCTTCTAACACTATCCCCTCCTCACAAGGTTGGTACTGATCATGATAAAAACATACATTGTCATCAGTCATTTGCAATATTGCACAGCAATCATTTTTCTCCTAAATCTTTGTTGTCCACATAGCCATTTCCTTTCTACAAGCTGTATCTGTGACAAATGTGACCTTTTTCATTTAAACAATGCTGTCAGTTTAGTTTATTTATTCATGATAGATGCCATTGATCCTCAATGCCTACAGTAATCAAATCTGAGTGCTATCATAATCTTCCTCTGCTTCCACATGTCGAAGATTGCAGACTCTCAAATTGTCAGCCCAGCCAAATGAAAATTTGCCAAGAAAAGTGGTAATCAACTGAGTTCTCACACAGGAAAAAGGATGTCATTGAACAAGAGGGTGGCCAGCCAACCATAGAGCTGGCTCTGGTTCATTCAGAGGTTTGTCCAGAAGCTCATCAGCACAGTGTCTCAAGACATGCATGCCCTTCAAATATTTCAGCCCATGAGCAGTGAAAAACTGGACTAAATAAGAGTCTGGACAGTGTTCAGGAGATCATTAACCTGTAGGTTTATGGAGCAACAAGACACATGGTCAATTGATCCTAGGAGAGTGAAAACTTCCTTCTTATGTTGAATGTCAAAATATGTATTATGGCCAGAGTTTATAAAATTATTTGGAAGATGTAATTAATTAGACTTTTAGTTCAAGAGTCTTTAAAGTGCTTAGGTTCCCGTGCTAGTTGTGACTTTTAAAAAGCAACTCTTTGCTTTCTTGTTTCTCAAAATCAGCAAAAATATCTACTTCTTGCTTATCTTTTAAAAAAACAACTTCTAATATTGTCCTGTCCAGTCCATGGCCATCTCAATATGCATATGAAAGCAGCCCTGGTGGCGCAGTGGTTAAATGCCTGTACTGCAGCCACTCACTCAAAACCAGAAGGTGGCGAGTTCAAGACCAGCAAAGGGCTGAAGCTTGACTCAGGCTTGCATCCTTCTGAGGTCGCTAAAATGAGTACCCAGATTGTTGGGGGCAAATAGCTTACAATTGTAAATGAAGCTGTTTGTTTAACAAA
This sequence comes from Urosaurus nigricauda, assembly GCA_034509955.1. Taxonomy (NCBI): domain Eukaryota; kingdom Metazoa; phylum Chordata; class Lepidosauria; order Squamata; family Phrynosomatidae; genus Urosaurus; species Urosaurus nigricauda. The sequence goes on from JAOEGL010000002.1 coordinate 39,374,365, forward strand.
TTGTAAGCCGCTCTGATAGTCTTGGCTGAAGAGCGGGGTATAAATAAAACATTATTATTATTATATTATCTCTCTCTCTGGCTTTTCTTCGCTAACAAAGATTCAGGAAGGACTCGTCCCACGCTTACTACAAATGCATTGATGACTAAAAAGGTCGATCCGAGATAAACAAATCCGGTTACAGAAAGCACAGCAGAAAGTCTCCTTGGGTGATGTTTCCAAGTTGTGGTTCTTTCTGTGTTGTTGTTTCTCTTCGAGACTCGTTCAGCATGAGTTCTCGAATGAGGCTGCAGCATTGGGGATAGTGCGTCTCCACACCTCCCGATGTGAGGCCAGGGCAGACCATTGTTGGTGATCAATTTGGCCGAGCTTGAGATGTTGTTTCAGGGAGTCCTTGTATCTCTTCTTTGGGACGGGGCTATTTGAAAGCATAAGGCAACACAAAAGCCAGCACATGAGCCATTTCATCTTCTCTCCCCATTAATAAATGGGGCCACTCCCCTGAAACTATAACATAACTTAAAATTACATCTGCACCACATCTCTCAATGAGCCAGAATTGTAATGTAATATAGTTAAACCTTTGCTACTAGGCAAAGGAACTAATTACAAGAAGCTACTGTATATACTCATGTATAAGTCTAGAAATTTTACTCAAAAAAATTGAACCACAGAACCTAGGTCGACTTATCCATGGGTCAATGTAAGTATTGTACTTTAACTCTTATTTTAAAAAAGAACCATCCCCTGGTGAAAGACAAGAGCATAATCTGTCCTGGAAACACTGAACCTCCCCTCTATTCTTTCATCCATCCAGCTTTTAGTATGAGCACAAACAGTTATACCTGCTGGAATTTTAAAAATTTCTTTGGCAGTGTTTTCCTTAGCTTCATCCTTCAAATCCTTTGCTACATGCCCCTAAGTTTTACCCCCAACTTATCCTCGAGTCACATCAAAATCCATAATTTTGGCCCCCAAACTTTCCCTCAACGTATACATGAGGTCGACTTAAAGTTCTGATTCTGACAATAGATCTAGGAGAATCAGGCTAGATAGACATGTTCATAATTTTAAGAACACAAGTCAAGGTATGTTGGATCAGTTCAAAGGCTATCTAGCCCAGCATTCTGTTCCTACAGTGGCAAAACAAATGCTTGTCAGAAGCCCTCAAACAGGACATAAAAGCAATAGCCACTGTGCATGCTCTCCAGCAAATGACAAACAGAAGCATACTGGCTCTGATAATGGAGGGGACATATATATTCCAGCCTTCATGGATGTGTCCAGTACTGTTAAAGATACCCAAAATTAGTGTCCTCACTATTTACTAGCTGGCTGTGGCTGATGGGAGTCCAACAATATCAAGCCACAAGTTCCTTATCAATTTTATGTGTTTGTTCTAAAATAATGTTTTTCAACAATTCAGGTTGGGTAGAGGTTACACTAATTAGCCTGTAATTCCTGGATTCCCTTTTCAGTGTGGTGGTTACTTAGTGTTACATTTCCATGTGATGCAGTCTAGAGGCTGCTCTTAAGGACATGCTACATATATTTGTCAGGAGTTCAGCAATTTCATATTTGGACTCTTGGAAAGGTACCAAGTGACCCTGGGATATGTTCGTTGTCATTACCATTGAACTCAGTTACACACTCAGTTCACAAAAGAAAAAAAACACATTAATTTAGGCATGGATATCTGCTATATATCATTTACAGCAGGACAGGCACAATTATTCAGCTTCTACTACATTAATATATTCAGTTTCTCTTCCTAGCAAGATTCCTGTTTTTGATATATTCAAAATAATGCTGATGTTAGCATTATTAGCAATATGTTCTTTTTTGCATCTCTTATCATATTTCTTTTGTAACAGTGTTTGTCTTCATTCAAGTTAGACTTCCAGCTTCTGAAGGACACCTTCCTTTTGCTAATGGTTTCCTTGACACAGTTTAAAAACTGACTTTTTGAACTTTCTGGTACCTCTCCTGAACTATGGTATACAACTTTCTAGTACTGTGGATTTAACCCTCCTGATTTTTACTTTAAATTTCTCTTTTACCAGTGTCATTATTTTAGAATATCTTCCTCTTTTGAAGTGACAAGTAACTGTATTGGACTTCCTAGTAATTTTCCACTTACATGTACATTTGATAGTCCTGTGGTCATAGTTTCCATTGTTTCAACAAAACTCACATCACATACTAGATCCTGGGTACCTTTAGAGACTAAGTCCAAAACTGCTTGTAGCACTCTTGAGACTATAAATATCACATTACACTGTTATAGTGCTATTATTGTACTTTAACTGCTATGGCTATGGCTGCCTCCTGTGGAATTCTAGGGCTTGTAGTTTAGTGAATCTCTGGATGTGAATTCTAAATACCCTTCTCTCAATTGCAAATCCCAGGATTCCAAACTGCAATATTGTCCTAACTGAGTGAAAGTTGTAGCCTAAGTAGACCAAGTCTGCAAAAGTTTATGCTACTATGCAACTTCATTCTTTCACTCTATTAGTCTCAAATGTGCTACAAGATCCCCTTGTATATTGATATTCCAGACTAACACAGCTATGCCTCTGAATTCTAAAGGCTACATTTCTCTTGGGTTTGTTTCATAACCAACTGTTCTAGGCAGGGATAGGGTATTTAGAAATTTACCTTGTTGTAATGATTGATGTATATCCAGTATCTGTGACAATAATTTATGTCATCCTTTACTACAATTCTTTCTCCTTAGGTTACCTGCTTAGCTTTACTGTCCATCTCATGACTACCATTAATATTTTGACTGTGGGGTGTGATAATATGTCCCTTGTCCTAGATTATTTTGGAGACCTTGTATTGTCACTCGCAGTGACTTGGTCTCTCTGATATTTCATCTTGTTTTGCCACTATGCCCTCTTTGACATGCAGAACAACACACTGCACCCTCTATCTTCCCTGTCTTTCCTGTAGAGGTTCTATCTAGAAATGACCATGTCCACTAGTTACTGTATGAGCAAGCTTCAGTTATGTTCACTGTATCTGTTCTCCTTTCAAACCAAACATTCCAACTCTCCCATCTGAGCCTGAGTGCTTCTATCATAAGCATACATTATGCCAAATATCCTTGGAATAAGCATTTTCCTCAAAAGCTTTTGGCTTCTTTGACCGGTCAGTTTATCATATACTCATCATGGCTTATGTTCTTAGTTGGAAAATTCAAAATATATCATCCTTATTCCCAAAAGATAATCCAGCTGGGACCTCCCTAAATTCAGTTTTGAAACTGCTCTGGCAACCTTTTGATGTTATGTTCCAGCTTGTTGTTTGTTGTGTTTTTCAAGTAATTTTCAACTTATGGTGCCCTAAGATGAAACTATTACTGCAGTTTCTTGACAAGATTATTCAGAGGGAATTTGCCATCATCTTCCTCTGAGGCTGAGAGAATTTAACTTACACAAGGTCACCCAGTGAATTTCCATGGGCAAGCAGAAATTCAAACCCTGGTCTCCCAGAGTCCTAGTCCAATATGCAAACCACTACACCATGCTGCCTCTCTATGTGCCAGTAGTTTAAGTCAAATAATAATTGAATATATAATTGCTAATGAAAGGTGAATAGAGAAGCATCAGCCTTTCTGAATCACACAAGTAAGTTTTATTTGATGATACTCATAAAAATACCCTTTGCTAACAAGCTAGCTAACAATTCACCTGGACTTTCACTAGACTCAGGATCTTGTTTCAAATTTATATTCTGGTCATGAATTTGGCCTTGCCATACATTACAGCTAACCTGCTGGGTTATGTATCATTTGCTGCGTATTCACTAATCAAATTGATTAACATATAACAAAATGGCAATTGAATGTTGAACTGGTATGAATGATCTCTCTGGAACAACTTGAGTAGTCTTCCATGCTGTAGTGGGCTCTGTGCCCCTATCCTGCAAGCAATGTGCCTTCTCTGCTTTTCCCTGATGACTGGGGCTTTCAAATACCAAGAATTCTTTGAGAAGGTTATTATCCACAGCCACTATATTACATTTATGGGTAAGTATTGCTACAGGGTCCCCTTGAGGCACAGATAGATTTTCAAAAAGTCATGCCTCTTTTTTCATTGTCCTTGCACTCATACTTTTTAATCGTCTTCTTCCTCTTTTCAGCCCTCCAAAGGCTTTCCTCCACTCTTCCTTGTCTTTATCTTCATTGTTCCTTCTGCATTCTCTGCTATTGCTCCTGGCTATCCCCTCCTTAAATGTCCCATGGTCAATATCTCCCTTCACACTCCACCCCACCTTGCCTGTTCCAGAGGCCAGTGCTGGACTTGAATGGCACCCTTTGCTGATGTCAGAGCAGGGTATTGCATGCTCCCATGGTCCATAGCTAACATCTTCTACTTCCTTGCCACCCTAGATTAAGTCTGTTGCTGCTGCTATGAGCCTGATGCTTCTCTCATCTTCCTATGTATGCCTACCCACCATCTGCTACATGACCAATGCAAACCAAAAAAATAAAATAAAATAAAATAAATAAAGTTGACTTTGGTACTGAATTTGGTACTGCCAGATTTAGCCATCTGATTTACCTATAAAATGACGTACATTGAGTACGCTGATCTGAAGGGCTTTTTTGCTAGCTTATCATGGATGATATGAAAAAGTGATGCTTCTAGCACAGATACCTAAACAGTAGCTTTTTATGTCCATACCTTTCAAACATACAAAAACATTAAAAATAAATATAGTCTATGTATTATGGTGACTCTGTTGGCAGCAAAAGCCTTACTCGTTATTTTAGAAAAAGGAGAATCGCTGTTGTCATAGTTTTAGAGGCTTGAAAATAAACACAGATGTTACCATTACAGATAATGGCAAGAATTCTGTTGGTGCACTATGCTGGTGAAATGTGGGACCGGCAATTTTCCAAGGCAGCCTTCCAAAGTGTCTTTTGCTTCTATGACCCACTCAGAGAAAATAGGATGCTCAAGATCCAGCCGCTTCCATTACCAGATGGTAATGGGTTTTCTCTGCTTTTCTCCAGTGCCTTTGTACTATTGCTGTTGCTGTGCCCACCACCTACACCAGCAAAGTAATGCTGGCCAACAGGACCTAAGCCGTTGTCTATAATCACTTACATTGATTCTATACATAAAATTTCGCATTTCTTTATTTATTTGCATTAAAATATTGATATTCCACCTTCTATCTGAAAATCTCAGGGCAGCATACAGTAAAAATGAAGTTAGGACAAAAAACAATAATGTTTTAAAGTACTGGAAACATATTCATTTATTACTCAAAACAGGGATGGGCAACTATGGAAGACTAGGGGGCTGTATTAATACCCCCAGGAGACACAACCCCATTGCACCCAGCCCCAGAAATAAAGACCTCATATGTGCCCCAAACACCCTTTAGGGGACATGGGGGCAGTCCCACCATTTGGTGGCATTGCTGAACCATTTTAGCCTCTGGAGAGGCCTTTTATAACAACAGGAAGTGACCTGAGGGTGTTTGGGGCATTCTGGAATTTTTTTAAAAAAATTGATCCTGGAGGCCACAAAAATGGCCCTGGGACTATATGAGGCACACTGGCTGTATTTTGCGTTGTTGTTGTTGTTGTTGTTGTTGTTGTTATGTGCCTTCAAATCATTTCTGATTTTTGGCAAATCTAAGTCAAACCTATATTGGGGGTTTCTGGGGCTGAGAGTGTGTGATTTCTCCCAGTGGGTTTCCATGGCCAAGTGGGGAGTCAAATACTGATTTCCAAAGTCATAGGAGATTATCACACCCTGACTTGGGATCTAAAAGACGAAAATGGATGTTATTGCATTTACCTGTGTCTAGGCTGTAGGCAGCCTGTATCCACTTGGGTTGCCCTTCTGAAACCCAGACTTCTCCCATGGCTTTTTCAAGAGTGAGATTTTGCCATTCTTGAAAAAGCCACAGGTGAAATCCGGGTTACAGATGGGTGCCCCAAGTGGATACCAGCTGCCTACAGCCCAGACACAGGTATATGTAATAACATCCATTTTCATCATTTAGATCCCGCGTCTTTCCCACCCGGATTCCTGGGTCCAATAATCTCCATCGTCCAACACTCAAACCACTGGACCATGCAGGCTGCCTTTTTCCCTACCTTGACTTAAAACCAAACAATTGAAAAGGTTTTGCAAAATACATTATTTCCAGTCTTTGTGAGGTATAGTCCATCTATAGCCAGTAGTCCTTCATCTATGAAGACAAAATCCAGAAGGCAAACCTATCCTGTCAACAACATCTGTGTAGCAAGTTGTTCATCTGCAGTATCTTCATGTCCCTGTGTGATCCTCTATCTTTCACTGGTAGAACTGATAGGAATACCACCTATGTCTCCAAATTCTTCATTTTCCTGACCAGGACTTCATAGTCCAAGGTGATCTGCATATGTGTTATTCGCAATGTCGGTGGTGCCCACATGAATCAAAGGAAAGGAGTATTGTTCTGTGTTCTCGTTCAGCTTCAGCAACATTTCAGTGATATCCTGAATACATATGTCAGAAAGGCAGCACACCTCCTGATTCATCTTGTCCAGCTGGTACACCATTTCCTCTATACCCCTGAGCAATGAATCTTGTAACAGTGGCATCTTTATTTTCTTCTTGCTTCAGTTAGTGGTTAGGTTGGCTTCTTCCCTGGCACACAGTGTCTCTTGCTGCGGCTCTCCTGTTTGCATCTCTTCCCCACAATTATCTTCAGGAAGATGAAGGAAGTGGTTCCAAATTCCTTGTGCAAATTCCTGTCTGCAAGGGTTCTCCCTCAGAGTTATAGCCCTTTTTGTTTCCATTGGCATTTTCTTCCTGTTGGTTTTGTAGGGTCATTTCTCCCTCTATTCTCTCCATGACGTCCTCCTGTTCTCTGATGTGTTGAAGAGTCTCAACACATCGCTGCAGTGTATTGACCTTCTCTTCCAAGAAAACTATGAGTTTGTACTGTACTTGCTTCAAGTGTAGTCACTGAGATTTTCTGGCAAGAGAACAAACATGGCACCCACGCTGCAGTAGACAATGACAGATCCTTCTTCATCCACTCCTGAAATTATTTTCCCCCACCTCTTTCAGACTGTAATAACTCTCACTGATACAACTGTGCACAATGCAAGGCATGCACTGATAGCCCTCAGAGACTGAGCTCCAAAGAGGGGGAAGTTACACAAGCCTTTAAAAAACACAAAGGTTCAAGGATGACCCCCCAAGATTCAGCTCCCCTTCTGCTCTCTCATCAGAGATTGCCTCTGAAGTGGCAGAAATGAGGGGAAGCCCTCACCAGAAAAGCATGGACAGACTCTATGGAGCAATGACTCTTCAGACAACAGTGAACTAAGTTGAAGTCAGAGCCAGGAGTTTGAATTGCATTCAGAAACAGATTGGTAGCTTGCAAAACTGTTGTAATAAGGAAGATTGGCTTATGCATGGGGGAAATCTCTCCCTTCAAAACTCACTACAGTTCTGGGTATTTGATTCCCCAGATCATGCCAGCCTGGGGTGTCACCTGGTATGGGGAGGTGAAGCTTCTGGGGTGGGCGCAAAAGTCACTCCCCTCAACTTGCTGCCACAGCATATAGAATGGCTCTGCAGCAGTGAGGTGGGGATGCACTCGGCCCTCTCAGCAGCCCCCCCCCCAGCCTTTTGCGTCCCACATGACTATTGCTGCATGGAACCCAAAAGGAAGCCACCTGCTCCCCCTGGAGTGTGCTACCCCACTTGGTGACACCCTCCTAGAGACGCACCACACTCCCATAGTGACGCCACAGGATCCTGCCCCTAGTGCAAAGATTCCACCGATCTATCCAATCCTGAGGAAAGTAATTGGACTCCAGTCTCACCAGACTGCCACTGTGCTGTTCTTGCCAACCTCCTCGTGGCTTCAAAGGAGAGACTGGGTGGTTGTTTGGTTTGCTCTGGGGAGGGGGGGGGGGTGGAGAGGATAGGAGAAAGTGGGGGGAAATCCTTCCACTGAAAGAGGGATCTTCTAGGCTTGGATGATGATGATGATGATGATGATGATGATGATTTTTTTATTTCTAGCCCACCCCTCTGAGCAAGCAATCAGGGCGGGGTACAAAAGAGAATTAAAACAACAGCAGTTAAAATATTTGATCCCATCCCCGCCTCCCCCCCTAAAAAAGGATTAAATCAAACAACGAGTTTAAACATAGTATAAAATAAACAATATCAGCAGTATCAAACTAAAAGTCCTTGAGCTGTGTGGGTGGGCAGAGGCTGGAAAACTCTACGACCAAAGTTTGGAGCCAGGAAGTGTCAAGGATTTTCCAGGAAGGCCTGTCGGAAGAGATGTGTCTTTAGGGCTTTTTTGAAGCCCTCAATGGATGAAATAAGACACATCTCATCCGGCAGGTTATCCCACAGCTTAGGGGCGACTGCTGAAAAGGCCCTCTGGGAGGTCTGCACCAACCTGGTTTTCATAGGTTGTAGCAGATTCCTCCCAGAGGATCACAGTGTGCCGGGGGGTTTCATACAGGCTTGGCTTGGCTGTGCCAAATGCTGTTTGTTTGCTGTGGCGTATGTATACACTGAAGTAAAAAATAACTCATGATGACACATACCACACTTACTGGAACAAACCAATCCTGACCACAGCTCCACACTAGAGCACCAGCCTCTCACAAGATTATCCAGATTTGGGGGGAAAGTCTGGGGTAAAAGCTGAGTTATAAAAAATCAGTTGAAAACCCTCTGAATGGCATTCCCTGTGGATTACCTAGAAATAATTCAGAACACCATGTAAACTTAACACAGCAATTACTGAGTGAGTATGGGTTTGTTTGTTTTTTGTTCAGCAGTATAGACAAGGCCAAAAATTTAATTATGCTTTTATGTTCTTTAATGACACTTATCCAATCTTTTAAGGCAGTAGCAACATCTCTAGTCTATGCAGATACAAAATTCATTTCCATGGATGGCAACTATGAGTATTATTGGACCCTGGCTTTTAGAATATTTCTACTAATTTCAGCTTTCTTTTCATAATGGAATCAAAGGGCTCCATCTGGGTTTTAAAACTTCACTTTATCCCCAAGTGTTTCTTGCAGTGTCTATATATCCATGAGACAAACATTCCAATACATTTTCTGACTCACCTTGCTTTATACAATGTCTTATCTATATAAACCACCTCGCTTCAATCTGTGCCTCCCCTCAGATGTGTTGGACTACAACTCTGATGATCTCTAGTCATCACAATCATTGTCATCAGTTGGGAAAATTTAGCATAATCCAACATCTGGCCACACAGATCAGCTCATATCCCCTTTTATTATAGTGCTTCTCTTAGCATTTTTTTTCAAGGCCTAAACTGTGCAGTTGGATGCTCTTGACAAGTCTGAGCCTGTATCTTTAATTCTGACTTTGGCAATATGCTAGCAATCCAAGTGCCCTTATATTTTGCAGTACAGGCTTTTAAAAACAGCACTCTTAATTGGGGTTTTTTAGGAATTAGCTTCACAACATTGCATTGACCTATGCATCATATTGTTAGAAAAGCCAAAATACACTTAATGTAACTGACATAGATCATCATAAATAAATTTTCCCTTTTACTTAGGAGACATTAGTCAAGATCCTACTGGTGGAGTGTACACTGGAAATCTGTTCCCTTTTCCTGGCTGAAGAACTGCAGTAACATCTTGCTGGTTACACACACACACACACACACCATGCACTAAATGGTCATGGAGGAATGCTCTAGCACTGGGATATTATTTTCTGCATGGGAAAGGCATTGAGGAAGCAGATACTGAATGCCTCCTTTCATGATATACTAGCCTACAGGTTATACCAGCATATGTCACCGACAGGATTCCCAAAAATTCCCCATATTTATTTTTCAGGTATGTATCCTGAAAGAAGCAAATCATCCAAGTGTATTTATTTATGGGGAGGGGAAGGAGCAGGGTGGTGAGCATTATTTTATTTTATTTTTTGGCTGACCAAAAAAAAAACAACATTTTTTTTTTCTTTACTTGTGCTTTACTTGTGTATTCAGCTGCTGGACTGGGACTCCTTACTGGTTTGCCACTTTATATTACATTACACTCACATAGCCTCCAGCTCTCCTGATTTGACATCTTTTGCTGCTCCTGTTTCTATCAGAGTTTATCAGATGACAGAAATTGGAAGCATAATCCAATGGCAGTCCGAATGCAATCATGGGGTTTCATGTTATTGCGTGAAAAACTATCTCACACAATTTTGGGCAATGGGAAGTCATTCCGAACACGATGCAGTGTCAATACACAATCACGTAAATTTGCTGAACTAGTGAATTCACTTATTTCTGAACTGGCCCACTTTCATTTCTTTCGAAATTGAGAGAAATTCCTCTCGTGTGATAAACTCCTATGTATGGCTTACCTTAATTGTTGCAAACTGGGGCTGCATCTGCATTGCAGAATTAATCCATTTTGACACTGCTTTAACAACTATGGCTCAATGGTGTGGAATTCTGGGATAGGTTTGAGGGACATTTAGCCTTGTTTGCCAGAGAGCTGCAGTGTCACTACACTATCAATTACAAACTACAAATTCCAATATTCCATAGCATTGAGCCATGGCTGTTGAAGCAATGTCAAACTGCATTATTTCTGCAGTGCAGATGCAGCCTGGGTTCAAAGAGTAGTTTGTTCTGTTAATTCAGCAAGAGAGAGGGAGAGGAGAAGATGGGATGGAGTTCTGTTTTTTCCATTAGGTTTGCATGCAGTTGTGTATTTTTAAAGGCTTTCTTATACATTCTAGGGTTCCTCTGGTTAAAATAGTTTTTGTTTTCTTATTCATTAAGGAATTTGACTTCTTGTTACCTGGCCACACCTTTTTGACCACACTCTGTTGTTGCTCAGCCACCTGGATCCCAGAGTTGACATCCATGAAATGTTGAAATGTTTGTTGTTGTGTGCCTTCACATTGCTTCCAACTTATGGCAACCCCAAGGTGAAACTAACATGGGCTTTTCTTGCAAAGAATTGTTCAGAGGGAATTTGCCTATGCCTTCCTCTGAGGCTGAGAGCATGTGACTTGTCCACAGTCCTCCTATTGGTTTCTATGGGATTTGAACCCAGGTCTCCAGGGTCCTGGTCAAATACCCAAACCACTACACCACTCTGGCTCTTGTAATACTATCACAACAGTAGGGTGGAAAAATTATGGTGGGTTGGAAAGAATGTGGTTGAGAGGTTTGTCCAAACCTCAGGTAGGTCCCAGGGCCTAGATCTGAAAAATTATAGGTTATTTTGTCAAAACATTGCAACAAAAGCCTGCCGCCCCATAGTGATTTATGGACATATCTGTTCCCTTCAAAGTGGACCTGGACTTAATTAAAATATTATTCTTTAACTTCCATATATTACCTTTGGATTTTACTGTCATACCAAGCAATTTCTTTTCAGTATTTTACATACTGTGGGGCAGTACAGACCATCCAAAAGGGGTGGTCTGTAGCCACCCCAAGAAGTGGCGAGATGGGGCCAAGGCTGCCGCACCGGCAGCCTCAGAGGCCCCATCCCACCACTTCCGGAGGCCGCGGGGAAGCAGCAAACTGCTGCTTCCCCATGGCCTAAAAACAGGGTGCAGCAGGCACCCTGGGCACTCGCTACACCCCACTTCCAGAGGCGATGCTGAGGGGAGAAAGGGGCTGCCACCGCGGCCCCTTTCTCCCCAGGTGTTTGATGCGGCCATTTAAAGGCTGCGTCAAACACCTGGCGCAAAAAAGGAGCTCAGTTTTTGACCTCCTTTTTTGCTCCATGGGAAGGGCGCGCTTGGTGCCCTCCCGCGGCGTGAAGTTGTCATGGTGCGTGCAGCATTTCTAAACACTGTGCACGCCATGGCAACATCATGGCGCGCCCATATGGATGCCACCATTTTTAAATGGCGGCGCCCATACACTTTAGGGTTAGGGAGGGTGCGGACACTGCACCCTCCCTAACCCTAAAGGCGGTCTTTCCAGTCCTTATCGCGGTGATTTGCGCATTGGACTATGACTCTGGAGAAAATCCCTGTTCAGCCATGAAATCCACTGTGTAACCTTGGGCAAGTCGCGCTCTCTCAGCCTCAGAGCACACAACCACAACCACAACCACCACCACGCACCTGAAGAAGCAGGCACAAGTCTAGGAAAGCTTATGCTACCAACTTCTTTCTTTCAGTTAGTCTCAAAGGGGCTGCAAGATCCCTTTGCATAACAACAATAACAAATGATGAAGAAGCCGGTGAAACTTCAAATGTTTCCAAGGTGTATTTGGTACATTTTGGCAGCACTGGGGGTTTGGAGTGTTTTTGTGCTTTTTGCCACATGGCCAACAGGGGTCCAACACACACTGCAGAAACAATCCAGTTTGAGACCACTTGAATTGCCTTTGCTCAGTGCTAGGGAATCCTGGGAATTGTAAGTTTATTGTGGCACTAGAGCTTTCTGACAGAGAAGGCGAAATGTCTCACAAAACTACAGTTGCCAGAATTCCCTAGCATTGAGCCAGGGCAGTTCAAGCCATCTCAAACTGGATTATTTTTGCAGTGTGTTTTGGAACTCAGTGTCAGTACCAGAAGGTGATATCAGGCCAATTAAGTTGTCCTGTTGCAGAACTGTCATTAATTTCCCCAGCATTCAAACTGTTACGCTAATCTGCTTGCTGGCTGCTATAGTCCTGTGTAGATGGCCACTGTGTTCATTCCTCTTCCATTTCATAAAAAAACACACTAGACTTAGGCTATTCTAGTCCAGGAGTATTTGAAATATTTTCCTGGGTAGTATGTAGAGAGATCTTGTACCCCCTTTGAGACTCACTGAAAGAAAGAAGTGGGCAGCATGAGCTTTCCTGGGCTCCAGTCTACTTCCTCAGATGTATCTGGACACAAATAGAAATGCACTTGAGGAAGCAGACTGAAGCCTCTGAAAGCTCATGCTGCCTACTTCTTTGCAGCTCATGCTGCAAAAGAGGGGTCCCTGCAGTGTTCAGAAGATGCAAATGGACTTTAAATTTCCTGGACTCCCTATTGCCAGCATGGCCAGAAGGAGGAGGAGCCTTCCTGCACAAAAGATATCCTCCCCAGCAGCAGTATACCATCTATCCATTTTTTCTAAGGCATCTAACATCTCTAATTGTTGTTGTTTTTTTTCCCTCCAGTTTGGTTTGTAACCTCTTGCCTGATGATGAAGAAGCCCATGGAGCTTCGAAAGCTTGCAACATTGTGCCTTTTGGCTGGCCAATAAAAGGCATCACTGATGGACTGTTGTTTGCATTAATTTGCTCAATGGCCAAGACAGCTACCCCTGAATGACTTCTTTCTTGAGTTTCCAAGATCTGCTTCCACAGACTAACAGGGCTGTATCTTTTGAATTCCTCTGGCTAGGTTTGCATGTAAAAGTGACAGGATCCAGTCCAGGCGCTGGTTTTGCCCTTTGCTCTCAGCCATGAGGCATTTCCTTTCCTTCACAAATCTCACAAACCGTATCCCTCCCAATCAGTTCACAGGACGCCCAGGAGCTCACGTCCTTCCCCTTTGGCTGATGATGATTTCTGCAGTTCCTCTTTGGCTTGGCCTGAAGGGAGGAGAGAGAGAAGGGGAGGAACAGAGGCAGGCCAGGCAGGGGAAACTGGAGGCCAGAGAGGCAGTGTTGCATAGTGGTTTCAGCACTGGACTATGATGACTCTGAAGACCACAGAGCCATCCAGCCCAGCCCCATTCTGCCATGCAGGAACTCTCAATCAAAGCATCCCCAACAGATGGCCATTCAGCCCATTTCACCTACTTTTGGAGTGTCACCTCTTTTCCCTCTCTTTATTCCCACACAAATCCAATCCACACTGCAGAAATATAATCCAGTTTGAGCCTGTTTGAACTGCCCTGGCTCAATGCTACGGAATCCTGGGATCTGTAGTTTTGCGAAGCATTTAGCCCTCTCTGTCAGACAGCCCTGGTGCCACAATAAACTACAGTTCCCAGCATTCCTTAGCACTGAGCCAGGAGGGCAGTTCAAGCAGTCTCAGTCAAACTATTTCTGCAGTTTGTTCCAGACCCCACAATTTGGTCCTCCAGATGCTTTAGGACTTCAACTCCCAGAATTCCTGACTGTTGGCCCAAGATGGCCGGGACTTCTGGGAGCTGAAGTCCAAAGCACCTGGAGGAACAAAGTTTGGGAATCAATATTGCCATGTATTTGTAGAGAGATTTTGTAACACCTTTGAGACTCCCTGGAAGAAAGAAATTGGGCAACGTGAGCTTTCCTAGAATAAAGTCTACTTCCTCAGATGCATCCTCAGATTAAGTCTACAAAAGCTCTTCCTGTGCCAATTTCTTTCTTTCTGTGAGTCTCAAAGGGGCTACAAGAGCTCTCTACAAATACATTACAAGAGTGATTCTCAGGCTTTACATTCCAATAGTGTTCCCGAACTACTACTGTACTACTACTACTACTAATAATAATAGTACGATTTATTTATATTCCGCCTTTTCCTTGGGGAATCAGGGCGGATTACAAGCACAGGCAGCAAAACACAGAAATACAAAAATACATCGCTCCACCCCCACCAATTACATCACAGGGACACAACAACAATAAATTAATTATACAAAAACTCAAAAATACATACATACATACATACTACTACTTATTATTTTCTTATATCCTGCCTTTCTCTTAATACAGGGATTCAAGGCGGCGTGCCCTTTAAGGGCTTTTGGATTCCACTTCCCAGAATTCCCAGACTATGGGCCAACGTGGCTGAGGCTTCTGGGAGCTGAAGTCCACCAAAAAAAACTTTTAAAGGGCATAGTTTTTTGGGGGGGGGAACCACTGAAGGAAGGAAGGAAGGAAAGAAAGAAAGAAAGGAGAAGAAAGGAAGGAAAGAAGGAAGAAGGAAGGAAAAAAGGAAAGAAAGAAAGGGAGGAAAGGAAAGAAGGAAGGAAGAAGTGTGTGGGCAGCATGAGCTTTCTTAGGCTGCATCTACACTGGAGAAATAATCCGTTTTGGTCCCGCTTTAACTATTTTCTGGCTTAAGGCTATGGAATTCTGGGAGTTGGAGGGGGGGACTCTAACCCTCTGGTCTCCAGTGTGGAAACCCAAGCTCTCAGTCTGGAGCCCACTAAGTGCTTTTTTTTGGGGGGGGGGAGGCAAAAAAAAAAAAAACCCACACAGCAACACACAACTCAAGCGCCAGCCAGCTCCATCTTTGAGCCTTAAAAGTCGGGGAGGAGGAGGAGGAAAGTAAACCTAAGCCAACCAAGCCAAGCCTTTAAGCCAAGCCCAACCCAACCAGGGAGGCGGTACTATTTGGGCCACAGTGAGGGGGGGAGGAAAGCCAGCAAAGAGAGACAGAGAGAGAGAGAGACAGTGGCCTCAGAGAGAGAAAGGAGAGCCCAGACCGCCGCCTTTGCTCAAGCTAACCCAGACTGTGGCTATTCTTATTATTGAGGGTGAGTGGTCTGCCTTTTTTGGAGGGGTTTTATGGGCTCTGAGGTCTTTTCCTTGCCAGGCTTCTCCTCCTCCTCCTCCCTTTTGCAGCCTCCTTTTCCCTCTTTTCCTTCCCTCTGCAGCAGCAGCAAAGGAAAGAGGAAAAGGTTTTCCTATTTCCTTCCCCTCTCTCTCTCTCTGTCAGGTCCCTGTTGTGTCTTTTTTCTCCCCTCTGCCTGGCTTTCTGTAACAACAGAGAGACACTGCTGCTGTTGCTACAGTGTAACATTATGGGAATTGAGCTCTGCAGGGCAGCCCCAAACCCTGAAGGGGGGGATTTATTGGGATTTTTAGGGGGTTAAGGGGCAGTTTTGTAAGGATTTAGGAAGAGGACGTCCTCCTGGTTGTGGGTTGTGAGTAGTGTGTGACCCTATCCCTCCCTCTCTCCCACAACCAGGAGGACGTCCCCTTCCTGACAAAACTGCCCAGAGACTACAAGAAGCCAACAGGAAAGCAGTGTCTAAGATGCAGGGATTATTTCCCCCTGAAACCCTTTCCCTTGACTCCATTGCTGCCATCATCGCTTAATAATAATAATAACAGTTATTATTTATAATATTAATATATAATATAATATTTATAAATAATAAGTATTGTGATGATGATTATTATTTTTAATCTGCCTCTCCCACAGGATCGGGGCAGGTTACAATAAAAAACGAGAAACTCCACAATGCAGTAAGTCACAAAATTCCATGATTCCAAAACCCACCGCCAGCCTAAGAATAAAACACTTAAAATTACAAATTCTCAACAAAGCCAACAGATTTCGCATTCAAATCCGGTTGCCTCCATTGCTGGCTTTGGAGGATGGAAAAGCTCGCCCTTGAGGAGGCTTTTTTTTAATGCAATCAGGCCCTGCATGGCATTCCTCTGGATGGACATATCATCATCATCATCATCTAATAAATTTTATTTATATGCCGCCTCGCCTGCAGGATCGAGGCAGCTGACACTATCAAATAAAATACAATGTAAAATGCAACATCTATTAAAATGTGTTCTAATAATGAGAATAATGATTATTATTATTTATATGCCACCTCTCCTGCAGGATCGAGGCGGCTTACAATATCAAATAAAATGCAATCTAAAAGACAACGTATTATTAAAATGCGTTCTACTACTTCCCTCTTCTCCCCTCCCCCACAACTGTACTATAATAAAATACCATAAACCATTACCACAAACCATTAAAACCATTAAAATAGTCAATAGTCAAGCCAGACAGAGATAAGGGGCCTTGCTTTCTGAACAGGGGGGCTGGGATCCTGAAGGGCAGGGTTTTCAATCTGCAATGCAAGGTAAGTGAAGGACTGCCAGCCTGGCCTCGTGGTTGGAGCAGAGTTTGAATCCTGGCTGAGCTGTGGGTCCACCCACTGGGTGACCCTACAACCACTGCAGATATAATCCACTTGGAGACCGCTTTAACTGCCCTGGCTCAGTGCTAGGGAGTTCTGGGAACTTTTGTGAGACGTTAAGCCTAGTGAGACAGTAAACAATCTGAAGAAGGCGTGCCAAAAAAACCCTCTTGATGGTTGCCCCAAGGCATGCAGCAGCAATAAGGCGAGTGAGAATCCTAGGGTTGGAAGAGACGTGCCCCCCCCCCCGGCCATCCAGTCCAAGCCCCTGCCACAGTGGGAGGACAACATTGAAGCACTCCCCGTGACAGATGGCCATCCAGGTTCTGTTTAAAAACCTCCAAAGAAGGAGACCCCGCCAGACTCTGAGGCAGCAAGTTCCACTGTCCCAACAGTCAAGAAATTGTTCCTAATATTGTGGTGGATTCTCTTTTTTACCTGTAGCTTGGACCCATTGCTGGCAAGAGTGCTTGTGATGGAAAAAAAAACTTGTTCTTGAGGAGGTTTTGATGCAATATTGCCTTGTCTAAATGGAAATGGCATCCCTGGGGTTCCATACAGGCAGCCCTACATGGCTTGGAAGCAAGTCTCTTAATAAGTACCTGCTTAAAGAATTCTTTTAAATCATTTAGGGAGACTGCACATTGGCTAAGCAACTGGGGAGGTAAAATGGTGCCAGGCCCTTTCAGCAGTAGAATCAGGATTGGAAGATACCCCAAGGGTCATTCAGACCAGCTCCTTCCTATTCAAGAAGACACCCCTGACATATGGCTATCCAGCCTCTGTTTAAAGTCTTCCAAAGAAGGAGGCTCCGCCACAATCTGAGGGAGTGTGTTCCACAGTTAAACAGTTCTTATAGTCAAGAAGTTCCTCCTAAAGTTTAGGTAGAATCTCTTTTCCTGTAGCTTGAATCCATTGCTCCATGTCCTAGTCTGTGGAGTAGGAGAAAACAAGCTTGCTCCTTCTTCCATATGACAGCCTTTCAGTTATTTAAACAGAGCTATCTTGTCACCCCTTAACCTTCTCTTTTCCAGTCTAAATATACCCAGCTCCTCAGTTCTCAGTCAACTACCAAACAATTTGTATACTTTGCAGAAACATATTCCTTGGCTCTGTATTTCAAAGTGAAAATCCATTTCCCATCTATTATATGTCCACTACCTATTCCCCACAGTGCTTTTTATGGACAGTGTCTGGACGGGGTGGTGAAGGTGGTGAGGAAGCCCATAGCGAACTTATTTGTTTATTTTTTAAAGCAAAGCTTGAATGGCACTTCTTGGTCTAGACAGTGTGCAATGACATGACTGGAGCAAGGTGACAGACTAGTGCATGCTTAAGGATACCTTGCTAAACATTGGCACTAAAACCTCTTTCTCAGGATTAGTGAATCATCCACAGAATTTAATTTAGAAAAGTGCTCCGCACCATTTTCCTGGTAGGGATTTTAATTATGCATGCACTTGCCTTTTTCTTGCAAAATTCAAACAAGGTACTCTTAGTTCAGTGGTGAATTTGCTCATATTGGAAATTTATTTTGATTCTACACATACTGTCCTCATATCTTTTTTTTCTTTAAAAAAATCCCTGTGGTTTTGATTTTTCACTTCTTAAAAAATGGAAACAGACTTGTATAACCCCATTATAAGTACATGGGAGTAAAGAACTGCTTTGAATATGGTGAGCTACATAGTTGTGCAGTGTGTTGAATTTATGGCATGGATATTTCATGTAGCTTGTCTCAACTGAATTTTTAGTAAAGAAATACAGTGAACTGTGAAGAGAACTTCTTGTGCTACTGGGAGCACTGCTTTATGTTTGTGTTGGTGCATTCTGATGGCACTATTTTTCTTTTGGAAGAACAGCTCCCTTAAGTGTATTGTGACTTTCTTGGAAATTGGAAGTGTTCTGGGGGAACAAATGAGTGGCTGAAGGATTTCAGTTCATGAGCAGAAAAGTCTTGGGCTTTCCTCTTGCCAAATCCTTGCCTCCAAGTATTGGAGTCATTGTGTGTGCAGATTGTTCTGAGAACTGTGAGGCACCAGATTGGGATACAGATTCTGACCCAGAAATATTTGGAAAGCAAGCAGCTTCCATCGCAGTGATTTTGGCCGTTAGGTGACCCTTTGGTGCATTCTTCAAGGGCTATTTGAAACAGTGCAAGCTAAGTTTGCAAAGTATGGGTGCTTTTAACCTTACCTATTAATACATGTCTGTTAGTCTATACAGCCATGGATTATTATTTTTTATTTCTGATCACTTCCTACATAGCTTACTTGAATTAGTCGCGTTTGTACATGGACATCTTTGAAGCAGCTAAGCTCCAGAGAAACCCTGTCAACCAAGTAATCTCAGAGGCTTAAACTCTTACTTCTAAGACATTTATCTTTAGCATGGTGCAATAAAACCATCTTGTGACTTTGAGAAAAAGGACATTGAGTTACTCATCAAAATGAATTCTAAGTAGTAAATATACTCAGAGTTAGAGTAAAAATACCTTTATTGGAACAAGAGAATTGAAACTGACATCCCTATCACACGTGAACCTAGAAGGAAGTGTATTGATCTGAATGGGTTTTATTCATAAATTTTAGTATTAAGATATCAGTTATTCAAAGAACATGAGTCTATGCATGTCAGCTGCTAAAGTTTCTTTGGGCTGTCTATTTGCTTTTCAGTGTGTACATATGTTCTATCTGTATTATTTATTTCTTCTGTTTGATAACTTCTACCCTGCAACTGTCACACAAACAGAGTAGATTCAGAAGGTCTGTGGAAACCATTTTAGATGCTTTTGCATTTATTTCAGTGAGATTTTTGAGCAAAGTGTACTAAGTCTTAAATTTGAATAATGTGGTGTCTGATGGTCATAATACCATAATAGAGCAATCTCTGTATATAGTATGTCAAGTGATATCTGATATCTCCAGCAAGAGAGCTAAGAACAAATCTTATTTAAGTCTTGGGGAAATCATAGTTATAATAAACTATAATGTACTATTGCAGCCTTTTCCCAATTTAGTGACTTCGAAAAGTGTTGCACTGCAACCCTCAACACCCCCAGGCAACATTGTTCTTCAATAGAGTTTTAGTGCAACATGTTTGGAGGGCATCTGGTGGGAGACGACTGGTCTAGAGATATTGATCATTTGCAGTATGTAGTACTGTAGCTTTACACAAGATATAGCCAGAAGGAATCCCAACTCTGTATAGTGGTGTGAGTGGAACCACACATTACTTCTAAGAATCCAAAGGTGGATATATACAGCTTATAGTTTGATTTGCTACAGTTTACATAAAATTTGCAGTGACAAAGGCCAGAATCCAATAGGGTTGTTCCCCTGATAAAAATGTTTCCATCAGTGAAAGTGGAAGGGGGATAATTCCCTTTCCACGCAGTCCTCTGTAGTCCCTTAAATCTTCCCCAGAGGGTTGGAAGACACTGAGAAGGAGATTTTAGGCAGCACAGAGGATAGCAGAACAGGGAAAGAAAGTCCCTTCCCACTAGTGGACATTGACTAGTTCAGCATGGAATTTAGGCCAATGTTTGGCTTTTGCATTAAATGTCACTGGTTGGTGTAGTGGACCAATAGTGCAAAGAGTAAATATAACAACCAGATGGCTTTTGCTTTTGTTGTGTAATGTGTAACTTTATGAGGGTGGCTTAGGAAGAGCCAATAGCACTTCTGTATTTCTCAAGAAGCAGAAAATTCATAGTGCATAGTAAGGTTTTATTACTCGAAAACTTCCTATTCTTAAACTGACTGAAGACAAGAGAGTGGTCTGTAACATATCACTAGCAGATATTCTTGGCTGTAGTGAATGCTGTGATTATTTCTGTATTGTTTGTTGTGGGCGTATTGGGAAATTTTGGATGTCTTGATGAGATCCAACAGTTTGCTGCCCTAGGAAATAGTATTAACAAGGTTTAAATTTCTAACACAAACTTACAGATGGGGGGGGGGTGTCAAATTGCTGTGTCTTTGCTGTGTGCTCGACATCCATTATTTTAGGGTGTGTGGAAGTTATCTTTACAATTTCAGTTGCATATAGAATTGAAATTATCAGGATAATTTTCAGACACCCTATATTTATAATTTGTGATTGAGGAGATTAATCATTTAATCAGTTAACAAATCTAGTCTCTCTCTTTCTGTGTGTAGATTCTGAGGCTCAAGTGAGTTGCTTCTGTTTTTTAACTGCTGCCAAGTCACCTCTTTTAAATGTTAATACTGTCTTAGTTTTGGGTGACTGTTGTTGCTCACAATTGAGGGAGGGGGAAATAAGCTAGGCAGATTTTTGCAATGTTTTGCAATTTGCCAGATACAGTACATTTATGGCAGCAGTGTCAGTAGACCTCATGTTCTTATGCAGTTATTGAATAAATATTTCAAAGTATCTCGGGCATTTGGAGAAGTGTTAGTTTTCTAGTACATGTTGTGTGCATATTTAGTTGAATGCTGGCAGTGTTCCAGAGTCTTAAGTCAAGGTGTGTTTAAGTATATTTGCTTTTCTGTTGTTGTTGCAGAATTAGGGAGGCAAAGAGTGCACATACAAGTGACTGAAGAACAATTTAATGAATACTTAAGGTGTGTTTTCCCTCCCTTTTTATTCCAGTTCCTGCTGTCTTCTTATGCATAGGTGTGAAAGTTCTAAAATAAGTGTTGGTGAGCCTTACATATTAACAAATCTTTGGTTCCACGTTGGTATGTGCTAAAGTACATGTCCTGGTAATTATATGAACACCTTGAGCTGTTCCCTAAGAACCTTAAAATAGAGGGCTAAATTCCACAAATGCAATGGCAATGCAATATAAAATATTCAATTGCTGTATCTATGGAAAATCAATATTCCATTTTATAAAAACCAAAATAGACTATAGTATAGCACAGTGTTAAACTTTTCTCTAAAAAGTGATTTCCTGGGCTAGTCCATGTTGTCAGATGTCTGTGCATTGGATGTCTGTTTTTCCTCAATGCAAAAGCATACTTCTTTCTGTCTGAATCTCCAAAGAAATTCATTTTGGCCAAGTAGATAGTTGTAGTTAAGCAGTAGAGGAAGGGGATTTTGTGCTTTCATACATGACTGTCAAATGCAGATCCAGATGCATTAACAATTCACTAGAGACTACAGTTATCATTAAGAACTCTCTCTTTGTGTGTGTATGTGTGTCTGCCTTCAAGTCATGGCAGCCTCATGAATTTCATAGCATTTTTAAAGGCAAGGAATAGTAAGAGGTGGTTTGTCATTGCTTTCTTTCTGAAATACAGCCTACAGCATCTGATATTTCTTGGAGGTCTACCATCTAAGTACTAACTAGGGCTGCCCTGCTTACCTTCCAAAGTTAAGACAGAATGTGGTGACTTTATATATCACCAGGTGTTGTCTTTTGATATCATTGCTGTATTTGTGAAGTTGTTATTGATTATAGAATTCCCTGTTTCATTAGAAAACTATATTCTCTAAGAATTGCTGCTGTAGACATCAACTGTACACAAGCTATCATTCAGCCAACATTATTAGAGGCTGCATTGCTTGGTGGGACTTTATATTCTTGCATTCTCTGTCAAAATGTTAGTAAGAAGGTTTTTTTTTGTACATAGGAAGCAAAGAAGAAAGGCTTTGTCAGTGGTAATGGCACTATGTGTGGGATGCTGGCATGTTAAAAGACAACATTTTGTTGTTGTGAGATCATATTTTATTCCCCATGTTTCCACAGTATGTCATAATGGCAAATTCCAAAAGCCCTATTAGAAAGCATTTTGTCTCATTCAGAAGCCTGAAGTCGATCCGTCTTTCCATAACTGTTTTGTTTGTTTGCAAGTTGATGCATTTTTCAATGTGCATACCATGAAAGAAAGGGATTATTGGAAGATGAGGAGTTTCCATGCATTCTCTTGAATCTCTGATCTGGTTACTTGGTTCTCCAGAGGAAAGGAATCAGGCTGAAAGACCAAGGAAAAACAGAGGGACATGGAAGCTAAGTATGGCAGATGCCTTAACCTGTACCATTTGTGCTTTTTGGTGCCTAGATGAATTTGTAAAAATCTTAACTCTACTTGTAAGATGAGGGATTTTTAAAATACTAGAATAATTTATATTGATAGATGCAACTTGGTTTCCTAATCGCAAGAATATTGCTTTGACACCTGCCCAATTCTTTTGTGAGACATTATAAAATCACAGCATTTTGAAAATGGTGCTGTTATGTTCCCATGCACTGGGAATAATTTTGGGACACTGCACCTACCAAGGAACATCAAAAACAACTGTTACTCCTCATTTTTTTCAGCAAATGCCTGGTTGGCAGACTATTAGTGATGTATTATGAAGAAATTATCTGCCTATAAATAATTTCACCTTCTAAAACTACACAACTCCCTGTTGAAATGTGTTCCCTTGTAAATAGGTGTATTCACTTGTCAGCAGAGCAATGGAACAATTAGATTTTTATGTGAATTTTGATTTTTCTATAGCTGAAGGGTGAGTAATGGGAAATAATAAAACTTACAAGGTGTCTACTGTTCTGTAATGTTAGTAAGCTAATAATTAATGTGTGTATTTATACTATTTTTCAGCAGTGTTATTACTGTTTTCACCATTATGTAATCAAACCAACAGGATTTAAATCTCTAAGCTTGCCCCCACCCCCGGTATAATTTTTGTGTTTACCACTTAGCCCCATGATCCAAATAGTACTCCTTTGGTGGCCTAGGTGTGTTACCTGAAGTATAATTACTTAAATCTCTGTACGTATGAAAGATGTAAGTGAAAACTTTCAGAGAGAAATTGGAACTATACATAATGAAGTTTACCAAATAAAAAATGAACACACAGGGATGAAGAAGCAATGTTGCATCTCAAAAGAAGCATTCCAAAACAAGAAGGCATGCCTGGAAGGATGCCAAATGTTAATTTGACAAAAACACACCCAGAACACCATAGTTTAATTGGCTTCACTCACTTCTGTCCTGAGCCTTAGGGAACATAATCAATAGGAAAAGGAGCATTGACTCATGGGATGTAGCAGAATTTTGCATTAGGCAAATAGTGGTAAAAAAGATGAGATACAGGATACCAGCAAATCAGTTAATGTGTATTGCAAAAAGTTATCAAACTAGCATGCCATTACAGCAGATATGGGAAAACATACAAACCACTACACTCAGCCCTCCACACCTGCAGTTTTCTTTTGCACATTTGATTATCCATGGATTTGATTGATATGTTCTCTCTAGGAATCTCCAGGTCCTCCAGCGTGATTCTTCTAGAAATTGACACTAGAATTGTGCTGGAACGCCTAGAGATTCCTAGAGAAAACACCTTTCTAGGCATTTGCAGGTCCTCCATCACAGTTCTATATCCAACCTATAGCTGATGTTGGCCACAGAGTTGCACTGGAGGACCTAAATGTTCCTAAAGAGGTATTCTCTCAGATTTTTAAAAAACTGTTTTTTTATTTGCAGTTTTTCCACATTCACGAGGGTCCTGTGCCCCTAACCCCAGTGAATGTGGAGGGTCCACATTATTAAAGGAGAGATTATATGTATGTGTGCTTGTATGTGTTGGCAAGAGGAGTGGTAGTGGAATTGTCCATTGTAGTTGATGATCAATCTCAACAGATGAAGTGTAAATTGACTTGTATAGAATGAATCAAGAGCAAATAAGAAGGGGCAAACACTTTTGGAGTGGCACTTGTACTGTTTTTTGGTTTGATTTGGTTTTGGTGTATCTCCTGTCCTGGCTAGAGGCTGCTTGCATTTAGAGAATGCCTGGGTTTCAATTGTTCATTGGGTGGGGGGTGAGGGCAAACAACACATTTTTAACAGTTTGACAATATCTTTTTTTTTAATTAAAGAGAGCTCAGTGGTAAAGCACATTTTTGCACATGGAAGGGCTCACGTTCTGTCCCTACAACTTGAAGGGGGAGAAGGAGATAAATAATCCTGTTTGAAGCCCTTGAGATGCTGTAAGTCACTGTGATGAATATTTGGCTAGCTAGATGGACCAATGTATGGTTGAGCATAAAGGCAACTTCCTGTATTTATATATAACACTCTTCCATCTTGTAACCGAAGTAAGACTAAACTGCTCTGTAAAGATTTTTCAAGAGGAAATGGCACTAAATGGAAACAGGGATATTATTTCTATTGAGGATAATTGTGTGTGTATGTGTCGCCTGTTGGCCTATGATTTCCCCATAAATTTCACACAATATTTTTTAAGGCAAGGAATACTCAGAGGTGGTTTTGGCAGTTCCTTTCTCTGAAATATGGCCTATAGCAAGCACCTGGCATTTGTTGGCCATCTGCCATCCAATTACTAACCAGAGTTGACTCTGCTTAGCTTCCAAGTTCAGACGAGATCTAGTGCCTTTAGGGTATTTTTTACCAAAATGAGGATAATCATATTACATTAAAGTTCAAAGGCACAGCAATGGTAGTCTGGATCCTATTGCAAAGGGATATTGTAGCACCATTGAGAGTAACTGTGGAAAATAAGTTTGTAGCATAAGCCTTTGTATATGCATCTGCTGAGGTAGACTCATTCTATAAAAGCTTATACTACAAACATCTTTCAGTTAGTCTCAAAGGTGCTATATTATCCCTTTGTATACTGTATTAGTTAGGGTACTTTCCCACTTGTGACTTTAGTAATTGTTGCGCAGCAGGTAGCTGTTCAGTCACTTTTTGAAAATGTCCAGAAAAAGAGACCCCTCCACCTCTCTGTAGAATTGACTCCATTGCCAAACAGCTCTTTCTGTCAAGATAATCCTTCTAATTTTAGTTGAGGTCTACTCTCCTGTAACTTCAAACCATTAGACTTGGTCTACCCTTTGGGGCAGCAGAGAATAGGCCTGCCTCCTCCTCTCTGTGGCAGCCCTTGCAGTATTTAATGAGGGCAATCATGTCACCCTTCAGTCTTCTCTTCACCAAGCTGAAAAAGCCTTCTCCTTCAACTTTTTCTCCTATGTTTAGTTTTTCATACTATTTTCATAGAATTGCTTTGGATTAGTCTTATTTCTGCAGTAAATGGTGCACAGAGGGTGGTTGGGTAAAGGACACTAGAGTGTGGTGCAACCACAGAAAGTATAGAACAATAATCTCCTATCTCTCTTCAATGTAGGAGCATCCTCTGTGTGTCCATGGTATCCTTACCAGAGCTGACTCTCCATCGCTATTGTCTGCAATCAGTTTTTAATCAGGCTTTTGAATGATTTGTGGAATTTCCTGGAAAATAGATTGGGGAACCCGTGGCCCTCCAGATGTTGGTTTTGTTCCAAAGTCATCAGTTCTAGATAATATGGTCAGACTGATGGCCTTATTGTCCTATAGCAGTGATTCCCAAACTTTGGTCCTACAAATGTTTTGGACTTTAACTCCCAGAAGCCCCAACCAGCTTGACCAATGGTCAGAATTCTGGAAGTTGAAGTCCAAAATATTAAGAGGACCAAAGTTTGGGAACCACTGTCCTACAGTATCTGGGAGGCACACGATTCCTGTCCTAGAACCTAAGCTTGCCATAGTGAAAGCCTTTAGTGATGGTTGGAGAAATTGCACTAACCTTGTGTCTGAATGTTTTCTTTCCTTAGGTAAAGTATGTGTGCAGAACTCCAGCGCAAAAGTTTTAAAACAAGTGAACATTTTGTGGCAAGTACATCACGTTCAGCAAGGAGTAATATTCAGTCCACCTTGAAAAACTTTGTCCATAAGTGCCAAGCAAGCCTGAAAATGAACTAGCTGGGAGCCTATACATAGATAGAAGAGTGCATTCTTCTGTTTTTTTTAGTGATTAAATCTAAAGACTTGAATACAACATCAGTACAACCACAGCCTCTGGTGCTTTTCACATATTTGTGCTACGGTCTCATAACTGATATGTTACTTAGCTGGTTTAGAAGCTCCTTTAATTGTATATAGAGTAAAACCGCATACCACTGTGTAACTGTTGTTCATTAATATAATTAAATGTTGAAACATTTGCCAAAATGAGTGCAGAAGGATACCAATACCGAGCTTTATTTGATTACAAAAAAGAACGAGAAGAAGACATTGACTTGCACTTGGGAGATATTTTAACTGTGAATAAAGGTACTTTAGTTGCCCTTGGATTCAGTGATGGGGAAGAAGCAAAACCTGAGGAAATTGGTTGGTTGAATGGTTATAACGAAACCACTGGAGAAAGGGGAGACTTCCCAGGAACTTATGTAGAATATATCGGAAGGAAAAAAATCTCTCCTCCAACTCCAAAGCCTCGTCCTGTTCGACCCCTTCCTGTGGCACCAAGTCCTGGAAGAGCAGGAACAGACAGTGATCAATCAGGTTAGTAGAGTTTTGTCATGATGATTGTGGCTCATTATCAAGTATCAGAAACATTCTGTGTGTGGTACATTAATTGAAGTTTCATGTTGCTTGGGGAAGGTCATAGAAATTACTCCAAACTGATGGCCTTAAAATATTTATCTGGATCATATTCACTTTGAAAAAAAGGTATTTTCCTTTTGGAACTGGAATTGGGGTCCTATTGGCTATTAATTGTCCTCCTTGTGAAGGTTTACTGTAAAATCCAGAATCTATAATTGATTTTGGAAGTGCTTTAACACAGTTGTCATCATACTGTGTACTAGGAAACACTAGGGTACTGTGAAGATGTCAGTAATGTACCACTGCTAGAGAGGGACATTGGGTGCCCTAGGGCACACTTTCACATCAACTGGGTTTAGAAATCTAACTCTTCTTCTGTGCCCAAGAAAACTCACATGTTTAACAAGTCCAGGGGATTGTCAAGCAAGCCTATGTAGAAAATTTTGAAAACTGTTGCTCTGACACAGTGAATTAACTTTTGGCTCAAATGTTTGGTTGAGATGTTCCACTCCCAGAACCAAATCCAGCATATCCAGTGGTTGGATTCTTGGAGTTGAACTCCAAAATATCCAGAGAACCAGTGGTTCAGAACCATTGCTGTAAAGTGGTGTTCCGTGGGCTGGTACTCATCCTTGAGCCATTGGCTGCTGGTCCTTGGGAAGATTCCAGGAAAGAGAGAAAAATTGTACTTCATGGCGCCAGTCCCAGGCATGGGGGGGGGGGCATGGAAATGCCAGTCTACTGCATCAGATAGCTTCAGAAACACTGTTCTAAAGCTTAGAAGGGGAATATTTTTAAAATAAATGCTTCAGCTTAGAGTGACTGGTTATGAGCTATAAAGCTCTATTTGGCTCAGGTCCAGGCTATCTGGCAGCCTGTATCTCCCTATATGAGCCTGCCTGGGCACTGAGATCATCAGGAAACATTCTTCTTTCAATCTTGCTACCATCACCAGCACAGTTGATGGTGATGCAGGAGAGGGCTTCCTGCCCCTAGACTCTGGAACTCCCAAAGGAGGCCACAGTGACACTGTCCTTTGCTGTCCTTCCATTGGCAAAAAGTTTTTTTATTCTGTCAGAATTTAAAAACAGCTTTTAAAGAATGGAATAAGAATGCTGTATTGATTTAAGGTGAACTGTTTTAATAACTTTTTAAAATTTGTATTTGCAGTTTTATTATTTGAAATGTAGGCTTAAATTGCTTTAATAACATGACTAGTTTGTTTTCTTTTTCCATTGGAATGTGTTCTTCTTTTTAAATTGTAAACTGCCTTGAATCCCAAATTCAGAAGGAAAGTGGGATACAAATAAACCCATCATCAACAACAACAGGTACAACCACAAAAAAAGGAATAGGACTCGTGGAATAATATCAGCATACCAGTGATGATCACACAGTCCACTGGTATTACTATAATATATTTTAAAACACATGGTGGTAATATTCGACTGTGTGCCACCCTGTGCAAACACCACTTTTATATCTTGGTATTTTAAAAGAAATAACAGACTTTATTGGGATAAATATATGACTTTTCAGTGTAAATTTACTTGAATGTTATTTTGCAATAAATAGATGTGAAGTTGAAGGCTTTCACGGCTAGCATCCATAGTTTTTTTAGTGGGTTTTTTGGGACCCAAAAGCTCTTAACCAACAGTATATATATTCCACTCTTCCATGCCAGCATTCTCTGAAGATTCCAGCCACAGCTGCTGGTGAAACATTAGGAAAAACCTATTCTAGAACACGGCCTCATAGCCCAAAATACCCATTAAAAAATATGAATGCCGGCCATGAAAGCCTTTGACTTCAAACTAGTAACAGTGTTTGTTTTTGCCATCTTCTATTGATTCCTAATTAAACCCATACCCTGTAGTGAAATTTCTGTGCTTGATGACAGGAAAGTGATTGATGGAAAGGTGATGGAGCTTTACCCTGCATGTCTCAGAGTCCCCACTCCAGGACAGCATAGCAACTTTTGGCTATGTTGTAGTCCAAAAAACTGAATGTTCCTTAGCTTTTTTTTTAAACAATCAAACACATATTACAGTTGTATAAGGTGTTTTACTACAAGGATATACTGTATGACTAAAGCTTAACTTGAAAAAACTTAGCCTGGGATGAGAATACAAACTATGGGTTCATAAATGTGATAATGGTTTTTTTAAGTAATGAGTAAATGATGGCAATTGATGTTGCTTTCTGATTTAGTCTTATTCATTTGACTTGCAAGTTACTAGATCTCTAGTTGAGCATTCCATCAAAATAAACAAGCAAGCAAATAAATAAATAAATAGGGAATGCATTTAGATCTTGAGTCACTGGGAAAATATCTTAAATACTACCATTATGGCTATTGGCTCTTTTATTTGAAACATTTTTGTTTGTTTTTTAACTAGGAAAATTGGATATTATGTTCCTAAGGACTAAAATAGTTAATCCAAATGCATGTGAACAGCAAACCAGAAAGCATCTCATGCTAATAAACTATCAACTGCACATTAGACTATCTTTTCAATAGAAGGGGACTTTGCCATAACACTTGCTCAACTGTATTTGCTTACATGTATATAGGGTGGTTTTAGCAGTTTCAAACTGCTCTGCATCAATACATGGAAAAGAGCTTGGGGAAATGAATTTTCTTGCTGTATTGTTGGGAGTCAAATAGAAAATGAAAACTTACTAGTATAGTGTACAGATCATGTGTGTTCTGTGGCTTTCACTGATGTGTTTTCTGTGGTAGGTTTTACACAGACTTTTTTTTTTTTATCATGAGTGTTCCCATAAAGAAAAGAAGCTTTACTTTGGGGGGGGGGGGAGGTTCATGTATTTATCAAATTTACCCATTGTCATGCCTCAAAATTAATGCAGTTTAACATCTCTTAAAGTGTTACGGCTGCATCCTTTGGAATCCTGGGATTTGTAGCTTCTTGTGGCACCAGAGTTCTCTGACAGGTGGCTACATTAATTCTGCTGTGTAGATGCAACCTAGGAAACCTGACACTTTATTCAGTTCTCCTAACTTAAACAAGCATTTGTTATATTTGTGTGCTTATTCAGTATCTTTGAAGGATTTAAAATTGTGTGCTGTTTTTGGGATACTGTACAAAGTTTTAACGTGAGTGTTTTTATTTATGTTTGCAAACAGTTCTCTGTACTAAATTCCACTTGGGTTAATTCAAATTCACAAAACTGACACAGCATATATATTGAATGCTATCTGAAACTGTTGAGTGGACAAACCATTTTAGATCACAGAAGCGCCAGGTAACTATGGAAAATGGAAAATAGTGATTTTATGGGGAGTAGCTATGTTAGTCTGTTGCAGTGCCTCCCCCCAATCCAGTAACCCTATGAGTGTTGTACACTGGACTATTACATTAGTATATTCACATTGCTTTGTGAATGGTCACTCTTAACAGTTTACATATCCTTTAGGCTTTATCATAATTAACATAATTTGTACTAGTTTTACTTCAGTCTACTCTGATGTCACTGCTCAACATCCTAGTACCACACTTATCCACCCAGTTTACAAAACTCTGCCTGCATGGGCCAACTAGTTCAGGAGAGAAAGTCATGCATCTAATAAAATCAGCTATCTGGATATAAGTGGCAGAGACTAATGTAAGGTTACCTGAGTGGTGATTTTCAGCTTTCTCCTTGTTTCTGTTCTGCAAACATCAAGGAGAATAATCATGTGATCTAAGCAGATTGTGTAGCTGTTTGAAACACCAGCATAATTTCTTCCAGCAATGCTGACGCTGATAGTGGAAGTAACCAAATTATTTTCTCAGCCCATGTGATTTCTCTTGGTGGGTTTTATTAGAGCCATGAGGGATGTAGACAACAGGAAATGACAGCCCTGCTACTCTGCTGACATATTAGTCAGATCTAAATCTTTCTAAATAGGATACCAGCAAACCATAATTTAATAATGAAATTTGGGGACATTCTCTGATGTTTGAGATCGTTCTGTTTTGTGTGTTGACAGTACTGTCATACTCCTGCGATTTCAAGAAAGCTTGTGGGTTTGGAGAAGGACTGTTGTTCCTATTTTCTGCATTTATATATTCTCTGCCAATGATACAACATTTGTATTAAAGCAGTATTGTGGGTGGCCTGTTCAAATGGTTGAGAAAAAAAACCATCTCTCGTAGTACAGTGCAGAAAATATACAATTTAACTTCATGAAACAGCAACACATGCTACAGCATATTTTTGTCTCCTCTCACCCACGCAGAATAACATCCAGACTTCTGATGGATATGTTACGTATCCCAAAAAATAATGGCATTAAAAGTCTGCTATTAATGGTCAAATTCAGTGTTTATTGGTACCTGGCCTTGCTTTCTCACCTGGGTGCAAACATACAGTTTGTAGGCAGAGGCTTTTCTCACTGACACCATACAATAGAGACTAAACTGCATGGGCAGTTTAGTGGATGATTAAATTTTCCAGAATAAATTCAGTGAGACATGTCTGTATTAGAAAGATAGGTAGATGACCTGTCCCCTCTACAGGTTAATCCCTGTTAGAGGAGCACTATGAGAGGACAAATAAGTGCCCATAGAAATAAGCAAATAGAGGAAGGGAGAAAATAAGAGTAGTAAACACTTCTGGCTATCTAGTTAATAACCTGATAGGTGCCAGTGGTCTTTTAAGGATAAGGTGGAACGGGTCACTCTTTTCTGCACATAGCAGAGGGCCACCAGTGTTTTCCCATGGTTTTTATCCTATTTATAAAAACCTGAAAGTATGAATTGTTTTTTATATTTGTAGAAACAGTAGCTCTGTATCTAATTCCACTGCACCAGAGAGTTACTGATAACCCCAAATCTGTTGGAATTGTATGCCCCATCCAAACACAGGTACCTCTGGTGGGAATCTGGGAGAGACTCTTCTTGGTAATCGTTCCCATCCTTTTGAACTAACTTCCAAGAGTGGATAGACTGGAGTCATTTTTGCTATCCCTCTTTGCTTTGATAGGCCTTTGAGAACTGACTGCTCATGAGGAAAAATACTTTAATACTGTGTTGTATTGCCTATATTTGTTGTTTTTCTTTCTAAGTAATGATGCTTTTACTCCTATTGATAGTTGAATTGTATTTTAACTTATGTGTGACATGAATTTTTGTCTGTTAACTGATAACCTGCTTTGAGTCCAGGGCTGGGGGGAAATCAGGATATATTAATAGTAATGGTAATAGTAGTAGTGGTAGTAAATACAACAACAACAGGTATAACTTTGTACCTGTGAGGCGTATTAGCAAACCAGACACTTTTAAAGTTTGTGTAATGGGCAAGTAACATTCTGCTCTATTTTCAAACTCGTGTTTTAATTTGGTGTTCTTGTTGGCCCCTGGACTGTAAAATAAAACTGAGCAGCTCATAAATTGAGACATTGGTGTCCTTTAATCAGCAGCCTCATCCTGGACTTTATCCCAACATCTTTGCCCATTGACTTGACATAATGTATTTTTGTTTTGTGCTGTGGACTTCACAGTGATGTTGTGTGTCTGGATTTTATTTATTTTTGAAAACATGACTGGTTAGTTCAAGCTGAAAGGACAAGGAGAAATAGGTCATTAGATTAGAGTTTAAACTGTATTTTCCTTTCCCAAAAAGAAAACCTTTCTAAAACAAATCCAAAATAGAAATAGCAAAGACTATCAGTATCAGTGAACATTTCAACAACATACTTGGTAACGTTTGAACAGCAGTTGTTGAAATGTTTATTTAAAAGCTTATTAATTTTGATATTATAGTAGTTTGAAGGAAATACATAATTTCAAAATGCAACCAAGCTTAAAAAAAATCCTGAAAGTGCCAATTGTTGTAATTGCCAGTGTGTAAAAGTGTCACCAGTAATCAGCTTAGTAAAAGCAGTTTTCACAATCTGCATAGAGTGGTTTGTCTTCCTTATACCACAGTTCCTATTTCTTACCTGGGCACTATAAGATGAGATGCCCTCTTTATACCAGAGGAGTTCTCATAGTCTTAACCAGTTGCACTTTCCAGCACTATATGGGATAAGAACCATCTCTATTTGCTAGCAATTAGTCATTCTGTCTGTCTCTTTGGGTGTGTCTCCCCTCTCCCTTTCCTTTTGGGGAAGAAGATGGGGCAATAGAGGTGGAAACAACCAAGCCCCTGATTACAGAGGACTATTTGTACTGTATGGGAATTTCTATTGTTTTCTCTTTTATGACTGTGAATAATTTAATGATGTAAGAAAGTCAGAGAGTGATGTGATGTGATTTGCATGCAAACTAATCATGGGTGGACATCACCATTCTTTGGATCAGCTTAATCTCTTTATTCATGCAGCATTTGGTAGAACTGGGAGAAATCTGGAATCTTGGAGGGAGCCAGAGTTGGTTGAGAATTGGGATTGCCTGAGATGGCATCCTGTAGTGGGCTGCCATGCCCTTTGGAATTAGAGACAAATTCCACTGGATCTTATAGATTCAATGGAATTAACTGCTTTCTAACACAAGCATAAAGGGTCATATAGAAATAAAGGTAGACAAAAGCAGAGGAAACAGAACCTCTTTCAGACAACTTATGTTCAAGCAACCAGCATACTTATTGAAACACTAAATGTGTGAAAACAGGAGTAGACATATTTTCCAATGTTCTTCCACTGTTGTAGTAGGTGTGTCCCACCATCGTCCAGAGGATGGTAACAATGGTCTTCCATCCCTCAGAGGTTGTCCACCCTTGCCATATTCTAATTATACTTTTAAAAATGATACTGTAATACACACACACACACACACACACACACACATATATTCTAAACTATCATTTTTAATAATAGCATTAGGATATATAATAGTTGAATTAGGATATGGCAAGGGTGGGCAACCTCTGAAGGAATATATTAAATATACAAACCACCAGTAAAAAAAAAAAAAGAAGACTTTTCAGAGGTATGCTTGGTCACTGTGTTAACCATTTTCTTTTAAACCACGCCAAATGGCTGTCTTTCTAAAGGTCTGTACATCTTAGTTATCTCATCTAAACTGCATTCTTCATGTCCGTAGCTAAGTGTGGTTTTTCTAGTGAGAGTGAGAAGAAAGAGGAGATGGGAAACTGAAAATGTATTCTGTACAAAGAATGTAAGCTTTTAACCTTTCATTGGAATAATGTGTGCTTAAGATGTTAAAATTTTCTGTCTATTTTGGCATGTATTAGTGGTTTGCATTTGAAAAATTCCTTTTCTGCCATATTTTCACAGAAAGCAAGAGAGAGAGGGAGAGAGAGAGAGAGAGAGAGAGAGAGAGAGAGATGCACAGTACTCCCCCCCCTCCCCAGTACAAGCAAAGCTGATGAGCTCCTCTAGCTGTTGTTTGACTCCACCTGCTGGTAATTCTTCATAGTACTAGAAATAGGTGAAATGTCAGATTTATAGACTGAACTGTTTTTAAAAAATGGAACCTAGCCTTTCCCCCAACCCCCTGGTAAAACAGAAACTGTATTGTGAATTGAGTGGCATGAGTGCTTGTATAACTGGTATATCAACTGGATCCAACCTAACAATGGTAATGTTTGTTGGACTTAACCCCAAACCTTGTCAGTTTGTCTACTTTAGGACAGGCAAGATGGTTGTCTTAAAATAAGAGGTACTCGGGGATGCTTAACTCCCTCTGGTTGAAATCAGGAGACACAATGAATGCTGATATCCATTCTTTGTCACAAGCTGGAATATGTTAGCTGTCTCTCTGTAGAGGGTTATAAGGGAACACATTTATATTCTGCAACATGTGATTGTTTGCAACTGTCAATTCCTTGCGAAGAAATGATAATTTTGTACCAGTATGTTCTTAAATCTTTGTTTAAGGTTCTTTACATATACAGTATATAGTTTCTTTGAAAGAACACAGATGTCTGCAGTGCAGCTGGCAGTAAATCCGTTTCCATGTGTATTTTAGTTAAAATCTTGGGTCCGTGATGAATTACCGTGAAATCAGTCTGAAGGCTGAAATCTGAGGAATTACTTTATTTTAATAGCTTGGAATGAAAAGGGCAAATTATAAATACTTATAATTTAAGCATCTAACCATGGCTACAATGTATATGTTCAGAGGCATTATATCAGACATTACTGTAAATTGGAAGGGGTGATTTACATTAGCTTTATTTCAGTAAATCAACCAAATTCAGTATTTTCAACTAAATCAGTTAATTTTTTATTTCAAAACTAAATCTAGAAGGACTAAAATAGAGTGTCTTAAATTATTAGAGTTCTTATCTTACCCTGTCCCAAATACATTCCCAATAAATTCAAAGGAATGTATAAAATCAAATAAAGCAGAAATATTTAGAACAACGCTCTGCCTGAAAGCTGACCCCAGATGCCAGCCTGAACAAAAGTCTCACAGTGCCTCTGAAATGTGCTTAGTTTTTCTGGCATGCCTCCAAGGAGAGAGGAATTCCACAGCTGCAAGACAGCCACCAAGAACCACTTTCTCTTCCTTTTTGTTGTTTAACTATTGCCAGAAACATATCAGTGGGATTGCTTGGCATTACTTCTATTTCATGGACAGAACCTTTCCATCCCTAAACCATGCTCATTTAAAGGGTTACGTAAATACTTGAAATGATTATTCCAGTAGCTAAATAGGGTTTGCATTGATTTACTTGAATATTTATTGAAAAGCCAACAAAGCATGTTTAGAGTGTAATCCTATAATGTCCTGTCAGAACTATCTCCCGCTGACTTCAATGGGACTTAAAAGTGGGAGTTATTCTCAGGTAAATATGTATAGGGATCCAAGCTAAACACTATTAAATCCCCCCCCCCCCACACACACACAGAGTAATGCTGGGACTCCACATTTTATAAGGTGTTGCCAGTATGGCATAGTGGTTTGAGCATTGGACTATGGCTCTATAGGTCAGGGTTCGATTCCTGCTCAATCATAGAAACCCACTGGGTAACCTTAGGGAAGGCGCACACACTCAGCTTCAGAAAAATCCCTGATAGGTTTGCCTTGAAGAAATGACTTGAAGGCACACAACAAATCTAGTTTCACCAAAGGACAGCCTGTAAACCTGGATCTCCCAACTGCTGTTCCCTCAGAGTGTAAGTTGGAACCACACTGCTTTATGTAAGTCCTTACCACTGCAGTTAGTGGTAACTGTTTGGCCAATAGCTTTACATCATGTAAAAATCTTATGATGAATGACAAGCAGGTGAACAGTAGAGTTAGCACTAGTATGATTGCTTTTAATTATAAATAATATAACTACACTGAATATTATCATTTTGAACCCAACCCATTATCTTGTTTCTGTGTATCACATTATTTTCAGTTCACATTTTTACCTTTTGACTAGATGGCCTTGTTTTAACAATCTCAAAACTTTTATCATTGAGTAGGAATTTGCAGGTCTTTGGAAACTGTCCTGGCCATAGATGCAACTAGCCTTTGTCAATGAATAATTGCCCATCCTAGGTATAAAACTTCAGGATATTCAAGAGGATTACTACATCTGAGAGCTATAGTAATACATATGCTTATGTATTTCCTTGAAAGAGAAGTGGGTTCTCAGAGAAGCAGTGCTAACATTGTGGCCTTGTAACTATGAACTAGCAATACCAACATGTGAACTCCAGAGTCAGAAATTGATTAAGGATTTGGCCTGACTATAAATCTTGTTTTGAATCTCAAGTCACTTTTATAGTAGTTGATTAGTATAAGTGATGTATTTTTTTCTTTAAAGGGTATGTTGAATTATGAAAGACATTTCTTCAAAAATCCTAAAATTCTTTCTCTTAAAAATGCTGTGAAAAGCATGACAGCCTTGATACTTCATCAATTTCTAACTCTGAGTGCATCTGCACATGGGATTTGTAGTTTTATGAGCTATTTAGCCTTATCTCTTCAAGAGTTCTGGTGCCACAGCACACCCCTGGATTCCATAGGATGAAGTCATGGCTGTTAAAGCAGTGAACATGCAGGTGTAACTGTGTTGGCCATTTAACAAATACAAACAAAAATCCATTAGCGATACCTTTATTGACCAACAGAAATGCACAATATACTTGTTGCATGCTTTCAAACCTCCATGGGCTTCTTCATCAGGCAAGATGTGACAAACCAAAGAGAAGAAGAACAATGAAGTTCAACTCTCACCCTTTCAGATGGGACATTTCAATTCTCCAGAGTCATGTTTTATTTCAGAATTCACACATAGCTGAACAGAAAAGGTCTGCATTTTATAACAGTCACCTCAAGTGTTTTAAACAGTGTCCCAGATTTTAACCACCTGCCAAGTACATTCAGAGGAATTATAAGCCAGAAGTGATTTTGTGCATTTTGAAGGCAGTCATTTATCTGAGCAGACAGCCTGGTCCATCACAGGGAGCCCAGCTTGCTTACAAAATGGGAGATCATATGAGTTGAGCCATATTTCCACTCTGGGTCAAAAGTGGTAAGAGACCATTTTTCCCCACCAACTTAGAACTGATAGAAGATTTTCTTACCAAAGGTCTCTAATGTACATTGGCACCATTCAACAGGATATACTATAGCTATACCATCTCCCGATACTTCTGCAGTATGTCAGCAGATAAGAAAATCAACAGAAAGTGCCCCAAGAATGGGAAATTTGCTGACAAGGACCACTACTGCATTCAAGTAACATGTTTGGTTGTATGAATAATGGCTGGTCATTGGGAAAGGTTTCTCTTAGTGGGCACTATTTTATTGTTGTGATAGAAAATCCCCCCCCCCGTTAAAAATAATAATAAAAATTATGAAATTAACGGGTTCGCTATAAGTAAACAGACAACTAGGAGAGAGGCACATCCACACACATCCCATTAATGCTAGGTGTTCCTGCATAAGGCGAGGGCACACTGTATATTTTTCAAGTGTGGTAGGAACTGGAACCATATTTATGCCCATTGGCAATAACGGATTCTTTCCTTCCTAGAAATTCACCAGGGACCATCATGACTACGGTAGCACTAGTCCAAAGTCCACCACTTTGAGTAGCACTGGTGTTGAGAAAATTGCTGTAGAAAGATTAGTCCCTCCTTATCCACTAGAAATGGAGATTGAAATAGTCAGGAAATGGAATTGATTAGCAGTAGAATCAGGACAAAAGAAAGGAAGTAGTATTTCACTGAAGTGAAACAAACAGAATTATGGAATACATTGTCACAAGATGCAGCAACCAGATTAGAATATGTTGTTTTATTTCTTTGCTTTATACTTTATGATTTTTTCCCTTGAGAAAAACGTCAGAAATGATGATATGCTTTTGAACATGTACCATTCTCCAGATATAAATTGAAATGAAATTCTTGCCTGAATTAATTCAATCCAGTCAGCTGTTCCAAATCCAACATAATTTATCTAATAATTGCCCTGCATAAGCAAAAAGCAAATAAAAGCATTATTTTCTGGCACAATCCACTCTGAGAATTGACCTTTCTGTGGGCTTCAGAATCTTGTCTGTTAGTAGGGGAAAGTGTGGAGTAACACAATGGCAAATAACAAGAGTTGTTTGTTTCTTTTTAAAAATCAGATATTTAGATTTAAAGTGCCTTTGTTCAGCCAAGAAGGGGCCTCTTCAAGTGCACTGATGCAGCATAGCAATGCTTTTAAAAATGCTTGCCTTTTACAGGTTATGTATTTTCAGTTTCCATTTTTTTCTGACAAGAACAATCCCATTCAATTTGAACAATTTGTAGTCCTAATCTTAATTGCTAGGTTTTTATTTTTAGAAAGGCACCTCCATTGTGACAAATATTGCAGTAGTCACCTAGTAGTTTTTAAGATTACTTTTTAGAAGAAAATAGCAGTTATCTTTGCCTATGTATTCTTCTAAGACCACAGACATCATACTTCTGTTTTTGTGTACACTGTTGATGAAGATTTTTACAGTCTGCCTTCTGTAACATTGATTTGACAACTACATGTAGTTTTCAGTGGGTCAGTGTTAGCTGATAAGGCACCTCGATCTTGTTGAGCAATTTGATGAAGTAAAGAAAAGGGCTGCCTAACAGTCAGAAGGACAAGGTGTTAGCTTTTGGGCACGTGTCACTCAACATCCTGCAAGCATATCGTTGCCAACTGTCCATTAACCTCATATGTGTGCAGCTGAGATAAGTGGGGGCTGCAATTGTGTTGTCTCCAAAAGAGTGGCTGACTCATTTCCTGTCTCTACCAGTACTTCCCCAGTCGTTACTGGTAAAGACAAGCTTTTCCTTTCCTCTTTGAATTGTCTCAGCCTTGGTCTTACTTACCTGTTTGCATTCGATGAGCTTGAATTGCATCTGGGTAACCCGACAGAGAAGTTTTGCCATTGAGAAAAGAGAATGCTCCCAACTTTGGTCCAAAATGTTATCATACCTGGTTAACTAAAATGGACAGTGTGAAGCAGGCTTGTGACTTTTCTGTGTTTGACCAAGTGGTTCATTTATGATTTCACATCACTGGCCCACTTCACTGTGTAAATAATTTCTGGCTTGAAAGAGAATCATTTTGTTACCATCTCAAGCAAACATGACTCCAAATGTAATCATTTCTCCTCCTTTCCCCATGTGCTTTTTTTCCTTGTCAGTGTTGCCTGATGAAGAAACCTGTTGTCTCAACAGCTTGCACAGAAAATTTTATACCTTTTTTTGGTTGTTATAATGAAACTATTAGCACAATGTATATCTTACAATTAGTTTGTGTGATGTTTTCCTGTCTGATTGTAGAAAATTCTTAAACCAGACAACCCAGATTAGTTGCTGTTTATGGAATTTATTTTTAAAAGCATACTTGAAATCTTGAATCAAGTTGCTATGGCCGTCTTCACCCCCACCTCCATTCTAGATCAAATCTACATATACTAGTTCAAGTTTATTTTAATTCATTGCAATGAGATCAGCACTGGTACCATGCTGAGTGAATTCACCGATTTTTAAAATGTATTTATTTTTGTATTTTCAGTTATTGTGCCACCCAAACTGATGAAACAGGTATACCTTTCCAATGGCTGGTATGGGGACAGCTGATATTAGGGGGAAATTAAATGTTTAAAAAACTTAAGCCTCTTTACTAACAAATGTTAGTATGAATTGACTTATTAGCATAGGAAAGGGAAGATAATTATAGACTGATCTAGGTTTGTTGTATTTTTCTCCAGGTGTTTCCTCTAAGACACACATTTTGAGTATTTATCATAGTTAAAGAAAAGGAACTGAATAGCTAACTTTTTAAAACTGTTGCCTTTTTCAAAATTTATAAGTGTAAACAAACTCTAGTTTATAAATGACAACTACTGAAATATGGCAACCAAAACAATTTTCTCAAAGAATGCTTTTATCTTGTTTCATTTTTCTTCAATATTCTATATTCGTTCAGTATAGCCAAGAAAAGCTGTCATCTTCCTCCTACCAAGGTCATCAGCTAAATTCCTCATTAACCTTGGTCAAAATAGGATCAGAAGTGTAAAGATTATCTGGGGTTTGATGTTTAACCTGGTTATTGGGCATCCTAGCTGAGAAAGTACTATAGAATAGTGCTATAGTCTTAGAAATTCACAGTAAATTGACTGTACATTGTGAGTAGGCTTTCAAAAGAAATCCAAGTTGAGTTATTTATTGTCCCATTCATAAGCTACTGCTTGTTTCCTCTGTTACATACCATCTGATATATCCTCTTTATCTATAAACCAGGTGATGCTGTCAAGCAGTGTATTGATTTTAATAATGTGCTAAACACAAGTGAGAGTACTTGCTCATAAATATCCCATCTTTTCTTCTTCCACATTACAGATTCTAAAGGCTGCTTTAGATTTTATAATCTATAACTTAAGTATTGATCTCAAATACACACACACACACACACACACATGACTCATTTGTAAAGGATACGACACTTTTAAAGGCTGTGTGTACCTTAAAAAGCGCAAGGTGGATTCTGTGGAAGATTTGATCCCAGCACCAAAAAAAAAGGCCTAGAATGGCATCAAGTGTTAAATTGCTGCTTTCCTGCAGTCAGAAAAATGACACATTTGTTGTTTTATACATTTTCATAGGCTAGGGCTAACTTTATATGATAGATGGAGTAGTTACAGTAAGTTTTAGCTGATAGAAATGCATACTACAGTGTTGTTCTTATGTGATATCAAGTTGCTTCTGACCCCTGGCAATCCTAAGGCCTTATCATGGGGTTTTCTTGGCAAGTTTCTTCAGAGTGGGTTTGCCATTGCCTTTCTCTGAGGCTGAGAGAGTGATAATAATATATTCTAATTTTAAGGTGCTAGAGCACTCAGTGCAATCATATATGTCTACCGGGAAGAGAATCTCATTGAGTTTGATGGCGCTTATTCCCATCTAATTAGCGTGGCCACTTATCACCAAAAGGAAAACAGGCACAGATGTTCATACATGTAGGGATACTAATCAGATGAATTGTGTGCCTGCTCAGTCTGCTGCCAAGGTGTTAGTATACAGATACTGTATTCTGCTTCAAAGCCCCTATTCTCCCTTCTTAGAGTTCTCTTGCCTTTTAACTGGATTTGGATTGGACAGCTCTTTAAAAAGGAAGCCTCATATTGAAGACTGCTCTCTGTAGAGAAGGACTGTTCACTTATTCAAGTGTTATAGGATTACAACATAAGGGAAGTTCTCTGTTGGACACCAAAAGTTAGGACTAGGAGTGCTTTTAAAAGATGCAACTTCTCCTCTGTTCAGCAAAGCTAACATACTTCCTCTTTGTGAGCAGAAGAAATCTTGCTTGGATTACTTTTCTGTATCTACAGATATAGACATGCACTCATCTTCTTGGAGACGTTTAAATAAAAGTTCCCAAGGAGAATAACAGCAGTATTTAGTTATAGGGCAAGTATAGTAGGGAAGTCCAAATGTCTAAAATTGTCACAAAGTAGCATATGGACATGAGCCAAATCCCACTCCAAACCTATCACAGATTTCACTTGCATATAATGTTACAGAAATAAATTTCACAGCAACACCTTTTCCCTGGAATAACCAGGTGGTACTGATGACTTTTCACTACTAATGTAACTTAAAATAAAAAATAATACTTTCGACCTCCTAGAGTTTAGCCACACTGCGGAAATAAAGCCGTTTGACACCACTTTATCTGCCATAGCTCTATCCTGCAGTATCCTGGGATTAGTAGTTTGATGAGGCACAAGAGCACTCTGACAGATCAGGCTGAATACCTCACCAAACTACAAACCCCATGATTGCACTGGAAGGAGCCATTACAGTTAAAGTCATGCCAAAATAATTTATTTCTGCAGTGTGTAAGAGCAGATAGTCTCTTAGTTTATAGAATAGAATTACAGAGCTGGATGAGACCTCAAGGGCCATCCAATCCAACTCCCTGCCATGCAAGGACACAATCAAGGCACTCCCGACAGATGTCCTTCCAGCCTCTGTTTAAAGACCTCCAAAGAAGGAGACTCCACCACTCTCCAAGGGAGTGTGTTCCACTATCAAACAGCTTTTACTTTCAGGAAGTTCCTCCTAATGTTGAGGTGGAATCTCTTTTCCTGTAGCTTGCATCCATTGTTCCATGTCGTAGTTTCTGGAGTAGCAGAAAAGAAGCTTTGTCCTCAATGTGATATCCTTCAAACATTTAAACAGAGCTATCATATAACCTCAAACTTATCTTCTCTAGGCTAAACATACCAAGCTCCCTAAATCGCTCCTCATAGGGCATGATTTCCAGACCTTTCACCATTTTGGTCGTTCTCCTCTGGACATGTTCCAGCTTCTCGACATTTTTTTTGAATTGTGGTGCCCAGAACTGAATGCAATATTCCAGGCAAGGGCTGACCAAAGTGGAATACAATCATACCATTACTTTCCTCCATCTAGACACTATACTTCTGTTGATGCAGTCCAGAATTGCATTGGGTTTTTTAGCTACTGCTTCACATTGTTGACCCATGTTCAACTTATACTCAAGGCAGGGTTGTGTAGTGTTCTGACTATTGGACTAGGACTCAGAGAACCCCAGTAGGTAACCTTGGACAAGTCACACACTCAACCTGATAGGAAGGCAGTGGCAAACCACCTCTGAATACATCTTGTTGAGAAAATTCAAGGGTTGCCTAGAATCAGAGTCAACTTGAAAGTACGTAACAACAACTCATATTCTAAAGATATGTATGGCTATAGGCATGCTTCTGTAAGCTTTTATCTTGTCCCAACTAAAGCAATGTGATTTTAAAGCAATGTTCTTTATAAAAGTGATGACACTGTAGTCAGCAATTGAATGTTGGCATACAAGCAACTGGATTTAGGCCAGACGGAATACCTTGAGCACAGACATGTAGCATTTATGTTTTTACCTTAGCTTTTGCCAAAAGGAATTATGGCATATAAAACAGTGCATTTTTCATATTGAAGGAATAAAATTAATAAATTTTATAAAATTAATATGTATGTTGTTTAAATACCTGTGAGATGTACATTATAGTATATATGCTGGAACCATTTCTGTTGGGCTGAGCAAACATCTGACAGATCACATGCAAGTATATCTGTGTGTGCTTCATTATTTGCCTTAGGAGACTGCTATTTAAATTGGCAAATTAATTTATTAAAAGCAATGCTTGTCTCCTGGCAAAATTATAGCATGACAAGGAGGAGAGCCCAAATGTTGGGGTATATTGTAAGGAAACTATAAAGTTACCAGGGGAAAGTAGGATTAAATGTGGTTCCAATTTATTGTACTGGGCTCAAGAGTCCTTCAGGATTCACAAGTAAATGATGAAATCTTTTTATTTCTGAATCAATTATTTTCCTGAATGTTTGTGCAGACTTAAAGTAATAATGCA
This sequence comes from Urosaurus nigricauda, assembly GCA_034509955.1. Classification (NCBI taxonomy): domain Eukaryota; kingdom Metazoa; phylum Chordata; class Lepidosauria; order Squamata; family Phrynosomatidae; genus Urosaurus; species Urosaurus nigricauda. The sequence continues at coordinate 39,418,394 of JAOEGL010000002.1, forward strand.
GATGTAACAGAATAGTAGGTTTTGTTTAGTCTGACTGCATAGGTTTTGCTGTGTGAAGTTTAGAGCAACTTCACACAAAGTTTTAAACTATGTGGGTTTTATTGTGTGCTTGGAAACAGCTCTGTTTGGTTTGTGTATATTGGACAAATGAAAAAAAAAATCAACAAATGAGGTAACATTGGGCAAGCATTAATACTGAGCATTAAACAGACTGAAAACGGCCATATATATTAGGTCCATTTCTCTTCAGGAGTATCCACGATTTAAGTTCTTGCAGTTCCTTCTTAGTAGGGAAACTGTAAAGTATGCAACACATGAGAGAGCCCAGTTTGTGGCTTCAGTTGAGAAATCCCAAGAGCTAGAGTTGCAGTCATTATGTTTCATTTATAATGTTCATAGTTGTGACAAACCAATTTCTTGCACTGGACAAAAACTGCTAAACTTATCTCACAGATGCAAACAATTATTATTGTTTCTGTGTTTCTTTCACATCAAAGAAAGAATGAGAATACAGGGTAGCCAATATTAGAGGAGTGACTGCCAGTGTGTGTATGTATGTATCTAGCTACTAATACACTGGGAGGGGGAAGGAACACTGCAATCTCATAAATGTCTTTGTAGGTAATCTTGAGGCTCCCTGCAGAGTCCAGACCTGACCCCTTCACTGAGAAGATCAACCACAGATAGTGAGAAGTGGTGCCATATGTAAATGACAAAGCAGTCAGAAGTTATTTGCATTTGAAACCACACTGAGAGTAGAAGCAGCAGCAGGTGCTGAAAGGTGGGCAGAGGCAGAAAGAATTAAGTGAGAATAAGACCAGTGAAGGGGAGAAAGAGACAGGAGGATGGAAGAATAAAGGGAGAATGGGATTGTTACAGGGGAGAGCTCAGAAGAGGGACAAAAAGGAACATTGGAGATGGGTAAAGAGAGAAAAGACTGCTGTTTGGCTGACTCCAAAGACTGTCACTGGGACAGCAGAGACAGTGAAAGTAAATGACTTTGAAGCAATATGGAAAATATTTGTACAAAAGGCTTTAGTAAAAGAAGGAGGTGTTTTACCCCCGCAGGAAGAGTTATAATTTTGGAAGGTAGAGTAATAAGAAGATACTAGGCTCTGGTGATGGGAAGCACTTGGGGAAGGGGGGGGGGGTAAAAAAAGAGGAAAGAAGGGGGAAATTATATCTTTGTGTAATTATGAAAAGAATATGGTGAAAAGAAGAAGCAAGAAGAATGAAGATATTAATAACAATTTTATGTGTGTTTTTAAAAAATATATTGGTATAATCAAAATTAAATGGTTTGATATGAATTAGATTTAGATAAGGAAGTAAAGAATGGATAACTAATGTGATATACAATATATATATATGGAATATTATGTAAAGGTTTTCTTATATTATTGTATGTATGATATAATATTATTAATAAAGTAGTTTCAAACTGCAAAAAAAAAAAAGAAAGAACGAAAAGAAAGAAAGGAAGGAAGGAAGGAAGGAAGGAAAAGGAAAAAAAAAAGCCTGGGGAGTAACAGGGAGGTCAAAAGGAGGAAAGAATGTGCAGGGCAGGAGGGCAAAGAGGAGAAGTTTCAGAAACCAGAAGTATTGGAGCCAGGTGAGTGGGTCAAGGAGAGTCTTGGGAACAACAACACACTGACTGAAACATTTGTAGAAGTATAACTTCCCCCATTAGGACCCACTGTCTTCCAGACTGTCCAACCCCAGGGAAAGTGACAGTTGCATGCCACTGTTAAAAGAGGCAGAGGAGACTTTTAGCCTGAAAGGGAAACCCAGAAGTCCAGGACATGGGTGGAATGACCAAGAGGGCTATGACACCATAGCTATTGGTCATAGAGAAGATATAGGCTGGACAAAGAGACTCCTCATTCTGCAAAAACAAATAGGAAGAGCTAGGCTGTGAAAAACACTTGTTAATTCAAATAGTGCCTCATACTTCTAGAGATGAAAAGTACTTAGCTATTCTACTTACCAATTGGAGTTCCATTGTGACCAATGTATATAATATGTGCAAAGAAATATCCAGCACAGTGTACTGATTGAATATTAGACTGGAATTTTAGGTGACCAAGGTTCATATGCCTGCTCAATCATGTAAACCTCCTGGATGATAACGGGTGAGTTCAGCCTCTGAGAAAGACAGTGGCAAACCTCATCTTGAGTAAATTTTTGCCAAGAAAACACAATGATAAGGTCACCATAAGTCACTAGTTGACTTGAAGGCACATAAAAAGAAATGTGCAAAGCAACTTCCAATTGAGGAAGAAAAACTTAATAAATATAGAAGACATTTCTGCAATGGAATCCTCCATTTGGGGATGCAAGTCTCTCGGAGCAGAGGATGTGCAGGGCCCAACCTAAGGGCCCAGAGGCCTGTATATGTTTACTAAGAAATTCAGGATCTGAGTCTTTAGTAAGTATTGATATATTGCTTTGTTCAGCTTCAAGCAGCTTTGATTAGTATACATTTTGGTACATTGCTTTAAGAATTTAGGGAAAGACTAATTAGGATACAAACTCAATATAATAAAAAATAATGTAGTATGTGTTTTCAGGTTCTGAAGGGGGCATACCTTTCCATTATCTTGGGAGTTTGTTCATTTGTTTGTGTATTGTTGCTGAAATAAAGTAGATGGTGATGGTGGTTTTGGCATTCAGCCACATAATGATATATATTTGTACATTTCCCAGTCAGACAAACTGAACCCACTAATTTATTTTGTAGATGTCTTGGGTTTTTAAAAAAATTTTTTACAATTCTGTAGGTGTATGACATGTTTTACAATTGATGCAAAAACACTAACAAAATCTTTCCCTGCCTTATAGTTTAAATTGTTGCTCCGGAACTTCCATTACTCCTTCGGTGCTATCACAGAATTAGTTCTACATTCAGCATAGCACATATAAAAAGTTTGTTAAGACAAGTCTCAGTTCTTTTATACTTGAAAAGTGTACTTGAAAAGTGGCCTATAGGGGGAGTAGAATATAACAGAAGCTTTAACTACAGGGATTTTTAAATGTTCTAGTTGGAGCCAACAAAAAACATCTGTTGTCTTATTTATAGCTCCCGTTTCCAAGAAGTATATTCTATAGCAGATGAAAAAAAGTGGATGACAGCTCATAATTCATAAAGTTACCAAAGCCTAATCTGATGGAACATCATGTACAAAACTCCTCCCTACTACAATATCACTTCCTTAATGCTGTGCATTAAATTGAGAGTTGACATAAAATTTACAGCACTTGTTAAAATAATTAAGCATTAATAAGGAAGTGTGATATATCACTATTAAAAAATGTTGGCTCACTGTTGGAGAGATGCAGTTTGTTATCACATTCCCTGAAAGTAATGCAGTCCTTGTATTGTCATGTTAATCTTTTTGAAGTGGCTTTTTGGATGTGATTTCTGCCAAGATATTGTTTTGAAAGTTGGGGGGAAAGTTGCATCTTGAAATACTACTTATTTACTATTTATTTGCATCTGAGGAAGTAAACCGAGCCTACGAAAGCTTAGGCTCCAACTTCTTCTATCCAGTTAGTTTCATAAGTGCTACAAGTTCCCTTTCATACTTATTTACTAAGAGTTTACCACAACACAGGTGACCAAAATTTTTGCCCCTCTTCAGAAACCTGATATATATGGAAGGAGTTTTTAGACAATTAATGTTAACAATTTATCTAGCAATTTCTTTGACATAAATGAGGATATGAATAGTATTGCATGAAATCAATTGGCTACACTGACAGAATGCCACTTTGCTCATATTCATAGCTTTTGTCCCCTTTGATCCTGTTATTCAGAATTTTTTTTCTTCCTAAGCACTGATGTCTTATGGAGCTTATGCAGATTTAGTGGAAGTTCCACAAAGTTCAGTGAAACTATGCACATCCAGTGAAGTGTATATAGTATTTTAGGCTTACTATACTTGACCATAAGTAAGATTCCAAGCAAAGATGTTACTGAACTTATGCTCCCAGCATTCCTCACCATTGACTATTCTGGCAAAGTAGATGGGATTTGCAGTCCAACAACATCTGAAGGGTTGCTTTTTGCCTTCCCATGATCTGATATTTCTATCCATAAATGTGCTCAAACAGTTACTAGTAACAGAATACATTGCTATTACAAACATTTTCAGTGCAACCTTAGGAAAAGCTAAGTTCCATTGGAAGCATTGGCCATAATCTAGTGAGTTTTGTAAAATACCCAGGCAACTTCCTTTAATATCTTGCAAACAAAACTTCTTTCCTTCTCCTTTTACACACCCACATGGTAAAACACTTTTGCAATGCTTCTGTTGGACAAAAAAACATCTTGCTATAGGGGAGATGATCTGTGGGGATGCTGGGCATGGAAATGACACAGCTAGTGGTATTTAGAGTCCAAAGCATACTGAGAAATAATTCAGTTTGAGACTGCTTTAACTGTCCTGGCTTAATACTAGGGGATCCTGGGAACTGTAGTTCATGAGACATTTAGCCCTCTCTGTCAGAGAGCTCTGGTGCCACAATAAAGTGCAATTCTCAGGAATCGTTAGCATTGAGCCAGGGCAGTTAAAGCACACATCTAAATGAATTTTCATGAAAATATCAAAATGTCTTTTGTGACAAAACTTTTACATTGACATGCCAGAGCAGGTACAGTATAATTGCTTCCCAGGTGTCCATGCTTTAAAACACTCAAACTTGGATAAGTGTCTGAAAATCTTGGTGGTGGTTAGAATGACTTAGTTTGGCTTTAACCATAATATTAGACCATAGTCTTCTGTACACCTCCTAGTAAATGAGTGCCTTTTTCCATAGGGTGTCTGATTACATTTCAAAGGGCAGGTTAAGATATAATTTCTAGGACTAGGACGCTGGCTAATCCTCTAGCGGTAATGAAGGGTTTGGCCCAGACACTTGGAGAGCCACTCTTCCAGCTTTAACTTTCCATAGGCCTTTGCCAGGTAATAACTCTGAAAATCTCTTTTTACCGAGAACTCCTCCAAAAGGTGCAGCTGTGTGCTGGTTTCGTCTTGCAGTTTGTAGCTATGTTGGCAGCCCTTAGATGCAAGGTATGTTGTCGGCTCCCACACGTTGCTGTTGCTAAAAGCTGTTCAGGCCTGTCTCTGTTAGTGGGAGAGGAGAGCTTTTGGATTGGAGGGAATCCCAACTTCTTTCTCGTCTGATTGGTTATCGCTCTGGCAAGGTAAAAATAGAACTAGTGGAAAATCCAGCATTTCTGACATGTCATCAGAAGCGTCCTTTAAGCTGAGATAAATGCTTAATAACTTGTGAGGAAGACTCTTTATGCATCTCCTGTGGCTTGTGAATTCAGGAGACAGTTGGGTCTAAAATAAAATCCAAACCGCATACTTGGTCTTATGTGTAAAGTAAAATGATTACTTTAAGTGAAAAACTGATACTGGATTGCAGCAAAGGAATCTGCAAAGTTGCCCAGATTCTTAAGAATGGACTTGGGTCTCCAAACCTCTGTACTGTTTTACAACACAGTACAAAGCAGAAGATTGTTTTAAAGTCAGGTACTGGTTGTCAAACTTTATTATTTCTCTGTGTTTGTAAAAACTGCATATTGGAAGTGGGGGTCATTTCTCACTATAATTATTTTAATGTGTGCACAATTCTCTGCTCTGTTGGTTATAATCCATATTCAAAACTTGCTTTGGCTTTGGTTGTTGGAATACTGACTTTTATTCCATGTTGCTGTAGTATGTTTTTGAAGATTAAGGTGTTATGAACAGACATGGATCCAATCTTAGTGCATCTTGTAAAATAGCATTTAGTTCTAAGAATGTTGTAAAATGTTTACTTTGGCAGACAAATATTTCTTTAGGTCTTTCCTCCCTGTCTTCTTTAAATTATTGTGATTTTTAGTTTTGCACCAAAGGTGGAAACTTTACTGCTGAAATATACCAATTGCAGCACAATGATATCTGAACTTTTTCCAGATATCTTTGGTGGAAAAAGATATCAACTATCTTTGCAGGAAATAGCTGATCCAAAACATACACTTTCAAAAAGTGTATGAATAGTTTTATTTTCTTCTTACTTCAGTAGTTAATTGAATGGGTGAAATGTTTACATACTCAAAAATCTTGATTTATCATATTAGGCATGTGTGTAGGATAACAACCAGAAAGTTATATTTTCTGTAAGAAACCCAGTAGATTACAAGTGTATTTCTAGGAACTATGAAATACAGAACAAGATGAGAGAAATCTCTCATTTAAAATATTTTAATACTTATATACTATAAAATTCTGTTGCATACGTTTATCAAAATGTTCAGGGCATTTTTATATGAAGTATCATCATTCAATTGCTCTACCCTCAAACTCCTGCAGTCCCAGATATTAAGTTGTTAAAAGTAAGCCCATGTGTACATTCCTGTATCATTGACATACAGGACAGTTACAGTAAGAAAACAGTCATCTTTTCACCCTAATGAGTTGCATGGTTGCCAAAGGTGGTCCTATCTGTAATATTCTGTAATAACAAGTTGTCTTCTGGGGGGCATTATTATTATTATTATTATTATTATTATTATCATCATCATCATCATCATCATCAGTAATGGCACTTCTTAAAATTATTATTATTATTATTATTAACCTTTATTTATATAGCGCTGTAAATTTACACAGTGCTGTACATGTTCAAGTATAGTAGGTAGGAAAGCCACCTTCACTCCCTCCTGGGAGAAAGGTAGCATACAAATTAATTAAATAAATAGTGGTTTTGAGTATTGGACTATGACCCTGGAGACCAGGGTTTGATCCCCCACTTAGCCATGAAACCCACTGGGTGACTTTGAGTGAGTCGCATGTCCTCGGCCTCAGGGGAAGGTAATGGCAAACCTCCTCTGAACCAAGAAAACCCCATGATAGGTTCATCTTAGGGCTTCCATAAGTTGGAAATGACTTGAAGGCACACACGATACCACACAATTGGTAGATAACTTGAAATTTCACTTCCTGAAAAATAAATAATGTCTAGAGGGAACTGTCACTGTATTGGCTTTAGTGTGAAAAGGACATGATCTGGATTTTGCATATTGGGTTGCTAGCCATAGATCAGCATTTTTGGAATACATGTGGAATAGGATACAGAACTGGGATTCAAGGAAATAGAGAATATCTCCAGTTTGTTTTCCTCCCAGAAAACGCTAGAGGGAGCAAGAGAGATGGGTTAGTGTATAGGTGGAATTTTTTTTTGTTCCATTTTGCCTCCTTGATAGCTGTTCAGTTATTTTGTTTGCCAGTATTCTGCCTATGAAAAATACTTCTGTACTTACATATGTATTGATTTGAAAGATCCTGCTAGTCAGACATAGGATGATTCAAGACTGATTTATGTAATTTGGAATACATATATTTTATATGTCTTTCAGAATAGGTGGTTTCTAGCAATAAACAAAACTGCTTATTTTATTTACACTTTAGACACATAGTCTGAAGGCAGTTTAAAAAAATTTAAATATTTAATTTTTATTTTAAAATAATTTTGTGCATTAAATATTTTAAAATAATTTTGTGCATTAAACAAAATTTGTATACATTGAACTTTCAGAAAGCACACATGTCACTATCTCACTATGTCAGCCAACCATGAAAGATGTTATGGATTTGGGGACATTTTGGATTTTTGGATAAGGGATGCTCAACCTGTAGTATATTTAGAACTACTGCTTCTAGCTGCATTATGGTTTGCTTGTATTTTAGAAAAAGAACATCAATATCATTGAGTTTCTTATGTGTAAATGCATTTCCAATTAATGCTGCAGAGAATGCTATTGGAGACTAGTTCTTGCTCTGTGGCAAATTCAAACAACTACTCTAAGACAATTTTATACTGACTAAGAGGGGAAAACCAGTTTTTTAAAAAAATATATAATATGTTGATCTTGTAAAAATTGCTTTCCTTATGTGTTCTGAATTAGCTGTTCTGCAAGGGAAGCTGTATAGCTCCCTCAGCTGGTGCTATAGGCTTTTGTTTTAGGCCCCTTTCACACTGTACACTTGCAGTAATTTGATATTGCTTTGCCATGGGTGCATCATATGGAATCCTGGATTTTATAGTTTGGAGAGGTGCTAGAGCTCTCTGGCAGAGAATTGTAATACCTCATGAAATTTCAAATCCCAGGATTCTTCAGGATACAGACATAGCAGTTAACATGATGTGTGTGTGTGTGTTATTTATTTATTTCCAGAAAATAAAAATAAGGAATGGTACATTATTCATAAGCCAGAATCATAAATACATATAAAACATTTTTATGAAACTTCTCGACAATGCAGTCTTCACATGGCCACCTTCTATTCAAAAAGTACTTATTAATAGTTTGCTTCTAACAAGCAGTTAACATGGTATCAAATTTCCTTCATGGTGAAAGAAACCATGTTTGTTATTTTGTGAGAAACATGTATATAGTCTAGAGTTCATCTCTGCACTATAGACCCAAAAATCCTCTATCATTAATCACATTGACAAGAGAGAAGTACAAAAAGCCTACAGAAGCCATGGAAGGAAACTTGAATAGGACAATTTTGGGACATGCTCCACTTTCCAGGCTGTATGCAAGATGTATGCCAGTCCCACAGCACTGAGCACTTTTTTGAGAATCTGCACGTAGTATGTATCCCCTGAGAGCCATAGAATAGTGAGGAGTAAGTCTTAATACTCAAGATATTACAAAAATCCAGGACTATCTCTCCCTACAACAGAGACATCACTTTATGGAGATCCACACATAACTGGCACTTACTCTCTTGGTCTGAATTAGCTTCCCAAGCAAATATTTCAAACTTTCAGAGATAGCATTTGCTATCAGGTTGGCTTTTCTGCATGAATTTGATGGTGGTATGCTAACCACAAAGCCTCCCTAAGATATGGTTGCTGTTCCTCTCTGCTGTAGTATTTAAGCAAAGTTATCACACATTGCTTGTGCACAGGTATCAGATTAGGTTTATGACCTTTGTTCTGTTTATATTTCTCAAAGGCAAATGTAGAGTATCATAATGTAGTTTTAGCTATTGCAATGAAAATGATAAAAATATATATAATGATCAATAGTTACCTGAGAAGATCATATTGTAGTGATAATTAATTAAAAATGCAAAGGGTGAAAAGATGTTCTGAAATAGATGTGTATATTTCTGAAGTTGAGTGGATGTTTTTTTTCAATGAAATGTATCATGGGAGGAAACTAACTACTGAGACTATACTATATGTGTCCTGAATTATTTTCATTTGGTTTACATATAAAATATTGATGTACTTAATTCAAACACATATTTTTTTAAAAAAATCCACAAAATGTTTACGTGTAGTTTTAATATGTAGGTAAGGACTGACAGGTAAACTGTTTGCATAGACTTTGTCAGCTGATAAAAAGAATTTGTTCAGTGTTTAAAATTTAACCAACTGCCTAATACATCTCATGGTCTTCATAAATTGTAACTTTAACTCATTTATTTATTTTTCATTACAGGTTTTACACTTCCAGATCTTTCAGAACAGTTTTCACCACCTGATAATGCTCCTCCCCTCCTTGTCAAGTTAGTGGAAGCCATTGAAAGAAAAGGTATGCAGATTATCTATATGGGTAGAATATTTATTAAGTTTCTATAAATATAGTCATACACATGGTATCTTTTAAGAGTCGCATTTTGCATTGTAAACAGCATGTGCAAATGTCAGGATCTCCAACAGGTAATGCTGGGTCTTACTTAGTTACTCTTTTTCTGCACAACAGTTTTTGGAATTGCCATAAAGTCCATAAGTTTTCTTTTGAAAAAGCAAAACATTTTCAGTCCATCTTATTCAGACTGATCCTACTAGTATGGAAAAGCCAGATTCATGGTCGGGATACATTGCTAGTTTTACGGTAATCTTTAAAGAAATACAAAGGTTTGAACCATGCTGAAAGACCACCCATCCCATATCCATTTATGCAGAACTACTTCTTCAGAAGCCTACTGAGTACCCAGGCAAATCAGATGGAAAAAATATCCACTGGAGAGAGGATTTGTTCAGTAGTGGTAGCCCAGTTATAGAACAAACCCCCCAGAGAAGCTTGACTTTGTAGTCTTTTTTATGCCAGATTAATATATTTCTATTCACACAGGCTTTTAAAATAATTTATGTAGTCAGGGCCACTCATTTCAATGTCTGTGTTTCAGTTCTGAGGCAGTTTTATTTTTGTTGCATTTATGCTGGTTTTGCTATTATATTCTTACGTTTTATGTTGTATATAAATGATTTTTAAATAGATTTTTATGTCCCTAACTATGCATTAGGTTTAATTGTAATAGGCTCTTTCACAGTAGTCAAAACAGGCAAACATCTTCCACGTGAAACTTCAGAGGATAACAGATAACATCTGTTATGTGCATATAATAATTCAGAACAAAGCAAGGAACATTATTGGCCCCAAAGCAAGGAACGTAACTGCCTGCCATCCCAAATACAGATTAAGACAATCAGGAAAGCAAGCAACATCTGCTTGATTTATTTTTAAACACCATTTTGTTAGCCTATCTTTCACTGATGGAAAAAAGCTGTTCTTATAGTGCATTTTGACATTAGTCCAAAGTAGGACAGACTAACCATTGGTGGAGGTGGAAAAACAAAGGATTTCAGGATGAGGGGGAATCATTTGTTACAGGCTTTCAAATGTTGTTCTTCCTATCACAACCAGTATCTCTTAAATGGAAAACAGCCAAAAAAAGTTCCTAATTTAAAAAATCAAACCAACCAAACGAATTATAGGCCATTTACTGAAAAATGAAACATTCACAATATGCTCCAAAAAAGGTACAAATTTGTGAAAAGGCATAAAAAGCAATATGACATTCACAATAATATCATCACATGCAGCTATAAATATATATGAAATCCTGTTATATGATTGATAGTACAAGGGAAAAAGTAAACTGTCCAATAAACTTACAATTTCTGCTAAAAAAAAATCAAGCAAAATTAGTGAAGCTTATATGCTGAGAATGAATCCAATGATATTAAAAAAATCAACCCAAAAGATAAAGTAGTACCTGTTAGATGAAGTATTGACAAAGCAAAATATTTAAACTGGTTTCATAATACCCAAGAGACTGCAGTCAAGATATTAGAAGAAAACTAGGATTGGGAAGGGCAGCTATGAAAGAATTGGAAAATATCCTGAAATGTGAAGATATGAACACTATAGTGAGGATCATCCAAACCATCATGCTCCCCATCACCATGTATGGATGTGAGAGTTGGACAGTGAAGAAAGTCAATAGAAGGAAAATCAACTCATTTGAGATGCAGTGCTAGAGAAGAATACTGAGGATATCATGAATGGCAAGAAGATAAATGGGTTCTAGAACAGATCAAGTCCAAACTCCCTGGAAGCCAGGTTTACTAAACTGAGGCTCTCATACTTGACCACATCATAAGAAGGCATGAATCATTAGCAAAGACAATGATGCTATGAAAGGTGGAGGGCAGTAGAATAATAGAATCAAGGGTTGGAAGAGACCACAAGGGCCATCCAGTCCAACCCCCTGCCATGCAGGAACTCTCCATCAAAGCATCCCCGACAGATGGCCATCCAGCCTCTGCTTAAAGACCTCTAAGGAAGGATACTCCACCACACTCCGAGGGGAAGACTACATGCTAGATGGTTAGACTCAATCAAAGAGGCCATGGGTCTGGGCCTGCAAGTCCTGAGCAAAGCAATGGAGAACAGGGGGCCTTGGAGATGTCTCATCCATGGGGTACCCATGAGTTGAAGTTGTCTCAAGGGCAGTTAACAAGCTGTCTTGTTCTGCTCAGGATTCAACTGAGGTCCAATTGCTTTGTTAGTTCTTGCATTCTTGCATGTATTTTTATCTGTACATGCTGACTGTGATATGTCCCTTAAATATTACTACTATTATACATGTCTAGCTTTTTTGTTGATAATATTATGATTGTTCCATTTTTTAATATGTTACCTCAAGTTCATTAGATGAGTTTGGCTTTTCCCCCATCTAATGTTTGATCCTTTCCCCCCTATTACTTTTGAAGTTCTTTCCTTCTTTTGGGCTTCTTAAATAATAACATCAACACTTCCTATGGAAAAAAGTAGCACCTGTACCTAGAACAGCTGTTTCAAAAATGTTTGGACAGTAGTTTTATGAACTTAGCAAAGTCCTGCCTTAATATAACATTCCCCAACTTTCTCCTCCTTTTCCATTAACCTCCATTTTGCACTTGGTTTTCTTTTTTCTCCGGGTGCACTTTACAGAAGGAAGTTAAATAAAATGTCCATAGATAATATTAATCTGAGATTTCACATTCATTTATTTCTGAGATGACAGGATAACAGTGGGTGCAGGTTTTCAAGAAAAACCTGAAAATTAAACATCAGCGCAAAACAAACAGACAAAAAGAGGTGCTTTCAGGGTGTCTTGAAGGCATGGCATTTAGATGACACATGCCTTGAAGCTAGCAGGAAAGTGCCCTCTAGGCATTTTATTGCATTTCAAAAAGAAGCAGCTTTTTCCCTCTTCTTCCTGGCTTGAAGCCATGTCATGTGGTCATGACATGAGTACTCTAGCTGCCTTGAGAGCCAGCAGTGCGGTTGGTGGGGTTTCAGTGTGGCTTTAGAAAAGGTAGCTTCAAGCCATTTTTTTCCTGCCCATCTGTTTCGCTCCATAGATTTGAATCCTACATTGTTCCAGTGAACTGTATTCCTCTCCGCTCTTTCCTTACAAATCTCTTGCTACCTGACAGGCTCAGTGATACGCCTGAGAGTGCAGAGAAATGTGAAATTACTCTCTCTGTCCCACTGAGAGACAAACTCTTTTTGATTCAGGCAATTTATAATTGGATCTTATTTCTTTATTATTTCATTGCTTTTTAAAAACAAACTTTAAGAAAAGTGGCAGAATACTTAAACTGAATCAGAGCAGTAGGAGCCTACAGAAGATGCTAGCCTAAATTCAATTGATAGCCCTAAGTAGAGTAGCGCTATTAAATCAGTGGTGTTTATAGTTTATCGTTCAACTATTGATTCACTGGATCTACTCTTACTGGGATAGCATTTGGATTGATGCCATCGTTCCTATTCTAAGAAAGGTTAATGTCAGCTAGGGGGAGGTATTTCTGTGTATTAATACTGAAGAAAGAAAGGCTTATTCCTTTCTCCAGTTCTGCTGCCTTGAATTAGTCTCCACACCAGCTGCTTTTAAGTGTGTAAGTTATTTAAGTCAAGAAATATGATCGTACATCTCCTAGTTCTTGTTTGGTTTGGCCTTGATACATACTTCTCAGAGTCAAAAATTTGGAGAGCTTGGACTAAATTTCTAGTGTTCCTCAGCCAGTAGTATGCAGATAGATATAGTAACTATAATTGCTATGCGATGCATTTGTTTGTATGAGATTGAGGACAGAATCATGTACCAGTTTCTAAGACAAAGTGGTGCATTGGTAAAATATAAAATACAGACATGGGATGTTTGAGTTTATAAAATCTTTCTGTTCATTTTTTTAAAAGGTCTGGAATGTTCAACTTTGTACAGATCACAAGGATCAAGCAGCACCAGTGAATTAAGGCAAATTACTGAGTGTGGTAGGTACAACTGTTTTTCTTTTCAGTAGACAACAGAATGGGTTGTGAGTTGATAGAATGACCAGTATAATTTTAGTGTGTGTGTGTGTGTATGTATGTGTGTATGTATGTGTGTGTATATATATATATATATATAATGCTATTTATTCTATATCACACTCACAATATGCATGCCCTTATTCAGTCAGCCCTAGTGGCTCATGCTACTACCAGTTTTCAAACATTCCTACAGGCAATGATTTGAATCCTGCTGTGCTTGTCAAAGCATAACACACAGTGCAAACAAATCAGCTAGCACATAGCACATGGTCCAAATCCATGGCAGAAGGCAAGATTGCTTCCATGGATGAAAGGTGAAGAGAGGGAAAGTTATCTAAGGGGAGGGCTAGGATGATCAGCACACATCTTACTTGTACACTCTGAGAACCGTGAATGGTGAGTCTTGTCACCATTCAGGGAATGGCTAAACAGAGTGAATGGAAGCCTTTGGTTTTGAGTTGGTTAGATGTTTTACCTGTCCCTGCAGAGTGCTGTTATGGGAGTAGCTGGTCAGATCTTACCAGGGTGTGGGAATGGGATCCCTACCTACCATTCCCAAGCGACAAATAAGCAATTCATGTGACAGATCCAGAGCTTTTTTTGAGTAGCAGCTAGAAAGGTATGGATCCTGAAAGGACAAGACAATTGTGTGGTTACTGACCAGTTACCTAAGCAGGACTTCTATACCTTGGCTCAGTAAGATGGTAGAGTAGTAGATACAGTGTTCTTTATGACTGCAGCTCATCTGGTGCATAACTGTGTGTGCTGGAGTTTGGCATATGACAGGAATTTGCAGTGTTAAGTAGGTTAACTCAGCCTGTAACAGCTTGGGAGCATTTTGGTCACTGCAGCTGGTTGCGGGTTAAATTTCATTTATAGACAGCCACACAATAGAGGTGAAATTTGTACCTTTGAGGAAGCTACTTGCAGAAAGCAAGTAGAAACACAGATGAATAGACAGTAGCCACTAGATTAGTCAGTGATGATGAACACCCTCAGAAGTAGTCTTCCTATTTCGGAACAGATTTGCTCAATCATCAGAAAACATTTAGCCATTTCTCTTCAAAGCTGGATTTCAGTTGTCAAAACTGTAAAATTTTAACAGAAATAACTGTTACAGAAATAATTATAATTCTGAGTTACTAATTATTCAGAGCATGCAATTGTGGTAGATTAACTGAAGAACACTTATAGTAACACCCCATAAGGATTTTTTATAATGGTATTTTGTGTTCATATGTTGTAAAGCTGCTGCAGAAAATATTTGAAGGGTAGGATATAAACTTCATAAAGAAGGAATCGCAAACATAAAAGCAAATTTCCTTAAAAGGTTGTATTCCACATGTGAAAGTCACATGCCCAGGTGCATGCATTGCTGTCTACATGCAAATGTATGCACATTTTGATACAGACTTGGGTTTTCAGAAATGTAAAAGTCAGTTTCAATACCAATAATATACTGCATTGTTTCACAGTGGCCTTGACAGTATTATTTTACTGTCCTGCTGTTTACACAAAATATTAGTATGTAAAACATAGCTCAGTTAAAAATACCTTGGATTCTTAGAAGGCCTCTGGCATTTTGCCTGCATTGCCATGTGAAGTAGAGGCAAGCATTTATATCGTTCTGAGCCAGTGTAGTGTAGTGTTTGGAGTACTAAACTAGGTCTCTGTGAGACCAGGGTTTGAAACTTTAACACAATCATAGAAAACTCACATAGTTACCTTCTCTCAACCTGAGGAAGGCAATGACAGTTCCCCTGAAGAATTCTTGCCAAGGAAATCCTAGAAGAGGGTCACCATCAGTTGGAGTTGACTTGAAGTCACATAGCAACAAGAACAAATGTACATCAAACTAAACAAATATGTGAGATCTGGCCATTATAAGATACTCACTGTGTGATGCCTTATGTACATTTTGTAATGTCTAAATCTTTTAGATTTATGGTAATACAAAAAAATATGTGAAGACATCCTAAACATTTCATATAGATGCAAATGATCAGCAATCCCAAGGGGTGAGGTGGGGTAGGGAAGGGAATAAGAAGCCTGCAGACTGGCATCAGAAGACCTAGGAAAAGGAGACCTGGCTGTCATCACCTGACAGATTGCCGGAGGCCCAGCTGTTCTACCTGGCACTCTCTCTCTCTCTCTGTCCTTGGATGGTATGAAAAGGGCTAGAGTCCGGGGGTGAAGGGAGGATACAGTGCATATTTTATGTAAGCATGGGGAGCCTTCTGGATCAAAAAATAGGATGGAAGTCAAATGACTAAATAAATAAAAGTAAATATTTTGGTATCTTATATTTTTTAAATTTAAAACCAAATTGAGGTGCAAGCTTTCTACTTCCTGGAGATGCCCAAAAGTAATTCATTGTCTTTCTCTCTGTCTTTCAGATGTTTCTACAGTGGATTTTGATGTCATTGATCTTCAGATTTTATCAGATGCTTTGAAGAGGTACTTTCTCGACTTGCCAAATCCTGTCATTCCAGCATCTGTTTACAATGAAATGATTTCCATAGCACAAGGTATGAATGTAAAAGTTTTCCTCAGCACAAAAGTGGGTTTCTTAGGATCATTACTACTTTTAGTTCAGAGATTTGATTCTGTTTTCAGCATGGAATACTGGAACGTAGAAGGCTTTATATACCCCAAGCAAAAAGTTTGCATATATTACTTGATATAGCCTTTAACATAGGCTATCACTCCTGCCTTTAAGTTGTGGTACAATGGAGCTGAAAGTGTGTGTTTTATGTCAGTGTTTCCCAAGCTATCTGATGTGAAGGACCAGCTATTTTTCCCCCAGTGTGCTAGGGACTAGTACCATATATGTGCCCATTAGGTTAAATTTTTATTGTGGGGTTTTTTTTTCTGGAACATGCCCAAGAATTGGCACTACTGCTTTGATTAGCACTGTTTTAGGTAATGTACCAATCTAACATTTTAGGTGTATATTTGAAATCTTTAAAACGTAATGTACAAAATGGATCTTAGTGTTAAGAACTCAGTGTATCTTGGCGAGTACAATATTTGTATAAACACTGGTTAACATATCAAGGATTTGTCTGTATGCAGAGAAAGCTAATTTTTAACTTTTTATCAGTGTTCATGAGGTAAATGTATTAAAAAAGGCAAGATTCTGAAGTCCATTGGCAGTTATGGGATAGAATGTAATAAATGCATATAGATAAGGCTTGTGTCTCTTAATAACAAATTCATTGCAGCTAAACCTTTTCGGTGACAGTTTTGACATTAAGTTGCAGATGCTAGGCACAGGATATTATTGCTGTTATAACCTTCAAAGTTAGAACAGCACCTATTGAGGCTTATCTTTTTCATCTCAGAATTACCCAATCATGTGTGATACTAAACAGAAGGCAGACTTCTATTCCATTCTGTGGTTTTTAACCAAGTGATAGTTCGGTTTCACTTTGACTTCTGTATCATTGATCTTCCCCCTGGTCCCTGCATTGCTTACTAAAGTTCTCACTGTTTCAACGAAGAAAGAGAAGCTTGGGATTTACTAGAGAGGTTAATGTTTTTAATTAGTATTTTTGTGGATAAGGAATTCTAAAACAATTGTTGGAAGATTTTGGGCTCATAAAGAGATCTTTCTTTCCTTGCAGAAGTGCAGAACTCAGAAGAATATGCTCAAGTACTGAAGAGGCTCATAAGATCACCAAATATACCTCAACAGTATTGGCTGACACTCCAATATCTACTCAAACATTTTTCCAGACTTTGTCAAAGCTCTACCAAAAACCTTTTGAACGCAAGATCCATAGCTGAAATTTTCAGCCTCCTCCTGTTCAGGTGCCCAGTAGCAAGGTAAGTAATGCATGCATGTATTTAGTAATTATACAGAATATTTAAGTTATTCAGTATGTCTTTTAATAAATGGTCAATACTTTTACAGCTCTGACAATACTGAACACCACATAAAAATTCTGGAAGTATTAATTACAAGTGAATGGAATGAGAGACAACCTGCACCAGGTAAGAAAATCTATATTTTGCAAATATAAACTGCATTTTATATTAATAATACAGGAAAAAAATAAGTTTGCAAATTTTGTTTTTCATATTAAAGTGTCTCCCCTGCCCCTTAGCACTTTTCTTACCTAGCCCGAGTTTCTTTCTGAAATGGAAGGCAAAAGATTTTTCCTTCCTTGATGGTTGATCAGTTAGTTAACAATGGTTCCAGCTGAACAATCAAATCACCTGTTGAAATTTGATTGCTTTAACTGTTAGGAATGAGTGTTTCTCAGGTTATGGTTTTTCAAGAGTTTCATATGCTATCCCCACAAGGGAAATCAGTAATAAAAACTGTCCAGAAGACAGCTGTGAGAAATCAAGGGCTGTTGTTGTTATTGTTGTGTGCATCCAAGTCATTTCTGACTTATGGCAACCATAAGGTGAATTTTACAGTTATTTTTACAAGATCTATTTGGGAGGGGGGCAGTTCTGAGCCTGAGAGTGGGTGACTTGCTCAGTTACCCAGTGGGTTTCCATGACCAAGTGTGGAACTGAACCCTGTTCTCCAGAGTTGTAGACCAATGCTCATACCCTTACACCGTGCTGGCTCTCCACCAAAGACTGTGCTCAGTACTAAAGGAGTGTGCTGGTATGCCAAGGCTGAATGTCACTGCTTATCTTGTTTTGTGATAAAACAGCAATATAGGAGTGAGGGGAAGCTTCTGTGTAGACATACTCACTGCTTATTGTCATTGTTTATTTGCTTAAAAAACAACAACAACACAACTTAAGGATCATCAGACTTTTTATTCCACTGCCTACCGACCTTGGTACTTGGGATAACTATTCTTGATAGTACTATCTGTTTAAAAGGTCACAATTTTACCTCTTAAGAATGAAATCTTTAGCATTGAAGCCATGACCTTGTGAAATTCCCTCTCTGTTAATATTTATATGTTTATTAAATTGTTCCCACCTTCTTTTGCAAAAATGGCATCAAACACAATGCCCATAAAGCACAATGGCATTAAAACACAAACACATCAGTTAAAGAGAGACACATGCAGACAGTTCCAACTTTTCAGTCATTGGGTCTATGTGTTCACTCAGGCTTTTCACGAGGTGTGATAGAGCAATGTATGTTAGGTTTTTTAAGTGTGTGACTGCTCTTGTTTTGTTTTTGTGGTATTTTTGTGTTCAGTGGTATTACATTTGTACATATAAATAAATAAAATATAGGTCATTTCAGGAATATATTATTTCACCCTAAACTTCACCATAAAGGTCCAAAACACACTGCAGAAATAATCCAGTTTGAGACCGCTTTAACTGCCCTGACTCAAAGCTAGGGAATTCTGGAAACAGTAGTTTTGTGAGACATTTTGCCTTCTCTGTCAAGAGATCTCTGGTGCCATAACAAACTACAGTTCTCAGAATTCCCCAGCACTGAGCCAGGGCAGTTAAAGAAGGATTATTTCTGCAGTGTGTTTGGACCTAAGTTAGTGACATTCTGCAAAACAGAACAGATGTCCCATGGAGATAAGATAATTCCACATTCAAATCACAAGAATGAACTACAAAAAAGTTACAGTTGGGTGTGCAAATGTTTGTCTGATTTTTTGAAATATTTCTGAGTATCAACTTGGTGTGTTTGCTTTCCTTAGAAAGAGAATGTCATATATAGTTTCAGTATCTGCTTGAGTTTTGAGAGAACAATAGCATTTTAAGAACTGTGTGTAAATGAAATGTAAATGCATTCTATCACTTTGTTGTTGTTCTGTGCCTTCAAGTTGTTTCTGATTTATGGGGGCCCTAAGATGAACCTATCATGGTTTTGTTTTGTTTTTTTTTTTGTTTTTGTGCAAGTTTATTTCAAAGGAGGTTTACCATTGCCTTCCTCTGAGGCTGAGAGCACTTGACTTGCCCTTGGTCACTCAGCATGTTTCATGGCCAAGCAGGGAATCAAACCCTGGTCTCCAGAGTTGTAGACCAACACTCAAACCACTATGCCACACTGGCTCAGTATTAACATTGGGGATAATGTTATATGGTGTATCTTATATAATTATTATAGGTATTGCTGTGATAATGGACAGAAGAAGGTTTGCAGTATTAATCAGTTACTTAGCTAGCTGAAAAACCTTGGGATTGATGAGAAAATTGTCCAGAGTTAGCCTGACAACCCACTTAATTTTAATATAAGTAGATACCAAGTGCCATCCTAGAGAAGGAATTTTTGCTATACCCAAAGACAATATGGGATGTCCCTGTTAAAATGGTGCCTCATATTATTGTATACATGCATAATGTAAGAAATATGTATTTTCCCAGAAATATTCTAGTCTTTATACAGGTTAAGTAGTCAAGTGACAGCCCTAATATGAAGTTATTTGAATATATGACAATGACCTATACAGGTTTTCAGGAACAAAACCATGAGAGGCCAAAATAAAGATAGTGGACTTTTATCAAGTAATTTGAGGCCACATTCACTACTGTCCAATACTGAGTGGCTTCCCTTTTATTTTCTATGAGTCATCAAATGTCCCATTATCTATATTAAGGGTTGAAAGCCATAGAGCGTTTCAGTTCACATGAATGAACTACAAAAATGTTACATTTGACTATAATATTTGCTGTGTTACAGTTGCACAGTATGAGGCACACACTAATACAGTCGTCCCCCAGGTTACGAAGGTAATCCGTTCCGGATTACCTTTTGTAACCCGGAAATGGTCGTATCCCGGGGAACCGCTTTAGCGGACAGACCGCGCGGCCGATTTAAAGGGGCCGCACAGTTTTTCCGTTTCGTTCCCCGGGGGATCCTTCGGATCCTGGGGGAATTTTAGCGGTCCCGCCGGTTTCGGACCCCGGGGATTTCGTTCCCCGGGGGATTCGTAAACCGGGGGACCACTGTAATGTGCTTGTAAAAAACATGCTTTGCAAAAATCTTCTGTGCAATGTGTCTATTTGCAGTCTGCTGCAGAGGTATGTAGAATATAGGAACATAGGAAACTGCCCAGGAATGTCCGACCATTGGTCCCTTTAGCACAATATTGTCTACAACAAAGTTGTAGATTAAAGTCCTTTCCAGCCCTATCTGAAGAGGCCTGGATTTGGACCTGGAGCCTTCTGCATGCAGTGTGTGTTGCTCTACCACTGAGCTGTAGCTCTTCTTGTGACCTAACATTGGCAGAATTGCTGGAGGAGATAGTTAGACACAAAAGGAATTGGTTCCATAAAGATTCTGAATATTTTATCAGTCTTCTTCTCGTCTTTCAATTGTGACAGCTCTTATCAAAAGAGGAAGGGTACCGGATGGCACATCTTTTTGTACTAGCATGGGTTTTGTGCAGAGCTGCAATGGCCTAGTAAAATCTAAAAGCAAAAACAGCATTTTTTTTAATTACATAGCAAATTAGGAGCAAGAAATATATATAAGTAAGCCTCATCTTGCATTTTATACACAAATGTTCCATTTGCTCTTAAAACCCCTTTGCCTGTTAAAAAATGGGAAGTATTCATAATTGTAGGATGTATTTCCTATGTATACTTAACTTCGAGTAAGCACTCACTGAATAAAAACAGTGGGACTTCTCAGAAATCATGCCTAGCGTTGTATTACCAGGATCTGTAGCAGGGCTAAAAGACCCCTGACCACCTATTAAATATATGCAGCTGTAATTGATGTTTGCTGCATGTGAAATAAATGAAGCTGAGCAGTAAACACAACAGGGTACTATTTTGATATCTACTTGACAGGTTTTATTATAGAGACTTATAAATACATTATAACTGATAGTAATTCTAAGCTGTTCCTGTATAGATTCCCATATAAAGATTCATCACTAGTTACCTGTGCTTAGAGAAGATTAATGAGTCTGAGTGGATTTGGCACTGACATCATAGCTTTTCTATCTCTTCCCCCGCAGTAGATTTAGTAGACTCAAATTTTAACCCAATCTGCATTCTAGTGTTTGCCCAACAGAGGGCTCTCATTCTAAGCAAATAACATGTAAATTTTACAATGTAGAGTGCCGTATCAAATTGCCAGTTCTTGTTACTTCTGAAGTACAAATTTCAGTTACTCCTTAGTGCACATTTTATAACCATATGGACAAGCACTCAGTTGGATGTAGAGTTGTTCATATTCTAACTGTCCTTTATTCATCCAATAAGTATCAACCAAATGATGCAAAAATTGGTTTTTATAAGAGAGAAAAAAGTAAGCTTCAGGATAAGGCACAACCCTTCCCTGGATCCATTGCTTTCTATGCTTGGAGTGCATTTGAGTATATTCTCTTACTTGTTCTTCCTAGAGGTACAAACCTATGTGTGTGTGTTGCCCCTTGTAGTAAAAGGTCTAGTTTGTGATTTTGATAAATACATGATGAATATCAGTTGCAACTACAAGTGTGAGCAATTTTTCTTGCTAACATACTTGCATTCTAAAACAGATAGTAGATGAGAAGTGACTATTCTATGAATTGGTAAAGGCAAAAGCTATAAACTGTATAATTAATAGTATGGCCTGTAATAAATATGAGCAATGTAGGCAATCATTTATTATGGAATTAAACTTCATTCACTGGGAACTATAAATGTGCCCCTTAGTAATATTTTTGTTCCCCATTAAAATAATGGGAATGTCATCTGATTACTTTTTTAACAAAAAGCAAAGAATATATGAGACAATAATATATCCTGAAAGTTGCGTTTCTGCTCAGATTCAGAACTTCTGAGTCTGTGACCTGCTGGCTCCTTAATCCCAGTCCATTTGCTTGAAACGGTATGCCAGCCCTCCTTGAATACCAATTAATATATAAGTACAGTGTCAGTACAGATTTCAGATTACAGCTGCCAGCAAGTACAATCAGTTCAACACTTGTTGATGTTCTTGTTTTGATAAAAACCTTCTTTAGATGTCTCAAGTATAAAAACTAATCAAGTACTATTATTCCTTCTGGATAATTTTCCATGCACATATGAAGCTAGTTCTTTATGTGGCTGTAGCAGGAGAAGAGATAGGGTGAAAATGGGCTGTAGCTTTTATTGGCATCCAAATAGTGGCAGTTGTTGGTTCCCATGTTAGGTGGCAAATCCACTCTGGCTTTTAGATCAAACTTTAAAGGAGCTATGCAAGATGATGATCCCATCCCCCACATAACCTGAGCACTTTGGCCATCTCCGTTAAAGTAAAGACTCAGCTCTGGAGCAGAGTTACTATCCCATTGACATGGGGAGTTACCACTGAACCCAAGATCATAATTATGAAACAAACACAACTGTAGGAAAGATACAAGAGATATTGAAGGAGAATGATGCAATGCAGAGTTCACATGGATTGATGATAATCTTAAGCATCAAGAGCTAAAAGAATTTGTCTGTCTGCCTCAGAAACATTTTGTGGCACACATATTGCCCCTCCCCAAGGCTCTTAAGGAAAATTTTTGAAAAGTGTTATCAGAGCTGCTTCCCACTTTCCGCTCCTCCAGCTCCTGCCCTTTAAGTATTCTCGAAGTAGCCAATCCAGTTCACCTTCCCATGTCTTATCTCCAGCATTATCCCCACTCTGTGCAACCACATCAGCATTGGGATGAAACTCCAATAAGTATTTTTGTCAGAACCTCAGAGGATTTGATAGTCTCTCCTCCTTTTGTCCTTTCATTGATGGCTTGTGGCTTTATTCTTTTCCTTTCTTCATTTATGTAGAAGTGATTTTAAATAACTAAATAAAAAGAGAAGTAGACGGATAATTTGCCTTTTGCCCTCATCAGTACACCTGCCTTATCAGAGGGAGGAAAATTGGTTTGATCCAGCCACATTTATTTCAGCATCCTTCTATTTTACAATGCTGACAGGTACAAAATAATGTAGTCTTAAGCGCATGTACTAGACAGTGGGGCTTGTTTCTGAGTAAGCCAGTGTGGAACTGTGTTCTGTGTTACACGAAAGCTCTGTAGCAGTCAGTGTACTAAACTGAAGTGAGCGGGTGTTTAGGGAGGAGCTGGACTTTAAATTGATTTTAATTTGACTCAGCAGTGCAAGACTTCATTTTATAGATCTGCAAACAACACCTGTCGTTGTGGCCCGGTGAAAGTGTGTGGAAGGTGGTGCAGTGAATGCTAACAAGCTTCTTCTGCACTCGCTTGTGGTCTCTTGGAGGCATAGAACTTTACAAGGAAGGCTTTCATTCTAATTCCCCCCCCCCCTCCAACTAGCTTAGCCACTTCCTCTATTTAGCTGCTTATAATGCTTTTCTTGACAGTCATCTACTTCAATACTGCATGCAGCCGCCAGTTGTAGAGACTATTTTAAGGTTACTTACAATGGTCTTCTCATTTACTTGGCTAAAAGGAGACCAGTTAGTCTCGCATTGGCCACTTGTTAGCTGATGACAACTCTGACTTTGACTCTGGCTCCCCTCCCCCACCCAAAAATCCCTTGCTCAGCAAATATTTGAACCTGGCCAAGTTAATCATGAAACTGAGATCTTTATCTTGGAGAGACGTGCGCGCTACAGAAGACTTTTTTTTTAAAAAAAAAAAACTGTTAAAATCAGTGATGAAACAGAAATGAGGAGATAGACCCAGTCAGCACAGAAGCTGATTCTTTCCAAAGGTAAAAGGACTTGAAGTTTTTCTGATTCTGCAGCTTTTTCTTCTGGATTTAAGGAGCCACACAGATTTGACAATACCAGTGGAGATACTTTTTGGTTATTTCAGGAAAGCCTTTGGATTTAAGGATAATCTGTTCTGGATTTTTATTTTTTTATTTTTATGTTGCCCTTTATGTTCTGTGGAGTTGGGCAGAGATCACGATTGTGTCAGATTGTCAGATACACGTATTTAAAGGGGTGAATGCGTGTCATACATGCTATACAAAGTAAGTAGCTTTTAGTTTGACTAGAAAGAAAGAGATGCAAACATTTTCAGTTCTTAAGAGAAAGTAGTGTGTGCTAGGAATGTATCTACATTGACTTGTATGAGCTTATAAATTGTAATATATGTGATAGTTAACTGTATATGCTTTAAGTAACACTTTCATGGTTCGATGAAAGTTAGTAACATCCAGTGTATGCTAGAACAGTGGAAAATCACCTGTTTGTCAGTCTCTTGCCTGTTCTGGTTTGCCACATGGTGTCACAGCAAGCTAGACTAGTTTGGGCTAAGCAGTAACCCGATCATACAAGTGTGTATGTCCAGAATTTAGCCAGTAACTCTCTTAGTAGAGTCTTGGAGAGAGAGAGAGAGAGAGAGAGAGAGAGAGATTTTATTCCTCCCACTGATCCCCCACTTTTTCCGTTGGACACTGTTTGAGGAAAATACAAATGAAAATTGCAGTAACTGCTTCATCGGACTACAGCAGCTTGTTATATGTGCTTTGTGTCTTTCATAAACTAATTTAAGCAGTGTACCTTGGCAACAGAGCTGTTTGGATAGCAGGTGGGCTAAACCCTCAAGTTCAATGTTTGGACTTGTGTCTGGGTCTGCTGAAGTGTCCTGTTACCCGAGGCAAATGGAAGGAATCTCCGGGGCATGTCTACCTAAATGGATAGGGGTGGGAGGCTACTTGAGGATGGCTTTAAGCATGGCTGTGGTAGGGCAATGTGTGTGCGCCTGTTTTTGCCACTGTTGATGCTGTAACCATGTCCTTGCATGCTCGTACTTGCCTGGAAGAATAGAAATGGTCAAGAGGTTATTCATATGTGCAGTGTTTAGAGAATGTAAATTAAATTTTGTTTGTGGCTTTCTGAAGTACACATTCCACAACAGTTTTAGTATAATGATTTGGTGGTAACAATAGATTGAATGTGTTAAATATTTTCTATTCCTTGATTTTCTTTGGTAACTGAGTAAAATGTATAAAATCCATCATCCTGCTAAGCTCAACAGCAAGTTGTTGTTTTTTTCCGCCCCTGGGGAGGTAGAGTAAAATATTACCTTTTTTTATAAAAAGGCTTTTCTGGCTTGGTTTAATGGGGAAAGGTCTCAGATAGTAAGAGATAATATCAAAGCTAATATGGAGAAGGCTGACAAAGAATTCTTACTCTTTAGGAATTTCCAAAATGGTAAGCACTCTGATAAGAACAGGTCAAGAGAAGCTGTGTGAAACAGGTGTCCCAAAATATGTCTTTGTCTTTAGCTAAGCATGTAATGATTGAGAGGTTGGCTTTAATTAAAAAGAAATTGTTTGGTTTTCACTAATTACAATGTAAATTTTTTGTTGTTGCAGTTTATGTTAGGAAGATCACAGATTTAAAAACAGCAAATTAAAAATAGATTATTGTTATTTGTCAGCCTTAGTGAAAAAAGGGCATTTCATGGTGGCATTTTTTTACTCCAAAGCACTGTGAATGCTTAAAATAATTTTCAGTACAAAATTGTGCAAGATAAATGTTTATAATATCTTATATGTCTCAAAAAATGCCCTTTGGCTTGAAAGGTAGATTCCAAATGTGCATAAAACAATACACACTCGCCCATATTAAACACTAGAACGCTGTGACTGAAAAGTAATCCAGCAGTCCGTATACTGAGAAATCTACTGTATTGAAAGAAAATGCTTCCTGCTGCAGCGTATCAGGCTTTTGTCAAACTGCCAGCAGTGGAATGTACCAAGCAGCTGACAGAAAAGATTAAAGGGGACAGGGAAAAATCAGCATAAACTGAGAACATGTTCAGTTTTCTTTATAAATAAGATCAGGTGCCGATCATAAGTGTCTGTTCGTTCTGAAATGACAATTGTTGTAAGATTAACAATGAATAAGAAAAATGATGAAACAGGAGTGGTCCAGTGACATTATTTTTGACATGATTGGCTGAGGATTATGATGTAATAGGTTACAGTGCAGCCCCTTATAGGTTTTAAAATGAATTCCAAGACACCATTACAAAGAGATCTTGACTGTTTCCTTATAACTGAGCTTTCTCACTGAGACTCATACAATGTACAACACTGTCTGGAACATGGAAGAGCTGGACATAGACTATCCTAGGACAGATATAAATTGTGGCATGGACTTGATGTTTTACATAGAAATGGACCCACCAGGTAATGCTGCAGAGCTATTGTTGAAAACTTGCATATTCTGGATGTTACAACAGCTGTTGTTAGAGCAGAATCTAATGCTTAGAGTTAACATACTTTGCTGCTGAATAAAATTGTGTTTAGCACAAGAAAACGGGAGTCAGGAAGGGGTTTTGTGCAAAATCATTTTCATCTTCTTTAATGAATTATCATGTGCTTGCTGTTTTAGTTTCTTATCTCACCTGTAGGTCTGCTTGTTATAGTGAAACTAGTCCTGTTTTCTGTGTCAGAGAAGAAACATAATCATGTTTCCTTGAAACAATGGTGGCATTTTAAATTATTGGAATACTGTTGTAATAGTTATATCTGATCATTTTGACTTGAAATAATTTTGGAAGATTAGATTTCATGAAACCTGAACAATGCAACATTAATTTTTATTTACCTGTTTTTTAAAATATATGCAATGTATATATAAATAAATAACCAGTTGAACTAAAAAGCTGGACTAATTTTTTTAAGAAGAAGAATCTTGATTCCAGTATTTTTCTGCTTTAGCTAGTAAGCAAGGTATGCTGCAGCATCTTCTTTGGCACCCGCTGGTGTATAGATGCAGTTTTGACACTGAGCAGAACGGATGTGTGTTTTTTAAATCAGTTTTGCCAGTTGGAACAGTTTTATCCTATAGAATATTAAGATTAACAGGAGGGATATGTGGGTCACAGATGGGCTGCTTGAAGTGATTTTTGGCAGATTATTATGCAAAATGCAAAGGATCAGGGAAACCTAGTTCTCTCCCAAAAATATATAGCAATCCCATGAATCTGATGGTTTTGGTTATTACCCACAGCAGTGTTGAGGCTATAAAGCAAAATAATTCTTTCTGGGTGATTAAATAGGGTGGAAGTGGGGAAAGGATATGGAAAAACTTCATTACATAAAATGATCTAAATAAGTTAATAGAAAGGATGGGGATTGACATGGGGGAAACTTCAGTTTATATCTTTTCAAATTGCAGCTTGTCCTAGATGGAAAAGGGGAGGAGCTGTTCTCCTTGGCTGGGAACATAAGACCTTTAAGTAATCCAAGCTGCAATCCTATTCACACTTACCCAGTGAAAGCCACATTAAACCCAGTAGGACTTGATTATTAATACATATGTTAGGGTCCAATCTACTTGCAAAGGAATGGATTTTGTTTATTGAGATGGAAGGACAGGCTTAAAAATGCTGAAAAACAAATTAAAAAGCTCTGATAATTGTCTGCTTCTAAATAAATATTATAATTATTTTAGGAACTACATTGCATGATTTGTACAGAAAAACTAAGATCTTCTTTCCTTTCATTTGCAGCACTGCCTCCTAAGCCTCCAAAGCCTAATACTATAACAAATAACGGTATGAATAACAACATGTCTCTGCAAGATGCTGAATGGTACTGGGGAGATATCTCAAGGTAAGGGCAAGGGGATACTTTTTATTATAGTGAATACATATACATGGTCTTGGCAAGTAATCTGTTTAAAGGGGACTGTTGTGGTATTTTTAAAATTTTGGTAGTCTTGTCTTAAGTGTCCATTTGTAAAACGTTAAAATATATGGCCAAAAGCTAGTAATGTATCATAAAACACAGGCATGCTAAATGTTTTACTGTCAATTTACTACTGGGCAGGGGTGATTTTAGAAACATATCAAGAGTAACAACATTTTAAAGCATCTAACAGACTGTTACTACAGAAAGCTAAGAAGTGGCATTATTTCTAATCTTTGTATTTAGGGTAAAAAGTAGGATGACATAAGTATTTTCCATGATATAAACATCTTTGAACAAGTGGGAAAAGCACTATCCAATATAATAATTATGCTGGACAAGGCAAATAACTAGATCACTGAGGATTCTAAATGTTTGCATTCTGCAAAATTAGAAAATAAAATGGGCAAAAAGTATGTTCCTAGTAAAAGCATAGTATTTTATTAGTATTTTTTTCTGATAAAAGCCTAGTATTGATTTTTTTAAAAAAATCTTAACTTTTTATATCTTTTTAGCTGTTTGTGGTTTTACTTGTATTTATTTTTATTTTGTAAGCTACCATAAACACCTTGGGGGAAAAAAGCATGTTATAAATAAAGGGACTGGCTGATTGCAGTGATAGGTTGTTGTTGGGTTTTTTCCCTCAAAAATAAGAAGCTGAACTAGATGTTGCCTTTGGTTCCATTGCAGGGAAGAAGTCAATGAGAAGCTTCGTGACACTGCAGATGGTACATTCCTGGTACGAGACGCCTCCACCAAAATGCATGGGGATTATACGCTTACACTAAGGTGAAGACAACTGAATCAGATTTTTCATTGAAGCATTTTAAAATATGTCTGTATTTAAGAAAGGTTTTCAGTGTAAACATGGTTAACTCTTTTTTCTTCCCTCTAAATTTTACTTACAGAAAAGGAGGAAATAATAAATTAATTAAAATATTTCACCGAGATGGGAAATATGGTTTTTCGGATCCATTAACGTTCAATTCTGTGGTTGAGCTAATAAACCACTACCGGAATGAGTCTTTAGCTCAGTATAACCCGAAACTGGATGTTAAATTGCTTTACCCAGTATCCAAGTATCAACAGGTAAAACTTTGTTCCTAGGTGGTGCTTGAATTACAGAAAAAATGTAAGATTATCTTCTGAAGGAATAGCCTTAAACTAATCTGTAAGGGCCTTTTAAATAAAGGTCTTTAAAAACAGTGGACTTATGATATCATAACTGCTGGGCAGTTACATTTACACTTGTTAACAACCAGACATGACTGCCAACCCAACCTTTAAAAGCTGGAAGCATCTCAACCAAGGGGTTTCCAAGGTGTTGCAGATCTTGACACTGGGAAATGACATTGTCAGTGATCTTCCAGTAGTGTGGCACTTTGAGAGACATAATGGCAGGAACCAAGGGGGGGGGGTGTCTCCAGCTGTCTGTTCTAGACATGTGCTGCAGATGTCCTGTTCCAGTTCCCTGGTCTGCCGTGCCTCAGACATGCCCTCCAATTGGGGCACCGCCAGGCTGAAAACGTAGATTATTGGGGGTTGCATCATCAGGTATAACTACAACAATCCTGATAATGCAGGATCTCAGCCATTGTTTCTCTTGAAGTCACCTTTAAGTGTTATATCTAACACTAGAATATATCTTTGACTTCATCAAATGCAAAAATAGGGTCTTTTCTACATCAAGAGACTCATTTCACAATGAGTTCATATAAACTGATCACAGAATTCTGTGTACTGGTTTTGCTATAACAACAGTTCCTTTCCTACAGTATGCATTAACATCCAAATCACTTTTTATTGATAATTATGACTTGTTTGCATATATAATAATTTTAAGTAGCAAAAAACAAAAGGGTTTTTGGATTAGGCTAGAACCTATCATTGCATCTGATGATCAGATAAGCTTATTCCACAATAAAATGTGAGTGTTGTACATCTGCTTTTGGTGCCAATAATATCTGCAGTGGACTTATGCAGAATCAATTCCTCATGCTATGGGAAAATTTAATGTGTGCATGTTAATTCTTTCACAAATGATAATACTCACTTGATTATTATTTTATGGGAAACACAAATACTGTAAGAGGATCTTCACTGGGTCTGTTTGTATGTATGTCTTCTTCCAGGATCAAGTGGTGAAAGAAGATAGCATTGAAGCTGTTGGAAAGAAATTACATGAATATAATATCCAGTTCCAAGAAAAAAATAGAGAATATGACAGACTCTATGAAGACTACACAAGAACATCTCAGGTAAACAGAGTTGATTGTCAACCACATACCCAACCCATACAGTGATCTACCACATTAGGACACATGCTAAGAGTTTTCAGAGTTTAAAATGTGACATTTCAAAGATTTTGATCTGACTACTATGATCATGTTCTGAAATGAAAATATATATATGGTTCAAATAGCTAGGAATGTTGTTTCATTCCTAAATCATCCAAAATCATCCCAGTGATTTAGGAATGGCTTTTGTAGGTTCTCCATATGCTAAGTACCAACTAATTTGCAAATGTTCTGTTCTTCAGTCACTTGCAGGTGCACTAATATGATATTAATTACTGACTCAAAATAAAGAAAATATGCTGATTACAGTGTGGAAATTAATGTTAAGCATGCTGATTTAGCAGTGACTGATTACATCAGCAGGGTTGAACTGCCAGGAATCTGTTTCTTGCAGATGGTTCC
Source organism: Urosaurus nigricauda (assembly GCA_034509955.1). NCBI lineage: Eukaryota > Metazoa > Chordata > Lepidosauria > Squamata > Phrynosomatidae > Urosaurus > Urosaurus nigricauda. The sequence continues at coordinate 39,449,282 of JAOEGL010000002.1, forward strand.
CACAGTATATCTAGAAAAAACAAAAATTGGGGGAAAAATATTTCAGTTGATGAATTAGTTTATAGTTCCTTTAAAAAAACCTCATCCTGCACTGTAGTAGAATTATAGAATCAGAATCATAGAGTTGGAAGCAGCCTCATGAGTCCAGCCCCCTGGACAGTGCAGCATCTCCATTTAAAACATCTCTGAAGTAGATTCCGAGTTAACAGCATTGTCATGTGCACAAATATTATTTCACAACACATGATTTCTGCTTAATGCTTTATTCTAAGGATGGCCATCCTGTATTTTTTCCAGCAAGTAAAAACATAAAAAAGCTGTTTTTGATAAGGATATTGATCAAAAAGAATTATGTAGTTTGCAGTTGTCTGAATTCTGTAATTTTGTTAGTTAACTACAAAGCTCTCTCTAAAACAAGGCTGTTTTAATATTAAGAAAATAATTTTATGGTCAAACCGTGTTAAAGTGGTCAAACCGTGTTAAAGTTGTTGTTGTGCATTCAAGTTGTTTCTGGCTTATGGCAATTGTAAGGTGAACCTATCATGGGGTTTTTCTGTGAAATATTTGTTCAGAGGATGTTTGCCCTTGCCTTCCTCTGAGGCTGAGAGCTTGTAACATGCCCAGGGTCACCCAGTGGGGTTCATGGCTGTGCTGGGAACCAAACCCTGATCTCCAGAGTCATAGTCCAGCCATGCTGGCTCATGCTGGGGGATTAGCCAAATTTAAATTAAGAAAAGTCTTAGATGAATGTAATACTAGAAATAAATGTTCCTGGTATTAAAAGCAGTGTAAATGATGATACCTTAGATGTATCTTTATAATTTTTTGTAATTTGTATATATGCAGTAGATGGCAGAGAACCTAGCTTCTAAAGAATGTCATCAAACATGGCCAAGAGCAAACAAAAGCCTGCACAGGATTTATTTTTCTTTTCTGTGCCATTTCACAGATAGCAGTCTATGTAAACCTGTAATTTCAGAAGCAGTTTGTTGCAGGGTAGTGGTTGCATGTGAAAGGTCCCAGAAGATTCTGCCATCTCCAGTTAGGGCATGGAAGCTGGCCTTCCACATTAGCTGCTTTGATTTTTGTAGATGTAATTATTCATGAATTTGATTAATATGTTCTCTCTAGGAATCTCTAGGTGCTTTAGTACAACTCTATGATAAACTTTCATCAGAAGTTGCATTGGAGTACTTAGATATTCTTTGAGAGAACATTTTTCTAGACATTTCTGGTGGGCGTTGACCATAAAGATGCTATTTGCAGCCTTTCCATTTTCACAGGGTCACTAATCCCAGTGAATGTGGAGGGGCCACTGTACTCTTTGACACCCTGCAGAGTTTCTGCCAATTAATTTAGATAATGCCAACTATAGTCAGATGAATTATATGATTGGATAGAAGGTTCTGAGTTCCATAGTCAAAGCTGATGTTCTGTGCATCAGAAAGAATGACTGAGGGGTGAAATGATTGCCTCACAGAAGAAGGTGCAGGGTTGTTCTCTGCTGCCTCAGAGAGTAGGACCAGGTCTAACTATTTGAAGCTGAACCTTACAAAGAGATGCTGAACAATGGAACCAATTACCTAGCGAGGTGGTAGGGTCTTTTTCTCTGGATGTCTTCAAAAAGAAGTGGGACAACTAACTGCTGGGGATGCTCAAGCAGGGAGTTGAACTCTATGATTCTTTGTAGGCAACCTCTTGTGTTGGTTTACTGGTATTAAAAAGAATCTTGCTACCAATGTACTTTAAATGCAGAATAACCAGTCATTTTTAGAGCTTTACTGATGTTGCAAGTCTTCTCCTGTTTAGGAAATTCAGATGAAAAGAACTGCTATTGAAGCATTTAATGAAACCATAAAAATATTTGAAGAGCAGTGCCAAACACAAGAACGATACAGCAAAGAATATATTGAAAAATTCAAACGGGAAGGAAATGAGAAAGAAATACAAAGGTTGGTAGTAACTGTATTTTCAATTACCTATAAAATTGCACCAAAACTACAAACCTGAGCAGTGCCTGAGAATCTGAGCAGGTAATAATATATCTTTTCCCTCCTAGAATTATGCACAACTATGAAAAACTGAAATCTCGAATCAGTGAAATTGTGGATAGTCGGCATAGACTAGAAGAAGATTTAAAGAAGCAAGCTGCTGAGTACAGGGAGATTGATAAACGCATGAACAGCATTAAACCAGACCTTATACAGCTCAGAAAGACTAGAGACCAGTACTTGATGTAAGTAGCTATAGCTGGCAGACTTAGTCCTTTCACAGGGTCCAGATTTTATAACTATTGCCATAACTAACCATGTCTTCAAAATTACTTTCCAGGTGGCTGACTCAGAAAGGTGTACGGCAAAAGAAGCTGAATGAATGGCTTGGCAATGAAAATACAGAAGAGTGAGTATCCAAAGTCCCTGTGATATTTATGTCAGTTAAATTCTAGTTTAGCACATATCTCCAGTTCTCTCGCTACCTTGATACTTTAGGCATGTAACTTCAAAAGACTGGGACAAAAGGAGGTAGATACCTTTTATATATCATCTACTTCTCCTTCAAATTTGGGTGCAGGATGGAGATTATAATGCTGGCTGTTAACATAGACCTTACCAAAATGGGCAGTCTTTGGTCCTTCAATAAAGGGAAGCAATCACAGTCCATACAGCAATTGCACACAGTTCACTCACTTGTGTGCCAGACCCAGTGTATAAAAGGGCCATAATCTTCTCTTGAATCCACACTTGTGACTTAAGGTAGACATATCTGTTAGGCACAGCAACTGAGTGAAAATGCAACAGGTTTTAGGTGCTGCTCCTGTGTGAAAGCTCTTGTACAAAGCAGTTATTTTGTAGCTGATAAATATTTCAACATTTATAATGCAATAAACCAGCAAAAGAAGACAAATAACAAAATTTACAGAGAAAAACACAGGGGGACTATAGTAGTTTTACTTTGTTTACAAGAACAATTTCCATTTCCCCCAACTTGTTCATAAGGCAATTTTGTGATTTTTATTTATTTATTTATTTATTTTGGAGAGCTATATCTGTTTTCAGTCAACAAGTAGTCTGTGTAAAACCCATATAGACTAATGCATGCTACTGTCTTAGTGCATCCCAAATCACCTCATGTTTAACTGTTTGGTGTTGTCACCAATGTAGCACCCCTATTAGTTGCCATACAACAAGTACTGCGTGGCATATTATTTTTCTTTAACATCCTTATTGTTATAATTGGTAGCTGATAATAATCTTCATATTTTTATTGAATTTTGATATACAAAGGTTGGAAGAGCAAATATACAAGTTTGAAATTTTAGTTCTGCTTTCCAAAATTGTGAAAGATGAGGGAACTATGATTAGGAAATTGATTGTTTCTAAGACTGCAGAACTGCTTGAAAATGCTAAATGAGCTATCTTTTCAAGTCATTAATGAAATAAATTTGTGTGTTTTAAATAGCCAATACTCTATGGTGGAAGATGACGAGGATTTGCCTCATCATGATGAGCGCACATGGAATGTTGGAAATATCAACAGAAGCCAAGCTGAAAATTTACTACGTGGAAAACGAGATGGAACATTCCTTGTTCGTGAAAGCAGTAAACAGGGTTGCTATGCCTGCTCTGTTGTGTATGTATCTAATTGTTTTTGCCTATTTATGAAACAGAAGACCAAACAATAAATCAATCTTTCCTTTCCCCATCCTGTCTCAATCCCACATCTGTGTAGAATAAAATTTAAACAAAAACAATTAAGGATATTGTTTTAAACTAGCCTTCTCCAGTATGATGCCCTCCAGGTGTGATGAATGACCATTCTCATCATCACCAACTAGCATGCCAATGGCTGAGGAAGATGGGTATTATCATCTTACATTTCTGGAGGGCACCAGTTTATATAACTATTAATTTCTTTATCTTAGTGGTTGCTAAAAATTTTTGATGGCATATGTTACAAACCTATTTGTCCCACCAACAAATCTAGAATATTTATATGTTTATCCATCATTCTGAAAGAGATCTCACCAATGCGTATATGAGCTCCCATCACTAGCCCCAGCTTCTGTCAACATAACAGTTCAAAAGCATTTAAAAGTGCAAGTAGATAAATAGGTACCACTTTAACAAGAAGGTAACAGCGTTCAGTGCAGCCATGCTGGACATATGATCATGGAGTCATTTTTGACAATGCTGGCTCCTTTGGCTTAGTAACAGAGATAAGCCTCCTACAGTTCGACTCAAATAGACAACCTTGTCAAAAAGGAAACCTTTACCCTTATTTAACTTAGCTCCCCCACTAAACTTCAACACCCCCTCCCCAAAAAACCAGAAACTGAAATCAAAAGTGATTTTTGGTTACCTCTGAATTGGGTAGAGGACTGATTTGGGGGCAATTTAAGGGGAAGGGATGTGGCTTTTGAGGAGGGGGTCATGGGGTGAAATTTGGTGTGCACTCCCATCACAGTTGTCTGTCCCCATGTCCTAGATGAGAGTTCAGTTATGATGGTGGAGGGGCACCAATAGAATACTATTCTCCCAGGAAAATGCACAGTATATAAGATTAAAATCTGAAGATTGATAAGTATTCTAAGAGATGTGGAACAAAAAAGAGGGAATTTTATGACTGTGGTGGTGAATACAAAGTACTGAAATATTGTTGGTTCAGCACAAATAAATCAAGTTGTTTTTGGCTACACAACAATCACATGCCAAAGCATATTTTCCCCCATCTTACTTAAAAGAGAAATAACTGGCAACTTAAAAACAACCTTTTTTTTTCCCTTCACTTAGGGTGGATGGTGAAGTGAAGCACTGTGTTATCAACAAAACACCTACTGGTTATGGATTCGCTGAGCCATATAACTTGTACAACTCACTGAAAGAACTGGTGCTACATTATCAACACACATCATTAGTGCAGCACAATGACTCTCTCAATGTCACACTAGCCTATCCAGTATATGCACAACAGAGGCGATGAAGATGTTAATACTCTTGGGTTTGTCTGTTTTTATTCAATGCCCACAAAGATAATTCAGCAGCAGTCCTGAGGCCTCTGGATAGTGAATGCTCTTGAGCTGGAGCTAAGGTGTCAAAGCCATCTGTCTTCGGATGGGACTGAAGCTTCCTTCACAACCACGGTGGAGAAATAGCTGTGTTGAGAGCTGTGGACACACATTTCTAATCTAAAGTGCTTTTTTGGTGAAAAAACCCTAAGCAAAGGAAAAAAGAAGAGAGAAGTGCTATACCTGTCTCGCTGCAGGGACATAGAGGCCTTTAACCATGGTGCTTGTTGACCATTTCCTTGAAGCTTTAAGAGCTCAAATGTTGGAACTCTGAACATCCCCAAAGTGCAGCAGGGGCTGTATAAATGGCAACATAATTTCTCAGTTGTGACTTAGGTGATGCAGCTGTATGTGGTGGGTGCAAGATACCCAAAGCTGTGGATTGCTGATTTTCTGAAGAATATGTAGCAGAATGGCACTTTTGTTTTTAAGGGACACTTTAAAAGACTTGACTGTGTTTGTCAGAAAAATGGATATTGTAACAGAAGTGCCAGAAAGTGTTTTTGTTTAGACTTTGAAAATCCTGTTTTAAGAAGATATTTAAGACTGAAGAAAACTGGACTAATACAGCCTATGCTATATAATATGTACATAGTTCTGGATGACTAACTATGATAGATGGATACTGTGTCAATACCAAACTCATTCTGTTCATTATTTGTTTCTGTTTTTGTTCCTTTTTTGGGGGGAAGCTGAATCCTTACACTGCTATGCAATACTTCATTTTCTATAGGCTGTTTCTGGTTCAAGTGTAATTAGGGGATAAGCTTTTTTGTGGTTTTTTTTTCTGTCATCTCAAGATGTTCCCTTAACACCTATTTTTGCATTAATTTTCATTTTGTTCAATCCCTCCCTCCTCCCCTCTATTTTAAAAAGAAATGTATAGAATGTCAGTAAAAGCTGGCTTCAAAATTGAAACTATGAGCTATTTTAACAGGGTTTGTCCCCCTTTTTATAGAGTATTGGGCTGCTAGCTCAACGTTAAAATTGAAAATTTCCTTTTTAACTAAAGATTTTGTTGGGCAGTGCCTGATAACCTTCAAAGCTGCTTTATTCAATAAAAATATATAAACATTGCAAAGTATCACTGAGTCCAACAATATTGTTTGGAAAATATCTTCAGATGTTGGCATCCCACTATGTATTATCCATTTTTAGATTTCTGTCCTAAGAGTGTTTATTTGGAAGAGGACATTTACTTTGAAGGAAACAGATGAAAGAGACTGATAGTGTAATTAAATTTAATTTAATCCTTCAGAGAAAAACATGTGAAATTTTGACCAATCATTCTAAAGATGGCATCAGGTTACTTTTCACATCACACAAAGTAATTTTGGTTGTTTTCTTTTCTTTAAGTGTACCTTCATTTGGCATCTATATTTCATATTATATAACAGAAGAAAAATAATTTTAGGAAGCCCTATTTTGGTGACACTTATTTCCCACAGTTAATTTTTTGTTACTTTTATATTTCTGTGAAATGAAATAAGCAAAGATTCTCATATCTCAAAGATTCTCTGAACAGACAAACAAATCAGGTAACAGTGGGGTAAAAATAACACAAAATTTCAGTTTTAATAGTATTTTACCAAATTCTGCACTTCTTGAACAACATTAAAAACATGGTTCTGTTTTCTGTTTTACAATTAGTTAAGGAACTTTTTTTTAGTGAATAAGCAAAAAAATATCCTCTGGAGCTCTTTATGGTTTTTACCTGTTAGGCAATCTGTGCTTCTTAAAAATGAAGCATTAAGGACTACTTGTAGATATATATATTTATCTTTTGCTAACATTATAGGTATGTTAGTATTGTTCCCTTTTTTAAAAAAATTACCAGTATCTTTTATATCTGATGCTGTGTGAGGCAATTGTTTATAATATGTTGACTTTTGCTTTCCTGAGGAATGTGGTTTATTTCACCATACTTTAGAGTTCAGTTCAAACTCCTCTGAAAGTCAGTGGGAATTTTGCCAGCCTTAAGAACAGCATTGGAAGGATAGTTTTTTGCTGGTGTTTTTAGCTATGTGGCCATGTTCTAGAAGAGTTTATTCATGACGTTTTGCCAGCATCTGTGGCTGGCATCTTCAGAGAATGCATTTGGAAGGAGTTAAGGCTATAATTGCAAGTTAGAAGCTTTAATTCTCTTGTGCTGTATTAGTTCTACTAGAGTCAATGAAACTACATCTATTCAGGAAGAAGTAAACTAAGACCTCATCTGCACTGTAGAAATAATGCAGTTTGACAGTGCTTTAACTGCCATGGCTCAATGCTATGGAATCCTTGGATCTGTTTTGTGACATATTTAGCTTTCTCTACCAGAGGGCTCTGGTACAAGTCGCAGGATTCCATAGCATTGAGCCATGGCAGTCAAAGCAGTGTCAAACTGCATTATTTCTGCAGTGCAAATGAGGCCTAAATTGCATTTCATCTCACAACAAAAAGCAACCCAAAATGTACACCAGGTTTTAATCAGTTCATTGATTCTTCCCCACTAGACTTCTCAAGAGTAAGAAAACATACATTATTGTTTGTGATGGAAAATTATAACTGGTTTTTGAATAGCAAGTAATTTGTTGTAATATAACCAAAATGCACTTTGATAGAGCAACATGAATGTGCACCAGTAGGTTCTCATACTTAGCTTATTGTCAGACAGACAGTTCTGAAAAAATTTGGAGGGAAAAAGAAAACTGAATTTAAAACTCTTGCTGAAGAGGAAGATCTGGGGCCCTGATGCAGCCCTTCTTTCCCTGTAATCCCCCAAAACAGTCGATCAGCACTTTGATTCGACAGTACTGATCATGTGTTTGGTGCTGTGAGCTGTTTCCAGTCTTGATTTGGGAAAATCAGCCTGTAAAGCTGAATTGGATATATTGGCTGAGCCTTGAAAATTACATATGCAGTACCATTTGTAGTAAAGGTTCTCAATCCAGCAGCAGATACACATGCAAAAGCCTGCTCCTGTGCATGCATCTCCCTCTCTGGTTGAGGATGCATAGAAGGAAAACCAAAACTCTTGAACTACAAAGATAACATAACAGGGCTTCTGGAATATGAACTGCCATGTTTATATCATGAAAACAACTGCTACAGACAAAACAAGTTATGGATTCCTTAACTTGAGGCTTAGACTTGTGGTCTCTTGATATATTTCTATACGTGTGTATGAATGAGGGAGTGAATGGCCATACTCTAAATGCAATTTTCAGCGACTAAGCATGTGGTGAATTTTTTTCCTCCAGATTTCCCAATTGTCCAAGCAGGCTGGATGTGATGGGCTGGGAGTGTTCCTAATTGTATTTTAGTGTATGGATTTTGTTGTCAGTTGTGTTGCTAGCTGCCCTGAGGGCTCAAAACCATTCAGCTTGGAGATGCATTAAAAAAAATCATAATTGGAAATTTTTATGAATTGGGAGTGCTCTTTGTATGGGGATAAATTTGATTCAGATATGTAGGATTTGTTTTTATAAATTACATTTAAAAATGGAGGAAGTCAGTTGTATGTGTAGCTGTTATACTAAACTAAACAAATTCTAACTTCTCTAACTTGTGTTGAAAAAAAAGACACACACTCCCCCCCATACACACACACACCAAATCTTCAGTCTTGAAAAGTGAATGGTATGACTGCATCTGACTTTAAATTCAAGTAACTGAAAGGCATAGGGAGCTTGGAAAAGGTTATGTTTCTAGAATTTGTTTTATTGTGTAAAGCCAAATTTTATGTTTCAGTGTCAGCTGTTATGTAGAAAAAGTGGCTTTGTCTTGTAATTTAACAATGAGCTATGAAGCTTTTGGGGGAAAGTATCATTTTGATCTTTTTCATTGGGGAGAATGTTAGTTCAATTTAACACAGTGCTTTTGCTATGCATGGTATTTGTTTAGAGAAGCGATTCCTAAGGTGGCTTTTACTCAGAATCGCTTTCAGAATGGGCAGTTCCAAGCACAATGCCTTCTATGGGACATAATTCAAAATGCAATATTCCTTTCTTTTGGGGGAAAATAATTTTATTAAGATCTGGTTAAAATGGGCAGATAAGAAATTAGGGGGGAACCCTTAACATTGATTTTGTCCCTATGAGATTGCATTAGCTGCCCAAGATGCTGCTATTTTATTCTAAGTTCCCCCACCTTAAAAAAATCTTAAGCTCTGTTCTGTTAAATAAATGTGTTTTTAAATTTCTTTGTTTTAATTTTTTTAGGGAGGCAGAGGCTAAATGGATCAGTTTGTACATTGCCTTTAAAAGGCAATATTAACAAATGCGCCTCCTTAAAAAATGTCGGCTTTCTAAAATTGATGGAGCTGTTGTCCTGTTTTTAAGTCGCTTTGGAAAAAAAAACTGTACTAGGTTCTTCAACCAGAATAAAGGTGGTTTTGAAACTACACCTGCTGTGTGAGCTCCTCAATGAAGACACTGGCACTTTTTTTATGGGCGTAACATGCAAACAGTGATAAGTAAAGAATGGTAGCATAGGATTTCACTTACAAAAACTCAACTATGAAGGTTAAAGACAATTTGTTGAAACTGATCCTGCTGCCCATGGAAGGTCATCCCAGAATGTACCCATGGGTATTGCACGGATACTTTGGGTCCTCCAGCCCAAACCCCTCCATAATGTGCCACCAGAATGGAAGTGAGGGTGGGAAGAGGTATGCCAGCCCTCCAGCCACCTCCCCACCTCTGTCCTGTTGATGTGAGCATGGAATGATTTACCAGTCCTTCTGCCATAGGTTGTTCTTACCATTTTGCACATCACAGTAGTATGATACGGGTACAACATTTCTGTGTGGCACTGGAGATTATTCCCAGATCAAATCTCCTGCAGACTGCATTCTCTTTTTCTTTTAAAAAAAGCTGTTCAGGGACAACTTTTTTAAAAATCTGTTTTTAAAACCTGATTTTTAAAGGAACATATAGCTTCTGACATTACTGCCAATATATGATGTGGTGGGTACAAAATGGAGCAGATGTGCCCTCCATAAAATGTTGAATAAATCATTTATCTAGTCATGTGACTCATTCACTGCTATTCAATCCATATATTGCTATTTGACTGAAAGATTAGGAAGGAATCACAGTTGCACACACTTTGCATACAGAAGATACCACATTCAGTCCCTTGCACCACTCATTAAAAGGGTCAGGTAGAATGTGATGGAAAAAAAGAACTGCTTTGGACCAAAGATAGTTTCTGTAGTTAGATAGTAGCTAGTTCATTCCTATTAAGAAAGTAGGTCTGGTGGTTCTCAGAGAGAAACCAAGCAGCATTACTTCCTGGGAAATATTCTGGAGAAAGAAGCTGGAGGTCTATGTTGTATAAGTGCATAGGTTGCTCAGTGCACAGTAGAAGAAAGTTTCTTCTGCGAAAGGAGTCATAAATCAAAGGGAGAAAACCTGTTCAGAATAAAAGAACTGACCAGTAGGAATATAGTCATATTTATTACAGTTATTAAATCTTATTAAATTATCCATATTTATGAAAGTTATTAAATTTTAAGTTATTAGATGTTCTCTGGGCCATGTATAGCATATAATAAGGCAGTGCTAAAGCTCATTTCAGTAACTACATTAAAGCTGGAGAGAAAGCTAAAACCATGCCAAACAGCTTGTTGTGGTGTGCCTTCAAGTCATTTCTGATATAGCGACACTAAAGCAAACCTATCACAGGGTTTTCTTGGCAAGATCTATTCAAAGAAGGCTTGTCCTTTGAGGCTGAGGGAGAGAGAATTGTCCTAGGGTCACCCCATGTGTTTCCATGGCCAAGCCACGATTCAGATCCTAGTCCATCTCTCAAAATCACTACACGATGCTGGCTCTTTACCAGCAGATACTTACAAATCACATGCCTAAAACAGTCCACAGTGTAAAGAGGTTATTTTTTAAAAAAAAAAAGTCAGAAAAGGCTCTAAACTCTAAAGCATATGGAGAAAGTCTTCACCTAAAGAATGCATCCAGTGTTAAAGAAAACACTAGGCAAGCTTATCTGGAAAGACATTCCATAAATGAAAGATCAGAGCTCAAAAGGCCCTTTCTCTTATGGTCTCCTACCACATCTCACTTACAGATGGGCCAAGAAGATATGATGATGGTTTCCAGAAGTGGGCATGAAGCAGGTGGTCCTCTGCCTCTTTAAAAGTTAAGCAAGTGTTCAAATTGCTGGAAAAGAACATTTGAAGGAAAGAGTAAAGATGCTGGGGGAGATGCTAAGAAAAGTGGTGCTGCCACCACCTGAAAATGGCTTGGTTCCACCATGCCCAGATCCTAGCCAATGGCCATGCCAGTTGAGCATGATGGGAGCTGCTTTTACTGAGTCCTGATGTGGTTTGCTCTCCATATCTACCTATTGTGTCCCACTTGGATATTAGGTGGAATGTCTGAAGAAAGGGGGGGGGATGGGTTGATGCTTCCACTGTTGTCCCCTGTTTTTCTGTTTCCTTCACTCTCTGCAGCTTCTCAGTCAACCTTCTCCTATTTCAGCAGTAATGTGAAGATGATATTGATAATTGGTATTATCCTGGTTTAAGCCAAGGTAGCAATACAGATAATGGCATTCAATGAGGAAAGGGGTGAGAGTGATTTTTTTATTTATTATTTTATAAATTATATCCATCATACTTTTCTGTCCAGAATTTAACACTCTCAGATTAGTTTGTTAATTTGACATGTCTTCAACCCAGGGGAAGCTTAAGCTGCTTGTGTCTCTCTACTGCTTTGCTTTTATTGCCATGTGACTTAATGCCATCTATTTGGCATGCATAGGATTACTTATGGGGCTAATCTCCCCTCCCTCTGGGCTTCATCTCTGCATTAGATCCAGTGTGCTTGCCTTGTAATAAGAGAAAGTATCCCTTCAAATAATGTGGCATATTTAATTTGTTTTGAAGCACATGCTACACTGGAAGGTATATTTTGAGGGGGTGGGGAGACTCCTTTGGCAAGTCATTTTGGCCTGACTAACATGCCACAACAGTTCCACTATTTACTGTAACCTTTTAAAGCTTCCTTTAAAGCTGCACTACTTGGAGCTCAGAAATAATGTAACTTTCTGTAGCCACTTGTTTTTAGGGGCAACAAAGTTCCATTGTAAAAGAAGCATACGTGGAATAAACAAATGGGAGTGGAGGTAATGAATAAGGTTTTAGTTACTTTCTAGTTACTTTTAAAGGGCATTTTGAATGGAATTGTTTTTATGCCATTCCTTTAAAAAGTGTAACTTAAAAAAAGGAATAAAAGATAACGAAAAGCCAGTTATTTTTAAATGCTTACCAAGTAACAACAATAAATAACTTTTCAAAATGCTGTACCTTACTTTTCAAACTACCTTTGAAAGCTCTGGCCATTCTTCCCAAAGGCTGCTTACAACAGCACATGAGGTACTGGAGCTAGGAAGGTGAGAGGAGTTAGCCAGGGTTTTGCAAGTGACATGTTTCCTAGATGGAGAGAAGCCTCAGAGTTTTGTTTGCCAGAGGATGGGAGCAGAAGGACTTAAGAGCCACTGTTGCAGATTGACCAACAGACACTCTGCTCCTCCTTCTGAGGCAACTGGGCCAATGAAGGGAACTCCTCCTAAAAGTTTCATTGGAGTGAGGAGTGACAACAAGCATTACTAGCCCACTTCAGTCTTTCCAGCTGAGATGCTAGGAAGCTAAACTGGTGTTGGAGATGGCTAGTTTCAGAGGGATTCTTCCCCAAATGGAGGAATGGATTATTTATTTATTTATTTATTTATGTGAATAAATAAATGTATGTACAGTGGTCCCCCGGGTTACGAAAGTAATCCGTTCTGGATTACTTTTCGTAACCCGGAAATTTTCGTAACCCGGGGGACTGCTTTCTTTGATGGACCGCGCGGAAAATTTAAAGGGGCTTCGCGGTTTTTCCTTTTCGGATCCTGGGGTTTTATTCGGATCCCGGGGCCGTTTTTGCGGCCCTGGCTCTTTCGTTCCCCGAGGTTTTCGTAACCCGGGGGACCACTGTATGTGAATGCTCCAAGGAGGATCTAGGGGAATATTCTTAATCCAAGCATGCAGTCCCGTTTCATTCCCTCATCCTCAGGATAGAGCCAACCCTACAACTTTGCACTCTGAGTGTAATGGATGTGATGCCACAATATTTTGGTTGACATTTGCCCTTATTTTTTAATGTTTGTTGTTGTTTTGTTTGTTTTGTTTTTGAATTGGGGGATAGGGTAGCTCAGAGGTAGTGAGAAAGTAAACTGCCACCCATGTTTGGAATTGGATTTGACCAGTTTTCAAGAAAAGATTTTAAAAGATCTGAAAATCAGCCAGTTTAAAAGAGAGAGAGAGAGATGGGGGGATCATTAGAGAAACCTCAGGGATGACATTTTACATCAGTGTTTTGGGCTGGTAGCAAATTTAGCAAAGTGCCTTGATGCATGAGTTCACAGGTATACTCATCACAGCAGTGCTGAAGGAAATTGAGGAGAGTGAGGGAGGAGGATGTCCAGGAAAGCAGTCAGATGGCTGATAGGCCAGCCTAGTTCCCAACAAACAAACCCCCAAAGAGCAGAGTCAGTGCAAGCAAACACAATCTTAGAGACTAAAGGCAGTATCAGAAGAAGAATTACCAAAAGAGTTGTCAGACAGTCTGAGGTTCAACGTATCAAATAAGCAGATCGATCAGGCAGTCCAAGGGCAAGGGTTCCAGATAATCCAGATAGTCAGCAGTCTAAGAAGCAAGGGTTTGGTCCAAGAAGCCACAGGAGCCAGAGACAAAGTCTTTTCTCCAGGAAAGTCAGATAATCACTAGCAAGGAGATACACATGCTCTAGCTGCCTAAATAGGCAAGCAGCAGACATACAGGTGTGCCTGATTACAAAGGCTTTTTTGATAAAGCCTCAGCGATCTTCAAAGGCCCTCTCTTTTGGCTTGACACTCCTTGAAGGTAGGCAGACTTCCCAGATCCTCCTCTATGTCCACAGCCTCAGCCCCAGGCAAACTTGGCTACAGCAGAGCTAGGGCCAGCCTCAGGCTCCCCTGTTGCAGGCTCGGGTATGACAGAGGAGGAGAAGGAAAAAATAAGGATCCAAAATAAGGATAGAGTGCTTCCAACAAAGCCATTTTGAGAAACATGTAGCTTTGTAATGTGCAACTAATAGAGGCCCATCTCTCAATAGATGGTCATTACAGTGGGCTCTTGGAATCCACTGGGTTTGGTTCCAGGACCCCCATGGATACCAAAATCCATGGAAGCTCATGTCCCATTAAATGCAATGGAAAAGTGAAATGGTGTCCCTGATATTTTTTTAAAAAATCCACCCTATAGCCAATCACCTTGGAACCGCATGCACATGGCCGCAATGTGGTGCATCACTGCTGTTTCAAAGCAATTTCCAAAAAGGAGCAATTTTTACCTCTTCTTTTCAGGGCAGCTTTTTCAGGTTGAGGGTGAGGCAACTTGGTAGTAGCTTCCAGGCAGCTTGGGGGCATGTGTTCTGTGTTTACCACACTCCCAAGCCACCTGGAAGCAGGCTCCCCTCCCCCCCCCCCCCGGTCTGATTCAGAACTTAATATTTTCAAACAGTGGATTGTTTAATCCATTTATAAGGAATCCATGGTTGCAGAGGGATGACTGTATATTGCTAGGCCTGCACCTCCTCATTTGACAATCAAGAGAAGAGAGTACAAAACATATCCCCTGGACATACCCATATTCTTAGTTTCTTGTTAAGCAACTGTGTGAGAAATAATGATTTATCAAAGACCACCAAGTAGTTGTTGGGTCAGCATAGATTTTGAACCCATGTTTCAGGTTTGCCCGAGGATTCATCATTCCAGATCAAACCGCTACTTCCCTATAGTTTCTTTCTGTACAGTACATCATTTTATATCTATGAGGAGCTTAGACTTATAATTGCAAAGAAGGCTGTGGAGGGCATTAGGAAGGCTATGGAGAGCCACAACTAGCACAAAGCTATTAAGAATGAAAACAGCTGTTGATACCCTGGGAAAGGATAATGCATGCAGAAAAAATTTGAACTTTCCAAAGCTCTTGAAAGTCTAATAACATTTGGATCCTGAGCTTACTGGAACCATCCAGGGACGATCCGTAGAATGTGTTAATTGTTTGTCATTGTGCTGTGCTAGGCAACATCTGAAGCTGAAAATCCAAATGGTTCCTATGAGCCTCAAAGGCCAAGATATTTCAGAAACTTGAACTGATGTTTGTTTGTTTTTCTTCCTTCTCTCTTCCTCTTCCTCCTCCTCCGCTTCTTGTTCTTTGAACTGCAACCAGATTCCAGGGTACAATCTACAATACCACAAGTTTGGGATGAATGTGTTTGCTATTGCTTGGGGTTTCTGAAAGCATTTATAGCCATTTTGCAGATAATTTGTCTCCACTACCATTCTCTTGCATACACGAATGCACACACACATGCACATTATTTTATCATATTATCATTGTAACTGGTTTTTCCATAGTTGTTGTTCTATAGGGTTTTTCTACTACAGTACAAGCCATCTGGATTTTTTTTAATGGAGTATCTAAATTTAATCTCAAATAAATACATCTTCATGGCAGCTGCACATCCCCACAAGCAAGGCAACCAATGCCAGTGGAAGTGTAGAGATTAGGAGAAAAACTCTGAAGAAAAGTGGGTTAGAGAGCTTTCTGCCTTAGCTTACATCTTGCAGAAATGGATCAAAGTCTAGATCCAAAGAAAATAGGGAAATAAATCTTCCCTTTTTACATGGTTTTATGTAAGAACAAAATATCTCAACTGTTTTCCACCCATTGTGAATACAAGGGATTCTGAGTAGTTTTTAATTTTGGGATTTTTCTTTAAAAATTAAATTCTGCTTTTAAAAACATTTTACACAATGTGCAAAAAAGTTTTTTCTGTGGAATCCTTCTACATTTTCTGCACAAAAGCATATTTGTGGTTTTTGTTTGTTTGTTTGTTTGTTTGTTTTAAATGGGAGGAATCCCAAAGTGCAAAAAATCTGGAAGCTATTCTCCATTATTTTTCTCCAAAGGGTTGTCTTAGTGGGTCAAGACACTTCTTTTTTCATCAAGAATAAGAACATCTGCAAGTATACTTACATCTCTAAACCACACTGGATTTCTGTGCTTGCTCAGTGAAAAATATGGCCCCTGTTAACTATGAATTGCACATGGATCAGTTCCAGACATATTTGACCATTTTAAAAAATTACATGAAAAAAACTGTATGTATCAAATGTTTCTACTGATCAGGCTGTGTGTTTGTGTTTTTAACAGCTTTGTGTTTTTGCACAGCCACTGTGAATAGTGATTTGAATGTTAGACTCTGGGCCAAAACAGATGGCCCTAAAGGAGTGGCATGACACCACCCTTTACGCTGTGGATTGGGGCCGTGGCAACCACAGCCCCAGTCCACCTATTTACTGCCTGAAAAAGAGGCGGCAAACGCCAGTCCTTTTTAAGCTGGCAAAAGGGCACCCTCTCAGGCACAGCCACAGTTTTGCGATGCTCCTGTGACATGCAATGTATAAATGCTATGCCGCCAGCGTGTTGCAATGCTGCCTGCTGTCTGGTTGGATTGGGTGTGTGATGCTGGCTTTGGGGCATCATCAGGGTGTGCATCATCTAAATGCCACACCCCCATGCCACCTCCAAACTGGCACTTACTGCTGGTCTGTTTGGGCCCTAAGACTCTGAGAGACAAAGATTCAACTCCCTGCTCACTCATGGAAACCCATTGGGTGACCATGGACAAGTCATACTCCCTCATCCTAAGAGGAAAGCAGTGATAAACTTCCTCTGAATAAATCTTGCCAAGAAAATCTTAGCATAGAATCACTGTAACTTGGAGTCAATTTGAAGGCATATAACAACAATAGATTCTTGCAGAGTAAGGAGAAAAACTTTTTTTAAAAAAAAAAATCATTTTTTCCACAAGAACAAAATAAACCACTTTGGATCCTGTATAAGAGGGAAGGTGGGGTATAAATAAAATAAATTATGGAATAAAATAAAATAAACAAGCAAAGCTGTATATCCCTGGTTAACTATGGAGATTCATTACCTTATGAAGTTATTTGTCCTTCCCCCATAAGACCAGAGTGAAGTGTATGTCTATGAGTATCTGTGTTTATTTTTTGGTATATAACATGATTCTCCCGGTATACGAGGGTTGAATATAAAACATGGACTGCTGCTTTTCAGAGGTAATTAGTTGTCCAGGTTCCTTCAAATATTAATTTTTTGTGGTTACTGTCTTTAAAGAGAGAGAGAAAGACCCTTTCCCTCTTATATGAAAGCAACAAAAATTGCTTTATAGTTGTTTTCCTATCTAAATGCAACAAACAACCAGCTTGTGGTACAAAACACATTCTCTTTTCATTCTCTTCATTGCCACCTCAAGCATCCACAAAAGTATATGAGGCAGCAGCTTAAGCCAACACTTGAATGTGTGATATTTGTCATTGTGGTTGCTATGTGCCTTCAAGCTGTTTCTGACTTATGGCAACCCTAAGGCAAGCTGATCATGGGGTTTTTTTGGCACATTTCTTCAGAGGTGGTTTGACATTGCCTTCCCCTGAGGGTGAGAGCATGAGAATAAAAGTTTTGCCACTGCCAAAAGAGTAAATTTACCCTCATGAAGTTACAAGTGTCATGAAATTTAGCTATACCTCAATTACTGGGGAAAGGAATAAACTAGTTATTTGTCACTGATCACTCCTGTGCTCTGTGTTATTGTTGTTGTTTCTGAAAGTTTAGGGTACCCCCCTTTTGTATATAGCTGGCTTGTTTCTCTTTATATGCTGCTGACTCTGTGAACTTAAAATTCCCTTTGCCTTACAAGCCTGCATTTTATGAGTCGTTATGTACAGGAAAGAACTCTTTTCTCTGCTTGCCAAAGCCAACATTCATATAAAGGTGCTGACGTTGATTTAGCCGTACTTTGCCCTTGTCTGGGTGGTGAAATGGTTGATTGTCATCCAATGTAATCAAATTTACACAGTGTTGCACCAGAACTAGGAGCAAATTTAGACATTAGTGCTGCATAGAGTTTCTGCAGCTCAGCTCTGACTCTCCAAGCAATCCTCTCAGTGTGGGTTAGCCATAGTGGGCAGCTGCTGAATGTCTATGGACATTTTCTCTAGATTGTTTCTCTTACAGGTTGAAAGACTTTAGGTATTAATGCAGGCCAGGTTAGGAATCAAGAGATACTGAATACACACAACAGTGGATCTACCTATACAGCTTTAGCAGCAGTACTAGGGAATGTGTACAGATTGAATCTCCCTTCTCTGAAATGCCTGGGATCAGAAGTGTTTTGGATTTCAGAGTTTTTCAGATTTTGGAATATTTGAACATACAAAATGAAATATCTTGGAAAAGGGGCAAAAGTTGTTGTTGTTGTTGTTGTTGTTAACCTTTATTTATATAGTGCTGTAAATTTACACAGCGCTGTACATACAATCAATTCAAATAGATGGTTCCCTACTCTCAGGCTTACAATCTAAAAAGACATGACACAGAAGGAGAAGGGAAAGGTGGTGGGGAAAGGGATCAAGTCCAGAGGATCTTCTCTCCCTCTGAGGGGTGGACCTTGGCAGATGGACTGGAGGGAGGGCCCTTCTTCTTGCTCTGGCTAGGCCTGATGGCATTGCGCCTGCCTTTACACTCCCTCCAATGCTGGATGATGGTAGATGGCATGGAGGGAGGGCCTTGTTCTTTAGGCTAGGACTTTTAAGGTTGTGAAGCCACTCTGAGTCCCAGTTCTGGGAACGCGTCCCCAAACAAAGTGGTCTTTAACTCAATTTTAAAACTGGCTAGAGAAGTAATGAGTCATGCTCGTAGGGAAGGAGGTTCCAGGAATGAGGGGCAGCAAGTGAGAAGGGACAAATCCTGGATGGAGCAGTGGAGAACCTAGGCTGGAACAAGAGACCTGGACTACCAGAGTGGAGGGAACGAGCAGGAGTGTGAGGAGAAAGTCCAAATGTCTAATTCATTTGTTTTTTGTATACACCTTATGCACATAGCCTGGAAGTAATTTTATGCACAATATTTTTTAAAGAATGTTGCTCATGAAATAAAATTTGTGTACACTGAACCATCAGAAAGCAAAGATATCACTCTCTCACCTACCCATGTGGACAATTTTGGAATGTTTCAGATTTTGGAATTGAAGGTTCAACTTGTATTATATTGTCAATGCAGAGCTTGGAGCTAATGCAGCAAGAACATTTCCTGTACCAAGTTACGTCTTGGTATAAAGAAGGCATAATATAACCTCCAACAATCCTAATTTAGTAAGTACAGTCCAAATTAATCCTCTGCTGTCCCACTTTTACAGCTGCTTTTAAAATGTCCCAGTTTCTGTGTCCCCTTCCCACTTTCACTCTAAGTCAGCTTTCTCCCATTGGTGCAAATTGAGTTTGAAGTGCAAAATAAATTTTCACTCATTTAAGTCAGCAAGGGACAGAGGAGAGGAGAGGCAGAAATCTTAGCATTCTCTGTAGACTCAGGCAAAAGCAAACTGCTGCAGCCTCTCCTTGCTTGTATATTTTTCCCCATTATTTTTGACATCTTAAGCACACTCTGATATTGTTTAGCTACATGCGTCCTGGTTTTCATATGTGAAATTATGGTGGGTAGGACATAGCAAAGTTGCTTGTTTACTGATAACTTTACATATTTCCACACAACATTTACTTGTTCCTTTTTCTCATGACTTTTGGAAGACAAAAAGGCTTTTGGGGCCACTGTGTGGATTTCTCGCACTTCTATTTTAAGCGCTTTTCTTACTTTTACAGATGGGATTTTCTTTCCCCCAGGAAGAACAGCAGCAGCAACAATGACAACAAGACGTAACAAAAAAGCAATTGATATCATAACAAGTAACACCATTACCTTTTTTTTAAACGTAATATCTGTGTCAAAGAAGTTACTTTCTGGGGTTTCACAAGTTATAGAACAAACTACTTTTTGAAAGTAATTTCTCAGGTTCTGTGTCAGTGCACATGGACAAGGCCATGATCTTTTAGAATGCCAGTGACCTTTTGCAGCAAAGGTAACACACGCAAGCTTAATTTCTCACAGTTTTTGAGCTTTTCCGGAGAGATGTTAAGAGGCTCAGTTTTGAACAAGATTAAACATGTTCACAGCTGAAATCTAAATGGGTTCTGCATCAGTGCTGAAATGGTGTGCTTAAATGTTGATCCCTAGCGCCGTCGATGTGCAGCCCACAGCAAATGTTCACCCCAGCTGCTGTCCTTCCCATTAACAGAACAGGGGAGAAGAATTAAGGAATCACTCTCACTAAACAATCTGAAGCCAAGATTTCAGTAGCTGTCAGTTTGTAGGCGGAAGTCTATAATAGATTGGATACAGCCAAGAATGCTAACCTCAGGTCAGCTCCTTCGAACACAATCATAATTTTGGGTGCTTTTTTCCCCACATGCTGCCTGGATTATATTTAGAGCCTCACTCCAATCATTTTACTGTCAGTCTTGCACTGAGAAGTTCATGCATTGTCAGACACCAGTGTTAAAGTAATGTGCTTTTCTTTTCAGATGCCTCTTTAAGTGCAAGCCCCTTACCAATGGCAAAAGAGATGTGTGTCATATATATTAGAAGAAATAATGGCAGTTGCTAATCTTCTGCTCATGCAGTATTGATGGGCATCATTTTTTGATCTTCAGAAATGACATAGGAGCATCTTCTTTTTCCTATTATCCCTAAAGCTGTAGTCCCCAAACTTTGGTCCTCCAGATATTTTGAACTTCAGTTCCTGGAAGTCCCAGCCAGCTTGGCCAACAATTCGGAATTCTATGAGCTGCGGTCCAAAACATCTGAAGGATCAAAGTTTGGGAACCACTGCCCTAAAGCAAAGGAGAGGGGCTTGATTATATGGGGGGAAACAGGCACACAGATGAGGAGCAAACTTGTTTTCTGATGCTCCATAGACTAGGACCCGAAACAATGGATGCAAGCTCCAGGAAAAGAGATTCCACCTCAACATTAGGAGGAACTTCCTGACAGTAAGGGCTGTTCGACAGTGGAACACACTCCCTTGGAGAGTGGTGGAGTTTCCTCCTTTGGAGGTCTTTAAGCAGAGGCTGGATGGCCATCTGTCGGGGATGCTTTGATTGGAAGTTCCTGCATGGCAGGGGGTTGGACTGGATGGCCCTTATGGTCTCTTCTAACTCTATGATTCTATGAGTAGTGAGGGCTACCAAGGCCCCCACCTATGGATTATTTCCCAAGTACACAAGTATAACATTTTATTGGAACATAGTTTAAAAGCACAAAATAAATAGAAATTAAACTCTGCACAATAAAGGTAAATCCCATCCAAACAACAGAGAAATTACTAAAAGATATAAGAAATGCATTTTCCCAGGGAAATGAATTCCTCCTTATACACTTTTCTACCTCCTTAGTTCAATTCAATTAAACCCAAAAAGCACCTAGGGTGGATAGATGCAGTGAAATAAAACTTGAAGGGATAAACACACATTTGGATCCTGTCTGCTCTTCAGAATGGACTTTTAACGCATAACTCCAACACACAGAGCAGGGATCAGCAGGGGCCATTTCACACAGTTGTAGCTGTATGGTTCCATTTTAGTTGCCATGGCAACATCCTATAGAATCCTGGGATCTGTAGTTTGGTGAGTCACTAGAACTCTCTGAGAATTCTAAATGCCCCTCTCTAAACTGAAAATCCCAGAATTCCATGGGAGGGAACTATGGCAATTAAAGTGGAATCATAGTGTTACAATTTTATTGTGCAATAGGGATCCTGATGTTTTGGACTTCAGCTCTCAGAAGTGTCAAACAACATGGTCAGTGGTAAGAGAACAGGGGAATTGTAATCTGTAACATCTAGAGGACCAAAGGTTCCTCAGCCCTTTGAGGTAAATGAGATAAAGGTACAGTTGAACCAACTACGGTTGGTCTCCTGTTCTCATATCAAGTCTTGCTAGAACTTTATGTAGAAAGTTACATTTTTAACTACACCACACAGAATCCCATAGTTCACTTATCAATTAACCGTGCTGGCTATAGAATTCTGGAAGGTGTAGTCCCCAAAGGTATTTTTTTCCAAGTCCTTGTGTCATATGGGTGAAATAAAGGTCAGAAGTCAAAGACAGATGACACAAAATAAATCTGGTTACAAAACCTAAGGAAATGACAGAGATGTGTTAACACCTAAGAGGTCATGAGACACTGAACAAAGTATGTTGCAGCATATATTGTCCATACACTAATATGTACTTAGTGTCATCTCTTCATCTCCCAAATAAGAATTTCCTGTTTGGACAGTAAAGCAGTCTCTCAGTGGATGAATTAGTACTTATCTATTTAGTCAGATAAGATAAAGCTCCTAATGACACCCTGGCTGTAGCACAGCTATTATATTTGGCTCCAAGCATTCCTTTAAAAAGCAAGGACTCCAATATTCTTCAAAGCCATTTTGCATACTTCAGATCAGCAGTGTGATATGTGAATCCATGCAGAGTTCAGTGTATGGAGAAAGAGTTATCAATTAACTTCATGTCCATATCGCATCCTGGCCATCATGCAGTTCTCCAGATTTTCTTGGACTACACCTTTCCAAATTCCTCACCATTGCCTAGGCTGAGTAGCTTGACTTGCAGTCCAACTGTATCTACTGGGTTGTGAGTCCCAAGTGGAAATTTTCAAATGCTTACAATGAAATTTTTAGATGAAAGTAGAGATAATGTGCAAAGCACTAAGCATGAAAATAGAAAAGTTCCTTGTACAGTAGACCTTTGGAATCCACTGGGGTTTGATTCCAGGAACCCTCCAGCCATGGATACCAAAATCTGTGAATGCTCAAGTCCCATTACATGCAGTGGCACAATACAATGGTGTCCCTTATAGAAAATGACAAAATCAAGGTTTGATGTTTGGAATTTATACATTTTTAAATATTTTTAAGCCAGGGATGGTTGAACCCATGGATACAGAATCTATAGATACAGAGAGCTGACTGTACCATTTAAGATCATTGATTCCTCTCATCAGACAGCTCCCAAAATCTCCCAGCCTCGGGGGGGGGGGGGGGAGGGGGTCAGGAAGCTGTAATCTAAAAAGTTAAGTTTTGCAAGTTCTTCATCTAGCTCATGATAGTTATTTATACTGACAACCATCAGCTCTCCAAGGTCTCAGACAAAGATCTTTTCTCATCTCCACTGGACATGCTAAGAACTGGATTTCAGACTTTAACATACATAGTGTGCTCTCCTGCTAAAACCTACATCCCTTCTCTCTTCAACAATGGCCTTGGCTACGTTTAATGCTATATTGGATTGTGGCCAACATACAGCTGAGATATTGATTCCTGTGCTGACTGCATGTGCACCAGCATTGCCATAGGAGATTATTGCACATGTCTTTTTGCCTGATCCAGGCATGGGCTGGGCATGGGCTTGAATGGGTGAAAATGGATCTTATTGCACATTTTTTGGCCCAAATCAGCCGCATCGCATACCCGATCCAGACTCCTGGTGTACTTTTTGGAGGACGGGAAAGTATCATAGGTTCAAAAGGTATAGGAGGAATCCAGATCGGGTAGGCAAAAATCCAGATTGAGTTTGGGCAAAAAGGCATATGATAATCTCTTACAGTCAGTGGAAACAGTAGTTGACATACCACAAGGTATAGTGAAAGTGAGCCTGCTACATTCCTTCCACTATCACACATCAAGGTTTCAGCACACGGATTTTCTCATGAAAGATTCTGGACATCTCACAAAACCAGTGGTGTTTTCCAGCTGGGCCTCAGCTAAATGTTTATTTAAAAATGAGATATCTGTTTCTTGCTTAACCGACTGCAATCCTATGCACACTTACCTAGGAATAAGTCCCACAGAACACAATAGCATGTGGTCCGCAAGAGTGGTCAAAATAACCTTGAAACCCCCACTATTATCCATTGCCAAATTTAATGCCTGCCTTGTGATTTCCAGTTTGCTTCTTGGCTTTAAAAAAGGCGCCTCCTCAGGTCTCAGCCAGTGGTTCCAGTCAGGTTTGTCCTCTAATGAGATTATCATGCTAGGGTAAATTCCAGAACCATCCCAGAATTATCCCATTACCATCCTAGAATTATTACATTGCCAATAATGGGATATTCATTGCCAATAATGAGATAATTGTGGGATGGTTCTGGAATTGAACCTAGTGTGATAATCATATAAGGTAGCATCCATACTGCAGAAACAATCCATTTTGACACCACTTTAACTGTCCTGGCTTATTGTTATGGTATTCTGAGGGCGCTCTGGTGTCACAACAAACTACAAATCTGAGGATTCCATAGCATCTAGCCATGGCAGTTAAAGTGGTACCAAACTCGATTATTTTTGCAGCAAGGATGCAGCACAGGTCCCCTAGAATGCATGGATAACATTTCAGTTTAAAATATTTTTTTTAAAAAAAAAATAGGGGTGGGAGCACAAAGGATATGTGACTTCCCAAAGGGCAGGGAGACATAGTTGGCTCCGCACCCTCTAGCAGTTGCCAAACTCTGCAGTAAGAACAGCTTCCAAATAAACACACAAAAGACTGAGCCCAATGAATATAGTCTTTTAATGTGCTCTTTCCTCTTCAGGGTCCACAATGCTATGTGTAAAATTTTTATGCAGAGATGTGAAAAATATGTAAGATACAGCCAATTTTATTTCTCAGTACATGCCACTGGAGGAAGACTGGTGATCCAGACTTGTGAATCTCAGTTTGGCTTCAGGAATTAGATTGAAACAGATTGGGTCTGGCTTGAATCAAGTTCAGATCCAAATAGCCGATTTTGGGACTCATTTGAACCAGAGGCACTCTGCACTGTCCTATGTTCCTTGGTGATGGTAGCATAAGAGGATTTATAGTTTCTTGGCAAGATTTTTAAATACAGGCTTGCAGCAGGGTCTCCCCTAGGAATCATGCAGTACTCCAAATATTGAATTGTATGTCCCAAGAGCCTTATCCAGTATAGTGAATTATGAGGGACTGTGGTAGTTCAAGGGCATCTGGACACTCATGTGATTCTTAATATCTGGAAAACCACATGATTCTAGGTCAAGGAGTTCACTGGATTGGAGGGAGAGAAAATGGAACCTGAACTGTGCTTCAGAGAAGAGTACAACACAAATGAATGCCACAGTGGTTATGCTCTCTGTTTCAGTATTCCCTTATGTACACATATCTCTTTGTTTAAATATTCTGCTGGCCTCTCTTCTTTGTCTCAATTTTTAAAATAGTAATAAACCTTTCTTCACTTTACTCTTCGTTTCTCTCTTAACCTATAATTTACTTATAATTTGGCATTTTTGGTTTCTCTCTTCTTCTCCAGTTAATTATTGCATTTTTTTCCCTTTCACCACTTCCCTTCTTTTGTTCTTGCCTGCTTCTGCAAAGGTTTGCTCTCTCCCTCCATGTCATTTCTCCCTTTATTTGATGTTGAGGCTGTGCCACGGGTGTAGCTAAGGAGTGTGAGGTGAAATGAGGATACTGCGCCCTATAAGAATTCTGCCTGTCCAGATGAAATTTTCCTTCCGTCCCCGAACTTCTAACATTTCAGTAACTTAAAACTTCAGATGAGAATTTAGAAATAAACTTTAGGCATCTGAAGAAAAGAGGCAGGCACAGTTACCAAGGGGATGCAAAAAAACAAATATAATAGGTCTAGATGTGAATGATTTCCATGTTTAATTCTCTGCAATGCTATGCAGAGGAAGTGCTTTGGTTTTGCCACTCTTCATAGCTATACCCCTAGTCTGTACACAGAAAACATGTTGTTCCTCATAATTTCTATGAAGCTGTTGTTAACTGCCCTTGAATCAACCTCCAACTCATGGCAACTCTAAAAAAAACATCCTCCACTGCTCTGTTTAGGATTGGCAAATTCATACCCATGACCTCCCTAATAGAGTCTATCCATCTGGCATGTACTCTTTCTCTTCTTTCTGCTGCCTTCTTCCTTTCCTAGCAGTATTGTCTTTTCTAATGAGTCCAGCTCTCATATCCACATATAGTGATAGGGAATACCATGGCTTGGATGATTTTAACTTTAGTGCTCACTTGCATATTTTTATTCTTTAAGATCTTATCTAGTTCTTTATTCACTGTCCTTCCCTTTTCTAGTTCCATTCTATACAGACCCTAGCTTATTTTCTTACTTTATAAATCATCAAGACGGAAGTGTATGGAATAATTTGTGACAA
Organism: Urosaurus nigricauda; assembly: GCA_034509955.1. Classification (NCBI taxonomy): domain Eukaryota; kingdom Metazoa; phylum Chordata; class Lepidosauria; order Squamata; family Phrynosomatidae; genus Urosaurus; species Urosaurus nigricauda. Next base: position 39,475,545 of record JAOEGL010000002.1, read on the forward strand.
GATTGAAGAACAGGCCATCAAACTAGCTACCTTCAGTGTCATTTTTAGGCAGAGGACTAGGATATGTTGTCGTGTGTGCCTTTAAGTCATTTCTGACATCGGGTGACTCTAAGCATAACCTGTCATTGGGTTTTCTTGGCAGAATTTGATCAGAGGGGATTTGCCTTTGACTTCCAATGAGGCTGAGAGTGTGTGACTTGCTCAAAATCACCCAGTGGGTTTCTGTAACTGAGCAAGGATTCAAACCTGGTCTACAGAGTCCATCATTCAAGCCACTACACCACACCGGTATACATTCAATAATGGCCTAATGGGAAATGCAAGGCAACTATGTCTTACACTCCTGTGCTACACTACACTGAACACAGAACTTGCTTGTGACTTCTTGCATCCTAAACTATCTCCATCTTACTTAAGTCAAGGTGCATAATACCCAAGCCACCCATGGTTTTTGGGGCACTTGAGACAGAACATCCCATAAGCAGTTCTCCCCATCTTTGGTAGCAAAAATAGAAAAGTAACAAAATAAGTTACTTTAAAAGGAAAGAGGAAGGGGAAAGGAGTTATTTAGCAGCAAGTTTAAGACTAATTGATCTATTGTAAAACAAGCTTTCATGGTTTTCAATCTACTTCTTCAAACACAGTGATAGAGTTAATATCCAGTCAAGTAAATAAGGATTTGCTGCCCTTTTATGACATCCCAAATCTGCTCTAGGAGGCAGTTACCTCACTTAGGCTAATGGTAGGGCCAACCCTGGTTCACTTGCAAGTTCCAGTTTTGCGCTTACCTTCTCCCCCTCAATAGAACAATTCTTTACGTGATCTATCATTCATAGCATTAGCTTATATAAAAAGTAATCACACATCATTTACAGTTTAGTCACCTCCTTTTCCGGGCATCTCCTGTTTTTACAGGAACTGATTTCTTTCTTTCTTTTCTTTTCTTTACTTAAACCATAAAAACTTGACATTAAAGGGTACATTTACAGCTTATCTCACTACCTATTGCTGCACTGGTTCCCCATTAACAACTTTATTATTATGTGACGACAACTCAGGCTTTAGTTCAGAATGCAAATTAGTTCACCAAGAATGGCAAGTGCAGTATATAAAAATTATAAGATAGGTTCCCCCTACAGCTACAGTCCCTGGGTTCACCATGAAAAAAGATCTTTGCTTCTGCTAAAGATTAAAGACAAAAGCAAGTAAGCAAAACATAACCCTTGGAGAGGAAAGAAATGAGAGTGACACTCATGCCAGGAAGGTGGGCTTATGGCCTACAAGTTGTGAATAACAATGTGATGGGAAATATATGGCCCTCCAGATATTGCTAGACTGCAATTCCCATTAGTGCTAGCAATTACAGTCAATGTTGAGGGATGCTAGGAGCTACAGTTGAATAATATCGGAAAGGCAACATGGTCCTCATCCCTGCAATCACTCATCTTTCAATGTGCTTTCTTTTCTGGGTTGACATTTCCATTATTTATTTACTTATTTATATAGTTATATCCCACCCTTTATCCAAAGATTTCAGTGTGGCTTACTATAAAATCACCTTTTAAAAATAATTACAAAAATTTAAAATATTAAGAATATATTAAATATTTTTAAAATTTAAAAAGTTGAAGGCTTTCACAACTGGCATCCATAATTTTTGTGGCTTTTTCAGGCTTTGAGGCCATGTTCTTGAAGGGTTTTTTTCCCCCTGATGTTTCACCAGCAGCTATGGCTGGCATCTTCAGATAAAGTTTTAAATTTATAAGTAGACAATTTAAACCAGTTAAAACAATTTTGAATAATGTAACTATAAAACATATGCATCCTGGATAAAATCAGTCTGGCCCAAAGATGTTAATAAAAAAGCCTTGTTTTAACTTGGTCTCGAAATGATTATAATATTGGCACCAATCAGGCCTTCAGAGGGAGGGAATTCCACAACTGGAATACCACTGCAGAAAAGGCAGTGTCCCATGTCCTTGTTATTGTTGTGTGCTTTCAAGTCATTTTTTACTTAAGATGACCCCAAGGCAAACCTATCATGGAGTCTTTTTTTTTTTTTTTTTGCAGGTTTCTTCAGAGGAGGGTTTGTCACTGCCATCCTCCAAGGTTGAGAGAGTGTGACTTACCCAAGGTCACACAGTGGGTTTTTATGCTCAAGCAGTGGTTTGAACTCTAGTCTCCTGTATTAGAGTCCAATGTTCAAACCACCACACCATTCTGATTCTCTTTCCCATTCCTCTCCCAATGCATTTCCCCTACTGATGGGACATGGAAGAAGACCCATCCAGTAAATCTGAATTCTCAGTTAGCAAAAACTGAGTAGAGCAGCTGAAGTCAGGATGGTTTGGAGGTCTCTCTTTCATTGAGTCATCATTGAAAGCAGTTAACATCAACAACATACAGAGAGAGAGGTGCTGCCCAGAAAAACACCCAAATCCACGAGACAATGATATCTTTACTGGGCCAGCCAAAAATACACAAAATACATCATGCAAACTTTCAAAGCTCCACTGGTTTCTTTATCAGGCAAAGGTGTTAACAATCATACAGGTGGAAGAAGAAGAAATGACAACATCTTATTCTCAGCATCTTGGACTGACTCTCTAAAATTCATACTAAAACCTGAAGTAGATTCATCACCATGAGCTGTCACTGCTGAATCTGTTTTCTCATAGTTTCCATTTATGAAACTATTACATGGTAGCAGTTTTTCAGATTAATGTTTGAATTCCAATGTTGAATGAATATTTGAGTGTTATGTTTGAATTAGTGTCAATTTTTGTCTCAAGGATCAAAATGGCTCAAGCCATTTTTATTAGTCCTGTTAACCAAAGATTATTCTATTAGTTATGTAGTCCCAACATAGTTGGGGGAGCTCACTTTCACCCAGTGAGCTCAAAGTGGTGTACATAGCTCTCTTCTACATTTTATCATCACAATAACACCCCTATAAATTTGATCAGGCTGAGAGAGAGAATGTCTGGCCCAAACTCACCCATTAGATCCATGGCTCAGTGGGGATATGAAACTAGAACTCCAAAATCTAAGGGTGTATCTACACTGTAGAAATAATGCAGTTTGACACCACTTTAACTGACACGGCTCCATCCTGAAGAACCCTGAAATTTGCAATTTTGTGGGGCCCCAGAATTCTTTAGCAGAAAGTGCTAGAGACTTTGGTGTTTATCACACTTGAGAAAATCAGGGGTTTAAATGGGCATTATCCAGCAAAATTTGTGCAATCATGGTGAAGATTTTCACATGCATCACAATTAAAGATTACCTATCCCAGGAATAACAAGGGAATAACTAGCAACAAATCATTCAGGGGATATCCCATGAATAATTTGTTGCTGGTTATTCCCTGGTTATTCCTGGGATAAATAATCTTTAATCACGATCATGTGAAAATCTTTACCTTGATCATGTGACTATCGCTGGATAATGCCCATTTAAACCCCTAATTTTCCCTGTGTGATAGTCCCTAGCTGTTGTTATTGTTAACTGTCCTCAAGCTGGCCTCAACTTATGGCAACCCTGAGGGATGAGACTTCTCCAAGTTTCCCTATCTGCTCTGCATAGGTCCTGTAAGTTCAAGCCTGTAACTTCCCTAATTGAGTCCATCCATCTTGCATGTTGTATTTCTCTCTTTCTACTGCCCTCCACCGTTCCTAGCATTAATGTATTTTCAAATGATCCATACCTTCTCATGATGTGGCTGAAGTATGACAGCTTTAGTTTCATCATCTTGGCTTCCATGGTGAGTTCTGGTTTGGTATGTTTAAGGATCCATTTGTTTGTCTTTTTGGTGGTCCATTGTATCCTAAGCACTCTTCTCCTGCACCACATCTCAAATGAACTTTTTTTTTTCCTATCCACTTTTTTCACTGTCCAACTCTCACATCCATACATGGCAATGGGGAATGCAATGGCTTGGATGATTCTGATTTTCGTGCTCAATAGTATATCTTTACTCATTCGGATCTTACCTAGTTCTTTCATAGCTGTCTTTCCCATCTCTAGTCTTCTTCTTCCTTGGCTGCAGTCTCCATTCTAGAGACCTTAAAAAAACTACAAATCCTAGAATTCCATAGGGTAGATCTACAGAGCTTAAAGTGGTGTCAAACTGCATTATTTCTACAATGCAGATGCTCCCCAAGTCAAGCATTTTAACCACTACATCACTACCAGAGTCCAAGGTACCTAAACTTTCCAAGCTATTGTCAGGTCTGGTTTTTAACTATATACAACTTTACTCTTCACTTTTGGAAAGCTTGTGGATTTGTGTAAGGAAAGACTGTGATAATCAATATAATACAGAATTCTTAAAGTATATGTATACAAAACTGAGTCCAGAAGTCACGCTGTGACACATATAATAAGACATAGTGCAAACAGTTCAGCAGCAAATTCATGCGATGACATCTAAATTATCTCAACACAAAAGCCTTTGGAAACAATTCTATGGCAAACAAGAACAATAAACAGAGGGAACATTGTGATCAGAGTTTATGCCAAAAAGAAAAAAAGAAGGGGGGGAGGGAAGAGGACACAATGCAAGGACCAATTTTATACATACTCAGTGATATATCTAGCATGATTTCCATATGGCTGAATCCAGAATCCTTCTCTTATAGCAGTTTAATTGTCCTAATGCCATATTATTAGATAGCTGTTCAGGATCACATGTCCCTCCAGTGTCAAGAAGGGGGGGTGTAATGTTTGTGGTAGATTCATTATTTGATCCAGGTCATGCTTAGAATGACCTGGGTCAAAAATACACTGCAGAAATAATCCAGTTTGAGATTGCTTTAACTACCCTGGCTCAATGCTAGAGAACACTGGGAACTGTGGTTCTGTGAGACATAGCCTTCCCTGTTAGAGAGCTCTGATGCCACTAGAATTCCCAGGATTCCCTAGCATTGAACCAGGGTAGTTAAACATCAAAATGGATTATTTCTGCAACATGTTTTGAAACCCAGACTATGTGTAGATAATCCACCCCTGGCTTTCTTTTTGAACAGTTAGCCTGTAGGGTTGGACAGAGAAGGAACGACAGAGGAAAAAATGCTGGCTGAATCCAAACTGCAGAAATAATCCAGTTTGACATTATCTTAACTGCCATGGCTCCATGGTCACACAGATTTCCATGGCTGAGCAAAGATTTGAACCTTGGTCTCCAGGGCCATAGTTCAGCACTCAAACTACTGCATCACCCTGGTTCCTCCCCAACCAAGAAAATTTAGCCAATATACACAATGATAGGATACTCTTCAGTCTTAGGTTACATCTGCACTTCACAAATAATACAGTTTAACACTGCTTTAGCTGTCATAGCTCCATCTCATGCTTGGATTTGTAGTTTGTTGTGGCACTGGAGTTCTCTGATAGAGAAGGCTAAATATCTCACAAAATTACAAATCCCAGAATTCCATAGCATCAAGCCATGGCTGTTAGTTACAACAGTGCCAAACTGAATTAATTCTGCAGCGTAGATGCAGCCCTAGTCAACATAGCTTACTCAGCATAAGCAGCTACCAGAAGTTGCAGCCAGTGAGTTGCATTCCAGAAACCTCCAGAGGTCTATATATTCCCCACTATCTCAGTCAAGAGGGTGGCAAAATCAGCTACATGTGAATTTATATCAGGCAGTCAAAAATGTGAACCGGCCCTTATTTTAGCACAGATGTCCTAAGTCCCCCATTCACACTATGAAATAACCTGGTTTGGAGACCAGGTTATTTCCCTGTAGCTCAGACTTGCACCTTGCAGGGGGGCAACCAAAAAGCCCATTTAAACTGGTGCATTTTGCACCAGATCCTTTAGCAGTTTTTTTAAAAAATAGAATCACAATGATCTACTATACTATTTAATATTTATATGAAGCCGGTGGGTGAGATCATTCAGAGGCATGGAGCACAGTGTCATCAGTACGTTGATGACACTCAAATATATTTCTCCATGACCAGATTGTCAGCTCAGACTTCAGATGGCTTCTCTCCTCACAATGCGGCAGTAATGGATTGGATGAGGAAAAACAGATTGAAGCTAAATCCAGAAAAAACAGAGGTACTAACAGTCACAGGCCCGAAACCAGGTCTGGGAATACAACTCCCAGTCGTAGATGGAGTCACACTCTCCTCGAAGGACTCTGCAGTCTAGGGGTACTTCTAGATTCGTCACTTCACATTATTATTATTATTATTATTACTTCACATGAATTAATCATTAGTCAGGTGAATGCGACAGTCAGGAGTATCTGTTATCAGCTTTGGCTGATACGCCAGCTGTGCCCTTTCCTGGACATGAGGGACCTGGAAATTGTGGTACATGCTCTGGTAACCTCACGCTAGGACTACTGTAACATGCTCTACATGGGGCTGCCCTTGTGCTTAACCCGGAAACTTTAACTGGTTCAAAATATGGCAGCCAGGCTTGTTACCAGAACATCTAGGAGAAAGCACATAACACCAGTGCTCAAATCTCTCCACTGGCTGCTGATCAGTTTCTGGGCACAGTACAAGGTGTTGGTTTTAACCTTTAAAGCCCTACATGGCTTGGGTCCATCTCAGGGATGACCTCTTCCCATAGGAGCCCCCACACATGATCCGGTCCTCTGGGAGGAACCTGCTACAGCCTATGAAGACCAGACTGTCGCAGACCTCTTAGAGGGCCTTCTCTGCCTCCGCTCCCAGGCTATGGAATGGCCTGCCAGATGAGATACATCTTATTATAACTCTTGATGGCTTTAAAAAAGCTGTAAAGACGTATCTTTTCTGTCAGGCCTTCCCAGACAGTGGCTAACTCTTCCCGGCTCCAAAGCTATACTCAGAGTCTCTCCAGCTTTTCCCGGCCATACATCAGATGCCACTACCAATGTTGCCAAAGAATAATTGTTTTTAGATATTGTATTGTTGTATCGTTATTCTGTTTTAATCCGTGTTAATTTAATCCTATTTTAAGTGGTGGGAGGTAGGGACTGGGTTGTAATAATTTTTAACTGTAATCGTTTTTAACTCTGTTGCTTGTTCAGAGGGGCAGGTTATAAATAAAATTTATTATTATTATTATTATTATTATTATTATTATTATTATTATTATTACATCTCTGATAGTGTGAGTAAGCTATTGGATTGATTTGGATCTTGCAGCCACCATTCAGGAAATTGAGGCACTTCTATTTTGATCCAGAAGAGTAGTGAACAGGAACTTCAGACCAGATTTAAATGCCACAGAGAGATTCACTGCCTTAAAACATAGTGGGAATGGTGAATCAATTTTGAATCAATTCACAGATGCAAATCTCTCTTTGCAAAAAGCATAAGTATGACTGGCCCCTAAGCTACTGTTTATCTGGTTATCCTCAAAGTTCTTAAAAGGTGCTGTATGTTAAGACAGCAGGATACTGCTTTGGTAATGCCTTGGTCAAAAGACATTTTTGTGGGGGGAGCACTATGACAATCATTTCCCAATGGTTGATAAAAATATAGAAAGAATGCATGCTGCAATTTGTGCTCCCAGATACTACCCTTTTCTTAAGGCTCTTAAGGAACATTTTCAGTAATAATGTCTGATTTAGATAGATTCCCAGGGTGCTGGATCATTGCTGATGACATTAATGGTTTAAGGCTCCCTGAATGTTGATTGATTGCCATAATCTGCTGAAACTGTTTCAGGACATAGATTTATTATTATTAAGCCTATAAAATGGTGTCAGGGTCAAAGCAAGCTGATGATTTGTTTTGTGATGGAGACATTATACAGGAGAAGATGAAATCTTTTAATAAATGTGAAATGCAGGAGAGAACAATGTTTCATCTACTCTCATTGGAAAATCTGCAGCCAACTAATACAGATTACAGCAAGCACAGAGTGGGTGGGTGGATTTCGACGAAGACTGTGCATGGAAAATAACTTCCAAGTCCCAACCAAAGTCTGGATAAGGCTACATATAGCACTATTGAAGGCTTCTTTCTTTTCCTTTTTTTGCCCAGTTTGGAAAGGTACAAGGTGGTAGAGTTAAAAACAGAGGAGGAAGGGCAAAGCAAAGTGTGGGCCAATTTGTTGTTGTGTGTTTTCAAGTTCTTTCTGACTTATAGCAACCCTAAAGCACCCACATCTTGTGTGTTTCTTGGCAATATTTGTTCAGGAGAGGTTTGCCATTGCCTTCCCCTGAGGCTGAGAGATTATGCCCAAGGTCACCCAGAGGCCTTCATGCCGAGCAGGCAATTAAACCCTGGTTGTCGGGATCATACTCTGATGCTGAAGCTATTATGCCATGCCATCTGGAAACTTTCCTACCTAACATACAAACCAAAAAGCCCCGCTCAGTTTCATGCAATGGCTTCCCAAGTTTGAAATATTCACTTATCTTTTATCTTTGAAGACAACAGCATAAGAAACAGGCTGTTTCTGCCTTCCTACCTGGAAATTCCTCACCTCCACACTGGAGAGAACTTTTGAGGAGCCTTGTGCTATCTCGTTGTTGCCATTGTCGTTCTGTGCTTTCAAGTGCTTTCCAACTTATGGTGACTTATCACAAGTTTCCTAGGGCTGAGAGTGTGTGACTCACCCAAAGTCACCCAGTTGGTTTCCATTGCTGAGCAGAGAACTGAACCCTGGTCACCAGAGTCATGGTCCAATGTTCAAACCACTACACCGTGCTGGCTTGGACACCATAATGGCTCTTGTGTTATAGAGAAGCTGTATTGGGGTCTGGATGAGAAACTATGAATCAGGAAATATTATTCATCTTACCATGCATTCCCTTGCCATTAGCTAGAAGACAAGATAAATAACTGGGTGTCCTCCTGGGAAAGGAATACATTGGAACCCACTTTGATGATCCACCCACTTTGGTGATCCACTTCAGTTGAGCTTTACTTCATGTTGACAAAAAGCCTCACCCTGTTTTTCCAAAGCATCAGCTGTCTTTCTAGTGGCTATAATGAGGGCATCAACAGACGGTCAAGATATTTTGGTGGTGGGCAGTGGTGGGCAATGGCAGTAAAATTCAATATACAGTGCAGGTGTAATAGTTCTTGCTGAATTTCAGGAGAATAATGCAGGAGGGAACTGTTTCAAAGAGCTTTTAAAACAGGGCTAGGCAAAGTGTGAGCCATGGCCCCAAGGCCAAAACATTTTTTGCTTCAAATGTTCACTAGAGATTGTTGTTGTCATGTGCCTTCAAGTCGTTTCCAGTTTATGACAATCCTAAGGTGAACCTATCATGGGGTTTTCTTGGCAAGATTTGTTCAACAGGAGTTTGCCTTTGCCTTCCTCTGAGGCAACGTTTCCTCTGAGGATGACTCTACACTGCTGAAATAATCTGGTTTGACACCACTTTAAAGGCTATGGGTCAATGCTATGGAATTCTGAGAATGGTATTTTATTTTACAGGTAGAAATTGATTGTTTATAAAAAGGCAGAATGAGATGAAATGGAAAAGCATGGTTGCTCTTTCTGAGTAGATCAAAGGCTAAGAGCCCAGAAAGGACCTTGAAAATTTGTTCCTACATTCAGAAAAGAATTTATGGTAGCTAAGGCCTACATTCTGTTCACTGTGCTCATGGAATGAATATTCAGGAAGATCCCAGCACTTGCAAGGTGGGAATAATAGAAACAATGTGGCATGTTTCGCTATATGGTTTGTTTGTTTTTAATCAAGATGTCCATTTCACTTTTATCATTCCAGTTTTATAGGAAATCCTTTGTAGATCTGATGAATTTTACTTGTTATAGCTTTTATTTATTTTTATGTATTTATTTCATTTGTAGGCCACCTTTCTCCAAAGCAGGACCCAATGCACCTCCCAAAACAAGTCACTTTAAAAAACAGAAAAATAACTTTTAAAAAAACAATTAAAATCACCAAATTCAGAAGACATAGAAAATTAAAAAGAAAGATAAAATTTCTCAGTAAAAAGCTTCAGTGTTTATACATTAAAAGCCTGCTTAAACAAAAAGGTCTTTGCCTCTTGCAACTTGTTGCTTCTCCTCTGGATGATGAAGAACCATTGGTGAGCACTCTTTCAGTTCCATGAACCCACCTCAGAGCAATGTTTTCTAGTCCACATGTTACCAGTTTCTCTGAAAGAATGGCATTGGGACTTTTTCAAAAGCCTTACTGACATCAGGATACACTGCATCAATAACATTCCTGTGATCTATCAAGCTTGTAACTCTATCAAAAAAAGAGATAAGATTAGTCTGGCATGATTTGTTTTTCGAGAAATCTGTAGTCACTCCTGGTGACTGCAGCATTCTTTTCTATATGCTCACACACTGACTGTTTCATTGTCTGTTCTAGAATTTTTCCTGCTATTGATATCAAACTGACTGGTTAATAGTTACCTAGGTCCTCTTCCCCTCCATTTTTGGAAGATGAGGGCATTTGATCACTTCCAGTGCATAGAGATTTCACTTGTTTTCCAAGAATTTTCAAAGATTATAGACAGCAGCCATGAAATTACATCTGCAAATTTCTATGATATCCTGGAATGCAGTTCATCTGGTCCTTGGAGATTTTAATTCATTTAGAGTAGCTAAATATTCCTGTACCATCTTTTTGCCTATTGTAGGCTGCAGCTTCCTCACTGCATCACTGGACTTTTTTCAGATGGGCAAAAGGGATGAGAGTGGGGACAGAGGCCAGGTCGCGGGACCCAGGAGGAGAAGGATAGGGGACACATTTTTTTTAAAAAAAATTAAACTAATAAAAAAATTGATAAATTGGTCAAGCAACTATTTGCCTTGCCAAGCTTGACCAATCTATCAATTTTTCAATTAGTTTTGTTTTTTAAAAAAACCAAAAAGGCAGCATCCCCCTGCCATTTGTCCTTCCACATAGAATGAATTGCTTATGATTTGGCATTCCCACTTATTGGGCATGCATCAGGGGGGAAAAAAATCCCGCTTTATTGCAACAGCATTCAATCACATAGGGATTGAAATTGATACCCAGTGGGATCGACAGTCATATACCCTGCTTTGCAATTAATATTAAACTGTAGTAGGAATGCACCCTTAGATAGATGTTCTCTCAGGTTAAAAAAAAATAGTGGTTTTTCCCCCCTGGTTTTTCCCCTTTCATGATGGTCCTGTGCTCCTAACCCTAGTGGATGTGGAGGGTCCGCTGTAATGCTAAAGCACTTTAACATATTGACTATGTTAAAGACAATTTCATTGTCCAAAAGGTGGAAGACAATTTCATTGTCCAAAAGGTGGAAGAGGCAACAAGGGGATCAGCCATTTTAGATCTGATCTTAACCAACAGGGAAGACCTAGTTGATGGGGTGCAAGTGGTTGGATCCTTAGGTGGAAGTGACCATGTTCTCCTGGAGTTTGTAATACAGTGGAAGGGAGAAGCTAGGCATAGTCAGACACGCACTCTAGACTTTAGGAGAGCTAATTTCAATAAACTTAGAGAAATACTGGGAGTGATCCCATGGTCAGGAAAACTAAAAGAAAAGGGAGTTCAAGACGGATGGGAATTTCTCAAAAGGGAGATATTGAAGGCACAATTTCAAACAGTTCCAATGAGGAAGAAAAAAATGGAAGATGTCTCAAGAAGCCAGGATGGATGACTAAGGAACTTTCAAATGAGCTAAGTTTTAAACGGAACATGTATAAGAAATGGAAAAATGGAGAAATCACGAAAGAGGAATTCAAACAAATAGCCAGCACATGTAGGGGTAAAGTCAGAAAAGCTAAAGCGCAGAATGAACTCAGGCTTGCTAGAGAGGTTAAGAACAATAAAAAGGGCTTTTTTGGATATGTCCACAGCAAAAGGAAGAAGAAGGAAACAGTGGGGCCACTGCGTGCAGAAGATGGCAAAATGCCCTTGTGGTCTCTTCCAACTCTATGATTCTATGAGTGCTAACAGGGGACAGAGAAAAGGCAGAATTACTCAACACCTTCTTTGCTTCAGTCTTCTCAGAAAAGGCAAAGGGTGCTCAACCTAAGGATAATGGAGACAGAATAGAGGAAATTCAGCACAGAATAAGTAAAGAGGTAGTACAGGAATACCTGGTTAACCTAAATGAATATAAATCTCCAGGACCAGATGAACTACATCCTAGAGTATTAAAAGAACTGGCAAATGTAATATCAGAGCCATTGGCAATAATCTTTGAGAACTCCTGGAGAACAGGAGAAGTCCCAGCAGACTGGAGGAGGGCAAACGTTGTCCCCATCTTCAAAAAGGGAAAAAAAGAGGATCCCAACAATTATCGTCCAGTTAGTCTGACATCAATTCCAGGAAAGGTTCTAGAGCAGATCATTAAGCAGAGAGTCTGTGAACACTTAGAGGCCAATGCCATAATCACAAAAAGCCAACATGGGTTTCAGAGAAACAAGTCATGCCAAACGAACCTGATCTCTTTTTTTGATAAAATTACCAGCTTGGTAGATGAAAGGAATGCTGTGGATATAGTATACCTCGATTTCAGTAAGGCCTTTGACAAGGTTCCCCATGACATTCTTGCAAACAAGCTTGCAAAATGTGGGATAGACAAGTTAACTGTTACATGGATTTTTAATTGGTTGACTGGCCGAACTCAAAGGGTGCTCAACAATGGCTGCTTTTCATCCTGGAGAGAAGTGACCAGTGGGGTCCCACAGGGCTCTGTCCTGGGCCCAGTGCTATTCAACATCTTTATTAACGATTTGGATGACAGAATTGGGGGCATACTTATCAAATTTGCAGATGACACTAAACTGGGAGGAGTAGCTAATACCCCAGAGGACAGGATCAAAATTCAAAATGACCTGAATAGACTAGAAAGCTGGGCCAGTGCTAACAAAATGAAATTCAATGCGGAGAAATGTAAGGTTCTGCACTTAGGGCGGAAAAATGAAATGCACAGATATAGGATGGGGGACACCTGGCTGAATGAGACCACATGTGAAAGGGATCTAGGAGTCCAAGTAGACCATAAGCTGAACATGAGTCAACAGTGTGATGCGGCAGCTAAAAAAGCCAATGCAATTTTAGGCTGCATCAATAGAAGTATAGTTTCTAGATCAAGGGAAGTTATAGTGCCACTCTATTCTGCTTTGGTCAGGCCCCATCTGGAATACTGTGTCCAGTTCTGGGCACCACAATTCAAAAAAGATGTGGAGAAACTGGAGCATGTCCAAAGGAGGGCAACTAAGATGGTGAAGGGTCTGGAAACCTTGCCCTATGAAGAACGCCTTAGGGAGCTGGGGATGTTTAGCCTGGAGAAGAGAAGGTTAAGAGGTGATATGATAGCCCTGTTTAAATATTTGTAGGGATGTCATATTGAGGAGGGAGCAGGCTTGTTTTCTGCTGCTGCAGAGACTAGAACGCGAAACAATGGATGCAAACTGCAGGAAAAGAGATTCCACCTCAACATTAGGAGGAACTTCCTGACAGTAAGGGCTGTTCGACAGTGGAACACACTCCCTTGGAGAGTGGTGGAGTCTCCTTCCTTAGAGGTCTTTAAGCAGAGGCTGGATGGCCATCTGTCAGGGATGCTTTGACTTGGAGTTCCTCCATGGCAGGGGGTTGGACTGGATGGCCCTTGTGGTCTCTTCCAACTCTATGATTCTATGATTCTATGATTCTATGATTCTATGACTATAACTCCTGCATAGCTATTAAAAAGGGTTCAGTGGAAATTGGTGAGTTTCTGGAATGTTGCATGAGAAAAACCTGGGATATTCAGTTAGGATGCAAAAATATGAATATGCAGGTGAAATCCAAACAAAAAGTACTGGAAAATCCCAGTACTTCTAGGGATTTTTTTCCCTTTTTGAATGAGCCCATACTTTTCCATGCAAGAGACCAATCACATCCTTGTTCTTCTTCCTAAGAAGAAAGAGGAAGAAAGTTTTCCTTTCTGCATTTACTCCACATGAGGCATACTTTATACTTCTCTATCATGTTTCTTTTTACTCACCTGCTTTCTAAGATAAATAGCATCAAACACTGTAATATTTTTCTATAGGATTGTTGCTTCAGATCCTTGATAGTGCTGGTTCTCTGTTGTTGTTGTTGTGTCTTCAAGGAGTTTCAGAATTATGGTTACCCTAAAGTGACCATATCATGGGTTTTTCTTGGCAAGATTTGTTCAAAGGAGGTTTGCCATTGCCTTTCCCTGAGGCTGAGAGATTGTGCCCAAGGTCACCCAATGGGTTTATATGGATGAGCCAAGATTCAAACCCTGGTCTCCAGAGTCATAGTCCAACACTCAAAATGCCACTTCATTGGTTCTATGATTATCTCTGGTTCCTCTTTGCTCCCCCTTTTCAAGTTGCACATTATCTTTTCCAGACAAATAGTATACTATTTCCAGACACACAGACTAACAAATATTTAACAATGAACCTAAATCATACCAAAGCAGGGCCAGAATGGGGTGAGATCAGGGAGTGAAGGGAAATAACTTGCCTAATAATTAACAGTCAAGGCAAATACAAACAAGGAAAAGAAAAAATAAATGAGAATAGGACCTACAGAATTAGATTATAGGAAATGGTTTTCAGAAAGGTTTGTCTGGGTGGGATTAAGAAGGTCACAGAAGCTAAACATAGAAACTCACTACCCAACAACTCTTTCAGCATTGCCACTCCTTGTCAACTTGCATAAGAGTACTCAAAACAAACAGGTCTTGGAAAATTAGTATTTGGACTATATATTTTGCATAATCCTCCAATCAGCATAGCTAATGATGTATTCTGTGGGCTATAACCTAAACCATTGTGTTTGGCATCTGGATAGTCAGTTACAATGTTGTAAATTAGATTTAGGCTGTGTTCACACTGGAGAAATAAACCGCTTTAATTGCCATGGCTCAATGCTGTGAAATTCTGGGAACTGTAGTTTGTTGTGGGGCCCAGAGCGGAGCAGAGCTCCGCTCTGGACCCCACAACAAACTACAATTCCCAGAATTTCACAGCATTGAGCCATGGCAATTAAACTGGTTTATTTCTCCAGTGTGAACACAGCCTCAGAACACTATAATTGCTTTGCATTTTCATTTGTTTTTAGAGTCACAGAGTTGGAAGAGACCACAAGGGCCATCCAATCCAAACCCCTGCCATGCAGGAATACACATTCAAAGCACCCCAGTAGATGGACATTCAGCTTGTTTGAAAACCTCCAAAGAAAGTTTTTACTCCAAAGCAGCATATTTCACTGCCAAACAGCTCTTACTGTCAAGACAGTTGGTGATATGAGGTGGTCTTAAGTTGAAATCAACTGGATAGCAGTTGACAACAAATGTGTATAGGACTGTAGCCTGAAACATTCTAAAAAGCCATTAGAATGTGAGGATTTCTTTATGACAGTCAGTTTTCCCAACTATGTAATTCTTTACTAATTACATGGCATTTTTCTCCTGGGGCTAAAAGCATAATTTTCCCACACCTAATTTTTATTCTAAGAATAACCTTGTGACGTAGGTTAGGCTGAAAAGCTATGGGTGGCTCAAGGTGACCACATGTATGCCATTTAATGGGGAAGAAGGGATTTGACTTGAACTATGATGCCCATTGAGCAGTGGGGATGGGGTACAGAGTTCGTATAGTAGATCTGAGAAAATGTTGTGATGGCATTTTGATTTTAGAATAATGTATGATATAATATTAGATTCATTCTAAATCATGCTGTGCACATGCATGCACATACAGAGAGAGTATTGTATTTCTTTTTAAAAAAACAGGCTTTCCTAATCTATGTTCTTTGTTTAAAATTGTAGTTTTCTGTGTTCTTCTTTATTAATAACTTTTGCTACCAAACATCATAAAAGCCACACCAAATTAAAGATCAGAACAATTGTAAAAACAAAACTAAAGTGATCAGCAGAATCCTGACAAAACCACAAGCCAGAAATTTGGTTGATTTTGATGGTACACACAAACTATAAAAAGGTGATTTTCCAAATGATGGGTAAATCTGACCCGAAAGTCAGAAGTGGACTAAGACTAGGGCTGACAATTATGACTGAAGTTGGAGAGTGTTCTAAAAATATTTTGGAAAAAGAGAAAGAGAAATGTGATGTCTGCATGGGTCAGGCTACTCTGGAAGCAGCCTGGAGTATCCAGGTCCCAGAGTTGCCCCAATTTCCCTCTGTTACCTGGAGTACTCCATTGAAATGCTGGATGGCTGTTCACGTGCGGTTCCTGCTGTGCGGCCAACACAGCAGCATGTTGCTTGCTCTGAGGTCAGAACAAGGCACCCAGCACTGGTCACATGGCAGGGCACCTCATTGATCTCAAACTAAGTGATACACCATGGGATGTGCATGCAAACAGGCACTCAGCATGGCAACAGAGGGCTCTGGATCTTCTGGGAAGATTTGGATCAAACATGATTCTACGATTCTATGGTTTTAAAAGTAGTATGCCCCAGATTTGGTGCTGAACAGGTCAGACATCATCTGGACTGTTTTCACCAGACTTGAGGATTGGGCCCTGTGTTGCCCTGGCTGAGCGGATGTGGGGAGGCTACTTTATTTGGCCTGTGGAAACAAAACCAGATAAATAGATGTATTTAACTCACCCATTGCCAGTTCCATAAAGTGTAGTCAATCCCACCCTATTAGCACTCCAGCCTCCTTAGCACCAACTATGTTGGCTACTACTGGATGAGTGTTGGCAATTCTAGAACAAGGAGAAACAGTTCTCTCTCTCTCTCTCTCCCTTTCCACTCCCCACCTGTCCTGTCTCAGATTCATGCACTGAATGCTGCTATAGAAGCATCTCAAGATGCTGGAGATGGACCATGTGAAATAGAGCATTCCAGTGTACCTAATGGCCATAAAACTCTTAGCCCAGGATACCTGTGACACTGCTGCAGCAGTGTTTCTGAACCTTGACTGGAGTAGAGCTATGGTAAATCCCATTTTTAAAAGATGGTACCCATCCCAGAACCCATCCACCCCAACAAGCATGGCCAGTGGCCATACTAGTTTGGGAGATTCTGGGGGCATGTCTTTAAAAAAATATTATTTCAAAATTATGAGAAGAAAAAACAGGGAAAGAATTAAATGCCTGTAAGAGGCTTGTTGCAGAAAGGTTAGTATGCAGAAATGGGACAGAGGAACTATTTCCTGAGTTGGTCTTGCACTCACCTACATATTACCATCCCTTTTCCACTTTTGGCAGTGACCCTCTATCAAAGTGGCCAAGCTGCCTTACATCAGTATAAAACCATCCAATAGGTCATTTTCAAGAAATGAGTTAAAACTAATCTCTGCATCGATGACCTTCTTCCTTCTTCCAAGCTGTATTTTCTGAAAAATCTGCTTATGGCAAATGGATTAGTGTTCCTTAGGCCAAAAAGGAAAAGCACCTTTTCAAAACATATGTAAACAATTAATAGGAATGCTAGCAAAGAGCTCAGCTCTAAAGGGTGTTGTTGTTACAGAACTATCTGGGAATTATGTCTTTGTGCAATGTAATCTCTATAAGGCGCCCTTGGGCAGAGAGCCACAGTAAACAAGCAGGCTGGTTCACCAAATTTTCTTATCTCATAGGCTTCCCTAAGTAACAAAATATCTTGCATGTACCTGAAAGATCTATAGACTTTGTTTATTTTTAGCCCCCCTGCCCCAGCCAAACTGTTATTTTACCCAACATTTGTAGACTATATTTCATGCTTTCAGAATATTTCTCTTTTCTCTCTTTCTCTCACTCTCAGTCATTCTCTCTTGATTTCATTCAAATCATGTAGAAATATTATACCCTCCACCATTTAACAAATGAAAATTGGGACACATGTGGCCAAGAATGTGGTCAAGATGGGGAACCTATTAATGAGGAAGAATACACAAGTTTTGCAGCAGTTTGCTTTTGCCTGAGCCCACTGGGAAGGACCCTTTCATCTCCTCTCCCCCCTTGCTGTGTTGAGTGCAAACTACTCTTACATATAGCAATGAGTTTACAGCAACTTGAGTAAGCAGAAGACAGAGGAGAGATAGAGGGACAAAAAAATGGGAAATTTTCAAAGCAGATGAAAAAGTGAGATAACAAAGGATTAGTCGGAACTGTTCCTGCCAAACTGTGACAGCAGACTTTGAAATATAAAATTTACACTCTTGATATTTTTCCCCATCCTAAACAGTACTGGTTTTTTTGGAAATTGTCATTTCTTGTGTGATATTTGTACCAATACTTATTCTTGTTATTCTTCTGTTCTTATCATCCAGGATGACTGAAGTCTGGACACAAAGGATCCCTCTATCTAAGAGATTTTAATATCTGTATTCAAGATGGCCTTGCCAGTTGTACATGGCATGGTTTTACCTGAAGAAACAGAGGACAGCTGGATAGGCCTCAATTTTCTCAGGAATTCTAAACTATAACACCTACATACACATTCAAGCATTTGGTAAAGGTGTGGATATTTTCTGTTCCCTTTAGTTTCTGGAACAAAATTATTCATTTTTATGCAAACCATATTATTTACATAAAAATAAAACGAGAGCTTATTCCAGTGGCCATGCTTGCTGGGAGATTCTGGGAATTGTAATCCAAAAACAAAACAAAGCAAACCCTCAACTCTGATTAAAAACAATTTTGTTATGTTGCCAGTTATACATTATATGGGTAACCTACACCACAGTTATGTGGGTAACTCACAGCTTTGGAGTGATGGGGGGATAACAGAATGCATACCCTCCATTTCACATGTGAAAATAGGGACATGCATATAACCTTATAAGGGTATAGCCAAGCTCATGTTTTTTAATAGGCATGGCCAAGTGCTTTTGAGTGTTTTTATTTGCTGGAAGGGGCCTTGTTTGTTTGTTTGCAGAACAACTTTTTTAATGTTGCTAGGATTGACACAAATTCAACATGCAAAGCTTAACTATCCAAGTCACACCCCCAAATGTGAAACTTCAGTAAAAAGAGGTTTTGTATGTCTCTTTATCCCATTGTACCTCAGCTATTAGAGGCACAGCTCCCTTGCTTAGGAAATTTATACATATAATTTATACATTTGTACTATATATATATATATATATATATATATATATATATTATGTACATATAGTTACATAAAGGAGATTAGTGCACGGCTAAAAAAAGCAATTTACTGCTGCCAAATTCAATTCAAAATTGGGATACAGCTGGATTTTATCACATGAATTTTTGCCGCCAACGTTCCTGGGTAACATCTGGCTAGAATCCAAGTTTAGTCAGCTTCTTTTCAAAGCTGGGAGCTTCCCGGCTGTACTCAGATCCTAGCTGGCTGTTATCCGGGATACACCCACCCAGTGGCATGGGTGGCAAAAATCCATGTTATAAAATCTGGATGTATTTCAAATTCGAATTGAATTCAGCAGTGGTAAGTCACTTTTTTTACTATGTGCTAATTTCCAAAGATGGAAATCATGTGTGGCAAAATCCCTAATTCACCTCTCCTTTGGGTGCATCAGGTGCAGTTTCCTGTCTCTTTCCCTTTCCTTTACTCCTTCCACTACACTCCTTCACTGCACTCCTTCTGTCCACAATGGCATGCAGCAAGTTGCATTTCCCCCTCAGCAGTATGTACCAAACTTAAGCAATCATGCTCTCTCTGCTGGGCCAGCCAAAAGACTTTTTGCTGACAGCACAGCAACTGGCAACTCTCTCCTCCAAAATTACTCCTCAAGCCAAAGTGTACAGTAGTCAGCGTTGCTTGGCTTAAAGAGAAAATCAAAGCATATCTACCAGTAGCAGGAATAAAAAATAAAAAAAAACCACCAAAGAATCATCAGAGGCCAACAACAGTATTGACTGATGAAGGTTGCAAGCAGGCATTACGTAAGCATACAGAATCCTGGGGTTTGTAGTTTGGCAAGGTACCAGAGCACTCTGACAGATCAGACTGATTACCTTACCAAACTACAAATCCTAGGATTCTACAGGAGGGAGCCATGACAGTTAAAGTGATGTCAAACTGTGTTATTTTTGCAATGTGACTACATCCTCAGAGGAAGATAAGGGCACACACACACACACACACGAACAAACCTGGCCACTAAAATCCTGTGATAGAGTCTTCTGGGGTCAGCAACTACTTGAAAGCATGCAACAACAAAATCCCACTTGAGCTTACTTCTGAATAGATATGTGTACAGTGTTAATTTAAATCGTATATTGATTTAGTAGAGGAAGATTCTATTCCCTCCCCCAACACACATGCAGACACCCTCCTCTGTCTCTCTTCTCAAGCATACAAACCATTTCCCTACTTGAACAGACAGATCCCCGAGCATACACTTTCCCCCTACCTCTTTGTCACTCACAAATCCACGTATCATTCGCCCTGTCTATTATATAAACACACATATACACAAGAGTGCACTATCCCAATTTCTCTCTTACAGTCCCACAAATATACATCTCTCTCACACACACACACACACACACATGCACAGAGTCACACAATCATCCACTTCCTTCTCTTGCACTCAACAATCATAGTGGCCTCTCCACCATTTCTACTGCTTTATCACACTAGGGGGGCAACAGGATTTAAACAAGAGTTAAACAGGAAATGCCTGATGTTTATCATACGACATTTCCTGTTTAACTCTTGTTTAACTCTCGTTTAAATGCTGTTTTCCCCCTAGTGTGATAAAGCAGTAAGCCACTGTGGAGATTTAGCTCTGTCCACTCATACCCTCACAGTTTTTAACTTCATTCACTCCACCAGATCAGCAATTTGAAGGTCCCATCACAAACACACATCCATACACATGCTACACGCACGCACACATCCACACACTTTTTTTCAAACTTGCCATGCCACACTTGTCTAATACATCCATGATTTTTCCAGGACAAGGACTGGGGCACAAATCCACTGGCTTCCTTGAGGTCTTCCTGAGGAAAACAGGACTGACATATCATGGCTGGCATCCAGGTAGGCATCTTGTTCTGATCTCAGGACAAAGTGATGCATGGAGGTGGCAGATGTACCAGGTGTCTCAGTGGGACATGTATGCAGGCAGCTGCCCAGCACCACAATAGAGGGCTTTGCAACAGGGGGAAGGTTGCGGTAGCTCCAAGCCCGGATACTCCAGGCTGCCCCACACTGGTGCAGACATGGCCTTTGCTACAGAACTGTAGCTACATGATACATGTCTGTTCCCAAATATACCATAGGATCTCAACTAATGCATCCAAAGTACTGGGAGAAATTTAACATCAACCTCAGTCTATCAAATGCTTCACTAAAATTCAACAATTTTAGATCAACTGTCAGGCCAATGTATGCATGAACGTGACATCAGTCCTCCTGGATCACAGCCCACCTCAACAAATCTAATTATAAGAAAGAGGAAAGTGAGTTACTAATCAAAGGCCAGTTTGGAATTATAGCTTGCACTCTCAAATAGCGCAACTAAACTTGAAATTGTAAATTGCTCACCCAGTGCTCCAGCACCTGATTCCATCTGAAAGAAGTATAGGTGCAGGTATCTGTGTGTACATGCCCACGTTGTTTTGGTTGTGTGTGTGTGTGTGTGTGCTTAAGATTCAGTACAGAGACATGTTTTCAGAAGATGGAGGTTCCAGGTGCATAATAGGGATAATTACTTCTTTAGCATATCATAAGAAAGATAAACATTACTGAGCAACATTTTATCACTGTGGGTGTGCTTCACCTCTCTGATATAAATCAGAAATCCAGATGAAGAGTATGAATGCCAAAAAAATCTGCCACATAATCATAGAATCCTAGAATTGGAAGGGGCCCATGGGCCATCAAGTCCAACTTCCTGTCATATAGGAATACACAACTACAGAACTCCTGAAAAATGTTTAAAGACCTCCAAAGAAGGCCACTCCCCCACCCTCCAAGGCAGCCTATTCCATTATTAAGAGTTCTTACAGTAAAGAAGTTCTTCCCAATGTTAATGCAGAATCTCTTACCTTGTAATTTTAATCCGCTGCTTCACGTTTTAGTCCCTGGAGAATCAAAAACAAGCTTGATCCATCTTCTACATAACATCCCCTTGGATATCTAAAGATGGCTGTCATGTCTGAGTGGTGGCTTAGTCTTCTCTTTTCACAGTGTAATTTTGTTGTGCTTTTTAAAATTGATTTTCACATATCTAATTAAAAAAACATAAATTCACCACATACATTATTACGAATGATACATAAAACAAAAATGACATAACATAAATAACATAACAACATAACACTACATTACAGTGGTACCCTGGGTTACGAATCCCCCGGGGTATGAAAGAGCCGGGGCCGCAAAAACAGCCCTGGTTCCCGAAAAAAAACCCGGGGTACAAAAGAAAAAACCGCGCGGCCCCTTTAAATTTGCCGCGCGGTGCAGCAGACAAAGCGGTCCCCCGGGTTGCGAAGACTTCTGGGTTACGAAAAGTAATCTGGAATGGATTACTTTCGTAACCCGGGGGACCACTGTATAACATAAAACATAACTTCCTTTTTTCTCTATTCTCTTCTTTTATATAATAAATTATTGACTTTTGTGTAACTCAAATATTCACATAAATATCTCATCTTTTATCTTTGTACAGTTTTTATGTCTATAGTGAAAACTCTATAGTTATAACAAATTTAAGCCTTGACCTTAGCTTAATATGGGATTACTACATATAAAGTTTTCCATATAGCATTCACAAAGTTCTTTAAAAAGTTATTGTTTTTTCCCATTTTTTCAAATTTTTAAACTGGTTTATTCCTTAACAATTGTGTAAGTTTATCATTTACTATGTATTCTTGTAGTTTAGCATACCATTCTGTTATTTCTGGAATCTTCTCATGTTTCCAAAGTTTAGCATATGTAACCCTAGCTGCGGTAAACATATAGAACAGCACTTTACCATGACTTTTTTCCATATCATCATTAATCATTCCCAGTAGACATATTTCTGTTTGTAAAATTCTATTTGTTCTATTTGTAAAATTTCTTTGATTTTTTGAATATTTGTGACCAATATTCTTTAGCTTTCTTACAAAACCACCAAGTACGGAAGAATGTCCCTCTTTCTAAAGAACATTTCCAGCATCTGTTGCTAGTGTTTTTATACAACTTAGATAGTCTATCTAACTTTCACAGTGTAATTTTTGGATGGGTGAGGATGATCTCCTGAGTTTGAAATGTATAGAGATATCTACAATATTTCAAAAATATTGCATTACTTTTTAAAATGTTGGATAATGAAATAGATGCAAATAAAACAGAAGGGAGGAAAAGATAAATTTGTGCATACCAAAATGTGTAGTGGTGGCTTTGTACAGTATGCCTTGTGTATTATTTTTCCTATAATTTTCCACTCAAAATCTGCTAGTGTGGAAAGAATCTGAAAATAATGTTCTGTGGACTACAGAGTGAATGAGAGCTCCCAACCTACTGAAACACGTTTGAATCATAAACCACTAGTTAAGAGGGCCCCATTTTCCCTCATTTTGGGGAATGTGATGGCCAGAATCATGTTAGTGTCTTATAAACATGTAAGTTCCACTACAGAAGCCATTGGACTTTTGTCCAACACAGAATGCCTGCATTCAGTTCAAAGATGCACAAGCAGAAGTGCCATCATGTAAGCAGATGTGCAGGCAAGCACTTATGAACATTCAGTTGTGCACTAGGGCCTCATTCTCACTATGGTTTAAACCAGATCAGACCGAATCACGATCTGGTTTAAACCATCATGGTTGCCACTTAATCCAAATAGCTGAAGTGATTCAGAAAGGGGGGTCATGGTTTTGACTCATTTAACCCTCATCAAAAAGACGCTGGTTAAATCAAGGTCTTTTAGCCTGAAGCTATTTATTTTCAAATAAATCGATTCAGCCCAAGTGGGAACCAAACAGATTTGAATCTGCTTCCTGTGACCGGGGGGGGGGGAGGAGGAAGCTACAATGGCCCCCGCCTTCTCCCCGTCACAGGCCTTCCTTGCCTCCCGGTACCTGGCCCAGTCCATCCCCGGCTTCTCTTCGGCCTTCTGCGGCCTCCTCCTGCTCTGTGGCCTCCTTCCTGGCTTCCCTGGCCGCAGAGAAGCTGGAAACACAAGAAGGTTGCAGAGAAGCCAGGAAGAGGAGAAGGCTGGGGCCATTGAAGCTGCCTGCCCCCCCGCCCCAGTCACTGGGATTCAGGGCAAATGTAGTGGGAACCATGCCAGGATCTGTTTCACTTGAACCAAATCAACAATTCAGATCAGGAACCGAAGCATAAATGTAAATGGGAATGAGACCTTGGTTGCACATTCAGATGCAGTGGTGCAGTGGTGCCAGTATTGCAGCCACAATGTTGTAAGTTCGATGCCAGCGTTCCAGGTTGACACAGCCTTCCATTCTTTCCTAGGTCAGTAAAATGAGTACCCATCTTGTTGAGGGCAATTGGCTAACAAATTGTAAACTGCTTAGAGAGTGCTTAGTTCACTATGAAGAGGTATAGAAATGTAAAGTGCCATTGTTATTACTAATACAATTTTGCCATCCCACAGAATGGTTGTGTAGCACAACAAATGTGTAACTGCACATGGGAGAGTTACACCATGCAGTCATTATGCTAAATGAACTGGGGAATATTTGTCCCATCAGCTGCTTTGGTTTGTAACTCTCATCAGCCCTACTAACCATAACCCATGGTAAGGAAATGTGGGAGTCCAAAACAACTGGGATTGTGGGATTTGTAGTCTAAACATTCTGTATCCCTGCTACAAGACTGTACTGCATTGGGGTTTAACAACAACAACAACAACAACAAAAATCAATTACAGATGACTTGTTTAACCTATATATCATGACCTAACTCTGCTCCTGATGTGTGGAAATTTTTTCCTTAAAGGTAACAGCCCTGGTGGCGCAGTGGTTAAATGCCTGTACTGCAGCCACTCACTCAAAACCATAAGGTGGCGAGTTCAAGACCAGCAAAGGGCTGAAGCTCAACTCAGGCTTGCATCCTTCCAAGGTTGCTAAAATGAGTACCCAGATTGTTGGGGGGCAAATAGCTTACAACTGTAAACCGCTTAGACACTCCTTAAGGGTATGACGCGGTATATAAATGAAGCTGTTTGTTTGTTTGTTTAATATAGGTGACCAAACTAGCTTGGAGTGAGACTAGGGAAAAACTGGCTGGACTAACAAACAATAATAAATTAACTAGCTTAGTTGTAGCAGCCATTTGAGACTAGAACTTCAGTAAACACTTTTTACAAATGCAATTTTTCTGGTGCAATGTGCAAAAGAGGCTGCTGTAGCTAAGCAGCAGACACAGCATCACACCTTCAAGGTTTGGTGTGTCACAATCAGCAATCTAACCAAAGTCAAGCACTGCTAAGTCACACTGTGCAATTTGTAGCTTTTAGCACGTCCTTACTTCTCCCCACCAGAAATCAATATGCCTGAGACAATGCAATCTTATTCATGTTTCTAACCAGAAGAAAAAGTCCTGTTGAGCTGAATGGGACTTACACTAAGCTAAGTGTATATAAGACTGCAGCCTTGAGAGTCCTTCACTTGGCTGAAGCAAAAAGAAGTCCCCACATCAAATCTGGCTGCATTACGTCCTGTATCTAGTATAAAAGATTGCACCAGTATTGATATTTTTTATAAGATAGAAGGACTGCAATGCTGAACGATTACTTAGATCTGGCTATACTTAATGATTATTTGAACAGGAAACATGATTCTTGGAACTTTTCCAATTTTAATAATATTCATTAAGTCCTTTTTAAAAAAACAATTTTCTTGTAGATAGCAGGATGGTGTACAAATATTACTTATAATTTTATATTTGTACACCATCCTGCTATCTACAAGAAAATTGTTTTTTAAAAAAGATTTTAAAATCCCCACCAAAATAATAGAATTATAAATCATAGAATTTTAGAGTTGGAAGATACCAAAAAGGGCCATCTTGTTCAACCCTGTGTCTTGCAGAAATACACAACTAAAGCACTCCTGAAAGATCCCCATCCAACCTCTGTTTAAAGGCCTCCAAAGGAGAAGAATCCAAGGTAGTCTATTCCATTGTCAAACAATTCTTATAGGAAAGAAGTTCTTTCCTAATGTTTAGAGGAATCTCTTTTCTTGTAATTTGAATCCATCGGTCTATGTTCTAGTCTCTGGAGCAGCAAAAAACAAGCTGGCTCTGATTTCTCAATGGCATCCCTTTGGATATTGAAAGATGGTTTTCAGTCCTCTCTTCTCCAAACTAAACATACCCAGCTCCCTGAGTTGCTCATAAGACTTGGTTTCCAGATCACTGATTATTTTGGTTGTCATTTTCTAGACACATTCCATCTTGTCCCTATCCTTCTTGAACTGGGATGCCCCAAACTGGTATTCCAAGTAAGATCTAACTAAAAGTTGAATAGAGTGGCACTAATACTTTCATTGACCAGGATAATAAACTCCTGTTGATGCATCTCTCATTGATCATGCAAAGCAGATTATCATAACAAAAAGAACAGCAGCAGCAGCAGGGGGTGGGGGAGGAGGAGGAGGAGGAGGAGGAGGAGGAGGAGGAGGAGGAGGAGGAGGAGGCAGCAAAATCAATTTAAACACCAGGGTAAAGTTTTTTTGAATATATGCCAATAAAACAAAACAAAACAAAATAGTATTGATAACAGTGTCAGTTGTCCATCAGGAAAGTGTCCCACATAAGGGCACCACAGTTGAAAAAGCTTTGTCTCTCACTGGAACTGACAGATAAGGTAGTTTCAGAAATTAAACACCTTCCACATTCTATCAAATGCTTTCCTATGGTTAAAGTAATTTAGATCAACTGTATGTTCTAAGCCAAGCCAAGTCACATTTTCTTCACTAAAAACATTGGTCTTTAGATACATGTGAAGAAAATTTGTTTGTATTCATAATGTAAATAACTTTATTCAACCAAGAAAAAACACACACACTTGAATGCTCCACAGTACAATGCATAATCAACACAATGTATCACATGTGATCAGCAAAATGCATTACATTTTGTAAAGAAAAGTCTCCCCTGGACTATTTTGCAGTGGCAAAAAAGAACTTGGCACATGATCAGAGCTGTTAATTTCTTCATTGTTAATTCACATGTTCCTGAACTGTGGCCAGACATGGCAAGCAGGAGCCAAAGCTAAGTAATAATGTTAAGAAGGCCAAGTATTCTGGCTACCGGTCATACTTTGGTGGGAGTTGTCCGGGAGTTACAATTTTAAAAAGCAGCTTTTTCTAAGGAGTTTATCAGATGACAGAAATTGGAAGTATAATCTAATGGCAATCCGAACACAATCATGGAGTTTCACGTTATTACGTATTAAAGTATCTCATGCAATTTCAGGCAAAAGGGAAGTCATTCCAAACACAATCATGGGTTTTACATTATTGCGTATTAGAGTATCTCACGCAATTTCAGGCAATGGGAAGTCATTTTTGGGTAATGGGAAGTCATTCTGAACACATTCTGAACGCAATTAGAATTCACGTAAATTAGCTAAACTAGCGAATTCACGTGAATTCGAATTGGCTCCAATTGGCTCCATTCGAAATAAAGAGAAATTCCTTCCGTCTGATAAACTCCTAAGTTCTGAATAACCCACAAGCACCCACAATTCCCAGAATTTCATAACACTGACCCATGGCAGTTAAAGTGGTGTCAAACTGGATTGTTTCTACAGTGCCAATGCAGCCTTGGACAGTGAGCCTCACTGCTCATGCATTGTACAGTGGTCCCCCGGGTTACGAAAGTAATCCGTTCCGGATTACTTTTCGTAACCCGGAAATTTTCGTACCCCGGGGGACTGCTTTGTTTGACGGACCGCGCGACAAATTTAAAGGGGCCACGTGGTTTTTTTTTCCGGATCCCGGGTTTTATTCGTAAGCCAGGGCCGTTTTTGTGGCCCCGGCTCTTTTGTACCCCGGGGTTTTCATACCCCGGGGTATTCGTAACCCGGGGGACCACTGTATATTGGATTATTTTCCACCTGCATTTCCCTCTGTCTCGTGCTGTTCAATGGATGTAGGTAGCCATATCGAAAAAATAAAATAAAATATGTCACTTTGGACCCATATTTTCCTTCTCAGTGTAAGTAGAAAATTCATTTTGGATATTTTAGACCAAGAGGTAGGATCCAGTTAGAAAGAGAAGAATATGTTTCAGCACACAGGCGAGCAGCTTCTAGCATTTGTTTTTAAGGCACCAAAAAAGGTAACAATTCGGGTTACTCTTGAGAAATGTGATACTTTTTTACTGTAATTTTAGTAACTAACTGCTATTTTGGAGCCTGAAAATGATAAATGTGTCTAGTTGTTGTTATTGTTGTTGTTTTTATGTTTAGACAGCAGATCATATCTGAACTGGAAAGCTAAGCAGAGACAGTGATCAGAAGTGCTTAGAAGGGAGACTGTCAGGGAATATCAGGTGCTGCATGTTATACCTACTATTCAGACGAAGGCAAAAGCAAACCATCTCTGAATAAATCTTGCTAAGTGGGGTGGGAGAGTGGAGGGACCCAGAGCCAAAAATGTGTTGGGGCACTCTCTTTTTCTCTCTTGCTCCTACATATCCCTCTCTTTCTATTATCCCTTTCCTCCTGGTTTTTTCTTAACTTCTCAGTCTACCTCCTTCCCCATGACGACAGATTTCTCTGGCCATTTGTCTGGACTAATCACTTGCAGAGGACCTTTGAAATCAGGCAGTTTGCTCATCCCACCAAACCCCCAGGAAAGTCTGTGACCTTGGAGACATTTGTGTCCTTATTTTCTGCTGTGCCATTTTTTCTACTGCTAATAAAATATCCTCGGTTCTCTCTTTTCCTCCCACTTTCTCCCTTTGTCCTCAGCTTACTGTCCTCGGGAATCTTCTTCTTTGGAGGTTTATATGCAGATGGCCAACAGTTGGTGGTGCTTTGATCATGTGTTCCTGCATGGCAGGGGGTTGGAATGGGTGACCTTTGTGCTCTCTTCCAACTCTATGGGGATTATCGCACAGGAGGCTTACCGTGGGTTAAATTCTGGTAAAACGCTCCAGACATGCAAAGGTATGATAGCCAGTCATGCTTCTGAAGCAACACTGAAGTGTCCCCTCTCCTCTCCCGTCCTCAAAGAGTTTGTGGAGCAGCCGTTTCTTCAATAACAGGAACTTCCGTTATGAAGAAATGGCTGGTCTGCTAAAGCTTTGCTGATGGAGAGGAGAGGGAACATTTCAGTGACACCTCAGAAACGTGACCGGCTATCACATCTTTGTGCTTCTGAAGCATTTTACCAGCATTTTAACCATGGTAAGATCGGGTGTGATAATCTCCTAAAATTCTATTTTCTATTCTGTACTTCAGTTGCAGCAAACTGATTTCAAAGGGCCAGGATAATTTGCACGTAGTTAATTGATGGTAGGAGAGGAGAGGTTAGAATCTTCTCCTTCCTAGTAGGTTTAGGCAAAAGCAAACTGCTGCAGACTCTTCTAACGTATGTGTTTTGCCTCAGTAATAACTTTTGCCACATTGACCACACTCTGATATTGTTTGGCCAAACATGTCCCGGTGTCTATCTGTGATGCGTTGAAGGGTATGTGTTTAGTTCAGGGCTAAGTTATCATTTTTGGATGAAAAATTTCAAGACAGAAGAACTATATGCCACATACAATCACTTCTAAGCAAATGTAACATTTTAGAAGCCTCCCTCTCCTTTCAAGAGCTACTTCCTTATCTCACTTTTCCTCTTTCACTTTTTATTTCCATGGAAACAGAAGAGAAAAGGCGGCCATGAATAGAATACAACCAAGAGACAGGACTGCCAGGAGAGCTTGCGGGTACATTTTAGCTGCTGGAGGTCAGCAGAAATCAGTGAGGGGGAGGGGGGTTGAAAAGAAAAACTCGTGTTAGAAAAACCAAGGCTTGCAATCAATATAGAAACAATGTAAGGCCACTTCTCAATTGGAGCTGAAAGTGAGGCAAGACTGGTGAGATCATGAGGGGAATTAATATTCTCCCCACGTACATGGAGATACATCCTCCGTGACTGCAGTTCAGCACTTTAAATTCGGTGTGTGAGGGCATGGCTGCCTTTGTGCTGGCTTGTGGCCCACACTCCCCATGGCCTTGGCCCTTTCTTCCTGAATCTTACCTCATAAAACACAGCTTGCATTTCTATTTCTCACATGAATTATATCAAGGTGCACCTTATATTTTCTTTTATTCATGAGGCTGCACACATAGCTCTCTGTCTCCCCCCCCCCCCCCCCGCTTTGCCCTCACAACAATCCTGCCAGGTGGGTGAGAGAGAGGAGGGAGAGAGAGAGACTGGCTCAGGATTAGTCTGTGAGTTCCATCACTCAGTAGGGACTAGAACCTAGATCTCCCAAGTCCTGGTGCAATACTCGAACACAGCGATAGATACCTTCCATTTGGCCCAAAGGCCAATTTGTGCCCCATGCCCCTGCAGTGGGCAGCACTACTGCATTTAGAGTCAAACTTCAGCAGAAAATACCATCTGGAACTGGCCACAAGTCACTTCTGGCTTGGACCTCCTTGGAAGGTGGGATGGTTTTTTAGCCAATTTTGCCATTTAATGCAAATTGTCGTGGAGGTGAGAAGCACCAGGGATTGGTTTTTGGGATTTGTGGCATGTGTGGGTTTTCCAATTTTTAAAAAATGATAGGGTCTGTTGGGCCTTGGCTGGACTTGGGGGAGATATAGACAGGACTTATGCTCTGGGTTTTAATATGAACTAGATAGAAGATATCCAAATTGCTGACCTATTTAGAGGTACAACATTAAATGCCTTGGATAGCTCCTTTAAAGTCTCATCTAAAACCTGGATTGGCTCTACTTACCCACTGCCATGGAAGCCATCACTTCATGCTGCCCAGAGCCCATGTTTTCATCATCTTTGATGTAGTGACTATACCACATTCACTCTCCCTTCCGCTACCCTCTAAAATCTGAACAATAAGCCTCCTGGCACAATCCTCTGTGTAAATGCCAGAATCCAATTCAAGAAGACTGTTTAGGCTTGGATTGAGTTTAAACATGACACTGACATGGTTTTATATTAAAAGATAGTAGAAAATGCAGGCAACAAAAAAAAGGACCTGTTTTAGCAAAGTAACATTCATTTATCTATTTAGTGGTGGAGAAAGGTAATATCCTTGTATGGTGACTTCTGGCAAGGCAGCCAACTCAGTGAGCCCATCTGCACTGCAGAAAAAAAATCTGGTTGGGCACCACTTTAATTGCCAGGGTTCAGTGCTGCAGATCTGGGAATTGTAGTCTGTTGCAGCATGAGAGCTCTGCTCTGGTACCCTTCCCAACAGACTGCAATTTCCAGAATTCCATAGCATTGAGCCATGGCAGTTAAAGTGGTGTCAAATCTGATTATTTCCGCAGAGCAGATGCAACCTATGTTGAAAAGGTCTCTTTGTGGGGCTTTTCTACATCCAAGGATTTTACCTTATAAATGGAGTCAAAGCAGAGGGGGACCCACTTCAGTTTCCCACATTGCCTTGCCTTATCCTTATGACAGGGCATTGTGGAAAATTAAAATGGTAACTCACAGACCCAAAGACACCATTACAGATGTGAGTGGGCCTTGAAAACTGCCCAGGTCTTCTGGTGTTCTTTCTGCCCTGACATCTGGATCCGGCATGCAAAGAGTTGAACAACCACTGGTGTTTGCTCAGCTGTAACCTGATCATGCAGAAAGGTCCTGTGACTTCACTGAGCCCTGGAAGGTGAATTTATTCCCTTCTAGTGCCTGACAAAAATGCCTGTTACAGAGATGAAAGATATATATGATGGATAATGCTGCCACGAAATGTGAGCCAAGGGGGGTATTCAGTAATTACATGCAGTGTTCAGAAGGAGAAACACAATCTCATTGACTCCAATCAGTCTCTCCTTGTTCGACATTCTTACTAGAACACTTTTCTAAATAAGAGCTACAGGCTCATTTATTCCATTCCTCCCCCATCCTTCACCTTTGCTTTTGAATCAGGCTCTGTTCATCAGGGTGGCTGGTTTCATTGCAACAAAGAGGGTTTTGCAACACGCAGCATGACCTATGGTCATTAAACAAATCCTCTTTTTTTAGCATGCAATACTCTCTACTGTGCATAAAATGGGCAAAAAATTTATATCCTTGCCTTGGATATGAAAAAAACAAAGCCAATCCAAGGTGACAACCAGAGCTTGGGAAAGTTACTTTTTGGACTACAGCTCTTCAATTCCCCCAGGTAGCGTGGCTCTAGTGAAAGCACATATCCTGTGAGATTTTACAGTTTAAAATGGACACGTGTGACCAGTGGCACCCCTAGGGTTGGGGTCACCCAGTGCAGTAATTCATGGTGTCACCCCCCCCCCCCAATTTACCTCCTCCCATCCCACACCATACAGAATCCTTAGGAACTTTTTTTGTACGAATGTTGTTATAAATCATAATTCCCATATATCACTGAATGCAATGGTAATAGTTGTGACATAAACAGCTAGCAAAATTAAATGTATACCTTTAAAGTATGAGATAATATACGCAGAATAAATGTGTTTAAATATACATAGTTTCATGTGGTTAAAGTGACAATTTGGTAAAATGTGATTTTTTAAAAAACTGGGGTTTTTTAAAGAAAAATTTTAAAAATTAAAATTAAAAAAAAAAAAACCTGAGGCCTCTCCTTTCTCCTCCCACTGAGCCTCACCCCACTCACACCATCTTTTCATCATTTTAAAGAGATCAGGCAAATTCCACAGCTCATTTCTGCCAAAACGCAGATGTCTGAGGAGCAGTTGTGTCACTCTCCTTAGAGTGTCACCTGGTGCCATCCGTACTCCTTCCACTCGCATATTGACACCACTGCATGTGACCAAGTAAGATCAGAGTGTAGTCAAGATGGTAAAAGTCATGAATGAAGAAGCTAGGAAAGGTTGAGTTTGATTTTACCTAAGCCCAAAGGGTGGGGGGAAAGATTCTCTTCTTCCTTCTTCTCTCCTCACTTCTGAGTTAGTAGAGTGTGGACTACTTTTGCAGTTTGCAGAAATGGAAGTCTGCTAGGGAGAAAGAGGAAAGTGGGAGGAGAAGAGAAACTGGGACATTTTAAAAGCATCTGAAAAAGGTGGAATGATAGAGGATTAATCAGTACTGTCCCTGTTAAACTGGGACAGTTGGGGGATATGTCTTGAAACATAGTCTACAGTAATGCACAGAATATGGGAAATAAACAGGATGAACTGGAACTCCTAGCACAGCAAAGCAAATATGATATAATAGGCATCACTGAAACCTGATGGGATGATTCTCATGATTGGAATGTAGAAATAAAGGGGTATAACCTTTTTAAGAGAAACAGGCCAAACAGGAAAGGAGGAGGAATAGCATTATATGTCAGGGATATTTACACCAGTGAAGAGATCCAGGAAGTCAATACTGGAAGCCAGGTGGAGAGTGTCTGGATGAAAATTAAAGGAGAGGGAAGCAACAGGGATGTTACTGTGGGAGTCTACTACAGACCCCCGACTCAGGCAGAGGAATTGGATGATGCCTTTCTAGGACAGATGACCACACACTCAGAAAGGAGAGATGTAGTAGTGATGGGGGACTTCAACTATCCAGATATTTGCTGGAAGTCAAACTCAGCCAAATCCTCAAGGTCTAGCAAATTCCTTACTTGCCTGGAAAACAATTTCATTGTCCAAAAAGTGGAAGAGGCAACAAGGGGATCAGCTATTTTAGATCTGATCTTAACCAACAGGGATGACCTAGTCAATGGAGTGCAAGTGGTTGGATCCTTAGTTGGAAGTGACCATGTTCTCCTGGAGTTTGTTATACAGCGGAAAGGGGAAGCCAGGCATAGTGAGACATGCATTCTAGACTTTAGGAGAGCTGATTTCAATAAACTTAGAGAAATACTGAGGGTGATCTCATGGTCAGGAAAACTAAAAGAGAAGGGAGTTCAAGACGGATGGGAGTTTCTCAAAAGGGAGATACTGAAGGCACAGTGATTTGAGTGTTGGACTACAGCTCTGGAGATCAGGGTTTGGTTTCCAGACCTCAACCTCAGGACAAGGCAATAGCAAAACTCCTCTGAACAAATCTTGCCAAGAAAAACCCACAATAGATTCACCTTAGGGTCACCATAAGTTAGAGACAACTAGAAGGCACACAGCAACAGGAACATTTTTTCTACAATTGCCAGTCCTAACTGGAGAGAATCCATTGAATCAGTGAACTTTACAAAAGTGTGGACTCATTCAACAGTTGATTTAGTGTGTCTGTTTTAGGCCAGACCATAATGAGTCACATAAGGCACCTCACAGATTGGTTGTTACTCTGATCACTGTGTCCAGATTCCTTTGACTTTGTGTGGACTATAAAAAGCAGATGCCCTGTTGGCTGAGCTGTAGTTCAAAAAGGTTCAAAAAGGTAACTTTTCCATATTTTGCATAGTACTTGGCTTCCAAGCCTGATAATTTTGGCAGACTTTGCCCTTCTCCTTAGCATGGTGGAAGAAGTATTGTTCATTTATGAAAGTCTCCAAGGGTTTGCATTTGAGCAGAGTTAAGCACATCTTCAGTGCTGCTTTGTCAAGAATTCAGATTGTTAAAACCTCACATTATTTCTGTTCTTAATGTTAAGAAATTTGTAAATGCTGATAAAGTCTTCAAAAGTGAACTGAAATAAAATTATCTCCTCTCCCCGTGCATCTGCTTCACTCAGATTCAATAAATACATTGATTCCTAGACAGAGGAAGATCATGTTGCAAGTGCTTGCATGTAACAGTGAAAGATGAGTACCTTTTCAAAAGGGAGGGAGGGAGAGATGGCAAGCCTGTTCTGAGTTGGAACTGGCTTCAATTCCAAGCCTTCCCAAGACTGTGTTTAATATTGAACACTGACACATGTCACTGCAGTAGGATAAGATTTATTGGTGCTAAACTAATGTAACAGAGGAAATCCCACAGCCATTTAGCTGATGGGTTCCAGTATCCCCTCTTGGATTTCTACCCAGATTCTCGGACAGACACAGATGGCTAAAGGCTTCTTCAACTATCAAAGTCCCAAGTTGTTTAGGGCTTTAAATGTAATCACAAGCACACTGCAAGCAAACATATTGACAGCCAAAAAGTTCCAAAAATGAAAAGCTGCAATTTTTTTCCCTTTTGCCTTTGCTTTAACTTCACGTTAAAACATCGTCTGATAAACTTTCCACATTTGTGGGTTGTTTTTTCTAATTTAAATCCCATTTCTTAGCGGGATTTCACTAGTGTGATAAGGTCCTATGTTATATCTGTCCAGGAAAGACAGTAGCTGATGTGTCAGTTGAAGCTAGCACCAAACGCTCAAAGCCACAGAGTCCACCTGGCCCTCCAGTATCAGGAATGGATCTAGGAGTACTCCCAAGCTACATACCTACTGCTTCAGGTGGAATACAACTCCATCCAAAACAGCCTGTTTACTAAACTGTCAGACCTGAGATCCACTGACCCTCCATCTTATCAGGATTCAGTTTATTGGCTCTCATCCAGCCTATTACAGTATCCAGGCACTGCTTCAGCATTTGCACAGCCCCAGCTAATTCCAATGATAAAGAAAAATAGAGCTGAATGTCATCCGCATACAAATGGCACCCCACTCCAAATCCCCTTAGGACTTCTCCCAGCAGCTTCATGTAGATATTGAATGGAGGGGGGGGGGAATAAAATGGGACTCTGTAGCACCCCACAGTTTAATTGCCATGGGGTGAAAAGAAACCCCCAGTGCTACTGTCTGAAACTGGACCTCCAGGTAGGAGCAGATCCAGTACAGAACAGTGCTTCCTATTTCCATTCCACTGAGCTGATCCAATAAGATACCATGAACAATGAAAGATCCACTGAGAGATCCAGGTAGATAAATAGGATAGTAGTACTCCTCCTGCTTTCCCCCTGGAATCGGGTGTCTGTCAGAGCAATTAAGTCTGTTTCAGTGCCATGCCCTGGCCTGAAACTCAACCAAAATGGGTTCAGAAATCTATTTCCTCCAAGGATGCCTGAAAATAACTTCCTCTGTGTGTTTCCCATCCAAGACATTCTGGTCTGTTGTGTTCAGGAGAATCTCCTGCTCTCTATGATGCTGGAGTGCAGATACCTGGGCCTTCAACTGCTGTAATTTCTTTTCTAAGAGGGCTACCAACTTGCACTTGGGGCAGGTGAAGTTCCCCACATCTGTAGGCAAGAAGACAAACATCCCACAAGTGTTGCAGGTGACTGCTGCAGGGCCTTCAGTGTCCATACTGAGAAGTCTTAAGGAGGCACTGAAACAAGACTGTGGGCTTCCCTTGCTAGACCTGGCCTTTGTTCCCAAGCTCTGACACTGAGTTCAAGTCCCAGGGCCTATAGTTATGTAGAGAGCTCCTGGCTACTAGCTCCCTCCAAAGGCAAGTCTCTGACTCACTTCCTCTGATGCTTCAGGCCAGCTTCTCTTCTATTCTCCAAAAACCTCCTTGACTAGATAAGAAAAATTAAAATTTGGTGCGCACCTCTGCAAGCCTTGTGTAGACTTAAGACGTCTAGCTTTTGCCAGCAGTGACTCCCAGAATGCAATGGGCTCAAGTGTAAATTAAATTAGATCTCACCCAAGCTCATGGACTAGAGCCTCCTCCTTCTCCTTTCTTAAAGGAAATGAACCTTCTGCAAGTCTTGTGTAGACTTAAGAGGTCTGGCTTCTCCCAGCAGTGACCCCCAGAATGCAATGGGCTCAAGTGTAAATTAGATTAGATCTCACCCAGGCACATGGACTAGAGAGTCCTCCTTCTCCTTTCTTAAATACCTAAGAGTATTTTAACCCCTAAGAGTATCTATATGTTATGAAAATCTTATGTTAACAAAGCTGGTACAATGGATGTGGTAGCTTAGTGGTTAAGGCACCAGTTCTGATTATCAGAAGATCAGAAGGTTGGCAGTTCGAGGCCCAAGTGCAACATGATGAGGTGAGCTCCTGTCACTAATCCGTTTCTGCCAACCCAGTAGTTCAAAAGCATGCAAATGCAAGTAAATAGATAGGTACCATTTCTCAATGAATAGGTAACAGTCTTTGGTGCAGTCATGCTTGCCACATGACCACTGCTCTGTCTTTGAACAAAGCTGGTTCTTTGGCTTAGAAATGGAGATGAGCACTCCCCCCTACAGTCGGTTATGACTAGACATTCATGTCAAGGGACTACCTTTACCTTTTACAATCAGTTACTGTATATGCGCATGTATAAGTCTAGAAATTTTAGTCAAAAAATTAATCCAAAAAATGTGGCTCGACTTATCCATGGATCAGCCATCCCCTTCTCTGAATAGAATGGCGAAAGGCAAAAGCTTAGGCCATCCTGGGATCACCTAAAAGAAGTACCAGACACTTCTATTCTCCACACTGTGCTGCCACTTCTAATCTTTTTGAATTCCTGGGTGGGAAAATTTTGGTGGTGGCAGCTGTTTCGCACTCCCCTTCAATGGAGTGCCAAGAGGAATCAGGTTTTGAAGGATGTGAATAAGACATTTGTTTATATATAAAATCAGACAAAGTTATCACATTAAAATTAAAGATTATAATCAATGCTAACATAGTTGCCATTTGTCTTTTTGTCCTGTTTGACAAGTGTACATTTCCTTAGCTCTTCTTGTACCTGGTCATCTCCTGCACACATCACACAGCCACCATTTAATGTAGTTTCCTTCTCATCCATCCAGTTTTTAGAGTAAGGACAAAAAGATAACTGCTGGAAATTGTAAGCTCTTTGACATTGTTTTCCTTTGCTTCATCCTTTATATCATTTGTCACATACCCCTAAATTATCCCCAGGTCATATCAAAATCCATTGTTTTGGATCCAAAACCTGCCCTTTTACTTTTTAATGAGGTGGCCTTATTGTTGAGTATATACAGCACCACTACTCCACCTTTCGAAAGACTAGGCTTACAAATAAAATTACCTATTTCTTTGAATGCATACACACAGGAGAATAAATAGATATAGATATATAGTATAAGAAAAGTGGGTTATAAATGTAACAAATACATAAGCATACACACAACCTGTAGGAGATAGAAGCTGTTACCACTTGACCTGTGTGAGAAGTTAGGTCTCAGCTGGCCAGATTCTTCTCAAAGCCAGTAAACAGTAGAACTGGCTGAACATTTCTTTTGGAATTCTGGAGGTAGATGAAGTAAGCCAACTTATTTTTGGTTTCATTACAGACATAAAGAACAGCCTTGGCTTTGCTGAATTTTGAATGCTTTTCAGCAAATATATGCCAAGTTTCAAATGACTCCTGGTGAAGCTTCAAAGAGGCTCAGCTGAGTTATGATTCCACCTTAAACCAATCTAAAACTTGGCAAAGCAGATGGAATCTGACAGAAGAGTTGGGGTTTATTTGGAGCTGAAACCCACATGAGGATGCGAGTACTTGCAACTTGAAACTGAAAAATCATTTCTAAGAGCTCTTGTGAAGTGACACTGCTAAATATTATGCAGAACCTGGCCATAACCACTCATCCCTCATTCCTTCTTTCCCATGTGGGTGGCTTCATGATTCTTCTTGCAGTTCCAAAAGATTATTCATTTCTAAGAAGCTGTGAAAGTAAAACAGGGAGAAATATGTGGTTAAATATGTGGTTAATTTCACAAACCTGCTGATGGTGGAAAGGAAGCAGGGCTGCATTTTATGATTTGAATAGATCAGCAGTTGGATGTAGTTGCATTACAGTTGAGCAAAACCTGCCAGGAGGATGGTCTGCATATGCACCGTTAAAACAAAATGATGTATCAGAATAGCACTACCATACTCTGATGCAATTCTAATTCATAGAATCATAGAATCATAGAAATTTAGAGTTGGAAGAGACCACAAGGGCCATCCAGTCCAACCCCCTGCCGTGCAGGAACTCCCAATCAAAGCATCCCTGACAGATGGCCATCCAGCCTCTGCTTAAAGACCCCTAAGGAAGGAGACTCCACTACACTCCGAGGGAGTGTGTTCCACTGTTGAACAGCTCTTACTGTCAGGAAGTTCCTCCTAATGTTGAGGTGGAATCTTTTTTCCTGCAGTTTGCATCCATTGTTCCGAGTCCTGTTCTCTGGAGCAGCAGAAAACAAGCTTGCTCCCTCCTCAATGTGACATCCCTTCAAATATGTGAACAGGGCTATCATATCACCTCTTAACCTTCTCTTCTCCAGGCTAAACATCCCCAGCTCTCTAAGGCGTTCTTCATAGGGCAAGGTTTCCAGACCCTTCACCATTTTAGTCGCCCTCCTTTGGACCCGCTCCAGTTTCTCCACATCCTTTTTGAATTGTGGTGCCCAGAACTGGACACAGTATTCCAGGTGGGGCCTGACCAATGCAGAATAGAGTGGCACTATTACTTCCCTTGATCTAGACACTATACTACTATTGATGCAACCTAAAATTGCACTGGCCTTTTTAGCTGCTGCATCACACTGTTGACTCATGTTCAACTTGTGGTCTACTTGGACTCCTAGATCCCTTTCATATGTTGTCTCATTCAGCCAGGTGTCCCCCATCCTATATCTTTGCATTTCATTTTTCTGCCCTACGTGTAGGACCTTACATTTCTCTGTGTTAAATTTTATTTTGTTAGCTTTGGCCCAGCTTTCTAGTCTGTTCAGGTCATTTTGAATTTTGATCCTGTCCTTTGGGGTATTAGCTACTCCTCCCAATTTGGTGTCATCTGCAAATTCGATAACTAGGCTCTCAATACTGTCATCCAAGTCATTAATAAAGATGTTGAATAGCACTGGGCCCAGGACAGAACCCTGTGGCACCCCACTTGTCACTTCTTTCCAGGATGAAAAGGAACCATTGTTGAGCACCCTTTGGGTTCGGTCAGTCAACCAGTTACAAATCCATGTAACGGTTACCTTGTCTAGTCCACATTTTGCAAGCTTGTTTGCAAGGATGTCATGGGGAACCTTGTCAAATGCCTTACTGAAGTCAAGATATACTATATCCACAGCATTCCCTTCATCTACCAAGTTGGTAATTTTATCAAAAAAAGAGATCAGATTTGTCTGGCATGACTTGTTTCTCTGAAACCCATGTTGGCTTTTTGTGATTATGGAATTATCTTCCAGATATTCACAGACTCTCTGCTTAATGATCTGCTCCAGAATCTTTCCTGGTATTGATGTCAGACTAACCGGATGATAATTGTTGGGATCCTCTTTTTTCCCCTTTTTGAAGATTGGGACAACATTTGCCCTCCTCCAGTCTGCAGGGACTTCTCCTGTTCTCCAGGAGTTCTCAAAGATTATTGCCAGTGGTTCCGATATTACATTTGCCAGTTCTTTTAATACCCTAGGATGTAGTTCATCTGGTCCTGGGGACTTATATTCATTTAGATTAACCAGGTATTCCTGTACTGTTTCTTTACTTATTCTGTGCTGAAATTCCCCTATTCTGTCCTCTGCCCCATCATCCTTAGGTTGGGCACCCTTTGCCATTCATATGTATGGGACCTGTGTCTTCCTAAAAAGAAATTACAAGTCTCCTCTGCAATTATATTGTACTACAGAGAAACTTGAGAGAAAATATAAAAGCATTTCTTGGGAAGAATGTAGCTGCAGCTGCACTGCAGAATTAATGCAGTTTGACACTGCTTTAACTGCCATGGCTCAATGCTTTGGAATTAAGGAATATGCAGTTTTGTGAGATATTTAGCTTTCTTTGTCAGGGATCTCTGGTGCCACAATAAATGACAAATCATCAGAATCCCATATCATGGAGCAATGGCAGTTAAAGTGGTGTCAAACTGGATTATTTCTGCAGGGTGGATGGCCTCATTGCACCTCACAACACTAAATTTCCCATAATCCCATAGCATGGAACCACAGCAGTTAAAGTGGTCTTAATCTGGACTATTTCTGCATTGTGGATGGCCTCATTACACATCACAAAACTATAATTCCCAGAATCCCATTGCATGGAACCATGGCAGTTAAAGTGGTATCAAACTGGATTATTTCTGCAGGATGGATGGCCTCAGTACACCTCACAAAACTAGAGTTTCCAGAATCCCATACCATCTCCTCTGTAATTTACAGTGCCAAATTCTTGGGAAGAAAGCCTACCGTGTTTGGGCCCTGCAGTTTCTGACTGCCTTTGGACGTGGAGGGTCCATTTCCCAGGTTAAAGCCAAGGACTAGTTTCTCTTCCAGGAGGCCAGGCAATTTCTAGCCAGTTTTGCCCATTCCCAAATACAG
Organism: Urosaurus nigricauda; assembly: GCA_034509955.1. Lineage (NCBI taxonomy): Eukaryota > Metazoa > Chordata > Lepidosauria > Squamata > Phrynosomatidae > Urosaurus > Urosaurus nigricauda. Next base: position 39,516,708 of record JAOEGL010000002.1, read on the forward strand.
TGGTCCCTCCACATTTGCTAACTTGATATTCACAAATTTGGTTATTTGTGAGTTCTCTCTTGGCCCTGCCCATGCCTGAGACAACTGTCCTAGGCATCAGTGGGGAGGTGGGAAGGGCTTACCTTATTTGCAGATTTTCACCCACACTGTGTGTCTTCAGAAATAGTTTTGCGTGCGAGAGAGGGCACGTGTACCACAGGTTCGCCACCATGAGTTTAGGGGTTCTAGTAGCCTAATCTGAACTGGACAGACAGTGTGGTATCATAGTTTGAATGTTGGACTAGGATACTGTAAGACAAGGGTTCAAATCCCTATCCAGCTATGGAAATCCATTGAGTGACTTTGGGCAAATCACACTGTCTTGACCTCAGAGGATGGCACTGGCAAACCCTCACTGAATAAATTGTGATGAAATCCCTATGAAAGGGTTGACATAAAATGGAGATGATTTGGAGGTACACAACAATCTGGCATGGGAAAATAGTTACTGCTGCCATTGTCAAACAGGTGGCAGGCAGAAACTCTTGCCAAGTTACTTTAAACCATCCACTGATCAATCTGTAGATCTACCTTCTGACTTTTTGTATATATATTTCTTTTAGCTAAATGTCATCTCTGGTCAAACAGGTTTTGGGCAATTGTGAAACAATAGGATAAAAAGCCTGTAAAACTTGTTTACCAGGGCGAGAGTTTATCAAATAAGGGCTGTGATTCTTCTTTCCAATGACTTTTAACTCGCTGACAAACATGGTCTTTGACTCAAGAAAAAGTTTAAAAAGGTCCAAAACACACTACAGAAATAATCCAGTTTGAGACTGCTTTAACTGTCCTGGCTCAATGCTAGGGAATTCTGGGAACTGAAGTTTTGTGGGACATTTAACCCTCTCTGTCAGAGAGCTCTAGTCTCGCAATGAACTGCAGTTCCCAAGATTCCCTAGCACTGAGCCATGACAGTTAATGCCATCTCAAACATGATTATTTCTACAGTGTGCTGCAGACCAAAGATGGAAGTTTATTCACCTCCAGTACAGTTAATGTCACACAGATCCAGCATACCTTAGTGGTTTGAGTGTTGGATATGACTTTGGAGACCAGGGCTTGATTCCTAGTTTGGCCATGAAGCTTCCTGGTTGACCTTGGGCATGTCACATGCTCTCAGTTTTGGCAATAACAAACCTCCTCTGAACAAATCTTGCCAAGAAAACCCCACGATTGCTTCTCTTTAGGGTCAGCATAAGTCGAGAACAATTTAAAGAAACACAACACACATACATAGCAGGTCTTTGCCCCATCCATTGCTTGAAGGTGAACACAATACAGTACTAGGCTTCATGCCCAAATAGGACTAACTGCTTTATCACACTAGGGAGCAAAAAGGATTTAAACGAGAGTTAAACAAGAGTCAAATAGGAAATGTCCTATGATACACATATGTATGTGTCATTTAAACAGCATACCTCCATAGTGACCCGAAGCAGCTTTATTTTGGCCTGTCTGTTTGGGCCCACAGCTCACTTGTAGTTCACTTGACTCCCTTCCAGATGCAGAAATAGACAATGAACCAATGCCACACCAAACTACAAATCCAAGATTCCCTAGCACTGAGCAAGCTTGTTTTCTGCTGCTCCAGAGACTAGGACACGGAACAATGGATACAAATTGCAGGGAAAAAGATTCCACCTCAATATTAGGAGGAACTTCCTGACAGTAAGGGCTGTTCGACAGTGGAACACACTCCCTCGGAGTGTGGTGGAGTCTCCTTCCTTAGGGGTCTTTAAGCAGAGGCTGGATGGCCATCTATCAGGAATAACTTGATTTGGAGTTCCTGCATGGCAGGGGGTTGGACTGGATGGCCCTTATGGTCTCTTCCAATTCAGTGATTCTATGATTCTATCAGCCAGGGCAGTTAAAACCATCTCAAACCAGATTTTTTTGTGCACCATGTTTTGGACCTCCGACTTCAGCCACAGTGATGGTAGCCTCATTAACCTGTTTACTCTTAGTTATGTTCAGATATATCACGAGATTGGGGCTGTGGCATTTTTGTTTTGTTTTTAAAGTGTTGTTGTACATCCAAGTCATGTTAGTTTGTTTCAATATAAAATGGAGAAGGGGGCAGGAATGAAGGAACTCCAGCAGTACCTTTGAGAGTAACTGGTTTGGTGTTTTTGTAGTCTGTGGTTCAGTTAATACCATTCTTTTTCTGAATTGTCTGTTTCTGTCAGTTTCAAAGGTGCAGCTGGATTCCTTCATTCTCCTCTTTTCAATTTTGTCGGACTGAATGGTGATGAATCAATATTATCCAACCATATATTGTATGTAGTGTTAAGTTACAGGGGTTTAAAACTGATGCAACTTCTCTTCTCCAGTATACATTTCTTCTGTGTTCTAAGAACCAGTCCTTCTACCTTTGGATTGTACATGGGCATACATTTGAACAAGTTTGATGCTTTAAGCATCTAGGATTCATCTTGCAATCATCTAGTGCCTGGATGTTCACCTAACTGCTGTCGATGTCATTGCATAGCAGCAGGTTGCATGTACTCTCAGAACAGCAGGGAAAAAATTGTTGGATCATAGCCACACAAGAGTGACTATGACGGAGGACTCTTTCAGACGTGGGAAATTGGAAGTATAATCCAAGGGCAAACCAAACGCAATCCTGGGGTTTCACGTTATTGCGAATTAATACTTCTCACGCAAATTTGGGCAAAAGGGAAGTCACTCCGAATGCAATCATGGGTTTAACATTATTGTGAATTTAAGCTTCTCACACGATTTCGGGGAAGGGGGGGTTATTTTCGGGTAATGGGAAGTAATTCCAACTGCCTTCCGAATGGAGCAGGGGTTCAGGTAAATTCGCTAAACAAGCGAATTTACATGAATCCGCATTGGCTCCATTCGGAATTGGGAGAAATTCCTCCCGTTTGAAAGAGTCCTATGAAAATAAGACATTCTCAGCGGTGGCCCCAAAATTATGGAACAGCTTGCCAGAAGAGATCCGTCTTATTCCCACCTTAGACGCCTTTAAGAAGGCACTCAAGACAGATCTCTTCCAGTGGGCCTATCCACCAGACCTTTTATAACCTGATCTTTGGTAATGATTTGATCTTGTGATCCTCTTCTGACGCTGTATCTTGGATATCTGGTATGCTGATTCCTTGTAGCTAGATAATAAGATTTTATAGTACTATAATGTTGTAGAATAGCACAAAACATTTTAAATTTCATACATTGATGTTGATTGTAATTTTATGATTGTCTGTATTATTTTTGAACTTTGTTGGAATCCTGCCTTGATCCGTAGGGAGAGGTTGGAAATATAAATAAAATGATGATGATGATGATGATGATGATGATGATGATGATGATGATGATGGAGGTGAAGTGTGTGTGCATGTTTCATTCCAGCCTCCTGTCCAGGAGGGATTCCAAAATATTCTCCATTTGGAGGAAGACGAAGCAGCATGGATTTATATCTATATGAGTGTTTTTGGATAAGGGTGACTAGGCTTGGTCCTCCCTTTCCTGGACCTATCCTCTCTTTCAGCCTCCTGGACAAAACATCCTCCATTTTGAGCAGGGCTGAGAAGCATGGATATATTTTCTATGGGTGTTTTTAGCTCAGCCTGACCAGGCTTGGTCTTTCTCCTTTTCAGGACCTGTCCTCCATTTCAACCCCCATGCCAGTAGGGATTCCAAAAGGTTCTCCATTTTGTGCAGGGCTGAGAAGGATGGATTTAATATTTATATGAATGACACTTTTTGTTTGTTTGTTTTGTTTTTATTTTGAGCTTTTACTTAGTCAAGTCCTCTATTTTTCCTTGCATGTTTTTCCCTCCCGGAAGTCCCACCTCCAGAAGTCCCCTGAAGTAACACCCCCCCCCCCAGTTCCAGATAACACCGGGGATGGGAACTCCATTGAGTTTGGGCACTCAGTCTCTAAAAGGTTCACCATCACTGCCCTAAACTGTCACAATAATACAGGTATAAATAGATTTCTACTTGCATTTCTGAGTACTGTAGAGATTTCAGGTGGTGCACCAGGTAACCTTCCTTCCTTCCTTCCTTCCTTCCTTCCTTCCTATATTCATATCCTACCTTATATCTGAAGGGTACAGGCAATAAAACAACTTAAATATTGTAAAACAATTCAACAGAATAAAAGAATGAATGGAGCCCAGTTACACCTGGATCTTGTTGATAGACCACAGAACCACAGAACTATAGATTGAAAGAGGAATCAAGGGGCATTTGTACCAATTCCTTGCCAGTTCAGGAATCCAACATGCTTTGAAAATCCCAGTGAAGAATCAACCACCCTCTGCTGTACGTTTGTTCCACTGTCAGACAGCTCTTACTTTCAGGGTGTTCCTCATGAGATTTGGTCAGCCCTGTTTTGCAACTGAATCCATTGATTTGGGACCTATCCAGTGGAGCAGCACAAAATTAAACTCATTCCTTCTTCTGTGTGACAGCTCTTCAGACCTTGGGATTCTAGTTTTAATAAAAGTAGATCTTCCAAGCCTGTAGTCAATCTATGCCTGTACTGAGAAATGATGGTTCCCTCAATCCAATATGAAAACTGTTAAATAAAATGTATTTTCTGTTTTCAGGCTGCAGCAGGATAAAAATGAAAACAGAGTGCAAATGCCTGGGCCATGAATCTCACTTTCCATATTACATTACAAGTGAAAAACTTCCCATGAATGAAGGGACCATATCACAGAAAAGTAGAACAGAGCAGATTTCTGTCTGGCAGTGAGCTGCAGAGGTTTTAGTGCCTGGGTATAGTCCTCAGATTGCTACTACCGTCCTTCACCATTGGCTATGCTAGCTAGGGCAATACCACCTCCATCCTTGAATCAAAGGATTTGGGGTCTGGAAAGGAATTCTTGTTGAGAGAATTGGTGACATGCTGTGTGACATGGATGTTCTCAGGGGAGTAAACAGAGTGCTTCCTCCCCTGATCCAGGAATCCTAAATTAATTAATTCATTTAAATGTGCATAGGCATGCACATACTCATACAATTACTATATTTGGCAAGAGGTTTACAATGATTTCTGACACAATTCTTTTTGAAGGTCTGGTTGCCATACTCAAACCCTGTTTGGGAGGAGAGTCTCTTTGGGCCATCAGCCAGTTCACGTGAATATTACTAGTTCTGATTTGCTTCTGCAAATTTTAAAAGATTTGGACACTCCAAATTACAACCATAATATAAAAGTGGGATACAATGTTGCAAGAATGTGAAATTAATTTCAGTATGTCATTTATAATAATTGGCTTTCCCCCATAGGCTCCAGGCTTTTGATACTACAGTATAGTATCTTCCCTTTTGTACATAGGTCAAGATATGATGCAAAATGTTCAGCCACTATTCTTCCTTTTTCTTCTGTAGGCAACTGGTCCACTCCTACAGTAGTTCAAAGTGCCACAACATTCAATTTCCCTGATGTTATGCTATGCTATGCTATGCATACCTATGCTATGTCAAGACACAATCTATGTCAAGAGGCTCTTGTCAAGACACAATTTAGAGAAACAGAATGCTTTCCAGTCACCAGAAGGGTCAGAAAAGGCTGCCTTTTATCACTGTATCTGTTTAATTAATACACAGAAATTATTATATGAGAAGTAGGATTAGACTCCAAAGAATGTGATGTGAAACTTGGGGGAAGGAATGTCAACAATTTATGATATGCAGAAAACATCAATTAAAAAGAAAACATCAATTAAATTACCTTTTTTTCTTTTTTCTTAGAAAACATCAATTAAATTACCCCTTTTTACTGTTGAAAGGGAAGAAAGTGCAAAAGCACTTTTGCAAAAGCAAAAGGATTATAGTTGAATATTAAGAGAATAAAAATAACCACAGTCATTTTGCACAACTTAAAAGAGAATAATGAAGACATTAATATAGGTAAGATTTTCTATAGCTTGGCTCGGACATAAATAAAAATGAAGACTGTAGTTAAGAAATTTTAACTAGTCCTGTTCTAGTCAATTTTTACTAGTCCTGGTTTAATCTAGTCTTAACAGGGGAGGTTGGGAAAGGATATGACTGCTGTTTTACCTTGTATTTTTTAATTCTGTTGTACCCTGCTCCGAGTATTTCATTAGAGGAGCAGGTTATAAATAAACATCATTATTATTATTATTATTATTATTATTATTATTATTATATCAAAAGAAGACTAAGGCTGCTGCACTACAGAAATGGTCCAATTCGACACCACTTTGCCTGTTGAAGCTCAATGCAATGGAATTCTCGGAATTATAGTTTGTGGTGGTACCATAACTCTCTGACAGAGAAAGTTAAATGTCTCACAAAACTACAATTTCCAGAATTCCATAGCACTGAGCCATATCCATTAAAGTGATGTCAAACTGCATTGATTCTGCAATGCGGATGCAGCCTATGACTCAAAAAGGAGCTGTGAAGGGAGTAGATCCTCTCCCATAAGGATATACAAAATATCAACGTTAGAATAATTCATGCAATGGTATTTCCAATTTCTATGTTTAGATGTGAAAGTTGGCCAATGAAAAAAGCAGACAGGAAAAAAATCAGTTCATTTGAAATGTGGTGCATGAGGAGACGTCTGTAAATACCATGGACTACCAAAAAGACAAAGAAATGGACATGAGGTTAAATCAAACCTGGAATTTCTGTAGACGTCTAAAATGACTAAACAGTCTATTGAACTTTGGACATATGAAAAAATGTGATTCATAGGAAAAGATAGTAATGCTCAGTAGATTAGAATACAGTAGAAAAAGAGGAAGACCACAATACAGATGGATTAATTCAATAAAGGAAGTCAGAGGCTTCTGTTTGCAAGATGTGAGCAGGGCTGGTGATTACTGGGATACTTGGAGGTCTCTTATTTACAAGTTCACCACAAATTGAAACCAACTTGACAGCAAATAACAACAATTAAATCATAACAAGTCCTCATGCACAGTCATCTGATCATTCAGAGTGTACTTGTATATAACAAGAGCCAGACCAAAGCAAATCTTCTGTTTAGAGATTGACTGGGCAACTATTGGCAATTACAGTATCCACAAAAATGGAAATGTGTTACAGCAGACCAAACCTGCTGCCTGAATGCCATTGTTTAACCAGCATGAGCAATAGGACATCTTTCATTGGGAAAAAAAATGAAATGTCACAGCAGGTGAACGGAAGAATAATGAAGTGTTTGTAGGAAGATATGTGCTCTCTCTTCCTAGATTTGTCCTAGTGAGAAGGGTGTACCCTGGTTCATTCACTGAAAATGCATATTAGGAGTCCTGGCATAGATAAAGAGAAGTACTTCTTTACATAGTAGAATTTATAGCCACAAGGTACAGTAATGGTTGCCAACTTGGATGGCTTTAAAGAGTGATTAACAAATTCATGGGGGATAGGGCTGTTTGTGGCTACTAATCATTCTGGATAAATACCCAGAACCAGAGGCTATGAGGCTCTGTATAAGAGTTGCGTGTAAATGCAAGATGGAGCATGCAGTTGCAGTCATGTCCTGCTTGCAGGCTTCCCAGAGAAAATGGGAGTGTCACTTTATAAACAGCCTTTCATCTGATCCACCAGGGCATTTCTGATGTTCTTAAAAAGATTATAGCAAATGTAGAATCAAAGTCAAACAAACCTACATTTTGGGGGATACTCCCAACTTCACAGTCTGTTTCCAGGACAATAACATATCAGTCCTCACAAAGTTGCTTTAGCCAGAGAATTGCTCCATGCTTCTTGAAGAAATATATGGATTCTGAGTGTTCTTGTTTCTATGCCTCCAAAAGATGTCTGTTTATTTTCATGAGAAGGTGATGATAACTGTCTATACAGCTCATCTATCATGAACCTAGAGAAACTTTCAAGTTTTAAAGTATATTTAATTTTTATTCAGTACAATGAGAGTAAAACCAATTATACCTCTCCCTCTAGGCTCTCCTTCCAGGCCCCTTAACTAGATTATGTTAGAGTACTAGTCCAACTAATATAGCTCTAGCCCAGTAATTGAAGAAATCTCAGTTGAATGCTCCTATGAATTTTAATCAATTAATTACATATGCATGGGAACAAAACAAGAACTCTGTAGGTGGAAAACATGTCTTCCTTGCTTTTAAGTGTTTTTGCACTGCAGCTTCCATAAACCCTCATCATGGGTTATGCTAATATCATCTCTTTCTTTGATAGAGCTACAAGTTTGGTAGATGAAGGAAATGCTGTGGTAGTAGCATATCTTGATTTTAATAATGCCTTTGACAAGGTCTCCCATGATATTCCTGCAAACAAGCTAGTAAAATGTAGGGTAGACAATGCAACTGTTGGGTGGATTTGTAATTGGTTGACCAACTGAAAATGTCTCCTCTTTGTCTTGGAGAGAAGTAAACAATGGGATACCACAGGGTTCTGTCCTGGGCCCAGTGGCATTCAATATCTTTATGAATGACTTCCATGATGGCATAGAAGGCATGCTTATTAAATTTATACTTGACACCAAATTGGGGGGGGGGGGGTAGCAAATTGGGGATAGAAGAGTTCTTCTGCATTTGTATACCATACAAAAGGCCTCCACACAAATTAATCCCCGACTTGATCCAACCCAATACATTTTGCTGCCTAAGGCAAAAGATGAGACAATGCTCTTCTCCATTTAATGTACAGTAGTCAATTGGACTAACAATTAAAGCCTTCTTCAACACTGACAACAGGATAGGGTACTCCCTCACAGCTGGAGGCCACAAACCTGGGTAGATCATGCAGAAATACTACACAATGCTCATGGTTCTGCCTCCCAAGGCCAATGGCTTGAGAAAAGGGCTATCATCCATCATCTGCCACATGCAGTTGGGCCATCCATGGTCATAATGTTGGAAAATCAGAATCAGATCCTAGTATCATATCAAGGGCCTCCCATCCTGGCTCTCTACAACCATAGGAGGAGTGACTTACAGTCAGTGCTTACCAAAACTACTAATCACCATGATGCTAGTGAAAATGTCTCACCTAAAAAAATCAAGACCAAACCATTGTTTCCAATATAAGGTGGAAACCTAGATCCTATTCATACTTCCACTTAGAGTAAACCCATTGAATAAACTGGATTTGCTTATGCATTGCCTCACCATTCAGCAACTGATTCAATCAGTCTACTCAAGTTGTGACTAACCAATACAATTCAAGCCACAGAATCCACCACAACATAATGTGCTTGATGTATAACTGTCTCATATTAGTTTGCTGCCTGGGGCAAAAGACAAAGCCTTGACTATATTTCTGTTGCTGCACCCAGCATTTCATACACAGATGTTGAGGAGACTGGCAGTTGCTTCTTACTTCCTCACTGGTAATGGAACAGTGTTTCCCTGATGGCAGGAGTCTTACTGAAAAGATGCAGAGTGGGCTGTGTCCTCCTTCACTATTGCTTTTCCCCCAACCCATCATATTCTGCCTGAAGCAACTAGATCAATGTGCCCGATGCTAGGGCTAGTTTTGCAAGAATGCTCAAGCAATTGGCCTTTCATGACAATTACCAGTTTTACCATCTATAATTTTGTGAAACAAAAATATCCTAATTTAGGTCTAAATCCTGATCTAAATCTGCAAAATTCTCTTTCACTCAGGAATCACCTAACTAACCTAGACAAGTTCAGATCTGCAGGATCAGATGAACTACATTCCACAGTAGTGACAGAATTTACTGAGTACTGTGAACCACTTACCATCATTTTTGAGAAATCCTGGAGAACAGGTAAGGTGCCAAAGGACTGGAAAAGGGCAAATATTGTCTGTCTCTTTTTTAAGGGGGAAATAAAGCAAAAATAAGATCCAAAACAGTACAGAGCAATAAACTTGACCTCAATACCAGGAAAAATAGTAGAACAGATTACTGGTATTCAGGAATCTGTCTGCAGGTACCTTGATGGCAATGCAGTGATCAGCTGGCATGGGTTTTTTGAGAATAAATTCTACCAAACTAACATTCCACCCCCTCCCACCAGGTTACTAGTTAGGTAGATGGTGGGAATGCAGTGGATGTTGTTTATCTGGATTGCAGCAAAGCATTTAATAAAAACCCCCATAATGTTTTGATTAGCAAATTGATTAAATGTGGAATACACTGTAAGATGGATCCATAACTGGTTGGAGAACCATGTTCAAAGAGTCTTAATCAATGGACTCTTTCAAACGGGAGGAATTTCTCCCAACTCCGAATTGAGCCAATTCATGTAAATTCGCTTGTTTAGCGAATTTACATGAACCCCTGCTCCGTTCGGAAGAACCCCTGCTCCGTTCGGAATTACTTCCCATTACCGAAAATAACCCCCTCCTGCCCGAATTTGCATGCGAAGCTTTAATTCGCAATAAAGTAAAACCCATGATTGCATTTGAATTGGCTTCCCTCTTGCCCGAATTTGCGTGCGAAGAGTTAATTTGCAATAACATAAAACCCATGATTGCATTCGAATTGACCTTAAATTATACTTCCAATTTAGCCTCGTATGAAAGAGTAGAATGACTGCATTTCAAACAGGAAGGAAGTCTCAAGTGGAGTGTCTCAAAGTTCTATCCTAGAGACATTGCTCTTCACATTTTTATCAATTACTTAGATGACAGTGTGGTGGGGATCCTTATCAAGTTTTTAGATCACACAAAACTGGGAAGGGTGGCTCACATATTGGAAGATAGGAACAGAATTCAAGATGATCTAGATAAACTGGAATATTGGGCAGAAATTAATAACATGAAATTCAATAGAGAAAACTGTAAAATTCTACATTTCGGTCACACACACACACAAACCAAATGCACAGGTATAGGGTGGAGGATACATGACTAAGCAGTACTACATGTGAAACGGTCCTCAGGATTATTGTTGATCATAAATTGAACATAAGCCAGCAGTGTGATATTGCAGAAAAGAAGGTAAATGCTATTTTAGATTGAATTAATAGAAAAAGCATAGTTTCCAAACTGAGGAATGTATTAGTCTTTTTATATTCTGTGATAGTAAGGCCTCACCTGGACAATTGTGTTAAGTTCTGGATGCATCACAATAAGAAAGATATAGAGCTAGATGTAGTGGTTTAAGTGTTTGACTATGAATCTAGAGAACTGGGTTTGAATCCCGAGAACAGAATTCAGTGTTGTGAGCCAGCATGGTCTAATGGTTTTGTGTGATAGACTCTGGGAGATCAGGTTTGAAATCCTAGCTCAGGCATGCAGACCCACTGGGTATTCTTAAGCAAGTCACACTCTTTCAGCCTTAAAGCTTAGGGTCACCATAAGCCATAAAAGACTTGAAGTCATACAACAACACAGACAAATTGGAGCAAGTTCAGAGAAGAGCAAGAAGGATGAAAAGAGTAATGGAGAACAAAACGTATGAACAAAGGCTGAAGGAGCTGAAATACTTCAAGGGCTGTCACAGAGAGGAGGGAGCAGGTCTGTTCTCTGCTGCCTCAGAGGGTAAGACCATGTCTAATGGTTTAAAAGTTAAAGGAAAGTAGATGTTGACTGAACAGGAGAAACAACCTCTTGACAGTAAGAGCAGTTTGCTAGTAGAATCTAACTCCTAGAGAGCCAATGAGGTCTCCATCTTTGGATGTCTACAAAAAAACGGCAGAAGGAGATGCTTTAGCTGGAGATTGTGCACTGAGCAGGGGGTTGGATTCAATGGCCCATGAGGCACCTTCAAACTATATGATTCTACAGTATAACCCCCTTCCATATATCATTGTGCCTCCAGGACTTGAGAAAGTTGCTCTTTGACAACAAGTTCTACTTTTTATGGCTACTGGGAGTTATAGTCTAAAGAAGCTGGCAGCCACTGCTTTACTGATCAGTGGCCAGCTATTCAAGTGCCCTTCAATTGCTTGTGCATGTGTTTGCAATCCATGCAGTGATTTCCTCACAGCAGAGAGTGTCCTGGGATGAACCTCCCAAAACTGCATGCAATTCTGAAATATTTGTAAGAGGTGGAATTCTTTTTCCTGCTGGCAAAAGATTCTCTGGCAGTGCATCACAAGGCCTTATCTTATTTAACCTTATCTTGATATTTTAAACAAATATGTTGCCAATTCACCTTTAGCACTGCAGCCCCCAGGGAACTGCTTTCAAATTCCTCAAATAGCCAGTTTTTCCCCACTCACTGGGATGACATCTGGCAGCTCTTGCAGAAGATGGCCTATGATCAGAGCTCCAACGTTACCTTTTTTGGACTACTACATTTCAGAGCAAAGCAACAAAAACCAATTCTAAGCATTTCTTGCCTAAGAAAACTATATTAAATTCTCAGGTAACCCTAACTCAACAGGCCAATTGAAGGTGTGCCCATTTACAAAGAAACAGTCCCAGAATACATTCTAACATCCCTTGAAAGTAGCCTAAATATCCATATGCAAAATGTGCTACTCCAGCACTACACAGCACCCATGCAGAACAGCAATATTGTGAATGATTGGGTGCTTTTGTAGAATGTCCAATGGAAATATGAAACTAAAATGCCCGATCACAGTGCGCAAGGTTGCTGTGTGCACAGTTCTCCATCTGCCGTTGTCAGCAGAATACATCTGTTGTGCCCATGGCAAATAATTCACCTCACAGGCCCAGCATGGCATGCATATGGAGCCCTGGTGGTACAGTGGATAAATGCTGCTACTGGAGCCACAAGTTTTTGAGTTTCATCCCAGAAGGCTCAAAGTTGACTCAGCCTTCTTTTTGTAGGTCAGTAAAATGAATACCCAGCTTGTTGGGGGGCAATTGGCTTTTAGATTGTAAACCAGTTCACTATGAAGCAGTATAGAAATGTAAATGCTGTTGCTAATGCTATTGCTATATCTCACTAACAGGCCTGAAGATTTCTGGACTGCTGACCATGCTATGCTGCAGGAGGTGGGCAAACTGTAGCCCATGAACTGCATATAGCTCCAAAGATGTTTTGGAGCTATATCCTATTTTTTTAGGGGGAAAAAAACAAAGTTTTCCTCAAAATAGCCAATGGTACCAACTTGGGGGGGGTAGGGGGGTTTACTGGCTATTTTTGCCATTTTGAGGGTCCAGTCTTGCTCAAAGCCCATGACCAATCACAAGCACAGAGGCTTTGAGGGTGTCATTGGCAATATTTCAGGAGGAGATTAAAAGAAAACCTAGGTGGGCTGATAAGGGCAGATGAGGCCCCCTTGACGCCAGGAAATCTCTCATCCCTGCCATAAGATAAAGTGGTCTATTGATACAGTCCTATCATAGTGCTAATGGTCAAGTCCAAGAGGAGGACTCAGCAGCTCCTTTTTTGATAGGCCTGATACAAATCATTGACTCTCTGCCAACTGGAACACAAATTTCAGGGTTTTGCAATAAGATTGCATTCTATCGCCAGCACACAGTTTCCTGTAATTTAACAGCCTCCACAACTTTGGGCCATGGCTTCCTATGCAGTCCTCATTTTATGGAAGCAATCCACCCATCCACAAGGCATTGGTGAAAAGATGTCCCCAGCTTGCAAAACACTTGCCTGCTTGTCTGCCTCAAGCAGGGACAATTCAAAATATTTTGCTGCCTGAAAGAAAGAGCACTGTCACATTGGTTCAAGGGATTCAGAGCTGTTTGAAAAGGTTGTGCTTTTCTTGGCATTTTGGAGCCACCATTGTTGGTCCAGGGTCATATGTCTTTGCTCAGAGGTGTCTGTTCTTCCAGGCTCATGGGTCTTGTGTCTTCAGTTTGTGAAGAGGTCTCTGGCTCTACAATAGTGTGCATGTCTGGTTCTATTTCTGTTGCACCTCTTGTTCCTTTGAGTACATATCCATACCCTAGATCATGACAAAATATCTCTCATAACTCTCACCACTTTTGCAACTTACCTTAAACTGACAGTCCTAATCTATGAAGTCAGTGCATCACAACTGCCTACATTTTCATTTGTAGACTGCAAATTTTCAAGTACAATCATGTACATAAGCAGGTCGTGATTGTTTGTCCACTTGTTTCCAGAAAAGGACATTTCATTCAATTTCTCCAGGGAGAGATTAAATTCTCCAACAGTTTCTCAGGGGTGATGTTACCTGTGAGAGCTGTCATGGTGTAGTGGTTTTGAGGCAAGTCACACTCTCTCAGCATCAGGAAGAGGCAAAGGCAAAACCCTCCCCCCTTTGAGCAAATCTTGCCAAGAAAACCCCATGATAAGTTCACCGTAAATGACTTGAAGACACACAATACAAGGATGGCCCTTGTGGTCTCTTCCAACTCTACAATTCTATTATTATTATTATTATTATTATTATTTTGTATTTCCCTTCGGATTGAGGCGGGATTCCAACAGTTAAAATAGTAAAACAATCAAGATACAATGTGCAATACATCAATATATGTGCTACAACAATATATATCATTAAATCTAAAAACAAACAACATTAATTCAGTCCTAGCCGTAGATTGTTATAACTATCTGACTAATTTACTACTGTTCATAGTCGTTCTTGGCAATCATAATAAATTAGATGGATAGGCCCGCCGGAAGAGGTCCGTCTTAAGTGCTTTTTTAAAAGCATCCAAGGTGGTAATAAGACAGATCTCTTCCGGAAAGTCATTCCAAAGTTTCAGAGCCATAGCAGAAAATGCTGTCTTAGATGTTAACATCCATCTTGTATTGATACCTTCTAATAAATTTTTCACTGATGTTCTGAGGGTGCGGGGTGGATTATGTAGGGAGAGGCGTTCCTTCAAGTAACTCGGGCCCAAGCCATATAGGGCTTTAAAGGTAACGACCAACACTTTGTATTGCACTTGGAAGCTGATTGGTAGCCAGTGTAAGGATTTTAGGTAGGGGTGATGTGATCTACTCTTGAAGCCCCAGTAAGTAATCTGGCTGCCACATTCTGGATCAATTGAAGCTTCCAGACTTGGTACAAAGGTAGCCTCATGTAGAGTACATTACAGAAATCTAATCGAGAGGTTACCAGTGTTTGTATCAATGTTTCAAGGTCCTCTCTGCCTAGGTAGGGATGCAGCTGGCGTATCAGCCGAAGCTGATACCACACACTCCTGCCTGTCATCTCCACCTGTGAAGTCAGCTGGAGAGACGAATCCAGACTACGAACTTTGTCCTTTAGGGGAAGTGTGACCCCATCCAGGACAGGTTGACAAATTTCCATCCCTGGGCTAGAAGAACCTCTGTTTTCTCTGGATTCAGCCTGAGTTTGTTTTCCCTCATCCAGCCCATTACCAACTCCAGGCAGGAATTCAGAGGGGAGATGTCATCTTTGGTCACTTCAACAGCTGGAGACATAGAGAAATATATTTGTGTGTCATCAGCATATTGATAACACCGCACCCCATGTCTCTGGATGATCTCTCCCAGTGGCTTTGTGTAAATGTTAAATAGCATGGGGGAAAGAATGACACCTTGAGGGACACCAGATGTCAGCTGTCTTTTATGAGAGCAGCTATCTCCCAGCATCACCATCTGGAACCTGCCTGAAAGGTAGGAACGGAACCACTGTAAAACAGTACCCCCGATTCCCAACTCCTTCAGGCGTTCCAGAAGGATACTGTGGTCTACGGTATCGAATGCCACTGAGATGTCCAAGAGCACCAATAGGGTCACACTTCCCCTATCGATGACCAGACGGAGATCATCGACCAAGGTGACCATGGCTGTCTCGACTCCATATCCCCTCCTGAAGCTGGTTTGAAATGGGTCTAGATAATCGGCTTCCTCCAAGACAGTTTGGAGTTGGAAGGCGACCGCCCTCTCGATCACCTTGCCCAAGAATAGTAACAATGAGACCGGTCTGTAGTTGTTTCTTACGAAGTGATCCAGGGAGGGCTTTTTTTAAAAGTGGTCTTACCACCACTTGTTTCAATGCAGATGGAAATTTGCCCTCCCTGAGGGATGAGTTGATGACAAGCTGGAGTAATGTCATCACTGCATCCCCTCCTTGAGTGGTCAGCCATGATGGGCAGGGATTGAGAGGGCATGTCGTCCTCCTAACCCTTCCAAGGAGCTTGTCTACTTCCTCAGTACTTACAAACTCAAAGCGATCCAATCTAATTGAGTCCACGGAGTCACTGGACACCTCTTGTGTCTTTTCTGTATTAATGCTGGCATCTAGATTGGCCCTTATCTGAGAGATCTTATTGGCAAAAAACAAAACAAACAAACAGCTTTATTTATATACCACTTCATACTCTTAAGGAGTGTCTAAGCGGTTTACAACTGTAAGCTATTTGCCCCCCAACAATCTGGATACTAATTTTAGTGACCTCGGAAGGATGCAAGCCTGAGTCGAGCTTCAGCCCTTTGCTGGTCTTGAACTCGCCACCTTATGGTTTTGAGTAAGTGGCTGCAGTACAGGCATTTAACCACTGCGCCACCAGGGCTGTTACAAAAGTCATTAAAAGCGTCACAGCAGGCATTTGTTGGTTCTAGTAAGGGATTCAGAGTAGGAGGGGGCCGAATTAGATCTTTAACCACTCTGAATAGCTCTGCTGGGCACGACTCCGCCAATGCAATACATGCAGCATAGAACGAATTCTATGATTCTTTGATTCTAACAACACAACAAAAGCATTACCTGTGAACCGTGGCAATAGCCCAGTTTATTTATTTTCTCCATGTGGGTGTGTATGTGTGTTTGTTGTACAGAATAGCAGAACCAGTGTTGAGAGCTTACCTAACATGTTGCACCTGCCACAATGGCCAGGGTTTAGCATCATCCTATAACACTGACTTTTTTAAGGTGGGAAGGGGTAAACCAACTTTATTTCAGTAATATCCAGTTTTCTCATTGCAACCAGGACTTTCCAGGCAGGTCACTCAGGAGAGTTCTGAATCTGTGGATGTTACTTAGTGTAACTGCTGGGCTTCATGTTCTGATTCCAGAAGCATCAAGATGCCTCCTTCCTGGACAAGACCCTTCATGTTATGGATGATGGAAATGCTGGTGACATCATGAACTCCATACAGGCCTGGGTGCACTAGCCTTGAAATCTGGTCCAACCCAGCACTTTGGTGACTTGGGCCAGTTTGATGGGCTGTATGCAGCATGTTCACATGACAGAAGGAGAACCAGCACTGATTTTTTAAAAACAAACATTGATTGTTGTTGTTGTTGTTGTTGTTGTTGTTGTTGTTAGCAGCTGCCATTTTTCCTCAGGAAAAAAGAGAAACTGTGGCTGCTATTTAAAAAACCAGAAGATATTCAGAGAAAATTCTGCAAAGTGGCTTTCTTTTTCTCAGAAATTCTCTCACAAAACGTCTTCTGAAAAAAAAAATTGGCTCCATTTTGACATGCCTTGGCTGAACATTACTCTCTAATTTTGGTTAACTCTCCTGGCTCAAGGTTGCTTTCCTTGAAATTTGTTTTAGGGGACAACACACCACTGTGGTTTCAACAGTCTTCCTTCCTCCATTCCTGAGATTCCTGCATTCTATGTCACATTGACTCATTTGACTCAGGAAAGGCAGTCATATTGGATTGGCTGAGCCCTATGACCTGACCTGAAACTCTTACCGAACACTTCTAGAATCAAAACTTTGATATATTCCCTGCCAAGTAACCAGCAAAGAGGTCATACTGAGAAGCCTGGAAAGGCAAGGTTATGAGAGTGAGGCTCTTTCCTGTAAAATGAAGACATATTAATCCTAAGGTCCAGAGTTCAGATAGACCGTATGAATGGAAATGTCTGATTACAGACGTTTGCAGCTGAGTTAATGTTTAGCAAACATACTTGGTAACAAAACATTACCAAACAATACTGATAGCTTTAGGTTTTCTCCTAAGCCATATCTAATGTTATGCAAGAGCCAATTTCAAGAGACTTGGCCCCTCCCAGTTCATTTTAGGGAATTATGATTAGCATTAATATGCAATTATGAGTGTCACTTCCAAGAGGGCTGTACTTTACTTTCTTAAAATAGGCAAGTGCAAGGGAGACAAAATAAGAACACATAGCTTTAGCATGTTTTCTAGGATCTCCAGTATGGCTCACCATAACTCTACTACAGCACTGACACAAAACATTAACAGAGCTTTACAAAAGTTTCAAAAGTTATGGCCATAAGCAGCAGCAATTGGTATGCCTAACCTCCATGAATGTATCTAATCCCCCTTTAAAGCAGTCCATATTGCCAGTCATTATTGTCATCTTCCTGCAGTGACTTCAACAGTTTAAGTATGTACTCTGGAAATAATATGTCCTGAATCCTTAGCTTTCCCAAACTTCCCACCATTTAGCTTCTGTGGATGACTCTTGGCTCTACTATTATGAAAGAGGAAGACAAGATTCTTCCCATCTACTTCCTCCACACCATGCCCAATTTTTTACACCTCTACATTCTCTAGATGGACCTTCTATGATGATCATCAGTATTATACTTTCCAAGATTTCATGGATGAAACCAAGGACATGTGTGGTTAGGCAAGATTCAGATGATGAAAATAATCCAGGATGAATTTGGGATGAATCTTTGTTGTTCACACACATCCCAAATGCACTTGATTATGTTTGGAGGGGGCTGCCAAAAACCCCACTTACCCCAGGATAGTCGATATTGGGCTTTTTACAAGTTTTTATAAAAGATTCACATCATCAGCTGTGTGAACAACAATGTGAATAGACCTAAAATAGACTCGGGATAAAACTCTCCATGCCTTTAATGGATTTTGAATGCATTTGCATCATCAACATCTCACACAGTCGAGAAAGCACCGCCCCTTCCCCAGCTGAACAGCTGCTGCTGCTGGGGAGAAAAGATGTAAGGAGAGAAGAAACGTGGGGAGAGAAAAAGGGACGCCGATTCCCCTCTGCCCAGCTGAGGGGTGCCAGTGTGTGCAGGGAAAGGAAATAAATAAATAAATAAATAAATATAATTCCACTTTAAAAAGGATGTGTGAATGGTGTGACCAATATGGGAAATGTTATTAATGAGGAAAAACATACAAGTTAACATACAAACTGTAGCAGTTTGCTTTTACCTCTTAAGAGGGGCACAATTCTGCCTCCTCCTGTCCTCTCCCCCAACTCAGTTGAGTGCAAGCTACTTTTGTACTTTGAACTCTGTTTGCAGCAGTTGAAGTAAGCTGAGGAAAAAGTGTCAAAGTTCAAAGAAGAGAGAGAAATCAGGACATTTTAAAAGAGCTGGAAAAAAATTATGTAGCAAAGGATTAATCGTGACTGTCCCTGGGACAGTTGAAGGGTATGCAGTGCTAAGTAGATTCATACATGACAAGGTGCCCCTTCAGATACCAATATATCAGATTCCAAACCAATAGGGATAATTCTAGTCTTTCTAACCTTGCATCCAATGTTAGACTTCTCTGACATTGTACCTGGTCAGGGAAGCATTTTATATGGATTTCGAGAAATAGTGTGTTACAGTAACTTGTAGAAGCATTCTTAGAACAAAAACAATTAAAATTAGGTTGGAGGAAACTTTGCTGGGTAGTATGGAAAAGAGACCAAACCATTAGTCTTGCAAATGAAGTAGACTTAAAAGTAAAATGAGGTCTGCACATAAGTTCAGAAAGGTTTTTGACTGACACAATACAGCAGAAAGCTTATGGGTTTATGGGTAGAAGGTATGAACAACAAAGGTGTCTGTAAACTTGTCAGTGGGGTAATTTACTGTAGCAGCTTTATTAACATAGGATGTTGGTAACACTTAGATAGTCTTGGATGTTAAAAAGAAGCAATTAGGAAAATAAATTAACAATCTGCATTTCTAAACATCTATTGACACCTCTCTGAGACAGCAAAAAAAAAAAAAACATTTTAGCAAATGGGGTATAGAATCTTAATCAAATAATATGATATTCAGGGCCACAAACTCACATGGATAGAGTGAGTTAGCCAGGGAAAACACCCAGCAAATTCCCATAACTCCTGCCTGCATAAATGGCATTGCCTTAATTTCAGGCGAATCTATTACCGTCTTGTCCTTCACCCTGACATCTTTATACTGAACATCTGTTGCTGATACAGCATTGCCCCTTCTCTTGTTTACAATATGCTGTTGAATAAATATAATGACAGGAATTTGCCAAATTGGCCGATCCAATCCTTGAGGCATTCCAAACATGTGAACTTCTATGAAGTGAACTACAGCTTACATTGGAAGCCTGCACACTTAGGAAAGCAGAGGGACACTGCAGTCCCACACATGTCTAATCCCCAAAGAATTCATAGGGACTTACTTCACGGTAAGCCAGTGTATGACTATGGCCCAAAGAACTTTAAACTATAATTCAAATATCCCTACTTACAATGTAATCCTGAATGTCTCTACACAGAAGTAAATTCTAGTTAATTTATAGGGACTCCCAGGCAGTGGAATTAAACAAAATTATCAAGGTCAGAGTGCTTTAAATAAATCAGACTTAATAATCTATTTGCCCCTCTTGTAAAACTACTGCCTTTCAGACAATAAGTTTATCTCTTTACTATATTTTACTATATTTGTTTGTAATTACTTTACTAAGTGGCGAACTGTATTGCCCATCATTATATACCATACTAAAATAATGAAATAACAAATATACTATACCTGTCCTCCAGAATTTTTTTGTTGTATGCCTTCAAGTCATTCCATTTATGAATTAGTTTACAGTTGTAAACTGCTTAGAGACTGCTTAGGTGATATGAAGCGGTATATTAATAAAGCTGCTATTGCTATTGCTATTTCTGACTGATGGCAACCTTAAGGCAAACATTTCCGGGGGCTTTCAATGGCAGAATGAGAGGGGGTTTGCTCTAGCCTTTGTCAAAGTCATTATACTTCATACTAAAATAACAAAATAATAAATATTATTATATCTCTCCTTCAGATTTACACTATTAAAGAAAAATAAGAAGAGGAACACAACTTGTAAAAAAAAAACCTTTCCAAGATTTGTGGAAGAAAGGTGAATCCTGGTGGGAATATATTAGTATTAGCATGTTTCTAAGTAGCCATTTTCTCTCTTAGGTTTGGACCACTGAAAGAGTTTTATACAGTATTTCTTTGGCTAGGCGACTTAAATTCTGTAGCCACAGGTGTTTTTCCAGCGTTTTGTAAGGTATTAGCCTATATCTCCATGTGCAACACTTTCCCACCACCCACCCACTCCCCCAGCTATTCAATGTCACCCTACATGTTCGAGGTATTTCTCTGCCCCTACCACAATCCAAACAACCATTGATGGGTGCTGGCAGAGCTTTCTCTCATACTACCATGCCAGCTCACTGGCACCTCCCTCCCCCGGTACATTGCCACCAGTATAACTTTTTTGTTGTTGTTTTGTTTTGTTGTTGTTGTTGTTGTTTTTATTGTATCTTGCCCTGGGTTTCTAGCAAGTGGAAGTGCCACTCACATACATCTAGTTATGAAATTTTTATAAAAACAACATTTGGACTCAGGGAGCTGCACTGGGTCCTCCATCATAATCCATTGAAGTATACCCTTCAATTGTCCCAGTTTAGCCATGACAATCCCAACTAATCCTCTGTCATCCCACTGTTTCAGCTTGCTTTTTAAATGACCCAGTTTCAAAAGAAACAATGTAATTTAATCAGATATATAAGCGGTATGAGCAAGACACTAGGAAATGAACAAATTGATAGATTGTATGAAGTGGGTGGGTAAACTAGTGGAAACTGTGGAAACTGGAAAAATAACCTATTTAATAAAAGGGAAATCAATATACTTTTTTTTAGAAATCTGGTGACCCTTTATAGATTTTACAAAGGAATATCAAGAAGCTGCCTATTGATCTGAGATATAAAGGGTGAAGCAAATATTTTATAATTTGCTCTGTATAGAAATTAAATTTAATTAGGGTCTTTAGTTTATACTGTTGTTGAGTTTCTACTACAAAAACTAAACCATTGGTTTAGAGTTCATTCTAAAAAGTGATAAGGGGTCCTTAGGGTTAAATAAATCATAGAATCATAGAATC
Source organism: Urosaurus nigricauda (assembly GCA_034509955.1). NCBI lineage: Eukaryota > Metazoa > Chordata > Lepidosauria > Squamata > Phrynosomatidae > Urosaurus > Urosaurus nigricauda. Next base: position 39,538,652 of record JAOEGL010000002.1, read on the forward strand.
ATAGAATGATAGAGTTGGAAGAGACCACAAGGGCCATCCAGTCCAACCCCCTGCCATGCAGGAACTCCAAGTCAAAGCATCCCTGACAGATGGCCATCCAGCCTCTGCTTAAAGACCCCTAAGGAAGGAGACTCCACTACACTCCGAGGGAGTGTGTTCCACTGTCGAACAGCCCTTACTGTCAGGAAGTTCCTCCTAATGTTGAGGTGGAATCTCTTTTCCTGCAGTTTGCATCCATTGTTCCGCGTTCTAGTCTCTGCAGCAGCAGAAAACAAGCTTGCTCCCTCCTCAATATGACATCCCTTCAAATATTTGAACAGGGCGATCATATCACCTCTTAACCTTCTCTTCTCCAGGCTAAACATCCCAAGTTCCCTGAGGCGTTCTTCATAGGGCAAGGTTTCCAGACCCTTCACCATCTTAGTTGCCCTCCTTTGGACATGCTCCAGTTTCTCCACATCTTTTTTGAAATGTGGTGCCCAGAACTGGACACAGTATTCCAGGTGGGGCCTGACCAAAGCAGAATAGAGTGGCACTATAACTTCCCTTGATCTAGAAACTATACTTCTATTGATGCAGCCTAAAATTGCATTGGCTTTTTTAGCTGCCGCATCACACTGTTGACTCATGTTCAGCTTATGGTCTACTTGGACTCCTAGATCCCTTTCACATGTGGTCTCATTCAGCCAGGTGTCCCCCATCCTATATCTGTGCATTTCATTTTTCCGCCCTAAGTGCAGAACCTTACATTTCTCCGCATTGAATTTCATTTTGTTAGCACTGGCCCAGCTTTCTAGTCTATTCAGGTCATTTTGAATTTTGATCCTGTCCTCTGGGGTATTAGCTACTCCTCCCAGTTTAGTGTCATCTGCAAATTTGATAAGTATGCCCCCAATTCTGTCATCCAAATCGTTAATAAAGATGTTGAATAGCACTGGGCCCAGGACAGAACCCTGTGGGACCCCACTGGTCACTTCTCTCCAGGATGAAAAGGAGCCATTGTTGAGCACCCTTTGAGTTCGGCCAGTCAACCAATTACAAATCCATGTAACTGTTAACTTGTCTATCCCACATTTTGCAAGCTTGTTTGCAAGAATGTCATGGGGAACCTTGTCAAAGGCCTTACTGAAATCGAGGTATACTATATCCACAGCATTCCCTTCATCTACCAAGCTGGTAATTTTATCAAAAAAAGAGATCAGGTTCGTTTGGCATGACTTGTTTCTCTGAAACCCATGTTGGCTTTTTGTGATTATGGCATTGGCCTCTAAGTGTTCACAGACTCTCTGCTTAATGATCTGCTCTAGAACCTTTCCTGGAATTGATGTCAGACTAACTGGACGATAATTGTTGGGATCCTCTTTTTTTCCCTTTTTGAAGATGGGGACAACGTTTGCCCTCCTCCAGTCTGCTGGGACTTCTCCTGTTCTCCAGGAGTTCTCAAAGATTATTGCCAATGGCTCTGATATTACATTTGCCAGTTCTTTTAATACTCTAGGATGTAGTTCATCTGGTCCTGGAGATTTATATTCATTTAGGTTAACCAGGTATTCCTGTACTACCTCTTTACTTATTCTGTGCTGAATATTCTGTGCTAAAGGTACAGTCGGCCCTCAGTATCCATGGGGGATCTGTTCTGGAACACCACCCCCTCCCCCAAAGATAACAAAATCCGTGGATGCTCATTTTGCATTGTTCCCAATGGTGGCACATGCATACAGCTGCACTGCCATTGGGGACAATGGGACTTAACAGTAGCACATTTGTGTACACACACCATCCCTAATGGTGGCACAGCTGTTTGCACACATTGCCATTGGGGAAAATGTGTGCTTGCTATCTGTGGATGCTTGACTGTTCTGATACTGAGGGCCAAGTGTACATTCTGAGAGAAGTGGGAAGTACTTATTTTAAAAGAGGAAGGAATAGGGATTGTTGGAATGTGTGTTTGTATGTTTGTGAATATGTTTTATGCTTCCTTCCTTTTCTTTATGTATTTCTGAAACTTTAATAAAATTATGTTTTAAAAATGACCCCGTTTCATTTTCCTCTTTCCAATCCCCCCCCCTCCTCTTTTCTCAGTTTACATCAGTTGCTGCAAACTGACTTCTAAGTGGAGAAGCAGTTTGCACTCATTTAGTTCTGTGGGCAGGGAGAAGGAACAGGATCTTCACCTTCCCTATAGGCTAAGGCAAAAGCAAACTTCTGTAGCCTATCCTTGCTTATGTGTTCTTCTGCATTAATAATATTTTCCATCATGACCATACTCTGATGTTGCCTGCTACACATATCCTTCTTTTCATCTGTGAAATGTTGGAAGATAGGCTGAAAGTTATGCAACAACAGTTTGGATGACCTCTATGACGCAGAAAGGTGCCAGAGTTCTCTCTTGCAACATAAAGCTAAGCCACTGTGCAGGGTAAAGCATTTGATTCCTTTCCTGAAATGAACTATTAGTGCGAAGATGAGCCAAAGAGGTTGGTAATACTGATGCTGACTTTCATTAGTGAGGTTTGTTTGCAGTGGCAAAAAATAGAGGGAAGAAGGAGTACATATCACCCAAGAGCTATATGTTGCCCACTTGTGATACATATATTTTGAATATAGGATCTTATGAAGTCGAAATAGCACCATTCATCATATGAAGGTGTCAGTCTTTGGTATCAGTAGACATGGAGAAGTCTCAAAGTTTTCACAAAGCCAAACAGTGTTTTTAAAAGATTCCCCAGCATCCTTTCTTCCTCCACACCATCTAAGGCTGACTTCATCCTCTTTAGGCAGCTGTACAAAAAGAATGGGTGAGAAGAAGTCCTTTAAATGAACATCCCAAAACAAATGGAAGTGGGTGTGTTTTCAGACACAGCACAAGGTCTGTGACTCACCAGAGATGAAAATCTGATGATGTGTGCTTTTAGTTATCTTCCTTTTCTAAATGTAGCATTTCCATTGTGTGTGTGTGTGTAAGTGATTTTCCCCTCCCTGAAATACAAATTATATCTAAAGTTAAGTCCTTGCTCCAGACATGAAGAAGTGATAATTTTCAAGGCCTCCGTTGTGCTATTTCTCTTGTCTTTCTCAGGGACTTTCCCATAAATTTGTAGTTATTGCAGACTCAGTACCTTTTGGCACACTAACAATTTCTTAAAAGGGCTATTCTGTATCTTCCTCTGACAACACATATTCAAGTTATGTGCTGCCATACACCATATATATAGCTATAGCTATAGTTAGAGAGTGTTTTTTCCCACCATTTTTATTAGAGTGATTAACAACCAGAATTTAATAAATGAATTAACAAAACATTCTGCCTTCTTCACCTGTCCAAAATAATAGCAAATTATATCCAAGGTGACATTTTAGAACACTATATTGTCAACATTCTCAAATGGATGATGATATTAAGTATTATCCCCTGAGTTGAGACCATGTGGTATTTTCCAACTCTATTAAGTTTATCGCACAGGGCAAATGCAATGGTTCAAAGGGGGCTGGGAAGGGAACAGAATGAGTGAGGGAACGAGTGAGGAACAAGTGAGGGACACATTTTACCACACACCAGAACACTGCTACAATCGCTGGAAGTCCCCATTCCGTTCCTAATCCATCCCAGAACAGTCCTCAATGATCACCTCCTCTGGGACGGATGCGGAATGGAACAGAACGGAATGGGGACTTCCAGGGCCATTTGGCAGCATTCTGGTGTGTGGTAAATTGCGTCCCGCACTCATTTCATTCCCTTCCCGGCCCCTTTTGTACCATTCCATTTGCATGCCTGGAGCCCTGTGCAATAAACTTATATGATTCTATGGTTCTATGGTTCTATGGATCCCAAAGTACCCTGTGTATCTAAAACTTGTCAAGAGTGTTGTTTGTTTTTATATCAGAACAACACAAAGAGAGAAACTCAGTAAAAATATTGACAGCTTTCCTATTTTAAAATAATTAGTACTTTATAAGTGAGATAGAAATATCACAACTCTGAAAAAGAGCTTTTCAAAAGGTTTTCCAAGGCAATGGCTGGAATCTTGTTGGTGTCTTATTTATATTTTATTTAGAGAATTTATACTTCATCCTTCAGCATTGAAGCTTGCAAATCACTAATTTTTGACAGTTCCTTGTCTTAGGCTTAAAATGTAAACAGGACAGAACACAAAAGGAAAGGGAGGATGGTAGTGGAAGGAAGGGATTAAGTCCAAAAGATCCCTTTCCTGTCCCTCAGAGGTCAGAGTAATGGCAGTTGGAATATGGTGGGAAGGGCTCTCACCAGTTCCTGATGTGAAGGCATGATGGATCTGTCTTTATGCATATATAATTTCTTCACAGAGGTGGTTACAATTTTTCCCCCAGGGTGTAGTGGTCATATGCAGTTCAAGGTTGCAGAAGTGGGGTTACGTATGTGATGTCCTGATGCATGAAAGTGCATGTCACATGGATTCACATACACATTTTGTCGTGCACTCAGTTGCACATTTGGTGCCTTGGTTCACATTTTGCAACACTGCCATTCAGCACATGGAGATTTACACTACCCAGTCGCAATGACAAGGGATTTAATTTTTCAGACCAAATGTCTTTTTTGCCACATATAGACTTGGCAGGGCCCACAAGGGTAATCAAGTTCAACCCCCTGGCATGAAAGAATACACAGACACATACAGGAATACCCAGAATTTGGTAACTATAAGGCAATTAGCAATCAGGTAGCCTTCTACTGGAGCAACAGTTACTTTTATAGCAAATTGCCATGACCTTGTTGATAGATGTACAGTGCAACAATGTAATTATAACCAGTTGTAACATATTTAACAGTATAATCAGAATGTATATCTGTGAGGAAATAACTCACATGTAACTATAAAGTTTATAGAAGAATGGGACACCCCTCCTTCTGTAACAATTTTTTAATAGACCTTTAGCCAACAATTGTATTAAAGCATCCAAGCCAAACCAAAATGCAGGAATACACAACTAAAGCACTTCCTGAAAGATGTCCATCTAACTTCTATTTAAAGGCCTCCAAAACTGTATTTATATTGTATTTATTTAGATTCCATTGCCCTCCAAGGCAATCCATTCCACTGCTAAACAGCTCTTACAGTAAAGAAATTCTTAATGTTTAGGTGCAATCTCTTTTCTTGTGATTTGAATCCATTGGTTCGCATTCTAGCCTCTGAAGGAGCAGAAAACAAGCTTGCTCCACATTGCACATGACATCCCATCATATCACACTGTTGTTTCTCTGTGACTATCCGGGCATCCTTTTCAGGCAATACTTTCACTGTGGTGAAATTGCATCTCTACAGCACACACTAGCATTTTGTCACTGAGAAAATCCTGACTTTCCCCCCAAAGACAATGTGTTAATGACACAGTATGGAAAATTAATTTGATGGAGTTGCTACTCCTATATCCCACTCCACAGCCAGCATGGCCATCATCATGATAGCTGAGGAATTCTGGGATGTGTAGTCTAAAAAAACCTAGCTTTTCCAAAATCTGCCATTTAAAATTTGTCAGCATGGATGTCCTGGAGCCCTCTTTATAGAACAGACTTGTTTTAACAACCTTTCATTTCTCTAAAGAATCTTGAGAAATGCATACAGTATTTACGGTTAGGAAGAAATTGGTTTGATTTGTATTTTAATATGAACAAACTTAATTTACACTTCCTGAATATTATAATACATAAACCACAACATATTTATCATTTCAGTCTGGCAGTTTTTATTCTTAAGATGTAGTGCTCCACTGGAAAAAAATTGTACAGAAATATTCATAAATGAAGGGAAACTGATTACAAAAGAAAATGCAGTTGGAAAAGTAGCATATCAAAGTGTGGGCTATATGGGGACATTTCCTGCAAAACACTGAGCATATTTTTTTAAAATAGTGTACAATATTTTTGTGTTTGTTTCTTTTTAAATTTGCAATTTGCTACAGAAATGAGAACAAGTGAATTTGGATGTGGAAAAAAAATTGAACATTATTGAAAAGTGAAACAGACAGGATTTGTTGTTTTTCATCCCTAAGGGAAGCAGGGATCTCTGACAAAGATTTCTCACCCCCTCACCATACTAATGGGGCTTTCTAGATTGGCAGGAAAGTGTGACATGAAGTTGCCTTTACCTTAATGCTCAGCAGCTAGACTGCAAGGCCCAGGTGTGCATTTAAAAGGTACAGGGCAGCTAGACTGAGGGGTGTGGGAATGACTTATCTGAAGTCTTTTCTGTGACCCAGCAGCTACATTGGAAGCTGTCAGAACGCTACAAACACAGGCGGAGCAGCTACATGGGCAGCAAGGAACGCGGCTTTTAGCCGCTCTGAACCTTTAATATTTTTTTTCCTTGCCGGCTGCGAACTGCGCAATTCCGCAATTGCGCAATTCCGCAGGTACACCATACAGTCAAATTATCCTTGCCGGTTGCCGGCAGCCGGCAAACCTGCGGGATCCGTCAAATTATCATTGTGGTTCCTCTGCCTTTTTAAACTGTGCTGTTGCACTGGTGCATCATGAATGAACCCCCTTATTTTGTGAATGAATTGACATGTTATCCACAGTAGAATAACAGTAATGGCATCCCAGAGTCCCTACTGCGCATGTCTAGGGTTCGGATTAGGGGTGGAGCTAGGGTTTGGGAGCTTTAAAAAACTTTGTGGTTAAACCCCAGCTTTTACACCTGCAGGGCATTGAGCGTTTTAATTAGAAGTGAACTCCACACCACGCATGCTCCCAACCCACGATCCATTATGCTCCGCACCTGTATCCCTGCCTTTAAATGGGCACTTTAAAGATACAAAGCGCAACTACATCTTAGCCTTTAGATGCAGTAGCGATGTTGCGCCCTTTTAAAAAAAGGAGTGGGGAAATCAAGCTCCTTTTTAAAGGCGCTTTCATGGCACACTTTCCCTTTTTCCCTTTCCCTTTTTCTCATCTAAAGGCTGGGCTTTCATGCAGCCATCAACACACCTCTTTTTGCCAATCTAGATCAGGCCAATATTGGCAAAAAGAAGTGTGTTCATGGCTGCATGAAACTCTAGCCTTTAGATGAGAAAAAGGGAAAGTGTGCCATGAAAACGCCTTTTTTTTTTTTTTTTTTTTTTTGCATTTTAGGGGAGAAGAAGCGCCTTTTAAAAGGTGCTGGTTTTCCCAGCTTCTTTTTTAAAAACTGCGGAACAGCGCAGCTCCATCTAAAGGTTGTGGTGCAGCTGCTAAGCATTAAGGAGAAGGCAACTTCATGTCACACTTTCCTGCCAATCTAGAAAGCTCCTATGATCCCATGGTCCTATGATCCTATGGTCCACACTTAAACATTGAAACCAAATATCTCATTTCTCTGGCTTCAGTGTGTGAGTTCACAGTCATCTTACTCATGTATTTCAGCTATGGGGTCCAATAAATCCACTGTACCCATGCCAGGATAACCTTTAGATTTAAGAGTCCACTTCGCACACTCACACCTACATTAATGTCTTGTCTATTGCTGCATACAGTCTAACCCAGTTACTGCTGAGGGTCATCTGCATGGGTCCAAAGGCCCATGTTCCCTCCAGCCAATGGCATCAATAGGAGGCTGTGGAGTGTGTGGACCACACCAGGTGGCATCCTAAGGGGGGTGACACCGCTGCTCCTCAAATACTTACCTTTTAGCAGAAACGGGTTGTTGCACTGTGGAAGGAGAAACGAGAGGCCCCATAATTTTTTAAAATTAAAATTTCAGATTTCCAAATTTTAAATATTTTGAAAATTTTGAAATTTTATTTTTTATTCTTTTTTAAAAAATCACATTTTAAACAAATCTTCCCTATGTATATGTAAATAAATTTTGAGTTGTGCATATGATATTATAATCTGAATGTATAATTTTAATTTTGCTAGTTGTGCATTACATTCAGTGGTATATGGGAATTATGATTTACAAGTAATATTAGTGTAGAAAGGAATTACTAAGGATTCTGTATGGTGTGAAATGGGAGGAGGTCTATGGGGGGGGGGCTTAACACCAACCCTGGTGACGCCACTGGCTGTGCCACCTACTGCTGCCACCATTGGCACACATTACTCTAGAAACAAGGTGCCCAAGCATGTGATCAGCACTGGGCACCACCTTTCTGACCTCAGAGAGAACAACCTGCACCACTGTCCCGTTGATGAGTGAAACAGGTCCAAAATACACTGCATAAATAATCCAGTTTGAGGCTGCTTTAACTGACTGGCTCAGTGCTAGGGAATCCAGGGAATTGTAGTTTATGTGGCACCAGAGCTCACTGACAGAAAAGGCTAAATTTCTCACAAAACTACCGCTCCCAGAATTCCCAAGCACCGATCCAGTGCAGTTAAAGTGGTGTTAAACTGATAATTTGGAGTGTGTTTTGGAGCACAGTTGAATGCATGTGTAGACAGTCACCCAGCATCATTCTAAAGTGTGTGGCTGGTGTAAACAAGCCTGGAGTTGAAGTCAGGGATAGGGAAATATGTTACTGGGAAAACTTTCATTTATATTTCTCCCTCATTTGAGCTTTTAACTGACATTCTTTCCACCTCAAATAAGAACAGACCTCACTAAATTCTTCCAATATAAACTGAAACAAGCATACATATTTTCCAGATTCAGTAGGTCCCAGTACAAAGAGAACCATGTTGTACCTGCCTGAGATATAGGTGAAAAAGATGAGGTGCCCCTCAGAAAGAAAGAGCTGGCAACCCTCAGACAGCAGTAACAAGACTGAACATGTAGGGATTCAAACTCAGAATTGCAAGATCAAAATATGCAAAGCCCCAGAACAGTGAATCTGTCTGTTTCAGTGTCTCCCATAGATTTTCAAAATCCTAAATATTTGTGAATATTCAGAGGTTTGTGAATATTGCTAAATTCTTGTCATAAATGAACTGAACAAAAATCCTCACCCATCCTTAGTTAGACTGTAACACTGTTGACTCACTGCATCAGATGCAATGAGTCATAATACCTGGTGTAATATCTGCAACTTTTGGAAGATCCATACAGCACACTTTAGATATACTTTTTACTGTGTTTATTCTGAGCCTGTAGAACAGGGTTTGGTTTAATTTCACTATTTTTGCAAACAGGTGCTCAATCTGATTGGGATAACAAGATTTTTCACAAATGGTCTCTGATGTTGTTTTTGAAAATATGCCCCTTTAAAGAGAATATGTTGGCTTTGTCAGCCTGGGAAACCCAGTGCTAGCAGACAGTCCTCTTGATTACAGATACATGAAAATTACAGTAATCTTTTAGAATCTAGCGCTTTTAGATGTGGATTGCTGCCTCCTTATTCTGGTAGGAAAACTGGCAACAATAAAACACAATAAGGATTAAGTCTTTTCCTCACAGGAACCTCTCTGAATACCTATCGGTACAGTGAAGGAGACAGTCTTATCAGCTGACTCATAGATTAAGACTGACTTTTGAAAGCACTCAATACAGGAATTCTCATAAACCAACAAGGTCACCAGAGCAGCATCTGAAGTTTGACAGGGTTGGTCAGACTTGGCGAACTGTACAATCAGCTAACCAACAATCCAATGTTTCAACAAATGTGGGACTCAGGCAAATGTGCAATCAGGCAAAGGAGAGGTGGAGACAATCACATGTCTCTGAGATGGTGGAAAATCCCTGCAAGGGTGAAGTAACTTGTGCAGCAAAGAAAGGATATTAATTAAATGACAGCAACTTTGGTATGTCCTGTCCAAAGGAACAGCGCTTTTTCAAACTGCACTCCACTGTAATGATGCAATGCTCAGTCTCACTGCAACCACAATATAACCCCCCATTGTTTTCTGCCAATGCAGCTAACTTTTTTCTTTTTAGAAGATTTTTCTAAATGTGATGGATGTAATGTAGGATTTGATGGTTGGCAGCCCTAGATTATGAAATCTCTCACTCTTGATTTTATTGCATTTTTTCCTGCTTTTTCTGATTTGTTTTTGATAAGGTTGTGAGAATTTTTCTTTTTCTTCCTGAACTGAAATTTGTATATATTTTAAACTCATTTTCCTAAAGTGTGCATTTTATCTCTATGGAGTTTATAAGGTGGGAGGAATTTCTCTTTATATCGTATGGAGCCAATTGGAGCCAATTCAAATTCATGTGAATTCGCTAGTTTAGCGAATTTACGTGAATTCCAATTGCATTTGGAATGCGTTCAGAATGACTTCCCATTACCCCCAAATGACTGCCCATTGCCCAAAATTGTGTGAGATGCTTTAATACGAAATAACGTAAAATCCATGATTGCATTTGGAATGACTTCCCTTTTGTTCGAAATTACGTGAGATACTTTAATACGCAATAACGTGAAACCCCATGATTGAGTTCGGATTGCCATTAGATTATACTTCCAATTTCCATCATCTATAAACTCCTATATTTTGTTTCTAATGTATATGTTTTCCTCATTAAATTAAGTGTGTTGTATTTTTTTTAAAGTTAAATCTTTTTGCCATACACATTTTGAAATATGTCTTTTCTTTGGTGTAGACTTCACTGCTCTGAAATGTCCTGTAAGCCTCACAAAGGCACAGATTCTCAAAGTGAAGCACATTTCTTTTTACAGGAGAAAAAGGTAACTTTTCTTTTAAAAATAACTTTTCCAAGCTCTAAAGTTATTCTAAATATATTTTTTATTGTGGACCTTATTCATCCGAGAATCAGGCAGAAATGTTAACATTATGAACTAGGGTAATGTGAAACTATAATCTCCTCACGTACCATAGGTGGATCACCTCATTATACTCTATAACATTTTGAGCAATGAGCCAAGGAAGGGCTTTTCCTTGCTGAAAGGTTAAAACCATCGAGATCCATCTGCAATACAGAAGAGACACTTTAATTTAGATAATGTTTGAAAAACAGCAGCAAGGCAGAGATAACTGTGGGTTTGATACAGGCAAAGTTGCTTTTACTGTTTGCAAACACAATGCAGTAAAAAGGTCACTCCATTTCTAATTGAATTGCTCTGCATTCTGCTAATCTACCTAATGCCTAATTTGTGGGTATTGTATCATATTGAATCACATTGTGTCATGAGAGCTAACATTCAAATTATGGCCTTTATTCCATTTGTGCATTTTGTAATTAAATGAGTGGGTTATGCGACAATAGTAATGGCTTTATATTCAGATTCATTATTTATAACTGAGCACTTCTTTACTCCAAGACCTTTACATAAGCATCTAAGCACTTTTACCTAATCTTTGTCCATCTCTTTCAGAAATACATGGTAAAAAATATGTATTTTATTTTATTATTTTTACACTTTGGCAATAAAAGACATGGAGTGAAAAATGTTCAGCTATATGTTTAGATGCATGTGGATATATTTGGGAAAGGAAGAATTACTTTTTATACTTTTTATATTCCTCATTCAAAATGGGGATGAAGATCTAGAAAAATTATTAAGGAAGGTCAAAGAAGGAAGTGCAAAAGCAGGCTTACTATTGTGTATGTCTTAGAATGTGTATATCTTATTTGTCATTTTAAACTGTTGCATGTTTTAATTGATGTTGTGCATTGTTTATTTGTTGTTGCGCCCTGCCTTGATCCATGGGGAGAGATGTGTAAGAAAGTGTTGTTGTTGTTGTTGTTGTTGTTGTTAAAAGTAGAAGGTAGCAGAAAGAGAGGAAGACTGCACACCAGATGGATAGATTTAATCAGGAATGAATTTGCAGGACCTCAGCAGAGCAATGGAGGACAGGGGGTCTTGGAGATGTCTCATCTACAGGATCCCCATGAGTTGAGGCTGACTCAATGGCAGTTAACAACAAAATGTTCATTCACCAAAAATATAACTAGCCAGTCATTCCTTCAGGCTGTCATCAAGGCTTCCAACAATGAAGCTGACTTTTAGCATTTGGACAATGAGAGTCTTTATTTATTTATTTATTTATTTTATTTTATTTTATATGCTGCCTTTCTCCTAAATTGGACCCAAGGCAGCTCACAAAAGATTTTTTTAAATACACCTTTAAAAACTGAATTAAAAACCTCACATCAATGTAAAAAGTTAAAATACAGAATTGTTAAAAACATTTACTTGAGGGCACACAACAAGAATTTAAAAAAGTAAAAAATATAAAACCATTAAAAACATACAAACATACACGTCTTGGTATGAGATTCCCCTGGTAATATTTATTTATTTATTTATTTATTTCCTTGTTAGAATCATAGAATCATAGAATCATAGAATGATAGAGTTGGAAGAGACCACAAGGGCCATCCAGTCCAACCCCCTGACGTGCAGGAACTCCCAATCAAAGCATACCCGACAGATGGCCATCCAGCCTCTGCTTAAAAACCTCCAAGGAAGGTGACTCCACCACCCTCCGAGGGAGTGTGTTCCACTGTCGAACAGCCCTTACTGTCAGGAAGTTCCTCCTAATGTTGAGGTGGAATCTCTTTTCCTGCAGTTTGCATCCGTTGTTCCGAGTCCTGTTCTCTGGAGCAGCAGAAAACAAGCTTGCTCCCTCCTCAATGTGACATCCTTTCAAATATTAAACAGAGCTATCATATCACCTCTTAACCTTCTCTTCTCCAGGCTAAACATCCCCAGCTCTCTAAGGCGTTCCTCATAGGGCATGGTTTCCAGACCCTTCACCATTTTAGTCGCCCTCCTTTGGACATGCTCCAGTTTCTCCACATCCTTTTTGAATTGTGGTGCCCAGAATTGGACACAGTATTCCAGGTGGGGCCTGACCAAAGCAGAATAGAGTGGCACTATTACTTCCCTTGATCTAGACACTATACTTCTATTGATGCAACCTAAAATTGCATTGGCCTTTTTAGCTGCTGCATCACACTGTTGACTCATGTTCAACTTGTGGTCTACTTGGACACCTAGATCCCTTTCACATGTGGTCTCATTTAGCCAGGTGTCCCCCATCCTATATCTGTGCATTTCATTTTTCCGGCCTATGTGTAGGACCTTACATTTCTCTGTGTTAAATTTCATTTTGTTAGCTTTGGCCCAGCTTTCTAGTCTATTCAGGTCATTTTGAATTTTGATCCTGTCCTTTGGGGTATTAGCTACTCCTCCCAATTTCGTGTCATCAGCAAATTTGATAACTAGGCTCTCGATACTGTCATCCAAGTCATTAATAAAGATGTTGAATAGCACTGGGCCCAGGACAGAGCCCTGTGGGACCCCACTTGTCACTTCTTTCCAGGATGAAAAGGAACCGTTGGTGAGTACCCTTTGGGTTCGGTCAGTCAACCAGTTACAAATCCATGTAACGGTTACCTTGTCTAGTCCACATTTTACAAGCTTGTTTGCAAGGATGTCATGGGGAACCTTGTCAAATGCCTTACTGAAGTCAAGATATACTATATCCACAGCATTCCCTTCATCTACCAAGCTAGTAATTTTATCAAAAAAAGAGATCAGATTTGTTAATGTATTTACATGCTTACTAATTTATTTATATCTATATCCCACCTTTCTCTCAGAATGAGATTCTAGGTGACTCACAAGAAGGCAATTAATTGAATTATTTAATTAAATTATACCAAGACTGAAACACATCCAATGAGTCACAAGAGGTTTAGAGTGATTTCTGAGACAATTCCTATTCAGAGTCCAGTTTGCAAGACTCAGACTCTCTACTTTTCTGGAAAGAGTTTTCATGGGCCAGCAGGGAGTTTCAATGAATGCTGCTAGTTCTGAGATAATGAAGTGGTTTCTGCAACTGTTACAAATTTGCATGTTGTGGACATAAAGCAGTAATATAGACTCAGAATTATATAAGTTTGTGTAAATAAGATCTTATATTAACTATGCATTTTACAGTAATAGAAGTGGTTGCAATAGCTTCTAGATTTTACTCACTGTAGCATTTTTATTTATTTATTTTTTAAAAAAACATGAGATCTGGAAATAGCATGAGACAGCTTGTAGTATGCTATTGACTACATTTACATTTACTGAATGTCAGTATGAGAAGGGATCTTGTAGCACCTTTGAGACTAACTGAAAGAGCAAAAGCTTTTATGGACTTCAGCCTACTTCTTCAGATGCATGGGGTGGAGTTCATCCTAGTACTAGGCATCCAGAGACAGACTTATACAGTCGGCCCTCCATTTTCACAGGGGATCTGTTCCGGACACCACCACCACCCACAAAAACAGAAACTCGATGATATTCAAGCCCCATAGGCTTGAATGGAGACATGTGCCCATGGGTGCATACCCCATTATGTCCCCCTCCACTTGCCACCCACACATTTAAGTTATCATAGTAACCCCCCAAAACTGGGTCATCTTATCCACTGACTTTAACTTTTATTTTAAAAAGAAACCATCCCCTGTTGAAAAGCAAGAGTGTAATTTGTCCTGGAAGCACTGGTTGCCTCTACTCTCTCATCCATCCAGATTTTAGTGTGTGTGCAAACAGTTTATGCCTGCTGGTATTTTTAAAGTTCTTTGGCATTCTTTTCATTCAGATCCTTTGTACGTGCCCCTAGGTCTTACCCTCAACTTATCCATGGGTCATATCAACATCCATACCTGCCCTTGACTTATACATGGGGTTGACTTATAGTTGAGTATATACGACACACGGAACAAAGGGATTCTCTTCCCACATCCACTCTTTTTCTCACTTAAAGTCCTTGATTTTCCATAATTTTTTGCTGGAGTTCATAGAACCTCTTGTGTTCTACAGTGGTTCCTCCCATGTGTGTACATATACAAACAAACTGACCCAGTGTATTGTAACTCTGTGTGCTGCATGTGTGAATTATCCTCACATACCACTATGTAGCTTCCTGTTGTTACCAGCTAAGGCCTCAGAGCACATGCATGTGCTCATGCATGTTTTGAATATACACACCTGTAAGAGATTGTGTGACCCGGACAGGCAAATTGGAGTCAATAATGCACATCCACAGAAAACCTTTTCACTCAACACACAGAATTCAAAATGTGTATAATAACTGTGTGGAGGAATAAGAAATGCTAGGCTTTCATGGCCGGCATCCATAGTTCTTTTGTGGGGCTTTTGGGCTCTTCGAGTTCTAGAAGAGTTCCTTTCTGACGTTTTGCCAGCATCTGTGGCTGGCATCTTCAGAGAAAGCCTTGAAAGCCCCACAAAAAACTAAGAAATGCTGTGTTTTCATACAAAGACACACTTCACGTAAAATACAAATAACTAACTAACAGAGGACAGTTGCTTTAGTATGTGGAAATATTAACTGGAAGAGGTATGTCTGTGAGAGAGTGATTTCAACCTCCAGAAGGTTTCTTGTGGTCTAAGAAGGTTTCTTGAAACAGAGCCTTCCTCCAAGATAACAAACCTTTTGAATTTGGGCTGAAAAGAAATCCTGAAGTTAAGAAGTTCATCTGGAACAAAGGGACCTTCTGGACATCTTGAGAAATATTACCCAGTTAACAAAAGCCAATGATGTCTCAGATAAGCATTCACTTAAGATGGATATCACACAGCATTTCCCCTGACCTACCTGGTTAGAAGAGAATCATAGAATCATGGAATCATAGAGTTCGAAGAGACCATAATGGCCATCCAGTCCAACCCCCCTGCCATGCAGGAACTCCCAATCAAAGCATCCCCGACAGATGGCCATCCAGCCTCTGCTTAAAGACCTCTAAGGAAGGAGACCCCACTACATTCCGAGGGAGTGTTTTCCACTGTCGAACAGCCCTTACTGTCAGGAAGTTCTTCCTAATGTTGAGGTGGAATCTCTTTTCCTGCAGCTTGCATCCATTGTTCCCTATTTTAGTCTCTGGAGCAGCAGAAAACAAGCTTGCTCCCTCCTCAACATGACATCCCTTCAAATATTTGAACAGGGCGATCATATCACCTCTTAACCTTCTCTTCTCCAGGCTAAACATTCCCAGGTCCCTAAGTCGTTCCTCATAGGGCATGGTTTCCAGACACTTCACCATCTTAATTGCCCTCCTTTGGACACGCTCCAGTTTCTCCACATCCTTTTTGAATTGAGGTGCCCAGAACTGAAGACAGTATTCCAGGTGGGGCCTGACCAAAACAGAATAGAGTGGCACTATTACTTCCCTTGATCTAGACACTATACTTCTATTGATGCAGCCTAAAATTGCATTGGCCTTTTTAGCTGCCGCATTGCACTGCTGATTCATGTTCAACTTATGGTCTACTTGGACTCCTAGATCCCTTTCACCCATAGTTTCATTCAGCCAGGTGTCCCCCATCCTATATCTGTGCATTTCATTTTTCCGCCCTAAATGCAGTACCTTACATTTCTCCGCATTGAATTTCATTTTGTTAGCGTTGGCCCAGCTTTCTAGTCTATTCAGGTCATTTTGAATTTTGATCCTGTCTTCTGGAGTATTGGCTACTCCTCCTAATTTGGTGTCATCTGCAAATTTGATAAGTATGCCCCCAATTCTGTCATCCAAGTCATTAATAAAGATGTTGAATAGCACTGGGCCCAGGACAGAACCCTGTGGCACCCCACTGGTCACTTCTTTCCAGGTATTTTCTAACTAACAAAGTAATAGAAATATGGAGCTGATCACCCCTGACTCAAATATGACATTCCCTATCAGTGCCATTTCCTGTCCTTAATGCATTGTTTGCTAACTGCACGCTGTCATTCAGGGAGAGAAAGAACTTTGCGTAGGGGCTTTCAGTATCCCAGTCACAACTACTGGGAGTAGTTAATGGAGCCACATCATTTTAATATGGAACTGGCTTTTTGACTAGAAAGGCATTATCCTCTGTCCTTAAACAGACAGTCAAAGGTGTCCTTTATTTTGCGTTTTATAATCTGCAGTTGTCTGTTAGGGTGTATCATGTGGTGGCATCTCAGTTCCTGGTGTTCCTGGATTATTATCTTGATCAATTTCAGTCTCATTTCAGGCCTAGTGTTGGGATGCAGATGGCCTTGTTATCAATGCTGGATACCTAGGCTGGGAACTGGACAAAGCAAGTGTGTCCCTTTTGGTACGGTTTGACCTCCTGTTTACTTACAGTACAATTGATCATGGTATCCTTCTGGATCAGCTTACTGGGATGGGGCTTGGAGTATACCAACTGATGGCTTCTGGGTTGGGAGGTTTTGTGCATATAGCAATCCACAGCCTCTTTTATGCCAAAGTTGAATATGTATTTTACTGAGTCATTTGTTTTCTATTTAAGGTGTTTATTGTCTTTCCTGAAAGTTAGAGGGATATCTTTGAGTTTAAAATCTACTGCATTATTGCCCAAATAGAGAATCTTGTAGTGAAGGTAGGACAGACAATTGCAGAGGTACCATCAAAATGAAAAGATGGTATCATTTTATATCTCTTTCTGAAGTGCTATAAGTCTTCCAAGGAAAACCCACTTAAATCTAAAATTTGCAGCATGAAAGCATTTTTCAAAACGAGGCCAATTTTGTTATAAACTGTGTGGAAAGGTTAAATTACTTTGGAGAAGCTTGATTCACTTCCCCACTTTGACACTCTAGTGGCCGAACCTGAACAAAGATGAAAGGAGCAGCACTTTAAAAATCTGGTGGTGATGTGATGAATCAGATATAATGCTTTTCAGTCAGCAATAACTACATCACACTTCAGATAAAGGCTGCATTGTGGCACTTAAATCTTCCCCACTCCCCCACCTCCACCCCTCAGAAAATCGGTTTTTAAACACACACACATATACACACCATACCTTCTTACTACACAGATGGTCCATGATTATTATTTTTTCAAAAAGGAATTAAACATAAAACTTGCATTAATTCTTGTTTAAATTTTATACCAGTGGTGGTTTCTCTATATTGCAATTGCTCTTACTGTACAGAAACAATCTGTTTATAATAATCTTACTTCAGTAACTCAAGGCCAGTACAGATTAGAAGAAAGGAGCAGACAGAGGCCGTCCCTTTCTCCTCTGGATCATTGCGGCAACCTCATGGCCGCGACAACAATCCACTACAAAAAGGAGCTGTGAAATGGAGCTCCGTCCGGCAATGCTGCCAAGGCATGTTTAGTGTCCTGGAGCATCACGGTGATGTGTCTTGTGCACCGAGCCATTTGGACACAGTGCACAAGACACATCATTGGTACATGCGCTGTGTAAATGTGCATGCACCAAAATGGCACTGCCAGCATGTACTAGGGCTCAGGAGCATGCGGTTGCTGCACACTCCTGAACCCTAGAATTGGTGCCAGCACGCCGCTTCCCGCCCATTTGTACTGGGCCATAGTTACTATTTCTTCTTCAAATATGCTTCCTAGACTTCCGGTGGTATGGCGGCACCTTGATCACCCTCCTTAGAGGTGCTCTGGAGGGCGACTGCGACTTGCGGCGACGGGAGCGAGCGGGGTGAGGTACCGCTTGCTCAAAAGTATCCCCCCGGTAAAGGGGAGGCAGAGGGGCTCAACAGCGGCCCTCCCGCTCCATTACTCCTTGCATTAAGCCTCAAAAGCAAAAAACGCTGAACGCTAAGAAGGAGGAGCGGAGAGGAACCGGAGCAACCACGACCGCAGGGAGCAATCTCAAGCTGCGGCTTGTAGACAACTGCTCCGCCACCACTTTTTAAACATCTAAAGGTACTGCTACAAGGCATAATACTTATCTACCAACGTGAGTAGCTTCTGCACGACGGGCTCTCTAGGACTTTTCTTTTCCTTTATTGGAGTTTGCTATTTCGGAGGCGAGGGACGGAGAATGGGACCGGCGGAGAGAAGGAAGGAGAAGGGAGAGAAAATGGCGTCTTAGGACGGAAGGGCGAGTATAATAGAGAACCTCCATCTCCAAATTACCGAACCTTACTGCTAAAGGACGTGTCCCATTCCCCTTTCTTCTTTATTCCCCCGGTATTTGGATTTTTTTTATTTTTTTTTCTTTTCCCAAACATTTTTGGATTTCTTTTTTTTCTTTTCTTGTATTACTTTTTATTTTTTTTTTATTTTTTTTTCTCTTTTTTTTTTTTCCCCCTTCGTTCCGGTTTTTGTGGTTACCCTTTCTCCCTCATTCGGACTATTGGTGATTAAAGACACTTGAAGCATTTATTACTACTATTATTATTATTTTTATTTTCTTCTTTGTATTTTCTTTTTTTTTTCTTTTTTTCTATTCCAGTTTGGGTAGACACTCTGTCCTCCTTTGGAATAACGGCAACTAGAGACACTTGAAGCACTTATTATTATTATTATTGTTGTTTTTTTTCTCTCTCTTTTTTTTCTTTTTCATCTTTTTATTATTATTATTATTATTATTATTATTATTATTTTCTTGTTCTTCCTCCTTTTCCCTTTCTCCCCCTTTGTGGGGTTAGTTGAGGGAATTGTAGTAATATTCTTACATTTATATATATATATATATATATATATATATATATATTTCCCCTTTCCCCTATCTGTGGGTGTTTTTTTTTTCCCCCTCTTTGTGCTGTCTAGCGGAAGGTTGGGATCAACTCTGCCTTCTAACATTTAATAAATAAACGATTGTCGGTATTCCAAGAAAATAAACGCTGGTGGTTCCTGCTAACGAAACCTGGGATATTTGTGGAGACCTCGCATTGCTGCTGTGTTGTGTTCCGCATCCTGCATTAA
Organism: Urosaurus nigricauda; assembly: GCA_034509955.1. Taxonomy (NCBI): domain Eukaryota; kingdom Metazoa; phylum Chordata; class Lepidosauria; order Squamata; family Phrynosomatidae; genus Urosaurus; species Urosaurus nigricauda. Next base: position 39,558,208 of record JAOEGL010000002.1, read on the forward strand.
CTTATTGTTCTACGACTCTGTGGACTGGAACTACTGCTGGACATTTTAGTACTCTTCTATCTCAAACTTTTGCTGGACTCTTCAGTGATCTCCAAACTCAATTACAAGGAAAACATTCTCTCTATGGAATGAGGAAAGAAAAGAGACTATAAATTTCTGAACGTTTACCCCCTTTGATTACACCTACCAAACTTTAATTAACGATTGTTGGCAAAAACTGCTTCCTTTTCTCTTTATCTAATAGGAGAGTATTTCTAATCTTAATCATTACTCTATTATATTAATTTGTGTAGTCTCCAAAATAAGGAACTTCGAATATACAGTGCCTCATTACGGTATTATCGTACCACTTGTTAAGTAATTTTTCCCTTGCAATATATTTCATTCTTAACCTTCTAACTATCGCCACATAGAGGTTTGGAGCCCTATTTTGGAAGAGATTGGTTGGATTCTTTAAAGATACAGTATTATAAATTATTGTATTAGGGTAGCTGCATTTATTGTGTTTATTTTCTGCCTCTCTTAGCATTTTAAAATAGAAAGGATATTGATCGTTTTCTAATCTACACTAAAAACAAACTACTCTTTTCTCTTTCTTTTGTTAGAAACCGAATGTTAAGGATATTCAAAGAGTAACTGTCCCAATCTTTTCAAAAACAAAACTATTAAGGACTTATAATTTGTGGTGAATTTTTGGGTGAGAGATAAATAGTTCGGTAAGTTAGAAAGTACAGTTAGGGTGACTTGGAACTTGATCTCCCTTTTACGGTGTTACGTATATTATAGAAGCTAGATCTTCAGGGTAGAACATTGGATCCGTTAATTTGATTTCTGGGATTTTTTCTACTAGAGCGAGAAGGAAGGAATTTTTTTTTTAAAAAAAGGAGCTAATCTCAGTGGCAAGAGTCTTCTAAAAGCTTGTCTGTTTGTTCCCGTTTTAGCACTCTATCCAACAAACTAGTGTTTTAGCATCTCGAAAGTACTAATCAGGGATCTCGTGTCAGAAGGGGGAAAGTCCAGGTAAATATTATCCCTCTCAGTTGCCTATTATTTCCTATTCCTTGTGTTTATTTTTTTTTTTAGAAATAAAGATACTGCAAGATGACCACGACGAGGAAAATGGCAATTCAATCAGCAATAGGGAACACGAGGAGACCTTCAATTGATACCCCATCAAAACCGACAGAAAGTAACGAATCTCTGTTAGAAGAAATGAGAAGACTTCAACAAGAGACAAACCAAGAAATTCAACTCTCAAGGGAAGATGTAAAACAAGAATTAAAATCAGAATTGGGAGAAATATCAACGAGACTAGATAAGATTGATGGAGAATTAAACTTGATTAATGGGAAAGTGAAAAAGCTTGAATTAGAGGTTAAAAAGGTGGAAACCAAGGTTGAATTTTTGAATAAAGAACAAACTGAGGACCAGGAAACTCTTTTGAAAGTTATGGTTAAACAAAGAGAGAACTGTTTAAAACTGAGAGGTATCCCGGAGAAAGTTAATGAAAATCTTTATACTTTGCTTTGTCCTATTCTTGCAAGATTTGTAGAAGAATCAGAAGAACATTTTCCCTGGGAAATAGACCGTGCTTACAGGATTAATTCTCGAATAGCGAAGTTAAAAAATCTCCCAAGGGACGTGGTGGTTTATTTTGTTAGAAAGCAAACCAGGGACTTAGTCCTCAACCAAAGCTACAAATCGAAGTTAGTAGTGGATGACAAAGAGATCACCATCCTGAAAGATATCCCAGGGAAAATCTTAAAGAAACGGAAGGAGTACACTTTCCTTACTGATTTTTTGAAGCTCCATAAGATCCTTTTTAAGTGGGAAGAAGTCGAAGGCCTAACGGTTACCTGGAAACAAAAGAAAGTGAGATTGAACTCAACAGAGAAAGCAAGACTGTTCCTGATTGGTCTGAAAAAAGACTTGGAGGAGGGGGGAGGGGGGGTGGGGGGGGTGGGCGGGTGAGGAAGAGGAGAGTAATTAACTTTTTGTAAGAAGCAGTAAACTTTTTTTTCTTTTTCTTTTTTCTTTTTTTGATTCCTGGCTGTTTCAAATTCAGTGTAACTTGTAGAGGTTAATTCCTATCCCTAATTTTTATCTGTATAAACAATAAAGCTCCTATCTTAGAATCATTGTCTATTTTGATTTTTTTTTTCTTCTTTCTCTCTTTTCCCTCCCCCTACTACCCCCCCTGCGGTTCCCTCTCTCCTCCTCAACATAAGGAATAATAATTAGTAAAATGAAGCTCCTCTCGTGGAACGTGAAAGGTATGAATTCCCCCCAGAAGAGAAAAAGAATTTTTCTTTATTTAGAAAAGAATTACGCAGACATAGTCTGCTTGCAAGAATCCCACATAAAATCAAAGGATGTAAGACTAATCAAGAACAAAAAAGCTGGGAAAGAATATACCTCCTCATATGGAAAAAGTAAGAGAGGGGTGATAATATATGTTAAAAACCACATTGAATCAAGGGAACTATTTAAAGACAACGATGGTTACTATATAGGAGTAGAGATAGTTTGGAATGGGAAAAAAATCTTATTAATAGGTGTTTATGGTCCACAAGAAAATAAAAGATTCTTCTATGGTAACCTTCTCAAAAGAATTTTGGAATTTGACTTTGACAATATCATTATGATGGGTGATTTTAATGGGGTTATCGACCCTAGGCATGACAGAAAATCAGGCAAAAAAATCAAAGATAGTCAAGGGAAACTTCCACAAAAATTTTTCGATCTTGTAGATAATTTAACTTTGGTAGATGTTTGGAGACAGTTATATGACGATAAAAACTCCTACACTTTCTTTTCAGAAAGACATGATTCCTTTTCAAGAATCGATTTCTTTTTGGTTTCCAGCCTATTAACAAAAGAACTAGAATCCATGGAAGTTTTGAATAGAGAAATCTCAGACCACAATCCCATACTCCTAACAATAAGAGAACCCAAAAAGGGGTTCAATTGGTATTTGAATACGGAACTACTCAAAGATAAAAACATAATCAAAAAAGCTAAGGAAACGATCAATTTCTATTTTGAAGAAAATATTAATGGAGAAGTTGATATAGCCACTGTATGGGATGCTGGGAAAGCTATGATTAGAGGGTTCTTTACCCAACAAAATATAATTTGGCATAGGGAGAAAAATCGAAGAAAAACGACCCTGTATGGCTTGTTGAGAGATAAAGAAGACCGCCTCAAAAAACATCCTGAGAATAAAGCAATCCAGAAAGAAATTAAAACAATTCAGAAACAATTAGAGATAGAAGACATTTCGGAACTAGGAAAAAAATTAAAATTAGCTAAACAAAAAAACTTTGAACTTTCTAACAAGACCGGAAAATGGTTGGCACACAAACTAAGGAAAGATAGAGAGAAAAAGGTAATCAATAAGATAAAGAGAGGAGATACTCTATTAACTTCCCAAAGAGATATTAAAGAAACGTTCAGAGAATTCTATGAGAAGTTGTATAAAGCAAGGGCTGTTCCAAAGAATGAAAGGGAAAACTTTTTGGACCGAGTGTGTTTAGGTTCTATTCCGCCGGATTTACAACTACAACTTAATCAACCTATAACAAGAATGGAAATTATTGAGGCAATTAACCAGGCAAAGGTGGGAAAAGCACCAGGTAACGATGGGTTACCTGCAATTTTCTACAAGACGTTCATTAACGAACTGGTTCCACCTCTACAGAAAGTGATAAATGAAGCTCTCAATGGAGATATTCCGGAATCTTGGAAAGAAGCGGAAATTATAGTGATTCCTAAAGAAGGGAAAGATTCGCAAGATCCGGCAAATTACAGACCGATATCCCTTCTTAATAACGATTATAAAATTTTTGCTACAATCCTCTCCAAACGTTTAAAAAAATGTTTATCGGGACTGATAGGAGATGAACAAAGGGGATTCTTGCCCAATAGACACTTGAGAGAGAACTTAAGGTTTGTGCTGAATTCTTTAGAGTATTATGAAATCCACAATGAGAAAAAACTCGGTTTATTATTCTTAGACTTTGAAAAAGCCTTTGACTCAGTTAATTGGGATACACTATTAGAGATTTTGGGGAAAATTGGAGTAGGACAAAACTTTTTAAATTGGATGAGTAAAATTTACAATCAACAAAAGGCAAAAGTTAGAATCAACGGAGACAAATCTGAGTTTATTAACATCTATAGAGGCACAAGACAAGGTTGTCCGCTATCTCCCTTATTGTTTCTTTTAGTCATAGAACTTTTAATTAGGGATATAAGAGAGGACTCTGAGATTCAGGGGATTAAACTTAGGAGAACAAACTTGAAAATCAGGGCATTCGCTGATGATGTGGTTATTTTGTCCGAAGACCCGATAATTAGTATTAACAAAATTTTAGAAAAGATAGATCGATTTGGAGATATAACAGGCTGTAAGATCAATAAGAACAAATCAAATATCCTGACCAAAAATTTAAGAAAAGATGAAGATTTGTTGTTAAAAGATAAATCGGGCATAAATATTGCTAAAAAAGTCAATTATTTGGGAATCCAAATTACTAAAAAATCAATTGATTTATTTGACAATAATTATAAAAAAACTTGGAAGAAAATTAAAGAGGACTTGTTAAAGTGGAATAAACTGAATCTTTCCTTAATGGGCAGAATAGCCACAATCAAAATGAATGTCTTGCCAAGAATGCTCTTTTTATTTCAAGCAATCCCTATTATTTCCAATACTAAGGCATTTAAGGACTGGAACAAAGATATCTCTAATTTTATTTGGAGGGGAAGAAAACCGAGGATAAAATTTAAAAATTTACAAGATGTTAAAGAGAGAGGAGGTCTGAATTTACCAAATTTAGAACTATATTTTGAAGCTTGCTGTTTGGTCTGGTTGAAAGATTGGGTTACCTTAGACAACGCGAACCTACTAGATTTGGAGGGAGTGGGCTTAAATTTAGGCTGGCACGCATACATAGTCTATGACAAATATAAACAAAATAAAATCTTCACAAACCATTGTATAAGAAAACCTCTTATTAGGATATGGAATAAATATAAAAGGCATATTCTACCTAAAATTAATGGGTGGGTTTCCCCTCATGAAGCCTTCCATAGAAAAGAAATGGGGAGCGATATTAAATGGCTAAGATATAGCGATATCCTGGAAATTAGAGATAATTCATTGAAAATAAAAACAAGGGAAAAATTAACTGATGAAGGATGGAATATTAATTGGTTTTTACATAGGCAAATTTCAGAGAGATTCAAAATGGATATGAAAACTTTCAAATTTCAATTAGATAATGTTGAATCAGAACTAGGGAATATCCTGTTTAAAGAAAAAGAAAAACTAATTGGGAAATTTTATTCAGTACTCCTAAATCTAGAAATGGAAAGTGAACTGATTAAAGATCAAATGATTAAGTGGGCGAGATGTATTGGCCATACCATTCAACTTGCACAATGGGAAAAGGTCTGGAAGAATGTTAACAGATGGACAGCCTCACAAAATATAAGGGAGAACTTTTATAAAATGTTTTATTTCTGGTACTTATCTCCATTCAAAATAGCTAAAATTTATAAAACTCAGAGAGGGACTTGTTGGAAATGTCATAAAGAATATGGAACCTTCTTTCACTGTTGGTGGTCGTGTAAGAGAGCAAGATTGTACTGGAAAATGATTAACGATGCTATTAATGATATCCTGGGAACGAAATTAAAACTAAAACCAGAAATCTATCTGTTAGGCATCTTAGATGATGATGATGTAGCCAATGGGAAAGAGGGAAAAATTATTTTTTACATGATATCCCTAGCACGTATATGCTACGCACAGAAGTGGAAGGGAGATCAAGTTCCAACTAAAGAGGAATGGTTAATCAAGCTATACGATGGTATGGGTATGGATATTTTAACACACTCATTAAGAGATGATTCTGATGTGGAAATTCTAGAAGACTGGAGGAAAGAAATATCTTATTTTGAATCAATATGGGGAAATATTGCTGTTACCAACCTCAAATCCGTTAACATTTAATAAGAGGAGCCCCACTTAAAGCTACAAAGGTTTTAAAAAAGAAAAAGAAAAAAGGAAAGAGAAGGGGAAAAAGAGGTAATTGAGGTAGGAAGTAGACTAAGGCGTAAGCATTTACCATTGGAATTTGTTGTGGTGTGAAGCGACAAAGAACTGAAGTTTTAAAGATAGCCAGAGTTTCAACACTTTGCAACGAAAGTTGGTAGAAAGGAAGTCATTTGTATGTATGTGGAAGAATATGAAAGGAATAAGAAGACTAGGTTTGTATGTCAAGTGGACAAGATAAGAGCTAGGAAGATTACAATAAGGTTAGAAATTGTTAGGTATTGTAGGTAGAAGAGGGTTTGTGAAGGTAGGCAGATTAGCGGTTAGCGATTAGTTTGTATATGAGAGTGGGAGGGAGGTTAGTTGAAGAAGGATTAAGGATTAAGATGAGAACTGAATAGATGGCTATAGGATGTTAGCAAGAGGAAGAAGGCTTCAAGTTGACCGAATGGATTTATAAAATATGTCTTATGCTCTATCTTGTAGAATGTTCAATTATGCTAGAAGGTTTGTATGTTTTTTAAAGTAGTGAAAGGGTTTGTATGTTTTACTGCTGTAGTTGTTTGTTTTGTGTAATGTCTTGATGTATTTGTTGCATTGCTGTTGTTGTTTTTTTATTTCAATAAAATCTTTAAAATTTATAAAATTAAAAAAAAACAAAAAAAAACAAATATGCTTCCTAAAACTGGTTCCTCTCAAATAGCTTTTTAAAATTATTACTAGCCATGAACATCTTTTATTTGTAGGATTCCTGGAATGATTCTTAAACATCTGCAAGTGCTTTCATATGTTCATGCTATTAGAAATTGGATAAATATCTCCAATTAGTAATGTATCTGCTTTATCACATTAGGGGGCAAACAGGATTTAAACAAGAGTTAAACAGGAAATGTCTTGTGATAAACATAGGGCATTTCCTGTTTAACTCTTGTTTAAATCCTGTTTGTCCCCTAGTGTGATAAAGCATGTCTAATTTTTCCCTATTTTTCCAACCACCTTTTGACAACCATTTTTCAGAATAATTAGAAAGAATTATTTTACTAATAAAGTAACTTTCCCCATTCATTACATTACATTGTAGCATAGTGTACTTTATTCCTATTCACTACATTACTTTTGAAACATTGTTGCATTCTCATTACAAAGGTGTGTTGTTGTGTGCCTTCATGTCATTTCTGACTCATGGCAATCCTAAGGCAGGACTATCGTGGGGTTTTCTTGGCGAATTTCTTCAGAGGGGGTTTGCCATTACCACCCTTTGAGAGAGTGTGACTCACTCAAGGTCACCCAGTGATTTTCCATGGCCAGAGTTGTAGTCCAGTAATCAAACTACTACTTTACACTGGCTCTCCATGGGAAACAACATGATATAGACAATGGTAGTGACTTGAAATAAGATATATAGAGAGAGAATGAGAAAGAGAGTTTATTACTCATCAGTGTTGTTGTGTTAAGATGTTATTTTCACATTTATTTCACATTTAGAAATATAAATGTGAAATTATCCTTCATTTCAGAATATCCATCACATTTAATGCTAACTTGTAAAACTGTGCAGAAGACAGATGGCCAGATCTTGAAAGAATTACTTTTGTGAAGATGTTCTACAGGAATTCAGCAAGCTATTTGTTGAAATTTGATCCATTAAAGACTTGTCAATATTTCTTTCATCACAAAGAAACCTCAGTTGCTGCTCCCAAGGAAGTTTGGGGTTGGAACTGGAAGTGAACATTTCAAAGGCAGTTATGGTGACTTTAAGATTTTTTTTCCAATTCACATAAATCCAGAGAACCAACATACTAGGTATATCCATTATGTATTAAGAAGCCGAGCCCTCCCTCCAGTCCATGTGCCTTGGTCCAGGCCCCAGAGGGAGAGAAGAACCACTGGACCTCATCCCCTTCCCACCACCTTTTCCTTCTCCTTTTGTGTTGTCTCTTTTAGACTGTAAGCCTGAGGGCAGGGAACTGTCTAAATATAAGATTGTATGTACAGCACTGTGTAAATTTACAGCGCTATATAAATAAAGGTTATTAATAAAGGTTACTAATAATATCCAAAGGGAGTAATTACAGAAAAGTAAAAGAAGAAGAAGAAGAAGAAGAAGAAGAAGAAGAAGACCAACACTTGGTTTTAAAAGAAGCTAAGAAAGCTGTAAGCAAGCAAATGCCCTTAAACGTCGAAGTTTGTTTTGTTTTCTGAGGGACCTATAGTATTCTGAATCAGAGAACTCTAGTGCATCACCAAGTTACAAGATTTTGTATGATGTTGCCAGTTAGAGTAAAATCATAGTGCTTTACCTGTATAGTAGGAAATGACTCTCAGATAGTGCCTTTAAGGTTAATATTAAAAGCTAGAGCGGATTCAGCATTCCACTGACATGGACACTCAAACTACATCATCATCATCATTGTTGTTATATTTATTTAGAGCCCACTTTCCCCAAAACACTTGAACTGAAGGTAGTTTACAATTTAAAAGAACAATAAAGTTAAAAACATCCCAAAAAGTGAGCATTAGAATAAAATTGCTATTGCAATATTTTAAAAAATCAACAATAAAATAATACAGTGCAATTTAAAAAGATAAAAGATCTTCAAAACAGTTGTTAAAACATTACAGCACCCCCTAGCCTGTTCTTTAATAGCCTTCTGTTTTAAAAGCCTTTCTGAATAAAAAGGGTTTAGCTGCTGATGGAAGGCCCACTAGGAGGTGGTCATTGTGGTCTCCCTGGGAAGGGCATTCCATAGTCTGTGGCAGACATTGAGAAGGTCTCTTGCCTCCCCACCAGTTCTGCTTGTGATAGTAGTGGGACTGAGAGAAGGGCCTTGCCTGATTATCTCAAGGGGTTATCACACAATGGAAATTGGAAGTATAACCCATTAGCATACCAAACGCAATCATGGGCTTTCACGTAATTGCATTAGAGATTATCTCAAGCAATCGCTTGCAGTGGGAATGCATACCAAAGGCATTATTGCATGATAGGTTATCACATGCAATCATGGCAGTGGAAACGCATTCTGAACGTAATCCCACATCAATCCAAAAGTAAGTAAATTCGGTAAACTAGCAGATTCACAAATCCTCTTCCCAGGCTATCTTTTCTTTTGAAATTGAGAGGAATCCCTCCTGTGTGATAGCTTTCAACATAATTGCATTCATTTCTGAATTGACTTCGCTATATTTTCTTTCGAAATTGAGAGGAATCCCTCCCATCTGATAATGCCTCCTGAGACCAAGCCAACTCATACAGGAAGATATGGTGGCCAAATAGCCCTGACCTGAACCAAACAGGTCTTCCTAGTAGATTCCAAATCCTAGGAGATGGCATGCACATAGCAAAATACTTTACACAAAGGTTTTAGTAGGAAATAAAAATACAGAGTAGAGGTTGGTAAACATGAATGCCCATGGAGGTTTTTTTGTAACCAGGAGGGAGTTCACACTTATGGAGCTCTCTTGTCTGAAGTATGAAGTGGAGGAATTTTACAAATGACTTATTTTGGTCGACTGTAAGAAGGGTGGTCACAAAGTTCAGTGTGGAGAGCTGGAGTTGAAGCAAGTATCTTAATAGATTGCAATTCCAGTGATGAACTCAACAAAACAGCGACTTGAAATGATTTTAAAAAGAGTGCCTCGAGGAGACTAGTGTTCCTCAAAATATCACTAATTAACAAAGGAGTTAAATTGTCAGTATGATTAATCAACTAAAGCCCTAATTGCAGGTTTTAAAAGCTTGCCAGTTAATCAGACCAGTCACACTAGCCTTGTAGAACAGACTCCTTTTGTGCTCATAAAAAATCCCTTTGGTTGGGCAAAGGCAGAAGGAGCTCAGACAAGGGGGAAAGAGAGTGACCTTCCCAATCTCTTTTTCAAGTCAGCCCATGAACAAAAGAGAGGGATAAGCTCAGAGTCTAGACAAGACCCACCACTGAATGAAAGGGTCTTACTGCATCATTTTGCAATATGAATCTCAACATATAATTTATGGTTGTTATGTATACTGAGGCCATTTCACAACAAGGATGGAAATAATATTTCTAATTATTTTTCCAGGGCCTTTTTTAAATGGGTTTCCCAATAGTTGGAAACCTGGTTGGGATATGGTAACAGACTACCTAAAATTTTGTGCAATTTTCTCCTGATATTCAACATCCCAAAATGTTACATTCATCCTGAAGTGTTGCAGAGGAATTATTGTGTGGACAAGAATGTGGGAGGTTTGTGAATCATCATCATCATCACCACCACCACTAGGTATTGCTACTTTAACCAAAACTTTAATACCAGAGATAGAAGTGGCATGAAAAAAATAGGGATAGGTTCTTACACCACAAAAAGATCATAAGCTCATCATGTTTCAGCAAACCTTTCATTCAAAACTAACAATATGCACATGTGAAATGGAACAATCAGGTCAGGTAAGCCTGGCATAAAGAACCAAAACTATTTTTACTCAATAAGAGGGACCACTTAAAAGCTTCCTTTCAACCCAGTTGATTTTTTCTTTCAACAGCATCTACTTTTCTTACAATTCCCATTTTGGTGACTAAATTTATAGATCTATGTTTTTTCAAGACGTTGGGGTAGCTGGTGAAGAAGGCTAGTCTACTTTCCCCTTTTCTTTCTGTTTTGCCCTTCACAGTACATCCTCGGTAAGTGATTCTGGAGGCTGGTGTTTGCTTTGCCTGTTGTACCTAAGGACACACAACTACAATAGGATCACTCAGTAGAAACTCATTCTCTCCCAGACCAAACTTTATTACATTGTTTCCTGAAGATACATACTGCAACCCAACACTGAAAGTCTATCTTCATCATCCTCCCAATGCCAATGCTGCCAAAAAACAAAACAAAAAACTAGACAGAAGACAAGACAAAAAAGGGAAGCTGGACTGGGCTGGGGTGCTGTAAAAAGGCTTTGTAAAAGGAGCTTGTTTGTCAGAGGTTTCATGAACTGAAATAGGCTTGTATTTGGGGCATTCACAATACAGAGAAAATAATGTGAAGAAATATTTGTTTTCTTCCACACTGGGGAGAATACTACCACAAGTATTTGCCCTTGCATGCAGGATAAGATAGTTGAGGATTTACATTCATATGCCAGAGCTTAGAAAAGTTACTGGGGTAGCAGGGTACAGATCCCAGAATTCCACAGCCATCATCAGTACTGGCATGTTGAATGGAGCACTCTGTCAACTGCAGTGCACAATGCAATTTCTCCAAGCTCTGTGAAATTTTGATATCTACTACTACTACTACTACTACTAGCAAGTTCACATCCAACAGAGCCACCCCAAGGCATTTTGCCACCTGCTGAACACAATAAAAGCCCATCACATTCTATGATCAGAGTGAGAGCTCAGTCTTATTTCAGCTTGAGAAAGGTAGGGAGCTAACAGATGTATTTCCCTTGATATCCTTCTATAACATTCACATTTCAAAAGCACACTTTTGTTCTGACTTTTCCCCCTAATTCACATATATTTGCAAGCCATTTTCCTAATACATGCCTTGAGCATATTCCCCCCACCCCAATGGTCACTTCTCTAGTATATACATTTCTGTATTGATTTTGTTTCAGAGAACTACACTGCAAAAAGAAGTTTAAAAACCAAAAAGGAGTATTACATTTCCACTTATGTATTTGCTTGGAAAGTGCAAAATTAGAAAATACAGCCTCAAATGAGCAGCTACAACTTTCCCCACTGTTTCAACATTGTTACCCCAAGATCTATCATTAACTGGATGATGCTGGTGATGAATATGTCCATTGCTGATCCTTGAGAATTACATGTGAGTCTGTTACATATTTTGACACAGGTGAGATCAAGTGTAAGCAGGTCAACAAAAATTTGCACAAATGCTTACTGATTCACACCATGTTGGTTTAAATATGATCCACAAACCTATATTGGGGCCAGTTCTACCCCTCCCTTCTATGTCTTCTATGCATGAAACAACCTTATGAGTAAGCCAATTTCTCAGAGACAGATTCAGTTGCATCAACTTTCATTAATCTCTGACTCTCCAAATATACAAGGGCATTTTGAAAGTATTTTCAGCAAAATGGCTGACCAAGCTGAATGTGAAACATGACCATGACTTTCTAAAGCTCTCTTGCATATTCAAGATCAAGGAAGCCACACTGGTGAAGTGGGTAAAAGTGACAAAGTTGTAAAAGGGAGGGCATATTGCTTCAAGTACTGGAGTATTTTTTTAAGAAGTCGCCTCTAATTTTTTATACACTTCAGGCAAATATGTGCAGTGGTGTAGTTGTCTGAGTGTTGGACTATGGCTCTGGAGACCAGGGTTTGATTCCCTGCTCAGATATGTTGAACAGTGGAACCTTAGAAATTGTAATTTAGGGCAATGGATTAAAGAAAATTACAAGTACTTCAACCAACTGCAAAACCCAGAATAAATAAGACCTTGTCATTGTTATGTGCCTTCAAGTCACTTCTGACTTATGGTAAACCTTACGTGAACCTATCATAGGGTTTTCTTGGCAAGGTTTGTTTAAAGGAGGTTTGTTATTGCCTTCCCCTGAGTCATCTGGATGCAGTGGCAGAGGAGCACCATGATGTCGCTCGCTGTGTGGTTGGGCACACGGCATGACTGTAGTGTCAGGGCAGCATCAGGACATGTGCTGTGTGGACCTCATGCCCCCACTCTGCCCCCAGGCCAGCATTTATCTCTGGTGTGTTGAGGCCCTTTGTCCAATATCACTTATTGTTATGGTAGAATTCAAAGATACAGCTATGTGAGTCTACAGAAACAGTATATAGCAAGATCTTGCAGCATCTTTGAGACTAACTGAAAAAAAGATGTTGGCAACATGAGCTTTCATAGACTTAAGTCTACTCTCTAAGATGCATCTGAGGAAGTAGACTTAAGTCTATGAAAGCCCATACTGCCAACTTCTTTCTTTCAGTTAGTCTCAAATGTGCTACAAGATCTCTCACCATACTGTTATAGCACTATTATTCCACTTTGCTACTGCTGCCTCCTGTGGATTAGCAATCAAGAGAGGGGTCTTTAGAATTATTAGCCAGAGAGCTCTTAGGCTTCACTAAACTTCAAACCCCAGAATTCCACAGAAGGCAGCAATAGCAATTAAAGTGGATTAACATCCCTATAATAATGTAGTGTGGTTGTTGTTGTGTGCCTCCAAGTCATTTTTGTCTTGGGGTAGCGCTAAGGTGAAGCTATCATAGGATTTTCTTGGCATGTTTCTTCAGAAGGGGTTTTCCATGGCCATACTCTGAGGCTGAGAACCTGTGACTTGCCCAAGGTCACCCAGTGGTTGATATTGACTTTAAATTGTTCCTAAATGTGATATTAGCAATGGGAGGGAGTGGGCAGATATAGTATTGATACAAATACTGAAGAATAGGTAATGAAATATACAAAATAATAATAATAATTGTTATTATTATTTATATGCCGCCCAATCACAGGGAATCCGGGCGGCTTACAACAGAGGGGATTATACAAGCAATAACAATAAACATGAATTTAAAAATGGCAATGCATTAAACAATAGCAATAAAATCAGATAGCAGTAAACAATAACAATAACTAACAAAAATACATAACAATTATAGCAACAAAAATACATAGTAATTATAACAACAGTAAAATAACACCACCACCATTACCACAACCCAAAAAATTGTGTCATTCTTTTGTAAATTATGCCACATGCTACTTCTAAGTTAAGGGGGGGGAAGAGACATATTCCATTCAGATCTTTAACACACCTGGGTTTTAGGAATATTGATTTAATTTTTACACTTGAATGTTTGTGGATGTCTCTGAGATTGAATGTAGATGCAAAAGAAAAGGTTTATACTGGTTTGTAGCTGGAACAATTAAAAAACAACATGTGTTTATCTCAAAAGATTTTTTTGTAAAGCTTCCTTCAGACTGTAGATGTCTGTGTAGCACATGGGTTGGGTAATAAACCATTCCTTCTCAACAGCCTGGGTTTATTAAGACAAGTCCGAATAGAGAAGGAGTAAGAGACTTACTACTTCTGAGGGCTGAAAGCTTCCCTTTCCTTTATATTGATTTGAAAATAAGAGAAAATCACTTCTGGGCATAGTGCAAGGCAATTTTTGCACAATTTGCTTTTGATCCATGCTGCCCTCAGGAGAGCCATATAAGATGAAGTAATAAGTGCAAATGAATTTAGCAAATTGACACGCCATTCAGAGTCTCCTTGACGTTTCTGACCCAAGTCTGAAAAGAAGCATTGCAATTTCTCTCTTAGTGGCAGGAGGATCTAAATTGCTGCCTTTATATGACCCTGCAGTGGGACATTTTCTCTTCCTATTGATTTCACCATTTTAAGACCCCAAATCCAAATATATGTTTTCCCCCCAAAATTGGTACCCTTGACTATAAGAAACCAGAGTAGAGAGTGAAAAATATGGAAGAAAACTAGATAGATCCTCTTCATCTCTTCCTATTTACAGTTCTTCAAACAAACAAACAAAATGAGCTCAGTCAGATTTTCAGGTCATGTTTTGGCATTGCTGTTGCTGCCAGAGGCAAAAGGCTTCTGCCTGGAAGATCCTGGGAGTTGTAGTCCACATACACACACACACACACACACACACACATATATATATATCCCCATTGCATATACCATCTCTATTAAAACCTTGTATATTCCTAGTTGTGGCTGTATCGCATTTCGGAGCAGGTATGTCATAAGAGGCTTTTCATTTTCCCATTTTTAATAAGCTTTGTTGGAGAGCTGCAACATTTAAAGCCACCCTGAGACTCTGGGCCTGGGAGTTTCTACTTTTTTTTTATTCAACTCAAGGCCACAGATATTAAAAGCATTAGGAGATTAACTCATCCCCAAACAATTCCAAGAAATATATCTCCCATTTCACAGACTTATCTTGACCTCAGCAATTGCAATAGTGTCATAAACATCAAAAGCAGGCACGTCCTCATATTTACATGCTCACACAGATGCCATTTTTTTAAGTGTCTAAAAATGTCTCAAAGAAATCACAGTCCATGCCAGACACATTTGGAGGGAGACCAGCAATGACCAGCTACTATCGCAACCCATTTTAATTTCATGTAAGTGATATGCAATGTCCTTGGAGAAAGGAAACAAATTCCCAAATGTAACTGGAAGTTATTTAAACCCTCCTCAATAAAATAAAATAAAATAAAATATAAAAAATAAATCTTGTACCAAGCTCCCTTCTCTCTCTCTCTCTCTCTCTCTCTCTCTCTCTCTCTCTCTCTTGGCTGCATGCAGCAACCATTCTGTTCCTCACAGTACAGAAACAGTCACTATAGAATACAGTATATAAGAGCAGGTAGACAAAGTATGGCCTGAAGTTATTTTTCTGAAATTCTTGGACTGCCCTTTTTCTAGCTGACGCTCAGAAAAAAACTGAATCGGTTCACTTGGAAGCCTTTCAGATGACAATTCCTCTTTTAAACATGTTACAGGCTTACCCCACACATTATTTAACAAGGGGTGGACAAGTGTCAGGAACTGGGTGTTGCACTGCACCCCAAAACCTTGGAGGATCACATCTCCCCACCACACCCCTCTGCAAAAAGGGCAGTGGTTCCAAAACTTATGGGACTTCAACTCCTGAGAGCCCCAGCCAGCTTGGCCAACAGTCAGGAATTTGGGGAGTTGGAATGAAAAACATCTGGAAGACAAAGGTTTGGGAATTATTGCTCTAGAACAATGGTTCCCAACTTGTGGGTCGCAACTTGGGTGTCGAACAACCCTTTCACAGGGGTTGTCCAAGACCATTGGAAAACACATATTATGCAGTAGCAACGAAAATAATTTTATGGTTGGGGGTCACCACAACTTGAGGAACTGTATCAAAGGGTCACAGCATTAGGAAGGTTGAGAACCATTGCTTTAGAGGATGTTAGGGAACATTTGTGTCACATTTTATACCCTTCTACCCAGGAAGAGGTCTTTTGTACAGCAGGACATGATCCAGCACTTCTAGTTAACTTTCTGATTTAAAAAGGCCTCTTCTGGGCCTAAAACTGGGGAACGAAAACATTCCTCCTTGGTAGTAGAACAATATATGTAATGTTCCACAAATTAAACAGCAATTTTTCAAAGTTCCAATCCATCTGTTGACACCAAGAGAAGACCCAAATACTCAACATCTGGCCATGGCTTCATAATATTCTTTCTAAATTATGAGCTCAGGAAGAAAATCCAGAAAAAAGCAAACCACACCTGTGCATTAAGAGATGGGAAATTTCTTATTTTATGCCTGTTACTTTTAAGTTCTAGTACATGACTGGTAGAAAAATATTCTAGAATAACTATGTGTGAAGAATACAATTTCAGACTGTGGTTTAACTGACTTGTCTCAGTCGTCGACTGTCCACTGGGCAAACAAGCAATTTGTGCTCTGGGATCTTCAGCTAACATATGGCTAAAAACATGTCCAAATGAAATCAGTAGTATAAATTTTCACAGAGACAAATATACATGTTTTAATTGAAGATGGAAAAGTTAGTAGGAAAGGGGTTAATGTGTTTAGTTAACAGTTAATAAACTTTGAGAATCCCATTAAACTATATTTACGTTAGAAAGACCCTCCGTATCCACAAATTCTTTACCCACAGATTCAGTCATTCACAGCTTGATGATATTCCAAAAAGAGAGAAATTCCAAAAAGAAACCTTGATTTTGACATTTTGTATAATGGACACCATTTTACTATGCCATTGTATTTAATGGGACTTGAGCATTCACAGATTTTGGTATCCACAAGGGATTCTGGAACTAAACCCCATCAGATACCAAGGGTCCACTATATTATATTTATATTGAGTTGCCATTTAAGTTCAAATTAAAAGCCTGCACTAAAAGCTTTATTAGAATTTATTAGAATTAAGCTGAAATATCCCATTTGTGACAAAAATGCATTCCTGTTTTGTTCTTCTCTTCAACTTGGTAGGAAATAGCTCCACCTTGCCACCTCTCCTTCAAAACCTGAGCTACCCCCATACTTTGGGAAGTCAGCATGGTGTAATGCTTTGAGTGTTGCACTGCAACTCTGGAGATCAGGGTTTGATTCCCAGCTTGGCCATGAAACCCACTGGGTGACCTTGGACAAGTCACATGCTCTCAGCCTCACGGGAAGGCAATGGCAAACCTCCTCTGTCCAAGAAAATCCAATTATAGGGGCCTTAGAGTTGCCATAAGTCAGAAACAACTTGAAGGCACACAACAATAACAACAGCAGCAGCAGGAGGAGGATGATCAATAGAATAAAGCTTACAGGAGCAAGAAATGAATCTACAAAAAGAAGTCTGATGCTTCTTACAACATTATCCACTTCTCCTTCAAAACCTGAGTCCCCCACATACTTTGGAAAGCTATGCCGATGCGCTCCACAACCCATGCTTGTCTTCCTTGTAGACCAACAGGACAAAACAATGGTTGGAACTGTTCCTCATTACAGAATCAGTGGGAAGACAATTTTTTCTTCCACTTTGTGTTGAGCACTGATTAGGAGTGACCAGTTCTGTTGCTATGCCATTTGGGAAATGGGCCCTAGGTTTGTGGCAGCAGGCTTGCAGAGCTGGTAGGGAAGAGAAAGCTATCTTTTCACTATCTTCTTGCCTCTTAATAGTGGCAGCTGCTGCATCTGCCTCACTCTTGGCTGTCTCTCTCCCTGGGAGAACAAGCAGAAAAAATGTTCTTCCTTCTGTTCCCATGCTGAGTGTTCCAGTTTGTACATAAGGAATAACATGACTAAACTGTTTCAATAGATGTGGGTGGGTGAATATGAATGACAGAATACCTATGCATGCCAGAGCTGGGAAAACATTGTGGGGTTTGTTTCTTAAGGAGTATCAGTCCCAGAATCCTGTGGCCAGTGTGGCAAAATCATGTTACACGGCTTGGAAATGGGGGTGGGCCTAAAATTCTTAGATCTTTAAGCCAATATGTCCATAGAGCAATGAAATCTACTCTGTTCCTTCCATCTGGGGGGTTCTAGGAACTACTCACCAACCCCCATTATTTTTAAAGACTAACCATCATGTTCTATCCAAAGATATAGCCAGGTTAGTCTATAGAATCACTATGAAGAGAGGTCTTGTTGCACCTCCGAGACTAACTGAAAAAATTTGCAGCATGTGCTTATGTAGACTTAAGTCTACTTCCTCAGATGCATTTGGTTAATATTCTATTACAGAGCAAAGTGTAGCCATGGAGCAATATGTGACTCCTTTCCAAGGATGTTCTTTTTTTCCTCAGAGCCTCCGGAATCGTCACATTCACCTTTTTCTGGCCACAGGAAGGGGGGGAAAAATGAAATGAAAAGGGAAAAAAGTGAATTGCTGTTTCTGGAAGACTCAAGTTATAACAATTTACTTGTCAAACAATTTCAAAGACTCTCTGTGTGTTTAACTTCTGAAATTACAATAATCTCTCCGTTTTCGTGGACTTGGAGTCCGTGACCCTCAGAAATATGCAAGGGACAAACAGAAGGCAACACAATGGGGCACACACATGAGGCACTGCACGGCAGTTCGCACAGGAGCATGCTGCCATTGGAGTCAATGGGGACTCCAATATCGGCAATTTTCCATTTTCACAAGGGGGGGGGTCCGAAACGGATCCCCAAAAACAGAGGAATGACTTTACAGATTTTTGAGAATGAGAGTTGGACTTCAAGTCACTTTGGATTTCTTGTTTTATTTTTTGATAGTCTATGTGGACCCTGTAGAGTCCCTAGACACAAAAGGTGACCCCCAGACTAACTGCAGTTTCCCAGCCTTGCTCTACAGCATACCCTTCAACATTTCACGGATGGAAACTAAGGAGCTATACAGACTGCCCAAAAGGGGCAGTTTGCAGCTGCCCCTTTTCTGGCCGGATGGCCCTGATTCAGCCTCTGGAGAGCACAAAAAGGAGCCACAAAAAGCAGCTCCTTTTTGCCCTCTAAGGGGCGCCATAGCCACAGCAGCACAGCTTTATGATGCCCCTTTGGTGCTGCATCACATCATGTGAATTCAGCACTGGAGGGATGTTATGATGGCACACACTGTGTGAACCAGCGCGTGCCAAAATGGCACCCTGGGGGTGGGGTTAGGGCATCCAGCATGTGGATGCTGTGCCCTAACTCCACCCACAGGCCAGAACAAAGTGCCAATCTGTATCGGGCGTAAAACACATGTGCCCAAGTAACATCAAAGTATGGTCAAGATGGATACATTATTAATGTGGGTGGACACACAAACTAGGAAATGCTGTAGCTGTTTGCTTTTACCTGAGACTACAAGGAAATGAAAGGTTCCATCCTCTCTTCCCCACCCCATCCCACCCCCAGTTAAGTGAGTGCACGTTATTTTTAAAGTACTGTAATTGAAATTTTCTGCAAAGAAGCTGGGAGATTTTTATAGCAGCAGAAAAAGTGCAACTTCTGTCTGAACCTCTTTCTCCTCACACTCCTTCTCATGCCCTCCGCTCTGGTAGTCAAGGTCTCTTGTCCCAGCCAAGGATTTCCACTGCCCTGTCCCAGATTCGTCCCTTCTCACTTGCTGCCCCTCACTCCTGGAACCTTCTTCCCCCACATGTGCACCTCATCACTTCTCTAACCAGTTTCAAAATTGAGTTAAAGACTATATTGTTTAGGGAAGCGTTCCCAGAATTGTGTCGTCTGCCCCAGGATGCCTCCTTTTAACTATGTATGAAGAAGCCGAGCCCTCCCTCCAGTCTATCTACCTTGGTCCAGGCCCCAGAGGGAGAGCAGAACCATTGGACCTCATCCCCTTTCCCACCACCTTTCCCTTCTCCTTTTGTGTTGTCTCCTTTAGATTGTAAGCCTGAGGGCACAGAACTGTCTTAATTGTAAGATTGTCTGTACAGCACTGTGTAAATTTACAGCGCTATATATATAAATAAAGGTTAATAATAACAACAACAACAACAACAACAACAACAATAGAGGATTAATCGGGACTCTCCCTGCTAAATCAGGAGAGTTGTAGGGTATGCTACAACATGATGTGAGTCTCTTCAAAATCCCTTACAAACATTAGTGATGGCACAGAGGCAGGTATAGTATGCTGGGCCTTGAACAAAAATGAGGAATCTGTGATGCTCCAGGTATTAATGTGCTACAGCTCCCATCATCTCATTTCAATAGTCAAAGGCTGAGTGGAGTCAAGGCCTAAACATCTAGTAGGCTACTCACTCCCAGCCCCTGCTATCTGTCTGTCTGACTGACTGTCATCTATCTATCTGTCTGTCTGTCTGTCTGTCTGTCTGTTTATCTATCTAAAGCATCACTTTATGCCAACTGGAAAGTCAAGTCATCTTGATAATCAGAAAGATTATGACACCAAAAAACAAAAACAAAATGAACTTGCTGGAATCTCATTCAAGAAATTAACCCAAAAAATTTACTTCTTCTCCCATCTGGAGAGTCAAATTTCTGAAATGGCCCAGTTCATTTGTTGTTTTTGTGTGCCTTCAAGTCATTTCTGATTTATGTCAACCCTAAGGTGAACCTATCATGGGGTTTTCTTGCCAAATTTCTTCAGAGGGGGTTTGCAAGTGCTGAGGCTAAGAGAGTATGACTTGTCCAAGATCACCCAATGGGCTTACATGACTTAGCTGGGATTCAAACCCTGGTCTCCAGAGTCATAGTCCAATGCTCAAACCATTACATCAAGATGGCTCTCCAAGCTGCAGTATTTGTATTGCTCAGGTCAGCAATAGTTCACACCAAAGCAAGGAGCCCAGACTCTGCCTTTGTTCAGCAGTATGAAATGTCTTAAATAGTCTGATTACGTGATACTGTGGTTTACAATAAAGAGAGAATGGTTAAGCTTATTTGACAGGTTGAATTTGCTTTCCTAGAAAAAGAGAGGAAGAGAAAGGGAGAGAGCAGAAACAAACAACCTTTGTCTAGTAAAGATAAAATAGAATTTCATCTAAAAGTCTCTTTTGTTTGGTGCTTTTACAAAGTTCTGTGTCTGGGTTGGATGTATTGATAAAACACCATACAAGTCATTAAAAAGTCCAAAGATCATCTTTCAAGTTATAAAACCAACTCATGCCATTTGTTGTGTTTTCTCCAACTAGTGTTGTGAACTCTGTTTCTTTCTTGGAAAGCAGGGAATGGAGTTGAACCTCATTTAATGCCTAAAACAAAAAATCTTTAACCTCACAAATGGGTTCAGTCGGTAAGAAGTGAAACAAACAAACAAAACAACCCTGGAGCATCCCTTCAGTTCTGAATGACTGGATATAATTAGACAGTCAGATATCCACTTGGATCAGCTGGGACAGTAATTAATGGACCGTGCTCTTTTAACCCAGCAGATTTGCTTAAATAAGTTAAATAAACTCAGTGTGCTTGATTGATAAATGACAAAAGAGTTCTTGTGGCATTTATTCCTTCTTGAAAAGAGATTCCACCTCAACATTAGGAGGAACTTCCTGACAGTAAGAGCTGTTCGACAGTGGAACACACTCCCTCAGAGTGTGGTGGAGTCTCCTTCCTTGGAGGTCTTTAAGCAGAGGCTGGATGGTCATCTGTCGGGGATGCTTTGATGGAGAGTTCCTGCATGGCAGGGGGTTGGACTGGATGGCCCTTGTGGTCTCTTCCAACTCTGTGATTCCATGATTCTTATTAATTATCCAGTAAAATGGAGATGCCTCAACGATAGTCCAGTAAACATCAGTATATTTATCAGTATGGATAACAGTTAATTGATTCAATGAATTATGTTTGTTAAAAGACAGTTTTTGAAGAGGAGCCTAGGACTTTCTTAACCCTAACTATGGTCACAGACCCACTTCCTTGAAGGGAATGACCCCAGGATTGACTGCTGAATAAAACCAAAAATAGTATTGGGCTGCACAATATTGTATCTTTTATTGCATTCTCAAAGCCAAGCTATGTGTGGTTTGGGCTCTTCTAGATGGAACAAATGTGTTGGAAGTTGCAGTATTTGTACTGTCCAGGGAGAACTACAATGTATATTCCCCCCCCCCCACAGAACTCACCTACATCCCATACATCCTACAGCCACCCATCCATGGCCATTTAGTGGCTGGTGGAGAGGAGTGAGCATTGGAGAAGCATCTGGCCATGTACCTATAACCACATTCACAATGGCAACATCATCCTCTGGGACTTTTGCAGGACCATCTGGAAACCCCAAATGAAGCCTTGTCATTTTGCATCTGGCTATAGGGATACAGCCAGATCCATCTCTAATACTCTCCACTTGATGGCCATGTGTGTGAGGGCCCCATGGGAGGAAGGTCAGTTTTGCAATGATTTTGGTCACTCCAGGATAGAGCTAGCAAATTCTTTTCTCTACAACAAGCAAAATGCTCAACTTACAATGGCATATATCACTAACAGGATGTCATATATTATTTGTAAGTATGTTTTCTCAATAGAATGTAGTACTGAGCGTTGCTTTCACCAATAGATGCTTTTTCATGCACATTTTCCTCCAGTGAGAAGACTTTTGCATGCGTTCTTTGGACAAGAAAACAGCATCAAAAGATTCAACAATGAATGATGTGCCAACAATGAAGGATAAATGCATTTGGGTTCACATATGATTTTGGAAGGTGCAGACTGCATCATAATGCAAATTGAATGTACTTCACCACCACAAGAACAAAGAGCTGCAACATGATGCACAGGATGACCCAGCATTTGAATAATGGGACACTCTGTTTCCATCATTTAACAAGGCAACACACCCATATGTATAAAAGTAACCAAAAAGATGCAATTGGCAGTATAGTTGTTGAGGCAACAATGAGGAGAATGTAAATGTTATGTATACTACAGAATAATAACAGTTTAATTCCACTATAATTACTACAATACCTTCCTATGCAATCCGGGGATTTGTAGTTTAGTGAGGTACTACAGAGCTCTGGTGTTATTGTTCAAGACAGTGTAATAAAACTATTTCTCAAATAATTCTTGGTCCTCACTTTAGTTACACAGCCACATAGCCCAAGAAAACTCACAAAAAACTCACTTATTTTATTCTCACATGCAAGAATGAAATTTTCAAGTTTTCCTACAGTGCACAAGTTTGCAAGAGGGTTTGTGCATTTTTGAAGGATGTTTAGTATTCCAAGGCTTCTCTTGGTGAAATTTTTAAAAAGGGTTTCTTGTCAAAAATTAATAAAATAAAAATAAAGCATAGGTTTTGTATAATTTTTGGCACAGCACCCCTTATCGTGTTTCCCCCAAAATAAGAGTGTCTTATATTAATTTTTGCTCCCAAAGATGCACTAGGTCTTATTTTCAAGGGCTGTCTAATTTTTCCATGAAGAAGAATTCACATTTATGGTTGAACCAAAAATAATAAATAAATGGGCATGCTTCCAAACAAAAACTTTGCTAGGTCTTACTTTCGGGGGGGGGGGGCTTATATTTAGCAATTCAGCAAAACCTCTACTAGGTCTTATTTTCAGAGGATGTCTTATTTTAGGGAAAACAGGGTATTTTAGTGATTGTTTTGGGTAATTATTTTTGCTATGGTAGCTGGTCTTTTTCTTTTGCACAGGGCTAAAAAAAATCTCATAGCAATTGACAATTTTTTCAATAAGGTGTTTTGACATGTCCCAAAAGAAATTATTTTCCCAGTTCTAGTTAAGAGTGGATAAATTTCTCAGATGAATAAATCACAATAGGAGATTTTGCATTAGGAAAACATAAGAATTGTTTCAAAGTCCACATTCTTAGTCAATCCCTGTGGAAGGTGACAAGGTTTCAACCAAAAATAACTGTCTGAAAGACTGCTAAATCTGCAAATACCCAGACCCCATTGCTGGCGTCTGTTACCATCTTTGTTTTCAGCTGTATAAAACTTGCTTCATGTCCCACTGGATCACCTTTCACAGTTATCTTAGAAAGCAAGAGCTCCTTTATTATTTATTCAACTCCTACACTGATAGTCACATAAACCCCACATGAATGGACAGAGAGCAAAAGTTTGATTTTTGCCTCCAGGCAAAACATCCATTTCTGGTGCACCTTCTTTTCTGACAACTCCTGTTTCCTTTCCGAAAGGTGCATGGCATATTTACTAGAGCATGCTAGACTTTTCCACTCACTTCATATGTGGCACAGACAGAGCTGGGGAAGATTTATGTTTTTGGACTACAGTTCCTAGCATCCTTCTACAGTGAGCTACTAGGAGGGGAGCCTGGAAACTGTAGTTCAAGACAGCAATTTCCTACCGCTTTGAGCACAGAGGCATTCCTAAACCTCTGAATGTGAACTTTACAGACAATGCCCCTTCCATCAAATATTACATGCACTACAAAGAATAGTGTGAACTATAACAGCTATCAGCATATATTCTGAAGTCCAAACAGAATATTTTTGTTCAATAGATCAGATTAGTAAATTGAAAATGTTACTTATGGGGACACAATCCTAGTACTCATGCTAGCTGAAGTATTATCAAGAGTTATAGTTCAAAAACTAACTTTTCCAAATTCTGGTACAATCTTAAAGCAGCTCATAACATAAGAACCTGCCTGACATACTGCAATCTAAAATATATTTAAACACTTTTTGTATATGTGGTGCTGGCATTACTCTTTGCTGATGATTTGGTATCTGTGCTGGTTAAATTTTTATTTTCATGTTAACTTTTTGTATGGTGAGGTTTTATTAATTTTATTTTTTTACTCAGAAACTGCCCAGAGAACTTTTGTTCTTGGTTGATATATAAATATAGAAGATAAACAAACAAGCAATCAACATTTTTTTAAAAAAAAAATCCTCCAAAACAGAATCAAGTTAAAATCTTAAAGGAGAAAGAGGAAACCAAACTGAAACTGAATCAAACTCCAGCATGAACCTACCCCCTTCTCTCCTGAGCTGACATAGAAATTAATTCATAATGTGAAAACCTGATGACCTAGAACTTGTGTAGTGTGAAAAATCCCTCAGCCTCTTTTATGTTTGATTCACTGGATGTTTCCAGGTCCTTCTAATTTTGTTAGTGAGAATAAATAGAAATTACAGGTACCTGTGATGCTAAGTATAAAACAATTGTGCAGATTAAACACACTAGGGAATTTATCGAATGCAATTTTAATGCCAGCCTGGGCACAGAACAGGATCGGGCTGGAACAGGTTAAAACTGATTTTATTACATGCAAAATTGCTGCTGCGCTTCCACCCAACCATCACCCATCCTCCAGCAGTGCTCTGGTGGTCAATTTTGGTAATACAGAAGCTTTCCGCAATACCATTCTATTCTCATTCTTCTTGATTTGTCTGCGGCCTTTGATACCGTGGATCACTGTCTCCTGGTTGATTTACTTTCTGACCTTAGGTTCTCCAACTCTGTTCTCGACTGGTTTAAATCTTACTTGTCAGATAGATCCTTTGCAGTGGTCAGACTTCCTCCTCCATTCCCTTATGTGTTGGCATTCCCCAGGGCTTCTGTCCTGGGGCCCCTTTTGTTCTCTCTATACACATTGTCCCAAGGCAAACTCATCAATTCTTTTGGTTTCTCCTATCGTCTATACACCGGTGACACTCAGCTGTATCTTTCCACCCCTGACGTTTCTCCAGGGCTTGAAGAGCAAGTTTCATCTTGTCTAACTGCTATCTCTCAGTGGATGCAGCACCACCACTTGAAGCTCAATATGTCTAAGACAGAGCTTCTTGTCTTTCCACCTAAGCCCACCCTTCAATATTCCTTCTCTGTCTCTGTTGATGACACTTTTATTCAACCCCTTCAGCAAGCCCGCAGTCTTGGTTTCATTTTTTATTCTTCTCTGTCATTTATTCCCCAGATCCAGGCCACTGCCAAGGCCTGCAGATTCTCTCTTCACAAAATTGCTAAAATCTGTCCATTCCTCTTAGCCTCCACTGTCAAGACTCTGGTCCATGCCCTAGTGTTATTGCAACTGGATTATTGTAGCCTTCTTCTGACAGGGCTCTCTCTCTCTCACCTCCATCCTTTAATCTCTGTCCAGAACTCAACTGCCCGTATTATCACATCTGCTCACCGCTTTGACCATGTTTCTCCACTTTTATTCTCCCTTCATTGGCTCCCCTTCCCCTTCCGCATCTAGTACAAGCTTTTGTTGTTGACCTTCAAAGCCCTCCATGGACTGACCCCTCCTTACTTATCTGAACTTCTTCCTCCTTACATTCCTACTCGTACCATCTGCTCTGGTAGTCAAGATCTCCTGTCCCAGCCTAGGATTTCTACTGCCCTGTCCCGGATTCGTCCCTTTTCACTTGCTGCCCCCACTCCTGGAACCTTCTTCCCCCACATGCGTGCCTCATCACTTCTCTAACCAGTTTCAAAATTGAGTTAAAAACAATATTGTTTAGGGAAGTGTTCCCAGGCGAGTGCCCTTCATGTAAGCATGAAGGCAGGGAACCATCTAATTAAATGATTGTATGTACAGTGCTGTGTAAATTTACAGCACTATATAAATAAAGGTTAATAATAATAATATCTGAATCTTGGTACTACGGAATTTGGTACTACGGAAGCTTTCTGTAGTACCAAAACCAGCCACCAGAGCATTGCTGGAGGATGGGTGATGGTCGGGTGACAGCGCAGCAGCAATTTTGCATGCAGTAAAATCAGTTTTAACCCATTCCAGCCTGATCCCATCCTGTGCCTGGGTTGGTGTTAAATTTGCATGTGAATTTAGAAATACAACAGACCCATATCAGCATACCCTCTAACATTTCACGCATGAAAAGCAGAGCACATGAGGGCAAGCAACATCAGAGTGTGGTCAACATGATGGAAGGTATTAATGAGGAAGAAAATGAAAGCTGAGAGGCAGCAACAGTTTGCTTTTACCTGGACTTACTGGGAAGGGCAAGACTCTGACTCCTCCTCTCCTCTCTCGCTGCTAAGTAAATTGAGTACAAACAATTTTTGCACTTTGAACTCAGTTTGCCATAAGCTGAGGACAAAGGGAGGAAAGTGGGAGGAGAAGAGAAAAGTTGAGACATTTTAAAAGCAGTTGAAAAAGTAGGACAAAAGAGAATTAGGAATACTTCTGCCAAATTAGCAATGTTGGAGGATATGTATCAATCCATGATCTGTCTGCTTCACAATGATGATTCTCTTAGTTTTATTAACTTAATTGGAAAAGATGTAAAATCTTGGAAGTTAATTATTCAGGGAAGGGAGAAATTATTGCACTTCCCCAGCTATTTGCTATTTCTAACCTGAGGGAAAATTACCTTCCCTTTTAGGTCACTTGTGTTACAAAAAGTCTTCCAATGTCTTTTAGGATCCCTTTCCTAAGGCTGGAAACTATTGGTGGATAGGCCCCAACTAAGCATGGAAACATCCCAGAACCATCCAGCCAACAGGGCCAGTGGGCATCTCCACAGCAATTGCACCTGGAACTGGCTTCCAAAATAACATACTACCATTTAATCCACTTTCCACTTCTTTGTCAGCATTCTCACTTCCAACTGTATGATGGGAAAAAAAATTATTTCCATATACTACATAGTATCTCATGATAAGAATTGTAAATGTCACACACATAAAGCTAAATAATGAAAAGATCAATAGCCAAAATGAACTGAGCCACTAAGTAACAGATCTGTAGGAAAAGTGATGACAGAGAAGAAACAAAGGATCTTATTGCATGGTCAGATAAACCGGCTTACCTCTCTTTCATCTTCAATTCTGGATCTGGGATGCCCTCAGATGTTATCAGACCTAAATCGCCACTGATTTAGCCACAGTGCCACAACCCGGGTGCATCCCATGTTGAAGCCTCGCTCAGCTGGTCAATTTTTGAAGTTGGAAGCTTCCTGACTTTGAAAAAGTGCTGGATGAGCAACTGGATCCAGAACTGAAGCTGGAAGAGGTAAGACATATTATCTGACCATGCGATAAGCTCCAGAAACTAGAAGCTGTAATTCACACACTACTGAGGATTGGGGGGGGGGGGGAGGTGAGACACAGCTGGGAATAGACCAGTTTTTCAATTTTGCCCCTCTTCCCATATTGTTTTAAATTTTTTCAAGTCTACATGGGGCAAAGGGGGGGGGGGAGAAATCACACATTTTGGTAGATCCTTCAAACTTCTGCAATGTCATTTTTGAACTACATCTCCAATTCTGACTGGGTGTTGCACTCCAAAAGTAACTTTGCCACTTTCTTCACACACAAAAAATCCACCCATCTTGAAGGAAACAATGTTCACATCCATTGCTGGACAAAGCACCAATGGATTATGGAACTGAGCCAGTGACAGAAGAGGTAAAGGACTGTCTGTTGCCTCCGGCACTAACATCTGAGTGATGTGCCATGGAAGACACATGAGAAGCAGCATTGTGCCTCTGCAAGAGGCAACCCTGTGCATGGCACAAAGCCTTTACTTGCCCTCAATTCAATCAGATGACTCTCAGAAGCATGAAATTTGGTTATCTGCAACTCTCTTTTTGTGTGCTATGAATGTTTCTTATACAGAACATTTTGGGGCAAAAGGCATTATCAGCATAAAAAAAACCCTACACATTAATATCTGTCTTTGACGCCTTTTAGCAGTAATGAGTGCCACAGGGTAAGTCCAGTTTGAAGAGTCGTTTTCTCCTTTCTCATTCTTTCTGAACTCTGGGTGACCCACCCGCCTGCTTTCATTTCAAATAGTCCTGAGCATGAGGCATTTAGTCTGTTCATAAAATTATCTGCTTTGGTGCTATCTCAAGTTGTCTTTGATAATGAATAGTGGCATCAGGGTGAGGCAGGGGTGAGCAAAGTGCACCCTTGAAGCCCCCCAAAGGCCCCAAGCCTCCTCTTTCCCCAAATTTTTAGTTGATCTGTCATTTACAAACCCACTTCTCATGTATCAAAATTGTTGTAAAGCAACTTGATCCCATAACTGCCAAAGCCTCTCACATACCCCAGCCTTTTTAAAATGCCTCCCCCAAATCAGCTGAACATGAAACTAGAAGAGATATGATGCCACTTCCTGTTGTGCCACAAAGTTGTGCCCTGTTGTGTCACCCTGCTGAGGGGCAGGCAAATAAAATGGCCCCTGTTCCATTCATAGGTGCCCACCATGACTTTGAGGGAGATGTCTAGAGCCCCATTCAACAGAATCATTGATGCCAGTAATTTCCATCTCCTTCATCTTTAAATTGCTCCACTATCCTTGAAGATACTAGAGTGTTGTACATTGAATATAACCAAAATAAATAATCCAAGAGTAAAAATATAGAACTACATTTCCTTCTTTCTTCAACAGGAAAAAAACAGTTGTTATGAAAATGTCAGGATAAAACAGAAGACTCAGAAAAGCCCCCAAGATCAGCAGGTTATACATCATAAGTATGGAGAATCTCTGCCTCATATGCTTCTGGGGAAGGGCATCCATCTGGCCTTCAAGCTTCATTGGTCTGGTGTCAGGAGATAAAAGGTGTTTTAAAAACCAAGGAAGTTGTTCCAAAGAAGTGAGGTCTGCTTTACTACCTGGGAAATGGCTGCACTGGTGCTTAGTCCCAGCCTGATGCATTTAGAATTCAGCTATGCTTTGTGTGTATGGTGAGAAAATGCTCACATTGCTATCAATTGCATTCAGTCCTGACACTTTGCTTTGGCCCCAACCTTTGCCATTTGTCTTGCCAATTTCTGTATCACAATCCCCAAGACCTTATCCATGTTTGAATTCTCTTTTAAAAATGGTTCACTGTCCTTAATCTAATGGAATAACCCCAACAACATCACTAAGTCCACAGTCTAAAATTACACAACTCTACCACTGATAATGGAAGCTAAGCAATCCACCACTGTTAGGTAATACACCATTGTTAGGTAATACATTATTACTAATGGCTAGGCTCACATGGTATATGGTGGGCCCTTAGTATCTGCTGGGGCTTGGTTCCAGGACCCCCATGGATACTAAAATCCATGGATGCTCAAGTCCCATTATATACAATGACCTAGTAAAATAGTATCCCCTTATATAAAATGGCAAAATCAAGGCTTGCTTTTTGAATTTTTTTAAAAAAATACTTTCAAGCCATGGATGGTTGAATCTGTGGATACAGAATCAGTGGATATGGTGAGCTGACTATATTTGTACACATGGAAGTGTTAAACAAAGGGAAACAATCATACCTAGTGGCCCTGTCTATTATTTCCTTATGTTCAGCAGATACTGTGGACAGAAACTGTTTTCAGAATCTTGAGCCATATCTGGAGAATGTGCTATAGAGGAGAAGACAGGATCTGTCCCCCATTGTAGTGCATAGTCAGATGGTAGCCACAGAAAGAGTAGTGGCTGGTGGTTTCCATATCCATGAGGAGCATCCAAAGTGCTAAACCTTCCCCCCCCCCCCCCAAAAAAAGTTCCATCATCTTTCAAGTTCAGAGTAAAGCCCAGAATGAAATCACCACCCCACTGACATGGAAGCCATGAACAACCACTACACAGGGAGTAAAATATCTTGTAATCAATGGTTACTGTTTCACTTGGGTCTATAATTCCATGACTTGATCAAACCTTGTCAACATGACTGTCTTTCCCTGTGCCTGTGCATCTCCACTGCAAACTCCTGCTATGTCCCATGGAGTTTATAGGGAAATGTGCATAGGACTGCAAGTTCATATTTTAATCTGTGTGCCTTGTTTTTGTAATTCAGTCGGCAAGATAAAAGAAGGTGGAAGGAGTCATAGGGTGAGTATTTAGAGAGTCTAAATAAATAAGACTGCCACATGGTGTGCGAAAGAGAGAAAGCCTTTGTTTTACAGTGTGGAACTGACTCATTTTTAATAAGATTTTTAATTATTATTTGCAATATGTGCATTATATAATGCTCTGTGTGTGTGCTCAGGGAGGGAGAGAGAGGTTTGGCCAGGGTGTGCACTCTAGTTTGTATTAGAAAAAAAATCCAAAATGTTTGTATTGGAACACATGCCAAATGGAAAGAGGAGGTCCTTTAGATGTTGTGGCCCCCAACCTAGGAACAGTTATATATTTAAAAGCTATACATTGGATCAACCTCCCCTCCATGAGATGGTACCAGTGCAACACTAGCATGATACAACCATAACAGCCAGTTAGCCCTCTTACTACCATACTCTCTGCTAATGGAAATTTCCAGACTCTTTTCAAAGGCAGTCCAAAATTCAGTGCAATATAGTAAGCCAAGTGGGAGGTGAGCAAATGATGGATCACTGGCACCAAGGGTTATGATTTCACTTTAACTATCATGGCTGCATCCTAGGAGTTTGTAGTTTAGTTAAACACCAGAGCTCTCTGACTGAGAATTCTTAACACTGTTTTTTACCTGAAAATCTTAGAGAATTTCATAGAATGATGCCATGCCAGCTAATATGGAATCATAATGCTATAACTGTGTAGTGTGAAAGCACCCCAGTCTGCTGTCATCATCCCAGTAGATTTATTGTTAGTATTCTAAAGCATCTAAAAGGCTGTCTGTGCCACTGAGAACATTTTTGTTGCATGTGAGATATAACTATACACTTTCCACTAAACTACTGTATAAATATGATCCTTTTGGAGAAATGTGCATAGGATTGTAATTTCATATCTTAATATGTGTGCTTTTTTTTTTTTTTTTTTTTTGAAGTTCAGTCAGGTGTGGGCATGTGCCAGTGAACCATTTATGGAACCTCAGTCATGCAGTTCATACAGCACTACAACAGGCATATAAAAAAGTGGATTTTTGTTATTTTGGGGTGCTTCCTGAAACAGCATTCTGTCACAAAAATGCAGCCCCTTAGGGGTTTTTTCCTAGTTTAAAATTAAAAAGCATTTTTAGCACACACACAAAAATAAATGGTATGGGGGGTTTGGCTGCTCCATCAGGTCTCCTGAGCCATACAGTCCCCTCTCCCATTGCATTGTATGTGACTTGTAGGCCACAAGAGTCACACCTCTAATTTAGGGGGAATGCAGCCCCTTCCAGAGCCAGCTGAATGCCACTTCCCCTTAATCTCTTCCAAGGGCCATTGATACTGCAGGTGGCCACTGATGTTTTATAGGAGCCCTAGTGGTGCAGTAGGTAAATGCCAGTACTGCAGCCACAACATTGTGAGTTTGATCCCAGAGGGCTCCCAGGTTGACTCAGCCTTCCATGCTTTCATAGGTCAGTAAAATGAGTACCCAGCTTATTGGGGGCAATTAGCTTGTATATTGTAAACCGCTTAGAGGGTGCTGAGTTCACTATTAAGCAGTATAGAAATGTAAATGCTATTGCTATTGCTAAGAACAGAAGATGACAGAAAACAGTCTACAAAAAAAGGGGTGCCATCTTGGATTCGGCTGCAAACTCCTGGTTCCTATCCATGAGGCTGACTTGAACAGCAGATATATTATCCTGTCAGCAAGTCCACATTTTTTAACACCTGAAAATCCAAAAGGAACAAATTAACTTTTGTTTCACAAGCTTATTTTGTACTCCCTTCAGTCTAAAAGAAGCCAAAGGTGAAAAACCATTATCATTCAGCAGTAATGGCAGCTGCTATGTGAATTTAAAAAAAGCTCATGGGTTGCAAATGGTTCCAGGAGATAGTGGTTTCCTACCCCAGCCTTACATGCCTGTCATTTATCACAGCTCTGCTTGCCACAGTAGAGACAGTAGAGGTGACATCACAACACAGTTGGCTTCATGTGCCTGATTCTCTAGCTGAGTTGGCACCCGCCTGTGCATTCTCCAAAGTGTGCCAGCTGGTAATGGCCCTCAAGAGATTTTGCTCCAGCTGGGGATAACTCAAGCATAAGTTCCACAATGCACTCCATCTGCCATGACTGCAAAGTCTGCAGTGGAAATCCAGAAGCTGATTACAGCTGGCCACTGGAGAAATTTCATAGTCTCTTGGGAATTCTGAAGATCACATAAGAGTGCATGCTCTAGAGTCTCTTTACACAACCTTTACACAACCATCCAGTTGCAATTCTCCCATCATTGCTGTGATTCCCTCATGGTTCCCTGCAATTTTCTGTAGGGATTTCCGCATTTTCAACAAAATATATAATACTTTCTATAACCACTGTTATAAAAAATATTTTAATAGCACCTTGTCAAGGTTCAAAAAGTCTTCACCAGCTGATTTACAAAATAAAATAGTACAAGGCAGGGAAGTATTATTTCTCTTTATTATTTATTACATTCATGTGGCTGTCATTAAACAAATGTTCTCCATGTGGCATACAGAGGAAAAGTATAAAAAGATATTTAAAAATAGGAAAATAAAATCATTTTGAAGTTGAACAAAACTGTACAAAATGTCTTCTAGCAGCAACGTGGGAGCCGGCACAGTGTAGTGATTTGAGTATAGGATTCTGAGAGACCAAGGTTCGAATCCCTACTCACACACAGAAATGCATTGGATGACCTTGGCCAAGTCACTCTCAGCTTCAAAAGAAGGCAATGGAAAACCTCCTCTGAATAAATCTTGCCAAGAAAACCCATGATAGGGATGCCTTAGGGTCGCAATGAGTCAGAAATGGTTTGAAGGCATACAACAAGCAGAAACTTATTGTCAAGGCTGTTTAGATTAAGAACACACTCTGAAAACAGTGGAAAACTAAACTCTGTTTAAAAC
Source organism: Urosaurus nigricauda (assembly GCA_034509955.1). Taxonomy (NCBI): domain Eukaryota; kingdom Metazoa; phylum Chordata; class Lepidosauria; order Squamata; family Phrynosomatidae; genus Urosaurus; species Urosaurus nigricauda. The sequence continues at coordinate 39,591,875 of JAOEGL010000002.1, forward strand.
ACATGTTTATTGCAAGGGCTTGGGTGAGTGAACTATGCCAGGGATCTCACATTAATGCTGCACAGTGTAAATAACCACTTGTGGTGTTATACTTCCATTATGTAACCCCTCTATTGGGTAGCTACATAGGACACCAATGAGCATTTGCATACTACTTTCTGAACCTCCATGCACAACTATCATGTGCAATGGTTCCATATACAGGACTCTGCTTCTGCTGCCATCCGATGGATGACTGTTGTCCATTGTCCACAAGAAATGCCCTGCATTTGTAGTGCAAATTTCAGCTGGAATTGTTACAAACAAGATGACAGCCATAACTAATTAAAATAGCAGCTTTTACATACCATTGCAGTTTCCTTTAAAAAAAAAAGCCAGAGTTAAAACCAAAACATAAAGAAGATAATTCAACATCAATAACAATATACTTTCAGGCCTTTAAGACCCATGTAAAAATGGGGAGTGGGAATCTCATATAGAAAAGCTTTTTGCAAAGGAATCATGGGAGATCTCTTGCCTGAAAACTGGGTGCAGTTTTCTCATCCATGGGGTTTTCCCATCCAACCAACAAACATCTTCATCAAATCCTGGGACCTCTGTGTGTAATAAATAATCTTCAGTCAAACACAGAGTCAGTATAAGAACTTTTCCCTCCCAAATAAAGGAATCTAAGCCCTAAGAAGAAAGGTCCCTAGCCATTCCACTTGGTACTTGTAATGCTTACCTGTAACTAAACATGTAGGCAACTAGTTATCCTGTTCACCTATGATTAGATACATGTGCTGTCCTGTGACCTATAAGGGTTTGTTTATTTCTGAATAGGTTTAAAATAAATAAGAATCAGATTTTGGTCCTGCTCACTCTGTGTTTGCTCACACCCAGAGGTGGAATGTAGCCCCTTAAAATGCAAAATTAAACCAATGTATCACTCTGGGCACCCTGATCATGTTTTATTTCAGAAGCTAAGCAGGGTTAGGGCTGGTTAGTACTTGAGTGATAGATCACTAGAAAAAAACAGGCATCTCCAGGTAGGGCTACAAAACAATCCCGCCTGATACCCTAGAGAGCCATTGCCAGTGAGAATTCTCCGTACTGGAAAAGATGAACCAATAGTCTTGAGTCAGTATAAGGCAGCTTCCTGCTATCTCAAACAACTGTAGAGGGGGAGGGAACCAGATTTTGTCCCTGCTGTCTCCCAGTCCCACCCCAAAGACCAAAATATTGCATTTCAAGTGCACCAGGAGTGATTTTCTGTAAAATCCAGCTGCCATTTTGGCTGATTTGTGGCCAGGTTCACCTATGCTCCCCAAATAAATAAATATGAAAGTGGTTTGGGGGAGTAGAAGACAACTGCTACATTTCTAGCCAGTTTGGTGCTGTTTGCACCAGGCTTTGAATAACAATAATAATAAAACCTGCCCCCAAATTAGTGTTGGAGTAGCTGGTGGCCACCAGGTAATTCCAGGAGCCATAAAAGAGATCAGACTTTCTCTCTACCCCACCCTGTCCAGGTTCTGTGTTTTAAAAAATGCCTCAGCACTTGTGCATACCTGCCTTTGAGATCATAGAAGGTGGGTAACCTCAGGGGCTCAGAGGGGGTCACCAGAGGTGCATGTGGCCCTTGATTTGCCACTAGATCCTTATTTTTTTCCTACAAGACAATGCATATCCCCACACTGGAAATGTTAGCATTTGCCTTCTAGTAGTCCTGTCATTACAACATCTGTATGTACATAGGTTTGGAAGCCTAAAACCTTCTTTCACTATAAGCTTCCTCTGATATTTTGCTGCTGTGCAAATCAATAAGGCCAGGATATAACAAACACATACAGGGTAATGGTGATATTTAAGCAAGGAGTGGGGAACAGTTAACCAAGCTCTGAAAATGTACATGGAACCAAAATATTTGGGGTAAATAAATGACATTCCCATTTGTTTCAAATAAGTTTCCCAGATTTCAAAGATGATTTGCCAACTTTATTGACATTCCCACAGAGCAGCCAAACAGGACTGTCACATTTTTAGAACATTATTTTCAGACCAATTTCAACAAGTATTCAAAATAAGGGCTACCAGACAGAAAACTGGAGAGAGCTCCTTTACTTTGACAGTTGTGTAGAAGAGGTAATTTCAGCAGGTACTGCTTGTTATCTAGTTGCTTGATCTATTAAAATTCCCTTTTCTATTCAACCATTAAAGGTACAGGAGGTACATCTCTCTGGTTTTCAGTCTGGCAACCTCAATTCAAATTTGAATTTACTTCCAGTTCATGGGCATAATAGGGATCCCTATGAACTGTGCTTTGCCCAGTTCTGATTAAGGGGATCACAACCTTGTTATACAACCCATACTTTAAAATTGGTGCCCAAAGTCAATGGGAATCCCATTTGTGCCTATAAAAAAGATGGAGAGAGAAACACAGACTATTATGAAATGTGAGAGACTGTAGTGGATCACACAAACAGAGTAACCAATTAGCAAGGCAGAAACTGAACAACAACCAGTCTCCTGCCTACCTCCACACAGTCTAGCAGAGAAAGAAACAACCTTAGGTCTATTCTTCACTGCAGAATTAATGAAGTTTGACACTGCTTTAACTACTATGGCTTAATGCTATGGAATTCTGGGATTTGTGAGATATTTAGCCTTCTCTGTCAGAGAGCTTTGCTGACACAACAAACTACAAGCCACAGGATTCCATAGGATGATGATAATAATAATAATAACAACAATAGATTTATTTCTAGCCCGCCCAATCACGAAGTATCCGGGCGGGTTACAACAATAAAATACACTAAAGTTACAGTAAAATCAAACCCTAAACCTCCCCCGCCCCCCATTCGCAATAGTAAAATAGAATTAAATTGTAATAGTATAAAAACATTACAAGCATTAAAAACATTACACAGAGACAGAGAGGCAAGCGGGGAAGGATAGGCGGATACGGGGGCAGACATCTCAATATCTGGGGAGGGAAGCTAAGTTGGAAAGGCCTGCTGGAAGAGATCCATCTTGAGTGCTTTCTTAAAAGCTGTCAGAGTGGAAATGTGACAGATCTCCTCCGGTAGGTCGTTCCATAATTTTGGAGCAGTAGTAGAAAAGGCCCTCTGGGAAACTGATGTTAGCCTAGATTTTTTTGGTTGTAATAAATTTCTTCCAGCGGACCTTAGAGTGAGGGGTGGACAATAAGGAGGAAGGCATTCCCTCAAGTATTCTGGGCCCAAGCCATGTAGGGCTTTAAAGGTAATCACCAACACCTTGTACTTTTCCTGGAAACTAATAGGCAGCCAGTGTAGGGACTTCAAGACCGGTGTTATGTGGTCATTCCTAGAAGTTCCCGTAATCAATCTGGCTGCCATGTTTTGCACCAATTGAAGTTTCCGAACTTGGCACAAGGGTAGCCCCATGTAGAGCGCATTACAGAAGTCCAATCGAGAGATTACCAGTGCATGTACTACTGTTTCTAGGTCCCTTGGCTCCAGGAAGGGATGCAATTGGCTTATCAGACGAAGCTGATAACAGGTACTCTTGACTGTCGCGTCCACCCGAGCTGTAAGATGGAGTGACGAGTCAAGGAGCACCCCCAAGCTGTGGACAGAATCCTTCAGGGGAAGTGTGACCCCATCCAGAACTGGCTGACACAACTCCATTCCTGGTTTTGGGTTCCTATAGCAAGTACCTCCGTCTTACCTGGATTCAGCTTGAGTCAGTTTTCCCTCATTCAGTCCATTACCACCCCAAGACAGACATTCAGAGGAGAGATGCCATCCTTAGTCACTGCATCAGTCAGAGACATAGAGAAATATATTTGGGTGTCATCAGCGTACTGATAACACCCTGCCCCATGTTTCTGGATGATCTCACCCAGCGGCGTCATGTAAACGTTGAATAGCATTGGGGACAGAATTGCGCCCTGAGGGACACCTGACTTGAGTTCCCTTTAGGACGAAGAGATGTCCCCAAGCGACACCATCTGGAACCAACCTGAAAGATAGGACCGGAACCACTGCAATGCAGTGCCACCGATACCTAACTCTCTCAGGCGTTCCAGAAGGATACCATGGTCAATGGTATCGAAGGCCGCTGAGAGGTCCAAGAGCACCAACAGTGTCACACTTCCCCTGTCAATGCCCATGAAAGTTAAAGGAGTGTCAAACTGCATTAATTCTCCAGAGCAGACCAGTTTTTCTTTATAAATATATAAAATTAGTTTTAAATTTAAAATGCTTGTTCATGGTCAAACAGGCATAATGGAGGAAAGAGAGGGGAGATGAAATGAGAGAGGGGGAAGAAAAAAGGACTGAGAGAGAAGTTACACATTAGAGTGACAGAAGAAGAAAGTGGTATAGTAAAACAAGCAAACAGGAACTCATCATAATGTCAAGAAAATAGGAGTATAAGCATAAATGTTGCTAATAGATTTTTGTCGGTCTTTCAGGCTATAAGGCCATGTTCTAAAAGAGTTCATTCCCAACATTTCGCCAGCATGTGTGGATGGCATCTTCAGATCTTCACTCTCTGAACATGCCAGCCACAGATGCTGGCAAAACGTCAGGAATGAACTCTTCTAGAACATGGCCATACAGCCCAAAAGACCCACAAAAATCTATGGATGCCAGCCATGAAAGCCTTCGACTTCACAAATGTTGCTATCTCTAACATAGACAGGGCGCCATTTTCCTTCTGGTGCACTAAAAACTCTTTCCCATGGGCTTCTGCAGTTTTGTGGGCTCCTTGGCAATGGCTGGAGAATAAGAAGCTAGCTGAGCTGCTTGGAGAAATGGGGCTCTCGCAGATGGATGTAGAACAGGATGCCCCCTGGCAGATCTACCTGGGGAGCTTAACTTTGTCAGGCTTATTGTGTTGCTCACATTTAAAAGTCACATTTAATGCCTGTTCTTCATTTTAATTCATTGCCAAGTGAGTGCCCTGCATCACCACAGTACTTAATAAAACCCAATGGTATTTTTAAAAGTGGTGTCTTTGGGATGATGATTGTGTGACCACTCATAATATAGAAGCATGATATAAACTAAGGTATTACAAAGCCAACAGGCTGGCATTCACATGGCTGGAATAAGGAATTAACCCCAATTATTAAAGGCAACTGGAAAACCAAATGGCAAAGTCAAGAACAAGCAGCCCCTTTCAGGGTTAGTGGGCTTAGTTTCTAGTAATTTGGAAATAAATCTTCATGAATCCTAGCCATCCAGATGGGAAATTGGGTTAATCCACTGAAAGGAGAAGTATGGGGAGGGGAAATTAAGGGAGAAATTTCATACGATATGGCAATGGCTGGAACTGAGAACATAAGGATCAGAAGAACTATGCTTCCTGTTCAGAATAACCCTTTTGTTTTCTTATTCTCCCAAAGGAAAAAGAAACTGAACTGAGAAGCATGATGGACAATTCCACACATCCTTTTGGAAGCATTTAGTGAAAATTGAACAACATCACATTCTGAGTAGGAGTAATTTCTCCAGGAGACAATTAGAAATTAACAGAGAAAATGTTCCTGCTGTGCAGGCATTCTTTCCCAAATGTGCAAAAACACAACACTGGTTGGCACTGCTAAAAAAAACCCTAAAAACAAACAACTTTTTTATTTTTCAAATTCATATAAACATAAAGAAAATAAAAAGCATTTAAAATTGAATGCATTTTTTTTAAAAGGACCATGTACTAACTTCAGTATAATGCAACTAAACTTCTAGATAAATGTCAATGCGAAATTTTCATCTCTACACTACATGGTCAAATTCTGAAAGAAATTGTGAAGGTCCTCATAATAATAATAAGAGGTGTGCATTTGTTCTCCAATATTTCTCTCTCTCTCTCTCTCTCTCTCTCTCTCTCTCTCTCTCTCTTTTGGACACCAAAGATCACAGAGAATTTATTTTCTTTTGTCTGTAGTTGGACAGCCAACATAAATTCTACCACATTGTCCATCATATGACTGAATGGAGAAAGATTGGTGTTGAGTAGGATCTAACTATTCCAATGGTGATATCACAGCAAAGTGGACCGTCTTCTGCATTTTCCCATAGTGTATTGCATTCACTAATGGGACACAGTGGACTCCAGCAGATCTCAGAGCTCAGGATGATCCAGCAGATCTCAGAACTCCTTATCTACATAAGGAGAGTCTTTCTCAAATATTGAGATCCCAGGGTACAGAGAGCTGTAAATGTTACCAGCAGCACCTTACTAATTCCATACTCCACCACCACCACCCCTTGCCATGTTTATTGTTAATTTAATCTATTTTTAAGGGGTGGGTGGCTGGGAATGGGTTGATAAAGTGTTTTAATCTGTATGTTTTAATCTTGCTGTACCCTGCTCTGATTGTGCTTCACCAAGGAGCAGACTAGAAATGATGATGATGATGATGATGATGATGATGATGATGATATTGTTTTTTAAAATTACAATGAGGGAAGGAGCTTGGCTAATTTGCCAGTTAATGCACTAAAAATGTCACCTGATCCAAAAATATTGGAAGCTATCTCTAAAAGTGTGACATTTTAGATATGACATTTTAAGATCACATGACCTCAGCCTGGAGCATAATACTTGACATCACCATCTATAGTAAATGGCACAGTCTGGAATATTCCACCCACTCCACTAAAGCCACTGAAGATGCAGAAGCTGAAACCAAAATATTCTGCTTTAGAATGAAAATATTTCTGTTGTGTGAGTTGCTGTAATTAAGTGTAAGCGTTCTCAATTGCATTCTTCATGCATGTATGATATATTTCTTGATATTTTAAAAGTAATATGTGTGTGCGCATACAAAGGCAATTTGTGTTTGTGTATATACATGGATGAGTGCACAAAAATAATATGCATATCCTACAATCTAGTTTATAAAAGATGAGCCAACATACCACTAAATATTTGTGTGAATCTCTTGCAAATTATATAATAACCTATATTGTGCAACAACAGATTTTTGGTGCCATGGACACAGTACTGCCTATGCTATGAAATGTGAGAGATAGTACTGGATCATTCAACTGGCATGATCAACTTGGCAAGGCAGAAGTGTCAAAATAACAATTTTCAGTGCTATCAGGTCTAGTAAAGAAACTAAGCAAGATTAATTTTCTTTGTTAGGTATATAAAATTGGCTTTATGTACGAATTACTTGTTCATAATGAAACACATTATCTAATAAAGGAGAAAGAAGGAAAAGAAAATGGCTGCAGTTAAATTAATGAAGGAAGAGAGTAGATGTAGTAAAAGGAAACAAAAAGGAAGCAATTAGTGAATATAGGCAGGCAAAGGTTGTTAATTTTATTTACACACCTTCATACACACACACAATAGGTAACCATAGTTCCAGGAACTTCAGACAACTGAGTCATTTCCAGAAATTCCCCTTGCTGAGTTATGCTATACTGGGAACTATATGCACTCAATGAAGAATGTGAAAATTTAAAGGTTCTCCACTCTCACCATTGCTGTTTATTTTGGCATTGGAAATCCTACTGAGAGATATCAGACAAAATGACAGCATCTGTGGAGTTAAGGTAAAAAAAGAACAGTATAAACTGAGGGTTTGTGCAAATGACCTTGTGATGGCGTGGTACAGACAGCCCAAAAGGTCTGTCCTTTGTTGTGATTAGGGCTGGGTAATGCGCAGCATTCGCATGCTGCCCAGCCCTAACATGTATGGGCGGTGCCATTTTTAAATGGCACCATTCATATGGGTGTGCTGCCATGACGTCATGGCGCACGCCGTGTTTTCTCCCTCCCAAGCCACCGGAGGACATTTTCCATCTTGGAGGACTCTCCCCTTGCGGCTGCCTGGAGCCTGGTGCCTTAAGGAGAGGAGGGGGAGGAGGGGCTGGTGAGAGCTGCCTCCCCTTATTACCCTTCCTGACCCTGAGAGACGCCAGAGCTTTCTCCCTCCCAAGCCACCGGAGGACATTTTCCATCTTGGAGGACTCTCCCCTTGCGGCTGCCTGGAGCCTGGTGCCTCGGAGGAGGAGGAGTAAGGCCGGACCACCTGGGCCTGAAAAGGCCCCAGAAGCCTCCCTCACCCCAACGGCGGCACAGCAGCAGTAATAGCAGCAGCAATAGCAATAGCCAGGACAGAGACAGGCTTAAAGCCGGCCCAGAGACACTAACGCCAGCGGTAGAGACAGCGGTCTGGGCTTTAAAGCATGCTTGGGAATATACCCCTTGTCAGTAACATCGGCCGAAGGAGGACGTTGTTGGGGTGTGGGGATGTTAGTGCTAATGCACCTTGCACTTTACTTGGCTTGTTTAGCCTTAGAGGAGGGGGATTATGGATATGTGTGGAAAGTTGGAGGGGATGGCAGAAGACAATTTTCTTGATACAAAGGGGGCTCCTATTCAAGTAGTGTGGGGCAAGGGGAGGTATGGCGGTAGGAGTAAGGACCAGCATTACAGGGGAAGGCGAGATCGATGTTTAGTATCTATCTCCCCTTCCAGTCCTACTCCTAACCAAAGGGACCTGAGGGTCACTCCAACCGTACCACAAACCCTGTCTCTGCTCCTGTGCAATGCCAGGTCCATCAAGAACAAGACCCACATTCTTTATGACCTGATAGAGGACAACAACTGTGACCTGGCTTGCATAACCGAGACCTGGCTTGGGCCTGAAGGGGATGCTGTGTGGGCTCAGGTCCTCCCACCCGGGTACTCGGTGAAGGACCAGAACAGGTTAGGTGGGCGGGGGGGGGTGTTGCCTTGGTCCATAAAAATACCTTGTCTCTGACCAGGAACCATGTTCGTCAGACTTCCTACATCGAGTGTATTTACCTGACCCTGAAGGCTAGAGACAGTCTAGGGATTCTGTTGGTCTACCGGCCACCCCGTGCACTAACGGACTCCCTTAACGATCTGACACAGTTGGTCTCGGAGCTGGTGTTGGAGTCTCCCAGGCTTTTAGTCCTGGGAGTCTTAAACATCCCCTTCGCAACCAACAATTTTCCATCCGGTGCAGCTCGGGAATTCATGGAGACCATGACAGCCATGGGCCTGTCTCAGCTAGTCACGGGCCCAATGCATTTTGCGGGGAATACACTTGATTTGGTTTTCTGTACGGACATGGAAACTCCGTGGGCAGAAATTACCAACATCTCCGCCCTGTCATGGACGGATCATTTCCTGGTGGAGGCAAGCATCAAGGCATCAACCCAGATCCCCCCCCGGGGGTGGCGGACCTATTAGAATGGTCCACCCTCGAAGGCTGATGGAACCTGACAGGTTCCAAGAAGCCCTAGAGGGATATATGGTTGGAAGTGACGGCGATACTGTTGATGCCCTAGTTAACACCTGGGATACGGATCTCTCTAGGGCTATACACAGCATCGCTCCCAAGCGTCCTCTCAGACCCGCTTCCAAAAAGAAGCCCTGGTATACAGAAGATCTCCGGGCCAGGAAGCGGGTTCTGCGACAACTAGAGCACGCCTGGCGGAAACACCAGCGTTTATCCGACAAGGCTCTCCTAGACCATCTTTTGAAGGACTATGGAGAGGCGATACGAGCAGCTAAGAATTCGTTCTATGCTGCTCGTGTCACATCCGCGGAGTCGCGTCCAGCAGAGTTGTTCAGGGTAATAATAATAATAATAATAATAATATTTATTTCTTACCCGCCCCTCTATAAAACAATCGAGGCGGGGTACAACAAGGTTAAAAACAGATTACAGATTAAAATAATTCAAGAATTCCATCCCAACCTCCCCCCCCTTAAAATAGGATTAAATTAGTTAAGTTTAAAATTAAATTACTAACAATAAAAGTACCATACAACATAGTACACAAAACCGCAATGCTGGCCCCAGCATGGGTAGCAATAAAATACAGAGGGGGGGGGGGGAATAAGGAGTTGGGAATTGGCTGAAAGATTTTAGGAGCCAGGTAGATTATACAGTTTCAGGGAAGGCCTGCCGGAAGAGATGCGTCTTTAAGGCTGTTTTAAAACAGTCTAACTCAGCTCCCTCCTGCCCCAAACCAGATCCTTGAACCTACCAAGGCCTGCTGTGACCAATTTAACAACTTCTTCACTGATAAAAATCTCTCGGATAAACCAAGGTCTGGATGCCAGTGTTATAGCAGAAACTAGAATAGAGGCATCCAGAGCCTCCGTGGACTTGGTTGTACTGGATCAGTTTGAGTCGGTTAGTACCGAGGATGTGGACAAGATCCTTAGAAGTGTTAGGAAGACAACCTGCTCTCTCGATCCCTGTCCCTCGTGGCTAGTGGCACAGGGGGGACCGGTAGTAACTTCTTTGTTACACCGGATTATCAATACATCATTGAGGGAGGGACAGTTCCCTGACCATCTTAAATTGGCCACAGTAAAACAAATATTGAAGAAGCCCTCCCTCAACCCCCTGGTTCATAATAATTATCGGCCAGTCTTGCTACTGCCATTTTTGGGGAAGGTGATCGAGAGGGCGGTTGCAATCCAGCTTCAATCGATCTTGGATGAAACGGATTTTCTAGATCCATTTCAAACCGGTTTTCGGATGGGCTACGGGGTTGAGACTGCCATGGTCGCCTTGGTCGATGATCTCCGTCTGGGCATCGACTGGGGTAGCGTGTCCCTGTTGGTGCTCTTGGACATCTCAGCGGCTTTCGATACCATCGACCATGGTATCCTTCTGGAACGCCCGGCAGAGGTGGGAATCAGAGCCACTGCGCTCCAGTGGTTCCGATCCTACCTTTCTGGGAGGTTCCAGATGGTGCAGCTGGGGGACGTTTGCTCCGACAAGAGGGCCCTCAGCTCTGGGGTCCCTCAAGGAGCCATTCTGTCCCCCATGCTCTTTAACATTTACATGAAACCGCTGGGAGAGATCATCCGGAGACATGGGGCGCGGGGTTATCAGTATGCTGATGACACCTAAATAGTTTTCTCTATGTCTCCGACTGATGCAGTGACCAGGGATGGCATCGCTCCTCTCGTGGCCTGTCTGGAATCGGTAATGGACTGGATGAGGGAAAACAGACTCAGCCTGAATCCAGAGAAAACGGAAGTACTGGTGATAGGTTCCCCCGGCCCAGGGATGGAGGTGGTTTCACCTGTCCTGGACGGGCTCAAGCTTCCCGTTAAGGACAGTGTACGCAGCTTGGGGGTGCTTCTTGATTCGTCGCTCCATCTTACTTCTCAGGTGGATGCGACGGTCAGGAGCACCTGCTTTCAGCTTCGGCTGATACGCCAGCTGCGTCCCTACCTGGACCGGAGGGACCTTGAAACTATAGTACATGCTCTGGTAACCTCTCGATTAGACTTCTGCAATGCGCTCTACATGGGGAAGCCTTTGTATCACACCCGGAAGCTGCAATTAGTGCAGAATATGGCAGCACGGGTGGTCACTGGCGCTCCCAGGGCTGCCCATATAACACCTATAGTGAAAGATCTTCATTGGCTGCCTATTCGCTTCCGGGCTCAGTACAAAGTGCCGGTTATTACCTATAAAGCCCTAAATGGCTTGGGCCCAGAGTACCTGAAGGACCGCCTCTCCCCACATAATCCGCCCCGCACACTTAGATCCTCTGGGCAACAACTACTTAAAGTTCCGAAGGCAAAATTATCAACCACTACGAAGAGGGTGTTTTCCGTCTCGGCCCCCAGCCTTTGGAACTCATTGCCCACCAAGCTCCGTCTGGCTGCCTCCCTTACCTTGTTTAAGAAGGGGTTAAAAACATATTTATTTGGTCAGGCATACCCCTGATTTCCACTCCCCCACTGTGACCCTCCCCCCCCCTTCCTCCCCGCTTTGCAAGCTGCCCTGGCATATTTTTATATGCTATTGTTTTATGTTATTGTTTTATTGATATATAATTCTCTTATGGTTTTACTGTTTTGTTTTTGCTTTTATTATAACTTTTTAACCATGTATGTATTGTGTTGTGTTGTGCACCGCCCTGATCGTTGGAAGGGCGGTATACAAATAAAGTTTTATTATTATTATTATTATTATTATTATTATTGTGAACATCTGACGTCATTGAGCAGGAAGGCACCTATGGCGCACTTTCTGTGGCATAAGAAGGCGCTCCAAAACAGAGCTCCTTCTTGGTGCTTTTCCTTGGCATGGCCTTCACACGGCCACCCCAAGGAGCCTGAGAGGAAAGGGGATATAGAATTAGTAAAAATAGTGTTCCTTTTCTCACTGACTGAGTCCATTTAATGATTTTCCATGGAATAAAAATAATATATAATCTTCTTCAGGATGACAATCGATTTTTTAAATGAATTAATTCATACAGATTTGTGTCAGAGCCATACACAACTGAACAGTTACAGATATGAGAGGGTATCCAAAAGTTTTAATGATCAGCTTTTAAAAAAAAAATGACAGAAAGTTTGTTTTGATTTGTAGTTGTTAACTTATCTCTATGTAGTCACTATCTAGATTTATACATTTTTCCCAGTGTATCTTGACCCTCTGAATACCTGATATTGTGGAAGTCTGCAGATTGTGCCTTACGAGGGGGTATCGTAAAGTAATAATTATCACCCGGAAGTTATTATGGCAAATTGATGAAATTTTGTCAGTGTCATCATTGATCCCTAAGTGCACATTGCTGAAAGAATCAGCTCATTGCATCCTTTATTTTTGTGACTGGCGGTGCCAGAAGTGACTAAAGTGTAAAATCCTCACCAGGCGCAATCTGCAGGCTTCTACAATATCAGGTATTCGGAGAGTTCAAGATACGCTGGGGAAAATGTATAAATGTATAAATCTAGATAGTGACTACATAGAGATAAGTTAACAACTACAAATCAAAACAAACTTTCTGTCAAATTTTTAAAAAGATTATCATTAAAACTTTTGGATACCCCCTCGTAGAATAATGTTCTGAGTCTAATTCTGTAATCCAAATCTCTCTAATTTATAATTTTGTATCCTCTGAATATAATATATCCCAATTTTTTAGTTGTCTTTCGGCAATGTAATCATTAGTTTCTTCTGGCTTACTCTTTTGTTTCTGTGTCCTTGTGTCAATGTAACCTTGAAAGAACATCACTCTTAATTCCTTCTTGATTAAACACTGGTTTTTATGTTTCCAAAGGATGCACAGGCATTGGTTCTTTTATATGGTTTTGTGCAACCTGTGTCCCTTTTTGATCATGATCAAATCTAATTTAGCTGCAAAGAACTATCAGAATTATGACTTAAGACAAACAATTTTGAAAATAAGTTTCTGCCATGACTTCTACATAGAAATTTATAGTGGGGAAGAGTTTTGTTGAAACTTGAAGCTTTGTGAGTTTTAGTTAGTCTTAGTTAGTGAGTTTTAGTTAGTCTTAATGCATTGGCCTGAATCCTGTTAGCTAATTGTAGCGAGAATAAATCTAATTAATCACTTGTCAACTGGTGATTCAACATATAAGTAAATCACATTTACTCAGTAGGCCTACTTTGAGACTAACAAGAGGATTCAAGCCATTGTATTATTATCCATATATAGATTAGCCTAATTTCTCAAAACCTCTGTAAACAAATTGTGGCCTTCCAAATAGCTTCTCCAATGGTTGTGTTGGCTAAGGCTGATGAGAGTTGTCATCCAGCAAACTTCTGGACAGCCACAGTTTGTCCAGCCCTGTGCTAGGTATTTCTTAAGTAGGACTCTTGGCTATATGATCCACAACATGTAGTGTCATTTTTGCAAACCTGAAAGCTGGTGCATCCTTCCCATGACATTTATTATTGTTGTTGTTGTTTTCTTTCAAACAAAGGAAGATACCCCACCCACATATCTTTTTGGAGCATCCAGGGCTGAAAAAGTAAAAACAACAACAACAACAAACCCTAAATAAACATGCATGATGTACAACAAAGTGCTATTGGAAACCAAATGGTTCTCCAATGAAGACTGGAATCCTGTTGGTAACATACACAAGCAAACTCAGAGTAATATATGGATCTGTATTGTTGTTGTTGTTTATATGGAGCAAAAATATTTTCCTTGAGAAGTAGGTCTTTGCTTTGTAGCCATATATATATATATATATATATATATATATATTTACCCTGTATATCCATCCCCCCAACCCCAGATATAATTTTTATTCCCTTATCAAGTTAAGAAATGCATATGCAATGCCTGACAGGAGAGCCTGACTATTTTGTGAATTAAAAAAACCGGTTCAGATTCTGTGCAGAAAGGGAGCAGCTGCATTACTTCAAGAGTCAACACCATAAATTCAACTCCTTTGCCTACATCATTTAAAATAAAAGGTATTCAATGAAATAATTCTGCATTAGTAATGCTAAGGAGGGGCTCCCAAGAAATCAATATTCAGTGAAAAGGAGAACATAGCAGTGAGATCATACTTGCTTTTTGAAAAACATGATCTAATCATTAATGTTACTGCTTAGCACTGAAGAAAAATGTGTAATGTGCTCCATTCTGGTGGGAGGGGGGAGCCTTAGTAAGCATCCTAAGTATTTTAACTATCTTTGTACATTTATAACATCCTTAAAAGGCTATTCAGCAAGCTACCTTGGGATAAAAAAGTGAGACTTGAATTCAATGTGTTCATACAGAAAAGGGCTGGACAGACAACCCTGAAAGGGTGGGCTGGAGCTGCCCGTTTTTACTCCTGACAGAGGCTGCAGCAGCCAAACAGGAGTAAAAAGTACCTGATAAAAGCAGGTTCTTTTTATTGCACCATTCAGGTGCCATGACCGTGCCATTGGCGCACTGGCATGTGTCAATGATGCAAGTGTAGCACTGTGATGTGCGGACACTGTACTGTGCTTGGGTGATTACGGTGGAGGCCACCATTATGGCACCACCATTATGGACTAGGGCATGCTGTGTGCTCCCGAACCCTAATTTTGGCCCGAGGCTGCCGCAAACCAGCAGTCTGTACCGAGACAAAGCCAGGCTAAAAGCAGGGTTCTATACCCTTCAGTTCTCACAGTTTGGCAAGGACAGCCCTGGTTAATCTTTGTCACCCTACATTTTCAGTTGTTGGTGTTTTTTTTTCCAAATGTCCCAATTTTCCTCTCCTTCTCCAACTGTACCCCTTTGTCCTCAGCTTATTTCACCTGTTGCAAACTGAGTTCAAAGTGCAAAAGTAACTCGCTCACCTGGGGAGAGAGGAAATGAGGGGGGATAATCTTGCCCTTTCCAGTAGGCTCAGGCAAAAGCAAAATGCTGCAGCCTCTCCTGGCTTGTGTGTTTTTCTTCATTAATAACTTTTGCCATCTTGACCATACTCTGATGTTGCTTGGCCACATACCAAATTGGAATGTGTCCAGAGGAGGGCAACTAAAATGGTGAAAGTCTGGAAACCATGTCCTATGAGGAGCAGTTTAGGGAGATGGTTATGTTTAGCCAGGAGAAGAGAAGGTTCTTCTCTTAAGAGGTGATATGATAGCCATGTTTAAATATTTCAAGGAATGACATATTAAGTATGGAGCAAGCTTGTTTTCTGTTGCTCCAGAGAACAGCACATGGAGCAATGGAGTCAAACTACAGGAAAAGAGATTCCATCTCAACATTAGGAAGGCTTTCCTGATGGTTAGAGCAGTTCCCCAGTAGAATATGCTGTCTTGGACAGTGGTAAAGTCTCCTTCTTTGAAGAATTTTAAACAGAGACTGGATGGCCATCTATCAGGGGTGCTTTGATTGTTCCTTCATGGCAAGAGTTTGTACTGGATGGCCCTTGTGGTCTCTTCCAGTTCTGATACTATCATTCTATGTGTCCCAGTGTTCATCTGAGAAATGTAGGGAAGTATTTCGTTCATCATCAAACAACTATGACCAGTGCTGAAACCTATGCCCCACGTAGGTTCAATATTCTGAATAACTCCTTTAAAGTGGACACAAAAGCCTGGGGAAGATTCACTACCCTATTGATACGGGAGCCACCAGCCTTCATTGTGCACCATCTTATTTCCCTGTAATATGCTAAGACATCTTCCTATCACTCCAGGAAAAAACCATATCACAGTGGTCATTTCTGTGCCTCATGCAACAAAACTGAGAGGGCAAATCTAATGGCTTGGAAAAGTTACTTTTTAGACTACAACTCCCAGTTTGGTCATTATGTCTGCAGGAGTCTGGAAATTATAATCTAAACAGTAAAATTAACAAGATTTGGACTACCTGATGTCCATGTTTGTTCTGTTTCATCTCCACTTGCAAAATATATCTCACTACCAAGAAGCTCATGAACCGTCCTGTGTCATACAATTTTTTTCAAAACATTATGCATAAAGTGACAATACTGCTTGTTCACATCAGCAAAATCTTGCTTTGTTATTTCTTCTTTAGGTGTTCTTCATCTGAAAAGCTGATACAACTGTCCTCATTCTGACCTCTGCCAGTAAACACAATGCAACTGTAAAAAAAAAAAAGAGAGAGGGGGGGGGAGAAAATGTTCTTCTATAAATACGTTTATATGCAGCAAAGGTGATTTACTGCCCACTTAGTTAATCCCTATAAAATGGCACAGCTGAACGCCTTTAAGCTGCATGCATACAAATGATTAATTAAGCACACAGTTAAATCGCTTGACCTGGCACCATTCAGACCATTAAGACCATTACAGTAATGGAGCTTCCACTTTCCTGTAGGCATAAAGGTTTTTGATGATTTTATATGTGTATGTGTGTATGTGTGTATTTAGACAAAAGCCAAGAGCAGGTTGAAGATTAGGTAGCAAGAGTCCTTTTTTTTTTTTTTTAGTTAAGTATTCCCAGCAACCGTTTTACTGTCTTTGATAATCCTATAATATACTGCTGTCTGCTTATGGAAAGCTTTGGGAGAACTGAAACTAAATGAGACTGCAAAAGTAAGGTTCTGATTCTATCCACACTAAGGAGATTATCACACATCTATTTTTGTCTGATCCAGGCACAGGCTGGGCACAGGCCTGAACAGATTCTTATTGCAAGCCTTTTTGCCCAATTCAGCTGCATCACATACCCAAACCAGACTCCTGATGTACTTTTTGAACCTATGATACTTTCCTGTTCTTCAGAAAGTACACCAGGAATCTGGATCAGGTATGCAATGTGGCTAAATTGGGCAAAAGGCATGCAATAAGATCCGTTTGCATCCATTCAAGCCTTTGCGCAGCCCATGCCCTAATCGAGTGAAAATAAATGTGCAATAATCTCCTTACTCAGAAGTCTCATTGAATCCAATTTATTTTTGAGTAAACATGCTTGGGCTAGTACCACTGAAGTTTGGTGGGCTATGCTAAATATTCCATTGTTAAAATGTTAACTTGGTTGATTAATCATCTTAAAGTCTGGGCCAATTAATCACTCAAGGCTAGTTAAAAATTTCTGACGGCCCATTCCCACTTGTGGAAAAACCCGCATTGGAACTGGGCTGTGCTCCGCTTATGAAAGTGATTCCAAAAGGCCCCTCATTCACACTATGAAAAGGGACCTTGTTTGAAACTGCTTTCTTAGCCGGGAACGCTTGCCGTTCCCACTGGAGCTGCCATGTAAGGTGACAGCCCTTAACGCCTCATCCCCTTCCCGAAGGGGGATTTTTTTTATGGGGGGGGGGGTATTGATCGCAAAATGAATCTTGTGCATTTGCAATCTTGTGAATTTGTGATCTTGTGCAATTGTGATCTTGTGCAATTGTGATCTTGTGCATTTGTGATCAGTATAATGAAGAAAAAGAGAAAAAAGGAAGGAAGGAAGGAAGGAAGGAAGGACTCCCCCAGGAGCAAGTGTGTGTGTGTGTTTTCTTTTTCTTCATTATACTGATCGCAAATGCACAAGATTACAAATGCACAAGATCACAAATGCACAAGATCACAAATGCACAAGAATGATTTTGCAATCAATACCCCCTTCAAAAAAAAATGATTCTGACCAGCGTTCCCACTTACTAGAAAAGCTTCAGAATCGTGTTTTCCAAAAAAGACCACTTTAAAACTAGTGTCAGGAAAGCCCGGGCTATTTGTTTTTAACACTGTCCTTTCCTCCACTAATCGATCCGATGAGGATCAGAAGTTGATTCGAGTGTGAACGAGGGTCATATAGCCCGTGTCACACTTCAAATCAAAATGTAGTGGGAATGGGGCCTGAAATTAGTGGGGCTGAAAATTAAAGACACATAATTTTCAGTTGGTCTTTGTGTAACTATAATAATTGGTTTTCCCATTCAACAAGATAGAATCTGCTTTATACTTAGTCAGAGAATACTGAGTACCAAAACCCAGCTGATATTGTTGTGTGGGTAGAGAAATGCTTCAGTTTAACATTCTCTTGCATTCAGATATTTAAAATCTGAGGTTCTTTCTGGTCTAAGCATGTATTTCTGCAGTTTGGGAATTCTTCAAAAATAAATTGAATTTTTCTTTTGCCATTTGGGCCAGCCAAATTCATCATGTCCAGCTATTCCCAGTTTGGAACAGATCCCAGCATGGAACAACCCGCTGCCCTGCTATGTTGCTTATGTCTTTTCATTTGGAGAAAAGCATTTCCAAATCCCATATTTTTGATCTAGTGAAAGCAGGAAAAGTGGGCATCAGCTGTGCTCACATCAGACTGACCCAGACAGGGGTGTCAATAAGGAGGTGCGGAGGTTCAGACCACACTGGGTGACACTTCAGAAGGGGACTGAACACCTAGTGGACAGTTGCTTCTATCCATCCTAAGACCCTACCAGCCTCCCCGTCAGGGTGCCAGTCAGGGTGCCTCTACCATCCACAGAACTTGTCTGGTATAAATCACTCCCCTAGTCTCATGAAAGGAGGGACTCTTGTAGGAGTTCCAGACTCCAGTAAGATCTCTAATCTTGTGGGAACTGGGAATATTGGCAAGAAGCCCACCTCCCGTGAGATTTGAAGTGGTATTTATACAGGTCTGCCTCACATGTACAAGCCAGTCTTCAACTGACTTTGGCAACAGAGTGGACTATTCTCTATTGCTGCTTGAACAACCTGGCAATCCTAGCTGAGAGAACCCACTTTTTTTTCACTCTCCAGCAGGGAGAAGTAGCTGTTCTGATACAGGATTAACATGGTTATAGTTATCATTTATGGTCAGTGATTTACATTTACCGTTTTGCTTTCCTATGGACATTCTCTCTCACACACTCCTCTATAGGTTTGTTCCCAGGCTTGCCTCTCCACCAAATGTCTCTGAGGAAGTATGCTCAAGACTACAAAAACTCATGCTACCAACCTCTCTCTTTCAGTTAGTCTCAAAGATGCTGCAATTTACATTTACATTTACTTCTCATACATCTTTTTTTATTGAACAGTTAAATGAGAAAAGGAAGGGAAGGGAGGCCACTTCAGGAGCATCTAGTAACTTCAACTTAAAGGGTATGATGAATTCATTCTGTTTTTTCTTCCAGGAGCTAAGATATTCTTAATATAGGTTCAGCACGTTGGATGCCTCCCTTAAAATCTGGAATAAAACCTTGAGGAGACGAAACACACCCATGACCTTGATGCCCCTTTCTGCCCCTTTAGGAATTTAAACACAGATTTTGAAGAGGTAAAAACTCAAAGTTCTTCACCTGGGTAGATAAATCTGAGTTTTGATTCTTCAGCTTCTTTCAGTCCTGAATATGAAGAAATGTAAATTTTGGTAAATTTTTACCAAAAGCAAACTGAAATTAAAAAATTACTCAATTCTGTATGGTAGCAACTACATGGAAGTAATGCTAAACATGAAAGCGATGCTTTAGAGTTAGCAGCAATACCATGCTTGGGCTATGCTAAGCTGACCAAATGAATGTTAACTGCAAGCAACATTTTATACCAAGCAAGGATTCCTTGGAAAGTTTAATATAGTAAATTGCTTGTGCGGGCTTGTATCTTGTGAGGAAATTCCACTTGTCAGCTCTGTATCTGTAGCTTAATGAGTTCCATGTAGGATAGGACACAGCCCAAGAGATACAGCTACAACCCCAAAGGAGATGGGGGGGGGGGGTAATGGCATGTGGAATGCAAGTGTTAAATGTGAACAGGATGCCCCACACCTGCTTTTCAAGGATGGCATGCCACAAGCGAGCAGTGACATGGCATAGCTTGTTGTCATACCACCATGGGGAAGAATTAAAATGAAGCACGTGCTATGCCATCTATTTCCACAACAGATATACTGCAACTGCAACATCCTGCAACTTCTCCCCTTCTCTTTTAGACCCTTAATAACTTGCTGACAGTCGAGGTGATGTGATGGACATGCATGCACAGAATGGCTGGGATAATTTGGCTGTCAAATTCAATTCTCAGCAGATGAGGTCTCCTAAGGAATGTGTCCAAGAAACACAATGTTCTGGCCACAGGCATGGAGTTAAAACTTATTTTAACCAAGAATGATATTAGAAGCCATAATCATCAAATGCTTATAAACTACCCTTAAATGATAGACAAGTTGTACCCCATTTCCCACAGTAAATCAAAATCCTGTCCCACAAAAGGAAGTAGTTTATTCTAAAATATTTAAAGCTTTCCCTGCAATATTTCTCTCTGGAGTTTGTGTGCTAGCACTGCTCAGCAGGAATAGAGGTTGTTGGTAGCTCAATTTTGTTTTCTCCCAAATGTACCTAGCAGCCAAACTGTATGTCCAGTTCACACCCATTTAGTGTACAATTCAGAATATCATAAAGACAGCCAGATACTGTTATCCAGGGGCAGCCTAAGTTATTTTGTTGCCTGTAGCAAAAGAAAATATTGTGCCTGCTCCTTCATGACTGGACTGGTAGTTGAACATTAGTTTACTGGTGATGATGGAAGAGTATTTTCCACTAATGGAAATGGGACGAGGATCTCTTTCTATCACACCAGTGAGTAACTGGCCAGTTGGGGAGAAAGGGTAGGGACTTCCATCTCACCCATCTCTGAGCACCGACCACCTGAATCTCTCACATTAATTAATTAATTATATCATCTTTTTCTCTATATGGGAACGATGGTGTCTTACAATAAGAGTAAAACAAGACTGAGTTTTTAAAATGAGAATAATTTTTAAAAAGTTAAAATACCATTAAATAAACTATCATATTAAGACACCATTAATTTAAAAATGGAAAGAGGAAGACCATGTTTCAGATGGATAGACTCAATCAGGGAAGCCATGGCCTTGAGTCTGCAAGACCTGACAGGTCTCCTGTTCACAAGGTCACCATAAGTCTAAGTCAACTTGACAGCAGTTAACAGCAACAAATTTTAAAATATAACAAAGATAAAAATATAGCACACATGCACCATTCAGCCCTCATCTTTGCTCTGCCTAAGAGCATTACTAGCCATAAAGATGGACTATTGTCATGACCCAGAGATCCACATAATTTGTATCCAAAGCTGGACTGAGTTTCTCAAAGAACAACATGCATACTGTGGCACTGATGGCAAGATGATAAGGTACTTTTGAAACTTGGGGAAGAAGAAGATTAAAAAGATGAGGGAATTAAAACCAAAAGATGAAAATCCATGGAGATCCATTGCCTACATGCTGGTATAAGCAGTTCAGTGAAGTGAAATCTTCTGCAAGTGATACTCCTGTATATGGAGCAGTCATAACAGCAAGAGTTCTCACCAATTAAAGGATGCTCCTGCAATAAGGCTGTCTAAATCATATCCTGTGGTGTAGTGGAGTCAGGGAACACAAGATCAAAGTACACAAACTTTTGATTAACAAGCATGGTGCCAGCTTCTGCAATGCTGGTGATGACCTCCAGGTTTCCTAATCCCTTTGAAGGGTTATCCAGATGGTGAAAATAATCCAGGATGAATCTTTGTTGTTCATATGCATCCCAAATGCACCTGATTAAGGTTTGGGGGAGGGGCGTAAAACAAAACGCCCACTGAACCCAGGATAATCAATACCATGGTTTTTCCTCAAGTTTTTAAAAAAGATTTGCATCATCGGCAATGTGCATAACCAATGCGAATAGATATGGGATTAAAACTCTGCATGTCTTGAATATGTTTTGAACACATTCACATTGCTGACTCCATGTTTATTCAAGTGCTGGCACATGTGAGCAACAGAACTCACCGAGGTGCACAGAGATGTGGTTCCATAGCATGAATAATAAACCTGGAATGTGTGAGTGAGATTATTTGTGTCATTCCACTAAAAAAGAAAAAGAGAGATCTGAATGACCCCTGAGAGTTGAGCTCCTCTCAATAGTTTGGAGGGATTTTTCCCCCCCAGAAAAAATGCATATTTGTCGGCTATCCCTATTATCATGCAAAGTATTTTGAGTAGCCTTTTTTCAAAAGACCAGATTCATTAGTTTTACAAAAAATCTCTTCCCAATAGACATCTAAACTGTTAAACTGGCTTCTGGATCAAGACCATTGTCCATATTGTTTTATTCTTCTTTGGGGTGTAGTTATGTACACTATCATGATAACTGTCTGCACTACAATGTCTCATGAGTCTTTTGGTTATTTGACACAGTAATCAGTCAGGAAATGTCCTTACTGATTACTGATGCTAATTTTGTTCTCAAGGTAATCTGAGCAATCTTCTTCATACTCTGAGATAGTCTCTGCGCAGTTTTCAAAAACTATTTGAAGCATGGGACTTATTCTGTACAAAATTTGCATGTTCTGCTTTTGTGCAGAAAATGCTGTTTTCTTTGCCAAAACACTATATGTGAATCTGTGAAGAAAAAGTCCTAAAGGGTGAACATTTTTTGCCAATCCAGGATTATTTTCATCAGCATTTTCTGAAACCTTTTTCAGATGTTTTTCGGTTATTTTTCAAATATTTTTGAATATTCGTTCTGTCTCTCATACACAGGACTAAAGCCATCTCTGAATATACCATGCATTAAAAGCAGTTATGACACCATCAAAAGACTTGGTAGCTTCCCCTTTTTACCACTAGACTGTGGAAAGCTTCAGTTAAACAAACCTTTAAAGGTTATTGCTGGCCAACAATGTCTCCAGTAAGATGTTTGTGCTACCACAAGTTCCTCCCTGTAGCTGTCAAGCAGAGGGTTATGTCATCAATGAGCAAGCAAGCCCACTTACCATGATGCAAACAGCAGCCAAATTGTCAGACCAAAAGAAGCAGATATACAGGTATTATTCAACTGCTGTGCTAAATAAATAAATAAACTGGCTGATTCATACACCAAAAGTATTTGTATTTGTCTTATAACATTATATATATTCCCATCTTGTTACCTAAAGACTTCACCACAACCTTCAGCAACATGGTAGTCTTCAGATATCTTGGAATGCAGCCTTCATGAGTGCTACCCAACATGGCTAAAGAGCAGGGATGATGTGAGTTGTAGTGCAATGTGTCTAGAGGCTACTGGGGATGACTGAATGTGGTCATTGATTATTCACCAAGTAGACTCTAGTGAGAACACCAGGAGCTACTCACTTGAAGTCTCAGCTGACATTGACAAAAATATGTGAGTACAAGAGCAGATTTAAATTTAATTTAATTTTGTCACCCAGAATTTCTCAGTGCAAAAAAGTAATTTTCCCAAACCCTGTAGAGTAATGCAAAAGTACCTGAACTACTTCATGCATGCCATGCTTTCTCAGTGGCAAAACACAATGCAGATAAAGTCACTGTGCTGATTTACAAGCCCACACAACAAAGCAGCTATTTCATAAGAACTTCAGTTTCTCTTCCTTCTGCCCAACTTCTACCTGGAGCACTTTCTGTTCCAACTTCAAACTTTGAAGAAAGCCGAGCAGTCATTCTTCTTCCTTCTGGCAGCTTGCGCCCTCCAGGTTTCATCTGAGTTCACAGGAAGTTCATTCCACTCTCCAAGCACTAAGTTCAAACCCTGAAATTCAACCCATAAGAAGGTCTCCTCTCCTGATGATTTTCTTTGGTGTCTCAAGTAAAATCTTTTCAAAGCCAGCTTTCCCTCTCAGTTTCCTCTCAATGAAACTGCTTCCAAACTGCTTCATCAAGACCTATAAACAATTAGATGAATGGTTGCAATTCGATGCTCATTTACCTGGTAATGAGTCCAACTTAATTCAGTAGCAATAGACATGAATAAGATTGTGCTATTAAACAATTTCCCCTCCTTTAAAAAAAACAACTGAAAATGTAGCTTAAGCACTGGAAAGCAGAAAGGTTGAGCTATAACTGACAATGAGTTCAGAGATAAGATATACTCCAGCTATACTTATTTAATTGATACCTTATCCAATTCATGAGGAAATTCTACAGCCCATTCTCCTTAACTACAGGTTCTTGCATTGCCATGAAAAAATTCCCAGGTATCTACATGTATGTTGTCCATCTCTCACAGATCTTGTGTACAGTTTGCTAGAATGAGGGCCGGAATCCTCTATCATGGTGTACATTACATAACTTTGCATATACTTAGCTACATAGCAAAGGTGCTAAGAAACCTAGTTAGTAAATTGTGAAGATGTGTAATGGGACACCCATGAGTGTGACCCAATGTGCATCAACACTCCTTAGTCAATGTTCTGGTGCACAACAGGACAGATGCATAATGGAACCAATGCACATCAGTCTCATTGTGAATTGGTCACAATGCACTTTGGTCACTTTATTGACTCTCCTACATAGCAACATAACAGCAGCCCTTTACTGGATATGGATATTATGGAACTGCCCAATTCTAAATCCTTCAGACATAACTCAATTTGTGGTTTGAGTATTGGACTACAACTCTGGAGACCAGGATTTGATTTCCACCTTGTTCATGAAACCCAAGTTTATCTTAGGGACATCATATGTCAGAAATGACTTGAAGACACATTACCAAGTTCTCAACACATTTCTAGTCACACTGAATTTGCTTCTGATACTGGAACTTGCTCACAAATATATGAGTTTGGGGCAGTACTGTTACCATCTCATTTTGCTATACTGCTAAATCATTGGTATTTTTAAAGCTTAGTATTTTAGAACTGAGATCAGCACTGGTTGTGACTTCAATGGCAGTGTGGCAGTGAATATGCTCTAGGTTTTCATTTGAACTTTAAAGGACCTATCCAACTTTATAGGAGCTATTCCAAGGAGACAGATCAGCAGATTAGGCATATATTGTAAATTCTAAATAGATCCACCACTCATATGACAAGGAAGCCACAAGTGACCACAGATTAAGATGTAATTCTCTACCACAAGTAATTTAGGACATTTCTTTGTGCAAATGTATTTTCTGGGTCATGAGTCCATCAAATCTTTGCCGCAAGGATAGCATTTTCTAGAATTTAGAACCTCTAACATCTAACTCAAGATACACAGAGAAAATACATTTTCAAAGCTCAGAAACTAAAATGTATTACTATTAGCAATATTTGACACAATATAGGAAAGCTTGGAAAAGCCACTTTTTTAGATTACAGTGCCCAGACTCCTCCATCCAGTATGAGTATTGGGGGGAGGGGGTTGGGGAGCTGCAGTACAAAACAGTAACATTTCCATTCTCCATTCTAGAATTTGACATATTGGTGGTTGCACTTTGCCTCAGGCAGTAAGATATCAATCCTGTCTTACTGGTCTTCCTACCTATTAACTCACTCTTCTGTTACACACAAGTGATCATTCCTGTATCCTTATCTGTGGCTTTCTGGAGTATAGTCTTCCATGCACATTGCCTCCATTCCCCCGCCTGAAGCATTTCACAGATGAAAGCCAGGACACCTGTGGCCAAGCAACACTGCAGCATGGTCAAAAATAGCATAAGTTCTTAATGACTAAAAACACAAAGGCTATGAGAAGTTGCAGCAGTTTGCTTTTGCCTGCACCTGCTGGTAAGGGCAAGATTCTGCCTTCATCTGTGCTCCCCACTACTGAGTTAATTGAGTGCAAACTGCTTTTGCACTTTGCACTCAATTTGCAGCAACTGAAGTAAGCTAAGGACAAAGGGGAAAACTGGAAGGAGGAGAGGAGAGAGAAAGTGAGACTTTAAAAAACAAACACAGGAAGGGAAATGACAAAGGATTAAATAGGAATGTCACTGCCAAATCAGGACAGTTGAACTGTATGTCCATGGTTCCTTAAGGTACGGAGCATGCTCAATCTTTGTGCAAATATCTGCAGGATCACAAAGGACAGGTGATGTGTGTGTCCCTGTTGGTCCTGCTGGACCTCTTGGCAGCATTCAGTACCATTGACCATAGTATCCTTCTGGGCTGCCTCTTAGAGATGGGACTTAGGGACATTATTATGCAATGATTCCAGTCTTTCTTGGAAGGGTGAACTCAGAAGGTGGTGTTGTGGGACTCGTCTTTGACTCCCCTTGCTGAAATCACAGGGTTCAGTTTTGTCCTGTATGTTATTTAACATAAAACCACTGGGAAAGGTCATCCAGAGTTCTGGGGTGCAGTTTCACCAGTATGTGGATATCTCTCCTTTCCATCCAATTCCAAGGAAACTGTCTGTGTACTGAACCAAAGTCTGCTGTCAGTAACAACTGGATGAAGGCAAACAAATGTAATCCATACCAGACAGTTATAAGGCAGAATAGTGACTATGGAATTTGCCTGTGTGGATGGGGTTACACTCCCCCTGATATCTCAGGCTGCCAGTTTGGGTGTTCCCCTGGACTCAACTCTCAGCCTGGATGGCCAGGAATGCATTTGCACAGCTAAAACTAGTGCATAATTTACACCCATTCCTTCAGACATCAGATCTGCTACAGTGACACATGCCTTGATTACATCCCATTTGGACTACTGTAACACACTTTACATGGGGCTGCCTTTGGAAACTTCAGAAACTGCAGCAAGTTTAAAATGTGGCAGCCAAAATGCTGACCAGGGCCAATTATAGGAAACATAAAACTCCCTTGTTGAAACAGCCCCATTGGCTACTGGTTCATTTCTGTGCACAACTCAAAATGCTGGTCATGAAATATAAAGGCCAATATGGCTCAGGTCCAGACTAGCTAAAAGTTTGTTTCTCCCCATATGAACCTACACGGATCCTAAGGTTTATGGGGGAAGGCTTTATCTTGGTTCCACTCATCATCACAGGCTCACTTGGTGAATACACAAGAGAGCACCTTCACTGTGGCTGCTCCCACCCCCTGGAACTCCTTTCCACAGGAGGCAAGGTTTTCCCCCTGCTTTCTTTTCGCCGGCAAGCAATTTTTTTTTTTTAAAAGCAGCCTTTGAATATATAAATCATGTTAGGGAGACGTTTATATGGGGTGTGCTCTATTTATGCTTTTTAACTTTTGTATATTTATGTCATATTATACTGTCTTTTAGCTAGATGATTTTAATGGTTGTTTTTTTAATTGTAAAAAAAAAATTAAACAGTTTTATCGGTGAGCCACCTTGGGTCCCTTTCTGGGAGAAAAGTGTCATAGAAATGAAACAGATAAATAAATAAATTCACAACAGCTGCAGTAGATATGCAAT
This sequence comes from Urosaurus nigricauda, assembly GCA_034509955.1. Classification (NCBI taxonomy): domain Eukaryota; kingdom Metazoa; phylum Chordata; class Lepidosauria; order Squamata; family Phrynosomatidae; genus Urosaurus; species Urosaurus nigricauda. The sequence continues at coordinate 39,619,190 of JAOEGL010000002.1, forward strand.
AGATTAGTAAGGCTCTCTGGTTCCCAATTGCTTAACAACAGAAACAGCTTTATTAACTTTTTCCTAGCAGACCTGACTTAGTCTGCTGAGATGAAAACTTTGGATAAAGTGGATTTTTGCCAGGCAATGGCAGGGAGCTCAGTTCAGGTTTGGCACAGCAAACACATTTCAAGACAGCTTTTTCTACATCTGTACTTTCTACATCTATGCTGTGGATAGTAAGTCCTGGCATTCTTGTGACATACACACACACACACACAAAATCAGTCTGACAAACCTACAGAATCTGCCTCAGATCTTTTCCCTATTACATCCAAACTGCATAACAAAGCAATAGTTCACTCAAACCCAACCAAATCTCTGTAATCTATATGCACTTGATCTACAGTGGTCCCCCGGGTTACGAAGGTAATCCATTCCGGGATTACCTTCGTAACCCAGAAGCTTTCGTTTCCCGGGGGACCGCTATTCGCAATGGACCGCGCGGCCGATTTAAAGGGGCCGCACGGTGTTTCTTTTTTTTCCGTATCCCGGGGGATCTTTCGGATCCCAGGGGATACATTAGCAGTCCCGCCGCTTTCGGATCCCAGGGTTTTCGCAACCCGGGGGATTCGTAAGCCGGGGGACCACTGTATATGTTTTGTAGTGTGGGTTTTCTTCTTGCATTTCTTGGATCATTGTTCACTATAAAACCAAAGCTTTGGAGGGGGGAAATACTATTTTGGAGTACATCCCCAATAATTCCAGCCAACATAGTCACTGGCTATAGTCCAAATAAACAATTTTTGCAAGCTCTATAATTCTGGCTGGCTGGAGAGACCTGTAAGAAAGATGGCTACAGGAATTTTTTTCCCTGACCTCACCAAATTGCTAAAATGTCATGATTATTCAACTCTGGTTTGCTGTGGATGAGGGGATTGCTCTCTCCTTTTAATGATATGCCAGTCTGACTTTGATCTTATGCCATGTGGCTTCATTTTGCTGCTTTTCAATTGCCACATAAGGATGTTTTATGTTTTGATTGAATCCCATAGCCAGAAAGGAAAGCATGTTCTGTCAAAAGAGAGATGACTGACAGGGGGTCTATGAAAGCACTAATCTGAGCAGGTAATGAGAGAAGATGTGAGTGAAGCCATTACCATTCAGCTTGCTAATGAGCAGAAACATCTGGAGATTTCAGGTCACTGAAAGAATGACGAATCTTTAGATCATTTACATCTTGACAATCCGAATAATCTCCTTTAAAGAGAGCATATCCAGTGCACACAGGCCATTTCTCATTCTGCTAAGTAAGCAAAAGCCATCACAGTTTTTCTCAACAAACAATATGCATTTCTATCTACGGTACTATCTACTACACCAGTGGTTCTCAGTCTTTGTATCACCAGATTTCTTTTGACTTCATCACTCTGAATCTATAACTATTGTCCAAGCTGACGAGGGCTTTCTGGGAGTTGAAGTCCAAAACACCTGGGGGATCAGGTATTATTCTTACACATTTTACCTTCTAAGATCTGGCCATATAAAACAGGCCTTCTCAATGTGCCACATCTGACAGAAGTCCATCTGGTAGCTACCAAAAAAGGGGGCTTTTATCTGGTGGTATTTGCTATCTGTACAATCTCCTCCCACAAAATGAGAGGGGTGAGGAAAGATAGAAAGACTGTACTGTAGTCTAGGCACATGTTGACAACATCTTTATTAATTCACTGACTATTCCCTGTTTAATTTAAGGCCCACTGTGAAGTTGTGTTGTTGTTGTTGTTTTAAAAAAGGAACAGATATACAAATGCTTATTTGTATTTTTAACAATAATATACAGTTATATTATAGATATATCATTGTGCACCATCTGGATATTTTGTATATAGCAGGCAGAGCCATATATTTTTATATGTTTAAATAAACAAAGATATTTCATATGATTTATTTAAAACTCAGATCGTCCTACTTTTTCATCATAAGTAACTGACTAATAGCTAAAATGTCAGGCAACATATAGACCAGGTAGATTTCGCCCTTGCCTTACCTGGATTTTTCATATGTTGCTTTGAGTGTACGTGTATTTCAACTATATGTTAGAACTGACCAAGCCATTGTATTCCCCTTAATAGTGCACAGATGTGCGAGCTAGACAATGAAGAAAGCAGATAGGAAAGCAATTAATTTCAGGCCTGGCACTGTGAAAAAGTGCTGAGGATACCGTAGATGGCCAAAAAGACAAACAATTGGGTCCTAGAACAAATCAAGCTTTAACTCTCCCTGGAAGCCAAGATGACTAAACTGAGGCTGTTGTACTTCAATGCCGCAGTACCAAACAGGTCCCAAATGGGCTGCCAGCAAAGAGAGGACCCTCCCTGCTCTTTCTGCCAGTGGCTTGAGGCCACTTTAGGTGCCTCAAAGCAGCTTCTACCCATTCTGGGGGCATGTTTAATCCACACGCCCCATTCCCAAAGCAGCCAGAAGCCACACTTTTTGGTCCATCTGTTTCGGGCCGAGGTCAAGTAGAAGACATCTAAAAACAACATTAGGTATCCAGGTATAGGTGCTTGCAAATCAGCAAATACCTTGGCCCTGAGGTAGGGAACTTGGTGACCTCCAGACGTTTGGGATTACAGCTCTCATAATCATGACTATTAGCCATGCTAATTTGGGTTTATGGGACTTGTAGTCTTAAAAAACATGCTGGTTACTGAGATGATTAGAGGAAGTAACTGGCAGTTAGCCACGATCCAATCTAGCGAATTTGACTTCTTTCAACTGCAAGATGTCAAGGCTAGAGAAAGTATAGTGGAAATATCAGCTTTGTATCAGGTAGTGAGACAGGATTGGCACTGTGAGATCATCTGATTTCCAGAACCAAAATGATTCTGGGCTGCAGTGTTAGCAAGCTTGAAACACCTCAAATTCTCTTCTTAAACCAGCAGAAATGAATCAGCACTTGACATGTGGGTTCAGGATCCATGGTTTCTGACACAAATCCTCAGCAGATGTAAAATGGAGGTATTGGCACTTTGTCCACTAAAACCTACTGGAGGTTGTCTCAGTTCTTAAAACTTGCCAGCATTCCTTTTCTAGAGTTTTTTTCTTTTCTACCCAGGCTGCCTTTGCTCTATTACTTTACAGTGGAATGATCTCAGCAGGCTGTCTCAAGCTTGGAGCTACCTCCATTAGAGACACTGACATCTCCTTATGATTTGTATTATTCTTCTGAGGCTGCTCGCCTCCAACACAGCAGGAATAGCAATCACTCTATTTATAAGCTGATGTCATCGCCAAGGAAAGATACTAAACTTTACTCTTGCAGAAAACTGTAAAGTACAAGTTGCTATTACAGCTTCATGGTTACATCAGGATAAACAACAAAGCCTCTTTTCATTACATTAGATTCCTTTTCATAATGATATCCAACACATAAATATTACATCATCATCATCATCATCATCATCATCATCATCATCATCATCATCTTGGCTGTCATCTTCTAAACTGGACTTATAATACTGTAACTGCTAAAGATTCAGGTTTATGGTTGTGAATGACTGAATGTGCCCCCCAAAACATACCTTTTTAACCTGGCAAGGCCCCAACCTGCAGAGTGGGGCATCGCAACAAGCAGTTGTGGTAGGACAATACTGCAATCATCAGTTCCCAGTGCCCCGAAGCTGCTTACAGGCCCCAGGCAATGATTCGGTGGTGATTTCTTTGTGATAACACCCGATTTCCTGCCAAATTTGGACTGAATTTGGGAAGGTAAGCCAAGGTGTTAACCCCTTGTAATAGGGTCCTAGGTCCAAAACGCACTACAAAAATAATCACGTTTGAGACTGCTTTAACAGCCCTGGCTCAGTGCTAGGTAATCCTGGGAACTGTAGTTTATTGTGTCACCAGAGCTCTCTGACAGAGAAGGCTAGATGTCTCTTAAACTGCAGTTCCCAGAATTCCTTAGCATTGAGCCAGGGCAGTTAAAGCGGTCTCAAGCTGGATTATTTCTGCAGTGTGTTAAGGACTACTAATTACAAGACCTAGTAACAGAAAGGCAACAGGGTTAATTTAAAATTTTCTGTTTATGTTGTACACAAAGCCTTGGAAAAGTCTTTCCTTTTCTTTTCTTTTCAGCTGACAATTCCCCAGACCTTCCTGTCTCTGTTGGAACAGACAACAGTCATGCCAGCTTGGGGATTCTGGAAGCTTTAATCAAAAAATAGCCTCTCCAAGTTCTGGTCGAACATGTTTTGGTCTACCACATCAGTTCTTGCTAATGTATTCAGAAAAGGGATGCTGGCTTCACATAATGTTTGGGAGCTTTCTAGAACTCTCTCCAAACAGGATGTTGGACTACAAAGAATTTTCATAGAATCATAAAGTTTTAGGGTTAAAAAGGAGTATAGAAGTCCTCTGTTTTAATTTCCTTTGGGACCTTGGCCTGATTATCATATGTAAGAAGTGATCTAGAAAGTGGCTTCAAGGTGCCCTGGTCAACTGCCCAGAAATCAGATATTTCTTAGCCATATAATGTAATAACTCAAATTAACTCCTTAGCTTTCGATATATTTCTTCCTTTTCATTCCTTAAAAAATGTCTTTGAGATAAAATTTGAAATGAAAGATGTTGCAGCCATCAGCAAAAAAAAAAAAAAAAAAAGTGTATTGGAGAATAAAAATGCTTTATACATTTCACATAAAAAGATGTCTTTCACAGTGGTGTTCTTCAGAAATGTCTCTTTGTGTGCTTTGTGATATGTGCTAAAATTCTCCTTCTATGCCTGTAAGCACACAGCCGCCTTGAATTCACATATTGATTAGTACGGTCAGTGAGTTATGTGTTCTGATGAATGAATGGGTGAATGAACAAGACCCACACTATAGTTCTAAACTTCTGTTAAAAATAAACTTTCTGGGTCATGATTACAATAGAAAAGCTGCTTCAGACCAATAGTTTAATGAAAGTGTGAATGTTTCTAGCTAACTTCTGTAAGAGAAAGGGAAGTTGTTGATTTGGCTAGGCCTGAGACCCTAGGGACTGGAGCAGCGTTGTATTACATTTTTGCTATTAAATTTTTAATTTGATCTCATTTTTAATGTTTCAGATCTAGTTTGAGCCAAAACCCAAGTATTAGGTAACATACAGAAAGAAGTTCAGAAGCATGGTAGCTCAAAACAAAAAAGACTGGAATGAGCTAAAAAGCTAGAAACGTTGGGGGAAGAAGGGAAAGCTTAATCCAAGAAGCAAGGGAAACAGTACTGAGGTGAGACAAAACTGAAATTTCTGAAGAAATTTCACAGCACCTAGGAGGGCCTGAAGGTAAACAGAAGTACTATACAAGGTAATAAAACAAAATAGAGCAAAGTATGCAAGTGATATAATTGTGTGATGTAAAACATCCCCAAGAGAAAGTAGTACCAAGACAAAGGGGGTAAACAGGCCAGTGTTTAACACTGGCTTTGGGGCAGGATGGGGGTGTGGCATCCACCAGCTGCATGCCCTGATGGCGCCCTGATGCCAGCATCATACCACACATCTGACTGCATGGTGGGGACATCATAGCACTCCTTTGGCACAGCATTTAGACACGCTGTATCAAAAGAGTGCCAAAAAGTCACCGCCACAGCAGCAAGGACACCCTTTTGCCAGCACTAAAAAGAACACCATTTTGTCATTTCTTTTAGCACCAGTAAAGCACCAGATCAGGACCGAAGCATGTAGTTGTCCTGGCCCCGATCCAGCAAGGAAAGGGGTGGCAAGATGCTGCTCTATGGAGGCAGTCTGTCAAACCTCCTTGTTTCACTGAAGACTTAGGGTCATGAGGTATGTGTGTATTATAGGAAGAGATCAGGTATGCAAGGGAGAATGGAGGATTGAAGACTGTAAATTGGAGAACCAATGAGAATTGCTAAGGGTGGGAAATTTTTGATCTTCCAGATGTTTTATATTTCAAGTCCTAAAAGTCCCAGCCAGCTTAGCCAATGTTAAGGGGTTCTGGGAATCATTTGAAACATCTGGAAGAAGATCAAGATTTTCAATTCTTGGTCTAGACTGCTGTATCTTACAAAGCTGTTCAGAAGGGGTTTAATATTGTTACTAGTGACTTCTGGTTTCACTGCATCATAAGGATAAAAAAGACAAATGACTTCCTTAGCATGTTACTTCATCTTATTTATTATAGATGTCAAAAGAGGTGGTCTTTCAGCATGATGGCTTCAGTGTTCTTCCATGACCATCTCAAAGCAGGAGAATAAACACAGGTGCCTTTTGGAGGGGGCAGTTCCCACTTCGCATGGGGGGGAGGTACCCCTGCCCTGTATACAAATTGTCACTGGGAGGAACCATACTTCCAAATATGCATACAACTTAGAAACATAAGATATTCCAATACTAACTGAAACTGTGATGTCCTGCTAGGACTGCTCTTATCTCCCCATGCATTTTTCTTTATTTTGGTTTAGTCCCTAGAGTGTTAGTGTAGGAATGGCACTCTGTATTACTTGTGGAAGGAGTTGAAAGAACCCCCTGCCCTTTTGCAGTTTTTGGTTTGCCCCAGCCAAGCAAGCTCGGTACTAGGTTGCACTTTTAGTCAGATCTGCAGAGAGCTTGTTGTAAGCAGTTTTTTGGTGGCTGTTTTAGACCCTGGCAAGTGGGAAAGGAATTCCTTACACAATTAAGCCGAAGCAGTTACCAAACACCATCGACAAAGAAGCTGAAAAACCTTGCGCCAGCTTCATGAAGTAGGAAATCAAACCAGTTCGTTACCAGAAGGATGTCTTCTTGAAGATCATCAGAACCCTAAGCTGTAAAGTACCCTTTTTTCAAGTTTTGCAATGCTGGGGAGGAGAAGACCTTTTATTTTTGTCCTTTAAATAAAACTTCCCCATTTGTTAACTTTATATTCAATTTCTAAGTATTTTTCAGTACTTCAAAGGTTTGGTTTCACCAGGGTACAGGCGGAGCACACCCATGCCTGCCACCATTTTAGTTAGGTGTGGCCTAACATTATAGATAACCGCATTGCAGGCCAGGAACTTTCTCAGAATGATACAAAACGGGGGTGGATGTCTACATCAAGAGTGGGAATTATGTGGCCCTCCAGATATTGTTGAACTGCAGCGCCCAGCATACCTCATTATTGGCTGTACTGTCTAAGGATGAAGGGTCTGTTACCCAACAAGGTGGAGGGGAGGACTTGGGGTTCCCACCAGACTTTAAATATTCAGGAACTGTTGGGCTCAAAGGACACTCATGAGAGGCTGGGTAACCTGAGGATGATTGTCACCTATGTATACCGGTACTAATTCTGTGAGAACTCCAGATTTAATGTATAAAGAAGGTTTTTTTTAAAAAAAATAGGCAAAATATAATGCTCACACACAACAGTAATTCAAAAAGGCACTTCATATAGAGCTAACTGAAAGGAGGTATGGAAATTGGATAGTGGAGGCTAGGATTGTTGAGGGGGTAATATTTACCTTTAATGCAGATGGATCCATGCAAAGAGGGATGTGGCTCAAAGTCTGAGGATAACACCAGTAAAGGAAACTCCATGTGAACACTGTGAGCTTGAAGTTGCTGAGTTAGGGCTGATATTTATACCTGATATCTAGCCTCTAGGAATATCTGGTGCTATCCTGCAGTGTAACAAAGACCTGATGGTCTTCACACAGAACTGACAATGAGATTCTAGGGACAGCTGAGAGCTTTAATTTTGGATTAACAAAACAGTGATTGGATTCAGGACAATCCCTATCTGGAATGGGAAGTTGGCTAGGAAAATGGCAGGGAGTAGGTAGGAAAACTGGTCTTACTTGCCCTGATGCAATAAGACCTCCTTTGTCTCTTGGTGCAAGAGGATATGCAGAGAGCCTGGGGGAGGACGGAGTGATCAGCACACCCATTTAACCTTTTCCTTGATACTATCTAGGTCCTCCATATGTCTTCAGGTCCACCTTCCTTTCCCATGAGAAATTTCCCTGTGTTTCAGAGGCCACCGTGACCTCTTAAAACATGTCTGTCTTTGGATATGAAAAATTTGAAGAGCCATCTATACAGTGCAGGGATGCAGGGTGTGCTAACAGGGCTTGTGGTCCAACAGGATCTGGAGAGCTACATAATTCCCACCTTTAGTCTACACTGAGTGCCAGCATATCTGCACGTTTTCAACAAGGAATTCTCCCAGAGTTACCTGGTGATGCTAAGGAATGAAACTGGGACCTTCTGACTGCAAAACATATGCTCTACTACTAAGCTAGGGCCTTTTATGTACTAAACCTCCCATTAGCACTGTGCAGACCCCAACCACATTTCAAGTGCATGATTCAACAGCACAACACTGATGTCCCCCCCCCCACATACTCATGCACATATATTTTTCCTCTTTTAAAAGACCTGCAATAGGTAGTTTTGTGAATATTCTTTAGAAAAAAAGTTGCAATGTTACAACATGCTATCATTTTATTGTGCTTTATCAATATTTTTTTTTGGCTGCGTATTTGTGCTTCTGCAGGCAAACCATGAACTTAAAAATGTTCCAGTCTATTCATAGTACTTTGTGAGATATGATAAACCAATATGGGAGGAAGTATTATTATATATTCTGACATATTTTTCATGCTATCCTGCTAGTTTTCCTACTTGACTGAGGAGGCTCGTCGATTTTTCAATCAACTCTCCAAAAGACTGCTAGCTAAAAAAGATGTCCACACCCTGTTATGTCCTCAAATTTGCGTGGCAACTTGGGATGAAGACACACAAGCTGCAATAATTTGAAATTTGGGCTTTTCAAATGTTAATGAACAGTTCAAACAAATACCTCTGTTTTTGCTTCAAGCCAGATTCTAACATTTCCTGAATTTTTATGGATATAGGTCCTCAAAGCACCATAGGATGACAGACAAAAAAAGATAATATAAAACAAAGTTACACCAGACAACAAAAAGGTACACTTCACACCATACAAAAATAAGTGATGCATGTGGCCAACTTATTCCCAAAAGCCAAAGCTTGAAATATGCTACTCTGTTATGAAACTAAACTTCAAAATTATGAGTCATTAAGTGTGAAATTTTAATAATCCTTTTAGTGACATTTTTATTACAATTTGTTCTAATCAGGACCGTCAATAGGGAGTGCAGGAATGCACCACTGCTCCCTAAACATCTGCCTTTTGCCAGAAATGGTATTTTCCAATGTCCTTTTAAAATGCTGTAGCTCAGCAGAGGAGATGGTATGAGTGAGACAACTCTCAGTGACAGGAGGAAGGAGAGGCTTTAGGGTTTTGTTTTGTTTTGTTTTGTTTTTTTCTTAAATTATATTTTAAAAAAATTAAATTTTACAATTAAAAAAATTAAATGTTTTATTCTTTTTTAATTGTCTTTAAAAGCATCACATCTTACCAAATTTTCATTTTAACCACATGCACATACATGTAAATATATACATGTCTGCTGTGGTATGGGAGGAAGTCAAATGAAGGGGGCTGACACCATAAATTACCACACCTGGTGACACCAACGCTAGTGACCCCACTGGTTCAATATTTGTTTAAGAATTAATTTTTACAGTATTGTTTACAATGTTAATAATAATCTAAGTTTTACACTGTCCACTGTTGGATTATTTTTAGTTTAAAAAAGGTAATAAATGCTCTAATTAATGAATAAGAAAATTATGATACAGTCCTGTGCAGATTTACCCAAATGTAAATTTCAGTTGACGGTGGTGGTGGTGGTATGTAACAGATGATACAGGATGATATTTGACATCAAACAGTAACTAATAGTTGCCAACATATGGATTTTCATATGAGAAATCCAGTGTTGCCCAGACCCAATGGTGGACAGAAGTTCCTATGACAGCAAATCCATTCTGGGTTTTCTCAATGAATGTCTTCGAGCAGTAATGGGCTGGATGAGGAAAAACAGATTGAAGCTGAATCCAGACAAGACAGAGGTGCTCACAGTAGCGGCCCCAAAACCAAGAATTGGACTGCAACCTCCAGTCCTGGACAGGGTCACACTCTCCTCCAGTGACTGTGTTTGCAGTCTGGGGGTACTCCTTGACTCATCGCTCCTGATGACTAATCAGGTAAATGCGACGGTCAGGAGTGCCTGTTATCAGCTTCGGCTGTGCCCTTTTCTGGAAGTAAGGGATCTCGAGACTCTTGTTCACGCACTGGTAACCACTCATTTAGATTTCTGTAATGTGCTCTACATGGGGCTACCCTTGTGCTTGGTTCAGAAACTACAACTAGTACAGAACATGGCGGCCAGACTATTGTCAGGAACATCCAGGAGGGACCATATCACTCCAGTACTAAGGTCCTTCCACTGGCTGCCTATCAGTTTCCGGGCCCAGGACAAGGTATTGGTCATCACCTTTAAAGCCCTAAATGGCTTGGGTCCAAGCTATCTCAAGGACCGCCTCCTCCCCTATAATCTTCCCCGCACTCTCCGGTCCTCTGGGAGAAATTTGCTACAGCCTCAAAGATCGAGGCTTTTGGCTACCACCCAGAGGGCTTTTTCTGTTGTCGCCCCCAAATTGTGGAACGGCCTGCCGGATGAGATCCATAAACTGACATCTTTGGACAGCATTAAAAAAGCTGTCAAGACAGATTTTTTTCCGGCAGGCCTTCCCAGGATAATTAATCCCGGCCTCAGGAACCCTTGTTAAGGATTCCCTGTGGTTTCCCAGGAATATACTGTGCTATCCTGCTCTGCTCATTGTTGTATTGATGTAGTTTTAATTGCTGGTTTTAAATTGTAACTGATTTAATATCTTTTTAAGGGGGGAGGGACACAGTTTGTTTATTGATGTTATGGCATTTTATCGTTTAAGCCGCCTCGATTGATCTCAAAGGGGTGGGGTATACAGTGGTCCCCCGGGTTACGAAAGTAATCCGTTCCGGATTACCTTTCGTAACCTGGAAATCTTCGTTTCCCGGGGGACCGCATTCTCTGACAGACTGTGCGGCCGATTTAAAGGGGCCGCACGGTTTTTCCCTTTCTTAACCCGGAGTTTCCTTCGGATCCCGGGGGCTTTTTGGCGGTCCCGGCGGTTTCGGCTCCCGGGGATTTCGTTCCCCGGGGGCTTCGTATCCCGGGGGACCACTGTACATAAATATTATTATTATTATTATTATTATTATTATTATTATTATTAGGTCAAACATTAAAGGAGATACCCAATAACCCCATCCTCAAAGCATGTTCAGCATCTTGGATAATTGTTTTAACATTTGGAGTAAAGTAGGCCCTTGGTATCTGCCGACTTACCATCCATGATTCCCAGCATCCGCAGACAGGAAACCTGCATGGGGGTGCAGCAGAGAAAGAAGAGGAGGGGGAAGATAGGAAAGCAGCGGAGGGAAGAGGCAGATGGAGGAGGAAGATGAGGAAGAGCAAGTGGAGGGAGGAGGAAGAGGAGGGGGAGGAAGAGCCAGTGGAGGGAAGAAGCAAAGGAAGAGGTGGAGGGAAAAGTGATGGGAGGAGGAAGAGATGAGAGGAGGAAGAGCCAGCAGAAGGAAGAAGCAGAGGGAGGAGGAAGAGCTGGTGGAGGGAGGAGGAAGAGGAGGAAGAGCCGGTGGAGGGAAGAGGGAGAAGGAAGAGGAGAAGGGAGGAGAAGAGGAAGGAGGAGAAGACCCTGCAGAGGAAAGAAGTGGAGGAGGGAGGAAGAGAAGAGGAGGTGGCTCTTTATCACCCACTGCAGTGAGACCAGTGAGGCGGGCTTTCAATGGCTGGGGTGGCAACTCCCATTGTCCCCAATAGTGACACGGCTGCATGGCCGTGCCACCATTGAGGACAATGGGACTTGAGCATCCATGGATTTTGGTATCTGTGGGTGGATTTGGAATGAATCTCCTGCAAATACCAAGAGCCAACTGTATATTCACCACCTGGAGTGGATTCACCATTCAGCTGTTATGGGCAGGACTGAAACAAGTAATGTCGTCATTAACTCTAAAGCTGCATTCCCATTCACACGTAGAAGGAGTAAACCCCATTCAGCTCCACAGGATGCACATGGGATAGCATGACTGTGGTGAACTCTCAGACTCTCAGTCCACCCACAATCTTTTCCCAACTGCGGCAGCCCTACAGGAGTTTTAATCCCACTGCTGCCATCAAAATATTATGTAGTGATCCCCTAATCTTTCACCACTAAGTCTCTCTAAGATGACACAACACCTATGTGTATCTTAGATTAGGTAGCGTGGTTTGATTCACACAGGCCCAAACTAGACGGGCATCTTGAGGCACCTCGGCGGCGCGAATAGGGTTCGTGAGGGTGCAGCGTTTAGTCCCTCCCAAACCCTAGTGCATATGGCGCTGCCATTATTAAATGGCAGCGTCCATACAGACGCGCCATGATGGCACCTTGACACGCACAGCATTTAGAAATGCTGCATGCGTCATGATGCCATTGCACTGCGGGAGGGCACCAAGCACGACCTTTCCGTGGTGCAAAAAGTAGCTCCGAAACAGAGCTCCTTTTTTGCAGCGGGTCTTTACCGCAGCCTTTAAACGGCTGTTGCAAAGACCTGGGGAGAAAGGGGCCATGGCGGCGGACCCTTTCTCCCCTCAGCCCCACCGAGGGAAGTGGGGAGCAGCCGGTGCCCAGGGCACCGGCTGCACCCCACAACCTCCAGAAGCGGCAGGATGAGGCCGCAGAGGCTGCCGGTGCGACAGTCTTGTCCCCATCTCGCTGCTTAAAGGAGTACGGACCGCCCCTTTTGGGCAGTCTGGAAAACCCCACAGAGGCCAAGTTGTATTTCAAACACTAATAAAAGTTGATTTATAAAATACAAAAAGTAAACTATAAAGTAGACTTAAAGTTGTTAATTGTCTTGTTGCTTAGTTACAAAAGGTTCCTTTAAAGTATTAATATCAATACAGCCACTCAGGCAATCTTATCTCCAGTACCAAGACCAAAATATTTCTTTAAATCACTGGCTTGTTCTGAGCCTCTCTCTACTGGGCTCCCCAAGCCTATCCAGTCCCTCTCTGGACTCTTCAGACCCTTTCGTGGGCTCCAAACACTACTTAAATGTTCTCTCAGGAACCCTAAGAGCACACCCTCCCTTCGATGTGACTCTTTCCCTCAAAAACTCAAACCTAAGACCACACTTTTCACTCTCTGCAAGGCCCTTTTATAGCCCTGCCCAGCTGGTCTCATGTTGCTCTGTGATTGGCTGATTGATCGGCCTGTTCACTACAATGACACAGCACTCAAATTTCATATGCCCAAATAATGAGAGATCAAAAATTATTTGCACAAATTTGTTAACAGCCCCCTTGACCATAACTTCATTAATAACCTCAGTTAATGAGATTTGTTCCCCCTTCTTTCTTTACTTGAATGAATACAGGTGTTTCTTCAGGTGTTTATGCTGATATTTCCAATTAAAACATTAACATTCTAGTAACATGTTTCCTTCATGTAAGTATGAAAAGGCAGAAGGTGAATAGAAGAATTTGGCAGAATCAGTCTTTTCCTGTTGGTCTTTTCCTGAGCATTAAAATTCATCAGAGATCTGGTGAGTGTATTCCTCTTTGGCTTTCTATGCGATTCTCACACTTCATAAGAAAATACTGCCAAATGGAAGTCCTTTTACTTTCCTTGGCATTCAGCAGCCAGTTTATTGAATTGTTCTAAGGGGTGGGAAAGAAGTATAGAACAGTTTTCAGAATGTTGACTGCAATGTCAGAGGTAGGTTTAATGATACACTAAATAAAACTTTGTAGGTGCACGCTAAGTGGAGGAAAGATGAAACAATCTGAAGCAAACAATTTGGATAAAATACAAATTGAATGTAACCTTTCTCCATCATGCATCCCACACTCCTTCTGATCATCATAAAAGTTCAGAGAATTACTTAATAAAATGTATTCTTTGTAACCAAAAGTGTCAGAGTGTTATCAAAATGACTCTTTTTTATATGATAATAGATTTGTATAGCCGAACCTTGACAATCTTTTAATGGACCTTTTTTGAGTAAGGTCTTTGTTAACTAAAATATCTTCTACCTTTTTGTGATTAGTGAAGGTAAAACATTTTAAGTCATTCATATTTATATATTTACTTATTTTCTTCATTTGTATCTGGATCTATAGCTGGAAAGTCTCTCAGTACAGTTTCACACACCAGTAAAAAAAGTAAGACAAGCCTTGCTCTCAAGCTTCTAATCTAAAAGAGAGAGAGAAAGAGAGCACAAAATGAAAAAGCAACAGGGAGGAGAAGGAAAACAAGAAAACCCAGGTACAGTCTTAGGAGTTTATTAGATGACAGAAATTGGAAGTATAATCCAATGGCAATCCGAACGCAATAATGGGGTTTCACATTATTGCATATTAAAGTATCTCATGCAATTTCGGGCAAAAGGGAAGTCATTCCAAATGCAATCATGGGTTTTATGTTATTGCGTATTAAAGTATATCATGCAATTTCAGGCAATGGGAAGTCATTTTCAGGAAATTGGAAGTCATTCTGAACGCATTCCGAATGCAATTGGAATTCACATAAATTTGCTAAACTGGCGAATTCACATGAATTCGAATTGACTCCAATTGGCTCCATTTGAAATAAAAAGAAATTCCTCCCGTCTGATAAACTCCTTAGAGTTATGAGATTCCTCAGCCTATTAGAAAAGCTGCTGGATGACATTTGGGGAGTAGCAAACTCTGATGGAGCTGATTTTTCAAGTGCCCCTACTTTCTTTCCTGAGCCTGCTGGAATGGAAGAAGATGACAGTTGTGATAGAATCAAAGACTGGTGAAGCCAGATGCTCAATAGGGCTAATGGTGTCCTTGTTGGTTCTATCTCTTTTTTTCATACAGTACTGAACAATATTTGCCAAATATTTGTTTCCAGATATTGTTGGACCAGAAGCTCCAATCAGCCAATAACTGGGGATTCTTGAAATCCAACAATATCTGGGCATCGAGTTTGGGAATTACTGGCCTGATGGGTAGTATAATGGACACAGTATGACCCTGGGGATACACGTCATCCTCCAAGGTCAACACACTGCCCTTTTACTGCTTTCCCTCCCCAAAAGAACGAACTCCTTCTTTGGAAAGACTCTAGAGGCAACAATTCACCTTTCAGTTAGGTTGCAGGGGCTCCCTGCACTGTTTAACCTTTTATAAACAACTCTGTTCATCATTTTAAAAAGTATCCATTTTCCCAAACCAAAAGTGGTCTTTCTGCTACTTCCTATTTTATTTTTCCCCCCAATACCAACCTTATTGGCATTTTTGGTAGTCCATGTGGTTCCCCACCCCCACCCCCAAGGTCCTAGGGGCAGAAAACTGCCCCAGAGTCAACACAAGGTGCCCACCCTTGCACTGGAGAAACGTGCATGTAAACATTGGTGTGCAAGTGACAATGACCTTCAAAGGTGATGGGTGGGTGTGGGTATGGGTGGCCTTGGGTGTGTGTGGGAGAGAGAGAGAGAGAGATTTAGCACCTGTTGATTTAGCACTTGTTTGCAATCCATGAGGGTTCCAGAAGATTTGAGAAGTTGACTACTGACCTTTAGACCTGCTTCAGTTGCCCACCCCTTTCCTAATATAACATCCACTGGATGATACTTGGTTGAGAGGCAATACCCAGTGGGGGCAGATTCTCAACCTGGTTTAAAGGTCCTCTGTTTTCTCTCTCTCCCTTTTCCTCAGCCTGATGGAATCAAAGCCGCTGCTCTCTTTCCTCAGCGCTGCAACTATCTGCTAATGTATATCTATGCAAACAGCAGAGCCTTTTTATCAGAAATGTGTTCATTGTCTAAAGCCTTCTCTTTGGTCCCTGTGACAATCTCAGTGAAAGACATGAATAAGTCGTGCATGCCATCACCAATACAGATCTTCCAGGAACAGTCCTTGTCAGGGCCTGCTCATCCAGGTTGGCAAGTCTTTTATAGCCTGAAGATGTCTGATATACTGAATAAACTAGGCAAAGTATTATCCACCCTGCCACCAGCACACCCCACTCCTACTCACTCAGCAACCACTTAATTCTTTCCCCAAGTAAAACCAGTTCCCAGAAGTTAGATCCAGCCCCCTCCAAGAGCACAATAATGATAACAAATCTGTGAAATAACCAATTAAGATGCAAAACTAAACTACAGAAGCTGGCGGCTGCTAACAGTACATTGAAATCTTCTACCATTGCCAGATCACTCTTTAGGGCATATGTAAGCAAATCCTAAAGGAGTAGGGAAACAGGAGAATGCAAACAGGAAGTTCTCATGGACAGAGAGTAAGGACAGGTCACACTTAATCCTCATGTGACCGACAGATCTTGGATGCATTGAATGTACATGCTAGTAACACTAAAACGCCTCCATTTGGAAAAACCCATGCAACCTAGCTCTAAGCAGACTTACTTGAAAGTAAGTCCCATGGAAATTACTGGACAGAATCCTGTTGGCATCTTATGGAAGTGTATGTTCCTTTACAAAAACTAGTTGGATATTTTTGTTCAATGTAGAAAAGTCAGTGTTATGTCTCTCTACTCATGCATGAATATATGTGGGTGGATGCATACAGATGCATTTGATTATGCATTCTGTGGAACATATGTGTGTGTGTTCATTTGCATAATGTTGCTATTCAACACAAGGTTTGTGCAGCACAGTTAAAGAAGTCATGGTGGCACAGTGCTTAAATGATGGTACTGCAGCCGCAACACTGTAAGTTCAGTTCTAGAATGGGGCTCCAAGGTCCACTCAACCTTCCATCCTTTTGTAGGTCAGTAAAATGAGTACCCAGTTTGTTGAGGGAAATTGGTTTACATGTTGTAAACTAGGGAGTGCTAGTTCACGGATGAGCAGTATAGAAATTTACTTGCTATTGCTATTAATGCATAACATCTCATGCAGAGATTTACACTATGCAAATCCATTGTAGGATCCTGACCTCTATCTAGTTAGTAAGTAAAGGGCTCAATGGGGTGATACAGACCACCCAAAAGGGGCAATCTGTAGCCGCCCCAAAAAGTGGCGAGATGGGGCAGCTACAGATTTCTTTCTCCCCTGGGTCTCTGGCATGGCTGTTTGAAAGCCGCACCAAAGACCTGGTGCAAAAAAGAGCTTGCTAAAGAAGCTCTTTTTGGCACCACGGAAAGGGCACACTTGGTGCCCTTCTGGGGTGCCATTGTATCATGGCGTGCACAGCGTATCTAAACGCACAATCATGGCGTGCCCATATGGACGCTGCCATTTGTAAATGGTGGCATCCATATGGTTTAGGGTTCGGGAGGGTGTAAACGCTACACCCTCCCATACTCTAAAGGCACTCCTTCTAGCCCTTATCGCACCTCATTTTGCCAGTGTAGATTGGGCCAATAGGATTGCACTGTATCATGCCAGCTCTGAGCAGCTTTACCTGCATACAAGCAACACACAGCATTCAGTCATATTTGAAAACAAATTTGTACAAGTTTGAAGCCTAAGGATGCAGTCCCAACTGGCAAAGAAGATCCAGGGCCAACCGGGAGGCCAGGAAGCCAGCCGAAGCAGTGCTGAATCCATACTACCTTCAGTCTTTGATGCTGGAATTTTTTTTCACAACCCCTCCCACCCTGGCTTAACCTTGTAACTGTATCTGAGGCTGGAGGCAATTTGGACCTGGTATTCAGTTGGCTCATCCTTGTTCCACTCATTTGCCATCCACCCACCCATTTTTGCTCTCCTCTCCTGGCATATCTTTAGCCAGAAGAGCAGTCCTCCTAGCAGATTTCTGGCAGATCATTGACATCAACCAACAGAAGGGTATTCTGCTAGCAAATGGACATTAATGCTGACAGATGCACCTCCAATGTAAACTTTAATAAATAATAATTAATAATAATAATAATAATAATAATTTCATTTGTATTTCCTGCCTTTCCCTATGGATCGAGGCGGGATTCCTACAAGCAATGTATCTACGATTGTATAATTACTATAAATTTCCTATTTTATCAGCTAGTATGACGAGTTCTATGTCTTGGCCAAGGGAGTAAATCCACTCTGGATTTTAGTCTGAACATTAAAGCTAGTATTTTAAAATCTATTTTAAGGATAGGTTTCAGCTTTTTGGATAATTCCTTTCAAGTCTGGACTTAATCCCAAAGTGGCTTCACTGTCCCATTGATATCGGAGCTACCAGTCACCATGGCTGGTCTGATGCTATGGATTTATTTTGTACTGAAGAGAATTAGCTTGAAATCCCTACACAGCCATGAAGTTCATTAAATGGCCTTGAGCTAATGAGTATTTCTTAATATGACCTACTTTTCTCGGCACTGCTATGATAAAGTGAGCTAGCCTCTTTTCTGCTACTCTGTGCTCCTTAGGGGAAGAGTGGGATATCTACACAGTACATAAATAAAACCAGCATGAAGTTCTATCTGAACAGAGAAAACTTCCTTGTTGAAAATAAATTGATACTTCTATGCCATCGTCTTCCACTTTGTGACTCACCAGCAGCATCAGCCAAATGTAATATAATATGATTGCATTTGTGTTCTGCCCTTCCTCCAAGGATCAGTGTAGATGGAATTATTTCATATAAAACTGATAAGAATTCCAAGAGAAAGGCTAGGCAGCAGCAGGAGAAGAGGGAAGGAGTTGGGGGGAGGGAGAAGAAACAGAAAAAAAGAGAAAAACACCATGAATGGGCTTGTTCAGTTATTATGCTAAACTTTTGCTTCACATTCTGAGAACAAATGTTGTGGATTTTCCTATTCCCCAGCCAGTGCAGTCACAATAAATTTAGAAATTATCACTTCCATTCTAGATTAACTGAAAGCTCATCATGTCCTCCAAACCCAAATAATTTGTGATTAATTTTAGTTATGAGATTAACTATTTTAGAAACAAATTGGTGTGCAGCCCCTGTTAAGAGGCAGTTTCAGAAGGCCTCTGGCATTAACTTTCAATTTTAGGCAGAAGTTAAGAGAAATAATTGAAAGCTTCATCACTTCCTCAGAGGCCAGGATAATTGTGGACAAATTCATATGAGTAGCTGATTTATTTCAAGGTAATGTTGGACTGAGTTCTAGAGTATATTAATAATTTACTGTTATGTGCAAACTCCTGTGTGGTGCCATACAACATAACCTTAGTTTTTGAAGGTGTATCAGTTTAACTAACCACTGTTAGGCTTCAGGGGACACACTAAACCATGGTTAATTTTATTTGGCATGTGTGGATTGGAAAAGGAGGTGGCATAATGAGTAAATCCAGGTGTCCTGTGTCTAACTGTTGGTAAGCACCTTGAAGGTACTTCTTTGGGTTTTCTTTAAACTGGGTGTGGACTGGACAGCCTTCAAAGAAAAGAGGACTGATATCTACGTGGATTACATATAGTCACCCTATTTGTGGGGGCTAAGCTCTTTTGAAAGATGTTGATATTCAGAGATGCAGTGCATCTGGCATGATCAGGGGAACCGTGAGCATCTTAGTGAGAAAAAGAAACACTGACATTTTACTACACCTGCTTTCCTCATGCAGAGAGCAAGTTTGGATGTAATTCCTGTCACTATTATGTTAATGGCTATCTACAAGGCATGATTTTATGGATATTTGCAGAGAAAGACCTTAAGTGATAATAGGCGGATAACAGAAAATAAGCATCCTTGTATTAATCAATAAAACTAAGGACGGTAAACTTAACATGCAGCAACAATGACAAAATCATTAAGGTGCTCTAGAAAAAAATAATAATTTAAATTCCACAGGGCTGGGGGCTGAGGGAAACCCAGAGACAGTCAGAAAATGTTATTGTTATTGTGTGTCTTCAAGTTGTTTCTGACTTAAAGCAGCCAAAGGTGAATCTATCATGGACTTTTCTGGTGGCTGAGAGTGTGTGACTTGCCCAAAGTCACCCAGTAAGCCTCTATGCTGAGTGGGAATTTTCCAGGGTCATAGTCCAGTGCTCAAACCACTACACCACACTAGCTCTCAGACAGAAAAAGACTATCTTTTATATACAGTGTTTACAAAGAATATTTTAGAAATATACTCTTAATTATGGAGTAGTCATCTGTTTTCTAACCATAGAAGCATATTAAAAGCAATACCCTTGTTGAACATCTACCATGAATCAATCTTGCAAAGCCTGGCTTCAGGTTAGGGGTTTATAATGCACAGGAGTGAACTCTTTAACATACTGGAGAAGGGGAGGGTACCTCTCCTCTGATGCCCTATGCAATTTGGAGCAGAGATGAAGAGAGAAGAATGGAAAGATACAGTAACTTCAGCACAGTTTTTGTTTGTTTAATAAGCATGAAGAAAAATTACTGAAAGTCTATTAACTCTGACAGAAAAGGGAGGGTAGAGATTTCTAGCTCTCCCTTTGCGCATTGATCACACCCTCCTCTAGACATTCTAGACTAGACAGTCAGGGTGGTATATACTGCATGAACTCATATTCAACTTCAAGACCAAGATTTAAATCCCCATTCATCTCACTGAAGATCACTGAATGACTTTGGATCAGTAAGTATCCCTCAACTTATTTAACAAGGTTGCAGTGAGGATAAAGGAGAGAACCATGAACAACATGGATGCAAATATACTAATTAAGTAGAAAAGCTGGGCAAATCTCTAGCCTACCTATCATTGATCCTAAATATATTATTTCTACCTGCTTGATATTCCTTCCCTAGCTTGGGTGGAAACAAAAGGATTTGGAACGTTCCTTTTAAGACCTGTAGGCTATTGATTAATTCCAGAAAACATGGATGACGACTGCTTTGTTAAAGCATATCTGGTCCCTTTCCCTACTCTGTTCAAGGATTTAGAAAAATAACCCTTTTGGTTTACCATCTCCCAGAATCCCCCAACCAGAATAGCCAATGGCTTGTTGGTGGATTCTGGAAATTTTAGTCCTAAAATTTACGTTTTGTTCAGTTCATTCTATTAGCAAAGGGCACAGCAGCAGAACATGCGAGGAAAGGGGGTGTTGGAGGATCTTTAATGGACCCACCCATCATTAAAGCCATTGCTATAGGCAGATCAGTCCTATGCACATGAAGTCATACAGTATCAGATGCTAAATTCCAAATGCTGTGCTCCCATAATTTCTTAGAGACGCCTTTGGAAAAATGTGTCATTTCCAAGAGCAACTTTTATATCATTCTTGTGGTGTCATTCTTGACTTCTCTTCTGAAACTCTGTGAAAACTACCATAAAATAAAATTGGGTTTCTCCTAGTTTATTCAGGATCATTTTGAACTGACTCACAACAGCACAGAAAGAAATACTGAGGTGACTTCAGTGTTATTTATGTTTCTGCTTGGCATCATGAGACTAGCAACTGATTTGCTTTTAAGATCGGCACATTTAAAAACCAACATTAAAGGCATTAAGCCCATATTTAACCACGCAGAGCAGCTGTTTATGAGATGAATCACATACTTTACACATTTTCTGAAATACAAGCTACAGATTTATGTGACTGCATCTGCTACGTTTGGACAGATTTCTAAGTGCACATTTGCCCATCAACTGAGCCCTAAGAACCATTAGCTTTCTGAAGGTTACTGTGAAATCTGTCACGTTCCCTTTCCCCATCATTTCTTGAAGGGACAAAGAGGTGATTATGGATTCCAGGGAAGAGAAGGTGCAGTTTGCCCTACTCTTCCTATTTAGATTACTGACTAAAAAGCTCCAAGAAAGTCAGGCATGAGAGAAGACTGGAGCTTTTCTTTGCAAGATTGCTAGACAAGTCTACTGAAGCAACCATGAAATAGAGGATAGTTCTCATACCCATCATTTTGTAGGTTTATCCTGACTAATTGCACAAAGCTTATCTGTATCAGACACCAGAATCAGAAAGCTGTATACAGTGGGCCTTTGGTAGCCACTAGGTTTTGGTTCCAGGACTACTTGTGAAAACCAAAATCCATGTATGCTCAAGTCCCATCATATACAATAATGTAGTGAAAAGGTATCCCTTATATAAAATGCCACAATCAAAGTTTGCTTTTTGGATTGTTAAAAAATATTTTCAAGCTGTGGGTGGTTGAATCTGTGGATGCAGAATTCATAGGTACAAAGGGATAGCTGTACCACAATTAATGAACAACAACAGAACATTCCATCCAGTTACAGTATGCTGTTGTTATTTGCCTTCAAGCCAACTCCAGTTTATGACAAATCTATCACAGGTCCTTCTTGGTACAATTTATTCAAAGGAAGTTTGCCTGTTTGCTTGACAGTGAGGCTGGATTCAGTACAGCCTGGCACTACTCCACAGCCGTAGTGATGAATGGTGACAGATCAAGGGGTAGGAAAGGAAACACATGGACATCTTGCTATAGTAAAAGAGGCTACATATTTATTGATTATGGCTGTACAGGCTTGCCATGGCATAGGCCAGTTGAATCCTGACATTAAACAACTCTCCTGCCATCTGATGAAAGGCCTCCAGCTCACCTTCTGGTGCTAAGAGAACCATGAGATGACAGGAAGTGGGATCCTACTTAGAGCTAAACCAGCAGGAAATGAAGCTGGTCCAACACTGTTGAGCTGCAGATGTTCCTGGAAGCCTTCATCACAAGATCCCTTAAGGGAACCCCCAAAATGGTCACACAAGATGACAGTCATTCAGGATTCAACTAGATCCAGTTCAGTGCCAAAACTGCCAACATTGTAAAAAGGAAATCAGTAATGTAAGGAAGAAAATAAGCAGCCCAGGACCAGTTTTCCCAGTTGAATGTATGTGTCCCCATCAACTCTGCTTGTGATGATGGTGGGACTGAAAGAAGAGCCTCTCTTGATGATGTCAGGGCCTAGGTAGGCTCATAAAAGGGAATATAGTTTGCAGGCATCAGGGTCCTTACTTGATCAGCCACTCTAAGCTGAAGCATTTATTTTCAGAACATCCCCTTCTAAGCTTTAGAATTATGCTTCTCAAACTATCTAGTATGGAGAACAAGCAATTATATATATTGTTCAATAGGCCAATATATATCCAAATATGAGTGGGAAAACCGCTGCCTGAAAGCCTGGAGAGCTACTGTCAGTTAGTGCCAATAGTACTGAATTAGATAGTCAAATGATATGACTCAGCAGATGGCAGGTTCTTACACTTCTCTGACAGCAAAACTAACACCTAATGTCAAGAGCATCCATGTGCTGGCATTTCAGATAAATTGATCTGTTTTACCTGTTGACAGTCAAAATTGATGCTGCTGCCACAATGAGGAAGCAGATTTTGTTGGTCATTATATGTCAGTGATAACTAAGTAGCACAGTTGAGCACAATTTCATTTGATTTAATAGTCTACTATAAGCTTAAACATTTGTTTCATACCTCAGCCAATATTAAACCATCTGAGCTAGCTTGGAGCATTCAGCACAACTGAATACCTAATACCAGTGGCATCTTTTTTCATGCCTCCATAATTTAGCACTAAAATGATAAATGGTTAAAATTCCTAATGTGTGAGGGACTACTAGCAATGGTCCAAAAACACCTTTCAGTGCTCTAAATTTTAAGTACAGAAAGGCCCATATTAAGACAACAGAGTACTATAGAGCTGAGCTGGGTTGTCGAATCTTAAACTTCTGCTTCTCCCCTTTCAATTTAAAATGTCTTTCTCAAATGGTAGGACCATTATGTAACTAATTTATATACTAGCAAACATACTCAAAGAGAGCCAGTGTGACATAGTAGTTTAAGTATTGCAATACCACTCTAGAGACCAGGGTTCAGTTCCCTGCTCAGCCATGAAATCCACTGGATGTCCTTGGGCAAGTCAGACACTTTCAGCTTTGGGGAAGGCAGTGGCAAACCTCCCTTAAACAAAATCTTGCCAGGAAAACTCCATGATGGGGTCGCCATAAGTCAGAAATAACTTGAAGGCACACAACAACAACAACTACTACTACTACTACTACTACTCAGCTGCACCTATTCAATACCCATTAATCTACCTACATTCCTGACCATGCCATATTTTAGCTGAATTTGAAATAAACTGTCCTCATTCCCAAAATACTCCTGGCTAATCTTTGGAATTCAGAAGTGGCTAGGGAGTTAAACATGTTTGTTCCCAAGCATCCCTCCTCCTGGAATGGAGCTAAACCAGCCGTCTAATTTTCCAGCAAGCTAGTGACAATGAAACAAGTGAGAAGGAAGCAAAGGAAAATTTGGTGCCTATCACCAGTAATGTATGGCTGATGGCAAACAAATTGAAACATATATGTTTATCACACGGGGCTTGGGGAATGGGAATGGGGTGGAATGGAGTAAAAATGCATATTATCACACGGGAGAATGCCACTGATGCTGCCAGGACTCCCCAGTCTGTTCCTCATCTGTCCCACAGCAGCTGATTTTGCAGAACTGTTCAGAACCGTTCTTCAAAAATCGGCTGCTGTAAGATGGATGGGGAATGGATCGGGGACTCCTGGTGGCATTGGCAGCATTCTCCCATGTGATAATATGTGTTTTTCCCCTTCCGCCCCATTTCCATTCCCTTCCCTTCCATTCCGCTCCCATTCCCCAAGCCCGGTGCAATTAATTTATTAATTCAGACAAGATGGAAGTGTACCTGGTAAGTCGAAAGTCAGATGAGGGAATAGGAATTCACCCTGCACTGAATGGGGTTGGACTCCTCCTGAAAACACAAGTCTGCAGTGTGTGTGTTCTCCTGTATTCATCTCTAAGTCTGGAAGTGCATTTGCAAAGTTGAAGCTTGTGTGCCATCTGCACCCATTTCTTGAGATGTCAGACCTGGTCTCAGGGTCACATGCCTTCTTCATATTCCCACTGAATTATTGTAATACAATTTATGTGGGGCTATCTTTACAGAGTTTGGAAATTTCAACTTCAAAGAATTGGAGCCAGATTGCTAGCAACAAATTCACTGACTGCCAGTCCATTTCCGAGCACAACATAGGTTTTGACCTATAAAGCCCTTTATGGTTCATGTCCAGGTTATTGGATGGACCATATTCTCCTGTACAAACCAGCTTGTGCTTTCGATCTACTAGGGAGCCCCTTCCCTCTGTCCCACCTACCCTCTCACAAGTACATCTGATGGAAAGATGGGAGAGGCCCTTCTCAGTGGCTGCTCCCAGACTCTGGAACTCTCTTCCCAAAGAAATTAGATTGGCATTTTCCCAACTTTCTTTTTTCAAAAAGACTTTTCCTTTGACAGGAATTTGATGAGTGAATATACAAGGCCCATCTTACCTAAGCAACACAATGGATCCTGCTAATTGTTGTGCTGGTATGTATGTCTAATGATATATGTTTTAATTTGGTTTTATTTTTGTTATTGTTATTTAATCTTGTTTTAACTTGTATATCTTGTGGATTTTTAACAATGTGTTTTTTAACTTGTTGTAAGTCACTTTTAGTCTTGAACCCAAGAAAAAGTGGGACAGAAATAACAACACTAGCAGCAGCAAAAACAACAACACAATAAATGCTTTATAGATCTCAGAACTAATCTAGGAAAAATGCTTTGTATGCTGAAATATATGAAAAGAGGATACAGGTGGATGGATTCAATCAAGAAAGCCATGGCCCTGAGTTTGTAAAACCTGAACAGAACTATTGATAACAGTGACATCACTAGGGGGTCCATGGTGTGGACCACACTGGGTGATACCCCAGAAGGGGCTGTCACCCACTGGGGTAGTAGTACACCCTGGGGGAAGCAGGCAACTGCTTTCTGGGTCCCATGCAGCCATGGCCATGCAGGACTCAGAAGGCTGGAGTGGGTGGATGGCTGCTTTCCAGGTACCATGTGGCCATGGCCACTTGGGTCTCAGAATGCTGGTCCTATGCAGCAACGGCTACACGGGACTAGGAAGGCCAGGAGGGGAGCTGTCTGCCTTCGAGGTCCCATGTGGCCATGGCCATGTGGGACTTGGAAGGCCAGAGGGAGGTGGCTGCTTTCCAGGTCTCACATGGTCATGGCCACATTGGACTTGGGGCAAGTGGTACTCAGAGGGCGAAGCACAACCCCACCTCACTGCCACGACGCCATTCTACATACTGCTGCAGTGAAGAGAAGGGGATGCCCTTTTGTCCACCCAGAAGCTCTTCCTCCCTGCACCAGCTGACACTCCAGGCAAGGGTGCCACTAGCTGATAACAGTGTGACTTGGAGGTCCTTCATTCATAGGGTTGCCATAAGGTGAGGTTGACTTGACAGTAATTAACAGCTACAACAATACTGAAAAAATACTGTTAAGAAACTAGCTTCTGTTTTCAAAAAATTATTTAAGATTTGTTGGCTCTGAACAGGTACAGAAGGCTTTCCAGCTTTGACATAGTTTCTTTTAAAATAGTCAATTAATAACATGCTTCTTTACACTGAGAAGTAATCACCACTGAGTTCAATGGGCTTTACCCCTGGGTAAGTGGATGCATAATAACTTCAGACCGAAAGCCAAGTTTTTATCCCTCCAACATTCTCCCTCCTCCACATACTTTAGGGCTCCTATTCTCAACACAGGCAAAACTTAATTACAAATTCCTATAATACACATTTGGGCATTGCTAGCTTGCATAATTTTTGCTTGTTAATTTGAATATGTTTTCAGCTTGTTGAAATTATTTATACCAATTTAAATGTAAATTGTTTTAAGTGTTACATTGATTTTACTTGTACTGTATACCACTCAGCCAGCATAGTGTAGTGGTTTGAAGGTTGGACTATGACTCTGGAGATCAGGATAAGATTCCTCACTCGGATGTGGAAACTTGGATGACCTTGGGTGAGTCACACACTCTCAGCCTCGGGAAACACTGTGATAAGTTTGCCTTAGGTTCGTCGTAAGTTGGAAACAACTTGAAGGCACACAACAACAAAGAGAGAGAGAGAGAGTTCAGAATCTGTAGCAGATCGCTTCTTGCAACATAATTAAGCAGAACAAGGATGACATATTGTGTCTTCTACAAATGCTAAAGAACTTGTAGTGTGTCTCTACTGTGCAGTTATATCAGTTTCATACCATTTGAATTGCCATGATTCCATCCTGAGGACTCATGAGATCTGTGTTTTGGTGTTTTTATGAGAGTCCTCTCACAGAAAGCTCTGGTCTTGTTCCCTGCTCTATACTATTCCCAAGGTAAACTGAGCTAGCTGTCTACCCAGCAGAATTAAACTGTTCCTATCCTCATGTGGTATAGACGTGGTATATCAATCATTTACTCTGACTGACAGTGGATCTCCAAGAACTCAGAGATTCTTGAGGTCTTGCCCATCACTTGCTACCTGATCCCTTTAGCCAGAGACACCAGGAATTAAACCTTCAACCTTGCATGAGGAACATGTGCTTCACTGAGCTATAATCCTTCTCCTATGAGATTTAAACCAGGGACTCCCTTTCTTACAGCTCACACTCTTAACTGTATTAATAAATCCACAGTTTTAAGGTCAGACTAGAACATTTACAGTATTTATTACAGTATTTACTAGAACATTTACAGTATTTATGAAGTTTTGATGACTTACACATTACTTTTTATAAATTTACGAAGTGATTCTGTTTTGGACTGTTATCTGCTTTGGTACTAATCATAATCAACACCGTGTTAGATCAATATACAAAAATATTTCACAGATGAATTTTAAGGAATTGGAAACTTCTTCATGCACTTTAAAAAAAATCTTCCCCTAATAATCTTGCCATAAAATCTGAGCTAAATTGTTGCAGAATATTACATCAAAGTTATCTACTGATCAGCAGTCTGACTTATTTTCTGTCAAGCACTGCCATGAGTTTTATCTGATGGTCAACACTGCTATATGCTTACACATATCTTTCTTCTTCATTTTTGCTCCAGAGCAGATTTATATTCTTGGCATTCTTTGCTTGTCTAATAAGTCTGAGAAGGCTCAAATTGTTGTTTTGTCCCCAGGAGCAAAGAAAGGGCTAGCTTAAACTGGTAATGACACAATTTAGCTGCCCTATAAACATTTTAACTCCATGATATGTGCCTGCCACCTCAACATTCAAGCAAAGGAAACAACATAATTATCAGACAGTGGTAGATGATGAAAAATGGCTTGCATTAGAAAACCATTGGAATCCATTAGAAACTTCAGTTATCAGTCACTGCTATGATGGAACATAAACTTATACTCATGGAAACAAAAATCAAGCAGTGATACCTTTAATGACCAACCAAAATGCACAATATACTTGTTGCAAGCTTTTGACCCTTCATAGGTTTCTTCATCAGGCAAGATGTTACAAACCAAAGGGGGGGGGGACAACTGGAGATGTTAGATACCTGCATGTTGTTGCAGTCCTTAGTAAAAATGTTATGATGGGAAGGATATCTTTTGCAGGCAGGCTCCTCCTCATGCAAAAGATATCCTCCCCATCATAACATATTTACTAAGGACTGAAAGAACATGCAGGCATCTGACTAACTTCTCCAATTGTTGTTGTTTTTTCTCCTGTTTGGTTTGTAACATCTTGCCTGATGAAGATGCCTATGGAGCTTCGAAAGCTTGCAATAAGAATATTGTGCATTTCGATTGGCCAATAAAGGTATTACTGATGGAATTTTTTGTTTGTATTTGTTAAATGGCCAACAAAGCTATCCCTGAACTTTTACACTCATGGAGTTACACTGTGGTTACACAACACTGCCTCATTAGGGAGTTGCAACACTGTTGTACACCCATCACTGCACACCATGTATGTGCAACCATACATACCCTGATGCAGAGTGCATTTGCATCAATGAATGGACAACCATACAGAATGGCACTGCATGCATAACTCTGCTTCTGCAACATTGAACTGAATATGGCCATTCTGCAGTGAACAAAAATGTCCAAACATTTTTGCACATCTGAGGAAATTATCACACCCAGTTTTTAAACCGCAATTTCATTGGGAGGGAAGCATCATTGGCAATGCTGATCGCATGACACCACTTCCCTCCCATAGCTGCCCCATCTCCCAACCATCCCTTTCCATTCACAGGGGAAACCTGTGAATGAACTACCAATCATGCAATATCCTGGGTGTGAAAGGCATTCCTGGGGCACTAGTTCAATTGGCAGTCAGGTGGGGCACTAGTAAAATTGGCAGTCAGATAGTTCATAGTCCTCTCCTCCATTTCCCCCCTCTCCCTTGCTGTTTTTTATTTTATTTTTCCTGGGTTTTTTTAGATTTCTGAAGTCTCAAAGTTTCAAAAGTTTTTTTAAAGCTTAAATCGGGGCTGCAGAGCTCCATAATTACACGTAAAACAGGGGGAAAAAAAGAATACTAAAGGCATGTTGTGTAAGATAAAAAGGAATGAGGGAGGGGTTAAGGGACAGGGCAGAAAGGAAGGCAATAACCCCTGCCACATAAATGAAAAAAGTTCAGTGGTGGCTGCTGTAAAATCAGTATGTTCCCATTTTATTTAGTCCTGTACCAGGCTAAGAATAAAACTTAGTTCAAGCAATCCACTGTCCTTCACCTATTCTCCCACATCATCTTGTTATGCCTGCTCTAACCAATATTTGGTTATGAACATGTTTTTCCACCACACTCACTTTATACATTCATCCTCAGTTCCATATTTTATAAGAATCCCGATTTGCCCTCCTTTCATTTTGGATAACTGATGAAATGTTAGAAAGAAAACCATAAACCTCTAGAATGTACTTCTGGGGAAGCACATGTAAAGTGAATTAGGAAAAAAAATCAACCAAGACATCATGTTGTGGTTGTTGTCACTTGCCTTCAAATAGTTTCTGATTTATGGGGACCCTAAGGCAAACCTATCATGGGGTTTTCATGCCACAATTTGTTCAAAATGACTTTTGTCCTTACCCTCTGAACCCGAGAGAGTGTGATTTGCACAAAGTTACCTGTGGGTTTCCATGGCTATGCATGATTTGAACCCTGGTCTCCAGTATTATGCTCCAGTGTTCAAACTACTACACCATGCTGGCTATCCCAAGAATTCATACCCTCCAACATTTCACAGATTAAAACTGGGACACATGTGACAAGCAACACCAGAAAGAGCAAAAGTTATTAATGGAATAAGTTAGGACAGCCAACAGCAGTTTGCTTTTCATATAATCATAGAATAATGGAATCATAGAATTGGAAGAGACCCCAAGGAGGGCCATCCAGTCCAAGCCCCTGCCATGCAGGAAATCACAATCAAAGTATCCCCGACAGATGGCCAACCAGCCTCTGTTTAAAGACCTCCAAGGAAGGATACCCCACCACACTCTGAGGAAGTGTTTTCCACTTGCCTGAGTCTACAGAGGAAGGCAAGATTCTACCTCTCCTATCCTCTCTCCCCCACTGAGTTAATTGAGTACAAACTTTCTGTGGTTTGAATGCAGTTTGCAACAAATACAGTAAGCTGAGGACAACTTGAGAAAGTGAGAGGAAAACAGACAAACTTGGGCATTTAAAAAGTAGCTGGAAAAGTAGGACAACAGACAATCAAACAATCAGGATTGTCACAGCCAAATCAGAATGGTTGAATAGTAGGTGACTGAAGAGGAATTAAGGTTGATTCAAACTATGAAGAAACTAAAAGGAAATGTCGCACACCTTAAAATGGGGAAGGGACTAAAACAAGGCACACTTAAAAAGAAATCAGAAAGGAAAAGTGCAAGGGGAAGACATAGAGTCAAGTGTGTGTGTGTGTGTGTGTGTGTGTGTGCGCGTGCACGCCTTCCATGTCACCTGTTGACTTATAGCAACCCCATGAAATTCATAGGATTTTCCTAGGCAAGGAATACTCAAACATTGTTTGCCAATTCCTTGCTCTAGTCCTGCTTAGCTTCCATTATCAGATGGGATCTTACATTTAAAAAAATAGAAAAGGATGAAGAGCTAAAAATCGTTAAGACTTGCACAAGAGAGAAAACACTGAAGAGGTAATGAAGCCCAACCTATCGACTGAAACACACAATGAGATACTTGCTTTATCCAGCTCTTCCCTTGTTGCCTTCTCCACTGATTCTGTTCCTCTCACCTGACTTACAAGAAAAATAATCAAATTAATGTCTACTAAGAACTAATGTCTTTCCCATTTCATCCCACATCAGCAAAGGGAAGAATAAGGGGTGGCATTTCCACCATAAACAGCTTGTCCTCACAGATTCCCATGAAATAAAATTTATTGAGGCATTTTTTTATATATATTCAAATTATATCTTGCCTGTCTGCCATAAATGGTGTTCAAGGTGGCTGAAAATAAAAAGATACAGTTTAAAAACAAAATTGCAATTAAAATATAACATAAAAACAAGTCAATTAAAACACAATTAACAACATGGTAATAAAATAAATTAGACAACACCTCCTGCCTTTCAACAGCATACTATCTGCAAAGGCTTATCTGAATAAACACATCTTGGATTTTAGCAAAAAGATAACTAAAAGGCAGCCAACCTAGCCACCCACACTGGGGAGTTCCAAAGCCACCAAGGAATCTTTTCACACGTTTATTACCAAATGTAATTCCAGAGAATTCCAAATGTAATTCCAGAGAAAAGTGTTCCCTGAAGATCTAGACCCAAGAAAGACTCATAATGCAGTCTTTCATGTAGTGTAGACCCAAGTAATACAGGGCTTTCTAGATCATAACCAAAACTAAACATAACCACAAACAGGTAACAACTATTGTTAACAAGGTACAGTAATCTCAGGTAACCCACTCCAGTCAACAGTTTGACTAAAATATTTTGAACTAGTTGAAGTTTAGGGGCCCGTTTCAAAGTTATCCTAATACAACATATTATAATAGCCCAACCATGATATAACTAAAGCATTTACCACTGGGCTAGATCAGTTATCTCCAGGAAGATAACTCATGAAGTAGCTCAACTGTGCAAAATATACTCTGGAACACCAGTGTGAGGACTGAATCCATAAATACACCTCTTTAATCATCTAGCACTGGTTAAATCTCTATTCCCTGATCTGCTTTTTGATTTATCACTTCTCTCTTATACATACCAGTATTGAGTTTCTATAGGGGAACTTACACATGCATAAGACTGTAGCAGAATTCCAACCTTTAAGTCAGGTGTCATGATAGAACCCTGGAAGACAACATCAAATAAGGATCCCCCATTACCTCTCATCCAAGAGCTACTTTAAAATGTGTGTCTCCAAGTCCAAAGATACATGTTCATAAGGATAAATATCAGCCCAGAACCATTAAAGAGTGATCATACAGCCTGAACTCAGAAATTTACTTTTAAAAAATAATCCATTCCCATTATTCATTGCAATGTTTGGAACATTTCCAAACAATGCTGAAACATGACTTCTTGCACTGTTGCATGACTTTTCCATTATTTTCTGTTACTTATTACTTTTTTGCAAGGGGGGGAGAGAAGAAAATTTGGTATTGATTAGAGAATAGCAAAAAACTTAAAGATTTCCTGTCTAAATTATTTTTTTAATGAATCTGTTCAGTAACATCTGAAAGTTGTCAAAAACTGAGTCATCAACAAAATAACTTCACTCTTACTCATTACTTTTGAAATGTGACTTCATTCTTCCTTAGTTAACACCCAAAGTAATTATTTACAGGTAGCTGTGTTACTTGTAACTCATCTTCCAACAAGATGGGGCTATGCTAAGAGCAGAGGTTTTGGTTTTGGTTTGCATTGCCACAGTGGCAAGAGAAATGCTTCAAGACAGTGTCAGATATACAGCGTGGGTACAAGTTCCCCAAAGTATTTTATAGTGGGTGGTAACATATCAGCCAAGGAAGAGGCTGTTGGGGGGGGGGGGGGACTGGAGGAGGAGGATGAAGTGAACAAAGAGGAGATAAACTGTTCATTTTCCTTCATTCAAAAAGAATGAGCTCAACCCTTCACATGAGTTTCTGGTCCGCCACAGAATTAGAGAAGAAACTGTAGAGTAGAAAAGGAAGAATGAATATATGCAGAGAGGAGAGATTGTTCAACACTAAAATGTCTCCAGGGGCTCTTTCGCATTACACAGTTATAGTGCTTTCATGTCAACAACCTATAGAATCTTGAGATTAGCAAAATCCTGAGATTTTGATAGTGTGAATATTTTAAAGTCACCAGATCCTGTCTGATCTTGGAAATTAAACAGGTTCAGTCCTGGTTAGTACTTGAATGGAAGATCACAAAGAAATACCAAATGCTGTCAGCTATTTAAAAGCAAGCAAACACACTCGCTCAGAGTGTGGTGGGGTCTCCTTCTTTAGAGGTCTTTAAGCAGAGGCTGGATGGCCATCTGTTGGGGATGCTTTGATGGAGAGTTCCTGCATGGCAGAATGGGGTTGGATTGGATGGCCCTTGTGGTCTCTTCCAACTCTACAATTCTGTGATTCTATGGTGCTGCGGTTTGAGTATTGGACTACAACTCTGGAGACCAAAGTTTGAATCTCTGCTCAGACATGGAAACCCACTGGATCGTCTTGGGCAGGTCATTCTCTCCCAGCTTCAAAGGAAGGCAAAGGCAAACCCCTCTGAACAAATACTGCCAGGAGGACCCTCTGATAGGGTCATCTTAGGGTCACCATGAGTCAGAAATGACTTGAAGACATCCAACAACAAATACTATATTTCAGATGAAGGAAATGGCTAAATCACTTCTGAATATTCCTATGAAATTAACAGGATTGCCATAAGTCAACAGGTGACTTGAAGGCACATACAGAGAGAACGGTAGTGCCTCAGCAAACTATAAATTCCAGGGTTGCGTAGAATGGAATCATAGTGCTATATCATATAGGGTGAAAGGTCCTCTGGCATTCCACTCCTATCTTGCATTCCATTGCATTGCATTCACTCTGCTTGCTGTAATAATAAAGAATCAATGACACTATCCTGTCTCCTTCAAGCATGAATATATCATATAAAGTTTTCCCATTATCCCAGAAGAGTTAAATGTGCCTAGCAAGAGTAAATCAATGCAACACCTCAGCCTATGCAAGAACGTTATTATCTCCATCCCACCCAGCTCCAAACAGAATTCAGGTCTTAATTCAAAGAAGGATTTCAAAAGATGGCAGATTGATGGGGTTAGAGATTATAGTTTCCAGAAATCAATATTCTTTGATTAAATTACCATCACAATTAAAGTTTCTCTGACTTTACCACCATATTTTGAAGACAATGCAAATGTACCTTGTATCTCTTGTATGTGAATAAAAGAACAGAATCCTCTGTGGGCAATATGATAGGGACAGACCCAATGTCATATCTGTTGGCAGATGTGATGGGGACAGAGCTATGTGTTAGGATCAGATTGCCAACACTGTAGCCCTATAAAGCAGAGGAAGGGAACCTGTACACCTCCAGATGTTCCTGATCCACTAGTCTCAATATTATTCTTCCCTATTAACAAGGCTGGCATCAGGGGGAAGGGAGTTCCAATACAAGTAACAAAAGCTAATTAATACAAATTCTAATGTTTTAGGTGTGGGCAGGTACTAAAACTCCCCCTCACAAATGGAAAGGTCTTTTTGCAGAAAGACTATCCAGCCTTTTGATAGACTATCCAGGGGTGCATCTACACTTTGTAAAAATGCATTTTAACACCACTTTAACTGCCATGGCTCCATCTTACAGAATCCTGGGATTTATAGTTTTGTGAGACACCAGCACTCTTTGGCAGAAAAGCCTAAAGTCCTTGTCAAACTACAAACCCCAAGATTCCATAAGATAGAGGTACAACACTTAAAGTGGTGTCAAACAGCATTATTTCTACTGTGTAGATGTATCCCAGTTGATCCAGCTCCTCTCTGGGCCCACAACAAACTCCAACTCCCAGAATTCCATAGCAAAGAGCCAGGGAAATTAAAGCCGTGCCAAACCGGGTTATTTCTCCAGTGTGGATGCAGCCTTAGATTGTCCTTTTAAATCTCTCTGGAGGGTAGTAGCAATTAGACGAATTGTCTTTCTGCATTATGGTTTTTTTCCCTCTCCATTCAGCTCTGTCAAAGCATGAAGCCGATTCTGATTTGGAAAGGCAGGAGCTTCACACATTCACAGC
Source organism: Urosaurus nigricauda (assembly GCA_034509955.1). Taxonomy (NCBI): domain Eukaryota; kingdom Metazoa; phylum Chordata; class Lepidosauria; order Squamata; family Phrynosomatidae; genus Urosaurus; species Urosaurus nigricauda. Next base: position 39,654,143 of record JAOEGL010000002.1, read on the forward strand.
CCACCTGAAGTAATTCAAAGGGGCTTAACCCTTTTTGTTTTAAGAAAATCATGTTTTAGTGAGGTGGGTGAGGCCATCACCTCAGGCAGCAGACGTTCAGTACTGTGCAAGAGGCAGAGATTGGGAAATGTTAGTTTTAAAGTTCCTACACTCAGGTGAATAAGAACATTTAAAAAAAAAAAGATTCCTACATTCATGTTAGCATTATTTTATGCAAAAGCTATAAATGACTGGTTACATTACCTAATAGTATGTTGTTAGTAAATGGTTTTAAAAGTCCAAAGTATTCTCAGATGGCCAAAAGAAGAATCCAGATAACACCTCATCCAAAAACACACACACACACACACGTCTAACATATTAAACAAGCAAGTAATATTGCTTGTAACTCAAAATGTTAGCTAATGTTAGCACTTCATAACAATGCCAAAAGCACCAGCGGGAGCATTCACTGCTCCTCAGAATTGTAATGAGTCCCCTTATTGCTTTTAATGAACTAAATCCAAAGGCTAGTAGTGCCTAGTGGTCTCCATATCAGTGGGTCAGTGAATCCATTCTAAATCTATCCAAGGTTTTGGGTCTAATTCCCCAAAATAAATCCCCCCAAATAAAGGAGCAACCTGGAGAGCTCCTTTAAACCCTGGGGTGGTGATGCCCATCACATTGCCATGGAAGCAACCAGCTGATACTAACTGCCAACTGTTAGTCCCAACTAGAGTTGGCTCTTTTATAATCAATAGATCTTACATAGATGTTGACTTGTCAATCAAAAGTTGATTCGGGGCGATTAACCACTGGATAGCTCAATAAATTATTTCCAATCTGTGAAAGGGGGCAGAAATGGCAGCCCCCTCCTGGTTATTCCAATCCATCGGAGGATAGAGCATTGAGTTCCAAGAAACAGGCTAACTTTCAAGTTAACCTGTGCTGATGGAAACTATGGGGCTTTCTAGATTGGCAGGAAAGGGAGACATGAAGTTACCTTTTCCTTAATGCTTAGTAGCTACACTGCAAGCTCCAGGTGTGTATTAAAAAGGCATAGGGCAGCTACACTGAGAAGGTGTGAAGACAACTTATCTGAAGTCTTTTCTGTTGCTCAGCAACTACTTTGGAAGCTGTCAGGATGCTAGAAACACAGGTGGAGCAGCTGCACGGGTGGCAATGGGCCGCACTGAACCTTTAATTTTTGTTGTTGTTGTTGTTGCTGGGTGCGAACTGCTCAGTTGCACCGCTACATCATACAGGCAATTGTATTGCCAGCTGCAAACTGCGCAGTTGTGCAGGTACATTACACATGAACTGTGCAGTTATGAAGATCTGTCAAATTACCATTGTGGTTTTGCTTCCCTTTTTTAAGTGCGCAGTTGCATTGGTGCACCATGAATGAACCCCTTTATTTTATAATAATAATAATTGTTGTTGTTGTTGTTGTTATTTATACCCCACCCCTTTGAGATCAATTGAGATGGCTTACACATTAAAATACATCAATAAAACAAACTACATCCCTCCTCTCCTTAAAAATATATTAAATCTGTTAAAATTTAAGTTTATGAATAAACTTCTTTATTTTATGAATGAATTGACATTTTATGCACAGTTGCATAACAGTTACAGCATCCCAGAGTCCCTACCGCGCATGTCTAGGGTTTGGATTAGAGCTGGAGCTAGGGTTTGGGAGCTTTTTAAAAATGCATAGTTGCACTGCAGCATTTAAACGCAGCTGCACTGTTACACCCTTTTAAAAAGAAGCTGGGAAAAGCAGCTCCTTTTTAAAGCTGCTTTTTCCCCACTAAAATGCAAAAGAAGTGCGTTCATGCCAAACTTTCAGTGTGGGTCATCTAAAGGCTACACTTTCATGCAGGCATGAACACACCCCTTTTTGCCAGTCTAGATCAGCACATTGTTTTCTCATCACGAGTGTTGAAGTAAGATTCAAGAGCTCAGTTTCTGTGGGGCTGGCTTGCATGGGGAGTTCTGATGCATGCAGAAATCCCTACCTTATCCACAGGTGCCCTTCTGAATGAGAAGTTTGCTATTAAAAGAAGTAATAGTTTTGAACAGGACATAGCCATCCAAGGGAGTGTTGCTGAGCAGAAAAATAAAATCTATGGCATTGATGTGAGTGAAAATACATTTTTCAGCAGTTAGAAGAATAAGAGACCTAGCAATAAGAGATAAGATCTTAAAGCATATTCAGGTGAGCCAAACGAAATGGGATGGTTTTGCTAGGTGAAATATCAGGCTATGTAGGAAGTGTGTATGTTACTTTAAAAAGCAAGAAAACTATAAACATGTAGAAGTGATCATCACAGAGCAGTGGAAGACATGACCTTTCTTGCCTTGGTTGACAAATATTGGAATATTTATTCTAGGTGTATTCATAGCACACTTAGTAAGCCTCACCTTAAAGAACCCTTTTCAGAGAAGGATCTTTAAAAAGAACAGTTCCTGGAAAGAAGAAATAACTCTGATGCGTTCGTTGATGGTGACCTGGAAAGAGAAATTTGAGCACAATCTTGCCCATCAACAACTTCATATCTGACTCGGCTGAGAGTTCTCCAGAATTCAAACTGACTCAGGTCACCCGCTACAGTTAAAATTAAATCTGCACTTGAAGAGGAACAGACTCTGAAGCTGGGGTCAAGGGAGACCATGGGAGCCATCTTGGCTAAACTTCATGAAACCATTATTTCACATACTTGATTTAAAGTACAATAACATCTAAAATCCACAAGACATCAATACTTTTACCAGGCCAACCAAAATGCACAAAATACATGCTCCAAACTTTCCAAAGCCCTACTGGCTTCTTCATTAGGCAAAGGTGTTAAAATCCTACAGGAGAAAGAAAATTATGACAATGTTAGAGTCACAGGCCTGCATTTTGTCAAGATGTTGTTGTTATTGTAGTTATCAGTTAAGATAGTATGGAAGATATCCATGCAGACAGGCCACTCCTTCTTCTGGCCTTGCAGGTTCTGGGAGACAAAGAATTATAAAGTCCAGAAAATAAAATTTAAATTCCATTAAAAATGTAACCTGGATTTTCTTTGAGATCTAGATTGCCACCATCCCTCTATCAGTCCCCTTTTATAGACAGAGAATATTGAATTTCTCAAGAAACATCAATTTTGTTGCTTTAAGGTCCTCAGAGTTTTATTACTCGGAAGTATTAACTCTGGCCCTTGATAAAGTGGCAAAAGCCCACAACAAAATGGGCTGCCAGAAAATTCCTTTACTACAACCATCACTGCCTCTCTGCTCCCCTTTTGCTTTCAGTTTGCCAAGTAAGGAGCCACATGGGGGGACCACTACTGATCCCTTACTTGAACTAATTTCTGTGGCTGGCATCCCATTTGGAAGTTAAAGTATCATAAACTGGAGTTAGCAATATCTTTAACTGCTGAGGATTCATGTTTACAGACATGAACAACTAAAAAATGAATTCCCCAAAACCTACCTTTGCAGCCTGTCCATGCTCCAACCAAAGCATGTATGAGTCACTGGAAATTAAAGCACTGGGAAATCATAGTTGCAGTGACTCCTTGTGATTTGACACAAACATTCATGGCAGGGCCTCCCCAGATTCTTGTTCTACGGGCACCTAGAGTGTGCTTCAGATGTCATTTCCCAGCACTCTGTGTTCCCAGCACCCATCCAGTCCTGACTAGGATGGCTGGGGGCTGCATCACACATCATGGCAGTGGGTACCTTCCATGTCAGTGATAGTAAAAGCCCCTCTCTGCTTTAGTCTAAACTTTAAAAGATCTATCCAAAGTGCTGAATCTATTTGGGAAATAGTGGCCAGCATTTTAGATCCTGAACTTTAATGCTTTGAAGTTCATATTAAAACCCATGGTGGATTCACCACATCCACTAATATGGACTGGAAAACTGCTCTACCACAGACGAAAGCTCTCATTCTCTTAGTAACCTATATATTCTGTGAATGTTGTGACTTTAAAAAAAAGTAATCAACCGCAAGAATTATGAGGCCTCTTCAAGCCCGTAAGGAACAAAGAATGTAATTACATATTGAGCCCAGTGATGAACCAATTAATAGTTAAAAGAGATTTATACTTTAAATTAATTTGGTTCTGAGTTCTGGGGTCTTCTACATTAAGAAAAATAGTGTTTGAAGATTAATTATCCTTGTCTAAGATGAAGGAGTTCATGTGAAGTTTCTTAGCATGTTGTAAGACTGTGGTGGGTCAGTGAAGCAAGACGGCATTCTTCAAGTCTCAGCAGCACACAAAAACAGAATGAAAGCTAGTCTGGAGGCTCCTAATCTCCAAGGGTGATGAACTTTTGGATTGTATTGTGGAATTCCACATTAATTACCAAAGGGGGAAGGGACTAGGTTTTTCATCAGTAGGATGGAATGTATCTATCCAAAATGTACAAAGCAAAGGATTTTCAAAAGCATGGTTATTCCAATCTTCGTTTGCCATTCACAAGAAACATTTTTCATTGAGAGTTGAAATTCTCCGTAGTTAAACATGCTATCCAATTTGACTTCAACAGCACAAATGCATTCCTTTAGATCAGCGGTTCCCAACCTGTGCTCCAAGAAGCCCTAAGGGTTTTGCATGCACTTCCCAGGAGCTCCACAGCCACTTCAGGAAAATGAAAGAAAGATAAACTAAATGAAATTAAAGAATAAGAAACAAAAAGTAGCACTACTCGATAACGCCACTAACTTATAAGACCTGGGCTCCACCATAGAAACTGATTGTTAAAAGGGCTCTGCAAGTCAAAAAGGTTGGAAACCCCTGGTTTAGATCAAAATGTTTCTTTTTTCCTCATTATCTTACAGAGCTTTACACTTGCTATACACCTCTTGGAACGGAGCATGGTAGACACTTACAAGTGACATCAAAGATTCAGAGGTAACTTCATAGCCGTTTTCCACTCATGAAAAATGCCAGAATTCTAAGACATAGCCATGTTAGTCTGGAATAACAGTATGCAAAGAGTCGAAGGTTTTCATGGCCGGCATCCATAGTTTTTTGTGGAGCTTTCGGGCTATGTGGCCATGTTCTGGAAGAGTTCCTTTCTGACATTTCGCCAGCATCTGAAGATGCCAGCCACAGATGCTGGTGAAACGTCAGAAAGGAACTCTTCCAGAACATGGCCACATAGCCCGAAAGCTCCACAAAAAAACTAAGTATGCAAAGAGATCTTCTAGCACCTTTGAGACTAACACCTAATATGAAAAATGCTGTGAGGGTATTTAAGGAATTGTTTTTCCCCAAAACTCCACCTCACCTCACAGTTCCATCACCCAAAAGCTAAAACAGCCAATTTTATGGTATGGGGGTCATTGTGTGTATGTATATAATTGCTTCCAATTTGCTTCCGGGCACAATACAAAGTGTTGGTCGTTACCTTTAAAGCCCTATATGGTTCAGGCCCAGGTTACTTGAGAGAACGCCTCTCCCCACATAATCCACCCCGCACCCTAAGAACAACTGATAAAAAACTGTTAAATCTCAAAAACATGAGACTAAAGTCTACGTCTCGCTCAGCGTTCTCAGCTGTAGCTCCAAAACTATGGAACGACCTGCCGGAGGAGATCCATCTGATGCCTACATTGGAGGCGTTCAAAAAAGCACTAAAGACAGATCTCTTCCGGCGGGCTTACCCACCCGACCTTATGTAACCCCCATTGACCCAGGAACTCCCCAGATTATTGATGTGACTGTGGTAATTGTTTTTCATTGTTAATATATTGTTTTAGATATTTTACTGTATTGGATTTTAATATGTTGTAAGCCTGCCTCGATCCGTAGGGAGAGGCGGGAGATATAAATAAAAATTTTATTTATTATTTATTTTATTATTATGATTCCAACATGGAGTTAGGTACTGGGCAAGGAAGACAATCACTTTCAGGGACCTATTCACACTACATAATTATACAGTGGGCCCTTGTTATCTGCTGGGGTTTGGTTGCGCAGTGGTTAAATGCCTGTACTGCAGCCACTCATTCAAAACCATAAGGCGGCGAGTTCAAGACCAGCAAAGGGCTGAAGCTTGACTCAGGCTTGCATCCTTCCGAGGTCGCTAAAATGAGTACCCAGATTGTTGGGGGGCAAATAGCTTATAATTGTAAACCGCTTAGACACTCCTTAAGGGTATGAAGCGGTATATAAATGAAGCTGTTTGTTTGTTTTGTTTGTTTGGTTCCAGGACCCTCTGTGGATAACAAAATCCATGGATGCTCAAGTCCCATTAACTATAATGGCACAACAAAATGGTGTCTCATATATAAAATGGAAAATCAAGGCTTGCTATTTGGAACTTATACTTTTTGGGAATATTTTCAAGCCATATATGCTCAAATCCGTGGATAAAAAATCCATGGATAAGGAGGGCCAACTGTATTGCTGTTATTCTACATTAATTGTCATGCTTCCATCCTATGGAATCCTGAGACTTGCAGTTTAGGAAGAGTCACTTAGAATTCTCAGCCAGAGTACTTCAGTTCCTAACCAGACTACAAACCCCAGGATTCCATAGGATGGAACAATAGCAGTTAAAGTGGAATCATACTGCAAAATTGTGTTATATGAACAAGTCCAGGGTCAAAGTCTCTGGACTTATTTCATTATTCTTATCATTAGCAGGGAAATTATTCCAGCTCTCATCCTTTCAGTGAGTTCTGCAGATGTCCTTGGCTTAACATATGCATGCCTAATCCAGGTAAGAGTGTGCAAGCAGAAATCCAGTCTTTTGTTTACTCAGAATTTCCGTTATGTTCCAGTGATACTTATTCCCATGAAACTGGGTGTAGGGATGAAAAGAATATTTGTTATCACTCATTCCAGTTTGAAAAATGAATTTCTTGACAGTAGGAAAAACCCATCAGGAAGAACAATAGATCAGTAACTATCTAGAGAGCCAGAATGGTGTAGTGGTTTGAGTGTGGACTCTGGACAGCAGGGTTTAAAGCCCCATTCAGCCATGGAAATTTTCTCAGCTTCAGAGAAAGGCAAAAGCAAACCCCCTCTAAACAAATCTTACCAAGAAAACCCCATGATAAATTAGCCTTAGGGTTTCCATAAATCAGGAAATGACTTGAAGGCACACAGCAACGACAATAAGGAGGAATTTCTCTTTATTTCAAATGGAGCCAATTGGAGCCAATTCGAATTCACGTGAATTCGCTAGTTTAGCAAATTTACGTGAATTCCAATTGCATTCGGAATGCGTTCAGAATGACTTCCCATTACCTGAAAATGACCGCTCATTGCCTGAAATTGCGTGAGATGCTTTAATACACAATAACATAAAACCCATGATTGTGTTTGGAATGACTTCCCTTTTGCCCGAAATTGCGTGAGATACTTTAATACGCAATAACGTGAAACCCCATGATTGCGTTTGGATTGCCATTAGATTATACTTCCAATTTCCATTGACTGATAAACTCCTAAGAATCTTGCACAATTTTCTCTTCATATTTATATGTTCTAAAGTGTTGTGGATGAATTATTCTGTATAATAAAAGACACTAGGTTTTTTTTTTCCTTGAACAAAAATCAGGTTTCCTGTGCAAAAAGAAAGACCTGTTGTCTGCACAGAAAATATTGTTTTCTATACACAAAACATTTATTCTGTGCAGAAAATAGATTATTGCACACACACACACACACCCCTCCATGTTCTTCTGTGTAGAAGAATTCCTCCACAACACTTTGAAACATTTGAATATTGGGAGAATGCTGTCCAAGAATAATCATTTTCTCCTGCAGCAGAGAAACATTGCCATAATTATTTGTTCTTGCATGTAAGAATGACATAGTCAAGAATTTACATCTCCACAGGGTATAAGATTGCAGCCTATGGCTATGATATTGGATATACTTGGAATAAGATCCATTAAATGTAGTCAAATTTACTTTGAGCAAACCGACATAAGAAAGTATAGTAATCAGCCTTGTACAAGCTACAGTTCTCTTGCCTTCAAACCCACCTCCCATGTAGGTTGGTACACTGCAACAAGTACTAGGATAACATGTGTGAGGCCACTTTGGAAAAACACAATCTCAAGTCCTATTGATGGCATAAGGAAAACTGGGTGTGTAATATACAGCACTTGGAAATCTTCCTTTTTTAAAAAAATAAATAAAAGTATAGCCCTCTGAATCCTCCAACCAGCTTGGCCAGTGGTTGAGTAAACTTAATTTCCTTCCATTGAAAGCAATCAGTCTTCAAAGTCCTCAAATTTGGCTGATAGTGCTGGACCAAATGAGTAAATAAGAGAAGAAGATACTATTCTCCTGCAGCTCAGTGGTTCACTTCCCCAGCTAAGATCAAAAGTAGTGATGCTCTTTCTGCCACAGAAGGCTTTCTTGCTCAATTAAGTCAATGCCCTGGAAAAAGCTGTGAGCTACTGCTGAGACAGCAAAGACCTTAAAAATAGATACTACTTTGAGATCAGTACACCAATTAAACCACCAATTTAGAAGTGACTTTTATCTCAAAACTGAAGAGTAAAGGAATAAACCTCCAGCACAATCCAGATATGATCTGATGCTATACAATGCCTTAAGTTGAGCACACTGTGTTTTTCTAGATTTTATTGCATAGTAAAGGTGCACAGTCCTTTCCAAAAATCTTAAGAAGATTGTGTGGAAGGTAGATCAGGATCTCCAAGCCTAGTGCATCTCTGGGTGATTTGCAGAAAAATGAGCAAGCATTTCTGCCCCTTCCAATTCTAGTACCAATAACAAAATGACCCCTTTCTTCCCCCCCCCCCCCCTTAAATTAGGCAGCTGAAAAACTCAGAGTTTAGAGAAAGTTTGGGATTGGGTTACAATTCCAATAATTTGCTATGCTAGCTATTGCGTTGAGAATTCTGGAAGCTGTAGTTCAGACAAAATAATGTTCACAGGTTCTGAGAAAGCTTGTGAGGAAATAGGAGTAGATTTTCACATGTGACCTCCACCTCTGTTGCTGAAAGCAAATTCTTGGGCTGAGCTGAGCATGTACTCCAGGTCACACCTTGGCCTACAATTCAGTATCTGGCTTCCTGAGCCACTATTTTATAGCTGGCTCCAGCTGATGGACTTCAAAATCTGTGTGACCAATAAAGTACGGTAGGTCCTGTAAATTAAATGCCTCCCTGCTTCTGTCTTAAGATTCCTCTGGAAGTAATTGAATATAAACAAAAATGGAATTCATTTCATTTATATAGACTCTTGAAGGAGTTAATTCATCCAGACCTCTTTCTCTTCTTCAGAAGAGGGCTAAGTAGAGAAGTTTCCTCGGGGCAAAAGGCCACGGTCTCTCTAGCCTGGAGATTGCTGCCAAATCACAAGATACTGATCAGCCCTGTCCATAAGGTCAGCGTCATCCAGCTCCTTCTCTGTCTGGGTCTTTCTGATCCTTCAGCTATGTAGAAACTCCTTATTGCATTTGCCTGGACTCTCCTACTCTCCTAGTCATGCCAGAGGCTGAGCAGCTGTTAGATTCCATTCTATGCTTTCCTGCTAGTATTAGGGTGGGTAAAGTGAAGCCCTCCACTTACTATAAAACATTCCAGTTCATTTTAAGGCTTACCCATAGCTTCCACACCAAACCAAAGAAGCTTGAAAGGTTACTTTTATGTGTTACAATTTCCAGAATCTTTTGACCATAGCTCTCAAAATGGTCAAGATGGTTAGGGAATTCCTAGAAGTTTTTATTCCAAAAAGTAATTTTTCCAAGCTGCAGACCAGGGCTAGGCAAAATGCATGCTGCCTGCAGCATTCATAGCCTTTTTTTTGGTGACCATCCAGCACCTTTCCCTCTCCCCCATCATCACAACAGAAACTTTTCCCAATGGCCAGTAGTACCACCTAAAAACTTTCAAAATCAAAAGAATTTTGGAGTGAGAAGCACCAGAGCCATAAGGGGTCCATTATGTCAGGTTCAGAGGGCTGGATTATTTAAGGCTCAGGGGTCTTAATTCCCCAAAACCAGAAGTATCCCAAAACTAGTAGCATCTACAAATAAGCATCCCAAAGAAGAAGGGAGATGGAGTTATGAATTGCTCAGAGTTTTATTATAATTTTCCATCTCTTCAACCACCCTTTCCTTTTAGGGTTGCCAGTTCAGAATCATCCAGATCCTGAGGTTTTCCAGACAAAACCTGAGACCTAGGAGAAGTCCTGCTGATGTAACTGAGCTTTATACATTAAGTACCAACCACAGTTGCTCACAGCTTAACATTTGAACACATACACACAAAGAGAGAGAGAATGAGAACATGCATTTTCATGTTTGGAAATTAGGAAATAAATCTTAGCTAATGGTGCAGTTGGAGGGTGAAAGTGAAATAAGAGAATTATTTCTTCTCATTTATTTAGGGAGCTGGGATAAGGAACATTTGACCTAGGCTATTTGCTTCTAGCCTGAAAGTGGATGCAAAGCAGAAGGGCAGATGACACCTGACACCAAAATAGCTAGGAGGGAAAGAGGAGGCTAACTAAGTAAATACAAGACTCCTTGGAGACTCTTTGCTAGGTACAGCAACAAACCAATTAAGCTTTTTAAATTGTAGCAAGCAGCTCCATTACTACTAGCTGCATTGGAGATTGGTACAAAGTCTTGTCTTCTTGCCTGGAGTTGAGCCCACCAAACTGGAGAATTTGCACCTTCATCTTCCACCTGGAGACAATCCACATGAAAATTGGAAACTCAAAGCCCTTCCTAGCCAAAACTATGTGCGTGATCATGGTTATGAGGATGGAGTTTACATCTATAGTAATCCCAGGCATAAATCCAATTGCTAGGCCTAACTAGTGTAGGCTTACTGAATCAATTACCAAATGGGAACATACATATAAATTCTATTGATTCAATGGGTTTACTCTAATTAGGCCCAGTAATTTGATTTTGTCCCACTAGTTAATTTTAGGATATTGATTTCTCAATCTCTATATTATTGTTGTTGTAGTTGTTACTACTACTACTTATTATTATTATTCCAGGAAGCATGAATAGCCAATTTTTATACAAGACAAAAAAGAATTAGCACAAAGAATATCCATTATCACAAAGAATATCACTATCAAGACCAACTGACAAATATAATGCTTCAGCACGTTTGGGCAATGTTAGCACAAATCACATCAGCCTGAGTATTTATTTTTATTTTGTTTTATTTCTATCCCACTTTTGTCCTGGCAGGGGACCCAAAGCAGCTTGCTATGGAAGAATGCTAAGGCACAACAAATCTGGGCAATGTTATAGGGCAGAGATGAGAACTGCATGAACTTACAGATGTTGCTGAACTACAACTCCCATCACACCTAACTAGCATAAGGAATGATAATTAATCCTGGGAACTGCAATTTGTCAACATCTTGAGGACTATATAATCCCACCCATGTCCTAGAGCCACAAGCATGCTGGCTGGGAAATGTGAGGAACTGTGGTCCAAAAAAGACTTTTCCAAGTTCTAGGAAGGCCACACATTTTCCAAGCTGTAGTTCAGGACTGGCCAACTGTCAGAACTTATGGTGGCACACTGGCCCTGAGGACATCTTGGAAGATTAAACCTCCTTCTAAAACATTTTGCCTCCAAATGACCCCAAATGCCCTGTAGTCATTTCTGGTTGAGTTCTGGTTTTGTTTTGTTTGTTTAAGGACTCTTTCAGACATGGAAAATTGGAAGTATAATCCAAGGGCAATCCAAACGCAATCCTGGGGTTTCACGTTATTGCGAATTAATTCTTCTCACGCAAATTCGGGCAAAAGGGAAGTCACTCCGAATGCAATCATGGGTTTAATGTTATTGCGAATTTAAGCTTCTCACGCAATTTCGGGCAAGGGAGGGTTATTTTTGGGTAATGGGAAGTCATTCCGAATGCCTTCCGAACGGAGCAGGGGTTCAGGTAAATTCGCTAAACAAGCGAATTTACATGAATCCGCATTGGCTCCATTCGGAATTGGGAGAAATTCCTCCCGTTTGAAAGTGTCGACAGTTCCCTCCTGGGTCTAATTGGCAAAAGACATGGCAAAACTGCCCCCAACAAGGCAGTTGATAGGGGGAAAATGACTTCTGGAGTGCTATGTATGGCCCTATTCTAGTTTATGAGGCAGAAAGTCAGCAACGATATACATGAAATATCTAGATTCTTCTTTCTTTCTGTCTGTCTGTCTGTCTTTCTTTCTTTCTTTCTTTTTTTAACTTTCTGAATATTATTTTTTTCAAAAGGAGAGGGAGTGGGAGAGAAAGAGAGTCAAAGAACTGGTATTTCTGTAACTCCTGAGTCTGTTGGATAGATTCCCTGTGAGTCTTACAGTCAGGGAGCTTTCCCCATATTTCAATTCTGAGCAGTTGCATTGCTATATTGCAGCAACCCATTTGGTCATTAACTCATTACCGGGAGCAATGCTAGCTTTGAAAGCTTCAAATTGTGCTGAGCCCAGGGCTCCTCAGAAGAAGCAGTGTCTCCACATGAACTCCCTTTTAGAGGATGAAAGGTAAAATTGATGTGTGGGGAGGGGGAGGGGGGTTGCAGCTATTTGTTGTTTTTTTTTTTATCATCTAACCATTTCAAAAGAAAAAATGAGTTTTCACAAAAACAAGCTGCCTTCCTTCCCCCATCCCAACAGAGTTTGTTAAAATATGCTCTGGGAGTTGCAAAGGATTGAGGGTTGTTTTTGCTAAATTAAAGTGGACCTCAGATGCCTTTTTGGCTCATGCCAAGGGCTCCTCCTCACCTGCTGCCACATCTGTTTTCATCTGGATTTATCACTGCCAGGTCTGCTCTCATCCATCCGCTTTATTGTTGCAATAGTAGAAGGGTCTTTCTAAAGCGGATGGGAAGGAAAGAGTCTTTTTTCAAAAAAGGACCTGTACATGAGAGTGTGTGGTACAGTTGTTTGATCTTTGGATTATAACTCTGGAGACCAGGGTTCAAATCCCAGCTAGGCCATGTAAAGCCACTATGGTGACCTTGGGCAAGTCACACTTTCTCAGCTTCAGAGGATGGCAATGGCAACCCTCCTCTGAAGTAACTCATCAAGAAAATCCCATGATAGGTTCACCTTAGGGTAGCCATAATACATCAATGACTTGAAGGCACACAACAGCAACAAATAAAGGAGTGCAGATTCTTCCACAGCTACATCTGTACTGGCAAAAGGATGGGGTCAGTGGTGCAATACATTCCAGCAGTATTACATATTTGAAACCATACTAGCTAGAGTGAGAGTGGCAAAATAGGGGCTCAACAGACAGGGCACAGAGCCGCCCGTCTTTGCCCCACATTGTTGCCGCAGCCAACAAATGGCGCGGCAACGATACATTGCAAAAAGAAGCTGCCTATAGTGGATTCTTTTTTGTGGTGCCAGAAACATGAAAAGGGTGCCGCCATGATGTCACTTCCTGCCAGAGGCATCTGGTCACTGTACAGCATGTGGATGGGAGGCCGCCATGATGGTGCCGCTGTTACATACTAGGGTTCTGGAGCGTGCAGTTGCTGCACATTCCAGAACCCTAGAATCAGTGCCGGTACGCCACTTCTCACCCGTGTGTACCATAGTTTGGTTCAAAAATGTAACTATGGGGTGGGGGGGATGAATAAGGGCTTTGCCCCCAAATTCTAATCCCCAAATGAATTTTTTTTTCAGTCCCCAAATTTCGAGCGTTAGCAATAATAATAACAATAGCATTTACATTTCTGTACCACTTAATAGTGAACTCAGCACTCTCTAAGCGGTTTACAATCTGCAAGCCAATTGTCTCCAACAAGCTGGGTGCTCATTTTACTGACCTACAAAAGGATGGAAGGCTGAGGCAATCTTGGAGCCCTGGGATCGAACTCACAACTTTGTGGCTGCAGTACCAGCACTTACTCACTGCACCACCAAGGACCTTATTGCGTTCACTGTTGTCCCTGTTATGGAGATATGATTGCTTTCACAGAGGGGCGAGTTATAAATTATTATTATTATTATTATTATTATTATTATTATTATTATTATTATTATGGCAGGGAATGTAACCCTTGAAAGAAGAGATTGCCCACCCTTGGTTTTTACAGTACTGCAGTAGTGTCACTGAAGAGATGCAGGAGTGCAAACTGCTCAGGCAACACTCCAGAAGGCAGGTGACAGCCAATAAGCTCCCCACTCTGCGGGAGCTCCTCAGGGCCACATTGGTGCTCCTTGAGCCCGCACAGAAGCTCCTTGGGGCCACACTGGCGCTCCTTGTCTGTGGGTTGTGGCACCAGCCCATGAGGGTGTGACTCTGGCCCTCACAGACATCCTTCTCACCTTTGTGAGTACTCCTGTGTTCACCCCACCCCACCCCTGAAACCTGTCCGGAAGTTCGGAACTGACAGTCCTGCCCACCCCAGAAGTTCCGCCCACCCACACTGGGTGTCACAGTGTGGGAACACCACTGCAGTACTCCTCAATGGATCACTCTGCTATATCTCTTGCTGTAGTTACCACTAGTGGATTTTTCTGATCAAGTCAGAAGGCAATGCAGCTTCCACTATGGCTGAACCTACACAAAGGTTGTATCCCAGCTTCACTGCATAGCATCCCTTCTCCATTTTGACCCCTTTACTCCCACACACACCTGTTTTAATCTCAGCTGAGTCTAAAAAGCCATACAGGAGCCGTTACATAGCCACTTCAGTGCAAGGGGGTGTTTCTACAACGTACACATTTGCTCTATCAGTTTATGTCTGATCACACAACTGCAGCAGCTTCAGGGATTTTTTTTATTCCTACAATGTGTGTGCATATTTGCATTTTTGCTTATTCACTTCATCAAATAACTTTTGCTTTCCCTTTATTCTGAATACTCCCCTGCATTTCTCTAAAGCAGGCCTGCACAACATGTGGCCCAGGGGCCGCATGTGGCCTGCCAAAGGATTTTGGGTGGCCCACAAAGATGTGGAACAATTTCAATGCTCTTCCACTGCTCAGCCTTCTCCTGAGGAGAAGGCCAGGTAGCAAAGGAGGAGGATGGGCAAATGCTTCCACCATCCAGCTTTCTCATGAAAAGGAGGAGGACAGGCAAATACTTGCCCTACAAGGCTCCTCCACTGCTAGGCTTTCTCCTGAGGAGAAGGCTGGGTGAAGGATTGGGATGGGTGAACATTCACAATGCTCCTCCGCTGCTTGACTTTCTCTTAAAGAAAGGACCAGGCAGAGGAGATGGATGGATGGAATTAATATTTATAATGTTTATTGTTATTAATTAATAATAAATTAATTAATATTTAATTAAAACCTATCCGCAGCCCAAAGAAGTTAACCTATTTTAATTTTGGCCCCTTCCTACTGCCAAGTTGTGCAGGTCTGCTCTAAAGTGAAGCTCTAGAGAAGAGAGAGGTGAAATGACAACCTATGAATGTGTGGATACAATCAGCAAATCCCCCCCCCCCAAAAAAGCAGCCACCACCTTTTCTGGATGTCAATACAAACAAGGGATCTACTCTTCTGTGGTGGGAACAATCAGGTGATCTAGGCAATCACCCATCAACCTACCATGATCCCAATTCAAGGATCGAACCACATGGTCCAAAAACCCAATTCTTCCCCAAAACAGTGGAATAAACTGGAAGTTTTTTTTTAATTGCCTTAAGACCCTCAGGTATCAAAAAGAAGTGTTTTCTCATCAGAAGGAGAGGAACGTTGTGTGTTACAACAGGACTGGGATTGAGGTAAAGACACATTATTAAGCCCATGTAGATTCAGCCTAAATTGCTAGGGCTACTATCACTTTATGTCATCTTACTCTCACTGCACAATTACTGAGTCCTCGGGGTTCTTGGTTATTGTTACACAAATGTAAAGAAAATAAAAACTTTTACCTGATGAAGTAATGGCAAACAAGTCCAGAACACACAGTATTATTTAAGAAATACAGGCATACCTCTCCCTGAAGTGATGGTAGCAATTTATTAATTTTGCAGAACAAGATCCAACTAGTAACTTATCTGTCTATCTGTGGCCCTCCAGATGTTATTCCATGACAGCTCCCATGATCCTGAATCATTAGCCATGTTGCATGGGGCTGGTGGGAGGAGAGTTCAACAGCATTTAAATGACCACATGTTCCCCATCGCAAGGGTCTGTGGGAGCATCATTAGGAAGAGATTCATGATGAGAGTTTAGAGTATACTACTAAAGAATGAGACTGTTTTTTTAAAGCTAACCTACCTGTATTCATTAAATTGGTCCACCATAATATAAAGGTTTGCAATAGCAGTACACAAGAATTACACTGGGCAAGGGCTACATTTTAAAAATTGAATACAGCCTGCATGAGTGAATTAGTGTATCAAGAAAAGTTTTTCTCTTCTTAGATAAAACTACATTAAATATTCTGTGCTCGAGCTCTGAAACCTTTTGCATGTCAAATTTTCAATGCGTGTTCATTATCCTAATCTCGACTTCAAGGCTAAGAAATGGAAATTGGCTGTAATTTTATTTTATTTTGTAGCTATCTTACATCATTGTCTTCTTTTAGGGCATTATGTCATCCCTGCTGAGATGCTTATCTAACATTGGATCAGCATTAGCGACTTTTGTGGGCCTACTGCAGAGCTCCTAAAGTACTGCCGGGAACCACAGATTGAAATCTGAAGCATTTTAATATTGTGTGTGCATATGTTAGTTTGGGGATTTTTTTTCCCATTATGAACGGGAAGGAATAAAGAATTTAACATCACAATATTATTTAGTTTTCTCTATTTTTTCAGTTTTTCTTCTCACTCAGGGGCTGTACACACAGCCCCGAATGTTACAGCTAAATCAGGGCTGTGGCAACTGCGTACTATGGCCCTGATCTGGCCTTTGCAGGGTGGAAAAAGGAGCTGCATAAAGTGGCTCTTTTTTGTGCCCTGCAAAGGGCGCTATAGCCACATTGCCATGGCTTGGCGGTTGTATGTATGCAGCACCAGAGGAGCACCATGGCAACACGCACTATGTGGTGAGGTGCACGGCATCATGCCACTCTGGGGCAGAGCCAAGGCATGCATCGTGGAGACACTACACCCTGACTCCGCCCCCAAGCCAGCCCGAACAGCCACTCAGTGTCTGAGTTTATAAAGAAAAAAGAAGAAAGGAAGGAAGGAAGGAAGGAAGGAAGGAGGAAAAGGAAGGAAGGAAGGAAGGAAGGAAGGAAGGAAGGAAGGTTAACTTGCTTAAAACAGAATTTAAGTTTTTGAGTTTATGTGCCTCAGCATCATCAGAAGCATCAGCAGCAACATCAGCATCATTACTCGCCCAAGGTGTCCATGGCTGAGCAGAGAATAGAAGCCTGCTCTCCAGAGTTGTAATCCAGCACTCAAAACACTACACCACGCTAACTCTCAAAGAAAGCTTAACAACACACAATTGTACCTCGATTTATTGAGGATCCCATCTCAATCCATGGGAAGAGGCAAGTAAGAAATTTATTATCATTATCATTATCATTATCATTATTATGGGTGCATCTGGATTGCACAATTATATCAGTTTCATGACATGTTAAGTGTCCTGGCTCCATCCTATGGAATCCTGGAATATATCTTTTTTTAAAAAAAAAAAATACTTAGAATTATCTGCTAGAAAGCTGGAGTTATATTACTTCAAATATTAAATGGATTTGTAATTGGTTGACTGGCCGAACTCAAAGGGTGCTCAACAATGGTTCCTTTTCATCCTGGAGAGAAGTGACCAGTGGGGTGCCATAGGGTTCTGTCCTGGACCCAGTGCTATTCAATATCTTTATTAATGATTTGGATGACAGAATTGGGGACATACTTATCAAATTTGCAGATGACACTAAACTGGGAGGAGTAGCTAATACCCCAGAGGACAGGATCAAAATTCAAAATGACCTGAATAGACTAGATAGCTGGGCCAATGCTAACAAGATGAAATTCAATGCAGAGAAATGTAAGGTTCTGCACTTAGGGAGGAAAAATGAAATGCACAGATATAAAATGGGGGACACCTGGCTGAATGAGACCACATGTGAAAGGGAACTAGGAGTCCAAGTAGATCATAAGCTGAACATGAGTCAACAGTGCGATGCAGCAGCTAAAAAAGCCAATGCAATTTTAGACTGCATCAATAGAAGCATAGTTTCTAGATCAAGGGAAATTATAGTGCCACTCTATTCTGCTTTGGTCAGGCCCCACCTGGAATACTGTGTCCAGTTCTGGACACCACAGTTCAAAAAATATGTGGAGAAACTGGAGCATGTCCAAAGGAGGGCAACTAAGATGGTGAAGGGTCTGGAAACCATCCCCTATGAGGAACACCTTAGGGAACTGGGGATCTTTAGCCTCGAGAAGAGAAGGTTAAGCGGTGATATGATAGCTCTGTTTAAATATTTGAAGGGATGTCATATTGAGGAGGGAGCAAGCTTGTTTTCTTCTGCTGCAGAGACTAGAACGCGGAACAATGGATGCAAACTGCAGGAAAAGAGATTCCACCTCAACATTAGGTGGAACTTCCTGACAGTAAGGGCTGTTCGACAGTGGAACACACTCCCTCAGAGTGTGGTGGAGTCTCCTTCCTTAGGGGTCTTTAAGCAGAGGCTGGATGGCCATCTGTCAGGGATGCTTTGATTTGGAGGGTGTTGGACTGGATGGCCCTTGTGGTCTCTTCCAACTCTATGATTCTATGATTCTGTGTTTCTAAATATTAAAGGGGTGAGTGTTTTCATTAGAGATAAGTTACTTTAAAAATCAGAGCAGAGGGCTGTGTAGAATCTACCACTTTAATATGAAGCTTCATCTTTATTTATTCCTATGTTGCAGAGTAGCCACAGCACGATCTAATTAAAATAGTTAGGGTACAGCTTCCATCTATAAATAATATTATTTCTTTTAATCGGGAGGTTGCTGGAAGGATTTAGGTCAAATTTTAAAATGAACCTATGTTCCAGTTCTCCCCTCAGAAAACCAGATTTTAATGATAATTTTCCAGTACCCTGCTTTGTTCCAAGAGAAAAGGACAAAACAAACAAACAAATAAACAAGCATCTGGAAAACATTTACTGTTTATATTTGAGAGTTGATTTACTGTACTGCTAGCTAAGAATGTTAATACACAGGACAGCTTCAGGCGTGAGGCTCATGTCTGAATTACAGTGACATTAGGCAATCCACTAAATTGACTGTATTTATATATATTAAGGATGCAGAGTAGTGTATCTCAAAAGAAAGGATAATAGTAGAGTCACCCCCCCTAACTCACAGATCTGAGATCTGTGACCTTGATTATCTGTGGAGGTGCGACCTCTGCTATTTTCAATGGCACGTGCACCCAGGGGCGAGCCCCATTCAAGCCTATGGGGCTTGAATGTGCGCGAGCCTCCATTTTTGCGGGGGGGGGGGGGTGGTGTCTGGAACAGATCCCCTGCGAAAACAGAGGGCCAGCTGTGTTCACAAGCAGAAGCTTGTATTCTTACAAATACAGTCAGCCTCAGTATCCACAGGGGATCCGTTCCAGACCCCCTGCGGATACCAAAATCTGTGGATGCTCAAGTCTCATTGTCCCTAATGGCAGTGCAGCCATGTAACAGCACCACTATTAGGAACAACTGCACTTGAAGTCCTCCCTCTCTCCCTCTCTTCCTTTCTTTCCTCCCTCCCTCCCTTTTCCTTCCTTCCTTCCTTCCTTTCCGCCCTCCCTCTTCCTTCCTTCCTTCCTTTCTTTCCTTCCTTCCTCCCTCTCCCTTCGAGGCTTCTGCTCTGAGTTTGGTTTCAGAGGCAGAGGCTGGAGCCCCATCAGAAGAAGGAGCTGGAGCCAGTGTTGGGGCTGGGGCTTAGAACTTGGACCCTCCCCCCCCAACCCAAAATCCAGGCTTCAAGTCCCAAGCTCTGGCCCTGGCCCCTTCCAGGGACAGGGCTCCAGCATCCACCTCCAAACTTCCCCCAAACCAAAGCTAGGGGCAGAAGCCTTGGAGAGGGAGGGAGGGAGGGAGGGAGGGAGGACTTCAGTGTAGGTGTCCCCAACGACAGCGCACCAGCATGCACACACTGCAGTTAGGGACAATGTGGGCTTGTTGTCCACAGATTCTGAAATCCACGGATGGCAAGTCTGCAGATACTGAGATCCTACTGTATTCTCATGGTAAGAGGCTCTGTAACTTGTGGCCTCCTAGCATGAAGGTGAGAGAGAGAAAACTGCAGACCACAATATCTTTGGACCAATAAAATCACACTGACTGTAGATGCATGAAGAGATTGGGTGTGGTTAACATGAAAATGACATGAATGCAATTCCTGCACTCTTTGAAAGAGATGCTAACAATCAACTATTGAGTATAGTCATGCTAAAATTGGTACCTCTAAAAATGTGTCTGCTGATTTATCATTCAGCAATTGAGTCAACAAATCTACTGCAGTTAGAACTGCTTTCTGGACTTAGGTCACATTTATATCACACACACACACACACTTTTCTCAATATCTAAATACAGTGGGCCCTTCCCTTACATGGGACCCCCCCCCCCCAGTGTAAGGGGAATTCCAAGTATACTTGGTACATATGGCAGTGCAGTGGTGCACACGCCATTACCCCTTCTGGGGCGCGCTGCCCCTTTTTCCAATGTGACTTTCAGCATGTGATGAAAGCCGCATAAGGCATACCCGTGTATGTATTTTATGCCATTGTTACCACTATTATTTTCCTTATACAGTAGAGTCTCGATTATCCGATATAAACTGGCCTGGCTGATGGTCGGATAGCCGAAAATGTTGGATAATCCGTAACTCTACTGTAATGGTACCTCCGAGGCCTCCGAGGCCTTGTCCTCCTCCTCCTCCGCTGCTGCCGCCACTGCCGCCAGGACCTCCGAGGCCTCTGAGGCCTGGGCCACCTCCTCCTCTTCCTCCTCTGCTGCCACCACCACTGCCACCACCAGGGTTAGGGCCTCCAACGCTTGGACCTCCTCCTCCTCCATTGCTGCTGCCACTGCTGGAGCTTCCTCCTCTGCCGCTGCTGCCGCCGGGGCCTCCAAGACCTGCTCCTCCTCTTCCTCCTCCTCCACCACCGCTGCTGCCGCCACGGCAGTTAAAGCCTCCGAGGCCTGGTCCTCCGGCGAAGGAGGACCAGGCCTTGGAGGCCCTAACTGCGACAACGGCAGCGGTGGTGGAGGAGGAGGACCAGGCCTTGGAGGCCCTGGCAGCAGTAGCAGTAGTGGAGGAGGAAGACCAGGCCTCGGAGGCTCCAGCAGCAGCAGAGGAGGAGGAGGAGGCCCATGTCTCAGAGGTCCCAGTGGCAGCGGAGAACAAGGAGGAGGCCCAGGTCTCTAAGGCCTCAGAGCAGGCCCCAGTGGCGGCGGCGGAGGAGGAGGCCCAGGTAGGCCAAGTACAATTACAGTAGAGTTTTGGTTCCAACGTAAGATAATCCAGAATGTCAGATAACCGAATGTCGGATAACCGAGACTCTAATGTAATTATCAAATTCTTTCTATTTCCAATGTTGAAGTATGTGAGTAATGTTGTGCATACAGCACTATGTATATACAAAAGATATATGGGAAACATCAAAATGTGCAGAATGCCAACTATTTCTTTGAGGGATAACCCTAAGTGGAGATCTCAAAAATAGCCACCTCAGTAATGAGGATACTGGGATGTTGGACTATCATCCCCTTGGTGACATATTCTGGAGTAACCAACAGTCATGCTGATCGCATTCCACTTGTCTTTGAGCACACTGGGAAAAAGGAGCAGAGTTATGCTGGGGACAGAGACTGATCCTTTATCTGGAGCTCAAGGGCAGTTGAGGCATGCCTGGACACAACTTCACAGCCAATCAATGGCTGGGGAACAGGAATGGAGCAGTGGTATCACTAGGGTGGTGTTCCCCAATGCAGTAACTCATAGCAACTTATGGTTTCAACCTCATGGACCTTCTCCTCTCCCTTCCTTCCTCACCTGCCTCCACTGTAAGGCAGTAGCTGGCTCCAACAACTCTACAATCTTTCCATTCAACTGCATTACTGTACTGGTTGCCAAGGTGCCAGGTAGAAGTGACATCTACGCTGGTCTTTTTTCTTTTTCTGCTCACAAAACAGGAAGTGCCTTGATGGTAGCTGAGTGGGAGAGAGGAGTGGACAGCCTCTAGGTCATGACTTGCCATTTGTTGCCCTTCTGAATGACTGCTCAGGGGTGTTTTTATCCTGGTTTGATACTGATTGCAAATTCAGGGAGTGTTTAAAGACTGAAAAAAATATTTTTATATGCAATCATTTTGGTGTCATCCCCTCTGATGGTGTCACCCAGTGTGTTGTGAATCCCCTGCACCCCCCCTCCCATGATGCCACTTGTTTGGAGCTGCTCCCACAAGTCTCCCAGCTGCTATTGAACATTCAAGGAGGATTTGGGGAAGAAGGACTAGCTTACACACCTGCCATTAGTTGCTCTTCTGGCTGATCGCTTGGCACACACACCAATTACACCCAAATTGTACTTTGTTTTGAACTGCTATTGCAGAGTGGGGTAGCAAAACAAATGAGAGGAGGGAATGGAATGGTGTTACTGGTATCCTAGACTGCAAGCATTCTAGCTTTCAACATTTTGTTGGAGTCCTGCTTGTGATTGTTGTTGTTATTATTATTACACCATCAAGTAAGCTGTTAATATATTATTATATTATATATTACATTTAACATTAAAGTTAATAATATTAATATTATATATTATATATTATATTTATATATTATATTATATATCTCATACCTGTATCTAGGAGGCCAATATCTCTCTTTTAATATAAATTTAAACTCAGGGAATTCTCTGTCTTGTGCATACAGATAACTGGGATGGGGGGGCGGGGGAATGTTCATTAAACACTGACCTGTTCCAGCCTGTCAGATAAATCTGCATTTAGGCCTTTAAAAAAAGTACAGTTATGCCCCATTAGAGATGACTACCCTCTTTGAAGTTGTGCAGTTTTAGATTTTAATGTTGACGCACTAATTTATGTGAAAGGAATGTTAAGCAAGCCAAATATAATTGTTCCTATCAGGCAAAAGATAGGACAAAATGCTGAGGATATTCCTTTAGGAAAAATATATATCATTGTACAAATTTCAACACTGTGCCACATCCAAAATTTACTGAAGGAAAAACAAGACTAATTTTGTTCAATTTCATCATTTCAGGTGGGTCTGAGACAAAATTTCTCAGAAGATAGATTTTTTTTTACTCGCTCAGAAAAAAGAAAGCCACTCTGCAGAATTTTCTTCAAATGTTGCCCAACTTGGAGAGGGAGCCTCCCATCCCAACAAAAGGAGGCATACCTGCCAACATTTCACAGATCAAAACCAGGACATGTATGACCAAGCAGCATCAGAGTGTGATTCAAATGGTAAAAGTTATTAATGAGGAAGAAGATACAAGCTAGGAGAAACTCTGACCTTTGCTTTTACCTGAGCTTACTGGGAAACCAAAGATTTCACCCCATACCGTCCTTTCCTCCCTGCTGGGTTGAATGCAAACTGCTTTTTCACTTTGAAATGAGTCTGCAGCAACTGAAATATGCTGAGGACAAAGAGAGAAATGGACATTTTAAGAGCAGCTGAAACAATGGGACAGTAGAGGATTAATTGTGTTTGTCCTTATCCAATCAGGACAATTGTATAGTATGGGGATGCTAGGCTCCAAGCACTGTGATTTTTCAATATGGTAGTACACGCTAACACACCCCTTTAGAAAGAATGTAAAAAGCTACACTATATTGACTGACAATGAGGAACCCACCTCCACAAAAATTGCAACAGGGAATTTCATGAGGCCAGTTGCACACAATTCTTTAGCTGACTATTTTATTTGTATGGGCCTTTCTATGTTTTCTCTACAGATTTTCATTATAGATTTGTCCTTCATTTAAGCTCTTACCAGGATTGTTTGTTTTCCCTGGACAATGGCTTGTTTTTGCACACAAGCAAGGGAAGGAAAAAGAATAGATGAAGTTATTTGATTCTGATTTCCTTCCTGTAGCCTTGCAGTGCAAATGTTTTCTAGATTGCTAAATGTGTTTCACTCCCAAATTTGCATATCATTCCCTCTTGAAATATTTACATTTCCAATCTCAAATGTAATCCAGGTAGAATATACAAAAAGTTTGCATTTCTGTTTAATTACACTTCTCAGATTTCCTTTGTATTACATCAGCATGCCTATGGCAGCAGAAGTGGAATGTGATTTATGAAGCATCACCACATGTCCTGTGATGATGCAATGTCCATGCAATGCTTGCCCTTCATTTAGTAGCAGTCTATTAAGGCATGGCAAGGACCTTAAGCCAGAGTCATCTTAGGAGTTTATCACATGGGAGGAATTTCTCTCAATTGAGAATGGAACCAATGAAACCAATGGAACCAATTCGCAATTACGTGAATTCGCTAATTTAGCGAATTTACGTGAAATCTGATTGCATTTGGGATGCGTTCAGAATGACTTCCCATTTCCCAAAAATTACCCCCCATTGACCGAAATTGTGTGAGATACTCTAAAAAGCAATTACGTGAAACCCCATGATTATATTCAGAATGACTTCCCATTACCCAAAATTGCATGAGATACACTCATTCACAATAACGTGAAACCCCATGATTGCTTTCGGATTGACATTGCATTATACCCCCAAATTTCGTCGTATGATAAACTCCATATGCTGAACAGGCACATAAAATAAGAAATGGTCTATATGACTGGGGTAACATAGATATGGAGTACTGAGAGGGCCACAGTAGGATTCTGAGCACAGAAAAGTTACCTTTTTACTACATCCGAAATTCCTCTGCCAAAATTTCCACTGGTCATAATGGCTGGAGGATTTTTGGAATTTTTTTTAACTCATTCAAGCATAGGCTGTGACTCTAACACTATCATTTTCTTTTCTTTTCATGTATGATTTTTAACACCTTTGCCTGATGAAGCCAAAAGAGCTTCAAAAGGATTTTGTGCTTTTTAGTGGGCCCAAATGCTGATTTGTGGATTTTGGAACATGTTGTTTCATGTAACCTTAGAATCTGAAGTTCTCACTCCCCGTTTTTTGTTTGTTTGTTTTTTTGTTTTTTTTTTTCCCCCCAGAGAGATAAAAAAAAATCTTGGGATACATCCCCCCTTGAAATAAAAGACCTTCACAGATATGTTATATCTTATATGTTCCCCTGTTTGTGGGTCTCAATGCTAAAATTCATAAAATTTATTGTAAAATAGTTGTCAAACACAGTATTCTCTAAAAAGAAACATTATTCTTGCTGAAGGCTTGAATAAAGACATTAAACATGAATATTCTCAGTGATATATTTGCCAGCTTTACTCATTATTCGGAAATTGTAGAAAAATAAAACATATCATGTTTATCTCTCTTATATCCACAGGATGGAAAAGTGTTTTGTTTTGTTTTGTTTTTACCTTTGCCATCATCCTCAGCAATTTTATATGAATCTTTTATCCACCAATCCTATTTTTTTTTGCCATGGACCAAACTAAGTGGTATTTTACTATCTGCCCAGTCTATATAAAAATACAATAACTGTCAGATGGAAGTCTTCTCCCTGTAGGCCAAATAAAGCAGCTTCTAACTACTTTGAAGCCTGGCTGATTAGATGATGCAGAAGGCAAAAACAGGTTGGAAGTGAAACAAAGCCACACTCCAAGAAGAAAATGTGCATCATCGCACAGCCTGGCACCAGTATGGAACTCCGGCAAAGCAAAAAGGTGATTGCCAGTAATGCAACAAGCCACACAGTCCAACAAGGGGGCATGGGGTAAAGGGGGGTGAAGGGGGCATGTATGGGGAGCCTCCATGATTGAGCTTTGCAAGTGTATCACAGGACACACCAGTGTACAAATGTACGGTACAGACAGTGCATTGCATGTGCAACTGGCTGGTCATACAGGGGGCTGTCCAATGGAATGACATCTGGGCAAGAGGGAGGTAACTGGATGTCGCATGTGGTGTATTTGTGCAATAGTGAGCAGGCAAGAAAAAAAAAAACATGCAGCACAGCTTCACACCACATGATGCAGGTGGCCCATGGGTGTTTGGCCTGCCTTTGGAGCTGTGGTACAGACAGCAGGATTTCACAATCCAGTTTCAGAAAACCCAGGATCAAGCCACTTTTTCCTGCCCATCTGCTTTGGCCTTAGCAACTCTTACCAAAGATACCATTGTTGTTTTATGCCTAAGACAAAGTAGCAGAGTCAGGGTTCAGGCCTACTTGACTACACATAACTATACATAAGAGATTTTTCACAGTATATAAATATTACAAAATGTTAGCAAACAAATAAAACATTGGCTGAGATCGTACATAGGGGACTCTATCACATGGGAGGCAACAATCATGAAAATGTGATTAAAACGTGGTAATAGCATAATCGGGGGGAGGATTATTGCACACCTGTGTGCCTCTCCTTTTCATGTCCTGTGAGTAAACTGTAATGGCTAATAATGGAAACACTGCCCCAATTTGGCACTTTGCCAGCGCTAAAAATAAGAGCAAAATGCTGCTTCTTTTAGCACCGGCAAAAGGGCACCCTTGCCATCATGGCTTTTTGGCGCTTCTTTGGCACAGTGTGTTTAAATACTGCACCTATGGGGAACTGTGATGCCCCTGCCATGCAGTTGGGTGCACACCGTGATACCGGCATCGAGGCAGCATTGGGGTTGGCATTAAACACTGGTCTGTTTAGCTACTCTGTCTACAGCAACTAAAGTGTGCTGGAGACAAAGAGGAAAAGTGGAAGGAGAGAAAAGTGGGACATTTTAAATAGAAGAAAAAGTGGGACAATCGAGTATTAATCCGGAACGTCCCTGCCAAATTGAGGCAGTTGAAGGTTACAGTCCCCAGTATTAAATGGCAACAGTACACAACGGAACCAAAAAAGCACATGTGCAACCCTATGCGCCACCGAATATGCATGCACTTCTGCACACAATGCAGTTTGTGTCCTTAGTTCTCTTTAATGTTGTGATTTTATTACAGTTCATTGCCTGCACTGAAATCTTGGCTATGTGGAGGCAATATAAGATGAACTGACCCAGCTTTTTGAAATGAACTCAGCCAAGAGAAGAGATCATTTTTCTCTCCTGACATTTTCAACTACTTGGATGCTTAATTATCTGTTACCAGAATGTCTCCTTGTAAGCGCCAGCAATTTCACCCATTAGCAATTAGCTACTGAACTTAGTGCAATTGAATAAACACATAAACACCCCCGCCACCTGCATTTGAACACAAGGAATGTTTCTGTTATAAAAGGTCTCCTCTCATAAAGAATTATAATGTATTTTGTACCCAACTGCAGTTTGGATATTGCTCAGGTGACAACCATATGCACTCCTGTCCTCCATTTAAATAAATTTATGCCCTGCCTACATCTGGGATATGAATCCAGTATCCATATAACACTTCTTTCTCTTGTTATTGCACTGTTAGCAAAATCTCAACATTGTGATAAGATGCTGAGAGAAAAAGAAAACAGATTTGTAATAACAGATGAAATTCCTTAGTCAATATTTGTATTGTGGGTCCTTTTTATATAGTTCAGTCGCAGGAATAATAACTTTCTGAGGTCCATTAAAGGTATGGTACAGGAAAAACTCAAGAATAATATAAAATTATTCTAATTAGTAATAAGCACTAGAGTAACTAGAACAAATATATCAACTCCAGGTGAGAGAAACTGTCTCTCAGTCAAATGTTTGTCCAGAGCTTTCAGGGACAAGCAAATCACTCCAAAGGTTAATGTTCAAAGGTTTGAGGCCTATTGGCCCATTTTTTCCATAAGAGAAACCTCTACAGTAAGTGATCCAAACTGAAAAAAAATTATTAATAGATTTGAGTTTGTGCAAAAAAGAGGCAAAAGAACACACAACTGCATTGTGCACCTAGAAAAGTTCACAGTAATTTCCCCCCTTCCTCTTCATAAAACATTGGTTTACTCAATTCATAGCAAGAACAGAAGAAAAAAGAAATGGTCCTCTGCTCATTTGTACTTATATAACTAGATCCCTCCCTTCTTTCTAGTGTGGAGCCATGATCTAAAGTGGTCACGCATGTTTCATAATGTCCCAAGGTGAGAGATTCTGTAACATAGCACTGTAACATGAAGGAAGGTGAGAGAAAACTGCAGAGTAAAAAATGGAGGACAAACTAATGCAGACTAACTGATTGAGGAAGAGAGAGGGTTTGACTTGGACCTACAAACAGGAAATGACACTAATACATGTTTTGCTGACACTCTTTGAGAGTCATACTAGTTGCATCTACACAGCAGAAATAATGCAGTTTGACACAGCTTTAACTGTCATAGCTCAATGTATGGAATTCTGGGATTTGTAGTTTTGTGAGATAGCTTTGTCTGGCAGAGAGCTCTGGTGAAGACAAATTACAAATCCTAGGATTCCATAGGATGGAGCCTTGATAGTTAAAGTGGAGTCAAACTGCATTAATTCTGCAATGTAGCAGGAGCCACCAACGACCATCTAGAGAATATAGGCATGCTAAGATTGCTGTGTCTAAGAAGAGGCTCCATAAAATCTGCTACTTCCGCATTTCCCATAGGCTTCTAATTGGGTACTGGGTGAACAGAATGCTGGGCTAGAATAGGCTTTTGATTCACATAGTTAGTAGCTATGTATAAGCTGTTGCTTCATGAAGCCTCTTAAGAGCTTTCTATAGAAACAGCATATGAACAATAGTGTATGTTTATTCTGAAGACAAAGCATTCACATGAGGCCTTGGTCCAGATCACAGTCTCAATCCAGCTCAGCACTGCTTTCCTGTCCAAAATCATTCCTGTTGGCCCTTGAAAAAGCACCCTTGGTAGGAAACCAGGGAGGGAGTTTAATTAATTGAAAAATAAGCATGGTACCAAATCTAGTCTGGGAGCATGATTCACATTTGGGTTGCTTTGGCTCAAACAAAAAGTGGTCAGATTAAGCACATGTTTTAAAGTGTGCTTAACTAGTAGATTTCATCACATTTTCTGCCTCCATCCCATTAGTAAATTTTTGTGTGTCATGAAGACTTTGTTTCATCTGCCCTCAATGTATTTCAGATCAATTTAACTGAGTGATCCCATGTCCTAGGATTACGGGAAAGTACAAAAAAGCACGAAAGGATTGTTTGATTGGTTTTTAGAAAATAAATAGAGTCCTTCAGCCTAACTGTAATCTTCTGTCATCAGAACATTTTTTAATGTCCATAAAATTTTGGTAATAATTTTCTCATAAATTTTACTTTATGGTGTTCAGATTTAAGAAAACCTTGCAGGGAATCTTCTTTTACATGAAATCACATGTTCTTCTCTTACAACAATTGCTCCCTTGTTAACAAAGTAACTTGTCTTTGCAGCTCTACACCATACACAAAGCCATGTGATTGTGTTCAAAGCCAAAGGGGAAAGAGGTTCTCCTACTTGTTTATGCTTGTGGTTGTTGTTCGGTGGGGGAAGCAGATACAACTCAGCCAACATGTGGGAGAAAGTCAACTAGAGAGGTCAAATGAGGAAACACAACACATCAGATAACTTTAGCACTAGGTGTACTGTACTGTGAGGTGCCTTTGCACACAATGTCTGTGCATGGAAAGCAGGCATGTGCATGTTTGGAACCTGTATATTGTATTGGACATTTTATATATATATATATATATATATATATACTTAATCCTTTTCCTGCCAAACCCTGCAGGCAGTATATCTTTATGAACTGTGTGTACAATACTATTGTCAACACATGATTATTATCAACATAATTTGCTACATGCACTTAATTAAAATGCACAAGTAGACATGCGCGCACACATGCCAGTTGTGCTCAGAAATTGTACAGTTGTATAGAAATTTGCAACAGGGTTTTGCATATAGTAGCCAGTTTTTAACCTGCCAAACTATGGACAGTTTAACCATTTATCATTCCAGGAGGACAAACAAAACAAAACTGGGACTCAATTCATATTCATGATTTTAACTACTAAATGTTGAAAACAGGTGACAATGGCCAACCCAACCCTTCATGATCCTCCCTTGCCATTTTTTTTCATTGTTGCTTCATAGTCATTGATAGCCTTTGTTGTTGTTGTTGTATGCTTTCAAGTCATTTTGCAGGAGATAAGCCCAATGAAATCAATGGAGCTAATCATTTTGTCTTAAGTATGTTTGTTCATAAGGAAGCTCTGTGAATTTCAATTAGACTTATTTTGAAATATAATTGGAACTACAGGACTGTTTCAGTTATGTTGACCCAGGGTGAGCAAAACCTACAGCTAGATTTCTGAGTGACTTGCAGTAGATTGCAAAGTATTTCTGATTCCCAATTGTCTAACAATGAAAAAAAAATCGCCTCCAAATTCCCTTCTGCCAGCAGGCTAAGACTTTTTTGTTTAAGCATGCTTTAAATATGTAATTGTTTCCTTTAAAAAAAGAATGTCTGAAAGAAAAACAGGGCAAGTGGCTCTGGGGCTGATTAAAAATTGCTGGATTAACACTGTGCCTCAAGTCACCTTCTTCCTTTAAAGTTAAAATATACCCATGTGTCTGAACCACTATATTTTCACATGGCTATCAGAGCCGAAGACAACATGGAAAAGTAACATGGAAAATAAAAGTTTGCGGAAATAGGAGATTCTGGGAGTTGAAAGCCCAAAAAGTAACATTTACAAACTCTAAGTAAAGCACAATGGAGATTTTGGAAGCCTTAAGTATTGGATGCATCCAAATTCTCTTTGAATAGTACTTATCTGGTTCTTCCTGCCATTGCAGATCAACTTGAGTTTTTTTAAAGGTACCCCGAGAGTCACATTGAAGATTAAATGCAACATTCTTGGTAGCAAATAAAAGTTAATCTCATGCTTGTTTTTAAATCCAGTACTTCAGCTATTCTTGACCTTGCCAATATTCTTAACCTTCATTCTTTTCAGGTTTTTTTTTTTTTTTTTTTAAAAAACAGCTGTAGTTCTGGGAAAAATAAGTAATTCCTTCCCCTCCACTGAAATATTTAGGGTCATATACTAGAACCATTCACTTGCATTGAAAGAAAATACTCCATTTCTGGAACACACAGAGTAGTTAAGCAGTAAAAATGAATTGAACCCTAACAACAAGAGAGCAGAAGCGAAGTCCACAGTCTTATCCACACATACACATAAATGTATGGGACACATTCAGGGACACATTCTACAATATGAATAGAATTCTAATGGAAGATATTCCCACAGAGATCAAAACCATCCTTTATTTTTTTTTAAATGAGACACATAAAAGAAAGCAAGAGTTGAATGCTGTTGTGTTGTTGCTTAATAAATAAGTGAATGAAAGTAGGCTGCTATGCCACCCATGTCTCATGTAGAAATGTCCCTCCTGAATTCATGCCTAAATTTTCCCAGATCAAAAGCCATATCCCTAACCACTATGCTATAACCTTCCAGGCTTAGGACTGAAGTTACAGTCTGCCATTTTTCCGTGTAAAGGAAAAAATAGGGTTCCCATGTAAATCATTTAATTAGCATCTTACCACATGATTTAGATATATCACAAGATATCACGGTGATATCAATCAACAGAAGCCTGGAAATATTTCCAGGCATATGAGTGAATTCTGCAACTGTTTTCCAGACAGCAAATTAATGTAGTCTTTCACACTGTCTTTGAAAATGGCCCACATTTCTGGGAATTTAGTTGACTGCAAGAAGTAACAGCAATTCCAGACAGTCTCAGCAGCAACAATCCTTGCCTTGTTTATTCTTTATGGAGTATTTCTAATCCTGGCAAATAACATTGTCATCTGATTTCCCCCCTCCAAGCAAGGCTGCAGCTATGCCAAGAGTTAATGGCCCTGGGATGACTCTTCAGTTCTCTAAATGCACATAAGTTTGGGCCTGCCCCAGTTTGTTTTCTTCTCCGATACATGCTGTTCTTCTGCCACACAGCAGGAGAAGGAGGAGGTGGTGGTGGAGGAGGAGGAGGAGGAGGAATAAGCTACTTGGTTGTGTTAAATACAGTGCCATCCCAAATTGTTTCTTTCCATCTGCTCCTCTGTCATCTTTAGCTGCTCTTCTTGCTGACAGTGTTCTCAGCAAAGACAAATGCATCATACTTTTGACTCCCAGTGAAGCAAATGTTAGGATGTTACCATTCTTCTAATATATGTATTTATTTTATTTAGGGATTACAAGTTATCAAAAGATGTGCAAATGCAATGGGAGGGTGGGAAAATCTGGGAGGAGGAATGTCCTCTCCCCCCCCCCCCCCCCCGCTTTAAGCCTTTTTAAAAGGGGGATTAAAATTGGTTTCTAGAATATTTTATTTTAGAATGATAAATACAAGGTTTAAGACAAAGGAGTTTACATATTTATTGCCTTAAAATTGTTTGTAAAAATAATGTGAAAGGAATACTTTTCTGTAGGATTAAATACAGTATTGGATCTTTGCAATTCCTGGTCTTGGTTTCTTTTTCCAAGTTCTGTGAAAAGAACTTAGAAAAGGAAACCGAGATTAAGGAATTGCAAAGATCCAATACTGTATTTAATCTTACATAGGCTGCTGTTGGTTGGTCTAGAAGAAGTGGATCAGGATATGTTTGATTTCTCAAGTTAAGAGGAGCACAACACATCATTTTAGGGGTTTTGATTTGAACCAGGGCTGTGAATTCTGTGGCAAACAGTGAGATGTTCTGTGCATCCCCTAGAGTATCTTGGGACTTGATTCAGAAATTGACATTTGCACCCACAAAAGTTTCTAGCATACCATCAGCAAAGGTTTTTAACCACCACCATGGAAGGGTAGTGCCAAGGTGAAATGTTTGTCCTATTTATTGCCATTTCAGGTAATACAGCTTTTCAGGGCCCAAGTGGCATATTTATTTTTTAAAAAAAACCTTTTGGTAATGTTCAACATGGTAAAAAGGGAAGGGTGCAAGATGCAAGAATCCAGGGGAAGTGAAAAGTGAAGGGTGAAACCCTCAAAACCTCCACATCCACCCCTGATCTAGATAGCAGAGATTAGACTTTGGGACATAACCCAGAAAGGAATACTGAGAGGCAATAAAAGTTGCAGTCAAACCCAAGTCATTCAAGATTATCCCAGAACTAAAGGAGGATCTACAGCAAGCACGCAGCTGGCTGCACATAAACAAAAGAGGTAAACTTGAAATTGAAACAGAAGAGAGAGGAGGGCCAAAGAGGGAAGGATAAGGAAGGGTAGTTAGCTGAAGGATCCAGAACGATGATAAGTGGTGGAGTGGAAAATAGGAGAGGAAGCAAAGGCAGGAAAAAGCAAAAGATTCAAGTACCAATGCCATTGGAAAACTACTAAAGTATCTGTGTAAAAGGAAGAATGACATTGCAGTTGATCTTATCTGAGTTGCTAGATCATACTTTATTTGCCTACTTCTCCCTCTGTTGCAAGCAACCAAAACAGATAACTCCCATGTATAGTGGTTTGAATGTTGGACTAGGATCCCAGGATGCCTACTGAGTGACCTTGGGCAACTTATACTCTCAACCAAAAAGGAATGCAATAGCAAACCTCCTCTGAATAAATCTTGTCAAGAAAATCCTAAAATAGCATTGGTGTCAATTTGAAGGCATATAGCAACACCACTTATCATCATTCTGACTTCTATGTCAATGGGGTAGTGAATCTGCTTAGGTTTTTAATCTGAACTTCAAAGATGCTATCCAAGAAGCTGGACTCTGTTCCAAATAATGGGTTTAGCACTATGGATATCTCCTTCTGCCCTTTTATCAGATATAGAAGCAGAGCTGGAGCTTGGAAAGTAATTTGTTATTGCAATTTAGCATAGTGTTAAAACAAGTACTCAATTGTTGTTATTCCTTATGGTGTGTGTGTGTGTGTGTGTGTGTGAATTTCATAGCCATACCTGACTGCATTATTCCTTAATTTCATTACTGTTCTTTAAATAAGACTTCCGATTCATAAAAGAGTGCTATTATGCTTATTTTAAAGATCCACTTTAAATAATGTTTAAAACTAAAAGTAACTAGAGAATGTTGCTGGTTATTCCCCCATCATTCTTATTCATTACATTATTTTTGAAATGTGACTTTGTTAGTACCCTCGCTACAAAAAAAGATTTTTACAAATGTTATTTGTAACTCATTACTTCTAAACTCAATATCAGGAGTGGAGAAAGGAAGGCCCTCATAGCTTTCCAACCCCTTCTTCATTTTTTTGCTGTTTTTTTTTTAACATGGAAACTACTTAGAACTGCACGTGCGAACAGCGCTTTGTCTTTAAAAGCTGCCAGAACCCTTCCCTCACTCTTCAAGATGTTTTTTCCAGCCCTTGGAGGGCTCAAAATGGTAATTGGTCGTGATATGACATCACTTCTGATGCACAAAGATGTACACACGTGCAGCCTGCTAGGGGGGAGATATGAAAATTACATACATACACCAGTGTAGTTTCTCACCACTGCTATAGTTAGAACAGATGAGGTTCGGGAAGGTACATAATCCTCTATTCCAGTTCTTCTTATCATGTTTCCCCGAAAATAAGACATCCTGAGAAAATAAGACCTAGCAGAAGTTTTGCTGAATTGCTAAATATAAGGCCTCCCCCAAAAGTAAGACCTAGCAAAGTTTTTGTATATAAATACATATACAATATATAATAAATGTTAATTTTTTATTTATTTTTTGTTTAACAATAAATGTGAATTCTTCTTCATTGAAACATAAGACATCCCTTGAAAATAAGTCCTAATGCATCTTTGGAAACAAAAAATAATATAAGACACTGTCTTATTTTGGGGGAAACACGGTAGATTTTCTGATGTGAAAGACTGGCAAAAAATGTGCTAATTTGCCAGGGACTGGTATCATACTTGTACCTATTGGCTCCAATTGGCTTTTTTGTTCTTTCTTTTCTGGAAACTTTGTGCAGACCAGCAGCCAATGGTTTGTGGATTGGTACTGGTACACACACACACACACACACACACACACCACTTTGAGTTAACATTGTTCAAGTACATCAGTTGGCAAAAGCAGCATTCCAATCTTGCAGTCACCCAAGGGCAATATCCAATTGGCACTGATAGAAGAAACCCATAGGCCAATCTTGAAGGAGGAACAGTATCTCTCTCTATACTCTTTCTACGTGCCCTTGGTATCTGTTCCCAGAGCAGAAATTTCAGGTGGTGTGGAGGGCTGGAAGACCAGGGTTCACCTCCCCCTTCAGCCATGGAAATCCACTGGGGACTCTTTCATACAAGGCTAAATTGGAAGTATAATTTAAGGTCAATTCGAATGCAATCATGGGTTTTACGTTATTGCGAATTAACTCTTCGCATGCAAATTCGGGCAAGAGGGAAGCCGATTCGAATGCAATAATGGGTTTTACGTTATTGCGAATTAAAGCTTCGCATGCAAATTCGGGCAGGAGGGGGTTATTTTCGGGTAATGGGAAGTAATTCTGAACGGAGCAGGGGTTCATGTAAATTCGCTAAACAAGCGAATTTACATGAATCTGCATTGGCTCCATTCGGAGTTGGGAGAAATTCCTCCTCGTTTGAAAGAGTCCTGGGTGACCATGGATTAGTCACATACTCTCGGCTCCAGAAGATGCCACGAGAGCTTCATCTTAGGGTCTCCATGAGTCAGAAATGACTTGAAGGCACAAAAGAAAAACAACAATGGGGGAGGGGAGCATGAAGTTGCTTCATCTAATGGCCTTCTTCCATGAGCACTTAGATCCAAATGGTTGCTGATCCAAATCTGTTTCTCATCCGGTTCCTTTGCCCAGGTTTCCAGCCTCGCCTTCATCCCTAGAGAGGAAGGGAGGAAAACAGAGGAGGCCTCCTCAGGGGTTAAGGGAGGCGCCGCTTGGGCTTCTTGGGCCCAGTCTCAGCTGCTGTTCTCCCGAGGTGAGTTGGAGGAAGAAGGGGAAGGGTGCTGGGTCTTCACTGGAGACAGGTCGGGGACAAATGAGAATGATGTTAATAGTGGGATCCAGGGTTTGAATGTTGCCTTGCCACTCTGGAGAGCAGTCTACTTCCTCAGATGCATTTGGTGGAGTGGAAGCCAAGCACAGACATATCTACGTGTGAAAGGGATCTAGGAGCCCAAGTAGACCACAAGCTGAACGTGAGCCAAGAATGCGATGCAGCAGCTAAAAAGGCCAATGTGATTCTAGACTGCATCAATAGAAATATAGTGTCTAGATCAAGGGAAGTAATAGTGCCACTCTATTCTGCTTTGGTCAGGCTTCACTTGGAATACTGTGTCCAGTTCTGGGCACCACAATTCAAAAAGGATGTGGAGAAACTGGAGCGGGTCCAACGGAGGGTGACTAAGATAGTGAAGGGTCTGGAAACCATGCCTTATGAGGAATGACTAAGGGAGCTGGGAATGTTTAGCCTGGAGAAGAGAAGGTTAAGAGGTGATATGATAGCCCTCTTTAAGTATTTGAAGGGGTGTCATATAGAGGAGGGAGCAATCTTGTATTCTGCTGCTGCAGAGAACAGGACCCGGAACAATGGATGCAAGCTCCAGGAAAAGAGATTCCACCTGAACATTAGGAGGAACTTTCTGATAGCAAGGGCTGTTCA
Source organism: Urosaurus nigricauda (assembly GCA_034509955.1). Classification (NCBI taxonomy): domain Eukaryota; kingdom Metazoa; phylum Chordata; class Lepidosauria; order Squamata; family Phrynosomatidae; genus Urosaurus; species Urosaurus nigricauda. The sequence continues at coordinate 39,690,701 of JAOEGL010000002.1, forward strand.
ACAGTGGAACACACTCCCTCGGAGGGTAGTGGAGTCTCCTTCCTTGGAGGTCTTTAAGGCTGGGTGGCCATCTGTCAGAGGGGATGCTTTGATGGAGAGTTCCTGCATGGCAGGGGGTTGGACTGGATGGCCCTCCTTGGGGTCTCTTCCAACTCTATGATTCTATGATTAACCATCTCCAAACCTCAAAACTAGTTTCTTTTTCAAATTCACATTTACTCCTTCTTCTCTACCATGTCTAAGTCCAAACCAGTTTCAGTTCCTTCCATCTGACAAGCCTCACTGGCATTGACTGACCATTGATTAGCAGCCACTGTCATTTGTCAGCCATGCTAAAGCTTAAGGGAAGTGTTGAAAAACAGGCAATCGTGGCTCTCAAGAATATAGATGAAATTCACTTAAGAAACACCACCATTCTGCTCTAAATTGTCCAATAAGCAATGCACTGGCTTTCTTTGGCTCTGGGGGCTGTGATAATAACATGGTTAATTAATTGGTATTGATTGGTGCCAGCTGTAAAATAGGCATTATAAGGCCATTATAGTCCTCCATGAATGGGCTCTCTGGGATCTTTTAATGGGGCTGGAGCAAAGGCGTAGCACCAGACCAGTCACTCTAATTGAGAAAGATCAATTATAGCTTCACTTAAACAATGAAATTGAACTATAAGTCTAATACTCAAAGACAGAGCATCGAGTTTTCCCTTTTATAGGCAGAACTCCATCCATAGAAACTTTTTTTTCAAAAAGAGTATTGGGAGGAAGACATCAGAGCATGGAAAAGTTAGTTGTTGTACTACAGCTCTCAGAATTGCTCCATGCAACAGCCATGCTAGCTTGGTAATTCCAGAAACTATCATCCAAAAATGTAACTTTTTCAAGCTGTCCAGCAACTGTTTTAGCTTAAAATCAATTCTACTCATAGGCAGCAGTGGGGGAGGTGAGGAGGGCATAAACCCTCTAAGCCCCGGCACCTTCAGATTACAGACCTATAGCACGATAAGACCTCTGTGATTCTACCTTAACTTTCATGGTACAGTGCTCATGGTTTAGAGCACTATAACTACACATGTTTGTAAAACTGAGGGTCATAAAAACTTTTCTTTAATGTATGCTGGCTTCATGGGAAATTGGCATTCTAGATCCAAAAATGACCTCAGTTTTGCTCCATCACAAGTTTTTCATAACTTGCTTTGACACTTCAGTATTATAATATGTGACTGACTCAAATGATCCTGTAAAGAATTATCCTGCAAAGGCAAAGAAAGGGGATAAAGTCTTCAACAAGATTTTCAAAGCACTTTAATTGGCTGATAGGAAACACAAAAATCCATTTGTTCAAAAGTACTAAAAGATATTGCACTGGAACATCAGCACCCTCACTTAATCAAAGATGAGTAACAACTGGATTGATAAATATATTGAATTTGTGAAAGAACTGTGTGTGATACAACATCTTTTTTGTATTTTCCAATTTCAGCATCCCAAAATACATTAAGAACATCAAAAGACTACATCTACACTACAGAATTAATGCAGTTTGATATCGCTTTGACTGCCATGAATTAATGCAGTTTGATACTGCTTTAACTGCCATGGCTCAATGCTATGGAATTCTGGAATTTGTAGTTTTGTGAGATATTTGGCCTTCTCTGTCAGAGAGCTCTGCTGCCACAGCAAACTATAAATCTCAGGAATCCATAGGATGGAGCCATTACAGTTGAAACAGTGTCAAACTACATTAATGCTACAGTGTGGCAACAACCTAAAATATTGGGGAAAGTTTTTTTTTATTATTTCCAGCCTATATTACATAATGTGAAAGAGCCCTGGACACTGCCCTCTACTTTCCCAACACATGCACATTTCCCTAGGCCACACCAAATATAAATCACCCAGTCCTTTGTAGTGTCCATAAATTGTTTCTATTTAAAATTATTTTGAAAGCTAATGTGGTTTAGTGAATTGACAACTGGCCTATAACCCTGGAGGCCAGGGTTTGACTCCCCACTCCACCATGGAAACCCACTGGGTGGCCTTAGGTAAGTCACACTGTCTCAGCCTCAGAGAAAGGCAAAGACAATCTTCCTTCTGGTCAAATCTTGCAAGGAAAATCTTGTGATAGGTTTGCTATTAAGTCAGAAATGACTTGAATGCACACAACAACATTATTTGAGGGAGTAATACTGTGATACATATAAGGCCTTGAATCTATGCTGCCTGTTTTTTAAAAAATTACTTTTGCCATGATTTTAGAGAAGAGGAGGAGGAGGGAGAGGGGAAGGGGAGGGGGAGGGGGAAAGAGAGACAAACAGGCCTAAAGATGGTTCACATTTAGAATAAGCCATTTAAAATATAATAAAGTCAGAATATATAATGTTAGTCAGTCTGTCAGTTCGACTTAAAATAAAATGACACAGAAAACCATGAAAACAACAGCTACCCCAGAAGATAAATAAAACTGTTAAAAAGGTAAAAGAGGTAAACAACCAATAAAGGATTATTAAGGCTCTTCAGCACTATTAAAGTGTATTATAAACCCAAGAAAATAAATGGAGTTTGGCATCCATAAGATAGCAAAGAAAATGCTTTCCAAACATATACTGGAAGCCTGAATAATTCAGGCCTCAGTGGTTAGCAAGGTTCTCTGGTAGACACTCCAAATGCATGCAGAGAAAAATCTTAAAATTATATTAACTAGTTGGCAAGTTCTTGTAAGATACCCTGTTGCACTCTTAACACTTGTGAGGACTTATATGGAAATTTTAGCTGCAGCATTTCAGGTATCAACAATTCAGAGCCCAGTTTTCATCCTGAGAAGCCCCATGTTAGAGCACATGCTTTACCTACAGAAAAGTCCAGTCTCTAATAGCTTCTCTACTTGTTTCCCTGAAAATAAGGCACTGTCTTATATTTATTTTTCCTCCAGAAGACACACTATGGCTTATTTTCAGAGGATGTCTTATTTTTATTAAGTATGGTACAACAATCTACATTTATTCAAATATAGTTAAGCTGCCTTCTTCTGGAACATCGTCACAACTCTCCAAACCCGGAATTCCATCCTGAATTTCTTGCAATTCCATTTCCTTTAGAACCATTGGCCCAAATCTTTCCCACCCCCTTCTGTTCCATGCTTGGCCTACCACTGTGTTTTATTTCGGGGCATGGCTTATATTGTGCAAATGCTTAGAAATCCTGCTACATCTTATTTTATGGATATGTCTTATTTTTGGGGAAACAGGTTAAGAATACCATGTAGCAGATGAGAGGAAACAACCCTACTTGGCATCCTAAAGAGCTGCTACCAGCAAAGAGCAGAGTAGATAAACACTGAGAAAACTGCAAGAACAAATAGTTGGAACTCTTAAAAAGCAGCTAGCCAGCCCATTCTCCATTTATCCCCTCTGAAGATGCCAACCACATATGCTAGTGAAACATCAGGAATAACCTCTTCCAGAAAACAGCCACATAGCCTGAAAAACCCACAAAAAATATCCCTATAGTGTTTTTGTGTCTCTGCATCGTACAAAACAGGCAGCAAATGAAATAAGAGCCATAGTAATAAGAAAGTTATATTTTTTGGACTACAGTTCCTAGAACCTCTGGCCACAGTAGCTGAGAAATTCCACAAGCTGTAGGCCAGAAAGCTAACTTTTCCTCACTCTAAGGAGATTATTGCACATCTATTTTCGCATGATTCGGGCATGGGCTGGGCAAAGGCTTGAACGGGTGAAAACAGATCTTGTTGAACACCTTTTTGCCCAACTCAGCAGCATAGCGTACCTGATCCGGACTCCTGGCATACTTTTTGAACCTACGATACTTTCCCATCCATCAAAAGGTATGCCAGGACTCTGGATTGGGTATGCAATGCACCTGAGTTGGGCAAAAAGGAGTGCAAAAAGATCTGTTTTCATCTGTTCAAGCCCGTGCCCAGGCTGTGCCTGGATTGAGTGAAAATAAACGTGTGATAATCTCCTTAAATGCACTCATAAACAAGAAAGCAGTCAACAAAGAATGTGTGTGGATATATGGATAGTACAGTACTGCAGCCCTACTAATCCCTTCTGCATAGCATATTATTCACATAATTCATATCATTATTATTATTATTATTATTATGAATACCAACAATAGCTGGAATTAAATAGCCTGTCAAATGTCTTTGAAATTATGGCCAAGTTATTTAATTCCTATAGTCATTGCTGGTGTGTATAATACAATTTCATTTTTTTAACCTGCCTGTGATTTTATATTACCCCCACTTTTTAGAAATTTATTTCCTGCCTTTCTCTATGAAGTTTGTCAAAGTGACATAAATGCTGCCACACTTTGGGATATTGACTGTCCCAAAGTCACGTAGAGAATCTTGTGACTAAGTGGGGATTTCCAGTGCGGTTGACACATGACATGACACTGGCTCTTTGCAGACCAGCGGAGGCTGTATTCTCATATTTGGACAAGGGAAAAGAGGGCATAGGTCTTAAACACATGCTGTTTGGTTTATATACACCCAGGAAGACACTCTTACATGAGCAGTGGCACATAGCATGCAGTTACCTGGGAGAAAACTCCATTGAGCTCAGTAATACATACTTCTAATTGCATAGTTTCAACTTGTAAAATACAGTGAGTCAGAGCTGAAAAAGCACTCCCTGGCAACCATGAGAATGCTAGCTAGAAATTTTAAGATCTGTAGTCCAAAAAAGTAACTTTCCCAAGCTCTTCACTGAGTTTTAACAAGATATCTTTATTCATTTATTTCAATACTTATAGAAAGCGTAGGTGAACATAAGTGTGGATCCTGCATAATTTTTCAGACCTTGAGGCTATATGGTCTTGGTCCATTTGAACAAAAGCTGCTGTGGTAGGCTCAAGATCACTGGAGCTGGGAAGATCATAAGTCTCTCTGCAGCTGCTTGAGGTGAAGGCACATGATGCATATCATCCAAGTGTCCTAAGTAGCAAGAACAGTCCCAATTAATCCTGTGACATCCTACCTTGTCAGCTGCTTTTAAACAGTTTCCCACGCATTCCTACTTTCTGCCCTTGAACCCAGTTCAAAGTACAAAAGTACTTTCCGCTTAATTAACTCAGAGAAGAGGAGTGGGGATGGATTCTTGCTCTTCCTCACAGGTTCAGGCAAAATCAAATTGCTGCAGCTTTTCTTAGTTTATGGATTCTTCCTCTTTAATAACTTTTGCCATAGTGACCAACTTCTGATGTTGCTTGGCCACATGTGACATCACTAAAGTTGGCATCATTCAGTGCAGTAACTTGTGGTGTCACACTGCCACACACACACACACACACACACCCATACCACACCAGGGAGCCCTGGTGGCACAGTGGTTAAATGCCTGTACTGCAGCCACAAGGTTGTGAGCTCAACCTGAGCTATGGGCTTCAAGGTCTACTCAGACTTGCATCCTTCCATAGGTCGCTAAAAGGAGTACCCAGCTTGTTGGAGGCAAGTAGCTTACAGATTGTAAACCACTTAGGGAGTGTTAGTTCACTGACAAGCAGTATAGAAATGTACTTGCTATTGCTATCATACAGAATCCTTAGTAGTGTTTTTTGTGCTAATGTTACTCATAAATTGTAATTATATGATAAAACTAAATGTTATGCCAATAAACAACTAGCTAAAATAAAATTATACCTTTAAATTACAATATCTAACCTAAATAACCTAAATGTATTCACATGTACATAGTTTCATGTGGTTAACGTGAAAATTTGGTGAAATGTTATGCTTTTAAAAGAAAATTTCCAAAGAATAAAAAATGTAAAATATTATCATCATTATTATTATCATTAAGCTTTATTTATATAGCACTGTAAATTTACACAGTGCTGTAATCAATCAATTAAAACATAAAATAAACCTGCCTATGGCATACATTCTACAAAAATAACTACTCTTACACTTTGAACTTGGTCTGCAGCAGCTAAAATAAACTGAGGATGAAAGGGGAAAATGTCACATCTTAAAGGCAGTTGAAAAGATGGGATGGCAGCAGCATTGTGTATTCTTGTATGGGGGGGGGGGGGGTTAGACTGGATGGCCCTTCTGGTCTCTTTCAACTCTAGGATTCCATGATTCTTTGATAAGATTAATCTGTCTTGTCCATGTCAAATTGGGACAGATGGAGTCTATGTGGAGTTTATGTGATTCCTGTTGCTGTCTTCCTTACCACATCACACGTTCCTAGATAATAGGCTCATTTGCACTCAGTCTACCCAATTAGCCACTTCTGGTCCGTGCCAAACTCTGTGCTTTATAACCAATAAAAGATGGTTTTTGTTAATCCAAATTAGTCTAAGCATTATTGTTATCCTCCCCACTTCCCATGTATACTTTACACTGATGACACAATACATGGACATACTGGAGGTCTCTTGAAGCTCCTCTACAAAGGTGTATGTTAATGTTGATTTAAGTATCCTTGCATGAAGCACAAGTCAGAACTGTCACTTCAGGATCTGTGCAAAAAATAGCTTTGTATACAAAAACTAAACTTGCATTAGCTTACTTTACTACCCAAACAGAATGTAAAGGCTAAACTGTTACTGAAAAATTAGTGATTTATGTTCTTTTATACATTTTACATCCTTTTTCACAAACATACATCAATGCACTTTCTTAATTCTCCCCCCTCTCCACTCACCCACTGCTTAACTGTGTAGTTTATTGCTCAATTTGTAATCAAAATGTGTAATATACACTGCTTTAAAAAATTTTTTAAACTGATATCTCTCTTTTTTTAAAAAAAAACTATTTGATTTATGAGCTGATAAAGAAGAAAACCCAACAAGAGAAAGCCCAGATACCATAGCACAGCCCAACGTGAAAAAAAAAAAACACAGAGAGATATAGGAAGCAGACAAAGAAAAGCAAATGTGCCACAAACAATGCAACTCAAAAACCATAATTTCATTAGGAAATTCTCTAATGCAACATGAAGAATGCAGCCCTTATTATAACTATGAGAACAAGGGAAGATGAGGTGTTACAGGGTCATTTAAAACACCAGAAACCCCACTTGGGCATTCTACATTTTCAAGAATGTAGAAAGAGCTATATTCTTAGCTCTAAGCATACATCTTGAAACAGCCACCAAAGCAGAGATCTCTTGTTGTATGCCCATTGTGGATTTACTTGTATGACTGATCATCAACAACAGAAGAAACAAAATGCTGGAATCAGTGAGGGTCTGCTGGTTATGAGGGATTATTTGTTTGTTTATTTCCTACCTGTAAGGTTTACTTTGTCTAAATACCCTAAAGGCAGCAGATCCCATTTGACCTTGGAAGCAAAGCAGGGCCAACCCTTATCAGTACTTGTTTGGGAGACCACCAAGGAATGCCAAGTGCTATAGGCTTTATTTCAGAGGGAGGAACTGGCAAAACCACCTCTGAATATTGTTTCCCTAAGAAAACCCTGTGAAATTAATGGGGTTGCCATAAATTGACAGGTGACTTGAAGGCACACACTGTTGTTGTTGTATGCCTTCAAGTAGTTTATAGCTTATGGGAACTCTAAAGCACACACACACAATGCTTACTTCCGTCATTGCTTGTGCTGAAATCTTCCTTCTTCTTCTCTGCTTGCGCAGAGCAGGGCTGTTCGACAGTGGAACACACTTCCTCGGAGAGTGGTGGAGTCGCCTTCCTTGGAGGTTTTTAAGCAGAGGCTGGATGGCCATCTGTCGGGGATGCTATGATTGGGAGTTCCTCCATGGCAGGGGGTTGGACTGGATGGCCCTTGTGGTCTCTTCCAACTCTATGATTCTATCATTCTATGATTCTATGGGCCCATTCTCACTTGCGGAAAAACCTGCATTGGAACCGGGCCATGCTCCGCTTATGAAAGCAATTCCAAAAGGCCCCTCGTATGAAAAGGGACCTTGTTTGGAAACACTTTCTTAGCCAGGGATGCTTGTCGTTCCCACTGGAGCTGCCATGTAAGGTGACAGCCCTTAACATCCCATCCCCTTCCCGCAGGGGAATTTTTTTTATGGAGGGGGGTAGTGATCACAAAATCAATCTTGTGTATTTGTGATCTTGTGCATTTGTGATCTTGTGCATTTACGATCAGTATAATTAAGAAAAAGAGAAAGAAGGAAGGAAGGAAGGAAGGAAGCCCCCCCCCCCAGGAGCAAGTGTGTGTGTGTGTTTTCTTTTTCTTCATTATACTGATCGCAAATGCACAAGATTGCAAATGCACAAGATCACAAATACACAAGATCGCAAATGCACAAGATTGCAAATGCACAAGATCACAAATACACAAGATCGCAAATGCACAAGATTGATTTTGCAATCAATACCCCCCTCCAAAAAAAAAAAAAAACACGATTCTGACCAGCGTTCCCACTTACTGGAAACGCTTCAGAATCGTGTTTTCCGAAAAAGACCACTTTAAAACTAGTGTCAGGAAAGCCTGGGCTATTTGCTTTTAACCCGGTCTTTTGCTCCACTAATCGATACAATGAGGATCGGAAGTCGATTCGGGTGTAAACGAGGGTCATATAGCCTGTGTCACACTTCGAATCAAAATGTAGTGGGAATGGGGCCTATGTATTCTTTCTCCTTAATAACATTTGCCATCTTGAGCATACACTGATGTTGCTTGGCCTCATGTGTCTAAGTGTTCATCTGTAAAATATTGGAGGGTGTGAAATACCAGGAATTGAACCTGGATTATGTTGCATGCCAGACATTTGCTCAATCACAGAGTTATGACACTTACTCTATGTCAATAAGAAAGCAGAATTTTTGATAGTTTTAAACCATTTCTTACATCAGAACTGTAGGAAGAGAAGGCTTTGGCTGCAATAGATAAACCATTAAACATACATGGTGAAAGAAAAACCTTATTTGAAAAAAGAGATAAAAGTAAATCAAGTGCATAGAGTGACATCAAATGGTTGGCAGATGACCACAAGGGCCCCTAGGTCCATCATAACAATTTAATTTCTATTGCCCATTTCTTCTCTTATTCTGCCACCTAGATAGAAAAAAATCTAGATATATTAGCAATACAGATCTAGAATCTAAAGCCTACATTATGTCCATCTTCTCCAGTGGGCCTGAAAATCCCCTAATTGGTAAAGAATGCCATGTTTAATTGATTGGCTTGTCTTTCAGGGTAGAAAACACCTTCATTTTCATTTTTTCCCTTCACAAAGTCTAAAAATCATCTTGCTTTTCTTCAGCCCCCTCTATGTTTCTGACAGACATGGATCATTACTTGAGGTAATGAGGTTATGATCTCTTCAGTTTTCTCTGCCAGCATCATATGTGACTTTGCTGAAGTGTATGGGGGTGGGGGGTGGGGATTCTGAAAGCTTAATATCTTCCAGAGTTTAAGACAATTTTGACTTTATAACTTAGCAGTTATAAAGAGGGGAGAGACAGGTATAGTTTAAAAAAAAAACAGCTGAGGTGAGACACAAGCCAGTGGAACAGAAAAAGCTATAGGGCAAACTGTAGATAATATATTAATAGCTGCAATGGGCATCTGTCTGTCATAGTGCATAATTTTCCTTACCTGCATATTTTGCATTTAAGTGCACATGCTTTGTTTTGTGATCGGTCATAGGAAGGTAAGCAAAGGATCAATCTGCAAGTCTAATCACTGAAACACATACCTCTGAGGAGTCATGAAAATCTTTTCCTAGGAAAGGAAATTGGGTAACTCTCAGGGCAGGGGTGGGGAATGTGTGGGCCATGATTTCTACATGGCTCCAAACTCTACCTTGCAACTCTTTGTCATGGGCCAAGATCTTGGACCTAGAGAAAGAATCTAAAGAGAAGTCTGAAGAAGGGACTCAGGCAAACCCCTCGGGTGAAGAGCAGCCTTAACCAGCAGGATAATGACAAGATTCACTTGAAGCTGATGGGGAAGAGGGCACAGCTAGGGAGGCATCACAGTCTCCATGTCCAGGGATGCAACACATGGAGCGAAGGGCAGACCAATGATGCTGAATCAGCAGCAACAGAGAGACTTTCATTAGAACTAGCTAGTGTCAGCCCATTTAAGAGCTCTGTCTGCCTAGGACTAGTTCTGGAAGCAACTTGTCTCTTTCCTAACTGGCATTCCTGTCTCTAGACTTCTACAGTTCTAACCAATTGCACCTTGTAGAGGGACGGGAAATAAATAAATTTTATTGTTATTATTATTATTATTATTAACCTTTAACTTTTTGGTTTCTGCCCCTGGACTATGCTGACCTTGCTGCTTGTTGGTTTCCTTGAACCAGACTGCTTGACAGATGTGTTTCCACCCTGGCCTCAGAGGGAGAGGAGAAGAGGCAGGCACAGCTCCACTATTCCTAACCCAGAGGCAGATGAAAGGCTCTCCCTCCATTCCAACTGCCACCACCCTGGCCTTGGAGGAAGAGAATAACTGGCTGTATGTGCTGAGCTTGATCTCCTTCTCCAATGCCATCTCCTTCACCTTTCATGTCATGTCTTTTGAGGTTGTAAGCTTGAGGGCAGGGAACTGTCAAATTAATCTGTAAGGCACCCTGAGAGACTTTGTGGCCAACAAGCAGGGTATAAGTACTCTCAATAAATAAGTAAATAAATCTCTCTGGATGGACTCCCATAGAGAAGGATGCTTTCTGGGGGCTGACGATGTACTGCCCATGCAGGCATTAGCAGCTAATTGTTTCTTCCTAGCCAGACTGTATTAGTTGAATCAGGATATCCTTGGTCATGTCCAGGACACCCCTGTAAACCTCCAGAGTCTTCTAAAAAATTATTTTTTCCCTCTGGCCATGTTTTTGGCTAGGATATCACATACGCACACAAATATATATTTAAACTGTGACAAAAAGCAGCAATTTAGTCCCCCCCACCCCACCCCGCCACCTTCTCCAACTTCTTCATTAATTTTTATAATGAACATATTCCTCCGTCTCCCTAGGGTGATACCCTTTATTTTTCAAACATGGAAATTAATGGCCCTGTATTTACATATGGGGATGAGGTCCTCTGTTTGCCATTCTACAGGGAAAAAGAAGAGAAAAAATCCATGTGAGAGTCTGTGCAATGCCTGACTCCTTTTGTACATAAAACCTTCATAGCACATCCACATTTGTCTAGAATGTTAATGCTAAAGAAAATACGTGTGTAGCGTGAAGTCTTCCATTAGCCAAGCGAATATTATAATAGTGTGAGATGCAGAATGCAATTAGACTTTTATAACACCTTTTGTTCTCAAGGTGCTTTGCACAGCTAACTGGCAAGGCAGCATTCAGCAGGCAACCAAACTCTTCAGCAGCAGAACCCCAGAAGGGCCCGGTTGCTATAATTGCATCCAAGAAAAAAGAACAACCTACTCCTCTTGTGCTAGAAATTGTAGTTTATGCCCTTTGCACAGAATCTTCCATGTGTTGGGGGGGACCAATTCCATATATCATTTCCAAAAGACAATTTCCATATACAGTTATCTAACCTAAGTCCAGGGAGATTGTCACACACAGCTTTAAACTGCAATTATAGTCATAAATTAGCACCTTTTGCAATATTTATCATACAACATGGCCTCAGACCCATAGCTGCTGTATCTCTCAAGTGTGGTTAGGGTGCTTCTTTTCATTGATTGGGGGAACCTGTCAATAAGCTCCCAATCACACTGCAGTCCCATTAGTCCTCAGATATCAAACATGGTTGTAGTAGCAATTGCTTTGTTGGGAGTTATGTGGTGCCACAGTCTCCTTCTCTCTCCCTGTCCTCCTCCTCGCTATTTTTTTCCATTTCTTTTTTATTTATTTATTTTAACTTAAATCATATTAGCATAACTCCAGAACTGCATTAAAAAGTAAAAATAAAAACAAGCCTCATGTGATAACATTCTGACTGTTGGAAACACAACAATGCTCAGCATCTTAAAAAATTAAAGATGTCTGAGAGAACAACAGTGACAGAGTTAAGGAGATACCAGTAAGCCAAAGTTTTTGAATCTCTTATCTATCTGTCCTAAGAGACCTGCCAACAAGATGGTTTTAACTCAATGCTATGGAATTCAGGGATCTGTAATTTTGTGAGATATTTAACCTTTGCTATCAGAGAGCTCTGGTGCCACAGCTAACTACAAATTCCAGGATTTCATAGGATGGGGCCATGGCACTTAAAGCAGTGTCAAACTGCATTATTTATGCAGAGCAGATTCATCCAGAGTTCAGTCAGGATATGAATAAAATTGAATTAGATGTAATCTTATGCTGTTTTGCTTATAGTTCTTTTCTATTGCAAGGACAGGAAGCTTTAACAGTCTAAATAAAGAGTGGCTGTGGTTTGCTCAGTTTGTCTCAGCCTTCAGATGTAATAATGGTAAAAATCCTTTTCATTTTCATTACCTACATACAAAGGAGGGAAGGAATGGGATTCGACCATCTGTCCCTCTCTCCAAATTTACTGGGAGATGTGCCCCAAGTAAAATATAACTTTCTTTTATTTGAAACACAGGGCTGTGGAGCAGTACCACTTAACTGGTTGCTCAGACATTTTTTATAGACCCACAGGAAAGTGCTTCTACAGGCATGTATACAAAAAGGATGGAGGAATACTATTAATAGTAGTAGTTGTAGCAGTACAAGATGCAGGCATTCTGTGCAATGGCATCAAAACAATTGCATTAAAAAGGTCTGGATGACACCCTGCTCATACAAACAAAAAAGATGAGAGGCAGGCTTTATTCTTTTCTTCCTCCAGCCACACAACTCCCAACACTAATCCAGTAAACATTGGCTAGATGTGGAATCCACATGGTAGTGATGCAATGCCCATTATCTCATCTTATCTCCATTAGTCAGAAAAAACAATATGGTCTTAACCATTGCCATCTGTATACAATTCCCTGCTCAGTGGGAAGTGTCTAACAGACCAGCTTTGCAACAGCCAGACTACTAGAAAACCAGGAAATTAACCCATCTTCAGGTCATTTCTAAGGAATTACATTTCTTCAGATGTCATAGATTTAATTGTTAATGAGCTGCAAGGTTTGGAGCTTATGCCCCATACCAATCCTTTGGGAGTAAGTCAATTGATATCTTTTTTTTTTAAGAGATCTGCAAGACTTTGGTTAGTTGGGGTTTTTTAATAGAAACTTTTCAGCATTCAACACAAATGTCTTCATAAATTACAAAGAACTTGGATTTTAAAAGATCTAAATGTAGGGAAAAGGGAAACAAACACATCCATTCAGGTCCATATTTGAGTGCTTAGTTCTTTCAAAAATCTGGCTTGGAAACCTTGGAAATTTGGTCATATTCGAAACAGGGTTGCCACTTTTATTTTGAAAGGCTCTTCATCTTTAACAAATATTATTGGCACTGATTGGCATGGTATACCTCTAGACCAGCTAAAGTTTTCCTGGTGTAAAACATGAAGAGCTCTTGAGAAATTCAGTGTTCTCTACCTACATAGGAGCCTGTGGCTTCACAAAGGAAGGAGACATGCTGGATTCCAAAGAAACATCTCCCTTGAATTGCAAATGAACACTAAATTTCCTTGACTTTGAAAATCTACCAATGACCCCATGGCCAAAGGGAGAGGTGCCAGCCTTCAGAAAGCCCTCCCTACCATCTGAATTAAGACCAGAAACAGAAAATGCAGGCCTATGACTAACATCTTCAATTTTTTTCCTGTTTGCCTGATGAAGAAGCCAGTGTGATTTTGAAAACTTGCAACATGTAATTGTGCATTTTGGTTGGCCCAATAAAGGAATAACTGTTTGGATGTTATAGGATTTGCTATATGGCCAACACGGCTACCCATAGATGTTATCTACATGACAATTACAACATAGCCATCTTGTGGGCTTCACAGTAATATCTCCATGACCACTGTTAGATGTAGGAGGCTGAAGTAGCATATTGGGTAATCCATTATGAGTTACTACTATTGATCTACCATTGGTGAAATCCAGAGCTTGGAAATGTTACTTTTCTGGCCCACAATTACCAAAATCCCCCAGGCAGATCTGCCATGCTGACTAGGGGATTCACAAAGTAGAGGTCCAAGATTTGACATGAGCTTGTTATGAACAAAATCAAAATTTGGTGATGTTGTGCATGAAATATATTTCTCACCTTTGTGGCATCTGCCATTGCTGAAATTATTTACAGCTACCTTAAATATGTAGCTAGGGGATATGTTCTCATTACACTGAATGTTTCCACATAAGCTTTTTTAAAACTACCTTTCTTTCTCTTTCCTTGCAGAATAGTTTCACCTTCTAGCATAGTTTCAGAATAATGTAGGGGATTTTACTGCAACCCAATTTTGCTCCCATATTGGGAGAATGGCATGTTATAAATCAAATGAAATAAATAAATAAATGACCTGGAATCTGTGGTACATGCCCTGGTAACCTCACATTTGGACTTCTGCAATGCACTCTACATGGGGCTACCCTGTGCTTAACCCGGAAACTTCAGTTGGTTCAAAATATGGCAACCAAGCTTGTTTCTGGAACATCTAGGGGAGAGCACATAACACCTGTGCTCAAGTCTCTCCACTGGCTGCCAATTGGTTTCCGGGCGCAGTACAGGGTGTTGGTTTTAACCTTTAAAGCCCTACATGGCTTGGGCCCATCTTATCTCAGGGACTGCCTCTCCCCATATGATTCCCCACCCCCACCCCCACACACTTCAATCCTCTGGGAGGAACCTGCTACAACCCATGAAGACCAGACTGTTGCAGACCTCCCAGAGGACTTTCTCCGCTACCGCTCCCAAGCTTTGGAATAGCCTGCCAGACGAGATCTGTCTTATTACAACTCTTGACTGCTTTAAAAAAGCTGTAAAGACGCATTCCTTCCGGCAGGCCTTCCCTGAAACTTCTTAAGCGTTCCCAGCTCCTAAGTTAAGTCCTAGGATCTCCCAGCTAGTTCCCAGCATATAGCCCATGTTTCCACTGTCTACACTGCCCAAAGAACTTTTGGTTTTATGATGTCATGCTGTACTGTTATTTTTCTTATCTTGTTTTAATCTATGGTAGCTTAAATTAATTTAAAGGGGTGGGAGGTTAGGAACTGGATTATTGGAACTGTTTTTAAATTGTGATTGTTTTTAACTTTGTTGTACCCTGCCCCGATTGCCTGGTCAGGGGGGCGGGCTATAAATAAAACTTATTATTATTATTATTACTGTATTAAATAAATGTATTTAAGATGTTGATCTCCCTCTGTGCAAGAGGAAGCTGTTCTGGGATTGCATCAGCATATCTCTTTGTCCTACAACCTAGCTGTAAGCAAAGTAATGTAAAATCCACATTTTCCAGTCTTTAGTTTGATGAGCCAAAACTCTCCTATCATGAAAAGCATGATAATTTGTTAATAAAAACAAGAGGCAAGAGATCCAGAATTTTTGCCTCAGTGCCCAAATTGGGAAGGGTGTATTGGCTCAACAACACTGATGAAGTTATAAGCATAGACAATGGAACATTTATTTTTGGGGCATACAACTCCCATAATCCTGAAACCAGCATGGGGATTCTGGGAGTTTTAGTCAACTGGAAAAACCACTTCTAAGTATTACTTCCCTAAGCAAACTCTATGAAACTCAGAGAATCTCCATAAGTTTACATGTTACTTGAAGGCACATGTGTCTGTATATGCCTTCAAGTCACCTCTCAGTGACTTTTGTCATTCTACATAACAAATAAATCAAAATGGGCACACTATGGGAAAATGCCATTTGCAATCAAAAGCAACAATAAAAAACTGCGTATTTAGTTTTCAGATCTGATGGTTGCTAAGTTGCATTCACAATTTTGAACATTTTGGTGCTTGAAAGAATTGGTGACCCAGCTAAAACAGTGACTCTGAGTGACAGCCAATACATTACAATATATTACAACACCAATTACATGCAGATAATATGTGGTGTAGTGGTTTGAGCATTGGACTATGATTCTGGAGACTAAGGTTCAAATCCTGGCTTGGCCAGGTAAACCCACTTGATAACTTTGAGCAAGTCACACTCTCTCAGCCTCACAGAGAGGCAAAGGCAACCCCCCCCCCCAAGAAACTTCTCAAGAAAACCCTATAATAGGGTTGCCTTAGGGTTGCCATAAGGTGGAAATGACTTGAAGGCACAAAACAACAACAATATACAAATGAAGCAAGTAAGCTGTAAGCAAGTAAGATCACATGTCTCCAGTGTCAGTCACAAGTTTAACATGTTATTTTCCCCAGCCAAATGAGAGAAAAGCCTTTCAAAACATGCTCTGAGCCAAATAAAAAGAATTCTCCTTTCTCTGCATTTTGGTGCAGCGGTAAATTATAAAGTGGAAAGGCTCATTAAGAAGACTGACATTGCCACAGCCCCAAGGAATAAAATCCAGGTAGCTCTGTTCATCTTTTAGCAGTTCAGTTCTAAGAGTTGTCATCTCCTTCACAAGTGGGTCTTCTACAAAGCTGATGTGATTGCCTATTTCAGATCAAGCTACCCCTTTGCAATAATACAAGATATTGTTGCTGGGGAAAATCTATCCCCTACACAAATACTAACCAGCTGTTAAGAAAACTGCAACTAAGCAGAGAGAGAACAGAGAAAACCGGGGCATGCAGCAGATGATATCACTTCCCAATCAGAGTCCAGATGCTTCAGTCCTGCAAGACCTCACTACATTGTGTCTCACAGTATGTGACCTGATGACCAAGCCAATTTGCTTTGGTTGTAAAGATGAGTGCAAATCTGTGGCAAAGGCAGCATTCATACCTGTTGTCAATACATCAAGTGGAGTATGGTACTTTATGAACCCCTTAAATGAAGCACATGTGTATGTGCATGAATGTATGCACACAAGCACACACAAACACATGAGTTTGTATTTTCAAATAGAATATGACAGGATAGAAGCTCTATGATTAGAGTGTTTTTCTCATAAAGTTATCATCCAGCTCCATTATCACAGAGCTGCACTAAATGGGAAGGAAGCTACATGCGATTTTACTGCAGTGAATTTGAGAACAGATTCTCCTTGCTTTCAGCATTGCCTCTCTATCTCTCCTCTCATCCTTTCACACACCCTCCCCCTTCACTGCAATCCAGTACAACACACACACACACACACCTCTTTGAAAAATGATGCTTTCAAGGCTGCCCTGTGGTGCAGTAAATTTGAAAGTGCTCTTAATAATAATCAGGATCAACATTGACTCTAATGGTTTTCAAAACCCATTGTGTAATTTCATTAGCTCCCGACACAGACGCAAGTAAGGATGATGTCACACTTTTTCCCTCCTTGCTCTGAAATCTGAGTCAGGCGCCAGGGATAGAAACCAGTTGTGTTGCATCTGATCAGATTAAAGCTATTGGCAGCCAATCGATAAAATAGCTGCTGGGGTAATCCAAAGTCACAGAAGACAGGTTGCTGTTTCTGTAAGAAAGACAGTACTTTTGACAGCCTCCTCTGGCCACAGGTGAAGTTAAAGGCTGCACATCATCTGGCTTGTAACCATGGACCACCGAGTTCATGGCCCCACAGGTTTTTGTAATTAAGAGAAGACAAGGGAGGGCCATATGTAATGGGGAAATGGAGATAAATCAAATATATAAGCCAGGTGTTGGGAAAGTTGCTGTTTGGACTACAGCTCTTGTGATCACAGTGGCTGCAAGATTCTGGGAGTTGTAAGCCAAAAAAGAAACTTTTCCAAGAACCTGCTCTATGCCTCATCTGCTTGACAGAAAAAAGATTGTCACAAATAAGGGCAGCAATAATGATGTCAGGAAATAAGTGAAGGGACTGGATTAGTGGGGCAGTAAAGAAACAAGTATGGTGGAATAGTTTGTGTGTTGGACTAGGCAGGAGACCAGGGGTTCATGCCCACTTACATTTAAACCTGTTTGTTATTTGCCTTTGCTCCATGTTGGTAAATCAATTCCAAAAGATCCATTGTTCCTACTATGAAAGTGGATCTTTTCATTATCCCCTTGTAATCTCTTCTTTTTTGGCATGATTGTCATCCTTACTAGTTTGCGCCACTTCAAAATGCATGTCAATCATTTGTGTGCCATCAGTGATGTTAGCACCTGCCTGGGGAGACTGGCCTGGTGGGCACATTATCCTTGGCTTTCAGCATACGCTGAAAGCTGTGACAGAAGCTGCACTGCCACACCGCCGTGAGTGCAAGCCCCATTACTTCTAATGGGGCTCAAGCATACATGGAATTTCTCTTCTGGGGGGAGATCCGGAACAGTATTTGTATTTGTGTGTGTGTATAAATATATATACATATATATTAAAAATTGATAGAAGATTTGATTTATTGGTTTTGCAACTACTTGCCTCACTGATTACAAGTAGTTGCAAAATCAATGAATTGAATCTTCTATTTTATTTTATTTTAAAAAATCATGCAACTATAAGTCACACCACAAGCACAAAGGCAGTGCTGAGAGGGGGTGGTGGATCTTCCAAAAACTGAGGAGGGATGGTAAACACTCCTCTGCCATTAGTCCCTCCCCTCCCAGAATGATGCAATTCAGATCCATCCTTCCCACTTGTTAAACACACTTTGGAACTGATTCTTTTCAAAAGAACTGCCAAAGAACTAGTGTCAGGAAGAGCAGAGTTTTTGTGTTTGCCTCATTTTATCATGATTGAAACTAATCACAGTAGGATCAGAACCAGTTTTAAATCATATAATTCGCTTTAAATCATAGTTGGAATGCAACCCAAGAATCAAATCCCTCTTTACCCATGGAAACCCACTGGGTGGTATTTGGCAAGTCACACTCACTCATCCCCAGAGGAGGGTAGTGGCAAACCATCTCTGAACAAATATTGCCAAGAGACCCTGTTACTAGAATTGACTCGGGATCACCATAAGTCAGAAATGACTTGAGGCACACAACAAAGGCAAGAAAACAGGGTACATGCCAATAGAGCAGATAAGGATACAAGACAGGCATCAGTTCAGGGGTTTGTCAGATCAGAAAAAAGAAGGATAAGGACAGACATATTTGTCCATTTCAGTTTTTCTCATTTCATCTTTTTTTTCTAGTGCTAAATTTGGCTCATTCTGAACTTTGAAATTGTCCAGGTGGAAAACAGGACAGAGCTTCTGTCCCCCTAACAGTTGTGCCAAAGAGGAAATTTCAGCAGGTGGAGCATGCTGAATGGGGGAGTCAGGGAATAGTTGTCTGTAAAAAAAGGAACTTTCCCAAGCTGAGAAATAACTCCTCCCTCACAAACCCCCTCTATACCTCTGGTGAGAACTTAGATCATTGCTACCAATAATCATTTAGAGATGGACAAACAGAATGACCTCAGATAAGGCAGCCTCCTATAGTCCTGATGTGGAATGTGACTGGAAAACAGAAGAAAGACATTTATAAATGTAATGTAAATGAGCGATCTGATCCATCCAGTTAATATCTGCATTACAAACAATTTAAGCAAGCAACATTTTAAGCTGTGTATGTCAAAACATATTTCATGGACCACTGGATCTCATGTTAGAGACGTAGAGTGACTTGCTGTATCCACTACCGCCACTTGCAGAATGGAGCCACACAGACAGGACGCCAAGAAGAAGGTCTCTGAAGAGATAACTACAACAGTCTTCAGGCCAGGAAGGAAACTGCTTGCTGAATAAAGACATAGACACTGCCAGTCTTCATTCAATATGAGGGCTTTAATCTTTGTTTGTATTATATACAAAGAAATGTACATAGAGTATTGGACAGCCATCTCAAATATTCTCTATCTCACACTCACCAACAAACTGCTTCGCCAACCACCACTCCACAACAACCCACAATGGAGACATTTCCCATCTCCCTTATATTACCAACTAGTTAACCCACACACACCTGCCACTGGAGCTTAGCCTCTTTCATTACTAAGCTTACAGCTCCATCTTGTGGCCACATCCATGTCATTTCATGGTCACATCCATGTCATTTCCTGACATCTCACTGGTTGGGGAACCCCCTCAGCAATATGTAGTTGCTTCTGCTGTGGTTTCTAGCTTCCTCTTACTTTCTCATGAGTTTATCAGACAATGGAAATTGGAAGTATAATCCAATGGCAATCCGGACGCAATCATGGGGTTTCATGTTATTGTGTATGAGTGTATCTCACGCAATTTCGGGCAATGGGAAGTCATTCCGAATGCAATCATGGGGTTTCAAGAAATTGCGTATTAGAGTATCTCACGCAATTTTGGGCAATGGGGGGTCATTTTCAGGAAAAGGGAAGTCATTCTGAATGCATTCTGAATGCAATTAGAATTGAGAGAAATTCCTACCATGTGATAAACTCCATAGAAAAGAAAGAGAATTATTCCGCCCCTCTGAACAAGCAATCGGGGCGGAGTACAGCAGAGGTTAAAACAATATCAAGTTAAAATACCCCTTCCTTACCCTTACCACCCTCCCTTAAAAAAGAATTAAATCGCAATAGAGTTAAAAATGAGAATGAGAGATAGAAAGGACAAAACTGTACCCATTCACACTATACAGTTATAACACTACTTTGTTGTTGTTAACTGCCTTCGAGCCACCTTCAACTCATAACAATCCTGTAGATGAGACAACTTCAAGTTGATCTATCAATCACTCTGCTCAGTTCCTTCAGGTTCAGGCCTGTGACCTCTCTGATTGGGTCTAACCATCTGGCATGCGGTCTCCCTCTCTTTCTACTGCCTTCTACCTTTCCTAACATTATTGTCTTTTCTAATGAGGCATGTCTCCTCATTATGTAGGCATTGTACAACAACCTCAATTGAGAAGATTATCACAGAGGGTCTTATTAATTGCCACAGAAACATTGGGGAAGTGCACACGTATGAATGCCTGGCGTGCTTCCCCATGGAATCGTCAGCTGACTCTAGCGTCATGGAATCGTTCAGGGAGAGGCAATTTGATATTAATGCAAAGTTTCAGTTAATAGCAAAATGCCTCTCCCTGAACGATTCCATGACGCTAGAGTCAGCTGACAATTCCATGATGCGGGAGAAGCATGTCAGGCATTCATACACATTTCCATGGCAATTGGCAGATGGTAAGACCCTGTGTGATAATCTTCTTAGTCGTGTTGGCTTCCAGAGAAAGTTTGGGCTTGATCTGCTCTAATACCCATTTGTTTGTCTTTTTGGCCATCCATGTTAGCCTCAACACTCTTCCCCAGCACCACATCTCAAATGAGTTGATTTTCTTCCTATCTGCTTTCCTCACTGTATAGCTCTCACATCCTTACATGATAATAGGGAATAAAATGGCTTGGATGATTCTAACGTTAGTGCTCAGTTGTATATCATTACACTTCACAATCTTGTCTAGTTCCTTCATGGCTGCCCTTCCCATTTTTAGAAGTTTATTGCATGAACTAAAACTGGCCCAAGCCTCCTGGGCAGCAAACGGGATGTGAGATGAAGGCAGGGATTATTTCACACGCCAAATCGCTGCCTAATTGCCAGCCACCACCAGCCTGGGTCCCAGCCTCGCTCCAACAGCACTTTTAAGAAGCCTGAAAGCTTCCGACTTCAAAAAAAGTGCTGGTGGATCATGGCTGCGACCCGTCTTGGACCTGGGCTGATGATGGCCAGCAATTAGGCAGCGATTTAGCATGTGATAATCCCTGCCTCCATCCCACGTCCCTGCTGCAGCCAGGGATGCTTGAGCCAATTCTAAAGCTCCTTAGTATTCTTCTTACTTCTTGACTGCAGTCTCTGTTCTGATAAATGTTTGATCCAAGATATGGGAAATCTTTTACTATTTTGATTTCCTCATCATCTAGGATGAATTCATGTAGATCTTCTGTATTCATTATTTTTTATTTCTTAATGTTCTATTTCACTCTAATTGCCATGGTTCCATCCTAATCCTGAAGTTTGTAGTTTGCTAAACCATTGCAGCGTTCTGTTTCAGAATTCTTTAATGACCTCCCCCCTCAACTGCCAGTCCCAAGATTCCATAGGGTAGAACCCATGGCAGTTAAAGTTGAATATAGCACTATAATTATCTAGTGTGACTAAGCCCTCAGTTTGGGAATGTGCAGCATTTCTTTCTTCCTGATCTCTTGGGGGTGGCAGGTGATAATCTTTCTCAGCTATACAACAAAACATACATTACAAATATTAATTTAAATAGCATTCACCATCATATTAAATGCAGCCATGTAATTACATATGTCATAGTTATCAATATTTTCATCAATGTCACACTTTCATCACTCCTTTTACAACATTTCATTACAAATCCTAGAGCTTGGGGGTGGGGGGAGACCACTTGATTTAGGTCCCCAAAAGTAACTACAGTGGACCCTTCTCTTATGCGGGGGATCCATTCCGGACCCCTTTATGTAAGGAAAATAACTTGAATGCTTGAGCCCCATTGAAAACAATGGGGCTCGTGAACGTGCCATTGCCACTATCAGAGTAATGCTAGTGTATGACATGGGCGCGCTGTATTCCAAAGGGCACATAGAAAGAACACCTCATTGACTCTGTTCTGGATTAGAGCCTCTAAAATACACATGCACAAACTGAGCCCCTCATAAATGCAAAAGCAGAGATAGTCCAACAGACTGGAGACAGTAGTATTCTGGAAAACATCACTTGTGTTTATAAAAGATAGGGCTATAAGTTTAAATGCCATCCAGCATTTAAAATATGACATGTAGTAAATTAGCACAAAAGGGAAGAGCTACTTTGCACTTTTCCCCTGACATTCTACAATTTGGAGGTTTGCTTACAGTGAAGAACATCTAAACTGCCAGTTGCTCCACTTGCGGTCTGACATAATTCAGTCTAGACTTCTACCGTCAGATAACATCCTTAGAGGTTTTAAGAAAGCTCTTAAGACGGATCTCTTCCAGCGGGCCTATCCACCTGATCTATTATAATGATTGCAGAAGACCATGTGAGTACTGGATATGCTAATGGGCCTAGAGAGACTAGAGCACCGGATAAATTGCAACTGATTTTATGCTGGGAGATAATTTTTTACTGTTATAATTGTATTATGATTTTATATTGTATTGTATGTATTATATTTTAAATTGCTGTAATCCCGCCTCGATCCATCAGGAGAGGCGGGAAATATAAATAATAATAATAATTATTATTATTATTACCACAAAAGAGCTAAACTAAGAAGTTTGGGGTGGTACAGACCGCCCAAAAGGGGCAGTCTGCAGCTGCCCCAAGAAGCAGTGAGATGGAGCCAGGGCTGCCTCACTGGCAGCCCCAGAAGCCCCATCCTGCTGCTTCTGAAGGCCGCAAGGAAGTGGCAAACTGCCACTTCCCCATGGCCTGAAAGCAGGGTGCAGCAGGTGCACTGGACGCCCGCTGCACCCTGCTCTCTCCGGTGGTGCCGAGGGGAGAAAGGAGCCACCCCTGTGGCCCCTTCCTCCTCTGGGTCCTTGGCGTGGCCGTCTCAAGGCCACACCAAGGGTCAGATGCAAAAAAAAGAGCTCAATTTTGGAGCTTTTTTTTGTGCCGAGGAAAGGGCGCGCTTGGTGCCCTCCTGCGGCAAGATGTCGTCAGGTGTGTGCATCATTATCTAAATGTTGCACAACACCATGGCATGCCCATATAACGCCGCCATTTTAAAATTGCGGTGCCCATACGCGCTAGGGTTAGGGAAGGTGTGAACGCTGGGCCCTCCCTAACCCTAATCGCGCCGTACAGGCAGCCTTTTTTGGCTGTCTGTAACTGGCCCTTATCACACAGGAGGAATCGGGCATTTAAAATGTGATGTAAATTGCAATTGCTCGGGTGCAATTCACAACACATGTTTTGTAAAATGAAAATAGCAGCTGAAGAGGATTCCAGGTACTCTCTGTTCATTGGAGATTGGACATGAGTGGAGACCTAGATGTTATTTGCATTAGGAGTCTTCCACCCCAGGGCAAATAACAACAAAGGGGATTGATATTACTTTTTTTTAAAAAATAGAACTACAGTAGCCATGCTTTCAAGAGGATTCTGAGAGTTGTAATCCAAAAAGCTAACTTTTTCCAAGTTCTAGGACTACAGTTGGTAAGTGGCAGCTAGTGTTCCAGATCACAGGACCTGACCCTGCCACTAGATTCAGTCTGTAAGAGGAAGGAATCTCAAGGCAAGAAAAGTGTCCTGAAAAAAATGTGTGTGTGACTGCCATGGTTCTGCCCCATGGAATCCTGGAAGTGACACTGGCTTTTCCCTGCAAATGCCCTTCCTCCTGCCACTGCTATTCCCTTGGCTGGGCTTCCACTTTCATATTCAGATGGGGAGAATCAATTAAAAGAAATCCTATTATTATTATTAAAAGTCTTGTGAGGTGTTTGCAAAGAAGAATAGGCTGATGGGAGAAGGATTATACTTGTATGTACCTTCAAGTCTCTTCTCAACCTATGGCAGCCCCATGATTTTAATAGTGTTTTGTTAGGCAAGGAATACTCAGGGTTGCTTTTGCCAGTTCCTCCCTTTGAAATACAGCCTAAAGCACCTGGTATTCCTTTGTGGTCTCTTATCCAAGTGCTAACCAGGGCTGACATTGCTTTGCTTCCAAGATCAGACTGGATCTGTTGTCTTTAGGGTATTTAGGTCCCTGTACTCATGTATCCCAACCATCATGCCATTCAGATTATGTGGGAACATAGTTTTAACAAAAGAACATGTTTTCCTTGTATAGTGTTGTTCTGCACTTAATTTCTGTGAAATGAAACCTCCAACTTCTTTCAGCTTGAAAAATTGCATTGTTCCCATGCACTGCTGTAGCTGTTTCTCTGGGAAAATAAAATGAGGTAATCATCTGCATGTTAAAAATAACATAGCCATACTTTTTGTAAGGAATGAAGATTCTGACAACAGCAAACAGCACAAATGGGACCGGAGTTGTGCTTGTTTGCATCCTTAAAACCTCTCTCTGTGATGAGTAAGATCTTCCAAAGCCCAGGGCACAGCAAGAGAAGTGATAAAAAAGAATTTAGTTCTCACTGTTTATAGTGCTGTCTTAAATCTTCATACTGTAACTCACTTTGGATGTGTGAAGCAAAGAAAATTAAATAAAATGGTGGTTATCAGAAAGGAAGCATATCTCTAAAAGGGAGAAAAGCAGAAGTACAATCGTTAATAATCCACACAAACATGGCCTATAAAACCTTTGTCTTGGGAATTTAAGAAGTCTTTTTTTAAAAAAAAAAAAAGTTCCCTGTGCAGGCAGGTGCTTTATGTGTAAAGGGGACAGAAAAGTTACTTATTGTGCCACAGCTTCCAAAAAAACCCAGTTAGGGGCTGTACAGACAGACAGCCCCTAAGGGGCGGCAGGATGCCACTCTTTTCCTAGCCAGATCAAGGCTTCAGCAACCTCGTGTCGTGGCCCCAGTCTGGTCAATTCAAGGGTACAAAAAGAAGCTGCAAAAAGCAGATCCTTTTTGCACCCTTGAAAGGGTTCCATAGCCGCAGCGGTGCAGCTATATGGTGCTCCTTCATTGCTACATTGTGTGGACACAGCACTGGAGGTGTGCCATGATGCCGCGTGCTGTGTGGAGCAGCGCACAGCATCAGGGCACTCAGGGGGGAAGAGTCAGGCATGCATCGTTAGGACGCTATGCCCCAACTCTGCCCCTATGCCGGCCTTTCAGGCCGGTGGGTATAGGACCTATGTCAACATGAACAGAAAAGTAGCTCTCCAAGCTTTGAGGGAAATAGCACACTCCTCCAAGCTTTGAACCTGTTTCAGTCAGATCGGGACTGTGGCAACCACACGCTATAGCCCTGATCTGGCTTTTGAGGGCACAAATAAGAGCCTCAAAAAGTGGCCACGGCTTGGTGTTGCTCCAGCGCTGCGTCATATGTATGCAGTGCTGGAGGAGCGCCATGATTCCCCAACTCCGCCCCCAAGCCAGCCCAAACTGTCAGTCTGAACAACCTCTGAGTCTAATTACACAGATCTAGGGCCAGCTGTGTTGAGTGTATAGCAAAGTACAGTATCATCCAAAACTCACAAAAGAGTCATTTATTGGGCCAACAAAAATGCACATTATATATGTTGCAAGCTTTTAAAGCTCCACTGGCTTATTCAGGCAATGGTGTTAAAACTGATACAGAAGAACCACTGGACCTCATCTCCTTTCCCACCACCTTTCCCTTCTCTTTTTATGTTGTGTCTTTTAGATTGTAAGCCTGAGGGCAGGGAACCGTCTAATCATAAGGTTGTATGTACAGCACTGTGTAAATTTACAGTGCTATATAAATAAAGGTTAATAATAATAATAGCAATAATAATAATACAGGAGAAAGAAAGTAAAAAAAAATCTTGACAATGTTAGACATAGGCCTGCATTTGGTCAAAATGTTGTGGTTGTTGTGCTCAATTCAGATGGTATCCAAGAGAATTTATGCAGGTGGGCCCCTCCTCCTTCTTGCATTAGCAAGACAAAAAACTCCTGCTTTGAGATCCAGTTTGTCTGAGTCCTTTGTTAGGAACTCCTTTGTTTGGAAGAAAACACTGAAAAACAGGAAGCCTCCATGCTTTATACATAAGGAAAATGTTTAGTTGTTGTTAAGGTAAAACATGCCAATGCAGTCCCAACTTAAAATAACTTTTTTGTTTTACTTTTGTTTATCTCAAATAGTAAAGTCCCAGTCCATTGGCTGTCTCTTTAGAATTCCCCTGTGACAGCTAAAATGTGGTATCTTTACACCCAGAAAACATATCCAGGGGTAGTGGTGTTGGCCATATAGCAAGCTACAGTATCAACACAACTACAGCACAGCAAAATGGCCACACTTCTGCAGAAGAAGGTGTCTGTAAGATTTTTGAAACTTCAAGGGAAAATAATCTCTCAAAAATGTGTGAGGTTGATGAGATTCATATATTCATCAAGAACTACAAAAGAAAAAAGAAAACCAATGAAAGGGGGAGAAAACGGTCTAAAGAGAAATGTGTATTTCTTTCTTTAACCTTTATAGGTTGCTTTTTATTATTGGAATGAATGGGGAACTTGCAAGAAAACCTGTGTCAAGACATTTTTGAAGAGGTGATTCATTTGCAAAATACACAAGGCACAGAGTCAACTCAATTTAAAGTTCATTAGAGGAAAAAAAATGTGCCCAGAGGCTGGAATGGTATCATGTTGAACCTTCTGGGAACAATTAAGAGAATATTGTCCATCGCTTTCATAACTGATTGAGTCATATTATAACTCGAACATTCATGCATGAGGTATTATATCTCATTGTGTTTCTAAGTAAAGACAGATTCATTGCTGATACAAAGCAATTAGTGTATTTTTTTAACTTAATGCAATAATAAACTAGAATAGCTGGAGCTAAACTAAAATAGGCCTCTAAATATGAATCTTCTGTTAAGGCAAGGAGCATGGGAATTATAGTCATAAAAATGCAAAGCTGTATGTGGGAACCAAAGTCTGTAAAATTTCCAGCACGAGGTGAGATAGTGTAGTGAGACACGTACACAACAAGAACAGATGTGAGTGTAGCCATAACACACAAGGAATAGCAACACAAGATCCGGAAAGGAAAGTCAGTAAAGGTAAACAACGACATCACTGAAAAACATCACATGGGTGATTAGGTCATAGTAAGAGGTTGGACTATGGTATGGGAAAGTGTGGAACTAACCAATTGTATTGTTTGTATACACCCAATACACACCCAGTGCGCACCCAGTGGGTGGTAACCAAAATTGAACTATTTCTGTATTGTTCCGGTGAGCCATTGCACCTTGACCACACACACACACACACACCCTCAACAACAATGTGAACTAGAAGGTGAACCTGAACCTGTAACTAAGCTTTTGTGCAGGAGGAGATGTGGATGTATATAGCTTGATTAGTATAGCCAGAGTGTGTTTAGCAAGAAATGTGTTGCAAAGATGTTTGTTGTTTTATTACAGAGTTTGTATTATTCAAGTAGCCAATAAAGATAGTTTAGTGTACAGCTCGTGTGGTTTGTTGACTGCAAGAAGAGTGGAGCAGCAACAGTGATTCCCAAAGTTCCAGAGCTGATGTTTTTGTTCCTGAGCCGCTTCATGGGCAACTCTGCAACCTGCAACACATCACACCATTGATCAGTTCTGATCAGCCCAGCTTTGACCAGATGGTGGTGAGTTAAGTCTGTGGAAAGTACAACACCTCCCATCATCATCGCCAACAAAGGTTATGGGCCCAGATATGTGGATGCTGGGTATTCCAGTAGGTCCAGGCGTGTGAATGCTGGATGCTACAAGTCAGGTGGATGCTGGATGTTCCTGAAAATGCTAAACACTACTGAATGCCGAAGCCGAGTTCTTCGAAGGTCAGAGTAAGCTGTTTGTGCTACGCTGACAACTTTTGTGGATTACAAAATTTAAAGCCTCACTGAAAATCCTGGCCGGAGTCTGCGGAACAGTCCGGAGCAGGGAGTCAACGCTTGTCTATGGCTTATGTAAGTAAGCAAATAAATCAACAGTCTTAATTGTTCCTGAGGGAATCAGTCTGTGCAAACTTGGAAGGACTGTGTTAAATTGAGTCACTGCACACATTTACCAAGAGACTGTGTTTTAATTTTTTCGTGTGTTGAGAAAGAAAGCTCCATTTGGTTGTTTACAATGGAGGTATTGAAATTTGAGAAGCTAAACTCCAAAAATTTTAGTACTTGGCAGATTTATGCGAAATCTCTGCTAGTAAGAGACAGTTTATGGTCTTCAGTAATAAACGGCCTGCCAGCGGATGCAAGCAGAGCAGAAAAGGAAAGGAATGAAAAAGCAGTAGCTACTTTATTTTTACTGATTGAGCCTGGTGAGCTAAATGCAGTCAGAGAATTTACTACTGCAAAAGAGATTTGGGACACTTTGCAAAGAATTTACGCCTCACAGTCCAATTACTCAAAAATCTTGTGGTCAAAACGTATTTACAGGCAGAAGTTGGAGAAGGGACAATGTGTAGAGAAGCATTTGAAAACAATGATGGATTTATTTGTACAAGCTGAATTGAGGGGAGTTGAGATAAGCCGGTATCAACAGTGCTGCATTATTTTGGAATCATTAAATTCAGAGTGGGAAAACATCACCAGTTTCTTGCAAAACCTCCCAGAGACTGAGTTAAACAAAGACTTGATAATAGCCAGAATCTTGGAGGAAAACCAGAGGCGAAAGTCTGAGAGAGGAGAGCCGGCAACTTCAAAACCTTTCACAGATGAAAGGCAGCGTGATGAAGCAGCTTCTTCAAGGGAGCAACGCAGATGTTTTTATTGTGGACGTTTGGGACATATACAAAGAAATTGTAGGAAATTAGCTGCAGATCGGAAGGAGCAGCAATTTCGGGAGCAGTTTAGATGGCCTGAGCGACAGAGATGGCAAAAGAAGCAACAACTACAACAACAAAGGCTTCAAAGTTTTAAGGACACTGGTAACAAAAAGGGGGTTGCTAAAGTAATTAAAGGGAATTTAAACAATGTACAAAATTGGTTGATCGATTCCGGAGCCAGTTTTCATATCTGTAAAGATTTTGATTTAATGACTAATTTAAAACCTGCCAATGTAAGTTCTGTGGTGTTAGCTGATGGAAAGCAAACCAGAACAGTTAGGCAGATGGGAACAGTGTTTATTCCAGGTTTGAATGCAAGTTTTGACAATGTACTGTATGTGAAAGAATTAGAGAACAACCTGTTATCCATAAACAGATTAACGGAAGATAACTACAAAATAACTTTTCAGGGCAATGAGTGTCAAATAACTCTTAATGGAAAATTGTGTGGTGTTGGAAACAAATATGAGAAACTGTATTACTTGCAAGATAGAGTTGATGGTAGCAATGATGAAAATGTGAACCATGTTGATAATGTGCCTTTACATTCCAACTGCATTCATGAGTTACACAGAAAGTTTGGCCATGCCGGTTTTAAAAGTTTGAAAAAATTACTTCAGTTGTGTCCTGAAGTAAAAGTAAATGAATGCAGAAATCACTTGGATTGCACAGTCTGTAATCAAGTGAAAGTCAAACTTATCCAGTAGCGAAGCAAACAAAGAGGATAGCTCAGAGACCATTTCAGTTTGTGCATGCCGACGTGGCACAGGCAAATTGTTTGTCACTTAGTGGCTGCAAATATTTTCTTGTGATAGTGGACTGGTATTCAAGGTTTTCGTTTGTAAGAATTTTGAAAAACAAGTCAGATGCCGGAGACAGTTTGAAAGCTTGGGTGAAAATGATTGAAAGAGAGTTTGATCTCAAAGTGGGCACAATAATAACAGATAGAGGGGGAGAATTTTTGAGTAAACAATTGTCTAATTGGTTCCAAAAGGTGGGAATCAAACATCAAACAACTAGTCCAGCGGAAGACGCGCTTGCAGAAACATGTGTCAAAGATTTAAAACAAATCACAGCTTGTTTAATAGCAGATGCAGGTGTCAAAGATTGTTTTTGGGGTGAAGCAACTTACACAGCAAACCACATCAAAAATCGTTTGTATCATTCAGGAATAGATGACATACCCTACAGAGTGCTGTATGGGAGAAATCCAAACTTTAAGTATTTGAGAGTGTTTGGACAGTATGCACATGTTTTCATTCCAGCCTGTTTTAGGAGAAAGGGTGATCCTAAAAGCAGGAGACTAATGTTTTTGGGCTATTCTGGAAACAAGTATAGGTTTCTACTTGGGCAGAAAGAAATACAATATTCCAGGTCAGCAAATTTTGAAAAACATGCTGGTTGGGACAAACTACATGCAAATAAAGAAGTTTTCTTAAGGTTAGGAACTTCAGACACAGACACACAAAAAGAACCAACTTCAGGAAACGGAGGGGTTTCAACAAAACAAGAATCTTCTGACAGTCAAGGTAGTGCATCAGATGATGACATGCAGGAAAGACCCACAACAAGTAGGATGACACAAGATAAAAGATTTAGTCACAGGACAGAAATACCCAAGACAGACACAGAGGATGACACCGACAAAGTTGTAGGTTTTCAGCCTAGACGCACACAAAGAGTGAGGAAACCGCCTGATAGATTTGTGGTTCAAAGTGCAAGAGTTTGTTTAGTAACTGAGGAGCATGAGAGTTTTGATGAAATACAGGAATTTACTAGGGAAGAACAAGTTGTAAGGTTTGAAACAAAGTGTGGCAGATGCATGTGTATATACTAAAGGAGACATTGTGCTTGTGATATATGTTGATGATTTATGCGTGGCGGCTAAATCACAACAAGAGATTGATACTGTAAAGAGGGAATTGTCTAAAAAGTTTGTTTTAAAAGATCTTGGACAGTTGAGAGCATATCTTGGAATTGATGTTGAAAAGACAGATGAAGGAGATTACTTGTTGAATCAAAGCAGGAAAATTGAGAAATTAATTGACAAATGTGGTTTACAATTTGCTAAAGTTGTAAAAACACCAATGACAACAGGTTTTGTTTCTGGGGAGACAACCAGAGAGTTTGAAAACAAGACTTTGTACAGAAGCATTTTAGGATCTTTGCAGTTTATAGCTTGTCATACTAGACCAGATATAGCTTATGCAGTGAATGTATTGTCGAGGAGAGTGAACAGTCCAAAAGTAGAGGATTGGACAGCTGTGAAACATTTGTTAAAGTATTTGAAAGGTACTTTAGACAAGAAGTTAGTAATCAGATGTAGTGATGAGGATTTAGAATGTTTTGTTGATAGTTCTTTTGCTTCTGAGATGCATGACAAGAAATCAATTACAGGAATGATTGTAAAATATAGTGAGAGTCCAAATATTTGGAGAAGCAGGAAACAGAACAATGTAGCTTTGAGTACAAGTGAAGCAGAATTTGCAGCATTAAATGAAATTGTGAATGAGGTTCAATGGATTACACAATTGTTGGATGATTTGGATGAGAGTTATAGAACACCAGTTGAAATTTTGGAGGATTCACAATCTTGTATAGCAATGGCAGAAACAGAAAATTTGAGAAATCGAAGTAAATATGTGGCAGTGAGATATCAGAATGTGCGTGACATGGTCCAGAAAGGTGAGATAGAGTTGAGGTACATTGAGTCTCAACACAACATTGCAGATTTGTTTACCAAGGCATTAACAGCAGAGAAACATGAGAGTTTTACACAACAAATAGGTTTGACAGTTTGAGGCACATACATCTTTTCATTTCGGAGGGGATTGTTAAGGCAAGGAGCATGGGAATTATAGTCATAGAAATGCAAAGCTGTATGTGGGAACCAAAGTCTGTAAAATTTCCAGCACGAGGTGAGATAGTGTAGTGAGACACGTACACAACAAGAACAGATGTGAGTGTAGCCATAACACACAAGGAATAGCAACACAAGATCCGGAAAGGAAAGTCAGTAAAGGTAAACAACGACATCACTGAAAAACATCACATGGGTGATTAGGTCATAGTAAGAGGTTGGACTATGGTATGGGAAAGTGTGGAACTAACCAATTGTATTGTTTGTATACACCCAATACACACCCAGTGCGCACCCAGTGGGTGGTAACCAAAATTGAACTATTTCTGTATTGTTCCGGTGAGCCATTGCACCTTGACCACACACATACGCACACACCCTCAACAACAATGTAAACTAGAAGGTGAACCTGAACCTGTAACTAAGCTTTTGTGCAGGAGGAGATGTGGATGTATATAGCTTGATTAGTATAGCCAGAGTGTGTTTAGCAAGAAATGTGTTGCAAAGATGTTTGTTGTTTTATTATAGAGTTTGTATTATTCAAGTAGCCAATAAAGATAGTTTAGTGTACAGCTCGTGTGGTTTGTTGACTGCAAGAAGAGTGGAGCAGCAACAGTGATTCCAGAAGTTCCAGAGCTGATGTTTTTGTTCCTGAGCCGCTTCATGGACAACTCTGCAACCTGCAACACATCACACCATTGATCAGTTCTGATCAGCCCAGCTTTGATCAGATGGTGGTGAGTTAAGTCTGTGGAAAGTACAACACCTCCCATCATCATCCCCAACATCTTCCCCATTACAGAAAGAGAAATTAAGTAGAACCCATTCTTCTAACCTGTTTGTAAAATGTAAAGGTGTTTTACTTAAGGATATTTCCCCCCTGGTAACCAGAGGAGACTCACAGGATGCCCACAAATTCAGGATGGTCTTTGCTCATTTCCCACTAGTGTAAGAATAAAAGTTGTCCAGCCCTTTTAATTGAAGCAAGACTTGTACAGTATTTCCTGCTTGTTTGTGCCCTGAGTACCTAAACTAGGAGATTATCATACAGCATTTTCCTAACGGGATGGGCACGGGATGTAACCTGAACAGAACAAATGTTATCGCACAACGCTGTTCTCATTCAGTGCTCATCCCACACCCAGTCTGGCCTTCTCCCATTCCTGGTCAAAAACAGGAAAATTCCTTTCATAGCTGACATGATTGCTTTTGGGTCATTCCAGGTGATGTGTGTGAGATGATCCTACTGGTCTCAATCTGTCCTTGTGTTCTGATTAGTAGGGATTACCTCCTCCCCTCCCATCCTTGAACATCCCCAAACTCTACTGTTCTTCTGGAGGTGACACAAGGAGGGTGACGCAAGTAATTTTATTTTATTTTTTCCTATTGTTTTAATTTTTAAAGAAAATTTTATAGCTGTTATTGTGCTGTGTTTACAAGAAAAAGGAATGCATGCTCTTGGCCAAAAGATTTTGTTAACATTGGGGGTTTGGGGGTTGCAGCACTCCCTCACAGCAATAGTACACATGTGCAAAAAATGAAAATGTTATGAACGACCTGAGCACCTAGAACAGCTAGAACAGCAAAGGGTGTGGGATAGTATTCACTATTACAAGTTAAATGCAGTAACACCCGTTCCCATATCGTTAGTTTACAGAGTGTTTCTGGGATGCGATTGAAACATTATGGATGCTAGTGTGATAATCTCCCTAGTCTGGCTGAATAAAATACAGAGTATAACAAAATATCCCAATACTTAATCAGCAATCTATTAACGAACCATAAACAAGACAAATTCCCTTCTCTTCCCTCTTGGAAACTTCATCCTTAATCCCAAAATCTGCTTTGGGATACCTTTTGCCCCACAAATATGCCTCAACTGAAGTTTTCCGTTTTTCAAAAATGACACTTCCCAGCACTGAATGGGGATGGGTGACAGAATGGGACCTGTTTGTGGATGCTTGGCTGTGCGATAGAATCCGCTCAGGCACGCTCCTGAGAGTCCCATTCCCATCCCCATGACGGAGGAAAAAGTGAATGCGATAAACTTCTTTGTGTGAGTGTGTAATTGGTCCTTCCACTCTGGAGTTCTGTTTCTTGAAACTGGTATACACAGGGTTGATCTCTGCTTTGAGTTGTCCAAGCTCTCTCATCTGCTGTAACTGAGCTAATACAGTTGGCCCTTCATATTCAGGGGGGTTCCATTCCTGATCCACCCCCCCCCCCCAGATGGCAAATTCCAAGAGACCTCAAGTCCCATTTTCCTCAATGGTGACACAATGTGCACACAACCATGTTGGGGCAGCTGTGTGCATGTGCCACCATTGAGGACAATGGGTGGGGCCATCTGTGGATGCTACAATCTGCATATCACAAGCCCAAAGATAGGAAGAGCCAACTGTAAAATTCCCCTATTAAATATTGATTGTAGGTACCCTCTTGGTACCCTGGTATTTTGGGCAACAGTGTGTGTGTGTGTGTGTGTGTTAATGGCAGCTGCACACTCAAAACAGTAGCAGGACTGCATAGGGAGTTCAAGAGAGAGAGAAAGAGAGAGAGAGATCTAAACAGCACTGCAGAAACAATGCAGTTAGACACCACTGTAACTGCCATGGCTCAATGCTATGGAATGCGGGCATTTGTACTTTTGTGAGATACATAGCCTTCTCTATCAGATTGTTCTGGTGCTACAAGTAAGGAATCCAAGGATTCCATAGCAGTAAGCTATGGCAGTTAAAGAAAACTGCATTATTTCTGCAGTGCAGATTATACCAAACTATTGATTCCTTTTCCTTCCCCTATGGTCTCCAGAAAAATTGCCCCAGGTGCTCTCTGAGCAAACACATTTCCTCTCCAATGCAAATGGAGGCTGTGGGTGAGGGTAATGTGACCACAACAAGCCTGCAAGGCAATTGCTCTATGTAAAAACATCCCTTGTGGTCATTCTGAATCTCCCCCTCCCCACATGGCTGCTGCTATTAACCTTTCAAATGTACAGATCAGTTGTTACAATTAATGTTACAATTAATGTCACATCTGGTTTGCCACTAAGTCAGTTGTTTTCAAACATGCTTTTAATGTTTGACAGTACAGTATGTCTTTAACTCTCTGGTTACTGACATATAGACTTGTCCGTGTGTGTTTGTGCATGTTTTCAAACTGATGGATAACATGAGTTGTTTTTATTGTGCAATGTTATTGATTGCAGGCTGCTTGAAGGGTTGTTTGTGTGGTGGGGAAGCCAAATATAAATACCGCAAATAAATAAATACAGTTTCTCTATAGCTAGGCCTGTTAAAAAATGTGGAATGATCATTGTTATGGTAATATCCCTGACCACTGTTGTCAAATTCCTCTAGAGCAGGGGTTGACAAAGTGCAGCCAGTGGGGTGCATGTGGTCCAAGGACCCCCCAGAACTCCAAAAGACTGAACAAAAGATCTCTGGGGGATGTGGAGGGTACTTCTCCATGTGGATGTTGCTGCATGGCAGGTGGTGGTGATGATGGTGGTGGTGGTGATTTCTTACCTGCCTCTCCTTACGGCTCGAGGTGGGTTACAAGAAAGTTAAAACAGTCATTACATAAAACACACATTATTAGGCTGCATCTCTATGCAATATTTATATTACAATATGTAGGACAATAATTAAATATAAAATTCATATTTAAAATTCATGATTAAAAACTGCCTGGATAGATGTTTCTGTACTGAAGATACCAGCATTTCTTACCCCTGGCTATATTGCCTAGGGCAACTGGGTTGAAGTTTGTTACTGATGATGATTAATTTCCTTCCCATCTTTCCCTATGGATCAAGGTGGGGGAAAACAACAAATAACACAACACATAACATCTGTTAAAAGAGCATATAAAACCAATACATATTAAAATCCATCAATAATTTAAAAAAAAAACATAATTTAAAAATAATTTGGGTAGGCCTGCGAGAAGAGACTGGTCTTTACTCCTGATTTAAACTTGGGCAAACATCTTCAGCTGACAAATCTCTTCCAGCAGGCCATTCTACAATCTGGGGGCAGCTGAAGAAAATGCCCTCTGGTTTTGGCTGACTTAAGCAGATATCTCCCAGAGGAGACCATAGAGGGATAGGTAGCAAGATTAAGATCTAGGCCTGCTTGATTTAGGATGGAATTTTTCCATCAGATACTCAACACACATTCCTGAACACTGGTCCTATTTACACCCTGTCTTTGTGCCACTTTGTCCATGAAAATCAGTAGCTCTTGCCCACTTTGCAACTAGGAATGTCAGATTGGATCCAAGAGGCAGTTGTTGTAATTTTAATAGAAGATCTTGGAGCAGCTTGTCAATATTCTTTTTGAAGTGTGATGCCCAGAACTGGACACAGTGTATTCTAGGTGAGGTTTGACCAAAGCAGAATAAAGTTGTATTATTACTTCCCTCAGTCTAGACACTATATTCCTGTTGAGGAAGAATAGAATCACATTAGCTGTTTTAGTTGCTGCATGGCAATTTGGAACCTACATCTCATAGTCACTTTAAGGTTTCATCTTAAGGTGAGAAAGTAAAAAAAATTCAAAGGCAAAAAAACATAGCAGTTCAGAAGCTCAGTGGTAGAGCATGTATTTGGTGCTTTACATTCAGAAGGCCTGAGTTTCAGTCTCTGGCATAAGGTAAAACTGATGAGAAATCCTGTATAAAAAATCCTGGGCAGCTGCTAATAGACAGCAATTCGCAAGGACACGATGACTAGGACTTTTATCCTATATAAGCTGCTTCTGTCTTCCGGATTGATGTGAGTGTGTTTCAGTAAATTGTTTCCATTCTTAATGGCAATGCAATTTCTTAGAAAAGAATAGGTACTGGTAGGTTTTAAGAGATGCAGTTGTTGTTTTTAAATTTTATACATTTGACAGAACTGTCATAATATACAAGAAGTAACACACATTTTATTTTTATCTTATGGCATGTATCTCTTTGGCCCAGTTTCTTATCCAACCAAAGAGTCATCCTTGATCTTTGGATAAATGTTCAAAAAGATGGACTTCTAGCCAGTGATGTAGACTTTGGTCAACTCAAGTTGCTTCACTGACTCAACTTGGACTCAGCTCAGCAGTAAATGTAAAATAATTTTTGCAAGGCAAGTCA
Source organism: Urosaurus nigricauda (assembly GCA_034509955.1). Classification (NCBI taxonomy): domain Eukaryota; kingdom Metazoa; phylum Chordata; class Lepidosauria; order Squamata; family Phrynosomatidae; genus Urosaurus; species Urosaurus nigricauda. The sequence goes on from JAOEGL010000002.1 coordinate 39,727,958, forward strand.
GATAAACTGACTTGACTTGACTTGCAAGATTTCCATAGCACTAAGCCATGGCAGTTAAAGTGGATTCAGAGTGGATTATTTCTGCAGTGTGGATGCAACCTTGGAGTAAAAGACTTGAATACATCACTGCTTGTAACACTAAAATCTGATCTCTTGACCTTTTTAAGTTCATGATAAGACAACATTATGGTACTGCTTTCACAGGATCATCATGATAAGCTAAGAGTCCATGGAAACCCTGTTTTATCAAGGATGTAGTGCCACTTAAAGCTCTGTCAGTTCCTTTCTAACAAGTCAAAGAATGTGATAGGTTTGGGGTTTTTTGGCTTGTTGGTGAGAGAAGGCAACCGAGATCGCTGGCCATTTCCAGGTTTTTAAGTCACATTAAACAAATCACAAGACAAAGTTTTTCTATTTGTTTACTTGCTTCTGTTTTTAACTCCTTTTTATCCCTTTTAAGTGTATGTTTTAAATTGTTTTAATATTATGAATAGTTTAATTCTATTTTAATGTTTATGTGTGTTTTTAGCTATGTTGTACTTGTTTTAAGTTGTAAGTTGCTCTAAATCCCCATTTTGGAGGGAAAGGTTCTGTTGCAAGTGAAACCAGAACTTTGGCTTATTGTGACATGCAAAGGGGGCTATTTTAAGTAGACCGTCCTTTCCATGATCTCTCAAATCCAGTTTTTGTATAGCTGGTTGGGCAACCTTTTTTTGCTATAACTGGTTGGGCAACCTGACAGTGACTTATCACAATAAAGACCTGCAAACTAGCTCATGGCAGCAAGCAAGCAGGGAAGGCTGATCTGAAAACCTTTATAACAAAGCTCCTCTACTGTTCAACATTTTAAATGAAAGGTTTCCCTGCTGGTTCCCTCACCAGTGATGTACAGGCTCCTACCTTGATGTCAAGTTCATAAGAATCATTATGAGTGTGCATCCTAACACAGTCTGCCAAATTTTTACAGATAATCCATCCCACTCAATGTACCCTAGGATGGATATCTTTTTCCAGAATGTTTGAGGTTGTTTTTATTTATATCACATATTGATTTGGCCTATGTATTAATTGAAATGTGGAGGTATGTTCCACCCAGTAGTAATTAGTTTCCCACAAAAATGGATTCAATTTTTCAAATACTGAGGATCAACTCTGCAGTATAGTGTAGCTTGTACAAAAGTGTTACCACTCAGAAACAGATGGTTCATTGATGAGGATGAGCTAGGATTACACAGAGTCATTAAAGGCTGGGCTACTTGCTGTGAAGGCATGCCCATGTGGGACAGATTTGGCTTGAATGAAGGTAGTTATAATATCCTCTTAGCCTCTTTAAAGTGACCCCGTTTTCATCTCTGTAGAAAAAAGAATCCTTTCTAATTGTGACCTTACCATTTTCCTAATCATAAACCAGTTTCTGGAGTCAAAGGTTTCATGCCTCTCAGTCCAAGGTTAGAGGAATGGCGTGTGTCATACCCCAAATCTTTAATGTTAGTTTTCATTTCCAGTTCACCCATGAAAGAACACTGTTGCCAATTGATAACGAGAGAGAATTCAAGTGATTGGCTTTGTACAGCTCCCAAGGAGTGCAGTTAGATAATTTTAGACTTTGGGTTTCATAGTTTTATAGGAGGTGAGGGTTTTTAGATAATAGCATACATTATTGTTAAGCCAGCCTTGCTGTGTTAAGAGTCTCTCTGACCTGCTGATTCCACTGAATCGTGTCCTGGACTACTGCCCCAGGTCCTGCCCTAAGCACCACAGCAAGTCTGACCTATAAAACAGGAATAGTTCTGACATCAATGTCTTGTGTTAAGGATACATGACTTTCTTATATATACTCTAGGCCTTACATATTTATATACTGACCTTTGATTATCATTGTTTATATGCTTCCCTTTAATTTTTAAAACCACTGCACAATCAATTAAAATAAAAACAATAACTTATGGATATAGTCAGCTTTAAAAATATCCCAGTAAAGTAAATTTTATATTCTTTATAATTAAATAATATTATTAGAAAAAATAAGGCTAAATGAATAAAAAATACACAGTGTAGCAAATGCCGAGAGATCAGGAAAGCCTCCACAATTTGGAGAGATATAATATATTGTAAGCAAAAGTGACTGGCAAGAATGATCTAAAGAATATTGATAACAGAGGGGCTTTTCTAAGTGGCTAAGGAAATAAATTATTACTATTATGTTCGAACTTTGTTCAGAAGGAAGAACTATATTTTGCTGGGCGCCTGAGTGAACACAGAGTATCCTTGTCCAAGGAGTCTCAGCCAGACTCAGAGGCCATGCATCACAGTTCACCCTTTGTAACAGAATCATTCTCTAAGATCTTGCATGGCAGACATGTTTCTATTACTTGTCAGCCTCATATTTTAGAGGACCAAAAACACTGACTTAGGTAGGATAAAATGAACAGACCACACCCAGGAACACTGCTTATGATGGAGAGGAAGAAATCCTGTAATCCACCGCGGAGATGAGTAACCAGATTGCTGCCCTCTCACTTGGTTCTAAATAATACTCTGAGAGGCATTAAGATCCAACCTTATCCTTGTTGGCAGCATCCACCCCCTCATCTGCACAACCATATTCTGGGTACCTTTTCTTTAGGGCTGAATCTCAGTATAAAATAAATATAAAGTCTTTGACTGTATCCGCACTACAGAAATAATCCAGATTGACTCCACTTTAACTGCCATCGCTCAATGCTATGGAATTCTGGGAATTTAGTTTTGTGAGACATTTAGCCTTCTCTGTCAGAAAGCTCTGGTGCAACAACATGCTGCAAATCCCAGTATTCCATAGCATTGAACCATAGCAGTTAAAGTGGTGTCAAGTTTCTGCAATCTGGATGCAGCCTTTGTCAATTATGAGATCTGTGTTTGTGTGTTTCATCACTTTCCCCTATAAAAAAGCACCTACATTGAGACCCTGAGGTAACACACTGGGAGACCAATGAAGCAGTGTGTACTGATTAACAACTTGCTGCTACCTTTACTTTATTTGCCACATGTCCATCTAATATGGCTCCCTTCCCTGTTTATAATGTGCCTTTGTATTTAGCACTTGGTGAAAGCTGCTAGCTAATGTTTGACTTCCAGCAGCATAGATGATTTAACAAATCCCTTAAAGAACTGTTATGGCACAGACCCAGATTACTTCTTGGTAGTTACATAACCTCTGCATGAACTTTAAAAGTTGAACAAAACAATAGCAGATTAAAGCTACGATGGATGATTCTGTACAATCCCCCTTGACATCTTTCCCTTCCCTTTTTATTTTTTTAAAGGGCTCTTTAAAAATAGAAGTCAAATCACAATTCCCTGACCTATGGTTTTCAACCTGTTTTGAACATGAGATAGGAAAGCAACTGTCTTTATTTCAAGGAGTTTAAAAACAGATTTTATCACTTTTATATATGTATGACTGGACTTGAGCAACAAAATCTGGGAGGCTGCAGATCCATTATTAACTTGTTTTGCATGAATTACCCATCACAATTGAAACCACCAATATTGTGACTCCTGTTTGCTTCAAGGGTGGAAAGACAGCAATCCGTGCATGAAGCTGCCTGCACCAGTTGCTGTATGATGGAGGTTGACCTGCTGTCTATGGCCAGCCCTAGCCACATGGAAGAAAGCCCTATTCTCTGATGTGATCCTGTGTGGCTCTGCGTGAAAGATGCAGCCATGTGGATGGTGAAAATCACATAGCATTACATTTTAAAAGTTCTCACTTTACCCCCAGAAAGTTAAACTGTTTTAATAGTTAGCTGTCTTCTCCCCCCATGCTGGAGAGAATGGGGTGGGGGAGTGTTACTGCCCAAGGGTGTGCATCTTCTGGTAAGGGGATAGGAAACAACAACCATTAATAATGTGCTGCAACCTTGTATTAATATTAATATTCCAAGGAGGCAATTACAGTTTACAACATAAAGATGTGATCTCACCGTTATGAGCAGCAGCTTGCCTTGCCCAACAACTGAAACACTTAGGACCTTATCAGACGTTGGAAATTGGAAGTATAATCCAATGGCAATCCGAATGCAATCATGGGGTTTCACCTTATTGCGAATTAAAGTATCTCACTCAATTTCAGGCAAAAAGAAAGTCATTCCGAACACAATCATGGGGTTTCATGTAATTGTGTATTAGAGTATCTCATGCAATTTCAGGCAATGGGCAGTCATTTTCAGGTAATGGAAAGTCATTCTGAATGCATTCCGAATACAATAGGAATTGACGTAAACTAGCGAATTCACGTGAATTTGAATTGGCTCCATTCGCAATAAAGAGAAATTCCTCCTGTCTGATAAACTCCTTAGAGTTTTCTATGGAAGATTGGATGAGCAGAGTTTGGACAACTGCTCCTCTGGAAAAATTAAAATAAGATGAAACATGTTAATTGAATAGAAGAGGCAATTATTTTAACTGTTTGGTGCCTTTTTCTTCATTATAATTGGGCAATAATAGTAGAGTGTTGCAGCACAGATATACAGCTTCTGGAAATAAATTTTAGATAACTCTTTCCAAGATAATGTAGAGGGCCAACTTGACCGATTAGCTGTACCATTTTTAATTTGTTGCATTTTTCTAATGTTCATTGCCCTAATATTCCCTAAATCACAAGTAATGAACAGTTCAAAGAAAGAAAGAACAGAGTCAGGAACCCTGCGTATCAGGTACAGAAATATAATTTTCTCCTTTCTATTTATTTCTTGTTACTTGAAAATTGTTTAAGGGAAAGCAGGGGTCCATTGATTCCATCAGATTCTGAAAGGAGTCTGTTAATCAAAAAAGGTTAAGAATCATCAATGTAAAGGGTGCCTTGGTGAGTAAATTAAAAGAGGTCAAACTGTTCCTCAAAGCTCAAAGGCTATATATAAATTGCCCTTAAATGAATGGGGTGGGTTGTATGTTTAATGTAAAAAATATCCAATTGGCAATTGGTTGAATATGTGATATTCCTTTGGGTACTTCTGAGAATAAAAATGAGTAATAAATAGTATGAAAAGAATGACATGCGTACATTTTCCTTTTCCAGTGCATCCTGTGATCACACTGAGGTTTTCTGTGTGTTACAAACTGAACTTGGAGAACTTGATTCCACCTCAGAGAAGGAAGGCAAAGGTTGATTCAAAAAAGATGCTATTATCAGTTCCTATAGGCTGGTACCCACCAGGTCTGGCCAAAGACATTTTGTTGCCTGGGCCGAAGAACACTATGGTATCCTAATTGATTCTAAGTAGAGAAGCTGAATGTAGAGACTGAGCAAATAATGGGATGACATCCTCCACCTCACCTGAGAAATCAGAGTGATTTAGGGCATTGAGGACAGTCCACATGGCATAATCCAACTGCTGTGCCCTCCAGTTGGGTTTACCCAGGAGGAAGAGCACAGGGGTGAACTTTCAACACCTCCTTCCAGCATCTGATATCTAGGACAGTTGTTTCACTTTGCCATATGGTAAGGGTGGTCCTGGCACTCATGAGGTTACTAAGCAGAGACAACCTTTAGTACCTGAGGAAGAAAATCCAACTGTGGTCCCCATTGGGGGGGGGGGGGGAAGCATGTGATAATAAGAAAAATGGCCTCCTGAGACATTTTGTTTCCTGATGAAAAAGTTCAGGGAATTCCTTTCCCATTCCATCTGCAGAAGCTGGCTAGATTTGCAATTGACTTTTACTTTACGGCTCATGATGGGACAGCATCCTTCACCAAAGTGAGGTCATCTGGTTACCTCAGGAGGTGCACACAGTTCTGGCACAAACAATGTTAACACCTCAACATGATACACTTTGGGTGTGCCGGTAGTACCAGGATGTGTCACATGAGCTGAGCAGCACATTTGCCTCTGTATGTGTGTACCAGTGGAGCTATGGCTTGAGCCATCTGCTTTTCTCTTTGCTTGGTCAGTCAAGGGCCTTTCCCAACAGAATTGTCAGTAGCAAGTTGGGAGAAGTCAGATAGGTGAGAAAGCTGGCCCAACAAGAAGCAAGCATTGCTACTTCCAGCAACTAGGCTGGCTGGGGGATATTGCGAGTTGTAGTACAAAAAGAAACCTTTATAAACTCTAGCTTTGGCCAGTAGTTGTCTGAGCATTCAGCTGATGTCAGTGCAGGATGGATGACTGTCATTTTCTAGCCTCCCTGTAGGATTGCAGTTTTTCTAGCCTCCTTTCTAGTAAGAGGGAAAATCAAGCAAAAGTTACATCAGTGGGGAGGGGGGAGGAATATGAATGCTGAATCTGGGCATGTGTTCAGTGGCACCATTATAAATGTTGTCTCAGCAGGTGTGGTAAGTCTGGCCTGCAGGCAGGCTTAGCAGCTGTCCTCCCCCGCCTCCTATCTAGAAAAGAGTTGCATCAGCTAAGCAAACTGCAGGTTGCAGCAACAGACTCTGAAAAGACTGAGGAACATTGGCAAATGTACTCAAGTCTTCCCTCTCTGATTCTTACCTTCTTATTTCCTCAGCTTATAGCTGCAAGATGAATCACTTTCTTCAGCTGCCACAGTGCTGGCCTGTGCTTTCAGTAAATCCAGTTTGGTCCTGTCACTAATCTGTGCCCTCAGCATTTCACAGATGGAAACTGGGACTTGTGTGGCCAAGCAACATTTATTTATTTATTTATTTATTTATTTTGTTCATTCATTTCATTTTTATGCCACCATTCTCTCAGAATGGGATCCATGGAGGCTCACAAGATAAAAAATATTTTAAAAACATATAATAAGAATTTTAAAACAGTTAAAATCATCTAATTAAAACAATATAAATTAGCATAAAACATGCAAAAAGTTAAAACATAACTGAAACAATGCCCCCCCTCACAAAACCACCCTGTCATGATAGTTATGTTTAAAAAACCTGCCTAAATAATAATGTTTTTGCTTGCCAGTGAAAGATAAGCAGGAGTGAGCCAGTCTAGCTTCCTATGGAAGGGAGTTCCAGAGGCTGGGAGCAGCCACCAGAAAGGCTTTCTCCTCCTCACCAAGAGAGCCTGTAATGGTGGCAAGACTGCAATAAAGCTTTGTCCTTTAGATCTTAGGACTCTAGCAGGTTTGTATGGGGAGACACGGTCTCTCAAATAGTCTGGTTGTGAGTGTAGTTAAGGTGACAAAAGATGATGATGATGATGATGATGATGATATTTATATTTATTTATATCCCTCTTTTCTCCCAAAATTGGGATGCAAAACAGCTTAGAAATTAAAAAAACAATATAATGAAAAACATACAAAAGTGAGCATTAAAATACAATTAAACTAGTGTAAACTATTCTTCATTAATGCTGAAGAATAGACAATCTAGGAGAGGCTATGCAGTTTGCTCTTGACTGAATCTACATGGAATGGCACAATTCCACCATACCACACCAGCTCTCCTCTGTCTCCCTACTATATTAACTGAGTGCAAACTCTGTTTTGGAGCTATTGAAGTAAACCAAGGACCAACAGGGGAAGTAGGAGAAGAAAAAGTGAGATGACTGAAGATTAATGAGGACTAACCCTGCCAAATCGGGGGCAGCTGGACAGTATACTAATCCAAATCAAACACAGGTCTACCACTGAAAAAGACATTTCACCTTGGGCTTTTCTCTGCCACTCCATAAAGTGTAGCTCCACTGACCTCCACTGATGCCTTTGTATCATGACATTGTTGCCAAACAACAAGCCATTTCTGAGCACTAATAGCCCATTTTGGAGCATGATTTTCCATACAGTTATTGTGGTTCATTTACTACAACTTGCTTTGCATGAAGACAGCAGCTACTGAAGACTGCAGCTGCCAGAGTGTTAATGGATGCATCTGCAAAGGACTAATTATGCTGGTCTTTAAAGTTCTGCATTAACCTGTTAGTCATTGGGCACATTTTAAGATCATAATGCAAACATTGTGCATAACTCTGTGTTCAAGTGTTGCCTGGAGACATTGGAAAATGCAGTCTAAAACATTTTAATAAATAAAAAAACAAAAACAAACAGCTTCATTTATATACCGCTTCATACCCTTAAGGAGTGTCTAAGCGGTTTACAATTGTAAGCTATTTGCCCCCCAACAATCTGGGTACTCATTTTAGCGACCTCGGAAGGATGCAAGCCTGAGTCGAGCTTCAGCCCTTTGCTGGTCTTGAACTCGCCACCTTATGGTTTTTTGAGTGAGCGGCTGCAGTACAGGCATTTAACCACTGCGCCACCAGGGCTGATAATAATAAATAAATAAATCATGATTTTTGTCAAATTAGTCCCTGCTTTATGGCAAAAAAGTAACAGTTTATTATGAAGTTACATAAAACACCTGAAGAACTGCTTAGGTTGTATGCAGACTTATTTTTTTAAATTTCTAATTTCATCACTTTGAATTATTCACATATTTTGTATTACAGTTGTTTTTCATACAAAAATGCATGCATTCTGTCTAATCTGAGCAATGTGGAGAGTGAAGAGATTATTATATCAAATATTAAACCTCCAAACCTATACACACTTGTCTAGGGACAGCCTCACTGAAAACAACAGGCCACACTGCTTAGTAGACATGCTTTTAGGCACACAGAAACATGTTTCAGATTCCCATACAAGCACATTTTGCATCCAAATTCACCTTCATTCCCAATGAGGTATTTGGTCTGAAATATAATTAGTATCACTCTAATAAGACCAGACATAACTGGGTTAGAGAATGCTATAATTTATGAATAATATAAATAATAGCCTTTAATAACGAAACTGAAGATTGAAATTCCAGTCAACTATGTGACTTTCATTAAATGGAATAATTTCTATTCTTCAGTAGGCCTCTTACATAAAAATTAGAAATGGGATAAATGGCCTCCTTATTCACATTTGCTAGTGGGGAATATTACGGTCTGTGAATTTAAAATAGTTTCTTTTAATTTATAAAAGAAACATATGACTTTAATTTCCCCTGAAAAGAGGGGGTGTAACTCACAGACTGGCTTTGTAACTCAAGAGAGAACCAAATAATATAGTTGACTGTGTAACTGCTTTCCCACCATAAGCAGAAATGATTGAGAGACTTGTATTATCCTGCAGAGAGGATGCATAACTGCAGCTAGACCAGGGATGTCATGATGAGCATGCTGTGACTTAAAGATGGCAGATAAATGAACATATATATTAATACACTAAGTGGCAGACAACAATTTTTAAGTCCTCTGAAAAAGCAGGTACAGCATGGTAGTGACCTAGAAGTGGCACAGACCCAGGAGCTTATCGCTTAGTTTATTAATTCAGCATACCTCTCCTGGTTTAAATTTCAATTTGGGTTGCATCTTGATCTTATTAGAAGGTTTTTGCCACTGAATTTGCCCACCAAATACAGCCCGGGTGCATCCCTGCTTCCAGGAGCACTCCAGCGGCCATTTCCTTAAGCCAGAAAACTTCCGGATCCAAAAGGAGCCATGCAGAGCACTCCTGGAAGCAGGGATGCACCCGGGCTGTATTCAGGTGGCAAATTTGGCAGCAAAAACCTGATAAGATCAGAATGCAGCCTGAATTTAAATTTAAACCAGGAGAGGTAAACCAAATTAATAAACCAAGTGATAAGCTCCCCAGTATGGGAAAATATTTTACCACTGAAGGTCAAGGGATAACAGGGCCATGGAACGAGAAGCAAAAGTGGGCACATAGTCTGTCTGTCTGTCTGTCTGTCTGTCTGTCTGTCAACCCCTTCATTATTTTCCATATCCTCCAAGTTTCCCAAAAACTGTGGAAATGTCGCTGGGAACCTGCAGGAATTGTGGTATGCTACTTGTGCTGGCAGACATTCAGAACTCCAGCATGCGGTGTTTCCACCACCAGCAGTAAGGCTGCAACCACTCTGCAGAAATAATCTGGTTTGCCACCACTTTAACTGCCATGGCTCAATGCTATAGAATTTGGGGAACTAAGGCTTGTGGTGGCAATAGACGAGAGCTAACAGACTACAGTTCCCTGAATTCCATAGCATTGAGACATGGCAGTTGAAGTGGTGTCAACCCAGATTATTTCCACAATCCAGATACAGCCTGGAGCTACCTGGTGTTTTTCCTAGGATTACTCATTGATCAATCAAAATGTGGAGCAAACACAGCCTTCAGGAGGGGAAAAATGCTCTAAGAACTGATCACAAGTGGATGGGGGCAGACAGGCTGTCTATCTCCTGTGTGAACAATGAGAAAAAGAGAGGCAGGGACTAAGAGGCAGGAGGCAAAGTGCAGTTGAAGGTGGGGACATTTTCCAGCCTATGTGTGTCTTAAGAAATTGTGGAGAGATCTGTTTATCCATGTGTGAATGTGAGAGCATGTGGATGGTATCTTTGTGACAGATATAACATTGCAGAGGGGATAGAAAAGCTTCCTCCATAGACCATCAGTTCATTTACATGAACAGTACTTTCATACATATATCTTCTTGTTGATTATGTGTGCCTTCAAGCCATTTTCAATTTATGGCAATCTTAAGGCAGACCTATCATGGGGTTTTGTTGGCAAGATTTTTTTCAGAGGAGGTTTGCCATTGCATCCCCCTGAGGCTGAGAAAATGTGACTCACACAAAGTCACCCAGTAGGTTTCATGGACAAGTGGGAAATTGAATCCTGGTCTCCAGCATCACACCCAAACCACCCAAACACCCAAAACACTACACCACACTGGTTGTTAAATATGTAAACTCCATTGAATTCAGTGGATCTTACTCCCAAGTAAAGGTCTACAAGATTGTAAACTTGTAACATTGGAATGCATCAAATTCATTAGGACAATTATGTTTGTTACTCAACTGTAATTGTTTGAACTAATTTGATTCCATCTACTTCTGGAGCTGATGGTATACTGCATGGTTTTCCCCATACTCATCTTAATCTTGATCTGAATTACAGTACAGCAATCTTGTGAAGTAGGTTAGACTGAGAGGTTAGATGGGAGGTCTCAAGGTTAGTTTATGTGCTGCATAAGGAAGCTGGCCTGGGATATATTTAAATCTGATGTAGAATGTGTGTTGAGCAGATATGGTGGGTCATAGAGGTCATGGGACTGAGAGAAATCTGCAATTTTAAGCAGGATGTGACTGGTTTAACATTAATGCATAACATAATATTTATAATCACGCTGCACATACGCATACAAGATTATATCTATTGATTTAGGATTTCCCCTTTATTTCTAAATTTATTACATAAATCCAGAGGTTTCTCTGTTTAAAATACTACAGTGGGGATTGTCACAAGGAGGCTTATCGTCTCTGAAAGGTCACTAAACCATCAGTAAATCACAAAGGTGTGATGGCCGGTCTCCCCGTGATTAAATCATCATGGAGGCGTTCCATCATTAAAGAGTTTGCGGGGCAGCCATTTCTCTGCATAACGGAATCATAACAGGCAAACCTCTGTGTGATAATCCCCAGTTTTACGCATTCTTCCTCATTAATAACTTGTGCACTTGACCACACCTTTTTGATTGCTTTCTCATGTCACTTAGCCACATGCTCCTTGTTTTAATCTATTAAATACTGAAGGGTACTGTATATCTTTCTGACATGCCATACTTTCTCTGCCTCTTTCTTTTCCCCTTTGTCACTCTTTTTTCAAAAACACACCCTTCTCTCTCTGTCCCTGCCTCCCTCCATCCATCCCTGTTTTTGCCATCACATTTTCCCCTCCCTCCCACCATCTTAACTTTCTGCTCCATTTTCTCTCTTTTTATGTCTGTTTTCATATATGCAAATTATAAGTGAGAACAACTTTTAATTTATCCTATTTAATAGCATTATTTATATCTGGGTGAGTATTGTCTATGAAGTAATTGTTGATATCTGTGTTAATCTTGGAGACAAGTGATTGATTTGCTAAGAAGCATGTGTTTCATCTCCCACATACATGCTGTGTTCCCTGCTCTATTCCATATCCCATTTACTAAAAGAGGAGCATGGTCTGATATCTAGGGCACTCCTATGGATCTTTTCTCCACCTGTGAGCATACAGAGGGAGAGGCCAGAATATGGTCATTTTGGGAGTATGAATTAAATCTCACAGAGAAATAAGTATAATCTCTATCTAGTGAGTGTTTTTCCCTCTAGGCGTCAATCAAATGTTGAGTGGGGAACAGCCCAGATAGATCAACCTGCTGCCTAACTTGTGCTGGATATGCTGTCATTCTGTCCCAGATATGTCCATTACAGTACTGTGTTACAATCACACACACCCCAGCAGCAGTTCCTACCTCTGCAAAACCCTCTAGATGAGAGAACATATAGATTAATTACCATTTTTGACCCTGTGTGGGAGCATGATGAGAGCAGATTGTGAGCATCTTGCCTGTTTGGGTGCCCTTCACACATAAATCATCTGTCCAAGTCCCAAAGGGTCCAAGTGTCTTCAGAAGGTAATCCCGCAGCTAGAAGAATCACTGTTCCTCTTGCCTTGGATGACCCACCTGTGCAGAACTGTTTATCCAAGCAACTATGAAATAATGTGTTCTGGTTAGTTCTGCGCCTCTGGGTCTCCTGCAATAGAGTAATGTCTGGGCATTTAGATTTAATTAACTGTAATATTCTCCATCCCTTCACTGGGGAACCCAGACCATTAACATTTAATGACAATATTGTGAGATTATTCAGAACAGACAGTTGGCAAATTGTTACATACTTCTTTCCCAAAACATAAAATCATAGGTTTTAACAGTATTATAAATGGCATGCAGGAACTGTCCATGATGACGCTAATCTTAACTTGTAAACAACATGCATGCTCAACAATAACTTAAGGTTAGTTATTTGGAATTTATACTTTTTTGGAGTATTTTCAAGCCGTGGATGTTTGAATCCATGAATAAAAAAATCCATGGCTAAGGAGGGCCAACTGTATAATGAAGCATGTAATCAACCCCAGGTTAGGGAGCCTCCTCAGTTATTGGATGTCTTGTTGTTCGACCTACTGGTCAACTACCCTCAGGGGATGGTAGGAAAGACTGAATTAAATGTAACAGTGAAAAGGCACACAATCATTTTCAGTGCCCCAGAATTACCCAACATAGGAGTAATAAAGTGGTTACAATTAGACGCCCTTCCTTTCCTTTTTCTCTGAGGTCACATTTTTCTAAGTTACTCCTCTCATGGGACTTCTTTGCTGACATCTTCTCAAACTCTTTACGAGATGGAATATCTAAGCCTTCACCTAGTATTATTATCTGACATGCAGAAGATCCTGTGAAGGTTTTTACATCTGTATGTATTATGATTTTGAAGAGAAACCCCCACTGATAGTGAATGCTTTCTTTACAAAGTTGCCCAGTGTATGGATGGAATTCTTTGCATCCTTTAAGAGTATTAGCAGAGATAGCCTGGTACTGTAAAATGTGAAGAATAAGGCTTTCACGGCCGGCGTCCATAGTATTTTGTGGATTTTTCAAGCTATGTGGCCATGTTCTGGAAGAATTTATTTCTGATTTTTCACCTGCATCTGTGCCTGGCATCTTCAGAGAATGGTGGCATGGGGGGGGGTATATATACTGTGTGCCCCCTTGTTTGAGAGGGGGTTTCCCAGCAGACAATGGATCACTAATTAAATAGAGACAAATCCTCCTTGCATATCCTCCCACCCTGAGGCCTTGCCATTCAGCAACAGACCAACACACAGATCAACATATAAATCACTTCCTCTGAACCAAGGGTCACAACACATATATACCCCACACACTTCCATGCCACCATTCTCTGAAGATGCCAGCCACAGATGCAGATGAAACATCAGGAATAAATTGTTCCAGAACATGCCCACATAGACCAAAAAACCCACAAAAAGCTATTCTGGCACACTTGCACATCAACCTCCTCACATTATAGATTAGGCAAAGCATTAAACACTTTCAAAACTTGATTTTTAAAGGGATATCTTGCAATTTTCACAATCTCATCCTTTGCTCTGTCTTGAAATCATGACTTTGGCTTTTCACTTGGTGATCTATGCACACTTTTCAATTATTCTTCAGTCAGCTTCATATCAAGGCAAATATGGGTAGACCATACTACAATGAGCTTAACACCATCTCCATTATTGTCTTTCCCCACAGGAATTCCACATAAGTATAAGTTAAGCCTGCAGCTCCTCTTCTCTTGGTCTTCAAGATGTAAATCTGAATGCTCATGGAAGTAACTGAATAAGTATTTATGATTTAAATTTAAATGTAACACTTCCAATGCTCTGGTTTACTTTCCTGGTTATTCCTATATTATAATAATCCTTTTTTGGGAAATGGTAGCCATAAGTTTGGTGAATGTAAATTCTAAAGTATTGTTCATTTGTTTTAAAAGTCTGTCCATTGCTGTTTAAAGAGTTTGTGTAAATTATCATCCATTTTCTAATCTGTTTTCCATGTCATGACTTGTTGTTTATTGTCTTCCTCCACTTGTGAAGAAAGTTCAGCATCTGTGACCTCTTTAGGTGTGTAAGGGTTCTCTGTGGGTCCCCCTCCTCTCCTTCTGAGCTGGATCAGACCCCCTAAAGACCACCTTTATTGCTACCACCCAATAACTACCATATATACTTGACTATAAGCCGACCTCATGTATAAGTCAAGGGCACATTTGGGGGAGAAAATTATGTATTTTGATATGACCTGTCAATGGTAAAACTTAAGGGCATATAACAAAAGGATGAATCAAAGCAAAATAATGTCAAAGAAATGTCAAATGACAAAATTCTGTCATGGGGTTTTCTTTGCAAGATTTGTTCAGAGGAGATTTGCCATTGCCTTACCCTGAGGCTGAGAGAATGTGACTTGCGCAAGATCACCCAGTGGAATTCATGGCTGAATGGGGAGACAAACCCTGGTCTCCAGTTGTAGTCCAGCACTGAAACCAATACGCTATACTGGCTCAGTATTTTTCCTTAAATACCGCCTTCCTATCTCATTGTGATTGGAGAAAAATTACAATGTAGCTTTCCAGCTGAATAATAAAAGCATTGCACATGTCTCTCCTATTAACTTCAGAGTCCTGGTGTGTTATAAAATGCAAATTGCAGAAAAGGAGGCAGCAATTTGTTTATAAATATGTTAATGCGATAGAGTAAATGTCACATCATCTTAGGATGGGTTGAGGAAGAAATTACTGATTGCAAAGTGTGCCTCCTGGCATGGGTTTCAAAGGGTAAAACTGCCGTTAATAAAGATACCTTTATGTTTTGTTTTACTGCTTTTCAGCATAAATTGCTAATAACCAATTTACATTAATGGTATTGGTAGTGCACACATGTAAATGAGTCATTTTTATTGTTTTTATTGTCAAAGGCGGGTTCTTTTACTAACCTATTGAATTTCACCAACTGTAGAGACCCAAGAGGTGAAGGATGTCCAAGGAATCTTTCATGGAGTTGTCTTAGAGTTAGGACTGGGATTAAGATCCAGGTAGACATCATCTTGGCAAATATAGGAACTGTTATAGAGGGTGACTACATACTTCATTGATGATTTATTTGAGATGTGGTGAAACAACTAGAAAGGCAAAGTTATTTATGAAAAGAGTATTTGTGGTGAAAAAGCTCATTCCTGATTATTTTTGGTGGGATACAGCCTTTTCTAATTGCATCTCTAGGTTCCACACAGGCAGCCCTACTTACTGTATATACTCATAATTTTGGCCTCGAAATCTGGCCTCAATTTATACATGAGTTCAACTTATAGTCGAGTGTATGCAGTAGTTTGAAACCATGTCTCTCAATAAAGAGGTAAAATGGACCCAGGCCTTTTCAGGAGTAGTATTGTATCACTGGAATGCTCCCGTCTAACCTGGTATTTCTCATACTGACTGGCGATGCTCTCCATGGCTTCACACGGAGGTTTTCCCAATTCTACCTAGAGAAGCCATGGATTTAATTCTATCCTTGTGCTATAGATCTTCCCCTCAAAAATGGTTCTATCATCCATTATGCAAGAAGAATACTCTTGTGCCTTCAAAAAGTGTCACATAGATATTACATTGAAATTAGGCTTACATCATTTTTATTGTATGAAAAGGGAAGACCTTTATGTTGCAATGGCCCTACTGTTACCAAGGCAATACACCTTGGTTGTCCTTTTCCTCTTCCCCAGAAATAGCTTACACAGGTGTTGATTCTCAGGTGCTAAACTGATGGTGGGCTGCATCCACATTGTAGAAATAGTGCAGTTTGACACTACTTTAACTATCATAGCTCAGTACTCTGGAATTCTGGGATTTGTTATTTTGTGAGATGTTTAGTCTTCTCCATGAGAGAGCTGTGATGCCACAACAAACTACAAATCCCAGGATTTATTCAGCAGTAGATCATCTAATGCACACACACCGAACACCTGTTCCCTATAGCTCAATATTTGCTTTAACATTTAAATTAATGGCACTATTTGTGTTATAGCTTCCATTGTATACCAAGTTTTAAAGGCAATAGAAAGGCCTGAGCAGCCTAACTTTCCACCTATATATAAACCCTCATTTTTACCTTCTTTTGCATCCAGGATTCATCTATACTTGTGTATTAAAGTTCCAAGAAGTTAGAGTTGCAATGCTGACTGGGGGATTCTGGGAGCTGTAGTCTAAAATGTGACTTTGTCAAACTCTGCAATGTATGCAACTGTAGAGTGAGGGAAGGGGCAGGCAGAAAAATTGTATTCTGTATTGCCTTTGGTAACAACGTGGCCCTTGTAGCTTAACAGCTTCCTTTGCAGCATCCCATACAATGAAACAGCGATTTTAGGTTAATGGCTGACCAAGTTGACATTGGGACAAAGGGAACATTGTGACATAAAGACTTCTATAAGTTCAGAAGGCAGATTCAGAGAGAGAAAAAACCATTTAGGTTTATTGAATTAATGTTTTTCAGTATTAGAATGAAAAAGCAACCATGGCAACACAGAGATTGCATCAACATAGATAGAAAGTGTTTCCCATTTAAGCCTTTTTCATTTTTATCATTCTTTGACGGGGGGGGAATACTCTGCTTATGCATTTTGTGAGAAGCACATGCTTCCAGATGAGGATTTTTTGTACAATCTCTCTGCTTCATCCCTGGAATTTTAGGGGTTGGGAATGTGTCTGGATTGCATTGTCTTCCATTATAAGCCACTGATTCTATCGTTATTTCTCCTTAATCCCCACCCCACCCAAAAATGTGAAAAGAACAGAATCACCTAAATCCAATTCTTATCCTCTACTAAAGTGAAGAGGACCCAGATTCGGTGTGAATTTGGTTAAGTCAACATCTAAGTTGCATTGATTCAGTTAATGTACTCTAGTTGGATTTGCAGTTGGATTTACACCAAGACCTACACACTGATTCAGACCTGGATTTAGTCATGTTTACAGTAGACCCACTGAAGACAATGGCACTTAAGTTAATAATGACTAACCTGAGTTCTATTCACTTCAACTGACTTGTGTTAAAAACTAAGAAAATCTGAGTCCAATTCTGTCTTTCAGAAAGCAATACTAGGAAGAGAGGTCAGGATGTAACCTAAAATTACTTTATGCATTGAAAAGCCATCACTCTCCCATCAGACTTCCAGGGATACAGCCACCAGATAGAGTTCAAATTTCAGTTGGCTGTCTCTGGCCCCATACAGACAGGCCAAAATAAAGCTGCTTTGGGTCACTTTGGAGGTATGTTGTTTAGGACTGGAGCGTGGCTTTGGCATTGCTTCTGGACTCTTAGGACACATGCATCATTTAAACAACATATCTCCAAAGTGACCCAAAGCAGCTTTATTTTGGCCTGTCTGTACGGGCTCTCTGTGTGTGATTCAAAATTGCAGTCTCCACTGGCAGCTAGTGGCTCCCATGGGAGTAGGGTGGTGAATCTGCTCTGAGCTTTCAACCAAGCTCTAAAAGGAGCTAGCCAAGGTGTAAACCTACCTTGGGGATGGGGAGCTATCCATATGTTGGATAGCTCCTTTAGAGGTTCAGATGGAAATGGGAGCAGACTCAGAACCCCTTTGACATGGAAGCCAACTACCAATAGCGGCTTCATTTCATTTCAACTGTATCTGTTGAGATTATCAGATAAGGACAAGGATGTCCTTTTCCTGTCCTTTTCCCATCCTTGTCCATGGTCACAGGAAGGAGTTTCACATGATGTCGCACTGTTCTGGACATTTTCCCATCTATGAAGCACTAGTGACTAGATGGTGCAAAAGAATTTTATATGACATCACACTGATCCTGTCATTGTCCTGTCAGTGAAATGGAATTGTCCCATCATTGCCCTTCATTTTGTAATAACGTAAGAACCCGTTAATACAATTCCACTTCACTGATAGGATAATCACAGGATCAGCACAACATGTATGAATGTCTTTCGTGCAGTTACAAATAAGATAAGAATGGGAGAGCAATCCACTTCACTCCTGTCCCAGTCTGATAATCTCCTGTCTCTCTCCTCAGAATGACACGTAGTTTATCTCATGGTTAGCTGCACCGGGAGTTATCTCCTCCCTCCTCTAATCAGTTTTCTTTTTCTTTTCTTTTTTCACTAGCTAGAACATTCCAAAATGGTCCCATATCAAGAAGCAATTGTCTAACCATTTACTTTCTTGGGAAACATATCACCTGCACCAACACAATAAGCTATTTGCCAACTTTGGCAGAACCATTAAGGCTACTTGCAACAGTACCTCTGGCTCTGCTAACACTCTCCTGTCTAAACTTCCCATCTTATCACCTAGCAGTTTTTAAATTGTTTTTTATCCCTTTTAAAATGTGTTTTTAAATGTTTTAATGCTGTGAATAGTGCAAATCTATTTTAACATTCACCAGTGAATGTTTTTAGTGATATTGTACTGTTTTAAATTATACACTGCTTTGAATCCTTTTTTTTCTTTTCTTTTCTTTTTTTTTTTTTTTTTTTTTTTTTTTTTTTTTTTTGAGAAAAGGCAGAGTATATATAAAGATGTGGATGATGAGATAACTAAACTGAGATTGTCATACTTCAGACATATCATGAAAGGCATGACTCACTAGAAAAGACAATGGTGTTTGGTAAAGTGGAAGGCAGTACAAAAATGGAATTACAGGCTGTTTTATGTTATTTTATTGCAAGGCCCATATATTAAAGTCATTTTTACAGTACAAAATTGCATTAAAAATACAAAAGTGAAAAACATAAATGAACACAGCAAGCAGCCCAGCAAGAAGCTTCCCTTGGGGGGGGGGGATTACAGATTAAAACCCTGCTTGAACAAAGATGTCTTTGCCTGCCAGTGAAAGGAAAACAGGGAGAAGGTTGCTTAGCTTCCCATGGAAAGATGTTCCAGAGGGTGAGAGCAACCACTAAAAAGGCTCTCTTGTGTCCTCACCAACCTATGATGGTGGTGGAACAGAGAGAAAGCCTTCCTCTGATGATTTTAAAGCTCTGGCTGGTTCACATGGTAAGATATAGGAGATTATCGCATTCTATTTAAACCAATTTATCCCTGCTGGGATAAAATCACATTTAAATTTAAAAGCAGGTATTATCACACTCAGTCACAGCTAAACAAGTAAAACCCATTTGCAGCCTGGACCCCAGCTTTGCTTATCCAGCGGCTTTTCAAAAACAAGAGTTTTGAACGGCTGGAATCTGGGCTGCAGACAGTTTGCACTCTCCCAGCTGCAGCTGAGTGTGATAACATCTGCTTTTAATAAAAGTAACTTTATCCCAGTGAGGATAAATCGGTTTAAATAGAATGCAATAATCTCCACAGTCTTTCAGATAGTTTGGAACCAAGCCACCTAGGGCTTACTGAATCATGTCCATCACTTTGAATTGTGCTCAGAAACAAAATGGTAGCCAGTGGAGCTGTTGTTATGCACCCTCTATAACTCGTCCAGGTCAGTATTCTGGCTGCAGCACTTTGAATCTAGGGAAGTTTCCAAACAATTTCCAAAGTGTGGAACATGTGCTACAGTAATCCAAAAGGGATGTAGTCAAGGCATGTGTCACCATAGCCAGATCTGACGTTTCAAGGAATGGGTGCAGTTGGTGCACTAATTTTAGCTGTGCCAATGCACTCCTGGCCACTGTTGAAACCTGAGCATTCGAGGGGGGGGGGAATACTTTGCCCTTTACTGTGCTTTATTGTTGTGCAAACCAGAGCTCAGTTCCATGCAGCATATTTGCAGGCTGCAAACCTGAGCTCACAGATGAAAACTGGGACACACGTGGCCAAGCAAAATTAGAGTGTTTTAATGAGGAAGAACACACAAGCTAGGAGAGTATATCACACTTTCCTTTTTTGTGAGCCTACTGGGAAGGGCCAGATTCTGCCCTCCCCTCCACTACCTCCTGCTGAGTTACCCAAGAGTAAACTACTTTTGCAATTTTAAACTCAGTTTGCAGTAGTGGAGGTAAGCTGAGGACAAAGGCAGAAAGTGAGGAGAGAGAAACTGGGACATTTTAAAGGCAGCTGAAAAAGTCAGGGGCCATTCAGACTACCATATAAATTTCTGGGAGAAAAGTAGGCTACAAATCCAATAAATAAATAAGTGATATTTTGGAAAACAATGTAATTCTAAGGCTCAGCTGGCTGAAATTTCTTGATTTTTTTCCTATTTAATGGATACAGGTTATTAAGCTTTATTTAAGTATTTTTTAAAAAAATCAGATGGAGTAAATTGCACTGGCAATTTGGGGTCAGGCACCAGCAGGAAGAGCACATGTATATCACCCATGGTGTTTTCAGCAGCTTTCACACCAAATCACTTTGCAAAGTTGGCACAATCCTCACAGATATTCAGTGATTTGATAAGGAGATGTAGATGAAAGAGATGTTCACAGACAAGCCTTAATGGATATGTTAATCTGCAAGCATCTAAACTGCAGCCATGTTCACACTTAAAACACAGAGACTATTAGCCATAATAATCAGTGATAGAAAAACCTGTTGTTCAGAGACAGTATACCTGTTAACAGGTGAGATTATTGCCTTCATATCCTGTTTGTATGTCCTCAGAAGCACCTGATAGTCCATTGTCAGAAACAGAATGCTGAATCAGTTAGGCTAGCCTTCTCCAACCCTAGTCCCTCTGGATATTTTGGACTACAGCCCCATCATCCCCAATCATTGTTCATATTGGCTGAGGTGGAAGACCTGTTCCCATTAGATTCAGAAATAAGACTTTTATAGGGAGATTTGTTTCCAAAACATGTGAATAATGTGAGAATGGGAAATAGTAACAACAACTCAGGTTTTGGACACACAGTTGCTGAGTTGTAGCAAGAACTTTTCAATAGCTGGTGTCATGTGAATATAGATTTGTGTTAGCTTGAGGCGAAACGAGCAAGCATCGAATGTTGCCAGGGTCAACACAATTCAAGGTTTTTAGCATCCAGGAGTGCCAATTTAATGTTGACCCACCATTTTATACGTCACCTTTGTGAAGAATGCTGGGCAAGCATAATATGATCATGATAGCATAAATCAATGAGGAATTGTGCCACAGTATTCCAGAAAAGCTGCCAGCAACAGGACAGCCCTATCAAAAACCTGGTGATGAATGAGATGATTAATCAAGCCTTGTGCTCACAAGGGGTGTATGTTTCTTTTGCAAGGTCGCTACAGGACAAATAAAAAATACAGGCAATGCACATTGTGCAACTATATAAAGCTGTTCATTCTCAACTCAGGAAAGGACACTGTCCAAAGTACACCACAATTCTGACCCTGGCTACATTTTGAGTACACTTTGAACAAATCTTTTCAGATAATCAGGAGATGGGAATACTTAAAAAGCATACATATGCATGATTCCTGTTGCCACACAAAGTAAAACCAAACTATTAAGCTAAAACATAATATTGCTTAAGCATTCCTTGTACTCAGATCTGCTTCACAGCAAAAATGGGATGTATCAAATATCTAGTATATATGCAGTTTGAAAAGAACCGCTGAACAAATGTACATGTTCAATGTTCAACCTCATGATAACATTCTATATCAGGAATAGAGCACCTCTAGCTCATTTGCTGGACATTGTTCATAGTGGATCCCCTTCCATCCTGGAAGCTTCTACTATTTCTTCTGTTCAAAGATAAGAGGCTACGAAAAGCACAGGAAGTTTTCACATGAATCTGAGCTCTGATTTGCATCCTGTAAACATGCTGTCTGGAACTGAGCTCCATATCTTCCAGCTATCCCAACTTGACAGAGGCAGTCCCATTTAATCCTCTGTTGTCTACATCTTTAGTTGTTTTTAAAATGTCCCAGTTTCTCTTTCCTCTTCCCACTTTGTCTTCATCTTCAACTCCCATAAGCTCAGGCAAAAGCAAACCGCAGTACCCTCTCCTAACTTGTGTGTTCTTCCTCATTCATAACTTTTGCCATCTTCACAACCCTCAAATGTTGCTTGGCCATGTTTGTCCCAGTTGTATGGAGATCTGGTTTGCAGCCTATACATATGTTGCATGGAACTGAACTCTGCTTTGCAGCTCATAAATACATTACGTAGAACTGAGTTCTGGTTTGCAGCCTGCTGTTGATTGTCCAACTAATACTCCAAGAACCTATATGAATAATAGTGCACAATAAAGGACAGAGTATTAAAAACTCATCTTGTTGTTGTTCTCATTAAACAACCACAGGTCTTTCTTTCATCATGGAGAAGTATTCCCACACTACACTGATGTGAGGGTGCACCCACACACTATTGCTTTGGTGGCTACTGGAGAATATCATTTCAGGATGAAAACAGTCCTATTTCCCTCCCATATAAAAAAGCAGGTAGGTCAGAACAGAACAATATTGCATGCCTACAAGAGTCATAGTACACCAGGGGTAGGCAAAGTGGAGCCCACTGGCTGCATACAGTCCCAAGGACCATATTTGTGATCCCTAGAAATGAAAAGAGATTCTTTCTTTTTCTTCTGAATGCCACACACACACACACACACACACAATCCTAGGGAGTGTTGAGGGCATTTTTGCCATGTTTTTGCCAAGTTTTTAAATGGGAAGAGAACATGCAGTGACCCCCAATCTTTTCCTTTTGCAGAAACAGATGGAGGAGGAGGAGCAGGAAAGAAAGAAAAAGAAAGAAAGAAAGAAAGAAAGAAAGAAAGACTTCTAAAACAGCCCTGGGGGGATAAATGTGGCCAAAATGCCCCTTAGAGGGCATTTGGGAGCAAAAAATAATTTGGGGCTGAGGATATGGCAGTGGGTGTGATTAGGGTTGATAAACTGAAAAGGGGAAAAGGCTTCTCTGTGTTTAATGTTTGTGTAGAAAAAGGAATTTCAGCAGGTATTGCATGTTACTTTCTAACATGATTCTGGCCTCTGTGTTCTAGGTTCTTCTAAACTTTATTCCAGCAATTTCTGCAGTAATTAAATGATGGGGGGGTGAGTTTACAAGGGGATGAAGGTTTAAGTTGTCATATCCCTCATCCTTGATAAATATGGACTGTGTGGCAGGTGCTCAAATGATTTGGAGGGTTGTGCACTCTATAGTACTCTAAAATGGGTTTTAAAGAGCCTTTGTTGATATCAGCTTTCTCTATAACTAGCAAGGCATTCTTCTGTGTGCCTTAAACAGGGACGGTTAAAATTTCTGTGGTCTACCACACTTTTGTCAGAATGGTTTAATTCATTAGTTTGTTTAATTTTATCTTGCCTTTCTCCTAGTATCTGAAAAACAAAATACAACTAAAATGTATAATGCAAAGTTGTTGTTTTTAAAGGCAAAGCTATTATAATTACTCTTCTGCACAACCAATTAAAAATCAAGGTTCTTTCAAAACATAAAGGTCTTTGCCTGTTGATAAAAGAGTGCAGAGCAGGGGGTCAATTGAGCCTCCCATGGGAGAGATTTCCACAACCTGGAAGCAACCATGAAGAAGGTCTTCTCTCATGTTTTTCATCAAACACACATGTGACAGTGGTGAAACCAACTGCTTCAATACACTAGGGGCCAAACAGGATTTAGTTAGAGGGAGAACCAGTTGGAGTGAGAGAGAGAAAAAGGAAGAGCAGCTTTTTGGCAGCCATTTTAAGTGGTAAGTGTGTGGATTTTTAAAATCTCTTGGGGGAGTGTGTCTGTTGCAGAGGAGGAGGAGCTTCTGTGAGTCACATCTGTGAGTCACAAGTGGGAGGAGCTAGGAGACTAGCTATACAGAACTGCTCAGAGAGCCAGCTGCAGACTAGTTGGAGTGAGAGAGAGAAAAAGGAAGAGCAGCTTTTTGGCAGCCATTTTAAGTGGTAAGTGTGTGGATTTTTAAAATCTCTTGGGGGAGTGTGTCTGTTGCAGAGGAGGAGGAGCTTCTTTGAGTCACATCTGTGAGTCACAAGTGGGAGGAGCTAGGAGACTCGACTCCCCCCCCCCAACAGGGTAAAACACAACATTAGGAGCAGAGGAGCTGTAAACTTTGTTTTAGAGGTTCTCCTTTAGATCTCCCCCTTCTTAAAAGTGCCTTTGAGGGGTTCCCCACCACCTCAGAGGAAGTGAATACAAGTTAGAAACCAGGGCATCTGTATAAAGTAACATTCCCAGTAGGTTGAAATCACTGACAGAGATTGGTGAAATAGGCCAGGACATCAGGGGCCTTTGACATTGGTGTTTACCCGGGGATACTCTTCGAGGAGGAAGCCCACAGTCCTCTTTTAGTGATTCCTTAATACTTCTCGGTATGGGCACTGAGGGAGCGGCTGCAGTCACTTGCAACACTTGCGGAATGTTTTTCTTCTTGCCTACAGATGTGGGGAACTTCACATGCCCCAAGTGCAAGTTGGTAGCCCTCTTGGAGGAGAAAGTACAGCAGCTGGAATCCAGGGTAGCGATACTTCAGCATGTCAGGGACACAACGGAAGGAACGATCTTGGAAGGGGACCACACAGAGAAAGTCGCTGGGCGTGAGAAGGTCATTTCATTTACACAGGAGGCAGACAGCTGGAGGAATGTCACACAGAGAAGCAGAGAAATCAGGGATAGCTGTAGAAGCTTGCAGCTACAGAATCGTTTCGAAGCCCTTTCACTTATCAAGGAGGATCAGGAAGAGCAGCATGGACAGACTTCAGGGACACAGCAGGGGAGCCTGGGAGTTCCATCGCAGGGAAGAGTTGCTGCTAAGCCTCAGAGGAGGCGCGTGGTTGTGGTGGGGGACTCCTTCCTTAGGGGTACAGAAGCAGTGATTTGTGGGCCCGACAAGATGTCTCGTGAGGTGTGTTGTCTCCCTGAGGCAAAGATCCCTGATGTGACGGAGAGGCTGACAAGACTGGTCAAATCTACTGACAAATACCCCTTCCTTTTGGTCCACATGGGAACGAATGACACAGCAAGACACAGCCTTCAGAATATCAGAAGGGATTACGAGGCTCTGGGGAAGAAGCTGAAGGAAATGAATGCACAGATTGTCAGTAGAAGGGCATGGTCCAGGAAGAGAGACGAAAATAGCAGATGTTAATAACTGGCTCCGCAGATGGTGTCGCCGAGAACAATTTGGATTCTTGGATCATGGGCTGCGGTTCCATGAGGAGGGACTTCTAGCAAGGGATGGGCTACATCTCACGCCAGTTGGAAGAAACATTTTTGCCAACAGTCTGAAGAATCTGATCAGGAGGGCTTTAAACTAAGTGATCTGGGGAAGGGAGACAGCAGTCTGGAAGGCAAAACGGCTAGAAAAAATAGTCAAACTGACATAGAGGGAACAAGGCAAACAGTGCAAGGACCCAACAATAGGAGCCAAAAAAACATGCACAGGCATCAAGTAAAGGGTACACATGGTCTTAGATGTGTCTACACTAATGCACAAAGCATGGGAAATAAGCAAGATGAACTTGCACTCCTAGCACAACAAGGGAAATATGATATAATAGGCATCACTGAAACCTGGTGGGATGAGTCTCATGGTTGGAATATAGAAATAGAGGGGTAGAACCTTTTTAAGAGAAACAGGCCAAACAAGAAAGGAGGAGGAATAGCATTATATGTCAGGGATATTTACACCAGTGAAGAGATCCAGGACATCAATACTGGAAGCCAGGTGGAGAGCATCTGGATAAAAATTAAAGGAGAGGGAAACAACAGGGATGTTACTGTGGGAGTCTACTACAGACCTCCAAGTCAGACAGAGGAAATGGATGATGCCTTTCTAGAACAGATGACCACACAATCAGGAAGGAGAGATGTGGTAGTGATGGGGGACTTCAACTACCCGGATATTTGCTGGAAGTCAAACTCATCGCTATCCTCAAGATCTAGAAAATTCCTCACTTGCCTCGAGGACATTGTCCAAAAGGTGGAAGAGGCAACAAGGGGATCAGCTATTTTTGATCTGATCTTAACCAACAAGGAAGACCTAGTTGATGGAGTGCAAGTGGTGGGATCCTTAGGTGGAAGTGACCATGTTCTCCTGGAGTTTGTTATACAATGGAAAGGTGAAGCTAGGCGTAGTCAAACACGCATTCTAGACTTTAGGAAAGCTGATTTCAATAAACTTAGAGAAATACTGGGGGTGATCCCATGGTCAAGAATACTAAAAGAGAAGGGAGTTCAAGATGGATGGGAGTTCCTCAAAAGGGAGATACTAAAGGGACAATTTCAGACAGTTCCAATGAGGAAAAAAAATGGGAGATGTCTCAAGAAACCGGTATGGATGACTAAGAATCTTACAACTGAGCTAAGTTTTAAACGGAACATGTATAAAAAATGGAAAAATGGGGAAATCACCAAAGAGGAATTCAAACAAATAGCCAGCACATGTAGGGATAAAGTCAGAAAAGCTAAAGTGCAAAATGAACTCAGGCTTGCTAGAGCCGTTAAGAACAATAAAAAGGGCTTTTTTGGATATGTCCCAGCAAAAGGAAGAAGAAGGAAACGGTTGGGCCACTGCGTGCAGAAGATGGCAAAATGCTCACAGGAGACGGAGAAAAGGCAGAATTACTCAACACCTTCTTTGCTTCAGTCTTCTCAGGAAAGGCAAAGGGTGCCCAACCTAAGGATAATGGGGCAGAGGACAGAATAGGGGAATTTCAGCACAGAATAAGTAAAGAGACAGTACAGGAATACCTGGTTAATCTAAATGAATATAAGTCTTCAGGACCAGATGAACTACATCCTAGGGTATTAAAAGAACTGGCAAATGTAATATCGGAACCAATGGCAATCATCTTTGAGAACTCCTGGAGAACAGGAGAAGTCCCTGCAGACTGGAGGAGGGCAAATGTTGTCCCAATCTTCAAAAAGGGGAAAAAAGAGGATCCCAACAATTATCGTCCGGTTAGTCTGACATCAATACCAGGAAAGATTCTGGAGCAGATCATTAAACAGAGAGTCTGTGAATATCTGGAAGATAATTCCATAATCACAAAAAGCCAACATGGGTTTCAGAGAAACAAGTCATGCCAGACAAATCTGATCTCTTTTTTTGATAAAATTACCAGCTTGGTAGATGAAGGGAATGCTGTGGATATAGTATATCTTGACTTCAGCAAGGCGTTTGACAAGGTTCCCCATGACATTCTTGCAAACAAGCTTGTAAAATGTGGACTAGACAAGGTAACCGTTACATGGATTTGTAACTGGTTGACTGACCGAACCCAAAGGGTGCTCAACAATGGTTCCTTTTCATCCTGGAAAGAAGTGACCAGTGGGGTCCCACAGGGTTCTGTCCTGGGCCCAGTGCTATTCAACATCTTTATTAATGACTTGGATGAGAGTATTGAGAGCCTAGTTATCAAATTTGCAGATGACACCAAATTAGGAGGAGTAGCTAATACCCCAAAGGACAGGATCAAAATTCAAAATGACCTGAATAGACTAGAAAGCTGGGCCAAAGCTAACAAAATGAAATTTAACACAGAGAAATGTAAGGTCCTACACGTAGGGCGGAAAAATAAAATGCACAGATATAGGATGGGGGACACTCGGCTGAATGAGACAACATGTGAAAGGGACCTAGGAGTCCAAGTAGACCACAAGTTGAACATGAGTCAACAGTGTGATGCAGCAGCTAAAAAGGCCAATGCAATTTTAGGTTGCATCAATAGAAGTATAGTGTCTAGATCCAGGGAAGTAATAGTGCCACTCTATTCTGCATTGGTCAGGCTTCACCTGGAATACTGTGTCCAGTTCTGGGCACCACAATTCAAAAAGGATGTGGAGAAACTGGAGCCTGTCCAAAGGAGGGCAACTAAAATGGTGAAGGGTCTGGAAACCTTGCCCTATGAAGAACGCCTTAGGGAACTGGGGATGTTTAGCCTGGAGAAGAGAAGGTTAAGAGGTGATATGATCGCCCTGTTTAAATACTTGAAGGGATGTCACATTGAGGAGGGAGCAAGCTTGTTTTCTGCTGCTCCAGAGAACAGGACTCGGAACAATGGATGCAAACTGCAGGAAAAAAGATTCCACCTCAACATTAGGAAGAACTTCCTGACAGTGAGGGCTGTTCGACAGTGGAACACACTCCCTCGGAGGGTGGTGGAGTCTCCTTCCTTGGAGGTTTTTAAGCAGAGGCTGGATGGCCATCTGTTGGGTATGCTTTGATTGGGAGTTCCTCCATGGCAGGGGGTTGGACTGGATGGCCCTTGTGGTCTCTTCCAACTCTGTGATTCTATCATTCTATGATTCTATGGGCCCATTCTCACGCGGAAAAACCTGCATTGGAACTGGGCCATGCTCCGCTTATGAAAGCGATTCCAAAAGGCCCCTTGTTCACACTATGAAAAGGGACCTTGTTTGGAAACACTTTCTTAGCCAGGAATGCTTGTCGTCGGGTATGCTTTGATTGAGAGTTCCTGCACGGCAGGGGGTTGGACTGGATGGCACTTGTGGTCTCTTCCAACTCTAAATTTCTATGATTCTATGATTCTATGAGAAGCAAGAAATGCCCTATGTTTATCACAGGACATTTCCTGTTTAACTCTTGTTTAACTCTCGTTTAAATCCTGTTTGCCCCCTTGTGTGCTAAAGTAGCAAGAGAAAGGACTCTTTCAGACGTGGGAAATTGGAAGTATAATCCAAGGGCAATCCAAACGCAATCCTGGGGTTTCACGCTATTGCGAAATAATTCTTCTCACGCAAATTCGGGCAAAAGGGAAGTCACTACAAATGCAATCATGGGTTTAACGTTATTGCGAATTTAAGCTTCTCACACGATTTCGGGCAAGGGGGGGTTATTTTCAGGTAATGGGAAGTCATTCCGAATGCCTTCCGAACGGAGCAGGGGTTCAAGTAAATTCGCTAAACAAGCGAATTTACATGAATCCGCATTGGCTCCATTCGGAATTGGGAGAAATTCCTCCCGTTTGAAAGAGTCCAAAGACATTATGACAGTGCTGTACTCAAGTAGGCATGCTAATAACAGCAGTTGTTTAACTGCAACCCTGACAAAACAAACACTAGATATAGCTCAGTGTCCAATCCATTTCTGTGGCCCAAGGTTGAATCAAATATTGAAGTGAGCTGGAAAAGGCAGGTAAAAAGAGAAAGAGCTCTTGGCAGCTTTCCTTCATGCCAAATGATAGGCTGGTCCTTGAAAATATTAAGTGCACCAAAACCCATAAAATCCTCCATCCCTGCAAGTTCTGAAAGTTGTAATTTAAAAAAAACAAAAAACAACCCCACATTTCTGAGTTCTCCTATAAGTCTGGTATCATGATTTTTGTGTGTACATGCACTTTGGTTAATGAGCCTGTTCAGATGAATGTATTTCAATTTAGTAGATTACCACACTATACTGTTATAGCGCTGCTCTTCCACTTTTACTGCTCTAGCTGCCTCCTGTTGGGATTTGCAGTTTAAGGAGGGGGCATTTAGAATTCTCAGCCAAAAGGCTCTTAGGCCTCACTGAACTAGAAACCCAAGAATTCAACAGAAGGCAGCCAGAGCAGTAAAAGTGGAATAGCAGCACTGTTAAAGTGTAGTGCAGTAATCTACTAGTAAATCAATGGGAAACCCATATTACAGATAGTGGCAACCAAGGCTATTTCAGTGGCTTGTTTAAGGCCACCAAATGTTCCCAGGTTAGGAGAGTTTAAAGCCAAAACCTTAGTCCTAGGCATGACTCCATGTGATGTCACAAGGGGTGAACACCAACCATAGTTGTACAAAGTATGTCTTTCAAATGAGAAGCTCCAGATCTAAAAAACAAGGAAACACACACACAAACACACACACACACTTTTTACAAGGCAGCTTTCTCATCTCATGATTCCTCCCTGTTTGTCATGAGAAGAGGAAAAGGGAGTCCAGGGCGTGAAACCTGGGAACCCTTGCTTCTTAACCACTGTGCTGCATCACTTTTGCCTTGACCTTTTAAAATCTTTAAAAATAATAAAGCAGCACATTATATTGAATAGAAAATTACTGACATTAGCAACCAGTGTTTTTATATGAGGCTCATATAGGTTTTCTCAGACACGCCCTACCAATGACTTGGAAACATGTTGGTTATTTTATGACATCACTACAAACATTATACAGGAAAGCTGTATGTTTTAAGCTAAGCAACAAAAAAAGCAATACTGAGTCAGAGGATAACTACCAGTAGCCACTAAATGATTAGATCTTTATGCACATATGTGTGTAAGCTATGGCAATAAACACTCATGTTAAGAACAAAATATAAAAGCAAGATGGTGCTTCTGTATATGAGCTGTCAAAGTACAAATCAAGCATGTTTTTATTTAAGAGCTGCATTTTTATCTGTATTCAGTATAGGCCCTTCATGACCACTAGTGTCTGAAAATTCCCTTGTTGATAAAATAAGATTGGGAAGAATGTACAATAGAATTCTTTTTGTCTGGACATCTCAAGGTATATGTCATATATGTCTGGAATGGAGACATATCTACAATAGAAAAAGAAACATAATGCCTTGCATCTATTTGTGGAGAAATTATTAAAACGTATCTATTACACAAAGAAAACTGAACATGACGCATCCACATAGGTGAGATCTTCTTCCTATAGCATGACCTGTTACAAACTAAAACACAAAAGGAAATTAATCCTTAGAGTATGCATGTGATAGAACATGGATGGGCAGAAGGTAGATTAGAATCTGCTTGTAAATCCCTGAGTGAGTAGATCTCCTAGCTTTTCCACCTCTCAATACTTTAATGAGAGCAAATAACATTTCAAGGGGCTCTGTGCCATGGTAAGCCTTGTGTTCATTGCTTATCTCTCAGTATCAATATTTCCCATCTGTTAAACATGAATACCAAGTGGTTGCTTTTCTTTGGGTTTCTGCTGGGCTCTGCAAACTCACTTCTGCTAACTCACCTGTAGTTTTTATATGTCCCAGTGAAGAACTTAGAAATATTAATTTTTGGACAACAACTCCTAGGGAATTCTAGAAGTTTTAGTTCCAAGAGGAAACTTTTCCTAGCTCTATCATAGGATATGCTTCATGGGTTGCAGGAGATAATTGATAGACTGTGCTGCAATAGACAATTGATAATAGTGTCTGGCTTTCATTTGTGCACTTCAGCTTTTAACCAAAAATCCCCAATATTACTCCTTGCCACAACATTATAATCAAATTATCACAAAGCATACATAGCAATAGCAATAGCAAGTACATTTCTATACCACTTATCAGTGAACTAGCACTCCTTAACCAGTTTACAGTGTGTAAGCCAATTGCTCCAAGTTGGGTACTCATTTTACTGGCCTATGAAAGGATGGAAGGCTGAGTTGACCTTGGAGCCCTCCAGGATTGAACTTACAATGTTGTGGCTGCAGGACTGGCATTTAACCACTGCGCCACCAGGGCTCCAAACATGTTTCGTGCAGATTTTCCTTTAAAAAGAGGAAAAAAACTGGGATCTGTGAAAATGGAAATAATATGTAGCAGAGTATATTATTTCTAATTTTATTTGGGAAAGAAGGGCAATATATATTGGTCAGAGAAATGAAGAGGTGTGGATGAGAAATTGGATGGTGGTGATGGGGGACCTGGTTGAATATCTGAATGTGGTAGAGGGAAACAAGAAATTGAAGGATATAATCAATCTGCCCACTCTGTAAATACACACACACACTTTTCTGCAGAGACTCTATTTCCAATCATTATAATGGTGGCTTCCAGTCACAAGCAAAGGATCAAGCTATTTTTAATGGAGAGAAGACATTTTGCCTTCCTTAACAGTCAAAAAATATCACAAGTGCATGTGCACATCTGGCCCTGTGTTGTGTAGACAGGTTGCTGTGAAGATGAGGAGGAGGGGGCACTGCTTCATTTGGCCCATGTAGACATGCCAGAGCAGGACTTTCTAAACCAAAATGGCAGCCAGACTCCCCCCCCCCCCCAATGCTATTTTACTTAACCCCAATAACACAAGTGGCAAGCCAGTTTCTGAGGCAATGAAACTTAGAGCAACTGTTTTATCTTCTTTTTGGAGTTGAACCCTTCATCTGCTGGGATATATCTGACAAAAGAAGAAAAAGCCTTGCATTGTGTAGTGGTGTGAGCATTGGACTCTATAACTCTGGAGACAAGTGTTCAGATCCCCAATAAGCCATGGAAACCCACTGGGTGACCCTAGGCAAGTCACACTCTCTCAGCCGCACAGGGAAGACACTGACAAAAACTCCTCTGAACAAATCTTACCAAGAAAACTCTGTGATAGGCTTGCTCTAGGATTGTCATAAGTCAGAAATGATTTGAAAACACAACAACAACAACAACAAACAAAGGCCTTGTAGTTGCCCATCAACAGTTTAGCACATTGTCAGCAAAATAAGCAAGCACAGGCTACCTGGTCACAGTTTCCCCCTTCAAGATAAGATTACTATATTTATGTTTAAACTCTAGTAATTTAGAATAAATTTGAATCTAGACATATCAGTTAGCACATACAAATTTCATGCAGATCTGTGTGCTCTTTGGCAATGTGAAAGTGGCTAAGAAATGGCCCATTTTTTGTGAATAGGCAATGAATATGTGTTCATGGAGGCTGCAGTTTTCATTAGCATACACATAAATTGTATGGGTAGTTTAAGTTAAGGAAAGCACTAAACAATAATTAGTTCCCTAGACCAACAAGTCCAACCTTGAAGATTTGTACAATCTGCTAATGTGAAACAGTCTAAAAGGAACACAGAAACGTCGTGAAAGTTTTCGCATTTTCTAGCTACATTGACTTGATGAACACTTGCAAAATTATCTCTGCATCTCAAAACAAATCATCTAGGCTATTCAGATCTCTCAAGCACACTTACCCTGAAGCAAAATTTTAAGTAGGCATAATCTTCATTGCGATTCAGTGCACAAAGTAGATTTTATAACAGCTGCATTATTTTCAGTGCAACCTTGAAATTTTCAGCTACTGTATTAATTTCAGGAAAAGAATAAATATAAGAATAATGATAATAATGCCTGCTTCTCTCTATGGATTGAGGCAAGAAACAATAGATTAAAGTACAGCAACAAATAGGCACACTATACGAACACCAATTAAAAACACATAATCAGTTAAAAGAGCATAACATCAGTTTTAAAAGCATACATATTAAAAACAATCAATTCATAATTTTAAAAACTCCTAATTTAAAAACCATCTGGACAGGCCTGATGGAAGAGATTGGTGTTTAGTTTTGTATTTTATGCTACTTGTCAAACTTTACCTCACTTTATCTTTTTGTGCTGGTCTATGAGCATAATAACTTATTGATTGATTTGTGTTTAATGCTGTTTTAAATGCAGGCTGCATCTAAACTGAAGAATTAACAAGTTAACTATCCTGGTTCAATGATTTGAAATTCTAGGATTTGTAGTTTTGTGAGATACTCTTCTCTGTCAGAGTGTGCCACAACAAAGTACAAATCCCAGGATTCAACAGGATGGAGCTATAAGACAGTGTCAAACTACATTAATTCTGCAGTGTGGCACTAGCCACAGATAGAGTATCCAGCTGCTGAATCTCTTCCAGTGTGTCATTCCACAATTTTAAAGTGGCTGCTGAAAAAGTCCTCTGGTTAATAGTTGCCAGCCTGGTCCTGGCTGACTGAAGTAAATACCCCCAGAAGACCTGAGTGTATAGGGCAGATTATACAGGAGAAGGTGATCTCATAGGTAAATCAAACCAATGAAAAATTATTTACTGAAGATTCACAACCATCAAATTAAGTTAAATTAAATTCAAATTTAATTTAGTATATTGAATTAAATACAAGTAGGTGAAATGGTTCAGAATTACCACAGTTACTTGGGAGTTAGTCCCATTTGACTGCTTGGAATGCACTTCTAATAAACAATATTCATGTTATGACCCAGGACCATCAACAACATGTTAATTTTTTAAAAAAAAACTGAACAGAAAGAAGATTGTGTTCAAAAAGTTACTCAAGCACCATTTTTGAAAAGCTTTCTATGTCCTGCTTAATGTTTACTTCCAGTCAAAGGAATGAAAGTCAAGACATGAATCTAAGACAACATCAGAGTGAATTTTCTATTCAAGTATCTCCTAGATAAAACATAGATGCAACATAGTAAAATAAACCAAGATTTCATGCATTCATATTTTTAATAATGGCATTTAATTATTTGCTTGTACCAAAATCATTTAATTATTTGCTTGTACCAAGAGTTGTTCCCTTATTTCGAACCCTTTATTGTTTTTGCAGCTGTCCTGGTCTTCAGATGTATGCATATCAGACCTTCATGCAGGTTACAAGCCATGGAGAAGGGCAGCCTGCCCTGGCACAATAAAAACTTGCCAGTACTAAGGTCTTAATTGATTCAATTCATAATAACAAATTCAGTTCATGATAGCACATCAGAAAGTCAAGGCGAATGGCTTTGTTATTAATTTGTTTATTATATTCCCACTTCACTATATGAAGAAATCTTCTCCATCCAATTATTCTGTAATTCAGCCAAAGGTCTCCACTTGAAAGACTCCTTGGTTCTTTTACCAATTTCATGAACAATGGCTGAAACAATAAACATTTGAGACATTCAAACATGCTGGTTAATGCAACAGAGGCACTGAACATAATTCTACATACAGTGTATTTCTAGCACCTTGAGAACAGCTCCATCAACTTGATTTAGAAAATGATTGCATTATGTTAAAAACAGCAAAACTGGATAACAGTGAAAGAGATTTGTTGACATAAAGCATGTCTGTTAACTTCAAATTGTTCCAGGGAAATGTACATATGAAAAATACACATAGACAGGATGGCTGGTTCTCCAGTCTGGAATCTCTCCTTTCACCCCTCCTCCTTTTTGTTTCTGTTTTTCAGAGAAGATCAGCCTCTTATTGTTGATTTATTTTTAGAAGCTCAGAACTTTTTACTGAAAGTGATAGGAAAGGAGCATGTAAAGAAAATATTTGGGTATAGTATAGTATCATATGAAGAAGCAAATCACTATTTCTCTATAAGAACCATAGGGGCTTTACAGACCGCCCAAAAAGGATAGTCTGTAGCCACCTTTTTTTTGCTGCAGACCTTCGCCGCAGCAGATAGGTGCGCAGTTAAAAAGGAGCTGGGAAACCCCACTCCTTTTTAGTGTTGCAGTTGTGATGCATTAAATGGAAAAGGAGCGATTGGGTGCCTTTACGCTGTAGCAACTGTGCAGCTCCATGTAGAAGCTGCACAGTTGCGATGGCATCATTACATATTCCGTGTAAATGGCATTACGTGCTAGGGCTGGGGAGCATGCGAATGGTGTGCACTCCCCAGTCCTAATTGCACCATGAGGACAGCCCAAACGGGCAGTCTGTACCGCGCCATAGATTTCTCAGCTTGATTTCTCTCCTGATATAACTTAAACACTAATCATTTCAAGTTAGCATATGTATATTATTGTGCAAGCCAAAAGAGCTTTGGGAGGGGAATCTTAAAGTACTAGTAAAGATAGTAATGAAAACTATCTTGCCTTTTCTCCAATAAACTGAAGATGGACTGGATGGCTCCACTCCTCATTTTATTTCCCACAGCAGCTTTGTAAGATATGCCAGGCTGAGAGTGATTAGTCATCTTGTGCAGATTTCATGGCTCAGCAGGGTACTGGACCAGGATCTCCCCAGTCTCAGTTCAGCACTATAACCACTATGCCACATTAACCTCTAAAGCAGTGCTTCTCAACCTTTCTAATGCCGCAACCCTTTAATACAGCTCCTCAGGTTGTGGTGACCCCCAACCATAAAATCATTTTGTCTTGGTTCCCAAGACCATCAGAAATACATGTTTTCCAATGGTCTTAGGCAACCCAAGGTTGAGAACCACTGCTCTAAAGGAAGAGAAAAAATGTTAACAACTAGCCAAGATGTTTAAGTCTAATGCTTCTCTATTGCACTGAGCATTTCAAGTATTGGAGTATGCAACAGCAACACTCATATTTAGAGGAGGTAGGAGATAGTTGAGGCAACAGTAACTTCAGGGACAAGGGGATGCAAGGGGATCTTGTAGCACCTTTGACACTAACTGAAAGAAAGAGGTTGTAGCATGAGCTTTCATAGAATTGAGCATATGAAATTTTGTAGAATTGAGCCTACTTCTTTATATGTGTGCTTGGAGTGGAAAGTCCAGAGACAGAGATTCAAATGTTGCCAGAAATCAGTATCAAGGAGCTCTTTGACATTACATAGCTATAGTGTTATGGTTCAGTTTTAACAGTCATGGCCCATCCTATGGAATCCTGGAGTTTTCTTTTTAGGTAGAGATATTTAGCATTCCCAGTCAGAGAACAATAGTGCTTCAGTAAACTACAAACCCCGGGATCTCATTGGATCTTGCCAAGATAGTTACAGTGGAATAATAGGATGTAGTATGAATGGGCCCCGAGACAATATCACATAAGTTTATTGCACGGGCCCTCGGGAACGGAAAAGGGACAGAAAGGGCAAATCATACAGATTATAGCATGGGAGACTGTAGCAGTTGCTGGTGGGAGTCCCCAATCCGTTTCGCATCTGTCCCACAGCAGACGATTTCCGAGAACTGTTCAGAACCATCCTTGGAAATTGGCTGCTGTGGGGTGGATGCGGAATGGATTGGGGACTCCCGGTAGCAACTGTGGCATTTCCAGTGTGATAATCTGCGTGATTTGCCCATTCCGTCCCATTTCTGCTCCCTTCTATTCTGCCCCATTTCCGTTCCCCAGGGCCTGTGCGATAAACTTATGTCTTACACTGTGCTCTTCCATGAATATCACATCCACTAAATCCACTGTCAGACACATTTCTATCCATAAGTACCATTAAGTCGAAAAAGATATTGGTTACAAGTATACCTCAGTTAAAGAAATAGATATGTTCCTGAGCATTACTTCTTTAACAGAGAATTTGGCACCAGAGGCAGAAATAACATGGAAAGAATGGGGACAGGTTTCTGTACTACAAAAAAGAAGAGCAGCTCAACATGTTTCAGTTATCCTTTTTCTGTATAACTAACAATATGCACTAGGGAAATAAAACAACCAGATCAGGTAAGGCTTCCATTTGTGAACAAAAAAATATTTGTTTGTTTGTTTTTGAAAACCACATGAAAGCTTCATCCAACATATATCCAGGGATTACTTTTTTCTTTCATCAGCCTCTACTTTGCTCAGGATTTCCATTTTGGCTACCAAACTTAAGAGATCTATTGGGAGGGGGGTTTAACATGCTAGAGGTAGCTGGTGTGGAAAACTTATCTATTGTTCCTTTTCCTCTCTGTTTTGCTTTTTATGCAAGCTCTGTAACAGATTGTGGAGGCAGCTGCTATTTATCTTGTCTGTTTTAAGCAGACACACAGAGCAACAGCAGAAAGGACTACAGTCAACTCCCATTCTTTCCCAACCCAATCTTTATTGCATTGTTTAATGCTGCGACCCTACAGAAAAGTCTGTGTTTCTCCATCCTCTCAATGTCAACACTGGTTTTAAAAAAAATCAAAACCTTTTGAGCCGAACAGAAGATGAGGAAAAAATGAAGGCCTGGGCAGATGTAAGATGGCTTTATAAAAAGGAGCTTCTTTGCTAGCCAAGGTAAACTTGTATTCCGCTTGAACACAAATATAGGAGCTTATCACTCAGCATTTTAAACCAGCTCCAGCCTCCCAACCTGGAGCCAGGATGCAGGATGGAGGGGGATTATCACACACTAAATCACCACCAAACCACTGGCTGCCATCAGTCCAGGTCCCAGCCGAGTCCTAGCCATGCTCCACAATCACTTTTTAGAAGTCGGAAAGCTTTCTGACTTCTAAAAAGTGCTAGTGGAGCACAGCTGGGTCACGGGCTGATGGCGGCTGGCAGCTCGGCAGCAATTTACGATATAATAATCCCCGCCTCCATCCCGCATCCCTTCTCCAGCCTGGGAAGCTGGAGCCGGTTTAAAATGCTGAGTGATAAGCTCCATACTGTTAGATGCATGAAGCTAGCTGTATTATTGAGAATAGCCCACAAAGATATTTAATCAAAAACAGAAATGGGTTGGGGCCTACATTTAAAAACAATAAGAGTATCAATAGATGAGGGAAGCTGAACTTCTCCTTCCCACTGCCCAAATCCTTTGCAGGCTCTGTTCCAGACTGCCCCACTGAACAAAAACTACAGTCCTCCCTCCATATTTGTAGGGGTTAGGGGGAAAGACCCCCATGAATATGGAAAAACCACAAATAACTCCCCCCTCCCACTCAGAAGCCAGTTAAAGAGAGAGATGGATGGGGAAAGAGGAGCAGGGGCTCCCGCTTCTTTTTCCCACTCTCCCATCCCTTTAGCTGGCTTCCTGCCACTCGCCTGCTGGATCACTCCCTGGGCAGCCCAGGGAGTGATCGGGGAGGGAAAGGGAGGAGCATTTTAAACCAGCCTTCAAAGACCCTTTGGCTTCCCACTCTCTCCCTGGACAGCCCAGGGAGCAATCGGGAATACAAAGGGAGGAGATGACTTCACCCCTAAAAGACCCTTTGCCTTCCTGGTCTCTCCCTGGGCAGTCCAGAGAGAGATGGGAAGGGAAAGGGAGGAGGTGAATTCACACCAAAAGACCCTTTTGCCTCCCTGATCTCTCTCCCTGAGCAGCCCAGAGAGGGATCGGGGCCGGAAAGGGAGGAGGCCTTGATCTCACAAATAATTGAAACCACGAGCCTCAAAGCCGCATATATGGAGGGGTGACTGTATATTAATTACCAAGAGCCACCATTAATTTATATTTCAGGTCAGTTGGGTTTCTTGAGGAAGGGAGATGCAATTCTGTGGCTGTTGAAAACTAAAGGTTGAAGGGTTTTTTTTTCCTTTGAAATGTTTTGGTGGATCCTCAAACCTCCTCAAAATGCTTCGCAAATATTATCACAAATTATCACAGTTATGTTCACAACAGTTGCCAAAGGAAACATTCCGTTTGATAAATATTGTAGAAACAGCAATAAATTAAGGTAAGCATATCCTTAAAAAATAAGAAGAAAAGAAAACATTAACGTAACTTTATTCTTATGATAATAATGTTATTAATCCAATAATAAAAAGAAGAAGAATACCCTGGACTCGAGCCACATATGGCTTTGTAGGTCATAACCAGCACTTTGAATTGTGCATGGAAATAGAATGAAAAGATGTTGTATTAAAGTTAAAAATAGTATAAGTGAGCTTGAAAAATTATTTACATTATGGCATTTTGTCAGTATACAGCTTACGATACCCCAAACCAGCTGCTCCACTAGGTCTAATGATAAAGGCTTTTTCAGTATCCTCTTCTTCCTTTCCTAACATCTTTTCCACCTGTCTCTTTCAGTATAAAAGACATTCCCAGTTCATTGACAAGATATAATTTTTGAATAAAGACTATCCAGTTCAAGTGAGGAAGTGACTGCAGTTTGTTGGACCCATATACAGACTGTGAAAGGGCACGAAATGTAGAATTGCTGCCAAGAATTGAAAGGGCAGGGGGAACTTAGTTGACATTGAGATATGCTTTGGGATGAGGTAAGTGTGCCAGCAAGGTGCAAAATAAAAAAAAAGTATTGTGTTAATGGATTGATAAGTATGTTCCCAGTGTGTAAAGCTCTTCTGTCTGAATTATCAATGCCCATCTTTCTATGGATTCCTGTCAAATCAGTCCTTGCTGTAATCAAAATAAACTGTAGAAACACTAAGGTCACCTTTATATTCCTCTACTCCAGATATCGAAGACGCTGTCTTTGATAATGAAGTAGACCTTGAGCTTGGATTGTAGAAAAGTGAGACTCTCTCTGCCTCGGCCCCTCCATTGGAAACTCAGCATTTATCATCAGTACTAAGAGACATTTGCCCAAATCTGTCTTCTCTGTTTGTTCTCTTCTTTTCCATCCTTACCAGATGTACACACTATTAGCATTCCAGTATGAGTCTGAAACCTTGTCACTAGACACCCTCTTCTATTATCCCTTTACAGAAGAACTACAAAAAGCCCTATTGTCAAAGCCACAGCCCTGCATCCTACACAATTAACCCTGTGACCCTGCAAACTCCATGGGTTAACCAGGAAAGAAGGAGGGCAGTGTCTTCTATACAACACTTAACACAGTGAATCAGCCACAGAGCAACTATGGGGATCAGCTCCCATTGAAGCTGCTACATGCTTAACACACTGGCTAGTATGTTTGGCTTACACCTGCCCTTCAAGAATGTAAAGGGGGTCTAAACATAGGACTAAATCCAATAATTAGTACCAAAGTAGTCCCATTGATTCAACCTGAATTTGCTAAATCAACATTTATATAAGTAGAACTGAGAGACATAGCTGTGTTACTCTGAAATATTAGTTTGCAAAGGAATCTTGTAGCAACTTTGAAATTAACTGTGTGAAAGAAGTAGCATAAAAATTTCACAGACTTGGTCTGCTTCCCCAGATGCATGGCGTGAAGTGTTGCCCAGGAAGGATTTTTATAATCAGACAATCTCAATCTCAAAGGAGCGACAAAATGCCTTTGCATATTACATTTATGTAAGTTTCATTGGCTTATATCTTCTCTAGTTAGGACTATAATAATTAGATTTAGCCAACAGTGCTTACTTCTGTGTTCTCCTTGTATGCTAATTGGACTTGATGGCCCTTGAGGTCTCTTCCAACTCTATGACTGTATAATTCAAATTCAGTTCTTCTGAATTACAACATCACAGTAGTGAGAGCAAAAAGTATCAACAGAGAAATCTTCCAGTGAATCAGATAATTAACAGAATTGTTTCAAGCAACTCCAATATATCATGTTCAGTCCAGTGGAATCTTAGAGATGATCTAGTTTTCTATGCAAGTCACCACTCAGTTCTCAGCACCCTTAGTCCTTTTGCAATTTAATGTCTATTGCTAGGTAACATTTGAGGGAGAAGCTTGAAGGACGTGGTGCTTCAATAGGGTTGAAGGAATGACCACACTTGTCATCTTTAGGTTTAACCAGACTGCCTCAAATTATTGAGAGTTTTCAAAAAAAATTGTTTTGATTGTGCCTGCATATTGATAGCTTTTCTGCTCCTGCATCCAGTCTTTCATTCAAGAATTATATCTGGTTTCCTTCCCTCCTTCTTTCCCATCTTTATATCCTTCCTCTTCTCATTGATTATAAGTCAGTGGCTTATAACATGCATGTTCATTCATCTTACCTCTATCCAGTTTAAAATTTAATTTGTATGGCATCCTGATGTTATGAGACGTTTTTTACCACCAAATTTGCCACCTGAATACAGCCCAGGTCCATCCCTGCTTCCAGAGCCACTCTGGCAGCCATTTTTTTAACTCGGAAAACTCTCAGATCCAAAAAGAACCAGGAGGAGCAGCTCTGGAAGCTGGGATGGACCCAGGCTGTATTCAAGTAGCAAATTCAGCAGTAAAAACCATCTGGTAACACCAGGATGCCATCCGAATTAAATTTTAAACTGGATAGAGGTAAGATGAATTAACATGCATGTTATAAGACTCCTAGTCTCTGGGAATATGCCAGAAACAGATTTTCACCAATTTCTGCTAAGCCTTTTTTATTATTAGTCATGAGTTACAGCCATAGTGTCATGGCAATATTACATTATACCAATATTGGGGTCTTTTTGTTTTAGTACTAGCATTTCCTGTCACTTTATCTCTGTTGAATGTGTGTCCTGGAAACAACAGCTGTGTTTAGTGGTGCTTATCTATTTTGACTCCTAAGACAGTAGAAACACATAGAAAGTAACCAATCCATTTCCTTTTGGAGTCTATTGGGTAAAAAACAAACCCTTGTGAGGACAAACTGTCATCTGGATATCAGAAATAAAACTGGTTTGTACAAAAACAAAACTTGTCATTTCCTAAGACTTTTTAACCCATTGGGAGGCAACCTTTGTTAACTATGGATCTAATGCATCTAAAGCACTCCCTCATTTCCAAATGTTAAGATGTCCAACAAGGCAGGAGGATCCTTCTACAGTTTTTCAAAAGTTTTAGAAGGCTCCTCCAATGTACAGCAGAGACAGGCTGATGAATAGACCTCAGTCCTGCTTCCAGCCCAATTGCTTAACACATTACCTGTTTCCCTCTGAGAAACATGCCCTGGGCTAGAGGGAGAGGTTGAGGTCTGCTCAGCAGCCTCCCCCAGCTGCACATTGGAAGAGCCTTCTATGACTTTTGAAAAGCTTTAAAAGGAACCTTCCACCTCAAGTTCATTGCCTAACACATTTGCTGTTCCCTTCCAAGAAACGTTCCCCATGTTATGGGGGAAATCTTGCCTGGTGCTCTTCGGAAAGATCTTTAGAAGGCTCCTCCAACGTGTAGCAGGGGTGGTCTATTGAGAAGATCTCATTTTTCTAAAATGCAATCATGATAAATTGCCAATGATAATTTATTTTTTTTACTTTATCTTGTGCATGTCTTCTTTATATTCTAGTTATTGAAATAACCTCACATCCACATCCACACCATCACCACCTCCTTTTTCTGTTAAAGTTTGCTTCTAGATTTTAGATTCTCCTTCAAGTTTGACTTGAAAATATCTTGCAAGGAGAATCTAAGACATCACTTGAGACTTGTAGGAAGAGATGTGAAACTTGATTTGAGGCCAGTAAAAGGCTTGAATACATCACTGTTGGTTACCAAACTGACCTTATGGGCTTCCCCGGATGACCATGCCACTTTCCCCGTGACATCTTCTTTCTTTTTTCTTTCTTTTTTAAGGTTCTAGGGTTTTGTGCAGGTTTTTCCCACTCTGAAAACGCCTCTCCTGAAGCTTCATTACCAACAATGAAAGTTTTCAGCTAGAACATGATGGTATATTGGTCGCAACCTTTTTGCCTTTGGGTCAGTCCACCATCAGAATGCAGCCCCTATGAAATTATCTGAAACTGAATTCAATCCTATCCTTTTTTTAAATAGAATGTCATGTAAAAATTCCAGAACACTGACAGCAGTACATTAGCTTCAGTCTAGGACTGCTGTGTTCTGGTTGTGTAGAAGCACAGTATACAGATATTAGTCTGCTACATTACAATACTTGCACCTTTAATTAATTGTAAAACATTTTCCCTCCAATGGTTTGGATAGATTTTGTGTCATTATGTGAAACAATCATTTGAGGGATGCCACATTGGCACCCTTAAGCAAAATGAATGAATAAAAATGGCTGCCAAATTAGTTTGGCAGCAAAATGGGGTTCATTGAGATAAATGTATAATTCATCACCTCAGCTTTTGCTATGGATTATAGTCAATTATTGTTCACAGTTGCTTAATACCCCTCTTGGTGGCACAATTTAAAAAACAATCAATTTTCTCCAATCTTGTTAAAATTTGCTGGACCACAATAACCTGAAAATTATTATTTTAAATCACTTAGAAACAATAACAAATGACATGCAACACTACCAATAATACTTTTGTTTGGTCTTTGAATATGAAGGGATGAGAAGAGAAAGGTGCAAAGTAGACAGTATGAGAAGGGGCAGATATATATTAAAAATCTGTTTGTTGATCTCCTTCAACTATTACAAAGAATATGTCTTCTCTTCGTGGGATACAGACTGGGGTGTAGAAAGCCAATTTGGTATAGCAGAGACACCCTTACTTAGGAGTTTATCACATGGGAGGAATTTCTTTCAATTTCGAATGGAGCCAATTCAAATTCACATAAATTTGTTGGTTGTATGCCAACTCTGTTACTGAAAATACTTTATACATACAAAAAACAGGAGGGAGGAAGAGATG
Source organism: Urosaurus nigricauda (assembly GCA_034509955.1). NCBI lineage: Eukaryota > Metazoa > Chordata > Lepidosauria > Squamata > Phrynosomatidae > Urosaurus > Urosaurus nigricauda. The sequence continues at coordinate 39,772,039 of JAOEGL010000002.1, forward strand.
GCAGTTCAATATTTTGTATACGTTTGTTTATGTTTGCTTTCTGCAAAAGGTATATTGAGTATGAGAAACATATATTGTACACTGGTGTTCAAAGATGGAGGTGCATGTTATTCACTTCTTGTCTGTTACTTTGAGAACCACTGGTCTAACACAAAATCTTGTTCAAGTGAATAGAAACAGAGGTCAACCAAAATGACACAAAATGTGAAAAAGGTCTCAGGAACTCTTGATCTCTTTTTTAAGACAAGATGTTGCAAAAAACAAAGACAGAGGAGACTTGTTCTTAAGGTTTTGTTGTCTTTATGGTGTCTTAAGATGTAATGGAGAAGGAAAAGTCTGCAGGCATTGATGAGGTTCTCAAGTTTTATCTGGAATAGCCTCCAGCTCCAGGTATGCTGGGAACAGTGGTGGTAGAAATGAGGAGTCCTGTTATCTTCCTGACCTCTCTCCAACCCTGACAAAGTTAACTAGCTTTTTTATCAGTGGAAAACAGGGAGAAACTTGGCACTCTTTATATTGAGAAGTCTGGAGATAATTTTAGATGTTGGATTAGGTAAAGAAGGTCAGTAGAAGCGAAATTTACCTGGTGGTTGGAGGGCAGTAAACTTCTAAGTCCCAGTTCCAAGTGGAATAAAATTGTCTACTTCCAGTATAAAGTCCCACTGCTAACTCTCTAAATCCATTTCTTGAAGTACTCCAGGGTGGTGTTGTTGCTGTTGTTGTTTGCCCTGAAATTCTCACTGTTGGAGGTCATTGCTGGAAATGGTGGGAGAGAAGAGCTAAAACAGAAAGGGCTGCAAAGATTCAGCTGATTTCCCAGCCAATCTTGGGACATTTCTCATATCTGACATCAAAAGTGGAGCCATGAAATTTATAGGTTTTGGTCACAGTACTATGTAGAGAGAATTCCACATTATTAAAATATAATTTTGAATACATATTTTAAAATGGCAAGGAGCTGACATAGAAAGGTGGCTTCGTAATCTTTTCTGCACTTTGGGGCAAGAAATGGTATAAATACTTAATTAGATGCTCCATTCTACTTTCAAGTTTAAGAAGGATCACTTTTCTTTGGAAGAAAGAATAGTATAATATAGTAAGATGAACACACTTACACTGGAGATGTACATAAAGGAAACACAAATCCTTTAAAAAGATGGACTAAGAAGAATTAAACAGTGACAGAATAGCTCAAACAGGAGGAGGGAGAGGACTGAGCCACTTTTTATTATGTCATAGGAACTGTCTGATAGAAATCCATAATACCTTACAACAACATTTATCACAGCAATCACAATGGCGACACCTGCCTTATCTAGGATAAGCCTGCTTTCCCAGCAACAAAACCTTCACAGCAGTTAGAATGCTGAAAAGTGCAACAACCCTATATCAACGCACAATCATTGGGAAAGACTTGTGGGTCATGCACTATAAAAAAAATGAAAAATTGCACAAATTCACCAAATTGTATGGGAAACCTCCAAAACTCACACTATTTTTAAGTCCAAAAATTTAATAATGCTATACATTAAGTTTCTTCCAGATTTTGAAATGACAAATCGAGTACAATTACTTGGTTTTGTCCCAACTGAATGTTCAGTTTGTCAGGGGAGTCAACATCTATATGCAACAGAATAAAGCCTGCAAGTACATTAACTGCTTTATCAAGTCCCTGGTATTTTCCATCATCTCCTTCCAACAAACTGACCTCTTAAATCTCTCTTGCCTTTAGAGCCTATCAAGGTCTAACATTCTGTACCAGCTTGTGAAAGATGGGAAGATGCTTATAATAGCTGTAACAAGCGACGTTGCTTATGTCCCAAAGTATTCATATTACTGTGCAAATATAGGAAACTTCTGGTAAGAGAGGCAATTACATTAAGAGAAACCTTATCTGCATGATATTTGATTAATGAAGAGAGAAGTCAAACAAGCTCTGATTTCACTTTGGCAACCAATGCTGCTTTCTGCATTCAAGATAGAACTTTTAAAAAGAGCCTATTTTTAGATGCAGAAATATATTTTTAACTGCTATATACATTTGCATCACTATTTACTTTTACTAGTTTTACAGAACGAATGAGCTGAATGCATCTGAACAGTAGCTTCCCTCCTTTCATGGGAATCTAAGAACCCTGAAATCCTAGGTTAAAAAATATGTGAACATCTAAGAAACCTTACCATCGGATTAATCATGCACAACAAAGAATGACAGAACATTTACACAAAGTTTTCAGAGTGGTAAATACAGAGTTTGAGCATTTTTTGGATGGAGAGCTTCTCATGCTAACAATTCAAAGGCCCTAGTAGCTAATCCATTCTAGCCCTCAACTTAACGAATTATCTACAGTAAGGAAAAACAATGGAAGAAGAGGTGAAACACAACGAATGTTTACAAATGGATAACAACAATGGTATCTGAAACTCTCATAAAATTTAGTAAATGAGGCAGGATGATGGTGTGATAAAATTTTTGTTTGAAACTGATCTCAGACTGCAACCCACCTAAAGTTAAGAGCCACAAATTTCAATTAGAAAAGGAACATATGAGCATGACACTCCCACTGATACCAATGATAATTCAAATGATTCAATTTAGCTGAATATGATTTACTTTTTAAAAAACCAGGATGCATAGTTCTCCCAACACCACCATCCCATGTTATCCTCTCAACAACTATGTGTGGCAGATTAAGCTGAGAAAGTAAACCAGTGAGTTTAACAAAGAGTAAAGAATTCCACAAAAATTGAGACACAAAAGACTGCAGCAATTATAGGACCATGGCATTAATTTCCCATGCAAACAAAATTCTGCTCAAAATTCCGCTGTGCAGACTCTAATCATATGTGGAAAGAGAAATCCTAGAAGTGCAAGCAGGGTTCAAAAAAGGAAGAAGCACTAGGGAACACATTGTAAACATGCAATGGCTAATGGAGGAAAGCAAGGAATTTCAGAAGAAAATCAGCATGTGCCATGGGCGTGCCATTACATTTGATAGTCCTGGGGAGAAATCTGTATTTAGGGCAAAAGGCTATGGTTAGAACAAAATATGGAGAAACAGAACAATTCCCACTTGGCAAACTGTTCAGGCAAGGCTATATTCTACCACCCCATCTGTTCTATTTTGTACACAGAAATTATCATACAAAGAGCAGTTGTGGACTCAAAAGAAGGAGTGAAGATAGGAGGAAGGAACATCAACAAGCCAAGATATACAGATGACAACATACAGTGGTCCCCCGGGTTACGAATCCCCCGGGATACGAAAACCCCGGGGAACGAAAGAGCCGGGGCCGCAAAAACGGCCCCGGCTTACGAAAAAAAAACCCGGGTTCTGAATAAAAAAACCACGCGGCCCCTTTAAATTTGCTGCGTGGTCCGGCAAAAAAAGCGGTCCCCCGGGTTGCGAAGACTTCCGGGTTACGAAAAGTAATCCGGAACAGATTACTTTCGTAACCCGGGGGACCACTGTACTACTAGCAGAAAACCTCATAGACTTGAAACAATTACAGTGCACCTATGCCATATGTGGATGCACTATATGTGGCTTCAAGCAGACACTGAAGACTGCAGTCAAGAAATCAGAAGAAGATTAGAGATGGAAAGAGCAACCATGAAAGAACTAGATAATATCCTAAAGAGTACAGATATACAAGTGAGCACTTCAGTTAGAATTGTCCAAGCCATTATATTCCCCATCACCATGCACAAATGTCAGACCTGGACGGTGAAGAAGGCAGATAAGAGAAAATCAACTCATTTCATAGAATCATAGAATCATAGAATCATAGAGTTGGAAGAGACCACAAGGGCCATCCAGTCCAACCCCCTGCCATGCAGGAACTCCCAGTCAAAGCATCCCCGACAGATGGCCATCCAGCCTCCGCTTAAAGACCTCCAAGGATGGAGACTCCATTACACTCCGAGGGAGTGTGTTCCACTGTCGAACAGCCCTTACTGTCAGGAAGTTCCTCCTAATGTTGAGGTGGAATCTCTTTTCCTGCATCTTGCATCCATTGTTCCTCATTCTAGTCTCTGCAGCAGCAGAAAACAAGCTTGCTCCCTCTTCAATATGACATCCCTTCAAATATTTGAACAGGGCTATCATATCACCTCTTAACCTTCTCTTCTCCAGGCTAAACATCCCCAGCTCTCTAAGTCGTTCCTCATAGGGCATGGTTTCCAGACCCTTCACCATCTTAGTTGCCCTCCTTTGGACCCGCTCCAGTTTCTCCACATCCTTTTTGAATTGTGGTGCCCAGAACTGGACACAGTATTCCAGGTGGGGCCTGACCAAAGCAGAATAGAGTGGCACTATTACTTCCCTTGATCTAGACGCTATACTTCTATTCATGCAGCCTAAAATAGCATTGGCCTTTTTAGCTGCCGCATCGCACTGTTGACTCATGTTCAACTTATGGTCTATTTGGACTCCTAGATCCCTTTCACACGTAGTTTCATTCAGCCAGATGTCCCCCATCCTATATCTGTGCATTTCATTTTTGCATCCTAAGTGCAGTACCTTACATTTCTCCGCATAGAATTTCATTTTGTTAGCTTTGGCCCAGCTTTCTAGTCTATTCAGGTCATTCTGAATTTCAATCCTGTCTTCTGGAGTATTGGCTACTCCTAATTTGGTGTCATCTGCAAATTTGATAAGTATACCCCCAATTCTGTCATCCAAGTCATTAATAAAGATATTTAATAGCATTGGGCCCAGGACAGAACCCTGTGGGACCCCACTGGTCACTTCTCTCCAGGATGAAGTGGAGCCATTGTTGAGCACCCTTTGAGTTCGGCCAGTCAACCAGTTACAAATCCATGTAACGGTTACCTTGTCTAGCCCACATTTTACAAGCTTATTTGCAAGAATGTCATGGGGAACCTTGTCAAAGGCCTTACTGAAATCAAGATATACTATATCCACAGCATTCCCTTCATCTACCAAACTGGTAATTTTATCAAAAAAAGAGATCAGATTTGTCTGGCAAGACTTGTTTCTCTGAAACCCATGTTGGCTTTTTGTGATTATGGCATTCCCTTCTAAATGTTCACAGACTCTCTGCTTAATGATCTGCTCTAGAATCTTTCCTGGAATTGATGTCAGACTAACTGGACGATAATTGTTGGGATCCTCTTTTTTTCCCTTTTTGAAGATGGGGACAACGTTTGCCCTCCTCCAGTCTGCTGGGACTTCTCCTGTTCTCCAGGAGTTCTCAAAGATTATTGCCAATGGTTCCAATATTACATTTGCCAGTTCTTTTAATACACTAGGATGTAGTTCATCTGGAGTATTAAAAGAAATGTAAAATGTAATATGCAAATGTAAACTGGCAAATGTTAATTTAAGATGTGGTGCTGGAGAAGAGTGCTGAGGATATCGTGAACAGCCAAACAGCCAAACAAGTGGGTTCCTTGAGCAGATACAACCAGAAATTTCCCTGGAAGCCAAGATGATGAAACTGAAGCTGTCATACTTAGGCCACATATGAGAAGGCACGACTCACTAGAAAAGATTATAATGCTAGGGAAGGTAGTAGGCAGTAGAAAGAGAGGAAGACCACACACCAGATCAATAGACTTAATCAGGGAGGCCAAGGGCCTGAGTTGAAAGGAGGACAGGAGGTCTTGGAGATGACTCATTCACAGGGTCACCATGAGTTGTGGCTGACTCGAGGCCAGTTAACAACAACAAAGAGAATTTGACCAGGTCTCCATGGGACTAGTCCAATACTAACATCAACAACATACTGGCTGCCAATGCACAGATTTCACACACAAGTCCATTTTTAAAACAATAAGTGCAACTGACTAAGCTGCCTTAATTCAAACATGGTAATTCAATTACCTTAATTCAAATAAAAAGAATTTTATTTGGAGTGGAAACCCTAGTTTTGCAAGCATTTCAAAGACTGGCAGGCAGTTGCTACTGTTGACTTTGCTGCTTTTGCTGTCACTGCTACTGTCTGTGCTAATCTATAATGGTAAGCTAATTTAAAGTTCATGGTTTCTCAAGTTAATTAAAAATTTAAAATGATTATATAATGAATTAAAATCATTCTATGATTTCAGTGCATGTTTAAGTGCATTTATCGGTTTTGTATTGGGGAAAAGAGGGAGAAAAAGAGAGAAAGAGAGAGAGAATGAGAGAGAACTAATCTGTTAGGAGAAACCATGAAGTTGCATCCACCCATGAGAAATGTCACAGCTGTCATCTTTGGGGTCGCCCAGTAGGTTCTGGGAAGGGTCTCATTGACCAATAGGCAGATTGGCCAATGCCTGGATCCAATCCCATCACAATGGGGCTTTCTAGATTGGCAAAAAGAAGTGTGTTCATGGCTGCATGAAACTCTAGCCTTTAGATGAGAAAAAGGGAAAGTGTGCCATGAAAACGCTTTTTTTTGCGTTTTAGGGGAGAAGAAGCGCCTTTAAAAAGGTGCTGGTTTTCCCAGCTTCTTTTTTAAAAACTGCGGAACAGCGCAGCTCCATCTAAAGGCTGTGGTGCAGCTGCTAAGCATTAAGGAAAAGGCAACTTCATGTCACACTTTCCTGCCAATCTAGAAAGCCCCAATGTCAACTTTTTTGTGCAGCTGTAATCAATAAAGTTGTGTCCTCATTTTTGTCACTACTAAGACATCTTGTGTGTTTTCTTATCTGTAGAGTTGGAATTGCACCTTGGCTCTGCAACAGCACTCAAACATCATTCAGATTTTCCTTTGAAACAGTGCTGGCAACCGCTAATCACACGTATAATTATACTGAAGCCAGAGGTGTGTTGTTCTGACAAAAATGTGTGTATAGACTACAAAAACACCATTTACAGAAACGTTGTGCAGATTAAAATTCTTTAGAGGGTGACATGAAGCTTTTGTGGTTTAGGGATTGAGGAAGGGATTTCTTTAGAACATTTTATTACTCTTTTTGGAGATTTTATCTTTTAAACTAAGCACGTCCTCGTACAAAATATATTTCTTCGTTCCTTTTTTATTTGTTTCATACTGAAATTTGCTTCAGCCTCAGCACTAAAATGCAGGACATTGGCAGATGTGACAGAAATGATGTCACATGAAGGTCTTTCATTAAATGTGCATCTTAGCTCTTCTCCCTGGGAATGATTTATTACATTTTGTCAGTCCTGCTCTTATGTACCCACATCATTTTTAAACATCATTTTTCTTCTGGACATCTTTACATTCTTACAAATGCACATGAAGATAGCATTGTACCAGGCCAACCAATGAAGTAATTTACAAATAACATTACTAATAAATAAATATGGAGTATAAGGGAAATGGAATGTCAGATCCAAAAAGCCAAGGCAAAGTGAAAGACTAATTTCCTGAGGAAGAAACAGATGAGACAGGAATAATCTAGTAGTAAGAAAATTAAAAAAAAAACCCTAATACTCCAGTTTGTTCAGCCCATCATGTTTCCCACAGTGGCCAAACAATTACCTATGGAAAGCCCACAGTTATTGGACACCAGGGTAAAAATCTTCTCCCACAGCTGTTCTCCAGCAACTGGTATTCGGAGGTGTGCTTCCTCCGATACCAGGGGCAATATATAGCCATGCAGTAATCGCCATGTTTCCATTTGTCTAATCCTCTTTTAACCCCATCTTAGTTTGTGGGTTTTCACCACAATGTATCTATAGGGCCCAGACAGGTAGGCCAAATGAAGCAGCTTTCGGCTGCTTTGGAGGCATGCTGTTTAAATGATACACACTTTCGAAGTGGCCAGAAGCCATGCTAATGACCTGCTCCGGCCCTTAGGACTAGAACAAAGAGGAGCGAAGATAGTCCAACTCCTGGTGGTGCCAGTCAGCCCCTGCATCCACAGCCCACCTTGGAAGTGCACGGTGTGGACAGTGGGGTTGCAACCCACTTCCAGCCAAAGCAGACTCAGGCTGCTATTTTGTGCCCATCTGTTCCACCTCTACGGTAGAGAATTCTGTCACTTAAATAATCACTAAATTTTAGGCAATTTACTTTTTTGACCATCTTGACTAGGGATTTCTGGCATATGTAGCCCAAAAAGGAACTTCTTCAAGCTGTGATGCCTTCACTGTGAAGAAAGACCTCATTTCACCTTTTCAACCACAACATGATTGGATGGTCACTAATATGGCTTTTCTAACATTCTTCTGCCTTCATATAGAGAAACAGGAAACACTCTTCTTTGTTTACTCTTTAATACTTTTTGTTTCCTTAATTCACCTTCTATGCCATTGCCCATTCCAGATCCTTGATAAAATTAACTGATATTTGTAGTATAATCAGAAGTTTAGATCAATTGCCCATCTAAACGTATTGCAGAGGGCTGAGATAATATCCTGCAAAACAAAGAAACAAAATGGATTTAAAACAGAAATATTCACACAGAGACCAGATGAAAAGGAGGTCTATAAACATCATGTTAAAGAAATATAGCAGGAAGAAAGCTGTCCTTTTAAGGATACAGGAACTGTAGAAAATAAATGAGACTCCCACGGAACATGCTTGAGAAAAAACATTTACTGGGAAGAAACAAGAAGAGATCTAATGCATTAATTATGTCTAATCAGTAACCAACCACAAATGGCAAGGCAGCTTCCGCCACAATCTGGGGGTGACCCCAAAATCCAGCCTTCCCCTTGACAGCACAAAGGAACTGTAGATGAAAGTGGAGAGGGGATTTTGAGAAATACATTTGCATTGGCCTTAATTTTGTGATCACCATCTTGACAGTATATACTTAAACAAATCAAATTACAGTGGTCCCCCGGGTTACGAAATTAATTGGTTCCGGCTACTTTTTCGTAAGCCGAAAATTTCGTAACCCGGGGCCTATTTCCCATAGGAAATAGGTAATCCGTTCCTGAGGCCTGGCGGGGGCCTCCTGGCTGAGGAAGGGAAGGTCCGATCCGGCGGATCGGGCCTTCCTTTTGTCAGCTGCGGAGGCCCAGCCTGGCTGGGGAAGGGAAGGTTCCCTTCCCCAGCCAGGCTGGGCCTCCGGGCCTGACGCGAAAGGGAGGCCCGATCCGCGGGATCGGGCCTCCTTTCGTTGGGCGCGGAGGCCCGGCCTGGCTCCCGAAGCCAGGCCGGGCCTCCGCGCCTCCGCGCCTCAGACACGAAAGGAGGCCCGATCCGCGGGATCGGGCTTCCTTTCGTTGGGCGCGGAGGCCCAGCCTGGCTCCCGAAGCCAGGCCGGGCCTCCGCGCCTCAGACACGAAAGGAGGCCCGATCCGTGGGATCGGGCTTCCTTTCGTTGGGCGCGGAGGCCCGGCCTGGCTCCCCAAGCCAGGCCGGGCCTCCGCGCCTCAGACACGAAAGGAGGCCCGATCCATGGGATCGGGCTTCCTTTCGTTGGGCGCGGAGGCCCGGCCTGGCTCCCGAAGCCAGGCCGGGCCTCCGCGCCTCAGACACGAAAGGAGGCCCGATCCGCGGGATCGGGCTTCCTTTCGTTGGGCGTGGAGGCCCGGCCTGGCTCCCGAAGCCAGGCCGGGCCTCCACACCTGAGGCACGAAAGGAGGCCCGATCCGCGGGATCGGGCTTCCTTTCGTTGGGCGCGGAGGCCCGGCCTGGCTCCCCAAGCCAGGCCGGGCCTCCGCGCCTGAGGCACGAAAGGAGGCCCGATCCGCGGGATCGGGCTTCCTTTCGTTGGGCGCGGAGGCCCGGCCTGGCTCCCGAAGCCAGGCCGGGCCTCCGCGCCTGAGGCACGAAAGGAGGCCCGATCCGCGGGATCGGGCTTCCTTTCGTTGGGCGCGGAGGCCCGGCCTGGCTCCCGAAGCCAGGCCGGGCCTCCGCGCCTGAGGCACGAAAGGAGGCCCGATCCGCGGGATCGGGCTTCCTTTCGTTGGGCACGGAGGCCCGGCCTGGCTCCCCAAGCCAGGCCGGGCCTCCGCGCCCAACGAAAGGAAGCCCGATCCCGCGGATCGGGCTTCCTTTCGTGTCTCTGTTTCGTCCCTTTTCGTCCCTTTTCCTCCGAGGCCTAGCCTCCGAGAAAAAGGGACCCCGTTCCGTCCCTTTTTCTCCGAGGCCTAGCCTCCGAGAAAAAGGGACCCCGTTCCGTCCCTTTTTCTCCGAGGCCTAGCCTCCGAGAAAAAGGGACCCCGTTCCGTCCCTTTTTCTCCGAGGCCTAGCCTCCGAGAAAAAGGGACCCCGTTCTGTCCCTTTTTCTCCGAGGCCTAGCCTCCGAGAAAAAGGGACCCCGTTTCGTCCCTTTTTCTCCGAGGCCTAGCCTCCGAGAAAAAGGGACCCCGTTTCGTCCCTTTTTCTCCGAGGCCTAGCCTCCGAGAAAAAGGGACCCCGTTTCGTCCCTTTTTCTCCGAGGCCTAGCCTCCGAGAAAAAGGGACCCCGTTTCGTCCCTTTTTCTCCGAGGCCTAGCCTCCGAGAAAAAGGGACCCCGTTTCGTCCCTTTTTCTCCGAGGCCTAGCCTCCGAGAAAAAGGGACGTCCCTTTTTTTCGGATCCCGGGGGATACTGTAGCGGTCCCGCCGGTTTTGGATCCCGGGGTTTTCTTAACCCGGGGGATTCGTATCCCGGGGGACCACTGTATAGGAAAAATCCATTGGCACTGAATAGAACCATAGGGCTTGGCTTGGTTTACCTCCTTGGGAATTCCTTGAACATTTGTTTTTTGTTTGTTTTTTCCCCTGTCTTTTTTGTCCCCAGAATGGCTGCACAATGTGAAGTATTACAATGGAGTCAAAAGCCATCATTCTCAGAAATGTTTAAGGTACAGGTGCAGTATCTTAATTTGCATCTGAGTAACCCACCACAGGTATATAGCACGCTTATTTATGCTAAAGATTTGTACAAATAGTACAGTGGGCCTTTGGTATCTAATGGGGTTTGGTTCCAGGATCCCATGTGGATACCAAAATCCATGGATGCTCAAGTTCTATTATATACAGTGGCATGGTAAGGTAGTGTCCCTTATATGCAATGGAGAAAATCAAGGTTTGGTTTTTGGATTTATTTTGTTAAAAAATATTTTCAAGCTGTGGACAGTTGAATCAGTGGATGTAGAATCTGTGGATACAGAGTACCAACTGTAATAGTGTTAATAGAAAATAGCATTAGAAGCAACTGCGGCATGGTCCACTTAGTGTTTTAAGCTTTGCTCCCCAATGAAAACAATTTTTTACAAAGGGACAGGGCAATTTTGAAAATGTGGAACTTAGCACATTGGTTCTCAGGGCTGTCAATCAACATTAACAACAATATAACATTGCGAGAATTGCAAAGATTGGGGCGTAGGGGAATGGGAGTTCTATTAAACACACCACCAAATGCAAATGTTTACATCACACATACTTCAAGGAATTGTAACAAACTACAGATATTCATGATGAAGGGGAGAATATTGTAAAGACAGGATTAAGAATAATCTTACCTACTTTACTACATAATCATCAACACATTAAAGCATCTCATAGGTCTTATATTCTTTTAATTATGCCATTTTTACTAATCTGATGTATATTTCCATTTGGTTTGGTCCTGTCAGTTTTGTTCTTCTGTTGTCCATTTTCAGGTGAAACATTCTGATCTCTTATTTTATTTTACTGTATAACTCAGAGTGCAAAATAGCATGTTAAAAGAAACAATCCTACCTTTAATGCATCTCTTATTGAAATAATGAGGGCATAACATTCCCCAATAATGTTATTTTTATTTTACTTGTTGTTTTCATTCTCCTTTGAGAAGGCTTAAAAATGCTTCCTTGGGGCATTTGGGCAATTTTTTCATATTTTAGGCCAGTTGCTTGATGGAAGGCTTTTTTCACCTATAAAAGGAGCTAAAAAGCAACTAATATCACAAATAGAGGTACATCGTGACTGATTAAAAAGACCAAAAAAATCCCAGATTTTGTTCTTTCTGATTTTCATTTGGAGATCAACACATATTTTGTTTATCCCAGAATATTTTCTTTCAACTCCTGGTGTGACACACACACACACACACTTGTCCCTCTGTATTCACTAGGGTTAGGGGCACAAGACCCCCGTGAATATGGAAAAACTGAATAACAAAAACACAATGTGTTTACTTGAGAAGACACCTCTCTAGTAATCTCTGGGTCCTCCCGTGCAACTCTGTGGTGAACATCTGACAATGAATATAGAACTGCACTGGAAGGGCTATAAATGCCTAGAGGAGTGTTCTCTTTAGGAATCTCTGGGTCTTTCAGTTCAACGTTTAGTTAAAGTTGACCATGGAGTTGCACTGGAGGACGTAGATATTCCTAGAGAGAACATATTAATCAAATCCATGAATAATAAAATTCACAAATATCAAATCCACAAATATGGAGGGATGAGTGTGTGTGTATATATATATATATACATACATACATACATACATATATAGGCTGCTTTATTTTAACCCAGCTCCCTAGGCTGCTTTATTTTAACCCAGTATAAAATCAGAAAGAACAGGAACAAAACCTGGACCTTGTCCATCATACCGGATGTGTCATTAGATATTTTGGGGGCTTTATAACAAGTGGCATAACAAATTACTTTTAAAAGCCAACTTTCCAAACTCTACTACTATCATTGTGATTTTTGTTCTCTGTATTAGTGGCTATCTAGAGAACCTTTCTCATTAAGTCTCTGAAAAATTGCCTGCATTTAGAAATAAATAAAGCTTTCTTATTCACTTATTCACAATCACATGCACACAGAGATTATAAGTCAATGAGCAAAGGATGTATTTTCCCCCTCTTAGCAAGTTATTACGCACCTAACATATTTATACTGGCACAAATGGGAATTTCATTTTCTGTTCAGATTAAATTTAGGATGCAAATTAGAATGTTATTTTGCATGGAAGGATGGCAATGTATGGGCTTGAATCTTTCTTGATTACAGTCTTCCATCATTTTGATTTTATAATTACTGAATGGCATACTGAAAGGAATCAATCAGCTTTCAATTGTTACCTTGGTGAAAGATTAAAACATTGTTACTTGTCATACATATTTCACACTTTAGCAAATTTTAATAAACTGAATGCATGAGAAATGGCTGGATTATCTTTCATGGAAGTGGGATGCTAATGACATTTCTATTGATTTTAATTCATATTTGTTGGTCAGAATTACTCAGATTCAGGCAAGGCATGATGTCCCATAATTATTGCTAACAAATGAAGACCACAGAACACTGAAACAGCTAAAATGAAATCATTAATCAAAAGTACCATAAAATAAAAGCCTACAAGTTAGGGAGGTCTCATCTTCCTAATGACCATCTTTTATGGCATATTGATCTGTTTTTAATTCATACACGTTGGCAATTTCTCTACTGGAATATTAAACAGAAAGGTTTTTTTATTTAAAAAACACTATACAATAGGCATACTCTGGTGGGAAAGAATGATACAAGCAGTTATCTCATAAAATTAACACTATAATGTAAAGTTTGCATGATACGTATGCCTATAGTCTTTATATTTATCTCTGTGTGCATGTGCAAACATAGAAATCTCTCTGTGTTTCTATTTCTGTATATGCACATACTTGTACTTAATATGACCTGAATCCTTTTAAAAGCCCAACTAGAGTAGACCCATTAAAAAGAGTGGTAATTTATATAAGTGATAATTTTCCATTTCATAGCTGATTCAACAGGTTTAGTTTAATTAGAAATACCAGTAGCATTTTGGCCTATGTATACATAGACATAAACACACATGTATACATTTCCTCCCTGAGCATACGAATACAGGTATTTCTGAAATTTCTTAAGATCCCATCTTTCCATTTCTCAATTAACATTTGTGAAGTATCAGATCATTCTATGTCACATCCATAAAGCCAGTGGTTCTCAGACTTTAATCCTCCAGATGTTTTTGGAGCTCGGCTCCCAGAGGTCTCTGCCATCATTGCCAATGGTCTTTTAGGAGCTGAATTCCAAAATATATGGAGGATTAAATTCTGAGAAGCACTAACTTAAACAAAGAGGTCAATTTTGGAACACAATCAAAGATTCCAACTCTAAAAGGGGGGAAAAAATCTGCCATGCAATTTTTTCTTTTTTCTTTCTTCCACAGCATTACCGATTAGGAATCCCTTCCTGGAGACACTCCAGAACCGCTCTAACCATAAATGTCACCTATTTCCTGCCTTACTCATCCCTTGCTCATACCAATGCATTTATGTTGTAGTAATTTATGTTGCCACCCTGATTAACGTCCCTTGAAGTCAGGGCCATATTTAAGATCACAGTTGGAAAGGATGATGTAAAAAGGAAGAAATTATACTTGTTTACATGTTTTGCTCAGATACAAATTTGCTAAGCTGTTTCTTAGGTAATCATAATTTAATAACATAGCTCACATGTGGATATAAATGCGCCCATAAAGTTTGGGCACATGAAAGGCTATCTATTGTTGCATTCAGGTTCCCACATCTCAGGACCTAGCCCCTGTTCACTGGTCTTCAGGAAGAGGGAGAAATTTCAGGACAAGAGTTCTGCTTTGAAAAGTTTGTCAGGGTCTCTTTCTAATGACCTGAAATAGTTCTGATATGACAGCCTTATATGACATAAACCTTTTTGGCCAAGAGTCCATATTTGACCAAATTTTAACCACAATTGGTAGATAGTGTATATCTGCATGCTAAGTGTGTGCTTGCCTGCAGGAAAATGCATATCAGAAAGAGAAGAATCAATCCATATTCAAGTTGTAGTGCTATAGTGCAAAAGTGTCATTACACTGACAAACTATAACTTAAATAAATAAATAAGGAGCAATGGATACTTTTTTTGTTCTGATATGCCTTGGAATTAAACATAAACCCACTTGAGGGTGGCAATAAAATGTTGCAGCTGGTGCAGAGAACTGCCATAAAATAACCTGGGACAATATGGAAAGCCAGAGTAGTGCATTGTTGTTAGTGTTGGACTAGGCCTCTGGAAGACCAGGGACTTTATCACACAGGGAAAATCGGGAGTTTAAATAGCGATTTTCCTATGAAAATCATGCAATCATGATTAATATTTTCACATGACATCACGATTAAAGTGCTATTATCCCAGGAATAAACATATATGTGATAAAGTCCCAGGGTCTGAATCCCTGCTTGGCCATGGAAACCCCGGGGTGACTTTAGGCAAGCCATCCCCTCTCGACCTCAGGGGAAGTCAATGGCAAACCCCATCTGAACAAATCTTGCCAAGAAAACCCCATAATAGTGTCTCCTTAGTGTTGTTATAAGTCAGAAATTACTTGAACACACTCAACAACAGCACAACAAAGCCAGGACAACAAAAATGTTATTTGGGTATTTTTTTAAAAAAACAAACAAACAAACAGAGAACTACAGAAACAAATACTATAGTCTCCCAACACATTGACCTCCTCCAGAAGAGCCCTAAATTGGATATATAAAGTGGATATATAAATTAGCCTGTATTTCCATGCATCTTTCCCTTTCTCTAAATAAATGCCTTTTTAAATGTTCTTTTTCCTTTTAAAAAATCTCTAAAAGAAGCTCCAGCTTTTACATATATTTTATGTGAACATAGACAAAATATTACCAACATGAAACATATTTTACAACTGACTATGAGAGATTTTCCTCAGGCTATAGAGAAAGGAAACTGGAGAAAAGGTGAAAGATCAAAACTGCTCATCTCTGTTAAGAGGGTTTTTTGTGTGTTTTATTGTCATTTTTTAATATATAAGTATCCCTTGCCAGGTATTATGATACTGCACCTTATAAGTCATTTCAGCCAACAGAGAAGCACTTAAAACACAGAACAAAACGGCCATCTATAATTGAAATTGGCAACATTATCATTGAAAAGAACATTTCTATTTTAAACTCTATTAACTGGAAATTAGGAAGATACCCCATCAGTGTTATGACAAGCCACACAGTGGAATACAGCAAGTTTATATTTATTTCTGGATCCACTCTACATTTGTGCTGATTATAGTTTTTACGGTCTTAGTTTTCATAAAAGTAAACTGTAACAATGATGCATTAAAATATATTCATGTAGGTTTGTGCCTCTAACATCATCACCATTTGTTTCCTGTATGATTGTTGCCTGATGAAGAAGCCAATGAAATTTCAAAAACTTGCATAATGTATTTTATGATTTGGAGTTGGCCCAATAAAGGCATCACTGCTTGTGGGTTTTAGTTTTTGTTATATTTTGTGTCAATGGAGTTTATCACACGAAGAGAATTGGAAGTATAATCCAATGGCAATCTGAATGCAATCATGGGGTTTCGCATGATTGCATGAGAAACTATCACACACAATTTCAGGCACTGGGAGGCAATTTCGGGCAGTTCCGAACGCAATGCAGCATCAATACGCAATCAAATGAATTTGCTGAACTAGCGAATTTACTCAAGTCCGAACTGGCCTCACTTCCATTTCTTTTGAAATTGAGAGAAATTCCTCCTGTGATAAACTCCATTGCCAACATGGCTAACCCTAAATATGTATGTTTTTCCATCAGTGTTACTGTTTATTTAAATGAAAACTGAGACCATAAAAACCATTATCAGCATAAGCATAGAGGTGATCCAGAAATGAATATGTACTCACTGTATTCCACTGACTGGTTTACTATCATGGCTAATTTTAATGCATGCAAAGTTTATCAGAGACAAAGGCCTTGATACAAGATCCTGATCCACAAAATGAATTTCTTTGCCATCTGCACTGCCCAAATAGCACTAGCTCTTAGTATGCTTCTGAATGGCCTTGGGCAAAGCTCACTCACTCCACCTTGGCAGAAGGCAGTGGCAAATTCCTCTGAAGAAATCTTGCCAAAAAACCATCATCCATGACAGGTTCATCTTATGGTTCCCAGGAGCTGGAAGTTACCTGAAAGCAAACAATGAAAAATACAAATATTGTGAAAGAATGGAGAAATATATGTGTTCATACCAGCACACTTCCCTGGGCTAATAATGGACAGTGAATTGCATCATGAAAACAACCGGGGGAGATAATCGAGCCCCCAAACCTAGTCCACATTTGCAGCTCTCAGCTAATGAAATCCTTAGTGAGGTGGACAGCTAATGAAATGTACTGTGAAATATCTAGGAGAGGTGAAATAAATGTGGAGAAGAAATTCTCCATTACATTCTTTTAATTCAAGTTTGAGTCCAAATAACCAGGCTTACCTTCCTTTTTCTCTTCTTTTGTAAAAATATGAAATACTCATTATGAATATGATTGGATTTACAAGGCTGAGAAATAGCAGGATTTAGATGTAATGAATCCCAAAAGAAGGATCTTAAATCACTGCTTTAAAAATTAATCCATATGATTCAAGACATAGTTTTGCCATCCTGGGTTGTAGAAGTAGACAAGAATTGCCTTGAAAATGAAAGCCCAGCTCAGCAGCATAGCCAAGAAAAGACTGGAATATTGCTCAAATGTTTTAATAGGCTGGGTTCCTATCAGGAATAGATTGGCTATTAGTGAGATTTATAAAAATCCCTTTCCAGCAACTTTCTCCTTCCCAGTATATTTACAGTAAATGAATATGACCTGAAGTGTGATGCGCCTTGTTTTTTCAGATCACATAACCTATCCTTTGCCCTGAAGGTTTAGTTTCTTAACACAATGAAGTTCGGGATAATATAAACACCAAGTGATACTAAAATCCATTTTCAAAACATTCGAGCATATGTGGTGGTGCCCTTCAGTACTGGCAATGTTTTTATTTATGGGAGACTCCTTGGAAGTTGACATTAACTGCTAATGAAGCCTTCCCAAGACCTCCATCACCAGGAGTTGTCCCTAGATCTCAGGTTTTGGCCTGGAAACCTCAGGGCTTGGGACAATCCTGAACTAGCAACCCTAACTGGAACTCTCTGAATTCTTCACCATTCCTTAGCTGGCTGGAACCTCTGGGAGGTGAAGTTCAAAACATCTGATGAACCCTCTGGATTCAGCACTGAGCCTGAAGGCCTAGGTTTTGGCAATGACTAGGAGTGCATTTACACAGCTAAAGGTAGTATGCCAAGTGTGCCTGTTCCTGGAGAAGTTAGATCTTGGCCACAGTGATACATGCCTTGGTTACATCCCGTTTGGATTAACACAATGCACTTTTCATGGGGCTGCCTTTACAAAGTGCTCAGAAATTTTAGTTGGCCCAAAGAGCCATGTAAGCCATGGGAGCGATGTAAGATCCACTGGGTCTTGAGGGGCTCTTGTCATAGTAAATATTTTATACCCATCCATTCCAACATTAAAAGCATGAAATTGAATCCTATTCATTGGATTGCAAATCTTTGCAATCTGAAATTTCTAATTATAACAATTCACAACCCCATGTCTTCTATATAAGGTCTCACATCAATGTAACCCTAATTAAGAATTCCTCTTTATATAAATTTCTCACTATCTAAACCTTTCAAAAGCCCCTTAAGCACTGCAATAAAGGCGACTGTATACTATTTGAATATGCATTGAAAATCTACCTTATCTCTATAGCACAGCCACTTAAACTTTAACCATATCTCTCCAATCATTGTGCCTATTTTCTTTTATGCCTACAATATGACAAACAAAATCCACATAAAAAGACTAAGGTTATTTTGATGTCACATCAGGCTGCATTATTATGGGCTTTTAAGGGTTCTAGGCATGATTCACACATCCATTTGAAAGAAAGCAAAGTCCCCACACCATGATTTCAACCACCACATTTTCATGTAGAGGAACCAAAGCAAGTGCCATTTCAAAGTGATATATTTTGAAATGCTAACATAGGCACCATTTCACACAAACAACACGGGGGGGGGGGGGGATGGGCAAGCAAAAGAGAGAGCCTTATCTCCTGAAGAACACCTTACAGATTTCTCTCTAATCTAATATAAATCTTACTATTATGGGCATGCTGAGAAGTGGGGACAGGAATTTGATCAGCATGGCAGGCAGGATACCTTCAACCATAAACATTTCTGGGCTGGAAGTGTGCATTGAGAGAAGGAACAATGCATAGGAATTCCCGCTGTTGTTCTCTAGTAGATGTCAGGAGAAGAAGGACAAAGAGTGGTTCCTACTGCCATTTTTGCAGTCCCACACTAGTCTCCATGCCTCTTCTATTTCCCAGAAATTAGAAGGCAAGATCTTTTGTCTTCAAATGGCAAGCAATGTTCCAAAGCCATGGCCAAATGTATTATAGACTGTTTCTCCAAGTTTTCAGTGGGGGCACTTTTTTAGCTCCATAGAAGCGTTCTTTTAGCCTGCCCAGGCCTTATTTTTAAAAAGGGAGTGACTGGAACAAGAAATCTATCACTCCCTGGTTTGAAAAATGCAATGTATTGGTATTTTGAAACAGGGATGGGGTGAAAATGTGGCAGAATATTATGAGAGTGCTATTAGATATTATGGGGCAACAAAAATTTGAGAGGCTGGGGGCATTAGATAACAAAAGGGGGGTATGGATCTCCAGATATCTGCAGAGAAGGGGGAAATAACATGCCCTTTCAATCCCTGGCAGCTGTCCACACTTGCTATAGGAGTTTGGGAAGGGGTGGGTTCTCCTAGAGCTCCACAGTTTGATTTACACCCTCTGAAGCTAGGTTAGGCCCATGGCATGGTGGTTCCTCTCATGGTACACTATTATTTACCATTAAACAAATGAGCCTATGCAAGGTTTACATTCATTAATTCCTCATACCTTTCTTTTCCTCTGCTATGGCTGTGAGACTTATGGAATCTTCCACTTGCATTTTAGACTATACACTGGACAGTTATTCTTGTAGTGTGCCTTCAAGTTATTTCCAACTTCTGGTGACCCTAAGGTGAACCTATCAAAGAATTTTCTGGAATTGAGAGTATGTGGAGTTTATCACACAGGAGGAATTTCTCCCAACTTCGAATTGAGCCAATTCGAATTCACGTAAATTTGCTAGTTTAGCGAATTTATGTGAAATCTAATTGCATTCTGAATGCATTCAGAATGACTTCCCATTTCCTGAAAATGACCCCCCATTGCCCGAATTTGTGTGTGATATTCTAATATGCAATTATGTGAAACCTATGATTGCATTTGGAATGACTTCCCTTTTGCCCGAAATTGCGTGAAATACACTCATACGCAATTATGTGAAACCTCATGATTGCGTTGAGATTACCATTGCATTATACCCCCAAATTCCATCGTATGATAAACTCCTATGACTCACCCAATGGGTTTCCATGACCAAACAGAAAATCAGACTCTGGTCACCAGAGTCATTGTGCAGTGCTCAAACCATTACACCACACTGACTTTCATATAATGAACTGTAGGGAATGGTTAGTCAAAATACGCCAGCTTCATAAAGTGTGGCTTGTTTAGCTTGTTTCCATTGATTAAGATCAAGGTAGACCTCAGTTTGCACAGCTCAAGACAACAAAGTAATGTGCTATTAATCCAAAATGGAAGAAAAAGCTTCTGAATATCTCAGAGCATACCATAAGGAAAGGGCAAAGCATGTCAGCTCACAAGGTTATTCACCTAACGTTATCACCTAATGTTAAACTATGGTTTAGAGTGGGGGTGAGAAACCGCGTCCCTCCAGATGCTTTTGGACTGCAAGTCCAATAATACCTCACAACTGGCTGTGTTGGTTAAAAGTGATCAGCTGTAGTTCAAAACCTCTGTAGGGACAATACTGCCCAGCCCTGGTTTAGAGTTATATAAGAAGTGGGTTATAATAATGACATAGGAACCACTCTCCTATCTCGGGTTGCAAATTTAGATAATATATGAGTAAGATAAAACAGTGGATCACACATTTGAGTAAACACACACAACAGGAACCAGCAACATCAGGACGATTACTGAGCAGTTGCTTCCACACGGGAAGTTATTCAGCTTGGAAGGGTGACACAACAGGTGGCTTCTTCATGTGGCAGTTTGAGGCACAAGAAAAGTCAGCCATGTGGAGAGAACAGAAGCTAAACATAGCCTATACCTGGCAACTGTGCTTCTGTTCTGGTCACGAGGAGAGTCATTGTTTTTCTCCCTAGCTTAGCAAACACGACCTCGTACAATTATTTCATGACTTGTATTGTTTTCAGGGCATTTCTGAATCATTACCTTCACTCTCAATCAAACATTGAACAAAAAACAACAAGCTTGTTTTGCAATGCCTTCAAGACTAAAACATTTTATATGGCAAAAGATTTCACAGACTACACTCTACATCATCAGATGCAATGGGCTTCAGTCCACACAACTGCCTCAACAAAAACATTTTTACTCTTTTTGCTGTAACAGACTGACACAGCTGCCCTCCCTGCTACCCCAAAACTTACAAATAAGCACGAGATGAGGGTGACTGAAGACTACTGCATGTTCCTCAGTCACCCTTAAGCCACTGAACTCATGGGTCCCCACATGGAAACCAATAGAAGCCCCATACCTTCATACTGGGTTTTTAATGGCTCTGTTGCTAACAGTGCAACTATACACATTTTACTTCCTTAAAGGGTTTTGGTCCCACACTCAGGAAAAGGTATTCCCCCCAAGGTGATGTTTAATAAATGCACCCATTGTTTAAAATTTTATTTTGTGTGTGTGTGAGAGGGAGAACTCCTTTGAAATGTGGTGATGGAGAAGAGTGCTGAAGATAGTGTGGACAGCCAAAAAGACAAACAAATGGGTCTTAGAACAGATTACGGTAAGACTGAGCTCTTTCTCGAAGCCAAGATGACCAAACTGTGACTGTCATACTTCAACCACATAATGAGATAACATGGCTCACTAGAAAAGACAATAATGCTAGATAAGCTAGAGGGCTGTAGAATCATAGAATCATAGAGTTGGAAGAATTCACAAGGACCATCCAGTCCTGCCATGCAGGAACATAGAATCAAAGCATCTCCAACAAATGGCCATCCAGCCTCTGTAGAAAAACCTTCAAAGAAGGAGACTCCACCACTCTGCGAGGGAGTGTGTTCCACTGTCAAACAGCCCTTACTGTCAGGAAGTTCTTCCTAATGTTGAGGTGGAATCTCTTTTCCTGTATTTTGAATCCATTGCTCCAGGTCCTGTTCTCTGGAGCAGCATAAAACAAGCTTGCTCCATCCTCAATATGACACCCCTTCAAATACTTAAACAGGGCTATCATGTCACTTCTTAACCTTCCTTCTCCAGGTGAAACATATCCAGCTCCCTTAGTCTTTCCTCATAAGCCACGGTTTCCAGACCCTTTACCAGTTTGGTCAGCCTCCTCTGGACACACTCCAGCTTGTCAACATCCTTTTTGAATTGTGGTGCCCACAACTGAACACAGTATTCCAAGTGTAAAAAGAGAGGGAGATTGCATTCCAGATGCCTAGACTCAATCAAGGAGGCCATGTGCCTGAGTCTGCAGGACCTGAGCAGGGCTATTAAGAATAGGGTGTCTTGAAGACACCTCATTCATGCGGTCACTATGAATCCAAGTCAATTCAAAGGCAGTTAACAACAAACAACAACATTTTATATCTCACTTTTCCTTCAAGGAGCTCACAATGGTCCACACAGTTCCTCACTTCTATTTTAACCTGACAATAACTCTAATGAAGTAAATGAGACAGAGAAACAATGCATATGGCTGGGTATAACCAACCACAGAATGAATACCCTTGGAATCACAGCAGATAGTAACACCTAGAGCCTTTCACACTACACAATTGTAGCATTATGATCTCACCTCAGCTGCAGTTTGGGGAGCAGTTACATATGCTGCCAAAATACACCAAGTGCCATAGTCTATATTTCAGAAGATCAAACTGGCAAATGCACCTCTGAGGGCCTGAACAGGTGGGCAGGATAGCACAGGCTGAACCCATGTTATCCTGCCCCTGATGCTCATCTGGGTTAGTCCCTGCATCAGTGTGTGGATGGATGGGTGTTCACACACACACACACACACACACACCCATACCAACCCAGGGCCACTCCTTACCTTGTTAGTGAACCATCTAAAAAGCCCCCCCAGTTGCGTCGTCTGACATGGAAACAAGGCCAACTGGCTGCAGGTGTGCCATTTCTGCATCAGATGGGGTGACTGGGGGACTTCTCTGATAGTTTACACATTAGCAAGGTAAGGAAAATGGGGAGCTGTCAGAACAGCCAGTTTTGCCATGAAGTTTCTTGGCAAATCAGTGCAAAACCAGCACTGTTTTAACCATTGTGTTACCACCGGAGTACAGGCTCTTTACCCTGGGGTCAACTGGATGCTCTGGCTGTGTATCTGTAATGGTGGGATTGGACCCAATCCTACCATGGAGGTTTTGGCTTGCATCATCTAAATTAGACAACGGCAGGCCAGGGGTGGCAGGGGAAAGCTGGGCCATTTAGCCCATGCAAACAACCCCTGACACAGAGTCTTCCAATGTTATTGGACTTTAACTTCCATCAGTCCTAACCAGCATGGTAGCCAATGGTGAGGGATGAGAGAGGCTGTCTTCCAACATCTGGAGATCCATCAATTGCTCAGTCTCACTCTACTGCAATTATCCTGTTAGCTGTGAGATCTGTAAAAAGCAAGCGATAACTCAAAAGTATGTCTGGTGAATATAAAATGAGCATTACTGTGCTGTTTGTGTAACTTTGAAAATTATTTTTTTAAAAAGAAGCCTTTAGCTATAATAAACAAAAGAGTCCACATCAAAGTAAGATGTTCTCTATGTTCGATGTCATGGCATAGAGAGATAATTTTGTGCAGTTATGATAAATGTCCTGAATACTAACATTTTTTTAAAAAAAAAGCTAACAGTTTCAAAGGAATATTAAGCACTTTTAAGGCAATTATCTGGGGAACTGTCTTGCTGGCCATGTACCGTCTTGTTTTTATTATGCAGCAAACAGAAATGCTTCTGACATTTATGGGCTGTGAAACAGTGGTATTTCTGAGAATTAAAAAACAAGAACAAAATACTTGCAGTCTTTCTTCTGAGGCTATTTTTGGTCAGGTAAGGGGGTGGAACCACAAACTGACATGTCTAGCCACTAGTGTGATGGCTCCTATATGAATGCATATGAGTGGGCAGCTGTGCATTTACTTTGGCAGATCCGGTTCTTGTCTTCTGCAGAAGAATTCCATCCCAGATGCAGTTTAGTTGTAGGAAGGTCTGTACAACTGATGCATATGAATTCTTGTCTGTTTTGACCAAGCGAAGCATTTAAAATCTCACCCCACAAACACTTTGAAATACATATCCTATACATAGTAAAGGCACTCCATACTCTGTCTGAATTCTCTCACACACACAAACATTAAAATACTTAAGATAAATTAATGTGAAAGAACAAATCCTCAACACACAGTCCAGTCTTTGGAAAAATCACTTTTTTGGACTGTGGTTTCCAGAATTCCTCAGCCAGCATGGCCAATGACCCTACAGACCTGGGGACTCTGAGAAGTGTCGTCCACAAAGTGACTTTTCTAAGGTTTTGCACACTGCAAAGCACAGAAGACAATGCACACATAAAGTATTCTGCATAGAAAACACACTAGAGACTGTGGGCACCAGCCCTGGTGGTGCAGTGGTTAAATGCCTGTACTGCAGCCACTCACTCAAAACCATAAGGTGGCAAGTTCAAGACCAGCAAAGGGCTGAAGCTCAACTCAGGCTTGCATCCTTCCGAGGTCGCTAAAATGAGTACCCAGAATGTTGGGGGGCAAATAGCTTACAGTTGTAAACCACTTAGACACTCCTTAAGGGTATGAAGCGGTATATAAATGAAGCTGTTTGTTTTTTCGGTTTTTTGTTTTTGTTGTTTTTGTTTTTTTGTACAAGGATAGACCTGAAAGAAGAGCCAGCATGGTATAGTAGTCTGAGCACTGGACTGTGACTCTGGAAACCAGGGTTCAAATCTCTACACAGTCATTGACTGGGCAAGTCATGCTCTCTCAGCCTCAGAAAAAAGGCAAACCCCTCTTACCACTAACAAATCTTGTCACGAAAACCTGGTGATAGGTTCACCTTAGGGTCACCATAGGTAGGAAATTACTTGAAGGCATACAGCAATGATCTGCGGGGGGGGGGGGGTGATGTTGTAGCATTTATCAGGTGATAAATATACTAAAGGCACAAGATCTCTTCTGACTTTGGAAGTGAAACAGGACAGCACTGGTTAGTACATGGATGGGAGATCATCAATGAATACCAGGTTGTATAGGCTGTATTTCAGAGAAAACAACTGGCAAAACCACCTCTGAATATTCTTTGCCTTAAAAGCCCTTATGAAGGTTGACATAAGGCAACAGGCGACTTGAAAGAACACAACCACAGCAGCATACAAAGAGATATGCCGAGCAGCCTGTGATATCCCCAATGCCCCATACAACCTGATGTTGTTCTGATGGCCACAAGTGTCCTTTTCCTCTTCCCCTAACCTCTTCAACCTTCCGTAACCTTCTAATTAATATTGTTCTGGCTGCTGGGTAGCCTCCAAGTCATAATCCCAAAAGATTCAGGCAAGAGATTTTAAAACAAATGAATATTTCCTTGTAAGGTTCCTTGTCCATTAATTTCAAATGCACAGAAGTCAATAAATCTGCCCTCTTCTCCAAGGTTGGAAAAGAAGGTATTGTTTTATTTTAGTTTTGGCATGCTATTTTTCCACCCCCAATCCTCCCTCCCCCTTAACAGCATATGCCAGTCCTGGAATTCTCTGCTTCTTGTGGAGATCTTGTTACTCCATGGTGGTATTAACAAACTGAACCCGGGGCCATGGAATGCAGCCGTCTGCATGCTTCCCTTCCAATAGCTCACTCCACTTTTGTATTTATGTACTTGAAAACCTCACGTGGAAGCTGTGGCAGCAAGCAGCAGAATGAAGAACCAAAAATACAAAGCAAAGCTTTAGCATATGTTATAGCTTCTCAGGCTAATACATGCTGGGCAGGGGGAGGCAGACAGATATACACCCACCCTCCACATGCTCAGTAATTCAGTTACTCAGCTGTCTTCTCTTCAGCACTTCTTCCGTTGCTATTGCTTGGTGAACAAAAAAACATAAAGGTAAATTATAGTTTAAAGAAACAAAATACAAAGTGAAGAGACAATTTCCATATCCATTCAACACCCTTTTCCTCAAACATTTGAAAAATATTACAAATAAAACCCAATTTTTATTCCAAGATATAGCTGTGTTAGTCTGTAGAATCAGTATGCAGAAAGTTCTTGTACCACAGTAGACAATCTCAAAGGTGATAAAAGATCTCTCTACAAATGAGTTTTTATTGTTATTGTTATATTTTTAATGTCCTGCTTGGGAGGATCATTATTTATTGTTTTTGTTCCTTTTAAAATATGTATTGCATATAGCTACACTCATCCCTCCACATTCGCTGGGGTTAGGGGCACAGGACTCCCGTGAATGTAGGAAAACCACAAATAACAAAAACACTATTTTTTACCTGAAAGAGCACAACTTTAGGAATCTCTAGATCCTCCAGTGCAACTTGGTAGTCAACATCTGCCAGACATTGACCATAGAATTGCGTTGGAGGAGCTACAAATGCCTAGTGAAGTGTTCTCTCTAGGAATCTCTAGGTCCTTCAGTGTGACTTTTGGTTAAAGTTGACCACTGGAGGACCTAGATATTCCTGGAGACAACATATTAATAAAATCTGTGAATAATCAAACCCTCAAAAGTCAAAGTCACAGATGTGGAAGAATGAGTATACTTGTCAAGCGTTTCGTTTCCTTTGTCCATTTTTAAATAATAATAATAATAATAATAATAATAATAATAAATTTTTATTTATATTTCCTGCCAGTCCCTACAGATCGAGGCGGGATTACAGCATATAAAACAACAATACAATGTAATAAAACAGCAATACAATGTAAACAATTAACAAAAATACATAACAGTTATAGCAACAACAAAAATACATAGTAATTATAACAAAAAATAAAATTAACAGAGCAAAGTAATAATAATAATAATAATAATAATAATAATAATAATAATTTTATTTATAGCCCACTCCTCTGTCATCAATCGGAGCGGGTTACAATAATTAAAAGACATCAAGATAAAACAATCCCAATAACCCATAACCCCACCTCCCACCCCTTAAAAATAAATTAAACCAATATCAGATTAAAATCCAAAAAATAAAAAATAAAAATAAAATTGCATACATACAACATAGAACATAGAACATAACAAGCAGCTAGTCAATTCTATAGACACTGTAGATGTAAACTTCCTAGATAAAGTGATGGGAACTTGTAGGAGCGCACGTCCCAATGTCGTAAGCCAGTGTCAGGACCAGGAGTTAAGATGTTTCAGGGAAGGCCTGCCAGAAGAGATGCGTCTTTAAGGCTTTTTAAAAGCTATCCAGGGATGTAATAAGACGCATCTCATCCGGCAGGTCATTCCATAGCCTGGGAGCGGCAGCAGAGAAAGTCCCCCAGGAGGTCCGCAACAGCCTCGTTTTCACAGGCTGTAATAAATTTCTTCCGGAGGACCGGAGTGTGCGGGGGGGATTGTACGGGGAGAGGCGGTCCCTAAGATAAGATGGACCTGAGCCCTGTAGGGCTTTAAAGGTTAAGACCAACACCTTGTACTGCGCCCGGAAACTAATGGGTAGCCAGTGGAGGGACTTAAGCACTGGTGTTATGTGCTCGCACCTCGCTGTACCAGTAATAAGCCTGGCTGCCATGTTTTGGACTAGTTGAAGTTTCCGAGTTAGGCACAAGGGTAGCCCCAAGTAGAGCGCATTGCAGAAATCCAATCGTGAGGTTACCAAAGCATGTACCACAGACTCTAGGTCCTTCTGATCCAGGAAAGGGCGCAGCTGGCGTATCAGCCGAAGCTGATAACAAGCACTCCTGACCGTCGCATTCACCTGACTAGTCATGTGAAGCGACGAGTCTAGGAGTACCCCCAGACTGCGAACAGGGTCCGTCGAGGAGAGTGTGACTCCATCTAGGACCGGAAGATGTATTCCCAGACCTGGCTTTGGTCCTGTGACTGTGAGTACCTCCGTTTTGTCTGGATTGAGCTTCAGTCTGTTTTCCCTCATCCAATCCATTACTGCCGCAAGACAGTCATTAAGAGGGGAGACGCCATCTGAAGTCTGAGCCGATGATCTTGTCATGGAGAGGTATATCTGAGTGTCATCAGCATACTGAAGACACTGAGCTCCATGCCTCCGAATGATCTCACCCAGCGGCTTCATATAAATATTGAACAGCATCGGGGACAGGATGGCACCCTGAGGGACACCACAATTAAGCTCAATCTTGGAAGAGCAGCTGTCCCCGAGCCTCACCCTTTGGGATCTGCCGGAGAGAAAGGACCAGAACCACCGGAGTGCGGTGCCTTCAATCCCCAACTCCCTTAGCCGGTCCAAAAGGATGGAGTGATCAATAGTGTCAAAAGCTGCTGAGAGATCCAAGAGCACGAGCAGGGTCACACTACCCCTGTCGATGCTCAAGCGGAGGTCATCGGTCAGAGCAACCATAGCAGTCTCAACTCCATGTCCTGTCCTGAAGCCAGTTTGAAATGGATTAAGATAATCGGTTTCATCCAAGACAGCTTGGAGTTGGGAGGCAACTGCCCTCTCGATCACCTTGCTCAAAAACGGTAGCAAGGACACTGGTCTATAGTTGTTCCTGTCCAGGGGGTCGAGGGAGGGTTTCTTCAGGAGGGGTTTTACAGCCGCCTCCTTCAAACTAGATGGTAAAGAGCCCTCCCTAAGGGACGCATTGATTGTATCCCGAAGGAATACCCTCAATGCATCCCCTCCCTGGACGACCAGCCAAGATGGACAGGGGTTGAGAGGGCAAGTCGTCTTCCTCATACTTCCAAGGAGCTTGTCCACGTACATAACAATTAACATAACAAGTACATAACAATTAACATACAAAAACAAGAAAGGAGAAAATAATCCCCATTCTCAACCGGCCATCCCAATCCTAGAAACAATGTGAACTATACACAATCTTTTTTAAAAGGGGGGGGGGGGAAGGGAGACAAGACTCCTCCTTTAGTCCAGGAGCCAAGGCATGGGAGTAGCCCAGGTAGGAGTGCAAACAAACACTCTCTAAGGCAGTCTTCACTGGCAGATGTTGGAGGAGAGGTTTAAACAGCTATCTTCCCTCTCATTGCAGACTCTTTTCTCAGTTGTCTTATTTTTTTTCCTTTTCTTTTATTATTAATTCCATCTTTAGCAATGCAATCCTAGACAGACCTGCTCTGACATAAGTCGAACTGAAGTTCATGGGGCTTACTTCTACTTGAAGAGGACAGATTGCAGACTAAACCTTCCCCCACCAAAAAAATAAGTAGGTCCCACAGACTGGGGTGCATCTACACTTTAGAAATGATACAGTTTGAACTGTTTTAAGTGCTGTAGCTCCATCTGATAGACTGCTGAAATGTATAGTTTTACAAGGTCCTTAACCTTCTCTGCTGGTGGTGCCTCATAAAACTTCAAATTCCTCAATTCTGTAGGATGGAGCCATGACAGTTAAAATGGTGGCAAACCACACTGGAGATTATCACGTTGAGAAATAATCCTAATATAGATGCAGGACTGAAAACTCAAAAGTTGGTGTTATCACATGTGCCGGATTTGTAATTGGTTGACTGGCCGCACCCAAAGAGTGCTCAACAATGGTTCCTTTTCATCCTGTAAAGAAGTGACCAGTGGGGTCCCACAGGGTTCTGTCCTGGGCCCAGTGCTGTTCAACATCTTTATTAATGATTTGGATGACAGAATTGGGAGCATACTTATCAAATTTGCAGATGACACTAAACTAGGAGGAGTAGCTAATGCCCCAGAGGACAGGATCAAAATTCAAAATGACTTGAATAGACTAGAAAATTGGGCCAAAGCTAACAAAATGAAATTCAATACAGAGAAGTGTAAGGTTCTGCACTTAGGGAGGAAAAATGAAATGCACAGATATAGGATGGGGGACACCTGGCTGAATGAGACCACATGTGAAAGGGATCTAGGAGTCCAAGTGGACCACAAGTTGAACATGAGTCAACAATGCGATACAGCAGCTAAAAAGGCCAATGCACTTTTAGGCTGCATCAATAGAAGTATAGTGTCTAGATCAAGGGAAGTAATAGTGCCACTCTATTCTGCATTGGTCAGGCCCCACCTGGAATACTGTGTCCAGTTCTGGGCACCACAATTCAAAAAGGATGTGGAGAAACTGGAGAGGGTCCAAAGGAGGGCGACTAAAATGGTGAAGGTTCTGGAAACCTTGCCCTATGAGGAACGACTTAGGGAGCTGGGGGTGTTTAGCCTGGAGAAGAGAAGGTTAAGAGGTGATATGATAGCCCTGTTGAAATACTTGAAGGGCTGTCACATTGGGGAGGGAGCAAGCTTGTTTTCTGCTGCTCCAGAGAACAGGATGCAAGCTCCAGGAAAAGAGATTCCACCTCAACATTAGGAAGAACTTCCTGACAGTAAGCGCTGTTTGACAATGGAACACACTCCCTCGGAGTATCTTTAAACAGAGGCTGGATGGCCATCTGTCGGGTATGCTTTGATTAGGAAATTCCTGCATGGCAGGGGGTTGGACTGGATGGCCCTTGTGGTCTCTTCCAACTCTGTGATTCTATGATTGTATGATTCTATGATTCTAATGCATATGCAGCCTGGACCCCAGCCACACTTATCCAGCAGAATTTCAAAACAACAAGCCCTAGTTTTTGAGAAGCTGAAGGATAAGCATGGCCGGGGGGCTGGATGCATCTGAATTCCTCTTGCCCAGCCACTGGCACATGCAATAACATCCAATTTTGAGTTTTCTATATTGGGAGTATTTCTCTATGCGACATTCTCCATTCTACAGTGTAGATGCACCTTCAGTTCTATATCTCTAGCATATTCATGTCTTCACGTTGCAATATAATAAATAAAAAGTACAATCTTATTCACATTTTTGTCTGTATAAAAATCAGAATCTGGGAAAGTTACTTTTGGAATTGCAACTCCCAGAATCCCTAGCCAATATATCTTTCCCAGTTTTTACAAAGCATTAATATAATTGCAGTTTACATCTCTTAAAAATGCAGTCCTGCACATTTCTGCATATAAATATGTTCCACGAGACTTACTGTTAGACAAGCATGTGAACAGGACTGTAGTGTAACAGTGTGTGTACTACTCTATAAGTCCTAGTAAATTCTATGATGGTTACTAACAGGTAAATGGGTATAGCAGATTATGGACTAAAATAACAGTAGTGCACAAGAAATAATCTGGCACTAGTGTTGAGCTTTATGTGAGCAGTGGACAACTTGTTATCTTGTTATTTTAGACTGTAACATCTATCAGCCTAAACCAGCATAGTCGATAGAAGCTGTAGTCCAACAACCTCTGGAGGACCATATTGCTCACCCTGCTATAGATCCGGAAAGGAATATCTGGTTAAATAGTTTCCATGCACACACTCCCTTTACACATTCTGCTTGGTTCTGTGTACATGGACACCTCCACTTGCAATTCCTAACTGGGATAGATTTCTAAATTGTCTTGATCATTTTTCATACTGCACTTGGAATCAAGTATACAGCAACCTGGTATCTTCTCAGCAGAGATCAAAAGCACACAAACAGTGCACAACGGACAGACCAACATACTTCAGTGCACAACAGACAGCCCAATCCCTATCAGTACTGCACCAGTAGGACAGGACTGCTTCTTTCCATCCATCATAACAGAAAGTTGCATCCCAATCCACTTATCCAAGGTTGCCACACAGTTGTGATCAATGCATTATTAATCAGCAACACTCAAAGCAAAGACTCTTTTGAACTTTAACTCTTAGAATCCTCAACTGGCCATGTTGGCTGGGAATTCTGAAAGCTGTAGTCAAAAAAAGGAAAACTTTTACAGGTTCTGGTGACACTAACTCTGGAGCAGGGCCATACCCCCCTACTGTGGCTTAGCTATCCTGTTTATACATTACATCTGTGTCTGTGCTTTTAAGACCAGAGCCTTTCCCCAGAGGCAAAACCCTTTTATGTACTGTGCAAACTCTCGCGTCTTTCCATACTTCAAGCCAGTATCTTCTTAAGGTCAAGTTTTTTTGAACACCCAATATGAATTCTGCTGTTTGACAACATCTCCCCCTTCTGGATAGCAAGTGTGTGTTATTAAAACCCATAATCATTGGAAAAGTACATAATTGCAGTGACAGCAGCGGGTGGGGGTGGAATTAAACATATCTGTAACAACTTGAGTGAGGAAATGAGGTTCTAATGCTGTTGTTCCCACAAAAACTAGCTCTAAAACTGAGATTTACAGGCTGTGGGGTTCTTTGCTTACAAGTCAAAGGGTTGAGTTTCCATGAATGGAAGGCTTGCGACTCATAGGACAACAATGAGATACTGTAGAAAGTGGCTTACCATCAGGCATTGCATGGGTGAATTTAAAAATGGGCAAGTTCAGCAAAACAGCCTCCATCCTGATGTTTCCTTTGAAAACCCAAAGTAATATAGATCATCACTTGTTCTGCTCAAAAGATCTTAAAACCATCCTATGAGTCATGGGGGTGGGAGGAATAATGACTTCCCAACATTGGTTGGTATCTAAGGTGAGGAGGGCACCTTCAAAAGGTCTGGGGCACATGCTGCCCAATGGACCATATGTCTGCCTACATACATGCTCTGCAAGGTGGAAGACCGCACTAGTGCCCCTCTGGGGTTGTATGTCCTCATGAGCCAGACCTTGCCCATCCCTGGCTTAAACTAAAAGTGGCACATAGTTCTCCTTTGTCCTGACCAGAGCTTGAAAAAGTTACTTTTCAGATTACAATTTCCAAAAGTTCCAAAGGTTGCCCCACTTTAGATCACCCATAGTAGTCAAGATTTCCTGATTTTGTTTCTAGCCATGAGGGTGGGAGTTATGTTTGTGCATATGCATACACACAGTTGGTCTATCAAACTGTGTACCAGCACATTCTTCTGTTCTCAAAGTAAGGGCATTTTTAGTGAGTGTGGTTCCCCATTGATTAAGCAGTAGTGAAGACTTCTAATCAGGTAATAAGGTTACATGTATATGAAAATGTGTGTCTTGGGAAAAATATTTAAAATGTCATTATGTTTATGTCACACTCTTATACATCCCATCTTAGAAATGGCATTGCCATCTGAACGTAAGGGTAAGATATATTTTCTAAGATGGTGCCTTCCATCTGTAGGTATTACTGTCATCACCATTATTCACCACATACCTATAGGCCCCGTGACTTGAACTCAGTGTCAGAGCTTGGGAACAAAGACCAAGCCTAGCAAGGGAGGCCCACAGTCTTGTTTCAGTGCCTCTTTAAGACTTCTCAGTATGGACACTGAAGGCCCTGCAGCAGTCACCTGCAACACCTGTGGGATGTTTGTCTTCTTGCCTACAGAGGTGGGGAACTACACCTGCCCTAAGTGCAAGTTGGTAGTCCTCTTAGAAGAGAAAGTACTGCAGCTAGAGGAGCAGATATCTGCACTCCAGCATCATAGAGAGCAGCAGATTCTCCTGAACAGAACAGGCCAGAATGTCTTGGGTGGGATACAGAGAGAGGAAGTTGTTGGGGTGGAGGAGGTCACTGCACATACAACAGAGGTAGATGCTTGGAGGAAGGTCACACACAGAAGTAAGGAAACCAGGGAACGTTCTGTGAGCTGCTTGCAGCTGCAGAATCGCTTTGAATCTCTCTCTGTTGTCAGAGATGATGAGGAAAAGCAGCAGGGACAGACATCAGGGACAGAGCAGGAGAGCCTGAGAGTATCACGAAAAGGAACAGCCACTGCTAAGCCTCAGAGGAGGCGTGTAGTCGTGGTGGGGGACTCCTTGCTGAGGGGTACAGAAGCAGTGGTTTGTGGGCCTGACAAGATGTCTCGGGAGGTGTGTTGTCTCCCTGGGGCAAAGATCCATCATGTGACGGAGAGGCTGACAAGACTTGTCAAGCCTACTGACCGTTATCCCCTTCTTTTGGTTCATGTGGGAACCAATGATACTGCAAGGCACAGCCTTCAGAATATCAAAAGGGATTATGAGGCTCTGGGAAGGAAGCTGAAAGAGATGGATGCACAGGTTGTCATCTCATCTCTTCTCCCGGTAGAAGGGCATGGTCCAGGAAGGGAGAAGAAAATAGCAGAGGTGAATAACTGGCTCCGTAGATGGTGCCGCCAAGAACAGTTTGGATTCTTGGATCATGGGCTGCGGTTCCATGAGGAGGGACTTCTGGCAAGGGATGGGCTGCATCTCACGCCAGTTGGCAAAAACGTTTTTGCCAACAGTCTCAAAAATCTGATCAGGAGGGCTTTAAACTGAGTTATATGGGGGAGGGAGACAATATTCTGGAAGGCAAAAGGGATGGAGAGAATAGTCAAAGTGGCATAGAGGGAACAAGGCAAACAGTGAAAGGACCCAAGAGTAGGAGGCAAAAAACCATGCAAAAGCAGCAAGTAAAGAGGACACATGGTCTTAGATGTCTCTACACTAATGCACAAAGTATGGGAAATAAGCAGGATGGACTTGAACTCCTAGCACAACAAGGGAAATATGATATAATAGGCATCACTGAAACCTGGTGGGATGAGTCTCACGATTGGAATGTAGAAATAGAGGGATATAACCTTTTTAAGAGAAACAGGACAAACAGGAAAGGAGGAGGAATAGCATTATATGTCAGGGATATTTACACCAGTGAAGAGATCCAGGATATCAGTACTGGATGCCAAGTGGAGAGCATCTGGATAAAAATTAAAGGAGAGGGAAATAACAGGGATGTTACTGTGGGAGTCTACTACAGACCCCCGACTCAGGCAGAGGAATTGGATGATGCCTTTCTAGAACAGATGAGCACACACTCAGAAAGAAGAGATGTAGTAGTGATGGGGGACTTCAACTATCCTGATATTTGCTGGAAGTCAAATTCAGCCAAATCCTCAAGGTCTAGCAAATTCCTCACTTGCCTGGAAGACAATTTCATTGTCCAAAAGGTGGAAGAAGCAACAAGGGGATCAGCCATCTTAGATCTTATCTTAACCAACAGGGAAGACCTAGTTGATGGGGTGCAAGTGGTCGGATCCTTAGGTGGAAGTGACCATGTCCTCCTGGAGTTTGCTATACAGTGGAAAGATGAAGCTAGGCATAGTCAGACACGAATTCTAGACTTTAGGAGAGCTGATTTCAATAAACTTAGAGAAATACTGGGGGTGATCCCATGGTCAAGAATACTAAAAGAGAAGGGAGTTCAAGATGGATGGGAGTTCCTCAAAAGGGAGATACTGAAAGCACAATCTCAGACAGTTCCAATGAGGAAGAAAAATGGGAGATGTCTCAAGAAACCGGTATGGATGACTAAGGAACTTACAACTGAGCTAAGTTTTAAACGGAACATGTATAAAAAATGGAAAAATGGGGAAATCACCAAAGAGGAATTCAAACAAATAGCCAGCACATGTAGGGATAAAGTCAGAAAAGCTAAAGCGCAAAATGAACTCAGGCTTGCTAGAGAGGTTAAGAACAATAAAAAGGGCTTTTTTGGATATGTCCGCAGCAAAAGGAAGAAGAAGGAAATGGTAGGACCACTGCGTGCAGAAGATGGCAAAATACTAACAGGGAACAGAGAAAAGGCAGAATTACTCAACACCTTCTTTGCTTCAGTCTTCTCAGAAAAGGCAAAAGGTGCTCAACCTGAGGACAGTGAAGAAGGGGACAGACTGGGGGAATTTGAGCACAGAATAAGTAAAGAGACAGTACAGGAATACCTGGTTAATCTAAATGAATACAAATCTCCAGGACCAGATGAACTACATCCAAGGGTATTAAAAGAACTGGCAAAGGTAATATCGGAGCCATTGGCAATAATCTTTGAGAACTCCTGGAGAACAGGAGAAGTCCCAGCAGACTGGAGGAGGGCAAACGTTGTCCCCATCTTCAAAAAGGGAAAAAAAGAGGATCCCAGCAATTATCGTCCAGTTAGTCTGACATCAATACCAGGAAAGATTCTAGAGCAGATCATTAAGCAGAGAGTCTGCGAACATTTAGAAGCCAATGCCATAATCACAAAAAGCCAACATGGGTTTCAGAAAAAGAAGTCATGCCAAACGAACCTGATCTCTTTTTTTGATAAAATTACCAGCTTGGTAGATGAAGGGAATGCTGTGGATATAGTTTACCTCGATTTCAGTAAGGCCTTTGACAAGGTTCCCCATGACATTCTTGCAAACAAGCTTGCAAAATGTGGGCTAGACAAGTTAACTGTTACATGGATTTGTAATTGGTTGACTGGCCGAACTCAAAGGGTGCTCAACAATGGCTCCTTTTCATCCTGGAGAGAAGTGACCAGTGGGGTCCCACAGGGTTCTGTCCTGGGCCCAGTGCTGTTCAACATCTTTATTAATGATTTGGATGACAAAATTGGGGGCATACAGTGGTCCCCCGGGTTACGAAATTAATTCGTTCCGGCCCCATTTTCGTAAGCCGAAAATTTCGTAACCCGGGGCCTATTTCCAATAGGAAATAGGTAATCCGTTCCGGCCGGCCGGAGGGGAAGGGAAATCCCTTCCCCTCCGAAGCCTGGCCTGGCGGGGGCCTCCTGGCTGAGGAAAGGAAGGTCCGATCCGGTGGATCGGGCCTTCCATTCGTCACCCGCGGAGGCCCAGGCTGGCTGGGGAACGTTCGCTTCCCCAGCCAGCCAGGCTTGAGTCCCTTCTCCTCCGAGGCCAGGCTTCGGAGGAGAAGGGGCGGCCTTGGGTCCCTTCTCCTCCGAAGCTAGGCTTCGGAGAAGAAGGGGCGGCCTTGGGTCCCTTCTCCTCCGAAGCTAGGCTTCGGAGGACAAGGGGCGGCCTTGGGTCCCTTCTCCTCCGAAGCTAGGCTTCGGAGGACAAGGGGCGGCCTTGGGTCCCTTCTCCTCCGAAGCTAGGCTTCGGAGGACAAGGGGCGGCCTTGGGTCCCTTCTCCTCCGAAGCTAGGCTTCGGAGGACAAGGGGCGGCCTTGGGTCCCTTCTCCTCCGAAGCTAGGCTTCGGAGGACAAGGGGCGGCCTTGGGTCCCTTCTCCTCCGAAGCTAGGCTTCGGAGAAGAAGGGGCGGCCTTGGGTCCCTTCTCCTCCGAAGCTAGGCTTCGGAGGACAAGGGGCGGCCTTGGGTCCCTTCTCCTCCGAAGCTAGGCTTCGGAGGACAAGGGGCGGCCCAGGCTGGCTGCGGAACGTTCGCTTCCCCAGCCAGCCAGGCCTGGGCCTCCACGCCTATCGAAAGGAAGGCACGATCCCATGGATCGTGGCTTCCTTTCGTTAGGCTTGCCCCCCAAGCCCGGCTAGAGAAGGGAATCCTCCCTTCTCTAGCCGTGCTTGGGGGGCAAGCCCGGCTAGAGAAGGGAAGCTTCCCTTCTCTAGCCGGGCTTGGCCCCCAAGCCTAACGAAAGGAAGCCACGATCCCTTGGATCGTGGCTTCCTTTCGTTAGGCTTGCCCCCCAAGCCCGGCTAGAGAAGGGAATCCTCCCTTCTCTAGCTGTGCTTGGGGGGCAAGCCCGGCTAGAGAAGGGAAGCTTCCCTTCTCTAGCCGGGCTTGCCCCCCAAGCCTAACGAAAGCAAGGCACGATCCGATCGGATCGTGCCTTGCTTTCGCTTCGGGGCGGAGGCCTAGGCTAGACAGGCTGGGGAAGGTCCCCAGCCAGCCAAGCCTCTGGGCCTCCGCCCCGAATGGAAAGCAAGGCACCCGCCCCGAAGAGAAAGCAAGGCAGTGCCTTGCTTTCTCTTCGGGGAGGAGGCCCAGAGGCTTGGCTGGCTGGGGACGTTCCCCAGCCAGTCAGGCCTGGGCCTCCGCCCCGAAGCGAAAGCAAGGCACGATCCGATCGGATCGTGCCTTGCTTGGCCTCGGAGAAGAAGGGACGGCCCCGCGATGGCCGTCCCTTCTTCTCCGAGGCCGCCGGCGGAGGAGAAGGGACGGCCATCGCGGGGCCGTCCCTTCCTCTCCGAGGCCGCCGGCGGAGGAGAAGGGACGGCCATCGCGGGGCCGTCCCTTCGTCTCCGAGGCCGCCGGCGGAGGAGAAGGGATGGCCATCGCGGGGCCGTCCCTTCCTCTCCGAGGCCGCCGGCGGAGGAGAAGGGACGGCCATCGCGGGGCCATCCCTTCTTCTCCGAGGCCGCCTGCCTTTTTTCGTATCCCGGGGATACGATCGTAAGCCGGGGCCATTTTTCCAGCCCCGGCTCTTTCGTATCCCGGGATTTTCGTAGCCCGGGGGATTCGTATCCCGGGGGACCACTGTACTTATCACATTTGCAGATGACACTAAACTAGGAGGAGTAGCTAATACCCCAGAGGACAGGATCAAAATTCAAAATGACCTGAATATACTAGAAAGGTGGGCCAATGCTAACAAGATGAAATTCAACACAGAGAAATGTAAGGTTCTGCACTTAGGGAGGAAAAATGAAATGCACAGATATAAAATGGGGGACACCTGGCTGAATGAGACCACATGTGAAAGGGATCTAGGAGTCCAAGTAGACCATAAGCTGAACATGAGTCAACAGTGCGATGCGGCAGCTAAAAAGGCCAATGCAATTTTAGGCTGCATCAATAGAAGTATAGTGTCTAGGTCAAGGGAAGTAATGGTGCCACTCTATTCTGCTTTGGTCAGGCCCCACCTGGAATACTGTGTCCAGTTCTGGGCACCACAATTCAAAAAGGATGTGGAGAAACTGGAGCGGGTCCAGAGGAGGGCAACTAAGATGGTGAAGGGTCTGGAAACCATGCCCTACGAAGAACACCTTAGGGAGCTGGGGATGTTTAGCCTGGAGAAGAGAAGGTTAAGAGGTGATATGATAGCCTTGTTTAAATATTTGAAGGGATGTCATATTGAGGAGGGAGCAAGCTTGTTTTCTGCTGCTGCAGAGATTAGAACGCGGAACAATGGATATAAATTGCAGGAAAAGAGATTCCACCTCAACATTAGGAAGAACTTCCTGACAGTAAGGGCTGTTCGACAGTGGAACACACTCCCTCGGAGCGTGGTGGAGTCTCCTTCCTTGGAGGTCTTTAAGCAGAGGCTGGATGGCCATCTGTCGGGGATGCTTTGATTTGGAGGTCCTGCATGGCAGGGGGTTGGACTAGATGGCCCTTGTGGTCTCTTCCAACTCAATGATTCTATGATTCTATGATTCAATAATAAAGATGTAATTATTAAAAAAATCTAATAATAATAATAATAATAATAATAATAATTTAAAATTTGGAAAATATGCTGTTTTATTTATTGGATATGCTAGTAAAAATGTTGAAATGAAAATTGTAGATGCATTTGGTATTGTTTCTGTAACATTGCACAAGGCATTTGCACATACCAAATAAAATATATAGCTTGTTAGAAGTAGCTCCTGGCCCCAAGATGCTTTCACCTCATTTTCAGCAATGGGTAAAGGAACATGAAAGGGGAAAGGGGAAATGATATACTGTCACATACTGTACCCACTTTCTTTGGAATAAGTCCCACTGAACCCAACTGAAATTTTTTTAAGAAAGTGGGGATTGAATTGGATTGGATTGTAATGGTTGTGCTGAGCTAAGGTTTCCCCAGAGAGCTTTTTTTCTGAAAAGAGAGGGGGAACCAGAGGGAAAAGTTAAAATTAAACATTCAAGAACTGTTGTGAAGAGGCAGAAGAAACACAGCCTATCCCACCAAACAAGCTAATTTCAGGAATGGGAAAGGCTTATCAAGAATGAAGCACTGTTTCTTCTTGTACAGAAATCTTCCTCATGTTATTGTTGCAGTGATTCTTTAGATTGTACATCTTTGGCAGGATTTAATGTTCTGAATTGACTATAAAGCACCATGTTAACTTATGGCATAATACAAATAAACAACAATATATGACATTCCTCCCAAATAGCCTTTTGGAAAGTACCCATGTTCAGGATGTAGCATCACTCCATAAATGCATGTAAGGGGAAGAAAGATCATGGCTGCTGATTGTTACAGCTCCATCATAGTTTTTGAGGGGCAAAAGGGAAGACTTTCACTGAGGGGGATGTCAAGGTTTCTTTCCTGGTAAACTCCCACTCTGGCAAATCTTAATTTCTGCTGCCTCCCAAGAAAATAAAATGACACATGCGTACCTTTGGCACCCTGAGAATAAGGCTGCAAAACCAGGGAGGTATTTTTGGTTCAGCTTTAAGTAGAACTGGAAAGGCAAAGGTCAATGACAGGGTTGTAACTGAAGATATGTGTGATGAGCTGGAGAAGAAGGCAGGATCTGGGTCAGATGTGAAAAGCCAGAAGCGAGTGGAAGGATCTGACAAGGCCTGACCAATAAAAGAAGGAAAGGATTTTTTTCCAGCAGATCCTTGAATAAGAACTGAGATTCAAGAGTCCACAAATTGTGTCCCAGCTTATAGTGAAAAAAAGTAAAAGCCAGCAGAAATATAACATGAGTGTCCTTGAACATATGCAGACAGCTTTCCCTTTCCACTCAGCAAGTAGTAGTCTATGGGCTCTTTCGCAATTTAAAACGTGATTAAATAGGGGTAATAGCACAATCAGTGAGAAGATTATCACACCCCCATACGCTCCTCCCATTCGTGTCCATGCATAAACTGGAATGGATGCATCATTGAGTAATAACAGGAGAACTAAGGAGTTACAAGTAACACACTTCTTGTAACTAGTTGTTTACTTTTGTAACAAGGCACTTCAAAGTCACATTTTTTTAAAAAAAAATGTAACCCATGCAGGATGAAGCTAGTTTATTTCAACATTACACATTTGTACCACCATGATTCCACTTTAACTGTCATGGTTCTGTGACTTGTAGTTTACTGAGGCACTCAAACACCTGGCTGAGCATTCTAAATTCCTATTCCTAAACTGCAAATCCCACAATTGCATAGGATGGAATCAAATCACACTAGAGGGCAAACAGGATTTAAACAGGAATTAAACAGGAAATGCCTTATGTTTAACATAGGGCATTTCCTGTTTAATTCCTGTTTAATTCCTGTTTGCCCTCTAGTGTGATAAACCCCTCGGCAGCTGAAGTGCAACTACAGCATTGTAGTTGTGAAGTACAGCTGGTCCTTCATATCCACAGATTCTTTGTCCACTGCTTGAAAATATTTTTAAAAAATATAAATTCCCAAAAGCCAACCTTTATTTTGCTATTTTATGTAAGGGACTCCATTTTACTATACCACTGTATTTAATGGGATTTGAGCATCCACATATGTTGATATCCATGGGAGAAACCAAACGCCAGTGGATACCAAGGCCCCAATACTAACTGACACTCACATCCATGATTATTCAGTATCACTGCTCTATGAGAAACTCTGTGTTGAGACCGACGTCGCCAGGGCCATCAACACAATCGCTCCCAAGCGTCCTTTCCAGCCTGCTCCCAACAGGAAGCCCTGGTATACGAAAGAGCTCAGGGAAATGAAGCGGGCTGGACAACGACTAGAGTGTGAATGGCGAAGGACTCGGCTCTCATCCGACAGAACTCTCTATAGATTGCATCTTCGCATCTATGGAGAGGCTTTGCGTGTAGCGCGGAGATCTCGCTGCTCTGCACGCATTGCGTCTGCAGAGTCCCGCCCGGCAGAGCTGTTTAAGGTGGTGAGGGAATTGACGCAGGTCCCCCCTGCGCCAAACCCCTTGCTAGATCCTACAACAGCCTGCTGTGAGGCATTTAATATCCACTTTGCAGATAAAATCTCTCGGATAAAAGCCGACTTGGACGCCAACCTTCGTTCAGAGTCCATGAGTGAGGTATCCAGCAACTCCGTTGCTGTCAGTTTACTGGATGAGTTCCAATCGGTGAGTACCGATGACGTGGACAAGCTCCTTGGAAGCGTGAGGAAGACAACCTGCTCTCTCGACCCAGGTCCATCCTGGCTGGTCGTCCAGGGAGGGGATGCATTGAGAACATTCCTTCGGGATGTGATCAATGCGTCTCTCAGGGAAGGCAATGTTCCATCTAGTCTGAAGGAGGCGGCTGTTAAGCCCCTCCTGAAGAAGCCTTCCCTTGATCCCCTGGACAGGAACAACTACAGACCAGTTTCCTTGCTGCCTTTCTTAAGCAAGGTGGTCGAGAAAGCGGTTGCCTCCCAACTCCAAGCTGTCTTGGATGAAACAGATTATCTCGATCCATTTCAAACCGGCTTCAGGGCAGGTTATGGAGTGGAGACAGCCATGGTTGCTCTGACTGACGACCTCCGCCTGAGCATCGACAGGGGTAGTGTGACCCTGTTAGTGCTCTTGGATCTCTCCGCGGCTTTTGATACAATCGATCATTCCATCCTTTTAGATCGGCTGAGAGAGTTGGGGATCGGCGGCACCGCACTCCGGTGGTTCCGTTCCTTCCTCTCTGGCAGATCTCAAAGGGTGAGACTCGGGGACAGCTGCTCTTCTAAAATCGAGCTTAGCTGTGGAGTTCCACAGGGCGCTATTCTGTCCCCGATGTTATTCAATATTTATATGAAGCCGTTGGGTGAGATCATTCGGAGGCACGGAGCTCAGTGTCATCAGTACGCTGATGACACTCAGATCTATTTCTCCATGACCAGATCGTCTGCTCAGACCTCAGATGGTGTCTCCCCTCTCAATGACTGCCTTGCGGCGGTAATGGATTGGATGAGGAAAAACCGATTGAAGCTTAATCCAGACAAAACGGAGGTGCTCACAGTCACAGGCCCGAAACCAGGTTTGGGAATACAACTTCCAGTCCTCGATTGAGTCACACTCTCCTCGAAGGACTCTGTTCGCAGTCTGGGGGTACTCCTTGATCCGTCGCTTCACATGACAAGTCAGGTGAATGCGACGGTCAGGAGCGCTTGTTACCAGCTTCGGCTGATACGCCAGCTGCGCCCTTTCCTGGAGAGGAGGGATCTGGAAACTGTGATACACACGCTGGTAACCTCACGTTTGGACTACTGCAATGCACTCTACATGGGGCTACCCTTGTGCCTAACCCGGAAACTACAAATGGTCCAAAATATGGCAGCCAGACTTCTGGCTGGAACATCCAGGAGAGAGCATATCACTCCTGTGCTAAAAGCCCTCCACTGGCTGCCGATCAGTTTCCGGGCACAGTACAAGGTGTTGGTTTTAACCTTTAAAGCCCGTCATGGCTTGGGCCCATCTTATCTAAGGGACCGCCTCCTCCCATATGAACCCCCCCGCACACTCCGGTCCTCTGGGAGGAACCTGTTTCAACCCATGAAGACCAAGCTGGTACAGACCTCCCAGAGGGCTTTTTCGGCTGTCGCCCCCAAGTTGTGGAATGACCTGCCGGACGAGATGCGTCTCATTACATCTTTAGAAGGCTTTAAAAGAGCCCTAAAGACGCATCTCTTCCAGCAAGCCTTTCCAGAGAATGTGAATATCCCCAGCTCCATACCTAGGTTTTAAGGGCTTTTTAAATCTTTTCCTGCATTTTTCTCCATACAACTTAAGCTGGGTCCACTCCCTACTATTGTGTATTGCTGTTTTAATCTATTATGTTTTTTAACTCCATTGTGATTTAATTCTTTTTTAAGGGAGGGTGGTAAGGGTAAGGAAGGGGTATTTTAACTTGATATTGTTTTAACCTCTGCTGTACTCCACCCCGATTGCTTGTTCAGAGGGGCGGAATAGAAATTATTATTATTATTATTATTATTATTATTACCAGCCAAGCAATGGCTTATATCAGTGGTTCTCAAACAGGCACGGGACTTGCTTAAGGGGGACACAAGATTTGGATGCCTCCTCCTCTTCCTAAACATTTTTATGTGTAAAATTTACAAATGGTGAGTTAAATATTGAATTAATTTAAATAAACCTGTTCTCATCTAAACAATGTTATTTCCTTATAAAATGTTAAAATACAAATGTGCATGAAAGTGCAAATGAAAATACGCACACTAAATAAACAAAAGTATTTTTATTCATATACCACACTGAGTGGGATGTGGCACAAGTCCACATGTTGATATAAAGGATATAGAGGGTAAAAATTCTGAATGTCACTGGTTTATATCATTCTCAACAACCCTACAATGTTATCATATGGAATGTCAATTTTGTAGTCGTGACTCAACAGATAATGCTGTCTATAACTCCCTGGAACACTTTCAGGTTGTTCCTCCTCCTCTTCCTCCTACCTGTAAAAAATGGAAGCCAAAACCAGTGTGATTCCTACTGCAAGACTCATAGTTGGTGCAATTAAGCAGACAGAAGGCACAGACAGTTTCTTTGTTGTCCTTAGTCTACATTCATATAACCAGCATGGTGTAGTGGTTTGAGTGCTGGACTATGACTCTGAAGACCAAGGAGTTTACTGCATCGCTAAATAATTTGGCTTACCTTTGCCGGTTTGAATCTTAATTTGGGATGCAGCCAGGTATTATCATACTCAAAATGCTGCTGATGCCGTCGCCCAAGTGCAGCCCGGCTGACTTCCAACTAGAAGCCGCACTCAGCTGGCCGATTTGCAAAGCAGGGAGCTTCTCAGTTTTGAAAAGAGGCTGGCTAACTTCTAGTGGGAAGTTAGCAGAGCTGCGCTCCACCAGTGGCATCGGCAGCATTTTGAGTATGATAAAACCCAGCTGCATCCAAAATTAAGATTCAAACTGAGAAAGGTAAACTGGATTACTTAGTGATGCA
The DNA here is from genome assembly GCA_034509955.1 of Urosaurus nigricauda. NCBI lineage: Eukaryota > Metazoa > Chordata > Lepidosauria > Squamata > Phrynosomatidae > Urosaurus > Urosaurus nigricauda. The sequence goes on from JAOEGL010000002.1 coordinate 39,816,609, forward strand.
GTAAACTCCCTAGGTTCAAATTCCTGCTCAGTCGCTGAAACTCATTGTTTGATCTGGGGCAAATCACACTTTCAGGGTCAGACCAAAGCAAGACGAACACTCTCGGAACAAATCTTGCCAAGAAAACCCCATTATAGGTTTGCCTTAGGCTCTCTCACGCAATTATAGCAATATGGTTGCATTTTTTTCAGGATTGTTCTATCATTTTATCCAACAATAATTTGTTGTCCCTGATTCAAAAAAGAACAAAATAGGCTTCCCAAAGAAAAACTTTTTTTTGTTGTTAGAAATATAGAAAAGTACATCTTCATGTAAACATGCATTAGTCTGAGAGAACTCTGTGGCCCGATCTATACAGGCAAAATGCGGCGCCTTTAGGGCTGGAAAGGGTGCGTTTAGGGTTAGGGAGGGCGCAGCGTCCGCACCCACCCTAACTCTAAACCGTATGGACGCTGCCATTTTTAAATGGTGGCATCCATACGGGCGTGTCATGATTTCATCATGGTGCCGCCGGAGGGCACCAAGCGCGCCCTTTCCGCAGTGCCAAGAAGAGCTCCTTTAGGGAGCTCTTTTTTTGTGCCAGGTCTTTGGTGTGGCTTTCAAACAGGCAAGGGAAGAAAGGGCCCGGGCCTGTGGCGGTGGCCCCTTTCTCCCCTCGGCACTGCCGAGGGAAGCGGGGTGCAGTGGGCGCCCAGGGCACCTTCTGCATCCCGCTTTGAGGCTGCGGGGAAGCGGCAGTTTGCCACTTCCCCGTGAGCCCCGGAAGCGGCAGGATGGGGCCTCTGAGGCTGCCGGTGCAGCAGCCTTGGCCCCATCTCACCGCTTCTTGGGGCAAGAACAGACCGCCCCTTTTGGCCAGTCTGTATCGCCCCTGTATGTTTTTACTTGAAAAAACAATAATGTCATGGAGCTAAGTAGAACCTAGCTGAATTAAACCTGCATAACAAAATATCAACTGCATGTCTACATCCTGTGAAATCCTGGGGTTTGTAGTTTAGGGAGAGACTAGAGTTCGCTGGGTGAGAATTTTAAATACCCCTTCCTAAAGTGCAAATCTCAGGACTCCACAGGATGGATCTGTGGCAGTTAAAAAGGAATCATAGTGCAATAAGTTCGTAGTATAAAGGCTCCTGGTGAACTGTTCAGTAAGGGAAGCCTTCAGACTGGAATGCCAATGTATGGTCAGTCCCCAGTCCTTTAGCAGAAATCTTGTACCTGTACAAGTGTTACAGGTAGAAACTTCCATAATATCTGTGGTAGGCAAAAGGAAATCTCAACAAGTGGAGCCTGCTGCATTGATTAATGGTCCTTTCATTGAATTTCATTGCTTATCAGGTCTGCCAGAAAGGAAAATAAAGCTGGGACCTCTTCCTCCAGACATGGCTCTGGCTCTTTGAAGACGTAGGCTGTGGGCCTCCTTCCCCGCCCTCTGAAAAGATATCACTACAAGAACATTAAGAGGTAATTAATCTGAATGAAATGATGTTAGAACAGAGTGTTCTGATACTCATCTCTTGCCCACATGTTCAAACCAGCTCTCTGTGGTTTAATCACATACAGTGTCAAATGGCCAGCCTTTACCCTCGAGGATGGCAGGAATGTCTATGCTAACAGGGTCAGACATGGCCAGTTTCAGTCTCACCTGTCACAGCTGCTAGACTGGCCTAAGAAATAGTCTCTTGCCGGGGCAGCCAACTCAGGCCAAGCCTCCCAGCACTGGGTGTCAAATGGCCAGCCTTTACCCTCGAGGATGGCAGGAATGTCTATGCTAACAGGGTCAGACATGGCCAGTTTCAGTCTCACCTGTCACAGCTGCTAGACTGGCCTAAGAAATAGTCTCTTGCCGGGGCAGCCAACTCAGGCCAAGCCTCCCAGCAAGAAATCCAGCCAGTGTGCATGGGGCAAGCAGGCAGACACAGATCTGTATGGGCATGATGACAGCCAGGGCTGGGTCAGACTGGATCAGAGGGAGAAACCGAATGTAATTTCACACGCTAAAGCTTCCTGGACTGGATTGCAAGGTGTGAAATTACACTCGTTCCTCAGTTCAACTAGCCAGCAAAGAAAAGACAAGTGAGGGGGCGGGGACATTGGCCTGTAGCCCTATCATCATTTAACTGGAGAGAGTTAGTTCAAAGCAGAATGTGAACAAGGTTTTTTTGGGGGGGGAGGGTGTGTTGCGGTTTCCAGAATCTCTCAGTTTGTTGGGCAATTGTGGGATATGTAACCAAAATGTTACATATGTTTTACCAAGCTCTTATATATATGTATCATGTGAAGAAGGCAGAAGGAAAGGCACACGTCGAATTGAGCTCATTGGAAGAAAGAAGGAGAAAACAAATGCTGTAGTATTAGTAGTAGTCTAGAGAAATAAAATTAAGTTTCTGATCATCTCTTTGCATGTTACCACATCACACAAAAATTGCTGGACTGATTTTCATCACATCTAGAAGGTATGCTTGGGATGATCTGACTTAAAATAAGACTTTGTGGGGTACATGAAATTCAGGAGTTTATCGCACAGGCTCCAGGGACCGCTCTCAGAACGAAACTGGAGGGGAATGGAACGAGTGGGGGGACACATTTTATTGCACACACAAGTCCCTCATTCATTCAGTTCCCTGCCCTTCCATTCCCAGTCTGTTCCAGAGAGGAGGAGATTTTTGAGAACTGTTTCGAACAGTTCTCAAAAATCTCCTCCTCTGGAACGGGCTGGGAACGAAATGGGGGATTTGTGTGTGCGGTAAAATGAATCCCCCACTCATCCCCCACTCTTTCCAGGCCCCTTCCATTCCGTTCTCAGACAGGTCCCTCGGAGCCTTGTGCAATAAACTCCTTACTTTGGGGAGGCAGCCATTGGGACACCCTAGTTATTGTTCACTGAATTTTGAACAAATTTAGAGGGAATGCTTGGTAAAGGCTGACTTAAATATACACAAAATTTCTTTGGAGACACCCCAATTATTTTTTCCATTCATACAGAGTCATGCTGCACATCATTTGATTTTGACAAGTTGAGTCCAAAAATGATTTTGCTTGATGTCTTGCAGTAATTATATAGCATAAATAAAATTCAGTTTCTGTCTGACACCTCGTGACACATAGCCAGCTGCATAGATATTCATCACAGTTGGGTGTGGGATGTTAGGAGTGATCTAACACACAGGGAAACTGAATTAACTTCAGGAGAGCCTGAGGACCTCCCCTAATTAAGGGCCTAAACAGACAGGACAAAATAAAGCTGTTTCAGGTCACTCTGGAGGTATGCTGGTTAAATGACACTTGCATCTTAAGAGGCCAGAAGCTGCACCAAAGTTGCATTCCAGTCCTTAGGACTGACGCATGGTTTTGGCGTGGCTTCCAGACTCTTAGGATGCATGCATAATTTAACCAGCATACTTTCAAAGTGACCTGAAGCAGATTTATTTTGGCCTGTCTGTTCAGGCCCTAAGTTTTCATTCATACAAAGCAGCCTATCAGGAGAGGCATACTCTCTCAAAGGAAAATGACACCAAAAATGCACAAGGTAACACATAAAAAGAAATAATCTCATCCTCTACAGCAGTTGAAACTGAATGGTTTAATGTGGAGTTGAAGGTTTCATGGCAGGCATCCATAGTTTTTTGTGGAGCTTTTGGGCTATGTGGCCATGTTCTAGAAGAGTTCCTTTCTGACGTTTCACCAGCATCTGTGGCTGACATCTTCAGAGAATGATAGCCTGGTAAAGGATTGGAGATATATATCCTGTGTGACCCTGGGAAGGAAGGAGTAATTTGCAAATGTATTGTTCTGTTGCTAATGGCAGTCCTCAGGGTGGGAGGATATGCAAACAAGGATTCATGTCTGCTAACTGGTGCTCATTGTCTGCTGGAAATCCCCTGGCCTTAGGTTGTTTCTCATTTGCATAGGTTGAGTCTTGACCTTGCTGTCCTTCAGGACTAGGAGCCAAGCCTTCTTTACTCTCAGGGTTTCCTCTTTCCTGTTGAAATTGTCCAGGTGTTTATGGATTTCAATGGCCTCCCTGTGCATTCTGACATGGTAGTTGCTGGCATGGTCCAGAATTTCAGTGCTTTCAAACTGCATTTTATGCCCAGGATGGTTTATAGCATGTTCTGCTACTGCTGATTTTTCCGGTTGACCCAGTCTGCAGTGTCTCTCGTGTTCTTTGATTCTTGTCTGCACACTGCGTTTGGTGGTCCCTATGTAGACCTGTCCGCAGCTGCATGGAATGCGGTAGACTCCTGCGGCGGTGAGAGGGTCTCTCTTGTTCTTGGCTGAGCGAAACATTTGCTGGATCTTCTTCGTCAGTTTGTAAACCATTTGAAGGTTGTGTTTCTTCACCACTTTCCCTATTCTGTCTGTGACTCCTTTGATGTATGGTAAAAATATCTTCCCCTTGGGTGGTTGCTTGTCTTGAGTCCTCTGGGTTTTTCTGGGCCTGGCAGCCCTTCTGATATCTGTGCTGGAGTAACCATTTGCCTGTAGAGCCTGGTCCAGGTGTTTCAGTTCATCTTCCAAGAAGTGGGGTTCACAGATACGTTTTGCCTGGTCTACTAGTGTTTTTATAGTGCGACGAAGAAGATCCAGCAAATGTTTCACTCAGCAGTTTGGTTTCCTGAAGAATGTGTTTGCAATAAATAAATAAATAAAGTGATGACTGTATACATGGTATTGCCTAGTGGCTACTACAAAAATCAAACAGATTTGATTTGATTATATTATTGGAAGCAGAAGATGGAGAAGCTCCATTCTCTCTGCAAAAACAAGACCAGGAACAGATTGTGACACAGATCATGAACTGCTAGTATCAAAAATTACATGACCAAGCACAAAGAAAAAAGCTGATGGGAACATTACACTGAAGAACAATATGAAAGAGATGAAAAGATGACAGATTAATTCAAGGAAGAACCACTGGAAGCTGTACCTACAAATTTAGAAAGTGAAGTAGAAGTGAAGTAAAAAATGGCATTCAGGAAAAATAAATAATCAGGGACATATGGTATAACAATAAAGCTGCTAAGTTACAGAGAAAGAATCTACCGTATATACTTGACTATAAGTCAGCCTCACATACAAGTCGAGGGCAAGTTTGGGGGCCAAAATTATGGATTTTGACATGACCCATAGATAGGCTGAGTGTAAAACTTGGAGGCTCCTTCAGTGTGTGTATGTGAGTGGCAAGAGGGAAGCAGCAATCAATATGAGGCTTCAGTGTTTCAGCCTTCACTTTGAGACAGCAAAACACAGGTAGGAGAGGGATTATTAAACAAACAGCAATCACTCTATCACCCTCAGGACAGAAAGAAACTGCATGGGGAAAATCTGAAAGAGCTGCTATCATATTACCATACTAACCTGGAAATAAGTCGACCTGGGATTTTAGGTTCAACTTTTGGGCATAAATTTTTAGACTTATAGATGAGTATATACAGTACTCTAGTTTTAATTAAAATCTGTCAACCAATATGGAAAACCAAAGAATGGTCCACAAATTAGAAATGCTCTATATACATTCCAGTCCCCAGGAAAGGGGACACAAGGGACCACAGTAACCACAGGACTACTGCATTAACTTCTCATTCAAGCAGAGTGATGCTTTATCATACATGGAGCAAGAAATGCCAGATGTCCAAGCTGGGTTTAGGAAAGGAAGATGTGCTCAGGATCACATAGAGTTGGAAGAAACCCCAAGGGCCCTCCCTCCATTGCATCTGCCATGGTTCAGGCCCAGAGGAAGAGAAGTTCTGTCGAACTTCTTCCCTTTCCCCATTTCCATTCCCTTCACCTTTGGTGACTTGTGTTTTTAGGTTGTAAGCCCGAGGACAGGGAAATGTCTAATTAACAATGGAGTTTATCACATGGGTTTTTCCTGTGCAGAAATGGGATTTAAAACAGGGAAATCCCGCAAAAGCAGGATCATTTTCACATGTTGTCACATATTAACACATACAGAAAGTGAAAAAAATCCAACAAAAGTGGGCTCGTTTTCACACGACGTTGTGGGCATTGAGCATTAAACCACACAGAAAGTGAACAAAATTGTCTGCTTTTTACTTTTGGGATTATCCCGAAAGTAAAAAATGGAGGATTTTGTCCACTTTCTGTGTGGTTTATTTTCACATTAATGCCCACACTCATGAGTGTGAAAACGATCCCACTTTTGCAAGATTTTTCCTGGATTAAAATTACATTTTTGCATGGGATTTAAGCACTTAGCCTCCCATGTGATAAATGCCTATCTGTAAGCTGCTCTGAGACCTTTTGGAGTATAAATACTCCAAATTAAAAAAAAAAAAAGGAACACCAACAATTTAAGACATCATACTACTGTACTAGCAGAAAATAGCAAAGACTTGAAATGATTACTAATGAATGTCAAGGAAAAAATTGAGACAAACTGGATCTCAAAGGCAGTAGATTTTTATCTTGCTCATGGAATTTAAGGTTTATTTGCTGGACTGAATCTCCCAGAAGGCCACCTGCATGACTACCCTTCCATACCATCTGAATTGAGGACATCAACCACAACATCTTTGACCAAATGTAGGCCTATGAATAACATCATCATATTTTAAACATGCAGGGGTAGCTGTGCTGGCCATTTAACAAATCCAAACAAAAGCCCACCAAACAGTGATACCTTTTATTGGCCAACCGAAACGCAAAATATCTTTGTCGCAAGCTTTCGAAGTTCCACAGGCTTCTTCATCAGATAAGATGTCACAAACTGGAGGTGTTAGTCAGATGGCTGCGTGTTGTTTCAGTCCTTAGTAAAGATGGTACGCTGGAGAGGATGGTATGCTTGCAAAAGATATCCTCCCCAGCATACCATCTTTTAAAAGGACTGAAACAACATGCAGTCATCTAACACCTGCAACTGTTTTTTTCTCCTGTTTGGTTTGTAACATCTGGCCTGACGAAGAAGTCCATGGAGGTTCGAAAGCTTGCAACAAGGATATTGTGCATTTTGGTTGGCCCCATAGAGGTGTCACTGTTTTGTGGATTTTCAAATGATATTGTAGCAATAACGGTAATATAATTAGGGTAAATGTCCAAACTGCAAAGGAGGATGAGGACATTCGAGGGAAAATGGAAGACATTAGAAAATGAAATCTGGGGGCAAGAAGTTGAAATGTAGGACATGTCCTGGAAAAGGAGGACAGCTGGTTGCCCTGAATCATGTAATATAATAACAAGAAGTGGCTAAATGGACTCGTCTAGGCGGCACTTGGATTCTCTATAGACTCAGCGGGGCTTATTGTACCCTAGCCAAGGTGACCAGATGCCCTATCCCTCAAAGGAGGACAAGGCATCCCAAAATGTAGGATGTTCCAGGAAAATATAGGACGTTCCAACATTTTAAACAAAAAAGTTCAAAACCACTGTTATAAATGTAAACCCATGCTTCTTAATCATGCTAAAAATGGAGGGCATATTGAAATCTCCCCCCCCCCCCCCGGAAAAGAAGGTTGAAAATGTAGGAGGTGTCCAGGGAAAGGAGGGTGTCTGGTGAGTATGGCCGTGGTATACACTTGTCCCTCCACATTCGGTACGGTTAGGGGCACAAGACCCCTGTATATATGGGAAAAGCTCAAATAACAAAAACACCATGTTTTTAACCTGAGAGGACACCTCTCTAGGAATCTCTAGGTCCTCCAGTGCAACTCTGTGGTCAATGTCTGACAGACACTGACCATAGAGTTGCCCTGGAGGAGCTACAAAGGCCTAGTGGAGCATCCTCTCTAAGAATCTCTAGGTCTTTCAGTGAAACTCTGTGGTCAACTTCCAACAGACTTTGATCATAGAGTTGCCCTGGAGGATCTACAAATGCCTAGTGGAATGTCCTCTCTAGGAATCTGCTTCAGTTTGACTTTTGGCTAAAGCTGACCATAGAGTTGTCCTCTCTAGGAGAGACCATAGAGTTGCCCCAGAGGAACTACAAAGGCCTAGTGGTAGTGGAATGTCCTCTCTAGGAATCCGCTTCAGTTTGACTTTTGGTTAAAGCTGACCATAGAGTTGCCCCAGAGGAGCTACAAAGACCTTGTGGAATGCCCTCTCTAGGAATCCGCTTGTGGGCAACTCTATGGTCAGCTTCAATGAAAAGTCAAACTGGACTTTTCATTAAAGCTGACCATAGAGTTGCCCTGGAGGACCTAGAGATTCCTAGTGAGAACATATCAGTCCAATCCGTCCATAATCAAAGCCGCAAACATGGAGGGAGGAGGAGTATAATATATATATATGGAAGGCCATATCCGACGCAGTTCTACCATTGTGCCAAAAGGTGGTGCTGTTGTGCCCTTTAAGAGACTTTTTTTGGACTTCATCTCCCAGAAGCCTTAGCCGCGTTGGCGAATAGCTCGGCATTCTGGGAGCTGAAGTCCAAAAAAAACAAAAAGCCCTTAAAGAGCACAGTCTGGGTGTCCTTAGAGTCCTTTCTCTCTTTTCAAGACTGGGGGGAGGGGAGGGTTTTGAAGGAGGAGGAGGAGGAAGAAGAGACCAAGGAATTAATCACACAAAGCACCCCCGCCCTCCCCTGAGGAGCACTTCCGGCGGCAAGTGAAGACGTGGCTGTGGCTGCTTGCTCGAGTTTGCCGGCTACTTCCGGTTCCGTCGCAGCAGCAGCAGCAGCATCTTCCTTCCTTCCTTCCTTCCTTCCTTCCTTCCTTCCTTCCTTGCTGCTCTTAGGGCCCTGGCTCTGGCTCTTCTTCTCCTTCGAGGATGAGGAGGAGGAGCGCCTGCGGCCCAGGAGCAGGAGGAGGCGGCTGAGGCTGAGGGAGGCCTGGCCATGGAGGAGAAGTTCGGCGGAGGGGGAGGCAGCAGCAGCAGCAGCCAGGAGGCCCTGGGTGGAGGAGGGAGGCTGGGGCCCGTGGATGCTCCCAACGCCCGGTAAGGAACTGACACCCCACCTCCAGGAAAGCTGGGAGCCATACAATCTCTTTTCATGTATTTTCCATCCATTGTTCCGAGTCCTGTTCTCTGGAGCAGCAGAAAACAAGCTTGCTCCCTCCTCAATGTGACATCCCTTCAGATACTTAAACAGGGCTATCATATCACCTCTTAACCTTCTCTTCTCCAGGCTGAACATCCCCAGTTCCCTAAGGCATTCCTCATAGGGCATGGTTTCCAGACCCTTCACCATCTTAGTTGCCCTCCTTTGGACGTGCTCCAGTTTCTCCACATCCTTTTTGAATTGTGGTGCCCAGAACTGGACACAGTATTCCAGGTGGGGCCTCACCAAAGCAGAATAGAGAGGCACTATTACTTCCTTTGATCTAGACACTATACTTCTATTGATGCAACCTAAAATAGCATTGGCCTTTTTAGCTGCTGCATCACACTGCTGACTCATGTTCAACTTATGGTCTACTTGGACTCCTAGATCCCTTTCACACGTAGTTTCATTCAGCCAGGTGTCCCCCATCCTATATCTGTGCATTTCATTTTTCCACTAAGTGCAGAACCTTACGTTTCTCCGTGCTTAATTTCATTCTGTTAGCTGCCATTGGCCTTTGAGTCATATAATTTTGCCCACAAAACCTGCCCTTAATTTATACACAAAGTGTACACATGCCAATTTATAGTCAAGTGTATTTGGGAGATTAGAGGAAAATACAGCTAGAAAAACACTTAACTATGCATAGACTGACTGAAAGAGTTGATGCAGATTGATATCTCCCCGGCTCCCTAAGTCAGTCCTCATAAGGCATGGTTTCCAGACCTTTTAGTTGTTCTCCTTTGGACACGCTCCAGCTTCTCAATATTCTCAGCCTCTCTTTCTCTGCCCTTTTTCTGTTTCACCTCTGGAAAAGCCAAGAGCAGTGTTTGCAAACTAACCTGTGCCTTTGACTAGTGATGTTTTTAAAACCAAAATTAATTCACAATATTAATAATAATAATAATCCATAGAGTTCCCCTTAGGTTTCATAACATGGGTTTATAGCTAGGGTCCAAAATACACTACAGAAATAATCCAGTTTGAGACTGCTTTAACTGCCCTTGCTCAGTGCTAGGGAATTCTGGGAACTGTAGTGTTTGTGAGGCATTTAGCCTTCTCTGTCAGAGAGAGAGACATCTCTGGTGGTGCCACAATAAACTACAGTTCCCAGCATTCCCTAGTACTCAGCCAAGGCAGTTAAAGTGGTCTCAGACTGGATTATTTCTGCAGTGGGATTTGGACTTCAAGGAACAACAACAAGAGCTCAGTGGGAGAGTGGTGAAAGGAATACTTGCCCTTCTTGTTGCTTACTGTATTATTAATCATTAAGGCTAGCCTCTACTTAAAAGCTTCTGAGGGGAGAAAGAGGCACCACGATGGAATTTATTATGAGGAGGAGATGGGATGTTTGTGGGGATCAACAACCAGTTAAGGAAATGCGATAGACAGTTATAATAATAGAATCCTAGGGTGAGAAGAGACCCTCAAAGGCCATCCAGTCCAATCCCTTGCCATTCAGAAATACCAAAAAAAAAAAAAAAAAAACACCTGATAGAATCATAGAGTTGGAAGAGACCACAAAAGCCATCCAGTCCAACCCCCTGCCATGCAGGAACTCCAGATCAAAGCATCCCTGACAGATGGCCATCCAGCCTCTGTTTAAAGACCTTTAAGGAAGGAGACTCCACCACACTCTCAGGAAATGGGTTCCACTGTCAAACAGCTCTTACTTTAAGGAAGTTCCTCCTAATGTTGAGGTGGTATCTCTTTTCCTGTAGTTTCCTTGCTGTTTTTGTGTGCCTTCAAATCATGTTCAACTTATGGTGACCCTAAAGCAAGCCTATCATGGGGTTTTCTTAGCAAGTTTCATCTGCAGGGGTTTGCCATTGCCTTCCTCTGAGGCTGAGAGAGTACGACTTGCCCAAGGTCACCCCAGTGGGTTTTTATGCTTTAGCAGGGAATTGAACCCTGTTCTCTGGAGTCGCAGTGCAATACTCAGACCACCAGACCAGCTTTCCCTCCTGTCCCTTCTTAGACAACGTTGTTGTTGTGTGCTTTCAAGTCATTTCTGACTTGCAGTGACCCTGAAATGAACCTGTCATGGGGTTTTCTCGGCACATTTTATTCGGAGGAGGTTTTCCATTGCCTTCCTCTGAGGCTGAGAGTGCATGACTTGTCCAGGGTTTTCTTGGCTGAGTGGGATCTGAAGCCTGGTTTCCAGAGTCCTAGTTCAACACTCAAACCACTATGCTATGCTAGCTGTACCAAGTCCTTATTAAATTCCCTGAAGAGAGCAGCCATGCCCCATTCTGTTGGTAGTAGAAACAGTAAAAGTGTCACCTCAAAAGGGCTATGGACCTTTCCACAGCTTTTAAATCAAGACTAGACAACTAAGATGGCAACTTTTATCATCCTGACGCTGTACCTGGGGCTGATTAGACTTGCCATCTCTAAAACATGGAGAGCTGCATGTTCTCCATCTGTTCTGAATTAAAACACTGGTTGTTGTTGTTGTTGTTATTATTATTATTATTATTATTACAGTCTGCCCTCCATATTCACAGATTCTTTATCCATGGATTCAACCACCCGTAGATTGAAAATATTCCAAAAATATATAAATTCCAAAAAATAATCCTTGGTTTTGCTATTTTATATAAAAGACACTATTTTACATACTAGGCCACTGTATATAATGAGACTTGAGCATCCACAGATACCATTCTAGACCATTCGTAATTGCGGGCAGGAAAATTATTCTGATTGGTGTTGGGAGTTGTATTTAGTTCACCTGCTCAACTAACTTTCTGAACATTACAGTATTTGAAATTCAGTCCATTAATTATTATTGTATATTCTTTGAAAGTTCACCACCATTTCATAGAATCTCTTTTTCTCTTCTTTCTAGCCTGACAAAATATATTGTGTTGCTGTGCTTAACCAAATTTTTGAAAGCATTGGGCTTGTTTGAATCCTATGATCTCCTGAAAGTAGTTCACCTTGTACAGTTTATCTTCATAGTAAAGCTTGGGTAAGTTGATGTTCATTTGAGCGGTCTACAGTGCATTAATCTTTGAAAACTGAAGGATTTTTAAAAACATAATAACTACTGATCCTATGAAGCTAGAGTGGCTTCTGGGCTCTCCGGTGGGTGCAGTGTGTAAACGCCCTCCCCCCGGAGCGTTGTGAAGCTGCCCCCGTGTGATTGGCTGGGCGGCTTCTGGGTGGCTTAGGAGTGTGCGGCATATAAACACTGCACTCCAAAGCAACCCAGAAGGCAACTTAACTTGATGGTCTGTTCCAGACGTTAGTTTCTTCCTTTCAATCTCTCATTCTTCCACAGCTTCCAGAATCCCAAATGACAGAGTGACTATTCTCTCCCAGATCCCCTGTCGAGAAGAAATATTTGTCTCATGGCAAATAGCTCCTTGGGCCCAAGCGTCAAGCTTTCAAAATTACTAATTTTTTTTTAAGCTGCTAATATCTGCGTTATTTCTTGAAAGTACTGATAATCAAGTGCTTTTTCCTACACTTTGTATGAGGACAAAGTCTGAGGATGTTTGCTCTTATGAATTTCCTGGAAATTGGATAGGAACAAAATTGGCCCAATATGTCATGAATCATGAACATTCATGTCTTGCTTGTGATTGGACTTCTCTTGGTGGCACCAGAGGTGCTTAGAGGAAACCTTCTGTGGAGTCTGTCACATATGATTTTTTCCCCTACATAATATATACTTGGTATCCATGTATTTCAAAACCAAAATCAGCAGTGGCTTTTCAGTCATAGGATACACAGAGCAGAAATATTGATTGTCATCTAATATTGTTTCGCGTAATTCTTACACTGAAGAACTTTCTTGGAAGAAAGTGGTAATTTATTTACTAATTACTGAGTGATTCAATTGATTTGATTTGTCTCCTATCCCAACTTTCTTACAGTATGAGTCTCAAAATGGCTTACAGTATAAGGTAGAACAAAATAACTGAAACAGTGTGTCATGTGAAAGTTTTAGAAAGCATTAAACATCCAATCCAATTAAACCATTACTTTTAAACCATAAATTTAAAGCAGTTAAAGCCATATATAGCACATAATACATAGACAACACAATACTGTATAATAATAATAAGTATATTATTAAGTAGTCATTAATTAATTCAGAATTAGCAGCTCACAGTTTGTTTTCTTCTTGTAGCAGTGAGATACAAATGCACTGATCCTGTGAGATGAGTGTGTTATGATACATCGTGAGAATTTGTTTGAATGCTGGTTGTGAACTTCACTTAATCTAACAAATTTCTATTTCTACAGGTCTGCATTTTTTATGATTCTGTTTCAAAAGCCATTTTCTTCTGGCAAACCTGTTACTAAACATCAGGTGAGTGACCCTTGAATTAAATATCAGATTTTATATGTATAGGGTGTATTTTTTGCAGTAACATGAAGTAAAATTTCCTTTCTGAGCCTGATTTTGGTGCTTTGAGGCATCAGATTGAGAGGCAGCTAAGCCAAGATTGTGAATGTTTGTTTCTGTGAAGTTCGTGCTGCAGCTTCTCAATAGATTTGTGCACTATAGACTTTAGGTAATTAGAGATGCACCCGTACTGCAGAAATGATCTGGTTTGATACCCCTTTAACTGCCATGGCTCCATGCTATGGAATTTGGGAGGGGGGGTAGTTCGTTGTGGCACCAAAGCAGAGCTCTGGTTCCATAACAAACTACCATTCCCAGAATTCCATAGCATGAGCCATGGCAATTAAAGCTGTGTCAAGCCAGATTATTTCTGCAGTGTGAATGCAGCCTAAGAAGCTACCTGGAAATAGGATTTGCTCTAAACTGAAAACAACACACATTTTAATTCAGAGCTTTGCTGAATTGAACCACAAGTTGATACAACATTTTCTTGAAAGTAAACTTGACATTTCTAACTTTACTATTAGTCTGTTAAATGGCAGGTACCTTAATGTTCTTGTAAAATAAAGACAATGCTATGGAAGATAATGTGGAATATTCTCTTATTGCCTGCTAGATAAGGGCTGTGGAAACAACATTCCTCATAGGTTTGTTTAGCAATTTTAGGGAATGATGGATCTTGACAGAATTATTTATTTGCTGGCTAATATTATGTTTTTTAATTATAAGACTGCTTTGTCTACAGTAGCAATTATTTTGCTAAGTAATGTCAAGACAGTCATTTGATATGGAGCTATTGTGTTAAGAATGATACTGAGGCTGTTGAATTTAGTCCCATCTGGATTCTGGGTCAGTAAACAAAATATTGTATAATAATGCTTATTTAAAAACAGCTTGTGTGTAAAATGTTGTACAGGCATGTTGATGCAGCATTTTCTCTTGCAGTGGATCAAAATAATTAAACATGCTGTTGTTGGCTGCATAATTTCACTTTTGTGGTTTTTTGGCCTCACCCTCTGTGGACCTCTAAGGTAAATATGTCACTGAAATTGTATGTGATAAATATGGTGCCAAAATCATTCATAAGCAGTTTTTGTCCTCCAGATATTATTGGACTGCTTCTCCCTGCACTCCTCTCTACTGTCTATTCTGATCAGGATGATTGAATGTGTACAGTCCAGCTACAACTGGAAGGCCATACCATGACTACTCTGCTTGCATTATTAGATAAATAGATACTGTGTCTATAGAAAAATGATATACATTGAAATAGGGGACCTTGCATTGCTAAGTGATGATCATTCTGACTGAGGTTACTTTATGCATTTTTAGGCAGATACAGAATGGTCTTTTGGAAATCTTTGTTTTTAGCTCATGTTTAACTCATGTTTTCATTAAAAGCATCAGTATATCTTTGACAGAATCAGACAAGGGGATAATAATACAAGACTTCAAAGGAATATGCTCCTGTAGACAATTGGTTTTCAGATGGCAAGGTGGACATCTCTAGGGAGCACAATGTATATTTACTTATCCTTTCTGTTAAAGCCTCAACAAAATCTCAATTCAGCAATGCCATAGGGCAGTAACACAGTATTGTGTAGCTGCCTGTATCATGCTGTCAACCTGCATAACTTCCTCCACACTGATGAGTGCATGGAGCAATATTTACAAGACTATAGTGAATGCAGAAATCTCCAAAATAAAACATATCATCACTTTAGATCACTTTCTTGTTTTAAGCTAGATAACCTGGGCAGGCATCTACAATTTCAGCTGTACTTGGTAGTGACCCCAAAATTGGTGGTGCCCAGAACTTTGCCCTTTAGGATAAATATGCATAAGATTGGAAGAAAGTAAGTATTGTTGCAGTTGACAGTTTTTATTCCACCCTTAAACTTTAATACTGCTAGGAACAAAACCCAGCAAATTTAGGACTGCCTAGTAGACATACATAGGATTAGTCTTTGGCTCCATGGCTTTCTGTATCTTCCACAGCTTTATCCTCAGTGGAGTCCCCACAGGTGTTCTGGGCACTGGGCCTGGACAAAGATTGGAAAAAATTATATTTGAGGACTCCCAGCTCCCAGAATCCCCCAGCCAACGCCCCAGCAAAACATCGAGATTTTTGTATTAATATATATCATAAATGAGATTATTTAAATCTTTTGTTTTTCAGAACTGTGTTGCTTTTTGAGCATAGTGATATTGTTGTCATTTCACTGCTTAGCGTACTATTCACAAGCTCAGGAGGAGGACCAGCAAAGGTATCCCATTTATTTTGCAAAAAATATACACATTTAAGACTATGGATATTGTGATGATAACACCTGTCTAAAATTCACAAGTTCATCAACCTAGCTGGAATGTATAAACACTGACTTCATTGATTGTATGCACTCACAGTGAAGAGACTATTTCAAGATAAGCTATAGCAGAGGAAACTCAGAACATAGTACAGTATATTGTTTATCAGGATAACCGATTGTGAATTCTTCCCACTGTCTCCTCAAAAAAAGCTTCATTTATATATACATTATTTTTTAATGTTCTTGATGTCTCTCTTTCCTGTCATTTCTGTTCTGACTTTTATAATGCTGATTTTCTGCCTTTTCTTTCAGACAAGAGGTGTGGCCTTTTTCATTATTGCTGTGATCTGCCTGTTGCTTTTTGATAATGATGACCTCATGGCTAAAATTGCAGAACATCGTATCCTTTCTGAAAGTGGATCAGGCATAAAATGTTATTATTTCAGCTGTCTAATTGAATCAACTACTTCTCACAATGTGGAGTCGAAGGCTTTCATGGCCGGCATCCTTAGTTTTTTGTGGAGCTTTTGGGCTATGTGGCCATGTTCTAGAAGAGTTCCTTTTTGAAGTTTTGCCAGCATCTGTGGCTGGCATCTTCAGATAATTCTCCTAAGATGCCAGCCACAGATGCTGGCGAAACTTCAAAAAGGAACTCTTCTAGAACATAGCCACATAGCTCGAAAGCTCCACAAAAAACTATACTTCTCACAATTGGTTCATGGTACAGAAAGAAAGAGAGGGTGCATATGCACTTTAGAATTAATGCAGTTTGACACCACTTTAACTGCCATGATGCCATCCTGCAGAATCCTGGGATTTGTAGTTTAATGAGGCACCTCTGCTCTTTGGCAGGGAAGCATAAAGACCTTGTAAAACCAAAAATCCCAGTATTCCATAAGTTGGAGCTACTGCACTTAAAGTGGTGTCGAACTGCATAATTTCTACAGTGTAGATGCATCCTGAGAGATGTAGAAGAATCAATGGAATCTTAGTGGCTTGACAGATGAGCAGCTCTGTATCGGGGCTAATTGCCACAGTCTCCAAATGGCATGACAACAATGCGCTGCTCTCTCC
This sequence comes from Urosaurus nigricauda, assembly GCA_034509955.1. Lineage (NCBI taxonomy): Eukaryota > Metazoa > Chordata > Lepidosauria > Squamata > Phrynosomatidae > Urosaurus > Urosaurus nigricauda. The sequence continues at coordinate 39,833,350 of JAOEGL010000002.1, forward strand.
CAGGACCAAAAGGAAACTGCCTAAAGGGGCACAATTGGCACATGCAATCTCGTGACTTCCTGCCAGTGCTGTTTGGGCACTTCACAACTCTCACACCATCATGGCATTACCCATATGAAGGGTGGCAAGCCATGATGGCAGCGTCCTCGTGGACTAGGGCTGCTGGGCATGTAAATGCCCAGCCTCATCTAGCCCTAGTTCGCAGCGAGGACGCCACAAAATTCCCATCTGTACTGGGCCTTACTCTGCACTTTTTTAGTAAATAAAATCCAACAGGATAGCAGAAAGTTTGTGGAATTCTAGAAGGAACCTGCAACACCTGCCAGCACATCTATAGTTACAGTGAGGACATACATGACAGAAATAGTACTCCATCAACATCTAAGAGACCATAAATTCACCACCTCAACTTTAAGACAACAAAAGCAGTTTTCTTTGTCATTCCCAGGTAACAAGAAATCTAGATACTGTAATCAATTTCATCCAAATTAATATGAAGCTAGATCATCACCATCCACCTGCATATCTTGCCCAAGAATGAAATACTGAAAAATAAATTGTGATGTCCTAAACTGGAGAAAGATGGCTTCTTCAGTAATTGATACAGCACTGCCTTTTTAAGAACATGGAAGACACCACCTTCCTTTGGAGAAGTCTTTGGAATATCCAGCATCCTGTTAATTATAGATTTATAATTACTACTATGTAACTGTATACATTCTTCGATGCTTCACACTGAAGCAATATACTTTACATCTCCTTTGCAAGGCAGCATTAAGTGTGCTAATTCAAAAGCTTTACATTTTCCCAGCTGGCCTAGTAATATGTTGTGGGCATAAGGAATATTACATTTCCTTTAGATGGTGATTATGATATAACAAGAAGAGTGAAGCAAAAATTATTTTGTAACTTAAGAGGTTTTGTTTTTTAATCATCGAGTAATGGGAAAGACATCTGACTGAGACCCTGATGAACTGCTCTTTCAAAGCAGACACTACTGGACAACATAGATGTACTATCAAAAAGGGCTGTATGTAGCCCCCATCATGCATTTTGGCATCCCCAGGAGCCTTACTTTCACTTCCAAAAAAAAAATTTTTTTTAAATAGGAAATGAAAAATAACACTACCTGAGACTTCAAAGAAGCATGATTTATCTTTATGCTATTTTTTGTAATTGTCAACACCAATTAAAAACTGGGTTTCAGTTAAAAACCAGTTAAAACCACTGATTAAAACTAGGCATTAAAACGAGAAATGGAAAGCCAGCAACTGCAAGGTGCACCAGGACAAGAGTGAGTTGTGAGGGGACAGAACTGGCCTCCAGACCCTCTGAAGTTGACCGCCTCTGATCTAAACAGTATAAGATATTTCCATTTGCTCTCATATGCATGTTGCAACTTGCTTTAGGGGCCATTCCATTTACCGAATAGATTCAATTATAAGTTGACCTCATATATGTCAAAGGAAGGTTTTGGGACCAAAATTATGGATTTTGCATGACCTGTGGATAAATCAAGGGTAAAACTTGGGGGCTCCTTCAGGGTGTGTATGTGCACACAGCAAGAGGAACTCTAATTGAGGCTTTTTGCTTCAGCGTTTCATCTTTGGTTTCACCCTTGACTCCCCAGACAGCAGCAGACAGTGCAGGTGGGAGAGGGATTCTTTTTGTTTATTTGCAGTCACCCAGGACTCTTTCTGCTTGACTCAAGAGAAAAAGAAGCTCTCCTGACTGCATAGGGAAATCTGAAAGAGCTGCTATCACATTACCATAGTGACTCGTAAATAAGGTGACCTGGGATTTGGGGGTCAATTTTTAGGCATAAATTTTTAGACTTATAGGCAAGTATATACAATAGATTGGATGAAAATGTTTCTCTGTTTTAATTACTGCTTGTTGCGACCTCAAAAATCTTTGGAGAGGCGATCTCCGCTATTTTCAATGTGGCACGCACCTGGTGCACATGCCCAGCATGCACGCATGGGGGCACACCCCATTCAAGCTAACAAACGAACAGCTTCATTTATATACTGCTTCATACCACCTAAGGAATGTCTAAGCGGTTTACAACTGTAAGCTACTTGCCCCCAACAATCTGGGTACTCATTTTAGCAACCTCGGAAGGATGCAAGCCTGAGTCGAGCTTGAGCCCTTTTGCTGGTCTTGAACTTGCCACCTTATGGTTTTGAGTGAGTGAGGCATTTAACCACTGCACCACCAGGGCTCCTGTGGGGCTTGAATATTCTCAAGCCTCCATTTTCGCTGGGGGGTCCAGAATGGATCTCCCGCAAAAATGGAGGGCCAACTGTATATTGTTTCTAATACAGAAGTGTTTCAGATGAATCCATAATGTGATATGTATACCACTTGACTTAGTCACTTAAAAGCATATGCTTTCATTAAACTTCCCATGCTTCTGTTATTAGAGTTATTACCCTTTGTTTAGTTCTTTCAAAGAAGCAATTGTTGGGTGAATGATACTGCTGTTGCTTGACTGAGAGTTGGGGATTGGATTCCTTGGCAGATTTTTCCTGAACTTTCTTTTTTTTCAGCTGAAGGACACCATGATAGTGCTCTAACCCATATACTTTATACAATCATCGCTTTCTTAGGAGTTGCAGATCATAAGGTAAATAATACTGCATATATATCATTGAGGATATTCACACTCTTTGATATTAGGAAGCTGAATGAAAGTGTTTACTTGTTGTTTGTGATGATAATCAAACTTTAAAGTAGGGAGTCTTTTTGATACGAGACTTGGAGAGCTGGATATGTTTATCGTGGAGAAGAGAAAGTTAAAAGGTGATATGATAGCCTTTGATTTGAAAGGCAGTCATGGTAGACTAGGGTATGGAGCAATAAATTCAAAGTACAGGGGAAAAGACTCCACCTAAACATTAAGAAGAACCTCCTGATAGTAAGAGCTGTTTCACAGTGAAATAGGCTGCCTTGGAATGTGGTGGAATCTTCTCCTTTGGAAGTTTTTAAATAGAGACTGGATGGCCATCTGTCAGAAGTGCTTTGATTATATCTTCCTGCATGGCACAGTTACACCGAATGGCCCTTGTGGTCTCTTCCAACTCCATGATTCTATTATGTATTTGGGTCATAATTACAGAGTAAGGGAAGAAGAGATTGGAGAATACAAATTGGGATGTTAATAGCTAGAACAGCATGGACCCTAATGTTATTAGTGGTTCTATTCCAGTTTTTAGGGGTTGCCAATAATGTAAATATATCTGAAGGGGAATTTCTGTCTATACATTTATTTTTAATCTTGTAAGGGATAGAAGGAGATAAATTTAATAGTGGTCACTACAGGCACTATATATAAAGAAGATGTGAAATACTTGATACTTCGGGGCTGCTGATATATTTTGTCTCTTTCTTTACAGGGAGGAGTAATCTTGCTAGTATTAGCATTGTGTTGTAAAGTTGGTTTTCACACAGCTTCCCGAAAGCTCTCAGTACATATTGGTGGAGCTAAACGCCTTCAAGCATTGTCTCATCTTGTTTCTGTCATCCTTTTGTGTCCATGGGTCATTGTTTTATCTCTGACAACCGAGGTAATTATCATAGCAGCTGCTGAAAAGCCAACAACCTAACCACATTTACAGACTGGGACTAAAATTCTCTTTTTAAGATAAATAAATGGATAGTTTTAATATGGTTCTATATTTAAAAATCCAAATTTTATTCATAAATTGCCTTTTTTACAAATCCCAAGGCAAAGGACTATAGTCTAAAAACCCAAGTGGAATATTAAATGTTATGAATAAAATGGAATGAAAAAAATGTTAAAACAACTCAGAGGCTAGACCATTAAAAACCTTAAAAACCACCAGAAGACCACTTAATGTTTTGCAAAGCTTTGTGAAGTTTAGAAATGAGATAATTTGGCGAAATTCTGTCATATGGGAATTTTAAGAAAGCTTTGCTCCCATTTTTCCTGGAGGTTGGATGTAGAGAGAGCAAAGCTTCACTTGATAATCCCAGTTCCGGCAAGATTATGTCTGGCTTCCTGTTGAAGTAGGTACATTTACTCAGGCCTCTTCGTGTATTATATGTTAATACCAGCACCTTGAACTGCACCTGGAAACAAACTCTTAAGCAGTGCAATGGACCCTTCCCTTGCATGGCATATCCGTTCCAGACCCGCCTCCCAGCGTAAGGGAAAAACCCACGTATGGTGGAGCCTTATTAAAAAAAAATGGAGCTCATGCCCACAGGCACGCACACCATTACTCCTTCCAGGGCACACTATGGCTTTTTCCCATGCAGCTTTCAGCATATGCTGAAAGCCGTGTATATTGTGCCTGCGTATGATGTGTGCACACTGTACGTATGAGAGAAAGCCAGTATTATGCTCTTGAGATTTTGAAGTGAGACAAGTAGCAGGTTCCTGCACTGGTTAAAACTTCCTGAGTGTTTTGAAACACAGTTCCCTTTAGAGTACAGTAGGGCATAGTGCCACTGTGTGGCCCACATGCCACCCTAGTAATTATATAACCCTCTTCTAGTAGCTCCCATACAAGGCGAAGGAGGAAAAAAAGTTTGGTTTTTGCCATTTCTAGAGTGTTCATTTCCCATTTAGAAAGTTTGTATAGGTTCCACAGACATGATTCAGTAATTCCCAGTTTTGTTTTTTGTTGGGGGGGGGGGGGATTGTTTGTATGCTTTATTTTGTTTTGGGGTTTGGTGCACTTTACATGCTTTATGTGATGTACAAAGAAAATTTGGCCTGTCATAAAAGATAATGTAGTAGTTAATTTATGGAATTAACAAACCATGAGTGGAGATTATGCCATAATTCATGTTCTTTACAGAGTAAGAAATATACCTTAGATGCAGCCAGTGTTGACCTCTTACTGAAGCCAAGCAGTAATGTCAAACACAACCATTTTAGTCAGTTTAGATTTCATTGTTTTAATACCTATATTAACTTTGCCCATTTGTCTCAGGTTTAACACTCTTATGTTATTTTATATTTTGTGTGGTGTATTTTTTTTTTAAAAAAAAGTCTAGAATGGACAATGGAACAAACATCTTAAATTTCCTGTAGTATAGATCAGATGTGGTTAGAATGTAATGGTGGACTTCTGACATAAAAAATGCCTGGTGGTTGTGAGGATTCTTACAAGGAATGCTAGAAGTGATAGTCCCTGTTTTGCTCTAGCATGGTAATATTTATATTCTTAAATAAGTGAGATCACTTAATACTGATAAGTTATTCTTAAACTGTTAAAACCTGCTGAATATGCCTTTTTGGTTTATAGCTATGAAGTGTGTTTGATGGGCCATGCAGATTCTAGTTGGGAGAAAACAATAAGAATGTCTACCCCACCTCTGGTGTTAAGATCAGCAATGAATAGCAATGCTGGCTCTGAATATAAAACCAGTTTTAAGTGCCCCTTTTAAGTTTCAGTATCTTCCTTAATTTTGTATCTTTTCTTTGCAGAGTAAAGTAGAATCCTGGTCTTCTCTCATCATGCCCTTCATAACAGTTATCCTTTTTGTAATGGTTTTGGACTTCTATGTAGAATCTGTATGCTCCATCAAGATGGAGGTCTCAAAGTGTGCCCGTTATGGATCCTTTTTTATTTTTGTTAGTGCTCTGCTTTTTGGAAACTTTTGGACACATCCAATAACAGACCAGCTTCGAGCTATGAGCAAACCAGCACACCCAGAAACCACAGAGCATGTTATTTCTGGAGGAGTGATTGTCAGTGCCATATTCTTTATATTATGTATGTATTGTTTCTCCTTTCTGGGTAACAGTAAAATATTATTAATTTGTTTTTCATATATAGAAAGAAATTCAGTGTGCTTTATGTTGATGATATGAATAGTGTTTCATTGCCATTTTGCCAAAATTTACTGAAAATTCTTGATAAAGCTCTAGTTAATACATGTAGATTTAGATGTGATTAGGAAGAAGTGAATCTAGATAGTCTGAACATGGTCAGCAAGCTGCACCAAATGTTTTGTATTTGGATTAAGTTTGTGTTCATTGTACATCTTCCCTCACTTATTGAACCAGGGCAAGCTGTTTACCAGCAACTGCACACTCTGGTGGGAAGCTTATTGCCCGTGGTGCCTCCCTGCCCATTTTTAAGATTGCCACATTTGCTGCCATGCTAGTAGCCCCAGAAATTTGATTTCTGTTGAACAGAAGGTGTGTAAGGAATATAATGCTGAATTCCATTTCTGAAAATCTCCCAGATGTGCAGTTTGGTCTAAATCTGATTGCATGTTCTTGTATACCATGTTTTAAAGGAAAATTAGGAGAGTGGGGTGCTGCTACCCCTATGGCAACAAATGACCTTCAGGACCACTTTGGGTCCCATATTGGAGGAAAGGTGTGATGTAAAATAAATAATATATGATAACAGGATAGAATAAGACTCCCAGGGGGCTAATGGCCAACCAATGCATCCCTTACTCCCAGAGGCTGGCTGCTTCTGGTTTCCTTGAAATGAACATCTGGCTTCACTTGAGTGCTCAGACACCCTTTTGAAAAATTTGTCCTCAGTTAGCATGATCCATTGGGATACCGTGATTTGGACCTGAGCCTTATGTTTTGCACATTTGCAGAAAAATGAAGCTAAATGAGCATAGCAATTTAAGATGGAGTTTGGGAATTATCCAGAATTTTTAGCATAAGAAACACAAAATGGTTTGAGGCCTTGAGTTGTATTCTGAAATGAAAACCAATACTTTTCAATAATGGTATGACTATAAGCTAGTTCAGTTTGCTTATACAATTAGTGTGTCATAAAACCACTATATTATAGGTTGAGTTTCCCTTATCCAGAATGTTTGGGACCAGAGATGTTTTGGATTTCAGAGATTTTAGAATATTTGCATATACATAATGAAATATCTTGGAGATGTCTTGTGTACACCTTATTCACCTATCCTGAAGGTAATTTTATACAAGATTTTTTAAAATTTTGTGCATGAAGCAAAGTTTGTGTACGTTGAGGCATCAGAAAGTAAAGGTATCACTATCTCTGCCACACATTTTGACCATTTTGGACTATTTCAGATTGCAAAATTCCAGATAAGGGAGACTCAACCTCTAATGAATGTACTGAATGTCTTTGGAGACTTTGATGTAATAAATAAATAAATAAAAACCTTTTATTTATATCCCGCTTTTTGTTAAAACAATCAAAGCGATGTACAACCTTAAAAACGATACATCAATATATATACACTATCCCCCCTTAAAAAAGGATTAAACAGTTTAAGAGGATTGTCATATAAAATGCATTGTATTCTGATCATCATACAAAATGCAAACAAACTCATTATCTTTTCAGCTGCTAATGTTCTCGGCTCCCCAACACGGAAGGGACAGAAAGGCACTCTCATTGGTTATTCTCCAGAAGGAATACCACTGTACAATTTTATGGGTGATGCTTTCCAACACAGCTCTCAATCATTACCTCGATTTATTAAAGAATCATTAAAACAGATCCTTGAGGAGTCTGACTCAAGGCATATTTTCTATTTTCTGTGCCTAAACCTGGTAAGTGCCTAAACCTTGAGTAAAGTTTTCGGGCTTTCCAAGAATGGGAATAAATTTAGTTTTAACACTAAATGTGCTATATATGACAGAGAACTAGGTGAAAAGACATCCCTGACCATCTAATCCCATTTGTCATTTTTAAAGGCATGATGATGTTCTTAAGATAATTCTTCAAAGTTGACTATTCAGGCAATGAAAGAAAGACGTTACACAATCTCTATGCTAAATAAAAAAGCCTGATGAAGTGGCCTTAAGTTCATGAAAACTTATGCTGAATTGTGTGTATCTCAAAAGTATTGATAGATATCCTCCTCCCCTTTTCCTTCTTATGTAGAAACATACTAATAAGGCTTTCTCCTTGAAAACTGCTACATAGGAACTTAGTGCTCTATTTATGGAGTACAGAAACTCGTAGCAAGCAAAAATACATTTTCAGATTTGGTGTTTCTCCCTTTTATAGAAGCAAGTGTTTAAGATAGGCATTTAGAATGTAATTTTTTTTCTAGAATGTGTTACATGAGTTGTATAAATGTTTACTTCATTATTTGTGAGAACTCTAAGTTGAAAAGGCAGATCTTACAATACATCTTGTTATGTTTTATTTTCATGAACAAAATCCAAAATTTTTCTCAAATTTGTTGCAGGCTTTTACTTTTGTGGAACTCTTTTATGGTGTGTGGACCAACAGTCTAGGATTAATATCAGATGGATTTCACATGCTTTTTGACTAGTTATGGGTCTCTTTGCTGCACTGATGACAAGATGGAAAGCAACACGTATATTCTCCTATGGGTATGTCCACTGAATTTGTTACAAAGATATATTAAAAAGATTCTGTCAGTTTAGTCATCACATTCAGAGCTTGAAAAAATTACCATAACAAACACCCAAAATACACAAAGCAACTGGGCCATGAGGAGATTCGAATCCAAAACTAACTTTTCCAAGGTCTGGTAATGTCATTCATCAGAGGAAGTTGCTCTGGATCTACACTATTTTATCTCTGTTGTCTAGTATTATTTAATATAACTAAAGGCCTGTGCACACAGGCCAAAATGTTTGTGTTCCCTCTGGCTTCACATCATCATTTCCAAACAATGCAGGCTATTAGCCCCAGGAATCAGCCACTTCAGACACTGATTAAGCACTCCTGGGCTGATTTCAGCCCAAAGGGACCTTAATCCATTCCAAAAAGGCTGGCTGTTTGCCACAGAGTTTCTAGTAAACACCATGATGGCACACCAGAAGACCTTGTTTGCCATGTACCTGCTGCTACTATTACATCCATCCCAAAGGCCCCTGTCAGCCTCTGATGTTTGAAGGGGGCACCTATCCATGCGAGTGCAGCCAGGCAACCCTACTTCCACCTTTACAGCCTGTGGCAAGAGCCTGCAAAATGGGTGTGGCAGCCAAATCAAAACAAACTTTCTGTCAATTTTTTAAAAAGGTGATCATTAAAACTTTACGATACCCCCTCGTATTTGGAGGGTCATTAGTTGCCACTGCTTTAGTCTTTTTAAGTTCAAACATGCAAGGCTATGAAAGCAATCATTTCATGTTAATTTCCAGTACTCAGGAACTCAACAGAAGACCATTTTAAAGCTAATCTTGAACCATTCTGATATTCCATTCCCAAGGGTCAAAATAAACTCTTAACATCTTGCTGTATAGTCACCTGTTTCTATTTCACACAATAAAAGTTAATTAGTTCTGAGGATACTTTAAGAACCAACTTTAAGAACCAACATTTTTCCTTGCACACAAGAACAACAACACAACATTGTTCCTTCAGTCTGGCAAAGTCACTTTCCTTCCATGTCATTAAAGATTGCATAGTTATACCTTCAGGGAGCCTGCAAATCAAGCAAAGGCATATAAATATTCCTTATATTTGTTTACTTTTTCTTGATCAAATGATTCTGGTTCTTGGCAGAATAGTTTAGGGCTTTAAGATGGTTTGGAACACTGCAGCAGTATCTCTTCCTTATTTTTATTCCTTATTTTCTGAATTGCAGGTTTGGCCGCGTAGAAATTCTCTCTGGATTTATTAATGGCCTTTTCCTCATGGTAATAGCTTTCTTTGTCTTCATTGAGTCTGTGGCCAGGTTGGTTGATCCACCAGATATTGATACAAATATGTTGACCGTAAGTTTGGCACTTTATTTTCTATTAATATTAAATTTACTTCTGCTGAGCATGTTAATCTATGGGGTAGAAAAAGAAGGATTCAAGCATTGCTGTTGGTTTTTTCATTTCATGGATGTTAGCCTAAGATGGTGCTGTATGAGAGGAATAAACTATACTTGAGCAGAGCCAAATTCCCACAGTCCGAAAAATAAAAAGCCTTTTCTGGTTTGGCAGATGTATAAGAAAAAGGCTTATTAATGCTTATCCTCTTCTGAAAAAGTTGTGATAACAAGAGAATGCATTCATCTGAATTGTGTTTGCCAAATTTGAATAGAATTATGTTCTTACTGTGTGGATATATCCAGTTTTTCCTGTTGTGGAAACTCCTGCTTTCCACAATAGCCTATGTTGCTGTAATGTGGCTCAGCCATAGACCTATCATTGACCATAAACTGACTAATTTTTCACCCTCAAATCATTTCTAAAAGCTATCTGGCAGGTTGACTTTTATATGTTATTAGTGCTGCTTCCAGTTGTGGTCTATTTACTGGAGCCAACCCATGAGCTATTCACTGCCACACCACAGCAAGTTTCTAGGAATGAAAGGAAAAAAAACATTTTTAGCAAATGGGGTGCATATATGGTACAGGATCCTGGCTTTTAGGAAAAAAGAGATAGTGTGCACAAACTGATTTTTCTGGATATTGCCTCTGATACCAAGCTATGCACTTTACTAATGCAGTATTTAAATAAATAATAAACAGAATCCTGGCTATTACTCTTGCTTCTTCAGTTCTCATTTTTAAATGCAATATATGTTTAAGTATTTTTTTTCTTTTTTCACTGACCAACATCAGATGGCTTGAGAAATACTGATATACAGTGTCAGATTATTGTACAGTACTTCCTGGTCTTGGCTTACTTTTCTCAGTTCTTTTTATGAGAATGAATGAATGTTTGCTTGTTGTTGTTATTATTATTATTATTTGTATCCTCTTTTCCCCAAAATTGGGACTCAAATAATCCAGTTTGATACCACTTTAACTGCCCTGGCTCAATGCTAGGGAATTCTGGAAAATGTAGTTTTGGGAGACATTTAGTCTTCTCTGTCAGAGAGCTTTGGTGCCACAATAAACTACAATTCCCAGGATTCCCTAGCACTGAGCCAGGGCAGTTAAAGCAGTCTCAAACTGGATTATTTCTGCAGTGTGTTTTGGACCTCAGAGTGGTTTACAATTAAAAACATATAAAAGTGATGCATTAAACTAGTATAATATTATTACAATATTAAAACAGATCACTTTTTAAAAGAATAAAATCCAGTTTAAAAAGATAAAAGTGTTTAAAATAATACACTTTAAAACATTATGGGAACTGAGAGCCATCATGGTGTACAGGTTTGAGCATTGGACTATGACTCAGGAGATGATTCGATTCCCCAGTTGGCCAGGGAAACCCACTGCTGACCTCAGCCCCAGAAAAGCCCATGATATCTTAGGGGCACCATAAGTCAGAAACAACTTGAAGGCACACAACAACAAATAAGAGCTATTGGAAACAAAATAATTATCTTTGGTTTACTAATGATGATAATATCTTCTATCCTTACTGTTTTTGCATTAGCTGGCAAAACCGAGGTTCCTTACCATTTAAGAGGTTGTAGATTCATTTCTAAGAAAAAAATTAAAAAATAAATTCCATTTGTAATTAATTTCTGAATAAATTATATTTTAATATACCAAACATTATAATTATATGCCAAGTCAAGCTGGATACAAAACATTTTATGTTCCTAAAGTTACAAAGTGTCAAGGGTGTTGGGTTTTTCCAAATATTTTCTCTTTTTTTTTCTGGGAAAAAAACAACAACAAACATCTATGGAAATGGTTTTTCTCACAGTGTTAAAATGTCCAGAGATTTTCCATTTCTAGTTAGGAAATAGCACTTTGAACAAGCGGTATTAAATGCTTACATTCAAATGCTCAAACTATTGTGTATGAATTCCTCACACTTTTCCTTACTGACATTTACTTGATACTTACAGCTTACGTCAGCACAAAAATTACAGTGATTGAGGATAACCAGGATTTGCTTTAATGTTCAAGATTTCAGACCAGGGCTGGCTTGAAATCCTCATGGTGAAACAGACTGCTTAAACTATGTGAATATAAAATTAAACATAGTTCATTTAATAAATTAAAACATTTCTACTTTGTTCTTTGGCCAAAGAGACTCAGAGAATTATTTATGTGTAATCAAAAGGAAAATGCATGCGCGTGCACACACACACACACACACATGACTGCTGCACAAACTTACAGTCGAAAAGGCACAAAGGCAAAATGACAAGGAGGGAAGAGGGAAACAAACAAGCTCATAATAATTCTGATAGCATCTAGCTGACATGGAAACCATTAAGGGAGAATTGATATCACATGGATCTGGTTTCTCAGAATAAATAAGAAAGAACTGTTGCCAGATGGCAGTTGGTATGGGGAGCAGCTTTCACCCAAGCTGATGAAGTAGCATGGCTTCCCATCACTCCTCTTGTATCCCCTGGTTGAGGAACCTCTGCTCTTCCAGATGTCATTGGACTGCAGTTACCATCATTCCTGACCACTGTCTTTGCTGATCAGGGCTGATAGGAGATAGACATCCTGCCCTTGCTATAGATATAGCTTTCTTAAGTACTATGATGAGAGGAGGTAAAGTTTTAAAGATACTTTTTCTGTCCTTTGTGCAGCCTGTCTCGGTTGGAGGATTGCTGGTAAACCTTGTTGGTATCTGTGCCTTTAGCCATGCCCATTCCCATGGACCTTCTCGAGGAGGATGCAGTGCACATGAACACAGTCATTCACACCATGGCCATGGCCACAGTCATGGCCATGGCCATTCACATAATGACTATGGGCATAGTCATAATCATGGACACTCACATGGCTCATCAGGAGGTGGCATGAATACCAACATGAGAGGTAAGCCAAGGCAATAGATTCCCTCCCACCCTCCATCAGTTCCTTTTGTTGGGAGTGGGGAACAGTGTGAAGAAGCAAGAAATTGGACAGTGATTCACAGAAATACTATGGAGAAGTCTGTGCTCACAGTTTGTATTTGGCAGAAACTGAATTATACTGTTTGGCTGGTAAATGCATCTACAGCTGAAGAGGAGCAAACAATATGGGTGCCGACTTTGTTGATGTGTTTTTAGTAGTGCTACTAACTTAAACCTGCTTTTATATTAGCTTTGGCAATTAAACTTTTGGTTTTAATCTGTATTTAGTTATTGTTAAGTGCTTTGAATGCCTTGGGGGGGGGGGCAGATAGAAATTAAGCAAGTAAATCCAGGATGGCCAAAGTGTGGCCTGCATGCTGCACGTGACCCCAAGACCATTTTCAAAGGCTCAAGGTAATTTTTCAGCACCCAAACCTCTCCTTACACCCTGAGACTATCTGTGGTGTAGTGGTGGTGGGGTTGCCCCTGCCCCAGGAAAATCATTTTTTACTCCAGGAAAATGTAGAAAAAGTCACTAGGATCAGCAATTTTGCAACTTTTGGCCACTTCCAGATTCAATTGTTTTCTGTAATAATTACATGTTCTATGCTTGTTCAGCCCATGCTGGGTCTTCAGGATGAAAAATTGGCTTTTTAGCTCCTGGAGTTTGCCTATCCTTGAAATAAAAGGTCTGCATTTGTTTTGTTTTCCTATTTCAGGAGTATTTCTACATGTCTTGGCAGATACCCTTGGCAGTGTTGGTGTGATCATTTCAACAATACTAATTCAGCAGTTTGGATGGCTGATAGCTGATCCCCTCTGCTCTCTCTTTATTGCTACATTGATTTTTCTCAGTGTTATCCCACTGTTAAAAGATGCCTGTCAGGTACTGTTGTTGAGGCTGCCACAAGAACATGAAAAAGCTCTGCACATGGCTTTAGAAAAGGTAAGAATTTTTCTCTCTTTTCTGGTTTTCTGGTTTTATCACATATGTCTGGATTCCTAGAGAATGCTTAAGTTCTGCTTTTATTTTCTTAATATATTAATCATTATCAATTGTAGTGTGATGGTAACTAAAACCCTTTTAGGAAGAGTCATGTTTGGCAATTTGTTCACAGAAAGGCTGGAACCTTTGAATTAGCACATTGAGGAAAATAGGTTATGTTGTTCTGGGCAGAACCAGATGTAATTTTTCCAGTTTGGACACCTTTCCATTATGATGATTGTAAAACAAGGTTCAGTTCTATGTATGGCTGCTCAGTACTAAGGTACAGCAAACTAGTTTTCAGGACGGCAATAAAAGCTAACGTCTGTATAGCACCTTCCCAGATTTTAAATAAACTGTTATTACTAACAACCGAAGAAGCTTCAGTTTCATCTCTTTGGTGTGCATTTGGGTCACAATTTCCTCACCCCTGCCCTAAGACATTCAGATGAACTGATGGAATCACTTGCAAAAGAGCAGGATAGGAATTCTGTGGCCTGCAATCCTTTGGGGGATACTGTATGGATCTTGGGACCCCAACCAGCCTTTCCAGGTCCTGGCAGCCCCCCAGAAAATTTTGGCCAAAAAGGTTTGAGGAGTTGGCCAAACATTTTAATGAAGTACCATACCTAGCTGTTTCCCCAAAACAGTCACCCTCCCCATAGAATCAAAAAGATGATTGGAAATTATGGATCATCATTTCTGGTATCCAAAGTCATGCCCTTGACAATGCCCTACAGACCTCTACAGGAGCCAAAATATCAGGCTGTTTGACCATCCAAGCTCTGGAGTATTAAATACAGTACATTAATTCATGAAGAGGCTCTAATGCTACATCCCTCAAATTTAATGACTGTTTTGGAACTTTGTTAGTTAGCGGTAACCTAACCATCCAGAGTGAACACACCTATTCAGTATCATTACAAATCCTGTTGTTACAAAGTTGTTGGGGTTTTTTTTTTCTTTCAGATCCAGAAAATTGATGGTGTAATCTCCTACAGAGATCCTCATTTTTGGTGTCACTCTGCTAATGTTGTGGCAGGCACTATACATATCCAAGTGATGTCAGAAGTGATGGAACAAAGAATTATACAGCAGGTAACTTAGTGTGTCCATGCATTACCTACCACCATTTCTCCTAGTTCCCAGTTTCTCCACATAATTGTATATATGCATTTTTTTGTTATTATGCACCTTCAACTCATTTCCAATTTACGACAACCCTAAAGCGAACCTATCATGGGGTTTTCTTGGCAGAGCGAATTTATCATTGCCATCCTCTGAGGCTGAGAGCATGTGACTTGCTCAAGGTCACCCTGTGGGTTTACATGGCTGAAGCAGGATTCAACCCCTGGTCTCCAGAGTCCTAGTCCAATTCTCAAACCACTACATCACCCTGGCTCTATATATGCATATCCAGTAGCATAAACTATATATAGTTGTTGATTGCCTTCAAGTCAATCTGGACTAATAGCAGCCCTATGGATGAGACATCTCCAAGACCCCCTGTCTTCCACTGCTCTTCATAAGTCTTGTAGATTCATGTCCATGACCTCCCTAATTTAGTCGAGCCATCTGGCTTGTGATCTTCATATGCAAACTGTATATAAAAATATATACCTATGATTACCATCTCTATGGTTGTAGCTCCTGGATGTTGCTCATTTACTCATTGTTTGTGCTCTAACGGTTAGTGAAAGTCCATATTGTTTCACTTGAAGGATGGCTTAATTTACTCCCATATATTTGCTTCATTAAAGTCTTTGAAAGCCACTGAGAATGCATTTTCAATTATGCCATCCCATCCTTGCAGCAGGTTCACGCAGGAAAAGCGTAAAGCAGTTCTCTTCCTACTTTCCCAGTTACGAAATTTCCTTTCACTAATAGCAGGACAGTAGACCCTCTGGCCCTCATATCTTGTTGAACTACAGCTTTCATTAAGTTAACTAGCCTGATGACTAGTGAGCCATGACAAGAGTAGTACTTCTTCATCAGGAGGGCTAGAGATTCCCCCACCTCTGTACTGCAGACTTAGAGTTTAAGCCTTCTGAAATTACCCTTCAGAAGCATTGTCCCTACATATACTAGACAAATATGGAAAGGATAGCAATAGCAAGTACATTTCTATTCCCCTTATCAGTGCACTTATGCACTCCCTAAGCTAATTGCCCCCAACAAGCTGGGTATTCATTTTAGCAAGCTTGTAAGGCTGGGTCGATGCTGAGCCCCTAGCTGGTACTGAACTCACAACCTTGTGGCTTGTGAGGGAGTAGCTGCAGTACAGGCATTTAACCGCTGCGCCACCAGGGCTCTTTGGGGATGGGGAAAATTAAAACAAGTTTTGCATTTTGTTCATTGATGCTTGGGATTTATTTTTTATAAATAAATAAATAAGCATGCCTTTCTCCAAACATGGGTACCCAGGTGGTGTACAGCATTTTAAAAGCACAGTACAATTTAAAAACTTTTCCGTTTTCCCCAACATAGTTTCTCGGCTGACCAATTTATGATCCTGTAGTATATTATCAAAGTAACAATAGCAGTTTACATTTCTATATGGCTTCACAGTGAACAACGCTCTCTCTAAGCTGTTTACAATGTGTAAGCCAATTGCCCCCCAAAAGCTGGGTTTTACTGACTTACAAAAGAATGGAAGACTGAATCAACCTGGCGCCCTGGGATCGAACTCACAACATTGTGGCTGCAGTACCAGTATAGACTGTTAGCCTTTTGCATTCAGAGAGAGATTCATATGTAGTCCTGTTCTTTCATGCAACTTTGGGGGGAAAAGGATTGTGATGATTGTGATGTAAACTGATATTAGTTGTATGGTAGATACCACAAAATATATTTTACTTAGAGCTGCAAAGAGATATTTCCTGAAGATTTAATGTGCATATTTTCATTTTGTTCAGGTTTCAGCAATTCTGAAAGATGCTGGTGTCAACAATTTAACAGTCCAGGTAGAAAAAGAAGCCTATTTTCAGCATATGTCTGGCCTCAGTACAGGGTTTCATGATGTCCTTGCTATGACAAAACAAATGGAATCCATGAAATACTACAAAGATGGCACCTACATCATGTGATTTGGAGCTACATCTGTTGGTTCATTATCTAGATGTCATCAGGGGAATTTGCACATAAATGTACAGAAACATGTATATTATATATCTGGATTTTTAAGAGGGGCAAAGGTATTATAGCATTAAAACATGATCAAGAGATTTATGAAGCAGTGGTACAATTGGAACATATGCTGTATATGTGGAAATGATGGCAATGTAAAAATACTGTATTTTGTGGTCTATTAAAACAGAATTTGCTATCTGAGTGTGGATGAGCACAAATATATTTTACACTTTCCCCAGAAAGGAATACTGAGCATTTCTCTTCCATCTCAGACCTAAAGGAAATCATTGTAAGTTATAATAGAAACAGATAGACTCCAAAAACAATTTCTTCAAAATTAATTTGAAGTATTGCTGCTGTATGTGTATTTACACATAAAGATTAGCTGCAAATAGGTTTTTTAGAGCTCATTAAATACAAATGAACCTGTACAATTTTATATTTATTCCTTTGCTGTATATAATCCTATTTTCTAAGCTCATCTTTGTAAAATGAAGGTAATAGATCCTATTGTTTGAAAATTGTCCATGAACTAATTTTTTAAGAGAGAAAAATCTTATATTGAGAACAAGCCAGGGAGAAACGAAACTACGTATTTTTTGTTTGGTACACTCCTGTGCTTCTGTTCAGTTGAAAAGTTGAAAATTTTATTTGAACCACTATGTAAAATAAACATTTTATAATTTTTATACATCTCTAGTGACATATGATTACTGAAACTACAACCTCAAAAATTTGACCTGTTTTATAGGATATAATGATAAAACCATGCTATCCCATATAGCAGCTTGGTGCCCTGAGTCACAATATAGCACAAGCTGAAGAAACTGATGTGAAACTTAACACATTGTTCGGGGGCGGGGGGGGATGCAAAGTTAGAACAAGTTCAAAGGCATGCGGCAAAGATGGTCAGCAGTATAGTAAACAAAGTTCTATGATAGTTTTTGAGTGAACATTAGGAAAAACATTTGATAGAGCAATTTGATGAACCACTCAGTTGAAATGTGTGGCAGATTTTCCTGGGTTGGTTTTCCAGTAGGAGCCAAAGAATCTTCTCTGTGGAATGCTATAGCTTGGATTTCCTACATCATAGAAGGAGATGGCCTAGACCAGCCTTCCCCAAGCAGGGCTAATCAACATTCAGTTCAAAACATCAGGAGGGCCCAAGCTTGGCCCAAGCTTGGCGAGTTTGGCTTGTACCAAGAACAAGAATCATGTGGCACTCCAGATGTTGGATTATACCTCCTAGTTGCCTTTGCCAACACAGTTAAATGGAAAATGCTGGGAGTTCTAGCCCAACAACAATTGGAGGCAAATTACAGCCCAACAACAATTGGAGGCAAATTACGACCCAAGGCAACCCTATAAATGAGACATCTCAAAGATTCCCTGTCCTCCACTGCTCTGCTCAGTTCCTGCAAATTCATACCTGTGACCTTAACAGAGTCTATCCATCTGGCATGTAGCCCTCCTCTCTTTCTGCTTCC
This sequence comes from Urosaurus nigricauda, assembly GCA_034509955.1. Classification (NCBI taxonomy): domain Eukaryota; kingdom Metazoa; phylum Chordata; class Lepidosauria; order Squamata; family Phrynosomatidae; genus Urosaurus; species Urosaurus nigricauda. Next base: position 39,851,607 of record JAOEGL010000002.1, read on the forward strand.
CTCCGCCTTTCCTAACATTGTTTTCTCCAGTGAAACATACCTTTTCACGATGTGGCCATAGAACGACTGCCTGTTTCGTCATCTTGGGTTCCAGAGAGATTTCCAGTTTGATCTGTTCTAATACCCATGTGTTTGACTTCTTGGCTTGTCCATGGGTATCTTCAGCAATCTCCAGCACCACATCTCAGATGAATTGATTTTCTTTCTATCTGCTTTCTTAATTGTCCAACCCTCGCATCCATACATGGTAATAGGGAATACAATCAATAAATAAATACAATAAGGTGGTAGAAATACCCCGAAGTCATGTCTCTGGCCAGTGTCCTTTGGAATGTAAGGATGACCTCACCAACCAAATAGCTTTCCAGAGAAATAATGGTCAGAAAATGTCAGACTATGATGTGAAATATATGTACAGTGGTCCCCCGGGTTGCGAAGGTAATCCGTTCCGGGATTACCTTCGTATCCCGGAAGTTTTCGCAACCCGGGGGACTGCTTTCGCCAATGGACAGCGCGCCGAAAGCGCGCTGTTTTAAAACTTTCGGGTTGCGAATTTCTTTCGCAACCCGGGGTTTTTTTCATTGGCCGGGGGCTTTTTTTCTCCCCCGGCTCTTTCGTTCCCCGGGGGATTCGGATCCCGGGGGACCACTGTACATCCTTCACCTTTGGCTACACTCCTCTCATTCCCTCTGTAGACACAAGGAATATTTATGGATGTCTTGCTTCCTCCCTTGCTGGCACCATCCTAATTTATGGCCATATTCCAAGCTTGGGGTTGCCTTCCTAAGTCGCTCACCCAAACACACAAATGTGTTTAATATTAAATCAATATCAAAATTAAATATGAGAAGTGTGATGGGGGTTAGGTCCTGGCATAATACTAACCCTACCTCATAGGGCTGTTCAGATCAAAAGAAGTACCTGCATCGATTTCTTAAGGGGTCTACAAATGTGGTAGCAAATAACAAACAAGTAATCTGGACTGCATGAGAAACCAAGATAGATGTAATCCCAATGGGAAAGGGATTTTCTAAACTTTTTAGAGTAGAAGAATAGTGACACTGATAACGAAGATATTTCTCAGTTTTCCCCAGTATGGAAGACAAGGTGGTTTATAAAACTAAAAATAGATACATTTTATTTTAGATACGTGTTTCCACCAGATGTACTTCTGAAGTTGGTGGAGCCTCTCCAGAAAATTTCAAAACAGCATCAAGTGCATATGGGAAAATACAGTCTGTCAGATAGTTTTTATATAGCATTTTTGAGAGCCTTATAAAGGCTTCAGATCACTCCACATACATTAGCTGGATGTTTTCCATGCAATAATCCCCTGAGATTGGTTATTTACTACAGCTGTGCTCAAAGCAGGAAGTCTGAGCAACTTACTCAGTTTGTAAGACAATTGGTGGAGGCTGATTGGTGTTTTGTAATACATGTATTTATTTACAGAAATACAAGTTGTGGACAGTTGAAGGGAGAGTTTGAAATATTCCATACTCCTACATTAGATAGCTTGGGGATATATTTAGCACCCCAAACTTCTGCTAAGAGTGCAAATCCTAACTTTCTCACAAATCAATGGAGAATCCTCTCTCAATTGCTAGGTAATCCTGGGACCTGTAGTGTTTGTGAGATGTTTAGCCTTCTCTGTCAGAGAGCTCTGGTGCCACAAATAAAACAGGGCAGTTAAAGTGGTCCCAAAGTGGATTATTTCTGCAGTGTGTTTTGGCCCTCAAACCCTATGTCTCTTCCCCTTGCAAGGTGGGTTGTTGATCTCAACAAATCTCTCTTTTGACATCTTCAGGTTGTCTTAGCATTCATAATTACCTGCATTTAAAAGGGCTGTCCTTTGTTCTATCCAGGAAGGTTGCCAAATGTTTGCCTCTGCTCTTTCCAAGCCAACCCTGCTTTCAGAAGAGCAATGATAGGAAATTAATCCTTTTTGGACCATTTATCTCTGAGAATCTCCAGCATGGCCACTAAAAACCTGGAGAATTAGTAGTTGTTGTTGTTGCTGTTGTATGCCCTTTAAGTCTCTTCCAACTTATGGCTAAGGAGAGCTTGTCATAGGGTTTTCTTGGCAAGATTGTTCAGAGGAGGTTTGCCATTGCTTTCCCCTGAGGCTGAGAGCATGTGACTTGCCCAAGATCATCCTGTGGTTTTCATGGCTGTGCTGAGAATTGACCCTTGGTCTCTAGAGTCTAGTCCAACACTCAAACCATCGTACCACGTAGTCCACACACAAACTCCCAAATTTTGTCCAGACTTTCTTTTGAGAAACGTGATAAGAAACTGTTAAATTTTTTATTACTTGCATATTGCAGGGAAGAAAAGCTAAGCTAAAAGATTGTTGCTCACTGAACGCCACCTCCTAACCAAATTAATGACAAAAAAGAGGTTCGACCCAGAGGCTTCCTAGTTTATAGGCATGCAAAGGGATCTCGCAGCACTTTTGAGACTAACTGAAAGAAAGAGGTTGGCAGCATGAACTTTTGTAGACTTGAGCTTGCTTCCTCAAATACCTGCAAGTCTATGGAGTGATTACACGAACGAGATCGGGAGCTTATCCCGTGAATATCCCAGAAAAAAAATGATGTACTTACGAAGAACAATTTTACGCAACATCACACAAAAGCCACCATTAAAGTGATCACAAAGAAGGATTAATGAGTATCTTTTTATTTTGGGATTTCAGCAACAATGCATTTCCTTTATTTGTACAATTGTGTGTGATAATCATTTGTGCAATTACTTGCCATTTTTGCTTTATTTGCGGGATGCTTTAAATGTGCTTTAATCTCTTTTTAATGCCGAAATTAGCCCCCGTGTGATAAAGTCCTATGAAAGCGGATGCTACCAACTTCTCTCTTTCAGTTAGTCTCAAAGGTACTGCAAAATTCCCTTTGCATACTGATTTTCCAGATTGTGACAGCCATGTTTTTGAATTCTAGTTCATAGGCAACTCAAGAAAACCCTGTGATAGGGTCAATATAAGTTGGGAACTACTTCTAGGCTGCAGACACGCTGCAGAAATGATCTGGTTTGACTCCATTGTAAGGGCCGTGGCTCAATAATATTGAATTCAGGGAATTGTAGTTTGTTGTGGCTTTGGCCGCTTTAACTGCAGCTACATCCACACTGGAAAAATAACCCAGTTTGGCAGCACTTTAACTCTTTGTGTGGCTCAAGGCTATGGAATTCTGGGAGTTGGAGTTTATTGTGGGGCCCAGAGCGGAGCACTTTAACTCTTTGTGTGGCTCAAGGCTATGGAATTCTGGGAGTTGGAGTTTGTTGTGGGGCCGAGCGGAGCTCTGCTCCGCTCTGGGCCCACAACAAACTCCAACTCCCAGAATTCCACAGCCTTCAGCCACACAAAGAGTTAAAGTGGTGTCAAACTGAGTTATTTCTCCAGTGTGGATGCAGCCTGCCTTGGCTCAGTGCTAGGGAATCCTGGGAATTGTGGTTTATTGTGGCCCCAGAGCTCTCTCTGACAGAGAAGGCTAAATGTCTCACAAAACTACACTTGCCAGAATTCCCTAGCACTGAGCCAAGGCACTTAAATTAGTCCCAAACTAGATTATTTCTACAGTGTGTTTACTTTTGGGCCATTATTTCTTTTGGAACAATGAAGAAGAGGGGCATGATGGGAGATTAATCATTATTCAACCCAAAGGCAAGGAGAGAGTCCCTCCTTCCTTCAAACAAACAATTTTTTTCCTCCTTTTACAGCTGAGGTAAAAAAAAATCTCCACAGCCGTCACGTGACACAAATCAACCAATCCCGTCCGCCTCCTCACCACACCTCCCCCGCCCTCTTTTTCCCCCTTTTCTAACACCAGCCTCCCGTTGCCTTAGCAACGCATTCAGGACCGAACGCCGGGCAGCCAATAGGGAGCGGCCGAACCCTACGAGGCAGCCAATGAGCGAGCCGAGAGCGAATTTTAAACCTGCGGCGAGAGCGACCGGACTCGTGCTGCTGCTGCGCATCAGTCAGTCAGTCGGTCTCTGTTGCTGGAAGGAGAAGGAGGCTGTTTGGAGCAGAGGAGCCAGTGCTGCAGGAACCGAACCGGAACCATGGCTTTGCGGGTCACCCGGGTAGGCAGCACTTATTATATTTTATTATTACTGTTATTATTTGTTTTTAAATTTTATTTCAATTTTTATGCCGCCTTTCTCCCAAAAAGGGACCCAAGGCGGCTCACAAGATTTTTATATAATTTGTTATATATGTATATATATTGTCTTTGTGTGCCTTTCTGAATTAATGGCGACCCCTATCATGGGGGGGGGGGTTCTTGGCAAGGTTTTTCAGAGGTGGTTTAGTTGCCACTCCCTTCCCTTGAGGCTGAGAGAGTGTGACTCGCCCAAGGTCACCCAGTGCGTTTCCGATAGCCGAGCCGGGATTCGAACCCTGGTCTCCAGAGTCAGAGCCCCACCCATAGTGCCATTAGTCTACCATGTTTCTATGCATTTAATTGTATTTTTTTTAAATGTTGTGAGCTGCCCTGAGTCCCAGTTTTGGCAAAAGGACAGGATGGATATATATATGTGTGTGTGTGTGTGTATATATATATATATACTTAAAAATATTTTATTTTAATGTTGTGAGCCACCATGAGTTCCAGTTTTGGCAAGAGGACAGTATATATATATATATATTTGTTGTTTGTTGTTATTATTATTATTATTAATTTATTATTAATTTATTATTATTAATTATTATATAGGTATATATATATAATTTTTAAAGTATAATAAAATTATATATATGCACACATATATATACACACACATGCACGCATATATGTGTGCATATATAATTTTATAATATATATTATAAAATTATATATATATATATATATATGCACACATGTATGTGTATGTGTATACTTATATATGTATACTTACTTGTATAATCATAATCATATATATGCCACCCTTTTGCCAAAACTGGGACTCATGGTGGCTCACAACATTACAATAATATATATATATATAAAATTTTAAATTATATATATGTTCCAGCCACGCTTTTATATATATGGGGGCACGCCAAAGATTTTGGTGCCCCCATATAGATCTAATACAAATTATAAGCAATAGTAAAAACATAAAATACAAATGTTTGAAACCTCCAAATATGGGGGAGAGACTCCTCCCTCCAATCTTTTGTGGAACCTGGTTCAGCTGCAGTTTTGCACCATGTGGTCCATGGGAAATCACTAATGGAAGATGTCTGTGTTTTCCTCCCCCATCTTTCCACTGTATCTTCACCACTCTTCTCCTCCAGCACATATTAAATGAGCTTGCTTCTTTCTTTCTTTCTTTCAGATAGGAGGCCTTGGAGAGGTCTTCATCCACAGGGTCCCCATGAGTCTGAGGCAGACTTGAGTGAACAACAAACAACCACAAGCCCTTTGATGCCTTGGACATGTGCTTATTTTGCATCCAGCTGTAACAAGGAAGGGCTGGGTGCAGGGTGACCAGGTGTCTCCGCTGCAAAGGAGGATGTGGCACCATAAAATGCAAGACTGATTTCCCAGATTCCGGTCTTCCAGGTGCTTTGGACCTCAGCTCCCAGAATCCCAGATTATTTACCAAAATGGTGGGGCTGAAGTTCCAAACACCTGGAAGACCAGAATCTGGGAATCACTGATGTAAGACATTTCAAGAAAAATGGAGGTTATGACTAAAGAGAACCTTTAAAAACACTTATATAAATGTGAATTGATGCTTCTTCGTCCTACTCAAAAGCGGAGGGCGTTTTGGAATTCCTCGTGGACAGAAGGATGAAATGGAGGACATGCCCAGGAAATTGTGGTTATCTGGTTACCCTGGTACTCGGTTATTGCCACTTTTCAAATGTGATCATACTGCCCAGTTTTCCAGAGTGCAGGAAAGAGGAGATACAGAGCTAATGGGAGACTGGACAGGTGTTGTCCTTCAGGTTTGGTGACGCTTTCAGCCAAACTCATGCTTTTTGCCCACAGCTGGTGAAGAGACACATCTTGAAATATCAGGATTTGTAAAGCTCACTCTTTTTCCTTTTCTTCCCCCGCCGCAGTTTCTCGTTCTTTGCGAAGCCTTCTGTAAAGCTGTGGCTATGACCCATCTCCTTCTTTTACAGACCACAAAAGTCAACATGGAGAACAAAACCAAACCCGTCATGGCAGCTACCAAGCGGGGGGTTGGGGCTGCCAAGTCTGGCTTGAGGCCTAGGACTGCCTTAGGAGACATTGGCAACAAGACCTGCGAGCCAAAGCCCAAGGACCTGGCCAAAAAGGTAAACTCTCTCTTCTCACCTGTCCTCTGGCTAAAGCCAAGAGATGTCTCTTTCACTGACTTGTTTTCTTTTCTTCTCCATCGCTCCACTAGGAAGTACTGAAACCTGCACTTGTGGAGAAAGTGACCACTCGAAAAGTCCCAAAGCCTGTTGAAAAAGTGGTTGAGCCTGTCAAGGAAGAAAAGCCAGAACCTGTTACGGTACCAAATGATTTTCGTAATAGTTTGTGATGGGGATGGGAGATATGCATTCTGTTTGAGGAATGAAATTAATTCTGTTTTGTCGTCTTTTCCCCTCCAGTAAGGTCAAGGGTACATCTTCCTACTTTTAGCCTCATAGCAATCCTTTGAGACAGATCTGTTTTTGAGAGAAAAACTTAGTTCCACAGACTGACCCAATGAGTTTCCGGGCTCCATGGGGACTTGGATCTTCCAAATCCCAGTATAACCATTTAACCACTTCACCACAGTGGGGTATCTAATTATTTCCTTTGAGGACATCTCTGCTACCTTTGATGGTTGGAGGCAGGCAGTGTAACTGAAGTTTAGGTATTTGAGCCCTTAGTAAGTTGTATTCTCAGTCATAGAACCATACAGTTGGAAGAGACCACAGAGGCCAATCCAGTTCAATCCCCTGCTATGCAGGAATACATAAAGCACTCCCAACAGATAGACATTCAGTCTCTCTTTAAAGACCTCCAAAGAAGGAGACTCACCACACTCTGAGGCAGTAGAAAGTGCAATGTCCTTGTTTATAGAATCATAGAGTTGGAGGAAAGAGATACCAAGGGTCATCCAGTCCAACTCCCTTCCATGTCAGAAGACGCAATCAAAGCACCCCCAACAGATGACCACCCAGCTCTCCTAAAGATGTACAAGCAATTCTAGGGCAATCCAAGCAGCTTGCGTTTTCTTTCAACTGGTGCCTTTTTAGACAGCCAAAGCAAGGCAAAGTAGGCAATGCAGGGAGCCTCATTGCTTTCTCCAAGGATCTTAAAGAGCCCTATCCCCATAAAAACAATTGTTGGGAGACAATGGTAGCCAACACCCCCTTAAGGAGCATGGAACAAATTTCATCTCTTTCTTGGTCCTCTCTAGGCCATTTTAGGTGCAAGACAGGCCTTTTGCAACAAGATGTGATCTGGAAATGAACTTCTCAGTCACTTTCTGTTTGGAAAAAGCATCTTTTGGCCCTTAAACAGTCCCAGGGAGCTAAAAAAAATGTCCTACACTCCCAGGGAATGTTGGGGTGGGGATTGGAGGGCAGATTTTTTTAAAAATATTAAATTTTATCAGGTCTAGAACTTTCTGTTCTTCCAGGTATTTTCTAATCCGCTTGAATACTTGCCCTAGTATGACATTCTAATCACCAAGAGAAATGATCAACTTGAGAATCAACAGTGTAGAACTTGAAAGTTTAGTGTGGTGATCTGGAATGAAAAAACTGCTCTCCTTCTGGTCAGGCTGTTAATCACGAGTTTGCATTTTATAGGAATACAGTGGGGCCCACTGCATTGGTGGGTTATTTATCCACAAATTTGGCTGCCTGAGGCTCACTACACCCCATGCTATTCAGTGGGAGTTCATGCTCACAACGTGCACATGTTGCTGTCCATTGAATAATATGGGACTTGAGAATACCAGTTGTTTTTTTTCATCCACAATGAGCCCAGAATGCAACCTCTCCACTATACTTGGTGACTGGGCTGCATCCAATATTGCATCCATTTTGGGAATGGACATCTTCCTGTGGCAGCCATTTTGAGATGGTGCCCATCACTTCAAGTTGCAAAAAATGCCCCGTGACTTAAATGTAGTGGAGATTCGTGTACTGAATTTTAAGTTGATTCTTATCCAAGATGTTGTTTTGGATATCATAGCTTTTAACATCTGTCACAACAGATGTTATGACATAACTGGCTTATAATGAACCACTATACTGGGATTGCATGTAGTTCCTGCCTACCAATTACAGCTACTTTACTATAGCTTACCAGGTTTGAATTTATTTCACAGAATGCCTGGATGGGACATAACCAGGTGTGCTACGTGATAGAAGGAAAGCATGTACCTCCAAACAAGGTTTGACTGTTGCAATCAAATACTGAAGTCTGAAAATATTTTTACCCCCTACAGTTAAAGTCTCCCTCCCCAAGCCCAATGGAGACTTCAGGTTTTGCACCAGCAGAGGAAATCCTGTGCCAGGCGTTCTCAGATGTTCTGCTTGAAGTGAAAGATGTAGATACAGAAGATGGTTGTGATCCAAACCTCTGCAGTGAATATGTGAAGGACATCTACAACTATCTGAAAGTTCTTGAGGTTGGTTCAAGAAGCTCTTGAGGCAGGCATGGCATGTTTCCATGAAAGAAGTGAAAAAAAATCTTACAAGCCAAAGTTGTACAATATAGCAGACTGACACACTTAAGGCTGTGGATATAGTCAATGGAGGACAGAATCACTGAATTTCTTTCTCTTTTGTGTGCCAGCTTTTAAAATATACCACTAGACATCCATGGTTTAGGACAAATTGGGTGGACCATAGTTTAGCAGAAGTGGGTGGCTATAGTAGTACATGGCGCTTGAGATGCTCTAAACCTGTGATGCTAAGTATGCCACAATATGTGGATTGTGGCATACAATCCATAGCATACAATATTCTCTGTTGTCCTTTTGGCAGCTAGGAAAGACTTTTTTAGGCAGAATCTGGGAGACTGGCTGCTGGCTTTTTATAGAGTAGCACTGTAGCTCACACACACACACCCGCCTGTCTTTTCTGTGTTTTAAAAATTGCTTGTAATGAACAGCTTCCCATATTTATCCTTCACTGGCTTTTTCATATATATTTTTTGTTGTAGCCATTTCTAACACATGTTGAAAATGCTCTGGTTCTCATTCCTGGAAGATAAAAGCAAGATGTACATACTGTATATACTTGTCTATAAGCTGACCTTATGAATAAGTCGAGGTCAACTTTTGGGGCCAAAAATGTGGATTTTTATATGACCTGTGGATACGTCGAGGTCCGGACTTAAGGGGCAGCCCAGCCGGGGAGAGGCTGCTGGCGATTGCTCACCCTTGCAAGCCTGCCCCCAACTGGGCTTTACCTGCGGGGGAAGCCCAGCTAGGGAGAGGCTGTAGGGCAATTGCTTGACCTTCCCAGGCTCTCACCATCTGGGCTGCCCCTTGCGGAGGCAGCTCTGCTGGGGAGAGGCTTGTTTGAAGGACCTATTGCCCCGTGCATAAGTCTACCCAGGATTTGGGGGCAAAATTTTATACGGTAATCATTTGGATTATTTATTTATTTATCTGTAGGGTCAACAGTCAGTGAGACCAAACTACTTAGCAGGCCAGGAAATCACTGGAAACATGCGGGCAATCCTTATTGACTGGCTTGTGCAGGTCCAGATAAAGTTCAAACTCTTGCAAGAGACCTTGTACATGACTGTTGCCATTATTGATCGCTTTTTGCAGGTAAGAGATTCTGGCCAGTAAAGAAAATTCTACCATGTCCATAGTGCAAGCAACTGGAGTCGATTTCCTTATAGAGCTTTTCTTATGTATAAGGTTGCTTTTTAACTGCAAGCTTGAATGCTAAATTAAGAAGTCATGAGGGATAAGGGGATGCTAGATTTGACCTGGCTCTTCAGCATTTTTTTTGTTAGTGACAGGAAATGCTTCAGAAGTCTTCAGCCCCATGGTTCATATTTATAGAAGAGGTACAGCAACTGTTCCCTTAAAAATTTCTCTACAGGAGTGGGAGCTGGGAGACTTGGGGCACATTAGCCTCCAGGAGACCTTTGAGCTGCACTACCCACACAAAAAAGTCAAAAAATATTTGTCAAAAAATGTCTTGTGAGGGCTTTTGGGAGCATTCTAGGCCCCAGTAAGCTATTTTTGGCAGCAGAAAGGGATGAAGTCAGTTTCCTTTTACTTCTGTTTTATTAAAAGGCCTCTCCTGGACCAAATAACTTGAAGGGGGACAAAAACTTGAGAAAAGTATTTTTATGCACCCTAGAGGACATTTGTGGGGGGAATACCTTTTCAATTTTTTATTTGGACCCTAGGGACTACAAAAATGGTCCTGGGGTCTGCATGTGGACCATGGGCTGGACTTGCCAGTCCCCTCTGCATTGAGACTAACAAGGTTTATTGCATGAGAAAAGAATGCCAAAATGGAGCAGGAGAGTAGCAGCTTTCTCTGCCTCTCCACAGGCTGTACTAGTACTTACGTTCTCCTTCCCAAGGAAGAGTCATAAAAGCATGCCTTTTTCAAATAGATTTTTCTGGCATGGCAAGACATGCTTTTATGAGTATCTCCCTTGGTAAGAGAGTGGAAATGCCACAACAGAATGCAAAGAGGCTCCCATGCCATTTCTCTCTTGTTGTTTCAGGTTACTTTTTTTGTGTGAGAAGGCTCTATGTGACTTAAAAATAAATACAGTGGTCCCCCGGGTTACGAAAGTAATCCGTTCCGGATTACTTTTCGTAACCCGGGGGACCCCCAGGCCTCGGAGGGGAAGGGACGGCCTTCCCGCGAGTCTGCAGGAAGGCCGTCCCTTCTCCTCCGAAGCCCTGGCCGGCGGCGGAGAAGGGACGGAAGGCCGTCCCTTTTCCTCCGAAGTCCTGGCCGGCAGAGGAGAAGGGACGGAAGGCCGTCCCTTCTCCTCCGAGGCCTGGGCGCCGGGGGATCTTTCTTTTTTTCCCCCGGATCCCGGGGGATCCTTCGGATCCCGGGGGATTCAATCGCGGTCCCACCGGTTTCGGATCCCGGGGTTTTCTTAACCCGGGGGATTCGTATCCCGGGGGACCACTGTATTGGAGCAGTTTCATGAACTGTGTTTCATCTTGCAAAAAGTCTGAATAGCAGTGTTTTCTATTACAGGACAACAAAGTAGCTAAGAGGATGCTGCAGCTGGTTGGCGTAACGGCCATGTTCGTTGCCAGCAAATATGAAGAAATGTTTCCTCCAGAAATTGGTGACTTTGCCTTTGTGACTGATCATACTTATACCAACCTCCAGATCAGACAGATGGAGATGAAAATTCTAAAATCTCTTGATTTCAACCTCGGTCGCCCTCTTCCACTGCACTTCCTGAGGAGGGCCTCAAAAGTTGGAGAGGTAATGCTACTTTGAATCTTCCCTACCTATGCCTTGCACAGTATTGCAAAAGGACTGAACATATAGTGGAAGATCAATCTTGGAATACTAAAATTACTCTCTAGACCAATCCTTCTCTTGGAATGAAAGACAAAGCTGTAAAAATAGATTTGCCTTGTTTTACACTCTTATATACGGGTGTCAAGATACAGTTTGAAATACATTTGTATCTTCATATGCAGAAGTGCAACACAAGGCTTACTACTTGTTAATCTGTACAAATTAATGGTGGGTAACCCAACCTTATCCTAACTCTTTCAGGCAGATATACAACAACACATGCTGGCAAAATATCTGATGGAACTCTCACTGGTGGATTATGAAATGGTACACTACCCTCCGTCTCAGATTGCTGCTGCAGCCTTTTGCTTATCTTCTAAAGTTCTTGAAGAGGGAGAGTGGGTAAGTAACTGGCCACAGACATAACCTTCACAGGTGAACCAGAAAGTCTGTAATGGAAGACTTCATTGTACATTTCACTTTTTTTCTACAACAGTAGAACTGAAAAGCTGCTCAGTAATTTTCCATGCCATTCATCCCTTTATTTGGGTTAGAAATACTATCACAGTGTGGTTGGAAAATATTGTTGGGATCAATTTGGATTGTTTAGTTGATGGAAGTGCTTCCGTCAGTTAAATGGTGCAGTCGCTGAAGCATCCCATGCATGCTCAACACTTGCTCTGTGAGGCTGGCAGGCCTTCTGGAGCAGAGGGCAGGAGCAAAAAGTCTCAACTGTTGGGAGTTAGCTGTTTGTGCAATGTTAGGTTTAATCCTAAAATGTGAATTTGGAAGATTTGCTATAAATCTTTCCTTTGCTATGTAATCATACCTAGGAACTAGTCCTTTCTCTACCTGCCCCCCTGTCTGATTTGCAGAGTGTAGGCCAAGTTCTTTGAAGTTTGACTTTTTTTTTTTTTTAAATGCTGTTTGAAAGGTTTAGGGGAAAAAATGGCATTACTGAAAATCTGTAGAGTTTTGTAAAGCTGACAATCGTAACTTTGCTTCTTGCTCTTAGACACCAACTCTGCAACACTACATGTATTATGCTGAGAGTGCCCTTGTTCCTGTTATGCGGCACATGGCCAAAAATGTGATGATGGTAAATGGACGCCTTACAAAGCACATGGTAAGCTTAGACCCATACTAGTGCCTGTTTGTTTCAGTTACATGTAGCAATATGCTATGGGAATAAGGCTTGCAGGTCAGTCTACACGGTGCAGCAATTATAATATGTGGAAGCACTTTCCTCTTAGGCCAGTAGTGGCAATACTTGCATACTGGGTTGACTGCGTAAAACATTAACAGCTTTATCAGGAACTGGAGGGTATTTTAAGAAAATGCACTGCCTTTAAAATGGCTCCTATGAAAATAAGAAACTATTTTACAGGTAAATCTTTACTGCAGAATTTACCTGCTTTGGACATCATATCCAAACACTTGTTTTGAATATTTGACACCATTGCATGTTTCGCTGTAGGTTTCATTTCTCTAAAACAAAATTTTAGGATATTTAATTCAAAATGTATAATACTGAGATACCATTTAACTTTTCTTTCTACAGACTGTCAAGAACAAATATGCCAGCAGCAAGCATGCCAAGATTAGCACCCTCCCGGCACTCAACTCTGCAGTCATACAGGATCTGGCCAAACCACTACTGAAATAAATCCGATTGAACTGTTGGACAAAATTGACACCATGTGTCGCTTGAAGTGTGTATATGTAAATGTTTCATTTAAAGCTTTTAATAAACTTTACCTTTTACTTTAATCATTCTGTCATGGACTAAATGTGGAGCGGCGGGGGATCATTATGGCAGATCTTTCAAGTAATATATATACTAAAAACTGGTATATTAGCTTGCTATCTTAATAAATGAGGTAAAATAAATTCTGTGTGAGACTGAAGAATTGCTTGCCCAACATTTATAAACACCCTGGGATTGTGTTGGTTTAAGTACAACAGTGCCAGCTGGCAGGATTTTAGGTTGCTATTCTTGATTTTTTTTCCCTTGTAGATAAAGTAGTAACTCAGCTTCCAGTAGGTGGCTGAACCCTTTCCCCTGTGCTAAAATTCATTGTACAGATACATTTTGTGCTTCCTATTTTTTTTGGCATAACTGCATGTCTGAGTACTGGCAGAAATCAAATATATCTGTTACCTGGAACATTGTAAGATGTGCTTAACTGGCTTATTTAGTGCTTTCACTAGTGCCAGGCATTCAACACCACCCTTTTATCTTTTGGATTATAAAATTGTCCTGGAAGAATTCAAAGATATAGCTATGTTGGTCTGTAAAACCAGCCTGCAAAGAGATCTTGTAGCACCTTTGAGACTAACTGAAAAAAAGCAGCCAGCATGAGCTTTCCTAGACTTAAGACTACTTCCTCAAATGCATCTGAGAAAGTAGGCTGGAGCCTATGAAAGCTCATGCTATCAACTTCTTTCAGTGAGTATTGAAGGTGTTACAACATCTCTTTACATACTGTGTCCTTACTTTTTAAAACCACTTTTTAACAAGACACCTGAAACAAGGCAAGGCAGCTTTGTATGGGCTTTTTCACTACATATCCAGGGATTCAAGCACCCGTGCCTTGAAAATAATTTTAAAAAATTATATACTCTGAAAAGGAAACCATAATTTTACATTTTATGTATGGGACACCAATTTACTATCCATTGTATTTAACAGGACTTGAACCTCCATGAATTTTGGTATCCTCAGGGGGGTCCTGGAGCCAAACTCCAGTAGATACCAAGGCCCCACTGTATTAACTAGTTTAGTAAGCAGATCGAAAACTACCAGTTTCTTGCAAACAAGCTGCTTTCCTCTCATTTACTGATAGAACCATATGTAGATGCATATCAATGCTGTCTGGGCTGTATTCCTTATGAGTACAGGAGTCTGCCACACATAGCAGGAATGTAAAATTCAAAGACATAGCCATGTTAGTCTGGAAAATCAGTATGCAAAGGGATCTTGTAGCAAGTTTGAGACTGAAAGAAGTTGGTAGCATGAGCTTTCCTAGACTTGAGCCTACTTCCTCAGATGCATGTTCCTCAGATACATGCATCCTTGTAAATATTTGAAGATGTCATATTGAGGAGGGAGCAAGCTTGTTTTCTGCTGCTCCAGAGACTAAAATAGGGAACAATGGATGCAAGCTGCAGGAAAATAGAGGTTCCACCTCAACATTAAGAGGATCTTCCTGACAGTAAGGACTGTTCAATATTGGAACACACTCCCTTGGAGGGTGGTGGAGTCTCCTTCCTTGGAGGTCTTTAAACAGAGGCTGGATGGCCATCTGTCAGGTTCAGTTTTAATGGTCTGTGGGTAAGGGGGAGGTGGGAAAAGACAGCAATAATATAGTCAAGACTCAAGGGTACCCTTGACCCCATTCTTCACATCCCTCTGTTACCCACACCCTTCATAGGGTTACCTGAAGAGGCAGCATTGTGTAGTGGTTAGAGCATTGGGCAGACTGTAGACCAGGGTTTTTTTCATAAAGGTATTTTGTAGCGACAAAGTTAAATTATGGAGGTACCAATATAGGTATATATTAAATAAACACATATGAAGAACAACCACCACAGAAGATGTACAATAATTATGGAGAAGATAGTTTATTAGTTCCATTAGTTGAAGTAATACACAAATATCTATATAGGGGATCTGATAGAGTAAGAAGTTAATGTTAGATCAATTATTGCTTGTTTGTAAAAGATACTGAATAGTTTAGACTTTTTTCTGTTTGGTTGCAGTAAGTAATGTTTTCAGAGTATTGTAAAGTTTTTGAGGTGTGTGTGTGTGTGTGTGTTGCATTTTTATGTGTATCGGTTTGTATGTTTGTAGATGTCATGTAATGTTTGCATTTTAATAATAAAATGATGATGATAATATTTTTTATTTATATCCTGCCTCTCCCTATGGATAGAGGTGGGTTACAGAAAACAAAAATAATAAATTTATAATATATATATATATATATATATATTAGAGTATTAATAGTATTAATATTATAATATAAATATATATTATAATATGTATAATATAAATATATAAATATATATTGATATAACATATATTTATAATATGTAAAATAAAATTATAAAATACCAATTATATATTTAAAATTCAGGGCAACCTCCCTCCCTACCCTAAAAACATAACAAAATAAAAACAATTACAATACAAAATATTAATTCAAATTATTAATAATTTTTATTTGTATTGTTTTTATTTTTTATTTTATTTTTATTTTATGTTGTTGTTGTGCTTTCCAGTCCCGGCTCTAAGGCCATTTTCTTGTCAATAATTAAATAACTGTTCAGAAGAACACGTGACTACTCGGTTCAAGGTCACTCGAAATGGACCCTGAGCCGCAGCCCAACCGCCAAACCGCTGCGCCTCGTTAGAGACCCTTTAAGTCGGCGTTCTCTTCGCCTGTCAAGTTTTCAAACAAGCACGCCGACCCTATTGGCCAGTCTGCCCGGATGGAGGCATCTCATTGGTCGGGGGGCGTGGCTAACGCTGCGCGCTCTCTCGCTCGCTCGTTCTCCCCCCTTCCCCTTTCGCCTTGAACATTCTTTCCACAAGGCCGCCTCCTCTCCCAGGCAGAAGCAATCGTTCACTGGTTTGCGACGAGGACAAGGCTGAGGTCAGGCAGGAGCAATCGATCATCCTTCTCCAGGATTGGTAGGGCTATTGTTGTTGCCGCTCCGTTTTCCGAGCGAGGGGCGGAAGTGGAGCTCAGCCAGGAGCAATCGATCGCCGCTCTGAGAGGAGGAGGCTGTGTATGTAATAATGCTCCTTTTTCGGAGCGAGGGGCGGAAGTGGAGCTCAGGCGAGAGCAATCGAGCCCCGATCTCGCGACGGCGGCGGGACTTTTGAAAATTGAAGGCGAAGCGGAGCCGCAGAAATGGAAGGGAGCTCCGAGGGGCCAAGAGGCGGGTTGGCTGCTCCCTCCGAAGATGGAGAAGAAGAAGGAGTGGCCAGCGGAGGCCAAGAAGGGGCCCGGAGGCTCCTCAGCGAGGAAGGGGAGAGGACCCAGGGCCTGCTCACTCTGCTTCGGTCAGTCGCTTGGAGTGGAGCCCCAGGCAGAACCCCATCAGCCAAGAGTGCGATGCGGCAGCTAAAAAGGCCAATGCGATTCTAGGCTGCATCAATAGAAGCATAGTGTTTAGATCAAGGGAAGTAATAGTGCCACTCTATTCTGCTTTGGTCAGGCCCCACCTGGAATACTGTGTCCAGTTCTGGGCACCACAATTCAAAAAGGATGTGGAGAAACTGGAGCGTGTCCAAAGGAGGGCGACTAAGATGGTGAAGGGTCTGTAAACCTTGCCCTATGAGGACATGCCTTAGGGAACTGAGGATGTTTAGCCTGGAGAAGAGAAGGTTAAGAGGTGATATGATAGCCCTGTTTAAATACTTGAAGGGATGTCACATTGAGGAGGGAGCAAGCTTGTTTTCTGCTGCTCCAGAGAACAGGACTCGGAACAATGGATGCAAACTGCAGGAAAAAAGATTCCACCTCAACATTAGGAGGAACTTCCTGACAGTAAGGGCTGTTTGACAGTGGAACACACTCCCTCGGAGTGTAGTGGAGTCTCCGTCCTTGGAGGTCTTTAAGCAGAGGCTGGATGCAGATGCTTTGATTGGGAGTTCCTGCATGGCAGGGGGTTGGACTGGATGGCCCTTGGGGTCTCTTCCAACTCTGTGATTCTAAGTAGAAACCAATTAATTGGAGAAAATAATTGAGAGAAGCAGACACAAACAGTAGACAACAGAAAGGAGACACTGGAAGACATCCCCACTGGAGGAGGAGGAGGAGGGGTGTGCACTTTCCTCTGGACAGGAGCCTGAGAATGAGTGGTACAAGCCAAGATGTCTCAGTACAAAAGCTGAGAACTCATGCTATAACAACAAAACTATTAAGAAATTTCACAAATGTGAAAGGTATTTTTTTCCCCACATGATGGTCATCACCATAAACCAGTGTGGTGGAATGGTTTGAGTATTAGACTGAAATCTGGGAGTTCAAATTAACACTGAGTCAGGAACTCACAGAGAGCCAGCATGGCGTAGTGGTTTCAGTATTAGATTAGAAATTGGGAGACCAGGATTCGAATCCCCGCTCGGCCACTGAAACCCATTGGGTGGCTTTGGACAAGTCACTCTCTCTCTGCTGCAATGGAAGGCAAGAGCAAACCTGCTCTGAACAGATTCTGCTAAGAAACATCTGGAATATAAATATAACAAACTAGTAAATAAAACGACATATCAAATTTATAATATTTAGTAGTCCAGGGAGAAAAAATTACATAATTTTAAAACCATGAACTCATCATACAGCTAACATCTTTAAGACTTGTAATAAACTGTTATGGGAAAAATACGGATTTTCTGTAAATTGTTCTGTAGCCCTTCCTGTCACTGATTTCCTATTCTGTTTTGTTTTAAATTGTAGGATAAGGGAACAAATAAAGCAACATCTTATGGAATATAATACAGCAGTTAATGCAAGTAAGTGAATGGCTACCTTATAAAATTATTGCAAATTTCTACATTTTCATTACTAAAGTAAGCAAAGTAAAAACTTCCAGTAGATGATGTTATGTAATATTACTTTCCTTGTTCAGATAATAAAATATCAGAATGAAATCATTCGACTGCTTTCTAACACTGTAATGTGAAAAATGGTGTTCTGCAATGTGAGAACATATATTCTATGTAAATAGCATGTTTGTCTTCAAATAGAAGTGGGATTTTTTTGGAGCCTTTTAAAATTTATGTAACTTTTTTTTCTTTTGACAGATGAAGAAAGCATTCCAGATCAAGTTATAGATGAAAAAATAATGGAGTGGTATGTTTTTAAAACTTGATAAGATACATAGCACTAGGATACATTCCTGTTTGATTCTTTCCTACAAATCCAGAAAATGAATCAATCGATCTTTGTACTTTTTTATGAAGTTGTTGCATTGCTAGGCAGAGAGAGTAGCACGGAAGCATGCAGTAATTTGTACATTTTTCAGTATAGAAGCTCTTGTTCATTTCTCCTTACAGATTGAGCTGAGAATCTTCAAAATTAATTTGCTTCATTTGCCATTTGTTTATTTCTAAAACATCAATCTTTAAACCTTTATATTTAAAAAAGTAAATAAATTTTAAGAGCCCCTAAAATATTTTTCTGTGGTTTGCTTGCTGTGTATGGCGATATCAATCTGCATTCACTCTTTTATTCAAGCTACATAGTCATTGTTTTTTTCTAGCTGTATTTTCTTTCAATCTACCATATATACTCAACTATAAATCAACATATGTGTACTTTGTGTATAAGTTGAGGGCTGGTTTGGTGGGCAAAATTAGGGATTTTGTTATGTATAAGTCAAGGGTAAAACCTAGGGTCTCAGTAGCTTTCCTCCTCCGCAACCCGGCAGTCCTTTCGGGAGATAGCTGGACTCAGGAGGAGGAGAGAAACCAGGCATTTGCCTCCCAGATCTCTCCCCAGCCCAGCTATTCCTTTCTGGAGACAGCTGTATTACCATATTGGCCCATGTATAAGTCAACCCAGATTTTTGGGTTAATGTTTTTGCCAAAAAAATTCAACTTATACATGAGTATATATGGTATATTTTGAACTACCTGTGGTCCCAAGTGGGAGAAAGGTAGGATATAATATAAACAAGCATTCTGATTGTTAGGAACTAAAAAAGCCTCTGTTTTTAATATACCATTTCGGGACATTCTGCTTATGTCCTTTTCCTAATAATGCCCACACACCTTCAGCCCCGTTTTCATGGCCTTAGGAGTCTAAATATTGTGCTTCATTTTAAAAATAAGATTTGAATAATAAGTAAGCCAGAACAAACTATGTGGTCTAAACATCCCCCCTACACACACACACACACTACTGTTAATAGAGAAGTTGGCTTGTAAGAGGAAAAATGATTTCTGAACAGATGTATTGATATAAAAAAGTGTAATTCTACTTAATTTTCTTAATCTTACAGTTTCTAGAGCAACTTGAAAAATTAGTCAAAATTGATCTCCAAGAAGAGTAATATGTCTCCTCTGTAAAATTGTAACTAGAGAAATGTATTTGTTTCTCAAATATAAGAGAATCTTCTGAAATGTTTTGAGGTTTATTTTGTTGTAGCTGATCTCTTTCAATGTTGTCCTTAGTTCCATAGAAGACTTGGAAAGAGAAATGGAGGACATGAAGATATCTTACCAAAACAAAACCTTAGCATTACAAAGGTAAAAACTATGTTTTGCTTTAATTTGTAAATTTGTTCATTTACATAATTTCTATCCTGCAGAATCAAGATTTCCAAAGAGGCACATCAGTGGATCTAGGAATAAATCAGGCCTGAACTCTCTCTAGAAGCCAAAATAGCTAAACAGTCTGTTATACTTTCGACATGTCATGAGATGACATTACTTGCTGGAAGTTATGTTTCATAAAGTGAGAGACAGTAAAAAAAAAGGAAGTCCACATTACAGAGAGATTGACTCAATGAAGACAGCCATAGCCCTGCGCTTGCAAGACCTGAGCAGGGCTGTTGATGACTGGGATTCTTCGAGATCTGTCATTCATAGGGTTGCCATAAATCAAAGCCAGCTTGACAGCACACAACAACAATGTTTAACATAAACAAATGTTCCAAGGCAGCTAACAAAGTATTTTCAAAAATATATTCAGTACATTGAAGCACAATATTGCACCTATTGGGAGTACTGAAATTTGCTCAGACATACAAGCATAGAATTATAGAATCGTAGAGTTGGAAGAGACCACAAGGGCCATTCAGTCCAACCCCCTGCCATGCAGTAACTCTCCATCAAAGCATCCCCGACAGATGGCCATCCATCTGTATGAATATACTGCATGAAGTTCTATACATTAGATTTTGATCTGAAACAATATCATACATACCTATTTGTGATGTGTGCAACCACTAGTTTATGATGATTTGTGTATGAAAATATATATGAGATAATAATACTTTGTATGCTGTTCTTATATGTCTCAGATCCTTCCTGTCATTTCTCTGTGTTATATAGAATCCAAGTAGCTGATGCCCTCAGGAACAAACTGAAGAATGATGATGAAGACTCTAAGTAAGGAGGTTTGAAATTCCAGAGCAAGGAGTTCTTTAAAAGCAGTTTATATATAACTGACAAGAGATTTTGCTTACATTTTAATGACTATAATGTGGGATTACAAATACTGTATGTGATCAGAAATATATGTGAATCAGATCATTGGAAATCATGGGGTTGAGTTTCTAGTCTTTATAATACTAGAATTAGGTCTGTATAGTTGAAATGGAAGTATTGAAAAGCAGAACTGTGCCATATGTCCCAAACTTTTCCCCAATAAAACTCTTACATTAGCATTTACTATTGGAACTCCAGCAGCCAGCTGTCAGGGACATATACCTAAGGAATCCTGGCTTGGCCATGAAATCCACTGGGTGATCCTGAGCAAGTCATATTCTCTCAGCCTCAGAGGATGGCAATAGCAAACCCCCTGTGAAAAAAACTTACTAAGAAAACCCCATGATAGGGTCACTATGAAGGTGGAAATGACTTGAGGACACACAACAGCAAGGACTAAGTAGTTCCTAATGTTGCTTTTCTAATTCATTCCAGCCCAATGCTCCTTTTCCTAAAAAGAAGATCTATTAGGGTTTTTTTTTAAAGTTTATATGTAAGTAAAATATAATTAATTTCACAAGTCTAGGAACAAATACATTCCCTTTACAACCCCAACAGGTTTATCTGGGATACCATGAAGCACACCATTATGCTTAGCACTGCAATACTTAAATCACATCAGGTAAGTCTCATTTGTATTAAAATATTTATTGCTTATAGAGGGATATCTGAAACCAAAAGTAAATGGTATAGCTTTATATTTTAAAAGTTAATTTTCATAGTCATATTATAAAAATATAATATGTGCATATTTCTTTAAAACATATTAATAAACTATTTGTTTATGTAGCAGTCACGTGAATTGGAAGAAAAACTGAATGAGGTTAAGCAGAGCAGATTAGGTAAGTTTAAATAGTGCAATTGCAGTTAACATAGCATTGTGTTGTGTTACTTTCTGTAGTTTTGCAATAAATGTGATAGATCACTTGAATATGTATTTGCTGGAACATAGTAACATCCGAAGTATTTTATGCCATGAAAATGGTTATGTTGAAAACATTACTGTGTATGCATGTGCTATTATTGATCCCATGATGGATACACTTGTCATATATTTTTATGGATGGTCAATGTGGTGGTTAGTACAAAACAAGAGGGTAGGAATAGTTGCCATAAAATAGAACATACTATAGAAGGTAAACTGCTCCCAAATTAGTGAGCAAGAGACAGGCAGAGAGAGTCATCTCTTAAGTTCATGAGTCTGCAGAAACCATATGCGAACTGAGAAATGGCATAGATTTCAGAGGACTGTATTCCATTCTGCTTTTACTGTACTTAAACTATGTGTGTGGCCCCACTTCTTGCCAGTCGTTACCATTCTGACTGTACAAAAAGATCTTTTTACATAGTCAAACCATGGGCTGTAACCCTCTCTGTAAGGGTCCACCTGCTGAAAATGTTCATACTCTCTTTGGCCACAAGTAAGGATTGTGTGGCCTTTAAGATGCTGTTGAACAGCATCTTCTAGCATTTGTTACCATTTGCTCAGAGCTGCAGTTCAACATCTGGAGGGCCACATGATTCCCACTCCTGATCTAAGCAATATGGTCTGAAACATTTGCTTACTGAGGGCAAAAAACAAAAACAAAAAACATCCCTTGAGTGAAGCTAAAGAATCAGGCCCTGAATGAAGAGCCATAGTATAACTATCGATCCTAGTGGTGTTATCTGAAATATATTAAGATCCTTCTGTAAGTAAAAAATATTTGAGAAATGAGCCTGATTTTGAATGGATGAAGGAAAGAAGGAATCTACCATATATTAATATTCTTAGATTGTCCCAGGAACTGGTTTTCCTTTGTTCTGGTTAGTTTATTACATAGGTGTTATGTTCAAAAGATAAGGAACAGGAACCTTTTGGCTTGTTTACATCAGAATTTCTCACTTTCATCAAGAAACACTTATAGATCAGAGAGCAATACTTACAGCTATAAATCAAAGGTAGCTCCATTTTCTTATCTATATGTTACAATACACCGGATGGAGACAGGAATATGAGAACCAAAGATTTTTGTGGGAACAAAGTCACCTAGCTTTTATATGACTCGCTTATCTCAAAATAATGAAGATCTCAGGCTAAAAGCCAGGGTTTCATTTATTACTGTTTTCATCACATGTGGTAGACTACAGGGGGGAATGAAAATTGTCCCATTCCTATTACGATGTTCTCTGCTTCCTAAAGGGTACGGGGACTAACTGAAAACAAACCAATTTTAATATTGTGATTTTCATTTTATAAGTTGAAGTTTTAGTTTTGACTTTGAAAACTGAAGTGACAGTATACAAAGCATATTCCTGCAATAGGTTTTAGGAACTATACCATTCACTGTTATGTATTTCTTCCAACCCTCCCCCACCCCCATTAAATAGCACTCAAGCGAGCTGGAGAATACAAGTTAGCACAAATACAGGATATAAAGAGAAAAAGAAAAGAGGAACTGGAAAATATGGAAGTAGGTGAAATGTTGAAGAAGGTCCGTAGAAATCTGCAAAAGGAAATTCAAATGACTACATTGATTCAAAATATCTTTCAGGTACAGTGCATTTAAGGAAGTAGACAAAACTCATGCTGATCAAGATGAACTAATTTGTACTAGCTATAATAAAATAATAATAAATAAAACTTTATTTATATCCTGCCTCTCTTTCCATGACAATTGAGGTGGCTTACAGTTAAAGGAAGGAAATAAATTGATACTTTATTGTTAAATGAATCTTATTGATGGAATATTTGATTACTTTGTAATTTCATGTGATCTTAATTAAGAGATTAAATACTGTACTTTCAAATTATTGTTTATAGGTAGAAAAATATGAAGTACACTCATTCTACCTATTAACAGATTTGATTATTCACAAATTTGATTAATATGTTCTCTCTAGGAATATTTAGGTCCTCCAGTGTAACTGTATGGTCAACTTTAACTAAAAGTTACACTGAAAGACCTAGAGATTCCTAGAGAGAAAACTCTATTAGGCATTTGTAACTCTTCCAGTGCAACTTTTAGTTAAAGTTGACCACAGAGTTGCACTGGAGGACCTAGAGATTCCTAGAGAGGTGTCCTCAGGTAAAAACATTGGGTTTTTATTTGTGGATTTTCCATATTCACAGGGGTCTTATGCCCCTAACCCTAGCAAATATGGAGGGATAAGTGTATATAACTTGCATAATTCTTGTACTAATATGTGTTTCTATATTTGAACCATAAATTTGTTCCTTCGTATTTCTGAAGCTGAAAAATGAGTTATTCATTAATATATTAATGTTGCTATTACTGACTGGATAAGTGTCACCTACAAAAATAGCATGGAAGCCGTTTTCCCTGCTTTGAATCATTTGTATATTTATCTACATGTTAAAGCAAATGTAGAGGAGGGCTTTCTTGAACCTTTTATAAAAGTAAATCAAACATCTTTTATTTCAGAATCTCATTACTGGAAGTGGAGTCAACTGGGCAGAAGATCCAGATTTGAAAGCAGTTGTTCTGCAACTTGAGAAAAATGTGGCTTGGTTCTGAAACATCAGCACCACTTTATTGCATTTTCTGTTGTTTTCCGGTCTAGAGGACAATAAATAATTTGATCTGGTGCTTCAATAAATGGGGTATTCTCTCACAGTAGGATATCTGTAAGGATGCATTAAAACTGATGTACATATGGACTTTGAATGGAACTTCCTGCTATAAAACATGTTTGTCAATTCAGTGGCAATATGTGTGAGAGAATGTAATCCAGGACATGTTAATGAAGTGCATTTAACAAGTTACTCCTATTGGCTGGGGATTTAAAAAAATAAAATGTTTACTGGGGACTTTTCTCATTTCCTAGTGAAGAGATAGCAATAAATGCAAGAAGCAACTATTTCATCATTTATGTATATGCTTGTAGAATTCATTTTTGCTTAATTTCCTAGTTAGGGTTATTTGTGGCTAGTTTCTCATGTTGCCTTAAATTATATATACACAGCAATTCTTCTTCATTTAAAATATTGCCCACATTTAAGAGATGTGATTGAGACACATTTCTCAACATATCAGCAATGCCTTTCTCAAAGTCAAGGAAATAAACTCTTCAGGAATATAGCTAATTGGTGAAATCCAGCCTACATAATCACTAAAAAATTACTCTCCAGTTCTACTGAACCTCCTGTTATGGACAAGCTACTCTCACTCTGGTAGCATTAGCCTCAAATGAGCACATTAACCAAAATAAAAAGGGACCCAAGGGTAATATTTTGATCATTTAATCTTGTTAGAATAGGGCTCAGATGTGGGAATCAGAACTATTCCCATATTTTAGAGGAAATTCAACAAAACAGAAATTTGAATGATTGAAGTCTCCTCAAAATGGAGGACATAATGCATTATAAGTGGAATGGTTTTATCTCTGTTGTGTCTACATTTAGGTTGCTTTGGCCTCTTTAACAGAGCTATTTGAAAAGCATTTGAAAAAGATTAGAGAGGGATGACATACTGCTACTACAGTATTTTACATCCTGTCCAAAAACCAGAGATGGAATGATAAACCAAAGGTGCGAGAACTGTCATCTAGTGGAGATTTCATGCAGTTTGTGGAGAAGAAAGGATAAATGGGAAAACAGGTATGGGTAGGAAAGATGAGACTGGAAATCAGGGGGAATTTTGCATGACCAGTAGCATTCTTGGTTGTTTAGGTGGAATCTTTTTTCCTATAGATTGAAGCCATTGCTGTGTCCTAGTCTCTGGGGCAGCAGAATAAGAGGTTTGCTATTCCTACCCCGCCTTTGCAACTTATGTAGTGGAAAATTCAAAAGTTCAGGGTCCCCTTCATGACAGTCACAGTTTTGCCCCCTTCTCTGTTATATGACAATTGTCATATAACAATTGACAATTGTGTTACCCATACAATTTTGAACTGTAACACCCAGCATTCCTCACTACTGGCTATGCTGCCTAGGACTGATGGGTGTTGCAGTCTGACAGTCTCTGGAAGGCCACACAATTCCCATCCTGTAATAACAACAATCAAAGACTGCAGTACAACCATTAAATCAACAAGATCATGCCTGCCAAGAATAAGTCACAGAGGAAAAGAATTAGAACCAAGTAAAAAAAAAATTTAAAATTTTAAAATCAAAATTCCCATGTCACAACCATTCCACCACAATTACCATTCTTTGAATTAAAAGAATTCAAAGACGTAGCCGTGTTAGTCTGGAAAATCAGAATGCAAAGGGACTTTGTAGCACCTTTGAATTGAGGTCAGGTGCCTTTGTCTATAATTGTAAAACATTTCAGTGCTCTTGCAAAATATTATCTTTGTAGTTCTCCCACATCACTTCTGCCAGTTTTTGAGCAACATAAAATTGATCTGTCTGCCCATTTACCAGGAACATTTTCCACACTCAAGAGCAAGCCTCACTGCAAGATATGATTAAACATTTACTGGTATGGAGAAGGTCCACTCTTGGAAGAACCTTATTCCTTAGCTTTGAACCTCCTTAGGTTCAGGGTTTGGTACAGATTTTTGATGTGTTTTTTAAACCTCCTTAGTTTTAGGGTTCGGTACAGAGTTTTTGGTGTGTGTGTGTGTTTTTTTTAACTGCATGATTTCAGAGAAAACCGATGCTTTCATGAACCTACAACAGGTACAGATTTTAGAAAAGCCTAGAAATCTTTTTTCTGTCAATAGTAACATATTACACATTCCACCAATAGACTGGAAGTATAGAGGAGTAGCCTGGATCTCACTCTCGGCAAAGAACTGGAATAAGTTCCTCTTCTCTACCTTTTATTTTAGAGCCACTTTCATCGGCTGACTGATCAGGGCAATAAAATAAGCATCGCACTTTCCAAACCCAATCTTTTCTTCTGGAGCTGATTTCACATGCTAATTGAGACTGGTATCTTTTAAAACGAGTTCAGAATTTTCCATGCCTTGGCTCAGTCATTATTCAGAATGGAGACTGAAGCCAAGAAAAATCAGAAGACTAGGAATGGGAAGGGCAGCAATGAAGGAATTAAGATCATGAAATGTAAAGATATGTCACTGATATATCAGGATTGTCCAAGCCATTGTATTTCCCATTTCTCTGTGTGTGTGTGTGTGTGTGAAAACTGGGCAGTAAAGAAAGCTAATAGGAAGAGAATCAACTCATTTGAAACCTGCTAGAGAAGAGCTCTGAATACCGTGTATGACGAGAACCAGCAAATTATTATTTTCCCTTTTTAGAATTCACTTTCAGATGGTACCTAGTAGTGTGGTTACTTATTTCACGCCCAGACAAGCTTGTAAGTAATTAACCACAAAACTTTATTTGGAAAACAGTTTAACGGTGTTTCACTTGTTCAGTTGGTACATTCACTTATTATTGTTTCACTTTGTTGCACTTAGGATCAAAACACACTGCAGAGACAATCCAGTGTGAGACCACTTTTAACTGCCCTGGCTTAATGGCAAGAGCCTTAGGGAACGGTCATTTATTGTGGCACCAGAGCTCTCTCTGACAGAGAAGGCTCAATGGTTCACAAAACTACAGTTCTCAGGGTTCCCTAAAATTGAGCCAGGGCAGTTTAAAGTGGCCTCAAGATGGATTATTCCTGCAGTGCGTTTTGGACCTTAGTTACACTTTGTTACTCCTCTCTCTCTCTCTTTCTAGAGAACTCCAGTTACTCTCACTTAGGACCCTCACACCGTCCTCATTTACTGTTATCCTTCTGACCTTATCTCTATACTAGCCCTCAGGCTAAACCTATCCCTCAGGAGACGAGTGATTCCCTTCACTTGAGCTGTGTTCACACTGGAGAAATAAACCGGTTTAAGTGCCATGGCTCAATGCTGTGAAATTCTGGGAATTGTAGTTTGTTGTGGAGCCCAGAGCCCCACAACAAACTACAATTCCCAGAATTTCACAGCATTGAGCCATGGCACTTAAACTGGTTTATTTCTCCAGTGTGAACACAGCCTTGGAGTGCTACATTAGAACCAAGTCCCTCACTTCCGAACTTGTTCCCTATCAGACCCTCTCATAGAGCTAAGTCCTTTCCTTCCAAAGTTTAGCTCCCTCATTCTCTCAACTCTGGACTGTCATTCAACCAGACCCTAACTGTTTGAAACCAAAGCCCTAACTGTCACTAACGGATTAATTCCAGCCAACATTCTATTGGCTCTTGCTGGCTGACTCCTGATTGGCTGTTGCTAGCTGACTCCTGATTGGCTGTTGCTGGCTGACTCCTGATTGGCTGTTGCTACCCTGGCACAATTCTGCCCCGTTCTTCTTCACACCAAAAGGACAAATAAATGGGCCCAGGGCAAATCAAGCCTGGATTCTCCCTTAGAAGCCAAAATGACTAAACTGAGACTGTCATACTTTGGCTGTATGTTTAAGAAGGCAGGGCTCCCTAGGAAAAGACCATAATGCCTGGGAAAAGGCGAAGGGAGCATGAAAAGAGGAAGATTATATTCCAGATTCAGTATTTTGAGCTTTTTTTATTTGGTCACATCCCCACATTTGTCTTGAATGTCCTACATTTTGAGGTGCCTTGTAGGGCACCTTGGTCACCTGGCACCGCGAAATGAAGGACATGACCAAATAAAAAGCTAAAAAACCCTCGTATATCAATGGAAATTCATGCTTCGTAGCCATGGAGGATATTTAGGCAATTCCTCCTGGATAGGATAGGAGGCTGGAATGTAGGACATGTCCTGGAAAACAGGGTGACCACCAGAAGTCCTCAATGCAAAGGAGGACGAAGGCGCACCAAAATGTACCCCGTTCAAGCAAAAACGGAGGATGTGACTGGATAAAAAAGCTTGAAACACTGATATAAATTCATATGTCCTGGAAAAGGAGGACATGTCCTGGAAAAGGAGGACCTCTGGCCACATCTGAGGAAATAAAGTCTAGAAAAGCTCCTGCTGCCAACTTCTTTCTTTCTTTCAGGGAGTCTCAAAGGGGCTGCAAGATCTCTCTACATTATTATTATTATTATTATTATTATTATATCCAAATGCATCTGAGGAAGTAGACTGAAGCATAGAAAAGCTCCTGCTGCCAACTTCTTTCAGGGAGTCTCAAAGGGGCTGCAAAATCTCTCTACAGACTGATCCTACTAATAGAAGGACCTCAAGATTAGAACCTAAAGGAGGCCCAAGCTCTTTGCTATCTATTCCTAGGCAGCAAGCCGCGCCCTCTTCGATCCCCAAACTGTGCTGTTTTAAGGGCTTTTGGACTTCAGCTCCCAGAATCCCAAGCTATTGGCCAACACGGCTGAGGCTTCTGGGAGCTGAAGTCCAAAATCTCTTAAAGGGCTCAGTTTGGGGACTACTACTGCTAGGGCCTAATATAGCAACATACAACGCAGGCCCTTGTTGTCGCTAGGCAGCAAGCCACACCCTCTTTGCGGGGGCGTGGTTTCCCCCGACCCCGCTATCCTGGGACTTCAGCTCCCAGGATCCCAAGATATTGCCCAACACGGCTGAGGCTTCTGGGAGCTGTAGTCCAAACACAGTGAGGCGCTCACTAATGGCGTTGCACAACGAATCTCTCGCTAAGCAGCAAGCCACACCCCCTTGGGGGCGTGGTTTCCCCTGGCCTCGCTTGGCAGGAAACCACGCCCTCTTTGTGGGGTGGGCGTGGCTCACACAAGCCCCGCCCATGTCGGCATCACCTGGCGCTAGTCGGGGGCGTCGTCACCATGGGCAGCAAAATGGCGGCCGCCAGTAGGGTCGTTCAAGTAAGTCCTTCAGGCCCGGTTTCCTCGGCGGTCCGGAGGCCAAGCGGCGGGGCTTGAGGGGAGCGGCTCCAGGCCTGGCTTCGGTGTTGAGGGGTCGGACCAGGGAGCCGCCGAGGGAGAAGGAGCCTCTGGGAGCCCCTGCTGCCCTTGAGGGGGAAAGGGGCCTTGACATGAATCACCCTTTCTCCTGGTCGGCTTCCCCCTCGCAGAACTACAAATCCCAAGGCTTTGCATCGCCCCCCGTGGCCTGGCTCAGTGCTGTGGAATTCTGGGATTTGTAGTTTTGTGAATTATGTTTTTACCTGAGAGGACACCTCTCTAGGAATCTCTAGGTCCTCCGGTGCGGCTCTGTAGTCAATGTCTGACAGACACTGACCATAGAATTGCCCTGGAGGAGCTACAAAAACCTAGTGGAGTGTCCTCTCTAGGAATCTGCTTTGATTTTTGGTTAAAGTTGGCCATAGAGTTGTGCTGGAGGACTTAGATATTCCTAGAGAGAACATATTCATCAAATCCGTGAATAATCAAAGCTGCAAAAGCCAAAGCCACAGAGCTGGAGGGACAAATGTATTATTTTATTTTCTTACATCTTGCGGCGAACAGGACAATACCGTTTAAAAAGATGCAACATTAAAATGCATATATATATATATATATATAAAGTTAAAACACGATTAAAAAGTTAAACAGTTAAAATTAGGATATGTTAAAATGTGTGAAACACGTGGCCTTCTCCGGCAGAGAGTTCTGGAGCCGCAGCAAACTACAAATCCCAAGATTCCATAGGAAGGAGCTGTGGCGGTTCAAGTGCTGGCAGTACGCTGATCCTACTGTTGCAAATTAATTTAAAACCAGAATTTTAACCAGAAATTATCAAGGAGACCAAGAGCTTGTTTGGAAAGGAAACACTTTTATTTTGCTGCAGCGTTCCCAGTAGGAAATTCTTCCAAATTACTGGGACCCCAATTCTAAAGTGAACCAACAAAGAAAACTACAATTCACATTTCATTGGTTACATTTGAATTAAAGATTACATTCATTGGATGTTCAAACCTTACATCTCTATCTCTCCTGGGTAAAACTATTGTCTATATATTTTCTCTTCCTGTTTCCAACTGCCTTGTATTATTTCCTTTTGTTTTGGATAATAACTTAAGTCTGGAGCCCAATCCAGGATTATTTACATTCCAGAACAGAGGATTTGACATGACCTAGAATAAAAACCTTTACTCTCAATACATTTCAGCCCTATATTTTTAGCTTCTAAACATAGTAAAATTCTCAATTTTAAACAATCTATTTCACTATAGTTTCACTGTAGTTTGTTGTGGTACCAGAGTTTTTTCTGACAGAGAAGACTAAATGTCTCTCAGAACTACAGTTCCCAGGATTCCCTAGCATTGAGCCAGGGCAGTTTAAAGCAATCTCAAACTGGATTATTTCTTTAGTGTATTTTGACCTTTAGTTGTTTTCAAAATGAAGGGCATTCTGAAGCTCCTCCTGGATAGAAGGTTGAAATATAGCAAAATAGATGAAGGAGTTAAAACAGTCTCAGACTGGATTATTTCCGCAATGTGTTTTGTACCTAAGAAGCATGAGATTTTTAACTTTTACTTTGTAATGTCTTCCACTTTTCTGGAATGTCCTCCTTCTTGTACTGCCCTGTCCTCCTTTGGTGTTGTGACACCTGATCATCCTGTTGAAGGGTAAATGTCAAGATGAATTAATCCGGATTTTTTTAAAAAAAAAAAAAAAGCCGCATGACTAAGAAGCATGAACGTATATGTATGTGAGTGTTTTTAGCTTTTATTTGGTCATGTTGAAGGAGTCCTGGTGGCACAGTGGTTAAATGCCAGTCCTGCAGCCACAACGTTGTGAGAGTTTGATCCCAGGGGCTCCAAAGTTCACTCAGCCTCTTAGCCTTTTGCACGGTTTACACATTGCATACCACTTAGACCAGTGGTTCTTAACCTGTGGGTCGCGACCCCTTTGGGAGTCAAACATCACAGTGGTCGCCTAAGACCATCAGAAAACACATATTTCCGATGGTCTTAGGAACCAAGACACCACAATTTTATGGTTGGGGGTCACCACAACATGGGGAACTGTATTAAAGGGTCACAGCATTAGGAAGGTTGGTAACCACCAACTTAGAGAGTGTTGAGTTCAGTATTAAATGGTATAGAAATGTAAATTCTATTGCATGTCCTACATTTTTCATAAATGGCCTATATTATACAGTGCTTTGTCCTCTCTTTCAGTTAGGACATCTGGTCACTCTGGTAAAAAGTGCTTAAACCCCCAAAATTTGGACGGTTGGAGCAAAGTAAAGAGAGCAGAATTTCATGTTGTTGAGATTTTTTAAAAAAAATTACTACTGCATCCTCCTCCTGTGAAACTCGCTCTCAAATAAATCAACAAAAAGATTGAAGGCCTCTGGTTGATTGCAAAACATGGAGCCCATATTGTTTTATTTCTCTCAGATTTTTCTACTGGAAAGGAAGCCTCTCTCCTTTATATCAAACAGCAACAGATGGACCATTAATCACTGGTGATAACCTCACTTGAAAGTCTTCAGTCCCTTCAGGCAAGAGGAAGCAAAGGATACATTTTTTAAAACAACTTGATTGGTCTTGTAACCTACACAAGAAAGCAGCACAAGAGTGTTGTATCAGTTTTCTGCAATTCTAGAGTTTGTTGTGTGCCTTCAAGTTGTTTCTGACTTATGGTGGCCCTATCATGAGTTTTTCTGGGGCTGACATTGTGTGACTCACCCAAGGTTACCCAGTGGATTTCCATGACCATGCAGGAAATCAAACCCTAATCTCCAGAGTCCTAGTCCTAGGCTCAAGCCACTATACCATGATGTCTTAATTCTAGATTTGTTGTTGTTGTGTGCCTTCAAGTCATTTCCGACTTACGGCGATCCTAAGGCGAGCCTATCATGGGGGTTTCTTGGAAAGATTTGTTCAGAGGAGGTTTGTCATTGCCTTCCCCTGAGGCTGAAAGCATGTGACTTGCCAAAGATCACCCAGTGGATTTACATGGCCAAGCAGGGAATCAAATTGGTCACCAGAGTCAGTCCAACACTTGGCCACACTGGCTCTCCGATTCTAGATTATGCCTCTATTATTATAGTATATTATACTTGAACACAGAACATAAGAAGTGACACAACAAGGACCTCAACTGTCACCTGGCAGCAGCTATTTCATCAGGCCTCAGCACAAGGAGAGATGGCAAACAGGGCTCCATCTATTCTTTCTGGTCAGAGAAAAATTTCTTCTGGCTCCTTTGCTGCCTGAACTGTTGCTGTTCATGTTGATCCTTCTAACAATTTTGTAAATTTAAGAACTTCTGTCTCAGTTTTCCTTTTTTTCTCATCCCTATTCATCCATTTTGTGTTAACGACTTTTAGATTGTAAGCTGAAGGTCAAGGACTGTCTTAGGGTTTTTTTAAAAAATATTTTGTAAACAACTCTTGGGAACCTTTTGGCTGAAGATCATATTAAAAGCTTTAAATACAGCAGCTGCAGACTGTCATTCTGAGACAGGGCAGTCAGACCTGCAGCACTTCTTGAGGGCTGATATTCCCTCGTATGACTCCATAGATGTATGATTACCACCTCCCCCACACACCTTTCAACCTTTCCTAACTATAGCAGAACCTATTTTGATAAAGAAAAACCTCTGGGTGGAAAATCCTATAAATACGATTAATTTAGTATGAATATTGGATTTCTCTATTAGTCACTAGTTAACAATTCATGCAGATAAACCTGCTTCCTTTGGTAGTGCAGGAACTAATCTAGTAAGTGGATGAATTTGTGCTTGGATATTGTTAGAGTGTAACGTAATAAATGGATATTTATCTGGAGTTAACATGGTCATTTTAGTGCCAACTGTTCTGGCACTTGAAATTTAAATTTTCAAAAATCTTTGCATTCTGTTTTCAAGATGTTTGTAGAAATTCAGGCATATACATTTGTATGTTCACTTATCCATTTACTTGCCTGTTTTTCTCTAGGTGGTCAAGCCACATACACCATTAATTAAGTTTCCAGACAGAAAAAGTGCTCCCAGACCTAAATGTAAGTGTCTCTTTCGTAAACAAACATTCATTTTAGATAGGCTTTCACAATAAGGATTAGGAAAGGTTCCTCACAACACAATCTTAGGCATGTCTATTAAGAAGTAAGGCCTGTTGAATTCAATGGGATATAATGCCAGAGAAGTGTGTGTAGGATTTCAGTCTTAGTCTGTTTTATAAATTTGAACTAACATTTGCTGTCGCTTTAGACAAGTCTTTCAAAAGTATATTGGATTACATTTCCCAGAATCTGTGATCATTTCCCATGCAGTCTGGTGTTGTTCGGAGTTTATATTCACCAGCATCTGGATGCCTAAGCTCAGGAGCGACTTCTTTAGACATAAGTCCAAAATCCCCTTTTTTCTTTGGAAAAGAAAAGTGGACAAATACTTGGATAACACAGGAGTGAAACTCCTAGCATGTGGGACAGTTGGAGTGGGACAGAAATGGAAGATATACTATTCTGTCATGAGCAACATTGGAAAAAAGCATACCAGTTCAAGTGTTTCATTTAAATGCAGTTAGTCATTAGTTTTCCCTCAGTTGATAAATGCTACTCAGGTAAACTGCTGAAGACAGTCTGAGCCAGAGATTGTGCAAAGAGTATGATTAATACTGTTTCAGAGCCATAGCTGTTGTATTCTCAAATGTCTTCCAGCATCTCTGTTGTACTTCACTGTATGTAAGGGTATGCCTGCAAGCAGCCTCCATCCTACAGCCCATCATTGCTTAGGATTCTAGGGAACAAAATGATAGTTCATTCTGAATTAGGCTGCTGCCAGACTGCAGAATTAATATAGTTTGACATTGCTTTAGCTGTCATGCCTCCCATCCTGTGGAATTCTAGGATTTGTAGTTTGTTTTGGCACCAGAGCTCTCTGACAGAGAAGGCTGTGAATATCACAAAACTACAAATCTCAGAATTCCATAGCATTGAACCATGGTAGTTAAAACCATGTCAAACTGCATTAATTCTGCAGTGTAGATGCAGTCTTAGAGTGTCCATAATATTTTGGTCTAAATTAACTGGTTTTCAACTTTCCTGTCTTGCTATTGCAGTGCAGGAGCCTGTACAAGCAAGAGTGCCACCACTTCATGCATCATCCACAGAAATTTCTGCAGGAGGTCGACCACCATCCCATCAACATATTTCATTTAGTGGTAGAACACAAGGCACACCTGACACATTAGAATTAGTAAGAACGTTACCTCAAAAATACCGGCGGAAACCATTGTCAGTTGAAGAGATGGAATACATCCAAGTAAGTTCTATGACATTTGTTTGTTTCCTGTATTTATTTTATTAAAATGTTTATATGTTACCTTTCACACATAAATATCAATCAGAGTAACCATTAAACAAAAGTTTAAGCTGTCACAAAATAAAGGCTTTGGACAAGAGATGATAATATCAATATAGCATTCAGTTGCTGATAAAGGGCTACAGTTCAAACAGTTCCAATAGCTTTATCAGCCAGAGAAATATAGTTGAAAAAAGAATTGGAATGATAAACTCAATAGCAAAAGCCTTGGTAATGGAGCTTGGTTGCCAGATTATTTCATGTGGCAGCAGATGGATCTTAAAGGAGCCCCATAAATTTAAAACCAAAACTTCAAATTATATTCAGAAACAGAATGAAAGTCAACATAGATCTTTGAGACCAGATATTTTGTGTTCATACCAGAGGAACTGTTCAGCCACCAACCTCCTGTATTTTGAAGCAATTGAAGTTTCCAAAGGATTTCAGAGGCACTTCAACTTACAGTATAGTACAGTATTCAATACTTAGTGATACTCATGCACAGTATCACTAAGTAACTGGCAACATCTTTCATTGTCTAGAAGAGGGAGCTGCTTAAATGAAGGCACTCTGGGCTTGAGTGCCAACTTGAGTATCCAGCAGTTCATAGGTCATTTTACATATCAACAATACTTCTTGTCTGGATTCACTTTTGCTGTATTACTCCCCCTCCCCCCATCCACCGCATTGCTTGGGTGGAAAGAAGAACAGAATTGGGTGCTGTGCACATTTGAATTATTATTTTTGTTATTATAGTTATTTATATCTAACTTTCCCCCCAACCTGGGACACAAGGCATCTTACAAAAATAAAAATAAAAACACTCCAGATTTTGAGATAGCCTTTTTGTGTGTGTATTACTAACATGCATACAATTGGGGTGGGATAGAATCATAGAGTTGGAAGGGTCGCTATGGCCCATCAGGTTCAAACACCTGGCTCAATGGAAGCTCTCCAGCTAGAGTATCCCCAGCAGGAGAATTATGTTGTTTAA
Source organism: Urosaurus nigricauda (assembly GCA_034509955.1). NCBI lineage: Eukaryota > Metazoa > Chordata > Lepidosauria > Squamata > Phrynosomatidae > Urosaurus > Urosaurus nigricauda. The sequence continues at coordinate 39,887,372 of JAOEGL010000002.1, forward strand.
TTCTTGTTGAATATTGTAACAAAAAGTCATGTTGCAGAGCAAATATTCGGCAGCACTGCCTTCTAGACCCTATCTATAGGTACAAATATAACCAGTGAAGCATAGGATATTCAACTTCAGTCTCTGATGGATAATCCTATAGGACACCATGCTGACATTGGCATCAAAAGTTACTGAAATATATGAGAAAGTAAAGAAGAGCATACTGTCCCCTCCTCCCCCCCCCCCCCCACACTCACAATATACTTCCCAGCTAAGCTTGTCAAGCAGGACAAGCAAGGCAGCTTCAAAATGAGGAAAATATTTATCTAGATTGAGATGGATCTTGATCTGGGTGGGCAAAGTGCACCCTTTTTCTGGAAAAACTATGTGAATGATCTGCTCCAGAAGTGGCACCTCATCTTTTAAACAGTCCCCTCCCTCGTTTAACATTTAAAATAAAAAAATAGGCCATGTGTAATTTTTTTTTTTCAATTTCTTGGCAGTCTGTGCAGCCCTTAGATACTTAGGGAAGAAAATTGTTCCCCAGGCCCTTCCATGTTCCTGATGCTTAGTCCACAGAATCCATATAAGGATTCAGAATAGCTGAAGTTGAGTTGTTGCCTCTCACTTGAGCACTTCTGCAAAATAGTCTACTTTGTTATTTATTGAGATAATAAATAATTTGCAAAGTTGCTTTGACAGACCAGGGGACTAAGGGCATATGAAGCATGCACTTTGCTGAAATTAAGAGTCTGGTTAGTGCCTGGATGGGAGCTCAACGCACATTGGTAGGACAGAAGAAACAAAATATATTGATATTCTAAAGAGGAAGCATTTCATAACTGTTAGTTTTACTTTGACTTTATATGTTGTGGGTTGCTTTATGTTTACTCTTTACTCCTGGATATATTTTTGTTTTTTGTTGTTTTGTGCTTTTTCCAGTCATTTTCTTATTCGTATTTTTCCTTTTGATGTACACTGCACAGAAAAATGACTAATATACATCTTACAGCTACAGTATTTTAACAGATAAAATTTGGTTTTGCTTGTTAATGTTTGTTCATGACAGCTGCTGAATCATGAAAACAATTCTGTGAAGGATTTTCACATTTGGAATTTTTTGGTACAGAACATCTGTGTGAAGTAAAAGTTAGTGCAGCATTCTTTATGGTCCATGTATAGATAGAGCATCTTCCTCTTGCTAATCAAAGTGTGTACATATTTGTGATAAGCTCAGAATTGCTTCACAAGAAATAAGAAAGAGTTAGGAGTTAAAGTACATTCACTACAATCCGTGTTCTTTTAATACACACATCCACATCCACCCACCCACCCACGCATATACATATACATACAGAAGCAGCTCATTTAGAAATACTGCTTTGGATAGTTTCCAAATTGAAACATTGTAATGAAATAATAGATAGTTGTTTTGATTGTAGAATATCCCTGAAATGTTTGCAAATGAAGGGGACATATTTTTATATCCCTGATTTGATCTTCCAACTATTTGATACTTGTAAAGATTTCTTGCAGTTCCATTATCATGAGACACTATGAAAGACAATGTTTCAAAAAGTATCAGTACAGAGAGCAATTTAAAAATAAATCAGCCACAGGAGTGTGATGCCCACAAGTGCCTGAACGTTTTCAGTGTTATGATGTTACCCTAAATGTGTGGGACTAGTCGAGCCTCCACTAGTTGCAATCTGTCTGAATTAATTTGGGGAAATACTCAACTTGACTATTCAAATGTATTGAAGTTTTATTGCAATAACAGTAAAAGTAAATGTAAAGAAATCACTGATCGACATTGTGATATACAGTATAAACAATTCAGTCCTCTGAAAATTTAAAGAAATCACAAAAAATTTAAAGAAATCACAGCAGCCGCGACGTTGGATAATCCAGAATGTTAGATAACCTAAGGTTGGATAATCGAGACTCTACTGTACAGAGAAATTGTTATAGAGCTCATAAATTAATAACAGTCTCATTTGTTTCTTACAGAGAGGAGGTCCAGAATAACACAGAAGAATATTCAGTTATTTACTGCTGAACAACAACCTTACTGTAAAGGCGTTCCTCACTATCTGAGTATTGTAAACTCATTATTATTAAAGGCCTTTCATGAGACATTTCAGAAAGTGGCTGTGTCCTAAATCAAAAGACAATTTTAACTTGAATAAGCAACTTACTCCACTTTATATGAGTACAACATTAAAAAAAATCATTCTACTCGGTTTCTTTGTCTTATCTGTTTTGTAGCAGTTTTGATACACTGAGGAAGAATGTAAAATCTCTGATAGCAAAAGAAGAAGAAGAAGAAGAAGAAGAAGAAGAAGAAGAAGAAGAAGAAGAAGAAGACCAGAAAATCTTGATGCAGAAGTAACTTTTATTTGGCAATAAGAGCAAGATTTGTTTCTTCTGTCCAATAGCATAGTACTTGTTCTTGAAGACTGCTGGGGAGAACCTTAAGAGTGGGTCAGGACAGACATCACTGTTAATGAATTCATTGGATTTATTAAAAATAATGTTGGAACTCATTCCAAATTCAACTGTCTTCTCTTTTGGAACATAGAATTCAGTCATGGACTGTTCCTTTGTGAGCATTACAGCAGTTCAGCTTGGAATACTTGTCAAGTTAAAGGCAGGAACTCGTTTTTTAATTTTCAGGTTTTTCGGTGTTTCTCGCACACAGTATTAAGTACATATTGTAAGTATTTTATTTGTCAGGTTTATTATTTATATCTTTTGGGGTCAGAAATGCACTCTGCTCTAGAGATTCCCATGAACAGGTGACTCATGAGGACCTTTTGTAATCTCAGGTACCCTAATGAAATGCACAGATATGGGTGCATGGGTCACAGATGGGTGACACCTGCTGTTGTTAGCTGCCCTCAAGCCAATCTTGACTCATGGCAGCCCTGCAGATAAGACATCTCCAAGATTCCCTGTCCTCCACTGCTCTGCTTAGTTCCTGTAAATTCATGCCCGTGGCTTCCTTAGTAGACTTCATCCATCTAGTATGCAGCCTTCCTCTCTTTCTACTTCACACCTAGTTTGACAGCAATACATGCAAAAGGGATCTAGGAGTTTTAGTGGACCACAGGCTGAACATGAGTCAGCAATGTGATAATAATAATATTTATTTCTATTCCGCCTTTTCCGGGTGGGGAATCAAAGCGGATTACAGCAGTTATTAAAACAGAATACTATAAAATCACAGTCAACTTAAAATCCCCTTGCCCTCCCTCCGCCCCCCCCCCGAAACATATAAAATTTAAAACATTAATCTAAAAAGGAATTAAACAATAGAAAGAGTTAAAATATCAATACAAGAAATTTAAAAGAGAAATAAATCTATGTACAAAGTCCTAATATAGGAGGAGGAAATATATTATCCTTGGGGAAAGAAGCGGAGAAGGTCGTCAGGAGAAGGGAGGGGAAAACTGAATAGGGCTAGTCTGGAAAGGCCTGCCGGAAGAGATCTGTCTTGATGGCCTTGTAAAAAGCTTCTAGAGTGGTAATGTGGCGGATCTCGTCTGGCAGGTCTTTCCAGAGCCTAGGAGCGGCAGCTGAGAAGGTCCTCTGGGTCACTGCTGATAATCTAGTCTTTTTTACTTGTAGTACATTCTTCCCAGAGGACCTAAGGGTGTGGGGTGGATTGTATGGGAGGAGGTAGGGCTTTAAAGGTAATAACCAACACCTTATACCTTGCCCAGAAACTAATGGGCAGCCAGTGTAACACTTCATTCATCAGCTATGATTTCTTCCATGCTCCAACAGCCACCTCTCCTTTCACCGTTTCCTGGAGTAGTACCAAAGTTCTTCTCCCACTCTTACCTTCAGTCTGCTCTCATTCTTCAGACAAGATTCCATTGCAGCAATTAAAATTAGCAATAGCAATAGCAGCAAAGTGGTGCAGCAAAGCAGTTGATTCAGACTGCAGGAAAAGAGATTCCATCTAAACAGGAATCATTTCTTAAAGGTAAGAACTGTTCGACAGTGGAACATGCTGCCTTGGAGTGTAGTGGTTCTCCTTTGGAGGTTTTTAAACAGGCTGGATGGCCATCTGTGGGGAATGTTTTGATTGTGTATTCCTGCATGGCAGGGTATTGGACAGGCATCCTGTGGGGCATCACCTGATCCCATCCATCCATACACACACACACACACACACACACCAGTGACACCACTGGTGGACCAAACCAAGAAAAAGTTAATTTTGCCAGTACTCCCTTTAGATTTCGGGAACTATTTGAAGCACTCTGGAAGGTATCATGAAAGCTGGAGGAAAAGGAACCAGCGCAAATTGTCTCTCTCCTGTTCTCAGACACTTCCTCCATATCCAAGAGCCTTCCCTGATGTGAATAGAATACATTATGTCTACATGGGCCTGCTTCTGAATTCTGAAAAGCTACAATTTCCAGGATTGGACAGCATCCAGCTATGGCAGTTAAAGTGGCATGATGAAACTAGATTATTTCTGTAGTACGGATGCAGTCTGTAAGCTGTAGCCAGCGTGCAGCATCCCCAGGCATTATTTGCAGTCCTGACTACATAATGCTGTGCCTGTCCTTTTTTTTTTTGTGGTGATCGTGTGGGAGAAAGAATTGCTCCCCAAGCCCAAAGAATTGAGCTTTTTTGCCCCTCCAGCCTAGAATATATTAATTTGATCATCTCTGCACCTCCTGGTGGGTTCCAGTGGCAGAAAAGTGTTCCCCAGACATGCCATAGTTGACTACTACTGGGGAGCTCAGGGTGACCAGACAGAGGGCCTCCTTTTCCTTTTACACGTCCTACATGTCAACCTTCTGTCCAGGAGGAATTCCAAATGTCCTCCACTTTGAGCATGACTACGAAGCATGAGTTTATATAAGTGTTTTTAGTGTTTGTTTTGTAATGCCCTATATTTTTCTTGAATGTCGTACATTTTGCGGTGCCTTGCCCTCCTTTGCGGTGAAGACCCTGGGCAAGCTGTTTTTCTCTTTCTTAATGGTTCTAGAGAGATGATGATGATGATGATTACTGTGTCAATAATTGAGTTCTTGCAGTGATTCCCAAACTCTGGTCTTTTAGGGTATAATAATAATAATAATAATAATGATGATGATGATGATGATAATAATAATAATAATAATAATACTGTGGGGACAATTGAGTCCTTGCAGTGATTCCCTAACTCTGGTCTTTCAGTGATGATGATGATTATTATTATTGTGTGGAAATCCTTGCAGTGATATCGAAACTCTGGTCTTCCAGTTTTTTTAAAATAATGATAAAAATAATAATAATTTTGTTGTTGTTGTTATTTCTACAATTGAGTCCTTGCAGTGATCCCCAAACTCTGGCCTCCCAGGGTTTATTTTTTATTATTATTACTGTGTGGGAGTCCTTGCAGTGATATCCAAACTCTGGTCTTCCAGTTTTTAAAATAATAATAATAATAATAATAATAATTATTTTGATGATTATGATGATGTTAACAATTGAGCCCTTGCAGTGATCCCAAACTCTGGTCTTCCAGGCTTTATATTGTTGTTGTTGTTATACTGTATTGTTATTATTACTGTGTGGGTGTCCTTGCAGTGACATATATCCAAACCCTGCTCTTCCAAGGTTTTTTTTAATTTATTTTTTGGACTACACCTCCCAGAATCCTCATCCATCGTGGCCAACGGCGTGGGATTCTGGGAGCTGAAGTCCAAAGCTAGTCCTGAGGAGGCCACCACAGTTTGGGCCTAAGAAGCCTAGTAACGTTTTTCTGGTGTGTCTGTTGGAGGCGGTTGCTAAGGGCCGTCGGAGGCCTTAGCAACAAGGCTGGCCAATGGGCGCCGCGGAAGAGGAGGAGGAGGAGGAGCCAACGGAAAAGCGGCTGGGGGCGGGGCTTGCGTGGAGGAAGCCGGAAGTGGAGGGATGGAGGGGGCGGGGCCTGGGAGTGGGGGGGTTGCTGGGAATAGTAGTGTTTGAGGGCCTTTTTCTTCCCCTAATTTTCCCGGGATGGACGCGAGGGCGAGGGCCAAGCGCTACGAAAAGCTGGACTTCTTGGGGGAAGGGCAGGTGAGTGGCCTCCAGGGGCAGACGTTGGGTTGTTGTTGTTGCTGGAGAACTGCAGACCCCAGCATCCCCTGCCCAGGATGAGGAGGAGTCCTTTTCCCGGACGCGTCCTCCCTCCAACCCAGCCTTCTGTCCAGGAGGGAGTCCCAAATGTCCTCCATTTGGGACTAAGAAACAGCATGAGGTTGATATCCATAGGAGAGCTTCGAGCTTTTGCTTTGTCCTACATTTTTCTTGCCTGTCCTACATTTAGAGTCCTCTTTTTCCAGGACACGTCCTACATTCTGTCCAGGAGGGACCCCAAAATGTCCTCCATTCTAAACATGGCTAGGAAGAAACATGGGGTTGATATCCCTAGGAGAGAATGTTTGTCCTCCAGTTTTCTCGCTTGTCCTACATTTTGTGCATTGGCTATTAGGCGATGTCCTCCTTTTCCCGGACAACGTCCTCCCTCCCAGCCTTCTGTCCAGGAAGGGATTCCAAAGCGTCCTCCATTTGGAGCATGGCTAAGAAGCATGGGTTGATATTGCTAGGAATCTGTTTTGTTTTTTTAAAAAAAGCTTTATTTTTGCTCATGTTCCTCCACTTTTCTCAAATGTCCTCCATTTTTGCAGTGCCTTGGCCTCCTTGGTGGCTAGGACCCCCAGCCACCCTTTTCTGGTAGTTCAGAAAAAGTAACTTCCCCAAGCTTATGGCATATTGGTGGAATAGGTGAGAGTCATTTCATGTGGAAGCTTTAAGGGAGATATATTTTTGTTCCAATTGTGTTGTTGTTGTTGTGTGCCTTCAAGTCATTTATGACTTAAGGCGACCCTAAAGCGACCCTGTCATGGGGTTTTCTTGGCAAGATTTCTTCAGAGGAGGTTTGCCATTGCCTTCCCCTGAGGCTGAGAGAGTGTGACTTGCCCAAGGCCACCCAATGGGTTTTCATGGCTCAGCTGGGAATCAAACCCTGGGCTCCAGACTCATAGTCCCAACACTCAAACCCATACTCTGTTAATATAGTTAAAAATAGTTTAAAAAGTGATATTAGTACAGTTGGCCATCTATATCCATGGATTCTTCATCCACGGCTTGGAAGATAGATATAGATATAGATATAGATTACAAAAAGCAAACCTTAATTTTGCTGTTCTGCATAAGGGACACCATCTTACTTTCCCTTTTATTCAATGGCACTTGAACATCCCTGGATTTAAATGTCCACAAGAGTTTTGGAACCAAATCCCAGCAGGTATCAAGGGCCCACTGTAATTACATAAAACGGTTTAAAACACATTAAAAACACAGTAAGAGCCAATGTTGTTTAATGTTTTGGGTGTTGAACTAGGGCTCTGGATATCAGTGGTCAGATCTCTGGCTCAGCCATGGAAGCCCATTGGGTGAGACTTTGGGCAAGTCACTCTCTCTCTCAGCCTCAGAGGAAGGCAATGGCAACCCCCCCCTCTAAAGAAATTTGCTAAGAAAACCCCATGATAGGGTTACCAAAAAAACTGTGCTGCTATTTCATTAGAAAACAATTTTTATATGCATGATTTCTCTCTCTCTCTCTCTCTCTTAGTTTGCTACTGTTTATAAAGCCAAAGACAAGAATACAAACCAAATTGTTGCTATTAAAAAGGTGAGTGTGTTATTTTGGCTATATTCTGATATTGCACAAAATCATGGGTAGTTAATCACAGTTTGGAGATCAAAGCTTATTATCCAAACAATTTGCCAAACTGAATTCTCAACCTAATTGTTTGCTTCTCCTTTGGCCACACTAGACAGTACTATCTCAGGAAAGCTGTTTTCCAGACATGAAACAAGCCAGCTATGGGTTTCAGCTGTAGGAAGTTTGAACTGTGTTGCAAACACACTTTGGGGCATAAGAGCCACATCCTTCCCTCATAATGAGAAATAGCAAATTAATCAAGTTGTCAGAAAATCCCATTGTGGTTCACAGGGGCTAAACAGACAGGCAAAAAGAGGTGCTTTCAGGCTGCCTTGAAGGCGTGGCATTTAGATGACACATGCCTTGAAGCCACCGGGAAAGTGCCCTCTAGGCGCCTTATGCAGAAAAAAGCCATTTCAAAAAGAAGCAGCCTTTTTCCACTTCTTCCTGGCTTGAAGCCGTGTCATGTGGTCATGACGTGAGCACTCCAGCTGCCTTGGGAGCCAGTGGTGCGGTTGGTGGGGTTTCAATGTGGCTTTGGAAAAGGCAGCTTCAAGCCACTTTTTCCTGTCCATCTGTTTCGCCCCATAGTTATGTTGATAATTGTAAATAAGTTTCACCTTTCAAAAGATGCACCTGAAGAAGTAGTTCATGCTGTCAACTTCTCTCTTTCAGTTAGTCTCAAAAGTTCTGCAAGATCCCTTTGCTTACTGATTTTCCAGATGAAAACAGCCATGTCTTTGAATTCTGTTATCAGAAGACAGATGTTTTAGAACTGGCTGTAGTCCTAAACATTCTAGATAAATTTCATTAACTTTTAAGCAAGGATCCATAGGACTGGACTATCTCTATATCTGTACCTATAGTGTAATGAGCGATGCTTAAATAATGAAAAACAGTCTTCTGTTTTAGATCAAGCTTGGACACAGATCAGAAGCAAAAGATGGTAAGTATCTGGAATAATACAAATATGAACAGACCGTTTTGCATAAGATTTTGTTATCACAGCAGTAAAGGAGTTGATGTTCTGGGAACTGATTTGTCTCTTTAATTCCAAATAGAAGAGTTTAATAGAGATAAGTGTTGTTCTGCTACTTTTAAGGTATATCACTAGCATAATATCCTTACTCCAGTGTTTTTATGGGATAACTAATTGCAAAAATGCTACCAATATATGTTTAGGAGTACAATAATAAAGCACCTTTACCAAAATCTTGGTAGCAAAAACATTAATAATTATTATCGGGTATAATACTTTTTGGAGTATTTCAGCTCTTGGGATAAAGGGGACTGAACCTGTAGCATATATTTTGCTTATAAATGAGATAATGGTGGAACAGAACACCCTGAAGGGGCAGCTTGAAGCAGCCCCTGAGAAGACCAGGTTGGGGGCACGGCAATTGCATGTCATGACCCCAACCCAGCTTTTTTGCCAGTACCAAATTGCCACTCCTTTTTGAGCTGACAAAAATCCAGCTTTTCCTATGCTCCCATGGCTTTGCAGTGCTCTTGCAGTGCATGGCATGTAAACGCCAAAGTGTTGTGATGCCAGTCCATGTGTGGTCAGCCAGACAGCACGATGCCAGCTTCAGGGCAGTGTCGGTGTGGGCGCCATATAAATGTAAGCTGCTGGATAGCAGTGTTTTGAGTTGTTCTGTTTTGGCTCTTACTAAAGCTGAAGGTATTACAGTTACACCTCAGTAAAACAAACTAAACTATTGATATAAGATATATTTGTACAACTTCCTTTAGGGATATATAACACAAGTGCTTAAATGTCTCCACTGGCTGCCGATCAGTTTCCGGGCACAGTACAAGGTGCTGACTTAGACTTTTAAAGCCCTACATTACTTGGGTCCAACTTAGCTTAGAGACCGCCTCCTCCCATATGAGCCCCCGCATACACTTCGGTCCTCTGGGAGGAATCTGCTTCAACCTGTCCCAGACCTCGCAAAGGGCCTTTTCTGCTATTGCTCCCAGGTTGTGGAATGACCTGCTGGATGAGATGCGTCTTATTACAACCTTGAAAAGCTTTTAAAAAGCGACCAAGACGCATCTCTTCCAGCAAGCCTTCCCGGATAATAACTAATTTCCCATCGCCTGATGACCCCCCCCCCCACCCCCATCATCATTATTATTATATCTTAAAAATAGCCTTCATTATGTTGTACTCATTTTTAACTATAAGGGCATATATTTAACAACAACAACAACAACAAAACTACAAATGAAAGAAAACTGCTTTTAGGACACATACCTAAAGAGAGCTGTGCATTATATATCTTATATCAACAGTTAAACTTTCTTTTCCTGAGATATAGCTGTAGTACTGTCAGATTTACTCACTCACTTATAAATTTCAGTTCAAGGTGAGAATCATTTGATTCAGTACAACTAATAGAACATTCTGTTTCATTAAGGGATGGATATGAACTTGTGGGTACAAATAATGGATTACATTTTGCCTTGACTACTTGCCCTTGTGACTGATGGAGTAGCAAGAGATTTTGCAAAATAGAAACAAGTTTGGCAGAGTGTTCATTTACTTATTCCTCTGAAGACTAGGGTTTATCAACAAGTAATCTACTGCCTCTGGATTCACCATTATAAGTGAACTTAACTAGAAATTCCTGGCAGAGGAAGGACCTTCTATATTTTGATATAGCACATAAGTATTATGTATGTTATGTATTGTTTTTGTTTTTAGCCTTTGCATATTTTAATTGAAGATTTCATTAGTCTGTTTTTAGAAAAGTGTCCAAAAATGTAATTGATAATACTAATGATAAAAACACTGCTTGAGGGGGAAATGCAAAATTACCAAAGAGGAACCTTGACTTTCTTCCAACAGAGACATATCTATTCTTCCCTTGGAACAGAAGAAATGGAAATTGCAATGTCCTGAGATACCCGTGTTTCTTAGAATGTTTGAAGAGAATCCTATGGGTGTCTATAGAAATATTTATGAATGGAAGGGGTGGATTGAAGTAGGAACTTACCCACAGAAGAACTTGTTAGTCTTCCTGAAAACTGTAAAGCATCTTTATCATGATATCAGAGCACTGGTCCATCTCACTCAGTACTATATACTTTTGATTCTTTTCAGTCTCAAGCAAAGGTCTTTCCTAATTTTATTTCCTTGTTAGCTGTCAATGCCAGACAGTTGAGCCCACCAAAGGTATTCTAAGCCTCTTAGAAGAATTTTCCAAGATACAGACACCTGCTAAGAGAATTCAAGGTTTGAACTTAAAGCTAGTAAGGGAATGTGGTATAAATCATTGAGGCAAAGACAACAACACCTACTTCTTTTCACCTCTGGTAACTTGGGACACTTAAAGAAACTTAACATTATACTTTATTGAGGGTGATTTAACATTGTTTCTACTTTCCCCATCAAAATCAGGTATAAACAGAACAGCCCTCAGAGAAATAAAATTGTTGCAGGAGCTTAGCCATCCAAATATTATTGGGGTAAGTATTAAGTTCTGTTTGAAAGAAGTTGTTTCTGTTCTATACATTTATAGATGTATCTATTTAGAAATAATTTTTCTTGTAAGAGAAGGTTCACAATGTAGCAATCCTTTTTAGGAGAATTAGGACTGATCACTCAGTCGTGCAGTCAAAGGAATGATAGTGCAAAGGAATGATAGCCAAAAAAGTTTTTCTGACAGGTTAATGAAGCAATGCCATTGGTCCTGCTCATTTCTGGGGCTGAAATAGACTGAAGTCAGGCCTCACATCACACCGTGGTTTGTACTAATTGATTTAGAAACACAAACAATTATTTGTGAATCCAAAGATACAAGCAAACAATGGTTTACAATTGTGTATGTTTCATTTTAAGCCATTTGTTCTTCCTGTTTCTGTATGCAGAGGCTTCCAAAGATGGGAAAAAAACTATGTTTTGTTCATTCAGACACATTGCCAACCCTTATTTTAAACTTTCTTAACCAGTATTCATATATGAATTAAGCCAGAGTGATAGAAAAAAAGCTTGTTTCTGTTCAAGTAAAGTGCACTATTCTACTTGCAAATTTTAAAAGTATATTAAGGTCACTGTCACACACCAGCACCTAACATCCTTGGAAAACTGCCAGGGTTCAAGGGGTAGAGAGTCCATGACAGTCTGTACCCAACATTAGTCTGAGGCATAGGAAGAAATTTAAAAGATTACGAGATGTGGTTGCTCATTGTGGTTTACTGTACTATCTCTTTAACCAGCTAAGCATGCTAGGGACCACTGACAGAAGGGAGCTTAACACAGGACACCCTGCTTTGAGCCCCTTTAAACCCCGAGCTTTCCTCAGTTAAGTTATGTTTAAATAACCTGAGTGTATTTTTCTTCCAGCTTCTTGATGCATTTGGACATAAATCCAACATTAGTCTAGTGTTTGATTTTATGGAAACAGATTTAGAGGTAAGATTAATTAAGCCAATGAACTTGATGGATATTAAACATTAAGTTCTCATGTTCAACCTAGGTATCATAAGGAAAACTCACTAGGTGAAGGGACATGGGGGAAGAGTGGGTATGACTCTTTAACAAAATCTGAGCTCAGTAGCTCTCACAAGATGGACTTAAACAGTACTTCCCCATGCTCTGTGAGGGCATTCCACCTTTTCTTTGAAGCCTTTGGAGAAGCATGTTGTCTGCTGTGGTAACCGAAATAACTGCATATTTTCTTTCTAGTTTATTTGCCTTCGTCTTTTTCCTTCTCAAGCTTGTGTCTGTGTTTCGCTTCTAAGTACATTTAGGTTGCTCACTCTTTCTACAGCACCATATATGTAAATGGAATGAACTGAGACAAGAATAAATAGCTTAAGTTGTGTAGCTGCACGAGGAAGCTGGCATACAGCCAAATTTTTCAATAGCCAAAGATTTAAATTATTGCAGAAGTCATCCAAGAAGGAAAATAATTGTGTGGGTATGTTTGCCATTTGATGCAGTTCTACATAATTAACATTTAAGATATGAAATATAGATACAATGGACCCTTGGGGTTTCATTCCCAAAACCCACATGGATGCCAAGTCCCATTATATAGAGTGGTATATAAAATGGTCCCTTATATAACATGACAAAATCAAGGTTTGCTTTTTTTGATTTATTTGTGTGTGTTTTTAAAATTATTTTCAAGCATGGCTAGTTGAATCCATGGAAACAGAGGGCCAGCTGTATATATGAAATGGGCATATCTGCTTAGAGAGAATCTGAACTGTGAAATTGCTATAAAATTTATTATTACAGTATTTAAAATAGTTTATTAATATAGATTGTCCTTTAGCAAGTAGATATTAAGAATTAAGGAAAAGCTGTGTTGGATCAGACCAAGGCTATATCTGATCCAACATGATATCCATGAAGTGGCCAGTTGTACTGCAAATGAAGGCATCTGCAATCACAAAATAATTTTATAGTCTTATAATATTTTATAGTATATAGTTTAATACCATAATGTTATTGTATTATATAGCACACCAAGTACTTCACAGCCATTTTCTTCTATTCTTACACAATGCTGTAAATTAAATTAGATTAAGGACACATATTTACCCAAGGCACTCTGGTGACCATTGTCTGCATCTAGGTTTGTTAATCGGAATGTACATTTCAAGACATACATGTCTGTATGATCTGTTTTAAAGCTTTGTGCTTTTGAAATGTACAAAATGTATAAATTTACAAAATGTTGTGTATTGTTGTACAGGTTATAATAAAGGACACTAGTCTTGTGTTGACACCTTCGCACATAAAAGCATACATGCTGATGACACTTCAGGGTTTAGAATATTTACACGAGCACTGGATTCTTCATAGGGTAAGTGAGTCTGGGTACAAAATGACTGGCCACTAACCAAATAAATTATTGTGCCAATTAAACTTGATGACACGCCTGTAAATGGAAGCATTTTAGTCTTAAGAAAAAGCTTTGTTGCATGATGACAACTTTTACAGTACCGGTATTGAAAAAAGAATCTTTTCAAACTTGAAATAACTGATGTAAAAAAAATTAGAACAAATACAGCACAGGTATTTAATTATGAAAGGTTAAGTTGTCAGTTTTCAGTGTTGTATTTAATAAAAATACACTTGTGTAAATACAGTGAGATATCTGTGGGGGATCCATTTTGGATCCCGCCCCTGGATTCAAAATCTGTGGGACCTCAATGGAGACAATAGGACTTCAGGTAAGTCCCCATTGTTCCCAATGGTGGCATGGCCATGTGCACATGCTGCTACTTGGGACAAAGGGGCTGGCTGTCCCTAATGGTGATGTGGCCACGTGTATGTGCCACTATTGGGGACAATGCAGTCTTTCCCTCCATGAAAACATAAATCTGCAGATGGCAAATCCACGGATAATGAGGCTCCACTGTACTATGTAAACTTGCCACTTGTGCAGGGACAGGGATCCTTTGGCACTTGAGCCAAATTGAACCTCCCAGCACTCCTCATCCAAGCCACACTGCCTTCCAGGAAGCTTCCACTCCTTCTCCACTCTGCTCTTACTTTTCCTTGCCAAAGATCACTTAACATGAAGTGAAGCCAGGTAATTAAGATGCTAACTGTTTTTCTAGCTAGCAGTTCACTGTGTCTGGGCTTTCCCTGGGAGAATGGGAATGGGAGGGACTGCCCAACTGTCATTTAGCCCCCAGGCCCTTCTTGGCCCCCCCTCTTTCTTTTCTCATGAGACAGTAATTAAAGTAAAAAGTAGAATCTTTCTGAGACTAATGCTCGCTATTAGGTTTTATGTATGCAAACTCCTTAAACTATTATGTCTCTTGGTTCATCAGTATGTTTAAATGACCTTCACCCAGTCCCTAAACAGTATCAGCATTGCTGCCTGTGGTGCAGATGTAGTGCAGAACATGCTGTTCAGAAGGGGATGGTTTCTGTTTTGATAAAAGTTAGGGTACACTACTTACATTGACACATGGATAAGTCAATCCAGGTTTTTGAATCAATTTTTTGACTAAAATTTCTAGACTTAGACATGAGTATATATAGTATTAACTTATAAATTGCATTGCTTGCAGTGGCCCATACCTCAGATTTCAGAATACATTTTGATCATGCCTGTTTCTTTTTAAGCAAGGACAAAGCATTTATTCTTAGTGGTGGTTGATTCATATGATTTTTTTTCCACTTAAGGATCTCAAGCCTAACAACTTGCTGCTAGATGAAAGTGGAGTTTTGAAACTGGCTGACTTTGGCTTAGCAAAGTCTTTTGGTAGTCCAAATAGAGTTTATACGCATCAAGTAGTTACAAGGTAAGAAAGAGTTTCTTCTAGGAACCCAAGTGGCCTGTTGGCATCAATGATCATGTTGCCAGGGAATGATGAGGATTGGAGTCCAAAACATCCAGAAAGTGGCAGGTTGGAAGTATTGTGGTGTCAGCTACTTGCCTAATCATAATAGTATATGAGGAAGGGACCTGAGAGTCTATGTAGTGCAGTGGTTATAATATTGTATGAGGACTGGATAGATTCAATATTAAATTAGCCATGAAATATATATTTTTATGTATATATGGCTTGTATGATCTTGCTCCAATCATCACCTCTCTTACTAATGTATCTCACAGAGTTGTTGGGAAAATAAAGGGGGGAAAAACTAAGCACATCACCTGAACTTTTTCCAAGTTTTTTTAAATGGTAACAAATCAGCAGGTTTAAATGAAGACCGCACCACTCATAGAAGTTCAGTTGAATCTTGAGGCTATATGTACAAAAGCATTAGTAGGGAAAGTGTTGCCACTTTTGAATGAGCCTGTTTGTCAAGGAATGTAAACTGTGTAGATAAAACCTTGTGGTTTTTCCTTTAAGGATTTTGTACCAGAAAATTTTACTTGAATTAGCTCCATAGAATGAAAATAATTAGGCCCAATGCTGGAATCATGGAGTTTTATGATTGCAGAATACTGACATGAGAACACAACAGAAAAAAAAAACACTTTGTAAGGGTACCCATTTGTTGGCAATTCTACTTGTGTTGTAAAATACAGCATAGTAGTACAGTGGTCCCCTGGGTTACGAAGGTAATCCGTTCCGGATTACCTTTCGTAACCCGGAAGCTTTCGTTTCCCGGGGGACCGCTTTCGCTAACGGACCGCGCGGCCGATTTAAAGGGGCCGCACAGTTTTTTTTATTTGTATCCCGGGGGATCTTTCGGATCCCGGGGGATATGTTAGCGGTCCCGCGGCTTTCGGATCCCGGGGTTTTCACAACCCGGGGGATTCGTAAGACGGGGGACCACTGTAATTTCTTTTGACTCACTGATGTCTTGTGCATATTAATAAGCAAAATGTAGACGTCTGATGCGTCTTTTCTTGCAATAAGAGAAACCTTTATTTCTTTAAACTTCAGACATATTGAGTTTTTTTTAAAAAAATCTGAAAGTGAGCAAAGTATACCCCATAGATCACATATGCCCCCAAGACTGTTTTTGTGGCCTCCAGACCCCCTGTGTTAAAACATTATGTCCCCAAATAGATTTAGTAGATTTAAGGGAGGACATTTTGACATATGTTTGGAGAATGGTCTTTTTAAAAACCAGATGTAAACTGGAAGTGATCTGGCCTGAAAGCCAGGCCTCTCCACAGCCTAAAATGACATTGACTAAAATGGTTCACAACACCCCCTGGGACAATTTTTTTTCTTCTTTTTCTTTTTTTGCAGTGTGTGTGTGTGGGGGGGGGGGAATAACCCCACCGAGATCTCATAGTAGCCCCTAGTCTCCCACAGTAACCCAACCCTGTTTTAAAATCAAAGAGGAGAAAATAAAGATAAGCATTTACACAGGGGTGAATCAGACAAGATTGGCACTAAATCCTAATTAAGACTGGTAAATAACTGATATCTTTGTAACTCCTCTGATCTGAGGAATAACATTTCTTTTCCTATTAGACATTCAAAAATTCTGTAGTACACAAACAAAGAGAATAGATTTTTTAGATTTGTGGGTGGTGGGACAGAAGGATATTCTGACTGTAATTTTCTTCTTCCTGCCACCCATAAAATTCTAGTTCCCCAGTACAACATTGAGTAGCCTGAATCCAAATAGATTTAGTAGAGCACGTTACCTGATCAGGACAGTGATGTAGCTTAGCACTATAAGCACCGTGTCTCTTCTCTCAGTCATTATATGTAAAAGAGTAAGAGATTCTGGCAGCTTGCTGACATTTCATATGACAGCCAGTCCATAGTTGAGGACTGTACTGCAGACTAATGTACATGTTAAATCTCAGCTGCTAGTTAAGTGAAACTGGCATGTTTCCACACCCCTATTAGATTGGCTTCTTTCTTACAATAGGTCACTGCCTATATCTCTGTTAAACTTTTCTTTGTTATACTTTACTACCTTTGCACTTCACAGATATTCAGGATTTAGGGATTTAAATGTTGCAAAATACAATCCAAATCAACATTCAGTCTGTAACATATGTTTCATTGCTAAGCACTATGACTCATTTACCTAAGAAATTAGATTTCAGCAAGCACCATGTGTTATGGAACAAAGACATTTTACTCAACCATAAGTATTTCACACATTTTATTCCAGAATACTAACATAAGCAGTAGTTTAGTCACCCTTCTTTTGGACAAAAGTATTATATTGTAAGTTGTCTTGCTTTTCCTCTAAGAAGGTAATCTAACCTTAAATATTTAGACAGAAAGTAGGACAGAGTTTTAGAAAATAATATGCATTCTTCATTAATGGAAGGGATAAGTGCAGCATGCCTTTGTTTTTCAGATGGTATCGAGCTCCTGAGCTGCTGTTTGGTGCTAGAATGTATGGAGTGGGTGTGGATATGTGGGCAGTGGGCTGCATTTTGGCTGAACTGCTTCTAAGGGTAAGACCAGGACGTAGCTAGAAGATGAAATCTGTTCTTCTCTTGCACAAATGACTAAACCTCTGGTACTTTACAGGTAGCACCTATTAGCATCTTCAGCTTTAAGATTTAGTGCATACTTGGAGTCTAAGCAAAGAATATAATATTTTTTCTATCAAGAAAGGCATTGCAGGGAGAGCATTATTAAGAGGTTGTATCCCAAAAATGGGTGAGGCCTGAGCAATGAGTGAGTGAGCTGGCCCTTTTTTCATTCTTTCCTCTCTATTTTTCTCTTTCTTTCTGGTTCTTGCCTGCCCATCAAGCTGCTAAGGGAAGGCTCTTGCCACAGTTTTGAGCTAGTTCCTTGCATAGGACTTTTTTCCTTCCTCCTACCCTCCTCCTCCTGGCTGAACTCCCTCTACCTACAGGAAAATAGGCCAAGAGCTGTAGATTTCCCAGCCCTGCCACAGACAAAAGCTTTAAATGCAAAGAATGAGTTGTCATGGGGTGCATTTGATTGAAAGAAAATTTCAGCGATTCTGAAGCTGAAACTTCTTTTTTAACTGTCCCCCTCCCATTTTTATTAATTATTCTTGAATTAATTAATACGGAATTTTGATTACCATATATACTCAACTATAAGACAACCACATGTATAAGTTGAGGGCAGGTTTTGGGGGCAAAATTATGGATTTTAATATGACTTGTGGATAATTCGAGGATAAAATTTAGGGGCATGTTACAAAAGATGTAAAGGATATAGCAAAAAAAACCCCTATAAATATAAGTTTATTTTTATTTTTATTTATTTTTTAAAAAAATATAAGTTATGCTAAATAACTTATAAAATTCCAAGAGGCATAACTGTTTGTACTCACACTAAAGGCTAGATGGATGAGAATGCAGAGGGGAGTCAGTACTTTCAGGGCAGATTACGCTCTTGTCTTTCACAAGGAGATGGCTCCTTTTAAAATAAGAGTTAAAGTGCAGTACTTGCATTGACTTGTGGATAAGTCAGCTTTGTTTTTCTGGGTCAATTTTTTGACTAAAATTTCTAGACTTATACATGAGTATATACAGTAATCATTGTTGAAAGCTGCTATATTCATCTCACTGCAGGTTCCATTTTTGCCAGGGGATTCTGACCTGGATCAGCTCACAAAGATATTTGAAACTCTGGGTACTCCCACAGAAGAACAGTGGCCTGTAAGTTACTTGACTAGATTTAGAGTTCATGTGTGCTTAGAACTGTTGTATACTTTTATATGTGTGCAACTCAATTCTATAGCTTCTGACTCGCTTCTCCATTTGATTTCTCTTTCCCCTCTATCAACAGGGTATGACCAATCTTCCAGATTATGTGACTTTTAAAAGTTTCCCTGGAATGCTGCTTCATCATATTTTCAGTGCTGCTAGTGATGATTTGCTTGAATTACTGCAAGGCTTATTTACATTTAATCCTTCTACCAGGGTCACTGCTACACAGGTATATCATTTCCTCCTCATAAGGTTAAAACTGACTTCTGTCAGGTTTTAGCAAAAATGGCTTAATTATCCATGAATCTTGGTAAATCTTTCTTATTTAATGAATTTTGGAAAACAATGCATGTGTCTTCTTTCAGGCCCATCAAATAGATTCAGTGCAATCATGTTATCAACAGATCTTTCAGGCCTCACTCTCATAATTGCTGTTTGAGTTTGAACACTATTTCAGATGAAAAATGTAGGTGTCAGGGACTTGCCCCAAAAGACCCAAGCTCTCCTGGGTTTCTGGCTAAATTGTACCACCTATCGGAACAAGAAGAACCACCCCAGTCAGCTGATCAATGCCAAAAAACCCACAGGTTCAGCAGTGAGCCAGCTAAAGCAACAGAGCAGTGGAAAGGGTAGAGATAGGAAAGGTACCACCATCATTTTGAATACTCCTGTGGAGACAAATTCTGTATAATCTTACTTGGAAAAAGGTACTACTGAATTTAGTAACTCTTCTTCTCCCGAGTACATACTGCAGTTTGAAAAAGCATGTACTTTGAGCTCTTTGATCTTTTTTTCCCAGGCAATGCTGCCATAGGGAAGGGCAATTTCAGCCCTTTTTCGTATTGAGAACTATAGATTAGAAACAGGTGTTAAAGTTTCTTTTCACTATTGTAAGCTTGTAATTATTCAGTGTGCCAATTTCTTGTGGTATTTTTACTGGTTGTTCATTGTAAGATGACATTTTTTGCCGTAGATGTAGGAACTTGCTCAGTAATATGGATCCTGTCAAAAACATAGCAATGCTTTGATAATTGCGTAAACCTATCTATGAGCTGTGGGCAATTGACAACATTTGTCTCTCAGTTTATGAGCAAAACAAAACTAGATTTAGTTGATTATTTATCCTACACAGTGGGACTCTACAACAAAATGTTACAGCGTAGAGTGCCATAACAACAAAAATCCACCAAACAGTGATACTTTTATTGGGCCAACCAAAATGCACATGTTGCAAGCTTTTGAAGCTACACTGGCTTCTTCATCAGGCAAGGTGTTAAAAACCATACAGGGGGGAAATGAAGATGTTAGATGTTAGGCCTGCATTTTGCTACCTTTGTTCTCAGTTCAGATGCTGTTTAACATTTCAGCTAATTCTTTATGTCTTCTTTGAGAATATTCCATTACTGGCCCCTCAGTTTTCCTGACAGCATTCTATGGCTACTAACTTTATTCATTGTTCAGGGATGTTTTGCCCCACAGCTAGGATTTTTCTTCAAGCAGCCCTGGCAGTTCTCAGCAGAGCTTGAAAGTAATGCATTACAGATAGTTACTGCACCCACAACGTATTACTTTTGAGACACATATGTTTGGGGGGAAAAGCTAATGGCATCATTATGTTTTTAGTGTTTAGAAGTGATATGTGGTAATTTCTTCTAAAATGTTATTTGGATGATTAAGTCATATATATATGACTTCAAAGGGACTTCAGAGCCTGAAATTTTTAGTATCCACGAGGGTGGGATGGGGGTCCGGAAACTAATCCCTGTCAATGCGAAGGGACAACTGTACTACTCTAGTACATACCCAAACCTGACTGTGCTCTGTTCCACTTCTATCATCCTTACAGGAAAAATGTAATATCCAGTAAATCTTTCATATTGATTACAGAACTAAAACTGACCCATCCCCACTTGTTTCTTATCCCCTCACAACAGAATATTTCTAATTAGCAGCAAGTTATGGCCCAAGGATATATAGGATGTTTAGTACAGTTGTTGTAAAGAGGAAGCTGTGGTTTCAGTGGTATATTTGTTCTTTTTAAGGCACTGAAACATAATTATTTTAGTAATCGACCAGCACCAACACCTGGAAGCCAATTGCCAAGACCGAACTGTCCTGCAGAAGCCTTGAAAGAACAGCAAAATCTAGTTCCAAATTTAAAGAGGAAAAGAATGGATGGAAAAGATCAAGGTTAAAATAATATTTTAATATTGTCTATAAGATGTTAAATTTAATGTTTTAACTGCCTTATGATTTGTCAAGCCATAATACAATTTGCTAATCGCAGATGTTGCCGTCGATGTGCATATGTAGCAGACTGATAACACAAAGAACTGATCTTCTGTGGTGATGCTCACACTTTCTAAGCTGTATTAAGTATAGTAATCATTCAGAAAAAGAATACATGTTGATCCTTCTGGAGGTATGTGCAGACAGATTACTTGCTCAAGCAGCTTTCCCAGAACCAAGAAACATCTAAAAATTCTCAGCTGTTTGTCTTGCACAAATATCCTGTTGGTGCATCCTGCCTCTTCTTCTAATCTCTTTTTTCATTCCTCCTTCCTTCACTCTCCTCCTCACTACTTTTCTCCCTACAAGAGGATGCAGAATGGTTTACTTGAGCCATCTTCTTGTCCATTATCTGTTTCCTACTGCTGCTTAATTACAGTTGAGTACAACTGTAATAAGAGAAACGTGTTGTTTTCAAATGAGGATGGGGGCTTAAAAACCACTTTCACTCTGTTTTTTTTCTGTCAGAATGGTGCTGGTTTGTCAATAGTAGATGTGGCTGCTGGTTAATGACACACAAACCGGTCCTGAATCTTAGCAAATATGTAAATATTCCATTCAGAAGATATTTACCAATTTTATAACATTCCTAAGTCCTCTTAGGACTAACAGTGATGTGATGCCAGCTTACGAGGGGGTATCATAAAATTTTAATTATCACCTTTAAAAAAATTTGACAGTTTGTTTTGATTTGTAGTTGTTAACTTATCTCTATGTAGTCACCATCCAGATTTACACATTTTCCCCAGCGTTTCTTGACCCTCCAAATACCATTATTGTAGAAGTCTGCAGATTGCGTCTGACAAGGATTTTACTAGTCACTTCTG
The DNA here is from genome assembly GCA_034509955.1 of Urosaurus nigricauda. Taxonomy (NCBI): domain Eukaryota; kingdom Metazoa; phylum Chordata; class Lepidosauria; order Squamata; family Phrynosomatidae; genus Urosaurus; species Urosaurus nigricauda. The sequence continues at coordinate 39,909,274 of JAOEGL010000002.1, forward strand.
GCACAGCCAGTCACAAAAATAAAGGACACAATGAGTTGATTTTCTCATCAACGCACACTTAGGGACCAATGATGACACTGATCAAATTTCATCAATATGCCATAATAACTTCTGGGTGATAATTATTACTTTAAGATACCCCGTCGTAAGTGCAATCTGCAGATTTCTACAATATCAGGTATTCAGGGGGGGAAGATACACTGGGAAAAATGTATAAATCTAGATAGTGACTACATCAAGATAAGTTAACAGCTACAAATCAAAACAAACTTTCTGTCAATTTTTTAAAAAGGTGGTCATTAAAACTTTAGGATACCCCCTCGTACCTCCCAGTCAGAAATGTATCATGGGCTTGTCTATTTCTGTCCCTCCTTGTTTCAATTTGTATGTAGATTTTTTAAAACAAACAAACAAAAAACTATGGTTAGGGCTTAGATTGGTATACTTATAGCACTTAACAGTAGTTCCCAAAAGGTGGAGAAGAAGTAGAAGATGACTCACATTGGCTTTTAATCTCCCAGTCATGGCTTAGAATGGGAATAGCAACCTATATCACTTGGTGTAATTGCAAAAACATTTTGCAAGTGGTCAATCCAGGCTTCTGCAAGAGTTATTTGTCAGTTTCTCATGAGCCTGCTGGAGAAGAGGATGACAGAGAGAGAGAAGAAGGTGGTGTAGTGAGGTGTTTTAAAAAAGAGGAGGCTCCTACCTGTTGCTGACATGTGGCACCCAATAGATTATCCCTGAAGGGACAGAACTCCTGGCATAAATGGTTTCTCACACTCAGTTTAGAAGATCAGACATATGTTATGTCAGCAAATAGGCCCAAGTGATGCTGCCATTGTCATGAGGGTCCTATAGCATAGAAGGAGTGAATGTAAAGAATTGGAGCTAACATAACGTTTTGGGCAGTGGTCATACTAGAGAAAGTCATGTATGTGCTCTTCAAATGGAACTAAGGTTTGATGAATGATGCTTCAGGTTGTAGGCAAAAAAGTGCAAAGTTACTTTAAAATTTACTTGTCTTGCATTAAAATTTACTCTCTTCCCTTTAGGGTTACCCAAAAAATTGGTGTTTTGACAACTGTGGAAACAGGGATATTGAATACCTCTGCTGCTGTGAAGTCTGAAAAGGCCAAATGTGAGAACTGAAATATCACCTGAACATGAATGAAACTTAAATTTGTAAATTTATGTAAACGTATAGTATTTCATCTCTAAAAAAACCATGTATTTTTTTATTACTGATTTTTTTTAAGAAAAAAATTGTTTAAAAATGGCTGTGTTTAGTCATAAATGGGATACATGGAACTTAGCACACAGTGATTCTGAATAAATTCTTGTTAGAAATATCCAGCAGGGACTGGAAAATTGTAAATAAACCCTGTGTTGTGGAGATTAGAAGTCTGTGTATTTGTTTTCCCAGTTATCCATGCTAGAGAGGACAAAACATGGATACTTTGCATTCCAATTTCATGACAGTGTATTGGTGTTAGAAAATCTAGAGCCACCCAGGAGTATATAATTATAATTTGCATATGATACACACACTGCTTACTCATCTGTGTATTTTCATTTTGTAGGCATGTATACATTCTTGCTTAGTCACATTCCATGACATTTAGAAACCTGTGTACAATTAAAATGAATCATTGGAAATAAAGAAGATTAAAATCCACAAAGACACAAACAGTATAGTGGGACAACAGGCATCAGCTCAGGCTGCATCTGGACTGCAAAAATAATCCAGGTTGACACCAATTTAACTCCAATGGTTCAAAGCTGACACTTAGTCTTCTGTCCAAACTCTACTGCCATAATAAACTACAAATCCCGAGATTCCTTAAAATGGAACCATGGCAGTTAATGTAGTGTCAACCTGGATTATTTCTGCAGAGTAGATGCAGCCTTAGATTGTTCTTTACACACAGGCAATGTTAGAACCTAGAGAAACTAGATCACCTCATAAAGAAGCAACACTAGATATACGTTACAATGAGGAAAAAGCTGTGGTGGAACCTTGAATATGGGAGAGCTTATTGCTCACACTTTTGATTTCACTTGTGTTTCCCTGCTTCCAAGAAGCCTAGCTGCAAGCAGCTAGACTAAGGCAAGCAATTTAAAAAACAGCTAATTTTAAAAGAAAGGATCCTTTTTTTTTTTTTTTTTTTCTTGTCTTGAGAGGCAATGAGCCTTCTAGGATAATAACATCTTTCTGGGAGCTTTTGTTTGTCTTACCATCTTGCATGAATGGATGGAGGAAAAGAACACAAATAGAAGCTCATTTGCCTGGGTCCGAGAGTTAAATATCTTGATAATACCTGAATAGGAGAGCAGTGGGGTTTGGTTCTAAAAAATGAACTCTCCTGGAATTCAGATAGAATCATAGAATCATATGATCATAGAGCAGGACAAGGTGCCATTAAAGTCTATCAAGCCAGATAGGTACCTATCCTCTCCTGCCTTCCAAACTTCCAACTTTCAGCCACAGCCATCCACTCTCAACATGATGCTTGCGTCCCTGGTGAAGAGTAGGCAAAGGGGGCATGGAGCAGCACCCAATTCCCATGTTGAGAGGGGATGGTTGTAGTTGAAAGTTGGAATTTGGAAGGTAAAGTTTGGAAGCTAAAAAAGACAAGTAATTTCATCCTGCTTGACAGCGGTTGGCAGTACCTTGTGGTGTTCCATGTCCTCTTCAGGATTAAAGTTACAGGAACCCTTTCCCATCTCCAAACTGGCATCTCTATCTCCAAAGCACCAGCCTAAAAATGTCAAGAGTTGCTTCCATGCTTTGTAGATAATACCTAGCTGGACCAATGGTTTGACAAACTGAAAAGCCCATTTTTTTGGAGAACGTGTAAATCCCTGTTTCTAAATACATCTTTGAAATCAATATCGCTCGTTACAGTGATAAGTCTAGGTCAAAGGTTTATTTCTTTTCAAATGTAATTTTGTGCTGCTATGATATTTTCAGGCACAGATGTTCCGTATCACATTGCCTCATAAGGTCCCTGTTAGGAATGTCATACTAAATGTTTCTGGCATCCTGCCTTTATTATAACACTATCAACTTAATGTCTTTGTTAGGAAAGAGGTTTTTGTATTCCTGCATTCTCTCATTCCTATTAGAAACACTGGCAACTAAGAAAAGTAGCTGTACAATCTCTGGGACTGGTGTTGGCAGGCTATTAGCTCTGGATATGCCTTCAGAGGAAGTTTGGAGGAGTTCTCTGTTGGAGAACTGGGTATGCTTGATTTGGTTCTGTGGTTCTAGGGGAGCCTGGACTACTTAATTTTTCATATATTCAGTCACTCCTTTCATCAGCTAACATAATTTTGCATGATTTGAATTTCTGAATTGCCAAAAAGTTATTTTTGATGTGCCAGTTTTGGAGCTGGCTGCCCAGCCTGACTTGAGTTGAATTAGGAACTGTACAACTCTCCCGATGTTGATGTGGCACCGAAGTGTGAAGACACATAACTCCTGCTTCAGTCATACTTTGTTAATAGAAGAACTACAGCAAAGAATGGGAAAAAGGAAATGGGGTAAAGTAAGTTGTTATTGGTTAGATGTCTGCTGTGTTTGTTTTTAGGTGTTTGTATGCATGTTTTTCTGAAGGAAGAAATCCAAAACTATTTATGCAAAACTTTCATCTCTAGCTCCAAGTGGTAAATCCACTGGCATAGAATTTGCTTGCATCTCAGGTGACTCACCTACCCTAGATGTGTACTCAGCCATGGAAACCTACTGGGGGTCCTTGGGCAAGTCCCACTCGCTCAGCCTCAGAGAATGGTCATGACAAACCCTTCTGAAAAAACTTGTCAATAAAACCCTGTGATAGGTTTGCCTCAGGGTTGCCATAAGTCAGAAAGGACTTGAAAGCACACAACAAGACATGTACAGTACAACACAACTGCTGGAGAAGCCCTGGCTCTTCCCACTGAAGCTTCCCAGCCAGCTACACAACAACCATCCCCAGGTGACCAGAGACATTTGAAGTGGGTAAACAAACCAGTGGGAGCAGTTCCTTTTCCATCTCCCCCTGGGCAGGGTGACCAGACATCTTCCTTTTCCTGGACATGCCCTTCATTTCCACTTCTGTCCAGGAGAAGGAGATGATTATGATGATGATGATGATTTGTCTTTTTGGCTGACCCTGGAATCCTTAGCACTCTTCCCCAGCCCCCACATGTCGAATGAATGGATTCCCTTCCTATTCCCTTCCTTAACTGTCCACCTCTCAGATGATCCATGCATGGCACACTAGAGAATGCCCATGGCTTGCCTGCTTCTAGCTTTTGGGCTCAGCTGTACATCCTTCTCTAGCTCTTTCCCTCTGGGAAAGACTCCAGGGCTTTGGCTGCTGGCCCTTGCAACATGGAGCTGGGCTGGGGAAACCTGGGCAGCAGCAGCAGCAGGTGGCCTCACCTCCTCCTCCTTCTCCTCTCCATCCCATTCCCTCCAATGATCTCTCCTCCCCTTCTCTATGATGATGATCATGATTCCCAAGCCTCCGGACAGCCCTTGATCTCCTGCTGCTGTTGCTGAGCCAAACTGACGACAGCGGAAGCTTTGAGCCTGAAAAGCAGCAAATGCAACCCAGAGGAGGCGCCTCCTTCCTTCCTTCCAGTTCCATGATCATCATCCAGGCAGCAGCAAAAGAAGAGGACGAGAATCCATTGCTGCAGAATCCTGAGCTGGGAAGACAGGAGGAGAAGGCAGACCCAGCTCCCTCTCTCCTGCTGCTGTTGCTGCAGCCCCTTGCCTTTGGAGCTCCACCAGAAGAAGCCAAGGACCAGGGACCAGGAGCATGTCAGCACCTTGCTGTGCAGGCCAGGTAAGCAACAACAACAACAACAACAAAAAGGGGGTCCTCCTTTTCCCGGACGCGTCCTCCATCCCCTCCTTTTCTTGCCCAGGAGGGAATTTCAAAGCTCCCTCCATCATTTGGAGCAGGGCTAAGGAGCATGGATTTATTATTATTGTTTATTGTTGTTATTGCTATGAGTGGTTTTGCATTCGGCACTGTCCTCCATTTTTTTCTTGACCACACGCCCTCCATTTTCCCAGGCCACGTCCTCCATTTCAGCCTTCTGTCCGGGAGGGATTCTAAAACGTCCTCCATCATTTGGAGCAAAGCTAGGAAGCATGGGTTGTTCTTTTTTTTAAAATATATATATTATTATTATTATTTCTATGAGTGTTTTTTATTGGGCACTGCCCTCCATTTTTCTTGATGTCCTCCATTTCAGCCTTCTGTCCGGGAGGGATTTCTAAACGTCCTCCATCATTTGGAGCAGGGCTAAGAATCATGGATTGATATTGATACAAGTGTTTTATTATGTGTGTATGTGTGTGTCTGTTTCTCTTTTATTTTGATCCTGTCCTTCCGCCACTTTTTCTTGTCCGTCCACCATATATATATATATATATATATATATGGTGGGGGTGCCTTGTCCTCCTTGGCAGTCCTCCTTTTCCCAGGACGCGTCCTCCATTTCCGCCTCTGCCCAGGAAGGATTGCAAAGAGCCCTCCACTTTGAAGCATGGATGTGCATTTGATCTCTGAGTGCTTTGTGCCTTCTATTTGGCTCCATGAGTTTCTTGCCTGTCCTCCATTTGGCGGTGCCTTGTCCTCCATGGATGGGAAGGGGGGACTGCTGGCTTCCCTGGCCCTTTGGGGCTCCTCCCTGGCTGCGTGGCAGGTCCTCCCAGGCTTCCCTACCACATTTATTTCAACTTGGGCTGCATCCACACTTCATAAATAGCCCACATTGGAGTTTATCACGCAAAGGGGATCAGGAGTTTATCCTGTGAACATCCTGGAACAACTGCGTAATTGTGTGTAACGGTTTCACACGACATCGCACAAAATCTGCCATTAAAGTGGTCACAAAGAAGCATTAATGCATGTCTTTTTACCTTCGGGATTTCAGCAACAGTGCATTTCTGATATCCCTTTATTTGCACAATTGCGTGTGATAATCATTCACGCAGTTGCTCGCCATTTCCGCTTCATTTGCGGGATGCTTTAAATGTGCTTTATTCTCTCTTTAATGTTGAAATCAGCCCCGGTGTGATAAACTCCACTGAGACCACTTCGACTGCTGTGGCTCAATGCTGTGGAATTCAATGCTACGGTTCTGGCTCTGGCTCTAGTGCTACAACAAGCTACAGTTCTCACGATTCCCATAGCCTTCAGCTCTAGCCACTAAAGTGGCATCAAAGTGGCCATAGATTATTTCTGTAGATTATTTCTGCATCACAGATGCAGCCCTAGTCTCTACATAGTCATAATATGGTGCATCTACACGATAGAGATCATGCAGTTTGACAGCGCTTTAATGGCCATGGCTCAGAACCCTGGAATTTGTCGGTTTTGTTTTGTTTTGTTTTTTGTGAGGCTCTGCCAAGCTTTGGCAGAGACGGCTAAGGACTACTACTTCTACTACTTCTTCTTCTTCTTCTTCTTATTCTTATTCTTATTATTATTTGTATCCCACTTTTTTCCCAGAACTGGGATTCAGAGCGATGTCACAAATAAAAAAATCCCAATACAATAAAAACACAGACTAGAGGTACATTAAAAAATACAATTAAAATAGATAACTATTAAAAGAATAAAATGCATTTTAGAAAGATAAAACTGCATAAAATAAAACAACATCTCAGGCTGTTTACAACCATTCTATTCGAAACTGCATTATTTCTACAGTGTAGATGCACCCCATCCAACACTCAGACCACTATATTACATTGATTCTCTACACAACCTCTGCTTTTCCATTGCTAGGAAATGTAAAGACAATGTAACTGCAGCAACACCTCTCCGTTTTCGTTGTGTTACAAGCTGTTGTAGAATGCCGCCTGTGCCACCTGTTCTGTAAAGCACACTGCCCATAGAGCTTGTGTGGTTATTTTAAAAAATATGAAATGTTTTACCGCTCTTAAAACAAAAGCAGGCTCAGAAATGTGGAGCCCCAAGACAAGAGTAGTGTGAGTATGTAGAGAGATCTTGTAGTCCCTTTGAGACTAACTGAAAGAAAGTTAGCAGCATGAGCTTTCCTAAGCTTAGGTCTACTTCCTCAGCAGCATTTGGGGAAATTTGGGGACCGACCAAGTGCATCTGAAGAAGTAGACTTAAGTCTAGGAAAGCTCATGCTGCCAACTTGCTTGTTCCAGTTAGTCCCAAAGGGGTTACAAGATCTCTCTACATACTGATCCTGCAGACTACTATGGTTATATCATGGTTAGCGATACTTTGGAATCTGTTTGTTGGATGCAAGATGATCCTTTGTGCTGTACATGGCAAGGAAAGGCTAGCCCCTGGGTCCAAAGCACACTGCAAAAATAATCCACTTCAAGACCAGTTAACGTTAGAGGAGCTCATCCCGTATCCAACCTGGCAACGTTACTTGGAGAAGTCAGAAAATGAGCCTAGAATCTTTTGCATCCAGTGCATGTGCTCAGCCACATAGGTCCAAAACACACTGCAGAAATAATCCAGTTGGAGACCGCTTTAGCTGTTCTGGCTGAATGCTAAGGAATTCTGGCAACTGTGAGACATTGAGCCTAGAGAGAGCTCTGGTATTGCCACAATAAACTACAATTCCTAGTATTCCCTAGCACTGAGCCAGGGCAGTTAAAGTGGTCTCATACTGGATTATTTCCTGCAGTGTGTTTTGGACCCAAGTTTTCTTTTTCGCCATGTCTTTCTCTCTCAGAGTAAAACTGGCAAACTTCACTGGATGTTGATAAACTAGGGAATGTATTTATTGGATTTGGAGAGGGAGGGTGTGGGAGGAGGCAGGCATTCAGTCGCTTGTTACTCTAGAGTGGAAGGAGGAACAGAATTTCCCCAAGGAAAAAGAATGGTGATGTGTGTTTTGGCAACCAAAAGCAACAATCAGTTCTATTATTACTCATTATTCGCTCATACAGCTCAGTCATGTAGCCCAACGTTTAATGTGTTTACTTGGAAGAATGTCCTGCAAAGTTCACTGAGACCCACATCCTGATATGCATGTTTAGATTTCTCTGAATTCTGTTCCCAGTCTTTTCGTATGTTATAAGTAAGCATTTTGAATACTGTTGTAAATCTCTCTCTCTCTCTCTCTCTCTCCCTCCCTCCCTCCCTCCCTCCCTCCCATCAATTGCTAATTGGTAGGAAAAAAACCCACTCTTTTATTGTACCTCACCTTGATAGAAATACTTCAATAAATAAACAAATAACTTTAGAACATTACAACATGTCACTGTACCTGTTAAGCCAAATAAATCTGCTATATATATATACTAAACAATACTAAAACAGTCTTTGCTTCTACCTTTTGCTCCTAGTTGTGTTGATGTTTCAAATATAGAAGGAAAAATAGAAGAGGCACATTTAAAAACTGAATTTTATTCTAGTTACTGTACAATAAGGGTGTGCAACTCTAGTTCTCTAGATGTTTTTAGTTTAACAAACCCCATCACACCTTTCCAGCAAAGCCAGTCTTAAGGTTTTATGGAAGTTGAAGTGCAGAAACAGTTTGTATATCTGTACATTCCATATAAAGTTGCATGTAGGCTTCATCCACACTGGAGAAATAACCCGGTTTGGTCCCGCTTTCATTGGCTTGGCTGAAGGCTATGGAATTCTGGGAGTTGGAGTTTGTTGTGGGCCCAGAGCGGAGCGAAGCTCCGCTCTGGGCCCCACAACAAACTCCAACTCCCAGAATTCCATAGCCTTCAGCCAAGCCAATTAAAGCGGGACCAAACCGGGTTATTTCTCCAGTGTGGAAGCAGCAAAAGATACGCTGCTTTTAAATTGTCTTTTTGAGCTATTAATAGTGAATACTCTGGCCAATGTTCAAGCCCCAAACAAGATAGCTGAAATTTTCAATTCTCTGCGAAAGCAGGACTTATGGCCATCTCAGATAAAATGTTTCCACTTCTTTACTGTTTCCTGCTTTCCAATTATTAAAAAACAGACCTGTTTTGAAATGGCTCTTAAATCTTTCTGCATATTAAAGGATATCATGAATTTTCAGTGCTGTGGGTTCACATATATTTTTCCACTTCCAAGACACACCCTAGCAGTAGAAACAAGTTCTGTAACTTTGGAGACATGAAACCAAGAATATATTTTTTTTCTTCTACAATGCCATACAAACCTAACCCATGAATAAAAAAGAATTGCCACAAAACAAAGAGCATTATATTTAATTTAATATTAAATTGCTTTTCAATCTGTGAATAAGTATAGAATACACAGTCCTCTGGCAGGAAAGGAAAAACAACAAATGCAGCAATGAGCATTTCTTTTTTTTTCTTTTTTTTTAAGTGCAGTGCTCAATTTTTTAAGCCATATTAGATTAGATTGAAATTTAGACTCATACCACTGGGTTGGCAGAAGTGGACATCTTCACAGCAGCCTTTTGAAAATACTACACAGATGTTTAGAAGACCTTGCTGAATGGAATAAGCTGTGATATAATCTTGGAAATCAGACAGAGTTCTATTGACATTCATGAACTGGATCCTATATGTAACCTGTGAATTCCAAGTGGATGTTATCCTGATCTCACTGAAATCAGTGTAGCATATGTATGTTGCTTAGTTTTTCCTTCTAGCCAGCATGCGCACTGTTTTATTTTGAAATGCTCTTGTCAGTTGCAGACTTAGGCAAAAGCTGGGCAAGTGAAATCCATTGAGTCACATAACTTTGACATACACATAATGTATTTTACTCCAGCTGGGCACCATACTGTGATCCTATGGAGTATAGCAATAAACCAAGTATATTCTGGGATGGAGATGTAACACTTGAAATAAAACAATAGTAGGAGAGAACTATTGCACATCTGTCCCGGAACAATTATTCTTGATCACATTGTGCTTTTCTCACCCCCTACATAATACCCTGAAAGGCAAATCTGATAATGTTGTACTCTTCCATCTCTGTTTTTCTCCTTTCTAGTAGTGCCTTGGTCTAAATACCTTAAAAGCATTTGCTCTCTTCTGATTTTGGAAATTTTTCTATCCTGGATGGAAGATTGCCAATGAATGTCAAGTGCTGTGGATTATATTTCAGAGGAAGAAACTGGCAAAACCCCTCTCAGTGCTCCTTGCCTAAGAAAACCCTATGAAATTCATGGGGTCCCCATAAGTTGATAGGTGACTTAGATGCACACATAAACATACAGAATAACAGTGTCTGACTTGCTGGCAACTCAATAGACACATGGTGTCCTCCGCACCCCTCCCCCTCAAACATACAGATATGTTGTTATTGGAAGATCTAATTCTGTGTAACAGCCTTTTTAGGGAGGTGGAAGACTATGATCATCGTTTTTACAAAAATAACACTGATAGATACAATATGTGACTGGTTGTAACAGCCACTATTAGCAATATGCCTAGGTTGGATCCCACATTTCCTCCTGTTAGTAGTTAGCATCCCCTGCTTGCATGAGCTTAAAAGGACAGAAGGAAGCAATTTTCACCTATTTTCCCCTTGTCCATGATACTTCTCTCTCCCTTGCCTATGATATTCATATGCATCCAGTTTCCACCCTGAACACACTACCAGATTCATAGTCTACAGCCAAGTCCTCTGATATAATCACATCTGCTTCGACCAACAAAACACAATGCCAAATTCATGGAATTACAACAGGCATTCCTCAAGCAACAGTACCCTCCATTTAATATAATATAATAATATAGATTTATTTGTATCCCGCCCAATCATGGGGAATCCAGGCAGCTAACAGCAATAAGAAAAAATACAATACAAAGAAAATACAATAAAATACAAAATAATCCCTTCTTAATCCTATAACCAATACTTAAACATAATAAATATAAATACAACAGGCAAGTAAAAGAATACAACACAAGTTGAATAAATGTAAACATTAAATACAAAATATACTCCTATAATAACTAAACAAATTGAGTATAAAAAATAAAGCAAGTATAATCTAAGGTATAAACATAGCAATGCAAAAACAAAATCTGAGATGCATAATTTAATAATAATTGGTATGTGACATATTAATCTAATTGACAATGTTCGACCCTCCCCTGGCAGTATAAATTACAGTGCAATATAAATACAAGACAGGAAAATTGAAGTAGAAACAAACAAACAAGGCAAGACTTGTATCCAGGATTAATCTACTTCAGAAGAAACTGAAGACAGAAAATGACAGGACCCTACTAATGGTCATATACAGTTTTTAGCTGAAACCACCCAGATGTATCATGTATGAACTGCAACCTATTTTGGATAGTCATTTGCCCTCTCAAGAACTCTTGCTGGCAAGCCTTTACTTGCCTGAACACAATCTCCCAACCCCAAGTAGTTACTTACCTACTGGAGAACACACAACACAGATGTGAAGAAGGGTACAAGACCTTGCCACAAACCCAGATGCCAACTCTACCCATACATCAAACTAATCAAGAAATGTCATCACAGGATCTAATGGCATCATCCACAATTAGAGAGACTTTCACTTGCACATCCTCTAAGATGATATATGCCATCCCCTGTCGTCAATGCTCTTCAGCACTCTACATTGCACAAATAGGACAATCTCTGCACCAGACGATAAATGGACTCAAATCTGACATTAGGAACAGGAATACACACACACCAAAACAACAACAACCAAACAACAACAACAACAGTTGCAGAACATTTCAGTCTTTTTGGACATTACATCTTGTTCCTTGAACAAACAATCCAAAAACTACAAAGGAAGACTGGAAAGAGAAACCACAGAACTGAAATGTATCCACAAACTCCAGCCCATTAAAGGTGGGTTGAACAGAGGCAATGATTTTCCTGGCACACTACACACATTATAACACTAGCGAAACTCACACACCCCTCCAGCCTCCTGGGTGCTCTCTTGGCCAGTTCATCAATTCTCCTTTCTAGTTCTATTTCAAAACACATTCACATGGTTATCTACTCATCTTGGCTTTAGGCAGCATTCCTCCTTCTGCCATTGTACCCCAACAAACTCATCACTTTATTTCCATGCCCACAGAGTTTGACATTTCTATTGTCATTTCTCGCTCACACAGCCTGCTTTTATATATAAGTCTGTCCCTGGACCCTCTATTCCACCATTTGAGGAAGTAGACTGAAATCTACAAAAGCTCATGCTACCTATTTCTTTCTTTCAATTAGTTCCAGAAGTGCTATAAGATCCCTTTGCACACTGATTTTCCAGACTAACATGGTCTACTCCATGTTAGTCCTACTCCAACACTCTTAACTATTACAGATCTTTTGAAAGTTACGCATGCTCTCTCTATACACAATGAGATATTTATGTATGAAATGTATTAGTATATGGGCAAATGGAATTTGTTAGCAGCACATAGAGGCTTATTGTATGTAATAACAGCATGTATGGAGTTTGCAACTCTGTTCCTAACATCCTATCTGTACAAGATTGAGGGTTTCATATTAAATATCAGCCACAAGTGTACCACAGTTAACAGAGTTTCTACTGTGTAGATAAAGTATCTGTTGCACATCCATGAAGTTATTTGCACCACAACTGAGCTAGCATTGAAATAAGATCAGTATGCAAGTAAGGATAAATGTAATTTACTGCATGAATATAATAGCCAGGTGTGCAACAGCCCAAAGTTATGGCAACTGTTTTAATTTAATTTTGACGACTCTTCAGGAAAGGGAAAGGCATGTAGGCTTATCTATATAAATTGATGATGATAGTGATGGTGATCAGCTATGTTTTAAAGCCAAAAGAAGGAAGATGCTGCTTCTTCAAAATGGTGCATAACTGCAGTGTGTGTTGAGCTGCGGCACTGGTATCATGTTTGCTGAAATTATACATGTATATCTTGCCCACTTGTCTCCCCTTGTTAAATATAACAGTATCAACAAATATTCCAGCCTATGAATATAGAAAGGGATAAAAAGATAAAGGAAGGGAAACTGTTACTGGGTGTATATATGTCTTCAAGATTGCTGTCAGCCTATGACAGTCTGATGGATTTTACAGGGTTTACTTAAGCAAGTAATACTAATAGGCAATTTTGACAGTTCCTTCCTCTTAAATACAGCACCTGGTATTCATTGGTGATTTCCCATCCAAGTACTAACCATAGCTGACCCTGCTAAAATCAGATGAGATCTGGTGTTTTTAGGGTATTTAGACCAAGGCACATCATGCAGAGAGCAAGTTTAGGCTTTGAAGAATGAGGAGTGAAGATAGGAGGAAGCAACATTAACAACCTAAGATCCATGGACACAATACTATTAGCAGACAGCATCATAGACTTGGAGCAGTAAGGGAAGTCAAAGCAAAAACTGCAAAGGCAGACTTGCTGCTGAACATAAAGAAACAAAAATAACCAGAGCGGATCAATATAAATTCAACTTAGATAACATGGAAATTGAAATAATTAAAGATTTCCTGTCTTGGATCAAACATTGATCAGAACAGAAACTTCAGCCAAGAAATAAGAAGAGGACTAGGAATGGGAATGGCAGCTATGAAAGAACTAGGTAAGATCCTAAAGTGCAAAAATATACAGCTGAGCACTAAAGTCAGAATTGTCCAAGCCATGGTATTCCCCATCACCATGTACAGATGAGAGATATAGCTCATCTGAGATGTGGTGCTGAAGAAGGGTGCTGATGGACAGCCAGAAAGACAAACAAATGGGTCCTTGAACAGATCAGGGCCAAGATGACCAAACTGAGGCTATTGTACTTTGGCCACATCATGAGAAGGCCTGACTCACTAAAAAAAGACAGTATGCTAGGAAAGGTAGATGGTAGAAGAAGGAGAAGAAAACTGCATGCCAGATGGATAGACAATAGGGGAGATTCTGTAGTGCAGTGGAGGCTAGGGATACTCTGGGATGTGTCATCCACAGCCTTGCTCAGTTTACACTGGTGCAAAATTCTTATTACCCAGAATATTGGCCTGGTTTTCAAGAAAATCTGGTGATGGTTGACAGAAGAATAAATGTAAAATACAACTAGAAAGAACACTTCACATTTGCAAAAAAAAAAAAAAAAAAAAAAAAGGTTTAGACCAATGAAGGTAGGGATTCTCCATTTTTTTTTTAAAAAAAGTTCTAATATCTCATTCCAATTTGTTTACACAAAAGTGTATATTTTGCATGTCTAGTTCCACAAAGAACATACCTTTGTTTTCACAATGCTGTGGGCCCTGAAAATAAATCTTAATAGGTATGAACAAAGCTCAGAGTTTTAGAAATGTATTTCAGAGACATACATACAGAGACAAAGACTCTGGTAATTAATCCTGGTGAATAAAAATGTTACTTTGGTGTTGGTGTGTAGGAAACAGCTGTTCCTGTTATATGAGTAGCTGTGTGTATGCATCAAGCTATTTGTGTTCCATAACTCACTGTATAAAGCGGAGAGACTTCACACTATTGTAATGCTCTCTTTCATTCTCTTTCTCCAGACAGACAGACAGACTGCTTCATATGAATGTTGCAAAATGCACAAAAGTTTTCTTCTAAAATCAGTCGATTTATCATCTGTTAACAACATTCAAGTCAAGGAGGAAGTAAACTCCCCTTGAGCATTACTAGAAGCAGTATATTCTTCACCCACGCATTGAAACACTGTTGAAATAGATGTTTTGCATCTATGGCATGAATCGTTTTCCATTTAAGAAAACACACGTATACTTGGAGTACTCAACAATACAGGCTAGAAGAGTCCTTGTATGCAAAATAGTTACATGTTATCCAAGCATAATGAATTTGGCTATATCCATGTGTATTGGTACCGGTAGTTAATCTTAAAACTTCTCAGTTTCCAATCTAAAGCATATGATTTCCTGGCTTGTCTTAAGTCAAAGCAACTTAATGCTTATCACACTGATTGTTAACGCCTTTCTTTGTTCATACTTTTCTTCAGGCAGAAAAAAGCACCACCACATGGATTATACTGTGGGCACGCACTAGGCCTGCACAACTGTTGTTTGCTTTTGCTTACATGAAAAACATCTGCCCCATTTCACAGGAAACTGAATTTTACATTTGGTTTGCTCTATAGCATTTCTCTGGAGACTAGAAAGTTGACCTCTGTCTTAAATAAAGCAGCTGTACTGGAAAACTTTGGTTACCATTGTTTCTTTTTCAGAGTGATTGTGTATTTAAATGAAATGCTGACACGCTTTCAGGGTAATGCTATGCCAGGGTTATTGGAAAGACTGTTCTTGTCACACCCATTATATATATTACATTTAGCAATATTTACATTACATTCTGATTTATACGTTTGGCAAAAGCAAACTTAAGACAGGTCCACCAATGTCTGGAGCCTATTTCTATGTCAGTGATTAGAAATACTGCCTGCAGTCCTGCTGGTTAGGAGTAGATCCATTCAAGGAATTATTGAATAGCACGGAAACACATAGGTAAATCCTATTGATTCAGTAGGCCCACTTTAGTTAGGACTAGCAACAGAATTCACGTCAAGAGTTTTAAGGGGTGGGTGGTTGGGAAGGGGTAGGATAACTGTTTTAACCTGTATTTTTTAATCTTGCTGTAACCCACTCCGATTATGTGGATAGAGGAGCGGGCCATAAATAAACATTATTATTATTATTATTATTATTATTAATGTGTTAAGATGAAATAATGGCCCAGTACATATCACCAGGAAATGGTATCCTGGCGGCAATTCTAGGGTTAGGGAGTGTACACCAACCGCACGTTCCCTAACCCTAGCAAGTCATAGTGGTGGTGTAATGGCAGCCTCCCGTCCACACGGGGGCCACCATCATGACAAAAGCGATGCCACTGGTGCGCCACAATGCTCTAATGGTGCACTCATGACATCCATGTGGCGTCCCAAGAAGAATCTAGTTTTTCTGGGTTCATTTTGGGTGGAGGGATGCCACGCAGTCCAGCTGCTGCAGCGTCCCTCCAGAGGAAAAATGGGCGCTTCCAGCCCACCCTTTTGGGGTGGTCTGTCGAGCCCCAATGTGACTAAATTTGTCCTTATTAATGGCAGTGGGTGACTGTAGCCTTTCACTGTTTATTTTTGGACTTCAGCCCAGACAATCCCACATCATTAGCTATGTTGAGTATGGCTGTTGTGAGTTGCGTAGTGTTGCTGGGGAGAAAATAGATTCTTGTGAATTTGACACAGGCAGTGTTTATTCTGCACTTCTACGGTAAAAAGAAAAGCACTCCAGTAATAAAGAAAACTCTTTAATGTGTGAGACACATCATGGAATTTTAACAACTGTCTATGTTAGTACCTACGGCAGGAAAAGTTACCACTCTCCCCTGTGGTTTTTCAAGGGTTTTTCTAAATCCTATGATTTTCAAAATTGTTTACACTCCCTAAAATAGCTAAGTTTATTCTTCATGCCATGGGCAGAATGTTTAAACAACTGCACCTAACCGAAAGAATTCCAGATTTGTAGGACTGTGGTCCCTCACATCTCTAGCCAGCTTGCTGGTTGGGAACGATGATAACTGTGTTGCAAAACATCTGTAAGGCACTATGTTAGAGAAAGCTTCTTTAAGGAACTATCTGTAGCAAAGCTTAAACTATTAATAAAACACAATAACAATCGCATCTAAAGACAGATCACATGTTATCACTTATGATGTAGTTTTCTTGCCTGAGTGAATTGTGGTTAAACAGTTCAAGACTTGCTATGTTAAGTCTTAAGTACTACAGTCTTTCTGGGATTACAAAGATTTGGGTTTGTAATGCATTTGTTCCATGTTGATTCTTTAATGGAAGTTGTGGGAGTAAAAATAAACAAAATCCATTCAAATTTCATCAGAGGAGCTCTGTACACCCAGTATTTACAATTAAAGATTGATTTTAGAGTTGCATCCCACTGTGAAATTAACTTCTCATGTGTGGGTTGCCAATAAATGAACAGAAGGGTTACTACTTTAGAAATTAAAATATGCCAGAAGGAGATTTTAGGTTGCTTTATACGTTCAGACTATCATAAGAACCGGTTTAAAATCAAGAAGTTCATACTGAAACCAGATTTAACACTATGGAATCCGGATTTTGCACACGCATAGCGGGGCAAATCCCCCTAAACCCGGTTTCTCCCAAAGCAGTATATTTACTGTTTCTTTTGGGAGAAACCAGTTCGCAGGGAATGTGAACTTGGCTCCGATCATGATTGGGTCAAGTTCAGGGGAGGGGAAAGGCCAGGGGGCAGAACATGCTTCGTCTCCTAGCAAAATCGGGCACTCCGAATGGGGCTTTTCAAACTGGAGGGAAACTATCCATATATGGATTGGGGGTTTCCCCTCCGGTTGAAATGAATGGGCCTCCGAATAGAAAGGCAAGCTCCAGTTTAAAGGGACTCCTGTAGAATGCGCATGAGCTGTCGAGTTAAAAAAATACAATAATAATAATAATAATAATAAAATACAATAATAATAATAAATACAATAAAATACAATAATAATAAATAAAATGAAATGAAATAAAATAGATAATAATTAGAATAAATTAAAATAAAATAATAATAATAAATAAATAACTAAAAAATAAAAAAACACAACAGTGCCCGATGAAGCACCAGGTGCAGATAAAAATGGAGGAGGAGGAGGGGGGAGAGGGGAAAGGATCCCTACAAGCTGCATTGCTCCATGCGCATAATCTGTCAAATATATAAATGTATAAAAAAAAACCCAAGCATCTCGCGCAGCCAATGGCTGCATCAGACGTCACCATGACATCATTTGATTGACAACCAAGAGGCTCCATCTTTAATTATTACTTTTGCGTGTATGAACTTAAGTGGGGTAAAATGCACTGGGAAGCATCGATGAGGGCAAAAGGTAGTATGAACTTCTTTCCGGAGAGATTCGGTAATGCCATGCAGGATCTCATCCGGATCTAACCAGGGCAAATGGGCTAGTATGGATGGGGCCACAGTTTATAAAGGAGTTCTACCAGATTTGCTGATCTTGAACCTGAAGGTCACCTTTTTCTCTGTTGCCTGATTATCTGTGATGACTAGACGTTGCCTCCTAGTAACCAGACAGGCAGTAATTCATAAATATAAATATAAATATAAGAATATATTTATTTATATCCAACCTCTTCCGTTTTGGGGATTGAGGTGGGTAACAACAAGGGTTTAGATTTGGCTCTGAATCATCGATTAAATTCAGGCCATCAGCTGGACACAGAGTACTAACTTAGATGAATTGAGACAGGTGGGCTCCTGAAACTTTCCGTGGGCTAGTAACATCTCTCCATTTATGCAACATCATTGGATTCCTTTGGACAATCCTTATCCTACTACTCAAGAGGTAATGTTGAAAACAAACCTAGGTCAGTGTTTAGTTGCTCTGACTTTACAATCGATTAAATTAAATTCATTCTAAAATATCCAAAGAATCAATTAGACCTATGATGTGTTGGATTAAAGAACTGTGACTCTCTTCTGCAATAAGGAGAAAGAGACCTAACTAGGATATGCCACAAAACTGTCTTCTTTCAGCCTTGAATTATCCACATTCTTAAAAGGTTCACATAGACTTTGTTGAAGTAATTTGGCTGAGGGGACAAAAGCAGTGTCATGAGTTGAGAAAGGATTAATTATATTCCTGCCAGATCACATCACACCAGTTCGCTTAACAAGGAAGGTTTATTAACATGCACAAAGAAAGTTCTACTTCTAAAACTTCCCTTAGGTGATATAATAGGCAGCAAGTTGGGTATTATGCACAAGAGAGCAAAAGGCTATTGTAATGAGCAAGACAAGGCCTTTTCCATCTGCTGGCAGAAAATACCAATTCAGCTAGTATTTGATGAATGAGCTGTATATTTATAGAAACAAGGCTGTGAAATTGATGCAAGGGCATAACTTTAGGAATGGTTTCCTAACTTAGGCTACAAGAGAGGGCAGGCATGAGCTTGTCCTGTTCATTGCATATTAAGTATTTTGGGTGGAACAAAGATCAGCATATGATAGCTAGCTAGATAAGATTTTGTCCTGTATCATTCAAGGCACTCATCTATTTTATTATAGACTGGCAAGATTATATTGAATATAACATACTGTATTCCAAACTTCTAATTGCCAATTGGTTTATTCTACCTGCTAGCATTTAGGTTGCTTTTTATACACCAGCCCTTTGAGAAGTCAATTCATATTTTGAAAGAACATCTTGTTTCAAACAAAGCTATTGCACCGGTAGAATACATACTGTTTGAGGTGACTTGAAATAAAGATTATGAATTCATTTTTTTGAAAAATGACTTTAGTAAAATCATACTTTTGAAGAGGCAATCTTTTTGGAAAATAGAAGAATTACAAGCTTTTCCTAAAACTAACGACCAAAATATATGAAATAGCATTTATATTGTAAATTTTTAAATATGGCAGATACCATTTGGTTGTTCCTAGGTTTGCATAGGTTCAGTCACTGCACAGCTGTGATTGGACCAGCTAACCCACATTGCTAATAAAAATATTGTTTGACTTCCAGAGTGTCTGAAATCATTTGCAAAAACATATTCAGAGTTTAAAGCAGCAAATATAACCATGTTTGAAGTAAGTGGGACTTTATTGCAGGGAAATATGTTTGGGATTAGAATACCAGCATTAACTGTTACTGTTTAGTTGTCTGGCATTTCTCAGAATTTATGAAACAGTCTTTAAAAAGAAACAAAGTGAGCAACCCCTCTAAAAATATTTGCAAATCTTTAAGACATTTTTATCTTTAAATCTATATGCACTTTACGTGAATATAAACCAGATATTTCAATTATATGCTTAAATCTGTTTACCAGATTTTTTTGTAATTCTGTATGCTGGTTTCCGCCAGGATTTTTTAAAAACTACAGAACCCAATGTTTTGCGTCTGCATCCCATCAATGGAGCTCATATGGCTGTCTTCTAATGTGACTCTAAGTTCTGATGTGATTCTAAATAAGTTCCATATTTTTGGACATCTTGGAATATTTAGATTGCTAGGACTGGAATAATTTCAAAATGTCTTGCTTTTCCTCTTTAAAGGTTGGCAGCTATCTTCAGACAGTAATTGTATCATTCACATTGTGCTTGGATATATTTCTCACCTCAGAAAGTCTTCCCCTTATTTCTGCAATCCATATAACCTGAAAGAAACAAACCAGAAGGAATGTTTTGGACTAGACAGGATTTCAAAAGCCTCGTGGGTGATGCTCTTTTAGCAAATAAGAAAAAGAAATGCTCATCCGAATAGATAATATGACATTATGTAGAAATTTTTTACTTAGAATATGCAATCTATTTTGCTGCATAAACATCTTGATATTTGCCTCACTTAAATATAAATAAATTTAATTGGTTCAGCTAGTTAAATTTCAGTGCTGTTATTAAACTGAATACCAACATACCTCAGTTAACCAAGTGGATGTGTTTCCAGACTTATTCCTATATCACAAAAAAAGAAGAGCAGTTCAACATGTTTCAGTAAATTTTTTATTCAAAATTAACATTGTGTGCATGTGAAATGAAACAACTAGATCAAGTCAACCTTGCATAAGTAAACAAAAACATGTTGAATCTTCCACAGACCACTTGAAAGTTTCTTCCAAAATGCATCCTTGGGTGACTTTTTTCTTTTTCTTTAAACAGCCTCCAGTTTTCTTATGATTTCCATGTTGGTGGTGAAATTTTAAGTCTATGCTTTTTCAACATGCCAGGGTTGCTGGCGCAGCAGGCTAAGCTGCTTTCCACTTTTATTTCTGATTTGTCTATCACACATGTTCAGTAAATGATTCTTTTGCCTGTTGTATGTAAGCACACACCTACAATAGGATCACTTAGAGTAGAATCCCATTCTTTCCTAGGTTAACCCTTATTGCATTGTTTACTGCAGACATACTGCCAAAACCCAACACTGAACTTCTGTCTTTCTCCAGCCCTCCTTCACCATCCTCCGTGTGCCAATGCTACAAACAAGCAAACTTCCAGCTAGACAGAAGAAAATGGAGGACTTGGCTCTGCTCCCGTAGAAAGACATTCTAAAAAGGAGTTGCTTTTTCTTTGTCTTTGTTAACTGAGCTCTATCTTTACCTATAAGTAGTAAGATCTTGCAGCACCTTTGAGACTAACTGAAAGATAGTAGCTGGTAGCATGAGCATTCATTGACTTAAGCCTACTTTCTCAGACACGTGTGGTGGAATGGAAAGCCCAGGGACAGACCTATATAGCAGTTTGTGTATCGATAGGAATGCTCTCCACCACATGCATCTGACGAAATAGGCTCGAGTCTATGAAAGCTCATGCTACCAACTTAGGTCTTTCAGTTAGTTTCAAAGGTACTGCAAAATCCCTTTGCATACTGATTTTCCAGACTAAGATGGCTATGTCTTGGATAGTAGCAGGGCATATAGTCGGCCCTTATTCTGCAGACTTGCCATCTGTGGATTCAAGCATTTGTGGATGGCAGACCCCTGTTATCCCATGGTGGCATAGACCCCACCCCAACAGATACCAAAATCCGTGGATGATCAAGTTCTGTCATCCCAAATTGAAGTGCATGCACATGGCTGTGCTGCCACTAAGTTTCGTTGTTCCCCAATGCACGCCCTGCAATGGGATAGTGGTGGCGCAGCCATGTGCATGCACTGCCATTTGGGATAACATGATAATCCACAGATTTTGGTATCCGTTGAGGTGGGGTCCGAAATGGATCCAACGATATTTCTTTTCATTTTACAAACAGAACAATTTTCAGATGTCTGCTGCTACACACTACCGAAATAAAGCAGTTTGACATCACTTTAACTTCCATGGTTTAGTGCTATGGAATTCTGGAATTTGTAGTTTGGTGAGCTGACAGGGAAGGCCAACTATCCCACAAAACTACAATTCCCAGAATTCCATTGCACTGAGTCATGGCAGTTAAAGTGGTGTCAAACTGCTTTATTTCTGCATGTGTGGCATCTACCTTAGTCTAGTTTTACAGATGTGAGAAATGTTGCTTACATTTAGCAGCCCTTCAGAATTGTAGACCTATCATTTTCTTTTTTTTTTCCCCCTTCAGATTTTAAGGCCCAGATTGCCATTGCTAGATCAGGAATCTGTCATAAGCCTCCCTGAATAGATATGCAGAATATTATATATTTCTCTGACATTTTGAACAAATGAAAGTTTCTTGTTTTCTCTTTTCATATATAATATGTAAAACAACTCCTATTTAGTACCGAAACACGTGTGACACATGCTGAAACTTAATTAAACCCTTTCCCTAAAAACATTGTAGGTTTACTATTTAATTACTGTACCTGTCTGCTGGAGTTAGCTTTTCTTAATAACATTTTAAAAGGGGGCAGGCTAGGGGATCATAATACTATTTAGCAGCAAAACCTGTTTGGTCTTTTTCTGGGATGGGGTAGAGGCTTCAGTAGGTGAGAACTGATTCAGCTTTTGTAAAGGTTGTAATGTTGAGAAAGCTTCAGGCAAAATCTGAGTTTCTGTGTTCACTTAAGAGTGAGATAACTGGGTGTGACTTTCTTCTCATGCAGCAAATATTAAATATTAGTTTCAGGTATGTTTCTTTCTTATTACTTACTTGGAGTGAGATCCACAAGATATTGTCATATAATGTAAGTACTGTCATGTTGCTAATGTAGTTTAGCCGAATAATGCTATGATTTCCATAAATACTGCCCTTGTGTAGATTTGGTTCACTCACTTTTGCCACTGATTGCAGGATCTTGTCATTTCTTGTCCAATAATAGTTTGCTGAACCTCCATTGTACAATATAAAACATTAAAGATTTATACACAGACCTTAATTTGCTGCCACAAAGCAATTTTCTATGGTCCTCCAAAAGATCCTCACTAGTACTACTACACTCTTGGTAGTGTGGCAGTAAAAGAGAAGTGCCATTTTTCCTTTAATTTTGTCATAGTGACACCAAATTTTGGCTGTGTGGCAAAAATACATATATAAATGAACAATTTCCACTTTAAAACAAGACATAGGAGTTTATCACACTGGTGCTAATTTCAGCATTTAAGAGAGAGTAAAGCCCATTTAAAGCATCCCACAAATAAAGAGAAAATGGGAAGTAATTGCGTGAACGATCATCATGTGCAATTGCGCAAATAAAGTGATATCAGAAATGTGTTGTCGCTGAAATCCTGAAAGTAAGAAGATGCACATTAATGCTTCTTTGTGACCACTTTAATGACAGGTTTTGTGCGACGTCATGTGAAATTGTTTTGTGTAATTACATGATTTTTCTGGGATATTCACAGGATAAACTCCTGATCTCTTTCGTGTGATAAACTCTTTAAAGTGAGCATGAATCTCATTTTTTTCCATTATATTTTTATCGAAGATAAAAAAGAGACATAAAAGACACAACACACGCACACACAAACACACACACATACATACACACAGGAATATATACAAATATACATGTTCTTATACATTCTTATACTGTATGTTACTTGTATCCATGCAGCTAATGTCAGTCCAGTTTGGCTTGTAGTTTTGGCTTGTAGTTTTACTGTTCTCCCTCCCTCAATCCTTGTGGTTGAATATCCAGAAATTTTTATTTAGTTTTGCCCGTGACCAGTAAAAAACCTACATCTGCATTAGACAATTATTTCTTTCTTTCCACCACTTATCCCACTTATTGTGGTTAATGATAATAAAGGGGTGTCTATATTAAATTTAATTAAAAATCATTACAATAGTGCATCCATGTTGAATTAGAGCATTAAAATTTTAAAATGTGCGTTTAATAAAAAGTGATTTTCCTCCTCAGATACAGTCCTTATTATCACTGGTAAGAAGTTACTTTTTCTGAAACAACACTTAAGGAAATAAAGTGTAAATGTCCTTTTAAAAATTATAATTTCTATTTAGGACTTTGTATTATTGTTTTTTTCCCTCCCTGTTAGAGCTCTTTTGAGCCAACAACAGTTCCACACTTCATTCATCACAAAAGCCTTACAGTGTGGCAGTGAATTAAGAATGGTTCAGTAGGACTATTCACTCAATTGCTGCTTAGTTTTGGATGGCATACAGGAGGGGCAAGCTTCCGGATTTCTGTTTACTCAGTGAAAACAATTGGAATTGATCTGTTTTGTCTGAGCAATGAATAAGAAAGAACCTCAGCCTTAAACATGGGAGACCTATCTTGTAAACCTTTGGCACTCAGCAGTGTCAGATGGAGGAGCCGGACTGTTGATTCTACAGACAGTAATTGTGCTGTCCTATTTTCTCTTTCTGTGACATGCCGCTGGGTGGGACAAAGTCCACTCAGTGATTTTTTTTTTCCATTTCAAAGTCCATCAGGCAGATAATGATGTCTGTAAAAACCTGGAAAGAATATTTGATCAATAATGAATCCTGATTTCTCGTCTCTTGGGCAAGGAAGTAATAACCAGAGCTGTTGCCACTCTGCAAAATTAATGCAGTTTGACACCACTTTAACTGTCGTGGCTCCATCCTATGGAGTCTTGGGATTTGCAGTTTGTTGTGACACCAGAGCTCTCTGATAGAGAAGGCTAAATATCTCACAAAACTACAAATCCCAGAATTCCATATCTTTGGGCCATGGCAGCTAAATAGCAGGTAATGCATGGTATCAAATTGAATTAATTCCACAGTGTGGATGCAGGTATCTTGCAGACCTTTCGGATTACGTATAAATGCCACAAGCTCCAGCCCTCATTAATTATGCTTTAATATTATTCCTATATTGCTTATCACATCCAATGATATATCAAAATAAGACCATAGTCAGGAATTGTTGGAGTTGTAATGCAGAAGATCAGACGGAGGGCATTAGTTTGAGTATGGTTGCGTCACGATTTGTTAAACAATAACTGTTAAGAATGAATAACATAGAAGACTAGACACATACCTAACATCCCTCATCTTCGGCACCATACTTTTCCTACTTTTTTTCAAATTGTCAGTCTAGTTTTGTACAACTGCAGTTTAAAGAAAAATTAGAACTGTGTAATCTTTGTTCTCCAGCAAGACTGAGAAACTGTTTGGTGTGAGAGACGGAAACTGATAAGAAGATGAGCTGATGCACAATGAGCAAATAACAGAGCAAAACTGGGAAAGATAAAGAGATGGAATGTATATGCAACTTACAGCGGGTTAGACTTTCTAAATCAGATAAAATGGGTAGAAATGTTTGTCTACATCTCAGATCAGTAACTCAACAGCCAGAGAGAATGTGGCTATCACAAGTTATTCCTCTACATACTGATTCTACAAGTTACCTTGGTACCTCTCTTTCTTTTCTGAAAACCTGGTGGAAGAGAAAAGAGGGCTGGCTTGTGGTCACACAGATAGCTGTCAACCACTGTGAATAAATTAATTTATTGTTTAAGTAACTAGGCTACAAGGGAGTAAAAGGAAATAATATAAGTGGCGTATTTATATTTTAGTTGCTTTGCCATATTTTTCTGTATTCTTATTAGTTTATTTCTATGCCCTATTTTTGCCAAAGTCCTTCCCCACACCACTTTTTGAAAGTTAATGCAAATGGAAAGTTAAAATAATGAAATACAATGTAAAAAAATAATAAGGCATTAGTATTTTAGTGACATCTTTAAAAATATACCTTTAACCCAAAATGTCCTTTTTGCTGCTTAAAAGCAAAAAATGAATCTCCCAAAAATATTAAAAAGGGAAAAGTAGGCATAACTTCTCTGGGGTCAGTGATCTACAAGCTTGGCAAAATTGCTTATGTGTATGTGCCTTCATGGACGGCCCCATACGTTTCACAGGGTTTTCTTAGGGAACGAATACTCAGAGGTGGTTTTGCTAGTTGCTTCCTCTGAAATACAGCCTACAGTACCTGGTCTTTGTTGTTGGTCTCCCACCCAAGTACTAACCAGGACTGAATCTTCTGGCTTGCAGTCAAATGCAGTCAAGATCTGGTGCCTTTACGGTATGTAGGCCTGCCATCTCCTGGGTAGCAGCTTCTTATTAATACCCAAGACAGCATGGGAACTGGAGGAGGTAGAGGCATCCACAGTTCTTGTATTTAGGGATGGATTTTATTCCTATTATGATTCAGCCTTTGGCCTAAAAAACACACAAGTTAATGTAAAAATCTAAATTGCATAAAACATAAAACATTAAAAATCCAGGAACAAGAAATCTTCTAAATATGGCAAGCAGACATTAAAATGCAAATGCTAGGTAGAACAACAACAACAACAACAACAACAAAAGCTTTAACAGCCTCCCTAAAATTTAGCAAAGGATAATGTAATATTCCCCCACCCCTAGGACCTAGATCCACAGTCAGGGTGCTGCCACGGGGGAAAAAAAAAAACCTGCCCCACAACTTCTCTTGATGATAAAACATGTTTCAGAACCTCTAATTTAACTCTTAAATTGCAAGCAGATTCATTTATTTCTTAGTAGCTAGTATTCTCACTGTCTTGATTTTCAAGTTATCTTTCATCAACAGATTGAGAGCAGAAGGAATGGGGATTATTAGCTGTCCAGCATATGAGATCCAGTGTGGGGTAGAGTTCTGAGCATTGGACTATGACTCTGGAGACCAGAGTTCAAATCCTGCTCAGCCATGGGCAAATCACACTTTCTCAGCCTCAGAGGATGTCAGTGACAAATCCTCTCTGAAGAAACATGCCAAGAAAACCCCATGATAGGTTCTCCTTAGGGTCACCATAAATCAGAAATGAATTGAAGGCACACAACAACAACAGTAGTTGTTTATGAAGTTCTGAAGGACAAGTGGTGGTCTTCCTATAGATCCTAAATCTGGTCCAGCAAGGGAGTTGTTATTTACTTATCAAGCCAAGCATGCATCTTTATATCATTTTATTTATTCCTATTTTTATCCTTGCAGATAGTTCATTAGAACTCTCAGGTATCTGATGAACTGCTAGGTCATTGATGGCACATCTTAATCAGCAGAATTTTGTGTTGCCTTAAAAATTCTATTGCAACAGAAATTTTCATGGCCTACCTGCCACTTTGTACAGAAGTGTCAATAAAATATTTTGGCTTTTAAGGTGCTATAGGAAGCCCTCAGGAGGGAGGGAATCCTATTTTACTATATTATTGTAAGTCTTTTTGCTGCTACAAACATTTCTTCTTTTTTATGACTTTAATATAGTACGGACTTGATTATAGTGTCATTTTGGGTAGTCTGCAACTTCTCTGTACCTAGATCATAGAATCATAGAGCTGGAAGAGACCACAAGGGCCATCCAGTCCAACGCCACTTTTGTGCAGGAACACCGAATCAAAGCATCCCCAACAGATAGCCATCCAGATTCTGTTTAAAAACCTCCAAAGGCCTCATTCACACTATGAAAATAATCCAGGATGAATATTTGTTCACACACATCCCAAATGCACACAATGCACTTAGGAGGGGGACTGGCAAACCCCCCCCCACTTAACCCGTGATATTTGATACCATTCCCCTCTCTCCGGGTTTTTCTGAAAGATTTGCATCAAACTGCATCTTCAGCAGTGCGATAAGTTTCTGAATCGATTTGGATCACTTTGTATTGTTCAAGGTAATGGAGACGGCTGCAAATGATGGCATGTGTAAATAACGAAGGGGTTACAATGACTTGAAGAGATTCACAAAACCAAAACAAAATGGGAACAACAAACCCAGTATGCATCAGCGCAGCTATCCACATCTCCTTGGGAGAAAAAAATGAATGTGAATGCCCTCTACCACTTTCTGAGGAGGTGTGTTCCACTGTCAAACAGCTCTTAACTGTCAGGAAGATCAGCTTGTTTTCTGCAAAACAACATACTGTACCTTTTCATGACACATCATGGCACATCAAACCACCTTTGAAACTGAGTGAGGGATGGAGCCACAGGGACAAGTTCCAAAATGTGCAGCAACAATTGGGTTTGTTGTACTTTCTTCCCCTCCCCACCCCATGTCAGAACCTTTCTAGTGGTTGATGCACCTAAAATGTGTATCTGCATTGTGACAATTACCAATAGACACTTTAAACTATTTTAAAATATGATGACACTAACTTTTTTTTTATTTCCCCAGTTGGCCTGTTGTTGTGGTACTGCTGCATGTTCACTTTGCTGCCAATGCTGTCCAAAGATAAAACAATCAACCAGCACTCGCTTTATGTATGCACTGTACTTCATCTTGGTGACTCTCATCTGTTGTGTCATGATGTCAGAGACAGTAGCCAAAGAAATGAAAGAACATGTAAGTAAATGGGGTTTTATGGAAGAAGAATGGAGAGGCTAAGATCAAATTTAAAAAGGGGAGAGGGTGGTTATTCCCAGAAGAAAATGCTGTGTGTTAGGCTTGACTGTTAATGGAAAGTTTGGAAGAAGAGACTGTGGATACTAAATTATAAGGCAAATGGTGCATTATTAATGTGCTACTCTAGCATGATATTATTTAATGTTCAATACTCTTTAAAACTCCACCAAAATTTTCATATGCAAAGACAGGAAACTGTTTCAGGAATTTTGAACAACTCAGAACAGTACATGTTTCAGTAATGCCAAATGTTTCATCCTGTGTTTTGCTTTGAAAATGAGCAGTAGGAAGGGCCAGTACAAAGGGTAATTGTTTGCACAATGGCAAGAGATTATTTCTCTCTGAAACTTTAGTGTTTGGCATCTTTGAAGGCACAAGCATAAGTGATTCAAGCAGTTCCTTTTTTGGAGCTGTTTCCTCCTTTCCAGTCCTGCTGCAACTTTAGATTCCATGGTGGTGAATATTCAGGAGCTGTGTTAGTTTTTGTCACTGAACTAAGATCATTTAGAAATAATTATTAGTCTTCATCAGAGGTGAATTTAATTGAGACTGTTCTTTCACCTCTTTTTCATCTCCCTCCTTATGTGTGTGCATCTGCTCTTCCTATTCATTCAGTTAGAAAACAAACTCATTATTGTATTGCTTGCCAGTTGGAGACTTTCCAGACACATGTTCTAAGATTATGAAGAGGTGACGTTTCATGGGGAGAAATCTCCAGTCTTTAGACAATACCATTTATACAAACAATAGAGTGGCTCTCTTTTGAGTGGAGAAAAGGTTCACTGATACAGTTGATAACTATTCAGACTAAATTATGCAGTGCACGTCAGCTGTTGATGAGGTGGTTCTTGATATATATCCTAAAACATTTTCAGAGATTTTGCTTCCCGACACCTGTTAATCACAGAAGAAGCAAATATTGCTGCAGTTGTTGTACAGAGAACAGGGACAGGACTGACCTGGCTGCCAAAGCAGCTCCATTTGTAAACATGCTAGTGAAGCAACATATACTCTCCAAGATGTATGTCCCAGGACCCCCTTTTTATCTTTTGTAGCATAGTCATGTGAGCATCAGACTTCTTGAACTGGACCTGAACAGGCTTAGAACTGACTTGTTTTGCAGATTTCTTCAGGTTTATATGCTATTTGCTGTACCTGCTGGTTGATAGAAAAAGTAACTGCTTCAAGGTTACCCAGCAAATTTCAGAGTTGAGCTGGAATTTCAACTTGGCTTCCTCTGGCCCTAATCAGACCGTGACCCTTCAGCCCAGTTACACTATACTAGCTCCACTCTCATAGAACTTCTTTCATTGTTCTTTGGGTCAAAGCCAAAGTTTGGATGTGCAGCAGTAAGCAAAGTGAAGTATTTTCCATTCCTTGGCAAAGTTAGGTTTTCTTCCTGTCAGACATAGTCAACAGCTTTCATGTTTCCTTTTTCCATAGCCTGTTAAGTAAAAAATAGTTCTCTGTGTTTTTTCTGATTCTCTGCAAACTGGGTTTAGCCTTGGAAAATAGCCTATTAAGTCTCAGAGTGTTTGCTCCATTCATAGAAAAAAAGGTGTTTTAATGTTCTGCTCAGCTGTTTCAAAAATGTGGTTAGCCCGTGTCTGTGAGGGTACAGAGAAGCTTTTATTTTATTGCAAATGCTTGTATTTATATATGTCAGTGTGCCTATTTACAGGCTGTACCAGTTGTGAGCGGGTAGGTGCTTGCCTTTACAAGGGGGCACAGCCCAAGGATATAGACTCAAGTCACAGATATTTGCTCTGTGAGATGTGTTTTCTGATTGCAGCTGCACATTACTGTGTGGTGAGCTTGTGGCCAGTATGTGTGTGTAGCTGTTCTTTTTCCATGATCTAAAGTGTGGCCTCAAAAACAAATATTTAGAAAGTGAAGAGAGGGCTGAAATCTCCCCTTTGCAACATTTTTTTTAAAAAAAGTAATAAGTATTTCAAGCTGTTGGGAGTTGGAGAATGGATACAGGTTTTTGCTCATTCTCACTCGCTTAGACTCCCCAGACACATATGTTCTTGTTTTTGTTTATTTTTAAAACGGTACTTAAACAAAATTTACTTTATAGAAGTTAACAGATGAAAACCATCATTATATGTGTAATCAAACAGAACATAATATAGTTGTGCAGTCAGCTTAAAGAAAACAATAGAAATTCAGCTAAAGTAAGACCAGATACTGAAAACTTCTAAACTTCTTTCTGAAAGATTGTTTTCTATGGGCTATTAAAACTGCATGTCATTGTCCTATGGAAGGGTTTATTCGAGGACATAGGATTGTTCAGATCTCCTCCTCCAAGGGCAGAGAGATTGAAATCCATCCCCAGAAGGCAAGATCCAAGGTCACACATTCTATTTGGGCTTCTACAGCCCCTACCTCTCCAGTGTGAGCAGAAAGAGAGTAGAGACATGGCTAGGGTAGGCCAGTCAGTGTACCAAGGCTATCAGTCCACAAGATCTCCATATTACTATACATGCTCTCCATCCCAAGTCAAATTCTGATCTACACAGCTCCTATAACTGGCATAGATCACCATGGTCCAGGAAACAGCCCAGGAAACTATGTTCTGCTCTACCTATGCAGTCAATTCTTTTGAATACCTTGGAGGGCCCAGCACAAGACCACTCCATAGCACATGGTAGGATTGCTCTGTATAGACTGTACAGTTAATTCAAGCCCTGTACAGACTGGCACTTTATGATGACCGGGGGCAGAGTTGGGGCACAGCATCTTTATGATGCATGCCTGACTCCACCCCCCAGGGCGCCCTGATGCCTCACACTGCTCCAGACAACGTGCAGCATCATGACGCACCTCCAATGCTGTGTCCAAATGATGCAGCGCTGAAGGAGTGCTATACGGCCACACCACTGTAACTATGGCGCCCTTTGGAGGGTGCAAAAAGTAGCTCCTTTTTGCGGCTCCTTTTTCTGCTCTCCAAAGGCCAGATTGGGGCCACAGTGTGAGGTTGCTGCAGCCCTGATCCAGCCAGGAAAGGGTGCCCCTTATGGGCATTCTATATAGCCGCTCAGTAAACCACGCAATAAGAAGTGATGAAACAGCTGCTAAAGATCAAGAGCTGCAGTTCTGATTGTAAGTCTTTATAAAATGCTGTTAATAAATACAGTGGGACCTTGTTATCTGCTGGGGTTTGGTTCCAGGATCCTTCGTGGATAACAAAATCTGTGGATGCTTAAGTTCCATTAAATATAATGGCAGAGCAAAATGGTCTCCTTTATATTAAAAAGGAAAATCAAGGTTTGCTATTTAGAATTTATACTTTTAAATTTTTTATAAATTTTTTTCAAGCTGTGGATGCTTGAGTCCATGGATAAAAAATCCGTGGATAAGGAGGGTCGACTGTATATTATTGGAACCGTTAATTGCTGTTTTAGAAAAAGAAATTATATAATTTAACTATCAGTTAAATAATAAATACACAAAAAAAGCCACTTCACTTTCAGGACAGTAAGCCACAAGTCGGCTTTTTCTTTGATATTCTATTCCTCCTGTCAAGTTCCTATGGATGAATTTAATTGAGCTATGTGGGTTTGCAAACCTCGACACATCCCATAGGGATGTTAAAGTTACTTAAACTGATA
Source organism: Urosaurus nigricauda (assembly GCA_034509955.1). Taxonomy (NCBI): domain Eukaryota; kingdom Metazoa; phylum Chordata; class Lepidosauria; order Squamata; family Phrynosomatidae; genus Urosaurus; species Urosaurus nigricauda. Next base: position 39,941,165 of record JAOEGL010000002.1, read on the forward strand.
GTTATAGTATTGATCTTCCTTATATCTAATATGCTTAATTGTGTGTTTCAGATTCATTTCTTTGAAACAGTATGCCAGCATATTCAGGCAGGTGATTCCTGTGAGAAGTTGGTGGGCTACTCTGCAGTGTATCGTGTGTGTTTTGGAATGGCCTGCTTCTTTTTTGTCTTCTTCTTACTCACAATCAGAGTCAACAATAGCAAAAGCTGCCGTGCATATATTCACAATGGGTAAGTTAGATGGATGTCTGTGTAGTGGTGGTTGTTGCTGTTGAACATTCACTATGCTCTCTAGCTACATTTGTTTGCAAGTCTATAAGATGTAGTGGTTCCTTTTTCTTTATTCCCTTATCCTCCTTCCCCTAGTTTGTGACTGAATACTTTTTGGAGCTTTGCCATCTTTTAAGAGACCTCAGGGCACTTCGAGAATGACTAAAAAGACCAGATATTGTTCCTGTTCTTTTTGATTTTATTTTGAGGATCTGTACATGTTTTGTTTATCTCAAAATATTTTTCTGTCAGCTTCTGGTGTGGTCAGAGGCTTTCTATACCAGCTTCCCAGTTTAATTTATTTGAAACCAGTATAAAATCAGAAAGAATAGGAACAACATCTGGAACATTTTAATCAGTTTTGATGCACACTCTGTGTTTATTCATAGCACTGAACAAGCAATAATATCAATAGCAAATAGGTTTTGTTTTCAAGCTGCTGTTGCCTTTCCCCACCTTCCTATGTTTGTATACTTTTCTGGATATATATATACATATATATAAGGTAAACTTTATGTGTGTGTCACTCAGAGTTTTGTTATTGTTAACTGTTGTCAAGTGGACTTTGACTTATGGCAATCCTGTGGAACTGAGAATTCCAAGTCAGCCTGTCATTAACCACCTTGCTGAGCTCTTGAAGACTCAGGGCCATTGCTTTTTTGATTAAATAGATCAATCTAGAATGCGGACTTGGGGGCTGAACAGACCACCTCTAAGGGCGGCCTGCAGTCACATCTTTCTTCACCAATCTGGCATTTCCGCAGCACAAAAAGGAGTCACAAAAAGTAGTTCCTTTTTGTCAATGGAAAGGGTGCCATAGCCGCTGGCACCATGGCTTTTTGGCACTTTTTTGGTGCAGCGTGTGTACATGCTGTGCCAAGGGAGTAATGTGATGCCTCCCACTGTGTGGTGGGGCACAAAGTGTCACGCTGGCATGGGGGCAGAGTCAGGGCATGCAGCTTCAGTCACCACGCCCCCACTTCGCTCTGATGACAGGTTTATCATTGGTCTGTTGAGGCTGTCACTTTTCCTGCTATCTTCTACCTTATCAATCATTATTGTCTTTTCATTCAAAGTTGGTAGTCAAGTGTTCACAGTGACAGGGGGCTTTTTCTCCATTTTAATTTGCCTTTCCTCTTAGTTGTGTTCCAGCTTCTGCATTGTGATAGCTGAGGTGCCTGATAAGGACAAGTGCTTTCTATGATGCATAGCAAAATTAACACCCACAAAATTCATGGGGAATATAGTTCTTGTTTCACTTCTTTCTAAAGGTCAATCTTTAGGGGAGCAGCTGTGAATCATTACTAAAGCACATGCAGATGTACCTGTTCCAAGTTCAATTCCTAGCATCAAAAGGAACCTTGGAAAGTCATTTTCAATCAGTTCCAGTACTATTGGGCTAGAGGAACAAAATGGTACGACTCACTGTACAATGACTTCACATGTTTATGTGTTAATGGGGCTTTCCCCCACATACATCAACAGATAAATTATTCGGGGAAGTGTAGTCAAGTAGATTCAAGAGCAAGTCAAATATCTGTGTATCTGAATATTCTTTTTCATTAATAATAATAATAATAATAATAGGATTTATTTCTATTCCACCTTTTCTGGGGGGAATCAATTACAGCAGTTAAGCAAACAGCTTCATTTATATACTGCTTCATACCGCCTAAGGAGTTTCTAAGCAGTTTACAACTGTAAGCTAATTGCCCCCAACAATCTGGGTACTCATTTTAGCGACCTCGGAAGGATGCAAGCCTGAGTCGAGCTTGAGCCTGGTTTTGAGTGAGTGGCTGCAGTGCAGGCATTTAACCACTGCGCCACCAGGGCTCTGTCTCCACCAATATTTTGGGGGGAGATGATACAGCAATATTCATCATCACCACCATTACTATGGGTCAATGAATGACGTGTCCTTATTTGTGTATTTGTAATATTTGCATCTAATCTTTGCAGTTTTTTTCTGTTTCTCTTTTCCCCAGATTTTGGTTCATAAAACTTATAGTCCTGGCAGCCATGTGCTCAGGAGCCTTTTTCATTCCAGATCAGGATACCTTTCTTAAAGGTACAGATTTTAAAAGAAATTCTGTGTGCTTCATGGTTTACCATATACAGCTATCAATTTAAGGTAGATACAAGCCTTTCACAATCCTGCTAGCTATGAGAGAGAAAAAGCTATAACATGTGAAACTGGTAATAATGCAATGAGTCTGGCTTAATGTTTTGCTGTCTTAGGAGCTGTTCAGACCTGTATCAAAAGCCAACACGGGGGCAGAGTGGGTGCGTCATGGCTACACATGCCCCAACTCTGTCCCCATGCTGATGTGACACCATGCGCCCCACAACATGGCGGGTAGTGTCATGGTGCTCCTCTGGCACTGCATTGATATGACAAAGAGCCAAAGGAGCGTCAAAAAGCTGCAGCGCCTGGGGCTACTGAATCATTTCCACAGCACCAAAAGGTCAGATCGGGGCTGCAGTGTGCTGTTGCCGCAGCCCCAATCTGGCGAAGAAAGAGATGTCTGCAGGCCATCCCTTGGGGGCAGTCTGTTCAGCCAGTTAGTTGCTCACTCAGTTTTTGGTAAAGATGAGCAAGAGCAGAGGGGCAAGAGTGGAGAGACCAGAGCCAGAAGTTAGTCTGGATCTACCTTCTAGGGATAGAAAGGAGAAGGGCAGTTTAAGATATATGCATGCAGAAAAGAGCAGATGAAACAAGATTCATTCATTATTACCACTGAAGCCACAGGCAACCAAACTTGGAAATTCTACAGTGCAGTTACAGTGTTCTCTCTCTCTTCTTTCTAGAATAAGTTAATGATTAATGGCAAAGTAAACTTGAGTGGCAAATATTTTAGAAATGATGTATATGCAGTATACACTAGATAGTCTTTAGATTGAGCTATCTATCTCCTTCAAATGCTGAGAAGCAACCAGAGAGAGAACAAATTTATACTTAATATCTTAATATTTGATTCAGCCCTTTTCTCTTAGTATAACTGTAGAGGTGAAACAGGCTTCTTTAAATTAACTATTTAGTATGGTTAGTGACCAGGGATAATAGGAGTAGCCCCCCAAAAGAGGGCCACATATTCACCATTCGATTTAGTAAAAGGAGCACCCGTATCTAGTAATCTCTTACAAAACTGTAATTACAGAAACACTCCCGCCTTTTTCCTTAGGCCAAAAAGCCCAAAAGGAGAAAATGGGAAAAGTGGTAAGTGCTGCAACAGTTGGCAATACATTAATCATAGAATCATAGAGTTGGAAGAGACCACAAGAGCCATCCAGTCCAACCCCCTGCCATGCAGGAACTCCCAATCAAAGCATCCCTGACAGATGGCCATCCAGCCTCTGCTTAAAGACCTCCAACGAAGGAGACTCCACCACACTCCGAGGGAGTGTGTTCCACTGTCGAACAGCCCTTACTATCAGGAAGTTTCTCCTAATGTATCATGTATCAATGCATGCCAACTCAGCCAAAATTATTATAGTCCTCCCTTTTTATTTCATAACTGGATTTTGCTTGAGCCAAGCTGTTCCTAGTTTAAAATAGCTTTTCTAACAAGAGGATATCCCGTCTTCATTCCATGTTGTATCACAGGAAACAGGCCTGTAATCACCCCCCCTGCCCTCCACAGTGAAAAAAAAATCAAACCAGCAGGCCATAAAATGAAGGGCTAAAACTGCACAACATGTCAAATGCATGGTTTGCATTTGCTTCTTCGGAAGGAAAAAGGAGATCTCTTGGTGGTGATGGGAAACTGATCTGGATAAGAACCTGTTGGCGGAGAGCTAACTTTCCCAACTCATATTATCTTCTCAGCAAAGATCTTTTCATCACCCAGATTTCCAGAAAGCTATTGTTTGCTACTGGAGGGAATGGTGCTGTTTCTGCTGTCCATTAGGAGTCCAGCAAAAGAATAAAAGAGTTCACCTTACTGATCCTGCTCCTAATAGGCTCTTTAAAACAACAACAACAACAACACACCATTAATACAACAGATAGTTTGACAAAAACACACTTGCACAAAACCTACTCGGCACCTCTAACTCCTTCCTTTCCTTTTTTTAATTTAAATTTAAAAGACAGTACACAAGGGTTATACAAACTGAATTTCTCTACCCACTTCTTCCCAAGAGCTGTGTCTTGGTATGTGAACTCTTGCTTATCTGATGTGTGGAACACAAAGGCTTCACCTGCTTTAATGCTGTATTAGAAACTGCGTATTTCTTCTTCTGTAAAACGTGCATGTTTTCAAGCAATAAAACTTTAACATGTGCAGGAGAAATGAGTCACTCTGGAATGTGTAAACTTTGTTGGCATGTCAAGCTTGATATGATTAGCTCAGTCACTGTACAGTTGAACTGTGCTGCTGGCAGGAATTAGTGGTTTTTTTCCCCCTTCTTCTTTCTGTTCTTTATGTGGAACAATTAAACCAAACTGCACTTGATCTAGTGCTGCTGAACGTCAGCAGCAATTGCTGTTAAAGTCTCCTGCAATTTTGTTAGTCTCTAATTTGATGACATCTAGTAGTCCAGAATTAGATTTCTTGCAGAACTTCCATTTCATTACTGTAAGAACCGTATATCTGCAGCCATATCAGAGCAGTAGTTCCTACTAATTAAATTAATGTGCTACTGTTATAAATGCTAGCAGATGGCAATGCCCAAACCCTGTATGAAGGGGAAAATACACAAGTTATGTACAGCACAATCATAACCCTTCAATATGCTTTTATTAAACGAGTTAACTTTTGAACTATAGGGGAATTAGACAATTCAGATATTCCCTTCTTTAAGGTTTTCAAAGAGATACAAGCTGTCAGGAGTGGCAGGAGGTAGGTTTGAAACTACTGACAGATGTTCCTGTGATCTGAAGTAGATTCATCTGGATTCTTAAATTCCAGTTGTTTAACAATAGCAGCAACAAAACTACCCCCCTGCCCCTATTGGGGGGGGGGGGGAGAGACTTAAGCAACCAGGACTGAGGTAACCAGGAGGATTTTGATGAGTGGGCTACAAGATCTATTCATTTCTTATTTTCAGGACAAATTCCTAGACTCAAAATTCCTAAATTCTAAGTTCATATCTTTTGTGCCAGGCTCCAGTCAGTGGATCTTAGGCTTTTTGCAATAAACAGCTTGATCTTAGTCTACCACAAATTGACGTAGAGTGAAGTGTTTCTTAAAAAAAAATCTTGGAAGAGCAATTAATTTGGAGTCTAAGAGCTGTAGCGTTCAGTTTATTTTCTTCTCCATTTAATAAACTGGCTGGTGATTTCAAAGAGAGTAATTGTGTTTGCCTCAGTACTAGATACCTTGCCTCGTTATACTTGTTAACTGCATTGAGCTTTCTCTCAGGTTACATGAGACATCATTGGTGTAGCATAGCTAAATAGTCTTAGAGCCATATATTGCATTTGTTTGCATCTATAATTGAATTGATACATTTATAGCATTGCTTGTAAGACTTATATCCTACATTTCCTCCAAGGGGGTAGTATTCAAAGACATAGCCATGTTAGTATGGAAAATCAGTATGTAAAGGGATCTTGCAACACCTTTGGGACTAACTGAAAGAAAGAAGTTGGTAGCATCAACTTTTGTAGACTTGAGCCTACTTGCTCAGATTCAAACATGCATCTGAGCAAGTAGGCTCAAGTCTATGGAGTTTATCAGACGACGGAAATTGGAAGTATAATCCAATGGCAATCCAAATGCAGTTATGGGGTTTCACGTTATTGCATATTAGAGTATCTCACGCAATTTCGGGAAAAAGGGAAGTAATTCCGAACATAATCATGGGGTTTCACGTTATTGCGTATTAAAGCATCTTACGCAATTTCGGGCAATGGGCAGTCATTCTGAACGCATTCCGAATGCAATTAGAATTCGCGTAAATTTGCTAAAAACTAGGGAATTTACATGAATTTGAATTGGCTCCATTCGAAATAGAGAGAAATTCCTCTCATCTGATAAACTCCATAGAAAGCTTGTGCTACCAACTTCTTTCTTTCAGTTAGTCTCAAAAGTGCTATAAGATTCCCTTCTTCCAAGAAGTTCAAGATGGTTCACATACTCCTCTCCATTTTTAGTTCTCACAGCAGCCTTAGGTAGATTAGACTGAGAGATTTCAACTGGCCAAAATTCACTGAAGGATCTCCTTGACATAATTTAAGTCCAAGTATCCCCACATCCTAGATCAACAAAAACCACTATACCATACTTGTAAAATGTTAGCTCATAAACTAGGATGGGAAACAAATTTCAGTCAAAATATTACTCTAGGGACCTAGCAGTTTTGATGTGTAACACTGTTCTGAGAGGTCACTCTAAAAGAGATAAAAGTGGGGAGTAGAGAAGCACAAAAAGTACAGTCACTTCCAGTTTTGGGAAATGGTGGTGTATTTAAAAGCCTGAAGGCATTTGGAAGGAGCTAAAAATTAACTCTGTCTCTTGGAGAGCACATTCCTCCTGAGATAAGCTGAACAGTAGATAGTTATGGCAGACATTGTCCAGGAAAATAATAGATTGCAGATTATCTGTTTCTATAATTTCTGTCTGGAACAAACTGTTCATCCTTGATATTAGAATAGTGTGTCATGAAATGAATATATATATATATATATATATATGCCATAAAAGCAGTATGAATACAATTATGATGCCGCCTTTTAGCTGGAGAATACAGTCAATGCTTGTACACTTCAGCCTGGGAAAAACTATCCCATTTCAACCACAAACTGTACTGTGTGGTTTGTTTAGGGTCTGTTAGGCTACACTTTCCAAGTATAGAAAGTCTAAATAAAACTCCTTAAGTATACAGATGTAATAGGTGCTGCTAAACAGGAATACTTAATGCAGTATTCCTTGTTTAAAAAAAATAGATTCATCTGAACTTTAAGAAGTATTTATATCCTCTTCTACACTATGTTGCTTTTTTAGGCTGTTGTTGTTGTTGTTTTGCACTCTGCTTTTCTATAATTAGTTGTGTTATTTAATGCTAAATTGTATTTAAAAGTGCCTTTTTTGTTGCTTTTCTAGCACTTAATCCAGCATTGGTGCACACATTTCTTAATATAAAGCAGTGATTGCAATCACCTTGCAGCTTATCACTTCTCTTACAGCATGGCGTTATGTAGGTGCTACAGGAGGGTTCCTGTTCATTCTCATACAGCTTATCCTGCTTGTAGAATTTGCACACAAATGGAATAAGAACTGGTACGTTATCTTTTCATGCACATATAGGCCTCTCATGCACCTGACTATAGTAATGGTGCCCATGTAAACTGTATTCTAATTAGATTTTTTTTTAAATTAGAAAACTGCCCCATCCCTCTCATCACACACAGTTGATATATTTGGGTTTTTGTTTTTTGCGACAAGCATTCTCATTCAGAATCTTTTAAATTCTTCATTTTAAGATATTGAGCCTTTTATCTGTTGGATATGGCTACTTTTCATTTGACTGACAATTTCCACTGCTGTCACAGTGCTTAGTGGTGCTTCAAAGGATCTTTTTAATTGCATATATGTCAGAAATACATGAAATTGGTAAAAGGAATAAATATAAATGAGATTTCTTCATTGTGCCCAAAGGATAATGAGCAAGATGGCTTTCATGGTATATTGTCTGCCTGGGTTCTCTGACCTTGATCTAGTCACCATCTTTACTGTGGGGAACAAATATATCCTCCTCTTTGGTCATCTTCATTCTGAAAAATCAGGATTTGTTTTCATGGGTATAAGCAGTGTTTTTATTTGAAGGATTATCCTTCAAGTGAGCCTTGAAGGGATCATCTTGCTCATTATCACTATTTATTAGTCTGTAGTTCCTCTGGTCTGGACCATATCAGTTTATGAATCCTGTACAACTTAAGCTATGTTTGCTTCAGTTGATGAAGATACAACATTTTTCTTTTTAGAAAATATAAAGTGTATTATTTATTTTTAAAATTAAATAAATATTTTATTGAATTGATTGATTTGTAGCTTACTTCTTCCATATTGGCATCAAAGTAATTAAATCATGAAAATAGGGAAAATTTGACCCTGTAATGAACTGACCCCAATAGGATTCTTCTTAAGCTGATCAGCCAGTATCATTCATTTGTCTTTTCTCCAGCTAAATGCACTAATATGTTTTTCTCTCCCAAACAGGACATCTGGCACAAAGCACAATAAACTCTGGTACGGCTCCTTAGCTCTTGTGACACTCATATTGTACTCCATTGCTGTTGGAGCTCTGATTGTGATGGCTGTCTTTTACACACGTGCTGATGGCTGTACATTTAACAAGATCCTGCTTGGTGTCAATGGTGGCTTGTGCTTGTTTGTTTCAATGGTAGCCATCTCACCCTGTGTCCAGAACCGTAAGCAAGCTTTTTGTTATTCTTGTTCTGATCTGGTTTTAGCTGGAACTACTGAGTACTTTGTGGATGTAATTTAAGTCTCAGTATTTCATTAGTAGAATTTTATGTTGTGTTTACAACCAGGAGCCCATCCACATTGCACAGGGAAAGCACTATTATTCCATTTTAACTGCCATGGTTCTAGCCTATGGAATCCTGGGTTTTTTGAGTAGTAGTTTTCTACTATCCATGTGGTTTTTTGGGCCCGGATGAGAATTCTGAATGGCTGACCCTAAAATGCAAATCTCAGAATTCTACAGAACAGAATACTGCATATGCTCATGTATAAGTCTAGAAATTTTAGTCAAAAAATGGACTCCAAAAACCTAGAATGACTTATCCAGTGGTCAATGCAAGTCTTGTACTTTAACGCCTATAAAAAAGGGAACCATCCCCTGAGGAAAGACAAGAGCATAATCTGGATTCACTGACCCCCTTTAGTGTGATCACAAACAGTGATGCCTTCTGTAATTTGGTAAGTTTTCTGGCATTGTTTTCCTTTGATTCATTCTTTAGATCCTTTGTTACATGCCACTAAATTTTACCCTCGACTTATCCATGGGTCAGATCAAAATCCATAATTTTGGCCCCAAAATTTGCCCTCGACTTATACATGAGGTCGACTAATAATAATAATAATAATAATAATGTTTATTTATAACCCGCTCCTCTAATGAAATACTCGGAGCGGGGTACAGCAAGAGTTTAAAAATACAGAGTAAAATAACAATCATCTCTCTTCCTACCCGCCCCCCTTTAAAATTAAATTAAACCAAGGCTTATTAAAATTGACAACAGTTAAAGTTAAAATCAGCAACAATTAAAACAGATATGATCTCATGGACAGTGCATGTGCAAATCGTCGAGTATATATGGTAATGGCAGTTAAAATGGAATAATAGTTCTACAGTTGCATAGTATGAATAGGTCCCAGCTTGTTTGTCCCAGTCTCTGACCAGCAGCTAAATCTTTCTAATGCATTCTAATCTACCAGTGCCTATGGTCACTTCTGGCATTAGAATATGTGATTTGGCATAGAATGTCCCAGGCTCAGTTATATCATCTCCATTTTAAAATGGATCTGACAGTAGATGATGTGAAAACCTTCTTCCTGAAGGAGTAGAGAGCCAGTGCCGATCCAAAGTAGATAGTGCTGGGCAAAGCAGAGAGACAGTCTGACATGATGTAAAGCAGCTTCCTATGGGCATCGTTGCATCATTAATGACTGTTCTTATATTTTTCTGCCAAGATTGTTTCCAATGTTATTTTATAATTGAAATCAATACCAAAATATAGCATACAATTAGAGATGGGCAGTTGTGTGTGTGTGGGCAAGGAAAATCTCCCTTGGCCTTTTGGCAATTTTGTTACAGTCCAGGAATTTTTCCTCCAGAGGGGTGGAGCAGGAGAATTTTGACATTCAGTTCAAGGGCTAGGGGATGGTGAAGATCCCAACCCATATTATCAGGGGTTTTTTTTTAATGCTGCATTGGATCCAGATTCAGTTACACTTAAAGCTGATTTGTTGGAATCAGTGATGCATGTCAATCTGTAGTTCCATCTATTCAATTGAGTATGCTCTAAGTATGACTAAATCTGGGATAGATTCATTTGTTCTCATGTTTCTGTGTTATTTTTTTTTCCTGTGTCATTTTTATGCCAAGTGACTGAAATTACATATTTGTATGTCAAACTGTCAAACTGTTAAGTACAGTACTCTTGTTAGCCACTTACACTCATCAAGATTTGTGTATCCATTTAAACCTTTGATAAAAGAAAAATAATTCACAGATAGACGTATATTTGGAAAATTTAATCCTCCCCCCATTTTTTGTCTTTCCATGTAGCAGGGATATAAATTGTGGCTTTTTAATTGCCATAAACTTGATTGTGTGCATAAATAGTTGGTTGAATCCAAAGGTTCTGACAGAAAAGGCCATCTTGTAGGAGGAATATTCCTTTCAATAGAAAAAGAAACCTTTCAGTCCAATCCAATGAATATTTTTGTAAAAAAGAAACCAGCTACCTGAAAAAATAACCTTTCTGAGAAATTATCATATTTAACTTTGTTTTTATTTTTGAATTTATAGGTCAGCCCCATTCTGGCTTGCTGCAGTCGGGCATTATCAGCTGTTATGTCATGTATCTCACCTTCTCATCACTTTCAAGCAAACCTCCAGAAACTAGTAAGTTACACCAGGGATTTCACAGGACCAGCCCAATCATCAGGCATAGTGATGCAGTCACCACTTTAAGAAGTGGATTTGAAGTGTCAGGAAAGGGCAACCAATTGTTATTTACTTTGTTATTATTGTATCTTTACTGCTAGAAACAGGAAAAGGTACAGGAGGGATTTTATGGGTCCTCTATCAAAATAATTTGGCCAGGAGGTGTGTTTTTACTCCAGGTTAGGCAATTTTGGGTTTATGTATACATTGTACATTGTACCTTGATGGTATCGTAACAATAATTAAGAATAATTGCTGGTCTTGGGATCAGTGTTTGTCTAAAAGATGACAGTATTGCCTTAGAAAAACAAGCACTTTCAAGAGAAGAGATACTTGCATAAATCCTTCTCTGTAGCTCCTGATTTCTCTGTTACTTTCATTGCACAGTAATAACTGAAATGGTTGCATGAACAGTTTGATACATGATTTGTTTTATTGTATTGTATTGGTTAAGTGGGGAAATTATGTAAAGATTAAAAGGAAAAGAAAATACACTGACTTAATTGTCTAAAGCAAAACAAGACAAGACAGGAGTAAAAATGAAAAATCCATATGTGCACTTCAGTAAAAGGCAACAGGATATCAAGATAAACATCCACACATCATTTGACATCAGAATGCTATGCACTCAGATCAAGAAAGGATTGTGAGGTCCTCAATCTGCTGTCTTTCCAATGTCACAGTCTTAGTTTTAGCCAGCTAAAAGACATAATTTCTGTTCTTAATTTCCAGGAAGTAGGCAAATAGTTTAAAGATATACTGTACACCTTTCTATAAATTTCAAAACTTGCTTCAATATAAAGTTGGCACAATTGAGAACCTCCCTCCAAAAGGTAGCAACAGCTGGGCATAAGCAAATCATATGCTTAAAAGAAATATTAAGTAAATTACAACACCAGGCATTACTTAGACAATTGCTTTAAAAAGCACTGAAGTGTCTAGTATATCCAGAACATATGTTTTTGCTGAATAAGTCACAGGTTGTGAACATATCTCTCCACTTGCACTTTCCAAATGTTGACCTTGGTATGGTTGAACTTGGCTGAATTACATGGGACGTGTCTTGTATATTTTGGCATCTAAATATTTCTTTTTTCAGTAGCTACTGCACTGTAAAGCAATGTTGGAATCAAGTCAAGAATGCCTATTGGATAAATTAAAAAGTAATGAGAAAGAGTTTAGTACAGAGGGTAAAGGCTCAGTTACAAAGAGAAAAGCTCATTTTTTAAAAACCTTACATCTACTTACAATGTATCAATGAAGCAAAACGTTAAAAGAGAAAAAAATAATTTAGTGATTGCTTCTAGTATTTAGACAAAGCTCTGTTTCAGTATGAAGCAGACTGATTTTCTTTATTTACCGTGTGATGGGACATCTGTATAATGCCTGGTTCCATTGAGTCCCTCCCACTGCTAGAAGTATTTTATTTATTTATTTATTTATTTATACCCCGCTCTTCAGCCCTAAAAGCTGTCAGAGCGACTTACAATTATTATTTTTTAAGACGGTTCCCTGCCCTCAGGCTTACAATCTAAAAGACACGACACAAAAGGAGAAGGGAATGATGATGGGGAAGTGCAGCTAGTGTACAGTGCAGCAGCTTGGCTGCTGGCTGGAATAAAGTAGGCAGTATATAAATAATGCCAGAATTGCATTCGCTGCCAGTACATTTTTGCTGTGAACTCAAGGTGCTTCTGAAGACATTTAAAGGCCCTAAAAAGGTGGAAACCTTGATACTTGACAGAGCGCATCTCCCTATCTATGCTTGTCCAAGGATAAAGGTCTGCTGCAGGTCCCTCCTTCATGTCCTGCTGGTGAGGTCAATACTGTTGGGATATGGGAGAGGGCCTTCTTAGTTGTGACACCCCCAACTTTGTAATGCTTCTCCATTGGAGGCCCAGTTGGTCCCAACACTCATTTCATTTAGGCGCCAATTCAATGCTTGACTTTACCTCAAGTCCAAATGTTGTAACCCTAAAAGGAGGTCAGGGCAATGCAAAATGTACGACATTCAAGAAAAATGTGTGAAATTACAAAATAAAAGCTCAAAACACTCATATAAATATAAATTCATGTTTCTTAGTCATGCTTAAAATGGAGAACATTTTGGAATTTCTCCTGGACAGAAGGCTAAAATGCAGGACATGTCCTGGAAAAGCAGGGTGTCTGATCACCCTGCTCAAGTCCTTTGGGCCTCATTAAATTCCTCCCAAATACTGATGTACATAGTTTTAAAAACCTTTAGATCTTTTAAATCTGTTTTTAACCTAGTACAGTATAAAGTCGAATATATTTTTAATTAAATTATTATTTATTCTTTTAATGATTTAATTTGTTTTAATGTTATTTGTAAGCCACCTCGAGGTCTTTTGATATAGGATATAAATATTTTAATTAATAAATAAGTATTTCCATCCGCAGAACAAGGAGGGATTTCCCCATCCACTTACTGCTGCGTAGGTCCCCTCAAAAACTCTTCTGAAGGGCTAGGGCATGGAAGGGGGCTACAAGAGGGGGAACTGGAGGGAATATTTCCCTTTCTCAAGCAGATTTCTATTCATGAGTTGTTGGATTATATTCCAACTCATAATTGAAATGTTAAACAAGGCAAGGTAACTGTTTACTGCTTTTATGTGTTTTTAAAAGTCTTAGATGAGAATCAGAAGAACATCACAATCTGTGTACCTGAATTCAGCCATGGGCTACAAACAGATGAAAACTTGGTGACTGGGCTGGGAACTACCATCCTCTTCTTGTGTATTTTGTATTCTTGGTATGTCCTGAGTTGCATTTGTAATGTGGTCTGCAAAGTTATGTACAACTACCAAAAAATAAAAATACATCTATCTTCTTTTAGAGGACAGTGTTGAATAAACACCATTCCACAGCATCATGTGCCCTCTAAATTTTAATTGTAGTCTAACATTCATCTTGAAATGGTTTAAGATGCTATTATATGAGGAACAGTGAGGGGAGGACTCTATCTGTATTTTGGGGGTAAGTGCAGCGGTAGCATTCTGAATTGCTGGTGGTACAGAATTGGTATGGTTTAATTTCAGTCAGGTAAGAGGAGCTGGTTTGCCTATCTATTATTATTATTATTATTATTATTATTAACCTTTATTTATATAGCGCTGTAGGTTTACACAGTGCTGTACATATAAACTTATAATTAGACGGTTCCCTGCCCTCAGGCTTACAATCTAAAAGACACGACACAAGAGGAGAAGGGAAAGGTGATGGGGAAGGGTATCAGGTCCAGTGATTCTTCTCTCCCTCTGAGGTCGGGGCCAATGCAGATGGACTAGAGGGAGGGCTCGGCTTTGTAATGCACAGTTAAAACGGGCCAGACAAAGTCACACATCTGGGAAAGCTTCTCTAAACAATATAGTCTTTAACTCAGTTTTGAACCTGGTTAGAGAAGTGATGATGCGTGCATGTGGGGGAAGAAGGTTCCAGGAGTGAGGGGCAGCAAGTGAGAAAGGACGAATCCGGGACAGGGCAGTGGAAATCCTTGGCTGGGACAGGAGACCCTGACTACCAGAACGGAGGGTACGAGAAGGAGTGTGAGGAGAAAGAAGGTCAGACAAGTAAGGAGGGGCCAGTCCATGGAGAGCTTTGAAAGTCAGTAACAAAAGCTTGTACTGGATGCGGAAGGGGAAGGGGAGCCAGTGAAGGGAGGACAAGAGGGGAGAAACATGGTCAAAGCGGCGAGCAGATGTGATAATACGTGCAGCTGAGTTCTGGACAGAGATTAAAGGATGGAGGTGAGATAGAGGAAGACCTGTCAGAAGAAGGTTACAGTAATCTAGTCGTGAAACCACTAGGGCATGGACCAGAGTCTTGGCAGTGGAGGCTGAGAGGAATGGACGGATTTTAGCAATGTTGTAAAGAGAGAATCTACAGGTCTTGGCGGTGGCCTGAATCTGGGGGATAAACGAGAGAGAGGAGTCAAAGATGAAACCAAGACTGCGGGCTTGCTGAACCGGATGGATAGAAGTGCCATCAACAGAAACAGAAAAGGAGTATTGAAGGTTGGGCTTAGGTGGGAAGATGAGGAGCTCTGTCTTAGACATGTTGAGCTTCAAGCGCCGATGCCGCATCCACTGTGAGATGGCAGCCAAACAAGAGGAGACTTGCTGTTCAAGCCCTGGTGAAAGGTCAGGGGTGGAAAGATACAGCTGAGTGTCATCAGCATCCAGATGATAGGAGAAACCAAAAGAACTGATGAGTTTACCAAGGGACAATGTGTATAGAGAGAACAAAAGGGGACCTAGGACAGAGAAATAACAGAAATAACCACAAGTGCCGATACATCAGAATGTTCCACATAATGGCTTTCATAGAAACATAGAACAATAACATCATAGAGTTGTAAGAGAGTACAAGGGCCATCTCATCCAATCACCCGACAGGCAGGAATACACTTTATTTGATCATTATTTATTTTTTCTAAGACTGTTTTTCTGATACAATCGGTATACATTTTTGCATTCCCTTTACAGTGAATGGGTGAAAAATAGCTGAAAAAAATGTCCAAAGCCTGCATTTCTACCTACAGGGGTGGAAAACCTGAGACCGAAGCCAGCCTTGCTGACGTCCCAGCTT
Organism: Urosaurus nigricauda; assembly: GCA_034509955.1. Classification (NCBI taxonomy): domain Eukaryota; kingdom Metazoa; phylum Chordata; class Lepidosauria; order Squamata; family Phrynosomatidae; genus Urosaurus; species Urosaurus nigricauda. The sequence continues at coordinate 39,956,683 of JAOEGL010000002.1, forward strand.
TCCATGAAACCCATCCTCTTTCACCATGATGCCACTGTTTTATAATTTCCACCAACCCTCCCTAGCTTTTAGCTCCAATTCTGAAAGGCTGAAATTCCTCTATTAAGACTTAGCTACTAGTGGTAAAAGAGGTATAAGCTAAAATATGCTGGCTGTTTTTGGTTCCACCCTTTTGCCTCTGATCATACTCAACACTGTAACACAACCTCCAGGACCTTTTCTGAAATTGAATTCAGGCCTCTGGCTGGAAGAGGTTCCACAGTGATGAGACATACGTGCAAGTTCTGTTCATTTATTTGTAAAATGTTTTGCTTGGAAAATCCCCTGTGATACCGCTTAATAGAGGAGGTAGCATCCCTTAATACAGCCATTACTTCTTGACATGTTTGTTCCAGCCATTGCATTCATACAAATTAGTTTTTCAAAGTAGTGGTTTTATCTGTGCAGGCCCTGAGTGACATATTACTACTTTTACACCCCTGTAGAACAATTTGCTATGCGGTGTTTTCTTTGGGCCGTTTGGGTAATACAGTACAGTACTAATTTTGCAGATGTGCTTAATTGTAGAAACATCTGAATTTATTTTGTACAAGTGAGCCAGATTCCAAGGAAAAAAGCCTCTTAGACCTTTATGGTTGCCTCTTATTCATTTGGGACCAATATTGTCCAAAAATAAGACATTTCCTAGTGTTAGAAAAGACGTGTCTTTAACAAAAGAGCATAAAAGAATGATTTGTACCACTGATGAATTTCCTGTTTGTTTCTAGCTTGACCTCAACAACACGTGCAAGCTCTGAAGCACTGAGAGGAATATATGCAACACCCGAAACTGAAGTAAGCCAACATTTGCTTTTGTACTGCAGTCTTGTTTATTTCAGTGATGTGTAGACTTACTTTGATGGGGTTTTCCATGATCTTGTTCCTCTCAACCACATGTCCATTTGCCCCCACCCTCCTGTATTTCTGCATTTTAAATTAACTTAGAAAAGAATTCCTACATTCTGTCCAGCAACTCAAAGTTCTCTCAGTATGTCCTTAGAATGTGATCAAGTGGACCAGAGCAGATGGGTAGGAAAAAGTGGTTTGATTCTGGGTTTTCTGAAAGGAAGTCGAAACCTGGCTGTCTGTGTGGCCCACTCCCAAGGTGGGCTGAACACCAACAGGCTGACCACACCACACAGCTTCAAGCTGTGTTGCATGGGGTTTTTTTCTTGCATCCCCATCTTGCATGTGCAGCATTGCACAAACACACCACCTGCAACCTCCAGTTACCTCTCTTTTCCCACCCAGATGCCATACCATTGGACACCCGCCCATATGACTAGCTGCACAGTCACTTGTATGATGCACTGCCTATACAGTGCATCAGTGATACTTTGACAAAGCACAATCATGGAGGCCCCCCATACATGGATTGTTTGGTTTGTGTATGTTGTAATGACATCCATCGCATTATTGGAGATCGTGTTTTTGCTTTGCTGCAGTCCTGTACTGGTGCTGGGCTGTTCATATGTTGGTGCAATGATGCATATTTTCCACCTTGTGTTGGAGTATCATAGCTTCTTTTTGCTCCAGTTTTTAGCCCCGGAGTGCAGCTTCCTTTCACATTCCACCCAGTTTCACTTCTTGCATTGTCTAAACACTCAGGCTTCAAAACAGTTAGAAGCCGCTTTATTTGACCAGTGCAGATGACCCAAGTGTTAGCATTCTGTGTCTCCTGCTTCTGCTTTAGCAACCTTGAAGAGCCTACAACTTATTAGCTTTTTCTTGCAAGATGTTATCAAGTTTTAGGCTTCAGTACTTAGACCTTCACTTAATTAGTCGCTAACAATGAACTCTGGATGCCTTGCAATAATTGCAGTCTGAATGCAGCTGTTATTACCTGCTGTGGCGATTCTGTGATGTGTCAGAAAACCCCAGTGCTAGGGCCCAGTGGGAAAGCTTGATGTTGTCAAACACATTGGGATAGCTCCAGGTTTAGGAGATTAATGCACTCTCTTTTAATGTGCCTTATCCCTGACAGGATAAAGGAACAGTTATTTTTAAAATGGGTTTTATTGCATTTGCCCATGGGTGGGCGAAGGTATCCCGTTTACAACCCAGATGCCAGCTGGACTTATCTCGCTCCTTTTCAGGAACTGTAAAATCCCATTCTTGAAAAGATGAAGAATAAGCCCATCTGGAATCCAGGCTGCATATGGGATGCATTCACCCAGCCACAGATGAATGTGATAAAACCTATTTTAAAAATAAATGTGCCTTTATCCCATTAGGATAAGGCACATTAAAAGAGGGTGCACTAATCCCCAGTGCTATACACTAAAGAGATATTGAAACAAGTTTAATTATGAATACAGTAAATATATTCTATGCACTGCTTACATGGTATCTTTCTTTATTTGCATGGTTTCCAGTGCAACTCAAATATTTCTGGTACCTCCACTTTAAAAAAAAAGTTTTTGCTTTTAGTGTGTTCCTGTGTGCCAAATTGGTTGCACTAGTGGAAGGTCTGAAAACAGTTCAAGTTAAGAGAGTTCCAGATGGCATCCTCTCCAGCTGCTATAGAGCAAGTTGCCAGCCAAGGAAGTGCTTCAAAGAAGCAGCAATTCTCAGTGTGGGGCTTTGGCACAAATGTATCTGGCTCAGTGCTCGCCATCGTTCTGCTGCCAGTTTTGACCTCCCTAGTTCATTTGGACTAGCAGCAGTCTACACCGCTGGGCATGTGATTTAGCATGCCTGTCACTCGGCAAACAGTAAGGTCGGGAAGGCCTCTTAGTTTGTTGATTCTTCTTTTGCTGTACAAGAGACAACACAGATGGATTCTGTCTGAGGAGACATTCCTTGTTGCATGAGAGAGCTCACAACACTGCACTATAGTGTAACATAATAGAATTACTTTTAGATCATTTGCTCTTAAAGAGCACTACAAGAAACACTGTGTGGGAACATAAAGAAAAGGCTAACAGCAGGCAACTAATTGTGTGTCTCATTCTTTCCCATGATAGAGGGCCTTTTGTCTTGTGATTAGAAATGTAAACATAATTCTCCAACTGTATCTGTTGCATAGAGTGTCTCTCTTGCATCCAAACTAAAGACTGTTACCCATGTTATGGAGAGCTGTTTACATGCATGTCAGCACTGCTAATTGCATCTCCCAAGAATTTGCAAGTCCTGAATATCTGAAACGTAATTGTTTATGCATTACTGTTTTGGTATTGTCATAGAATTAGAAGGCGATCCCTTTTTATTTTAAAAATTTAAAATGCAAAGGAATAGCTATGCAAAACCATAGAAAGACCTGATAATTCTGCGCCGATAAAACGCATTGAAATATTTTGCTTTTGATAGAATTTGTGATCAAGTTCAAACATGTGTCCCAGAGATATTTTATAATAAAATAACAACAACAACAACAATAATGATAATAATAATTAATATTATTGTTTCTACTCCGCCACTCCATATGGATCGAGGTGGGTTACAATAAAAAGATAAAAATAGATAATTCAGTACATCACAAAATTACACAATCCCCAACCCTCCACCAACACAAAAATAAAATAAAAGCACTTAATTACAAATTCAACAAGCACTTAATAATAGGTTCAAGTTAAAATTAATTATTAAAACAGTTAAAAAGCTAGGCAGGTAATGAAAATAGCTGTGGGCAGATGGAGAAGATCTTTTCATAGGGGTTAGTCAGGGAAGGCCTGCTGGAAGAGATCCATCTTGACTGCCTTCAAAAGGCATCAAGGATGATAATCTGAGGGATCTTCTCCGGATTAATATAGGTTAATACAGATAAAAAGGCATTCATATGTTGCCAGCAAAGAATTAATTGGTAATGAAAATGAAAATTTATAAAATCACAGCATGAATTTTTAATATCCTGACTAAAATATCCAATGTGTTTCTGAGTAACTTCCTGTTTACTTTATATAAGGAAGAATCTAAACTACTTGATCACTTTTAAATGCAATATGCTGTTGTGATTTGAAAATCAATATATTGTATTATTAGGTTGTGCTTACTTTCTCGCAATGATTTCTGAACTCGAGCTTAATGTTCAGAATATTTTAACTTCTGTATTTTTTAAAATGAAAGTCCATTGGTATGGTGCAAAATTATGCAACAATTAACTTTTTTATTTTAGAAAATGCAGCTTTCATTTATGTTGCTTTCTTTCCTGGTAGATGAACCCTTCTTTTTGTTTTTTATTTGTTCTTTAGATAGCTCGCTGCTGCTTCTGCTGTTCTCCAGATGAAGATGGTAAGGGTTCATTCACCCATGCAATTTTAATTTCAAACAGATTTGCAATATTTACAAAAGGGTGGGCAGCTTTTATCTATGCACCACATGCTAAGTTCTTGCCTACATTTGTTGCTTTGGATATTTTGGTTTGATTTTTAGAAGCCTGCCTCCTTTTTCCTTTTTTAAATTTTATCCTTTAAACAGTATCACTGAAGTCTGAAAAATGGTGGTGGTGGGATTGTTTGTTTGTTAGTTTGTTTAATGAAAATTGGCAAATCTTGGGCACAGGAAATATAATTTCATTTAAAACCCAAATAATATAATTCTTTTAAAATGATTATACATAATCTTCATAGGAGACTTAAATCAGCTTTTGGAATTAAGACATATTTAATTCTCAGTCCAATACCTGCCTTTTGGGATGGGCAGTATCCATTTATACTCTCCACTGATGGACAGGGACAGTTGAGAAATGAGTAGCTGAGTTGTTTCTACCCAGATTTACTCTGAGAACTTTCTGCATCTTGTAGATGGCAACAACTGAGTCTCCCTAACTAGAAGCAAGAGCGTGACTCGCCATGTAAATAATGTCTGTAATACAAATCCTGTGGTTTATAGCAACACTGTCAGCATGCCTCGAATGCATGTAAACATTCTTAAAACCAAAAATGCATAGATATTAATAACACTTTTATAATAACTTCACTCAGTTAAATCTGCTCAAAGCCCAGCTGTATTTTTTTAGATAGCTGTGCTTTCTGTGGAAAGTATATAATCACACAAGAAGAGAGACATGTAACTTAAAATAGAAATTATAACTACAGGGTTGTTAATTATAGACACAGCTAAAACACCATATCTGTGGATGGAAAATGGCACATGTCTTAGTTTTCCTGTCATATGTTTCTGTGGTATATATTCCCACTATGATTAATTATCATAGATTGTACTTTTGTGGCAACTTCCATTGTGTACATTTCAGTTCTGTACATATGCTGCTCCCATACTTTTTATTTGTCAATTATTCATGTTGAGTGGAGAGTAGGGGTAAGTATTGGAATGTGTTACTACTGTCTTGAACAGTTTTGTTGTGAATTTCTCTTCTGTGAAGAGAAACTGTGGTCTTTGCAAACAAGTCTATAATAGGGAACTATATAGGGCAGGACAGCAGCAATACCAAGCTTTATGCGTGGTACAGAGAATGTGTATGACCCTTCAAAGATTGAACTACAGCTCTCAATTACAAATTGGCTGTGCTGGTTAAGGCTGTTGGTTTAAGCAGAACTTAAAATGTTCTGGCCTATCCATGCTTTATGCAGAACTTCAGTTGCATGTGCATGTCTCCAACCTTGAACAGCTGAGCAATGTTGTCAGTGTGTCAGAAATGCATACTTGTGATTCTTTGAAGAATATCCAAATAGTAAAAAAGGCACCTCTAGTACAACTCAGGAAGTGGTCTCCATAACTTTTGCCATCAAATTGGCAAGGAGCATTTTGGTGAGGGAGTGGCAAAGCACATGTTTTACATTTTTTAAAAAGACTGCAAGTTCAAATCTCTGCTATTTTTTTGTTGAGCTGCATAGATCCCTATGTGAAACTTTAGAGAGCTGTTACAGTTAATTGCAGACCAAGGTGGGAATCACATGCCATATCTGCTAGTCCCCGAGGACATTTTGTAGCCCACAGAATTCTCCTCCCTATTTCCAGAATAAATAAATAAATAAACCAGAATGAAAATCACACCTTCAGGGGATGTGATTTTCCTCTAAAATAAAATGCAGGTGTGGACATCTTCTTTTACAGAAGAATCATCCACATCTTCATTTGGCCCAACACCATATTTGAGAAAACAGGTGTGACCTTTCTGTCACTTTCAGTTTTGCTGAAAGTGGCTGCTGTGTAGACTGCAGCATTTTTGAGGAGGATGGAAGACAAGCCCTCTGAAGTTGCTCATCCCTTTTGTACCCAATATAGAGTTTTAAGAGACCATGTTCAGATTCAGTATAAAACATCTTGTGTTCCTGAGGCAGAAGACAAAAGCAAATAAATAATGGGAAGCTGATGAAGCTGACAGTAAAATAAAATGATCATGAATATAACTTTCATCTTAACTACAGATGAAGATGATATAGCCTGCAGACTCTACTGTTCAGGGAATATACAGCAACATATAGAATTACTGTATATATTACTGACTATAAATCAACCTCATATATAAGTCGAGGGCAGGCTTTGGGACCAAAATTATGGATTTTGATATGACCCATGGATAAGTCAAGGGTAAAACTTAGGGGCAAAAGATCTAAAGGATGAAGGAAAGGAAAATAATGCCAAAGAACTTACAAAATTCCAGCAAGCATAACTGTGCTCAAACTAAATGCTGGATGGATGAAAGGGCAGAGACAGGTCAGTGCTTCCAGGACAGACTGGGACTTTCCAGACCGCCCAAAAGGGGAGGTCTGTACTTGCCCCTTTAAGCGGCGAGATGGGGCCAAAGCTGCCATTTTAAAAATGGTGTCGTCCATACGCTTTAGGGTTAGGGAGGGTGTGGATGCTGCGCTCTCCCTAACCCTAAAGATGGCCCAACTAGCCCTAATCACACCTCTTTAGGCGCATCTAGATCCGGCCATTATGTTCTTGCCTTTCATCAGTGGATGGCTCCTTTTAAAAAATGGATATGTTGATTCAGCTGTTTTGGGTCAATTTTTTTGACTAAAATTTCTAGACTGATATATAAGTTTATACAGTAAGAGCCTCATTTAACACCACAGTTCTCAGAATAAGCTAACACCACAGAATTCCTCAGTCTCAGATGCCTTCAGCATCATGTACCTTCCTAGCCTCTCAAATAAACTATTAACTTATAGTGAAGTCTTATAGAGTCTATGCAGAGGTAAGCACCATTGAATTCAGTGAGACTTTTCTACCAGATACATATGTATAGTATTACAACCTTAGTTCCCTTGTATTTCTGCTTTTTTTTTTGTTTTGTTATTTAAATACCTCTTTTTTAAAGTCCTGAATTAGGGAACTCAGGAGCAAAACTAATGGGTGAAATTGAATGCCTTCCGAAGGCAGATTGGAGCTGCAAAAACTGCATGCCACAGCTCCAATCCACCTTTCTGCTATCCGAAAAAGGAGCAGCAAACAGCCACTCCTTTTTGTGCCTACAAAATGCCACCTTTTCCTCCCCACAAAAGCTGGAAGTTGGCTTTAAGGTGCTCCAGTGGCATATATAAATGTGTGTGTGTGTGTGTGTATGTATATATATATATATATATATATATATGCGGTATATAAATGCTGTGCTGCTGGAGTGCCCGGAAGCTGGCAGGGATAAAAAGGCGGGATAAAAATAAAATAAAATAAGTCAGAAATTACTTGAAGGCAAACCTCTGCTGAACAGCTATTGCCAAGAAAATCCCACAATAGGTTCACCTTAGGGTCACCATAAGTTGGAAATGACATGAAGGCACACAACAACAACAAAGTGCATATCAAAAGCCTGCATCTCAGTATTGTCTTAAAGAATATTGTATGCTATTTGAGCTGGCGTTCTGAGGGTTTACTTCATTAAAGTGAGCATGTGGTGATGATATTCTAGGCACTGAAGCAAATCCTGATCTTTCTTTTTGTATTTCTGTCTACACAGCTGAAGTTGAAGAGCCTGCTAGCAGAAGGGGAGGCCAGAAAGTAATTTATGATGAAAAGAAGGGCACTGTATACAGCTACGCATATTTCCATTTTGTGTTCTTCCTAGCTTCTCTTTATGTGATGATGACTGTTACCCACTGGTTCCAGTAAGTCCTCTTCTTAAAATGGCATTGGGCTGATGTAGCATAATGGCTTCTTACTGCTTTATCACACTAGGGGTGATTTAACAGGATTTAAACCAGAGTTAAATGAGAGTTAACAGGAAATGTCCTGTAATAAACATAGGGCATTTCCTGTTTAACTCTTGTTTAACTCTTATTTAAATCCTGTTTGCCTCCTAGTGTGATAAAGCAGTTAGTGCAAGATAGGATGCTTGTAGTTAATGGTTGCCATTGACATGCAAACTTGTTAGGTGGTCTTAGGCAAGTTGTAGCTTTTTCAGCTCCTCCTTCCTTCCCTGCAGTATGGGACTAAGAATAATGATGTATTCCCCAGCACTCTTCCAATGTTTACTTGAATAATATATATGCACTACCTTGAATACCTGAAATACACTATAAAAATAGAATATTTGATATATTTTTGTTTTTAATCTCCAAATACTGATGAAGATAACTTGACTTGATTTGGGTAGTAAATAATACACTTGGATTATATCTGAGCGTGTTCAAGTTAATGAAAGGTGGGATCCATCACTGTTGTTTCCTTGACAGATTGCTTCTATTTGTGCAGGGGTGAGAATCACTTGACACACAAGCCATATCCCCGATGATTGTTTTTGGAGTCCTTAAGCCTCCAATCCTCCATTTACTTTTTTCAAAGAGTGCACCTCCAGAGCTGTTTAAAACAAGCTTTGGCCACCCATGGACCTTGTTTTCATAGAAAAGAAAAGGAGAAATATTTTTAAAATTGTAAAGTGACCTTAAGATCATCTCCAGTAGTATCAGAATGAAATGCAGGGTAGGAGAATATGATCCCTGTCCATTCAAAGTTTCCTGCCTGTGATGATGTGATGATCTTTCCACCTGCTCCCCTGTATGCATAATCAAAACACTCTTGGGGAAGGAGGAGTTTTGGGGGGATTGTGGAGCGCAGAGAGGGGGATTTCTTTTGTTGTAGTAGGTGTCTGCAAGCATATTGTATTTTGGCAAAAATCCAACTGATGTTTCCAAGAAAGGAATTGTGTCACACAGAAGCAATGAAAGACAATAGCTGATGTTCTAGATTAGTCATTTATCTTACCTTACTGAGGTAAGTAAGTACTGTTTCCTAGCCCAACCCATTCACTACATTCTGACTTACTGCGTGCATGAGCAGAGGTCTGTTCTCCTGTCATCTGGGATCAGCAGACTGGTTGTTTTCACACAGTTCGGCCAGTGTTCTCTGTTGTGACAGAAAGAAACAGGATCTCTCTTGCAATTCCTTCTTGTACCAGAGACTGTTTATGGGGGGATAGTGTAAGTGTCACTTTGCTGCATCATGATCAACAGGAGAACAAACTCCCTTCACTCACTGCACCTGATGACAAGTATGTAAGGGTAAGGGGAGTGTCATGATCACTTCATATTCCTTACACTACTGAATATGCAGGGATTATCAATATGAATTGATTATAAATGTATAACTCTAGGTTATTTTTAACTACATTCATAATTTAGATTGTGAATGCCAGCCAATGTTTTATTGCTAATGTTTGCTTTACAAATTAACGAATTACTACAGTTGGATGCCAGTGGCATAATGGTTTGAATGTTGGGCTATGACTCTGGAGACGAGGGTTCAATTCCCCACTTGGCCATGAAACCCACTTGATGACCTTGGGCAAGTCACAGCCTCTCAGCCCTAGGGGAAGGCAATGACACCCCCCCCCATGAATAAACTTGTCAATAAAACCCCATGATTGGGTCTCCAAACAGTCACCATAATTTGGAAACAACCTGAAGACGTACAACAACAACAGCATTCACTATACAACACTAAATACAGTACCACAAGCCCACTCTGCATACAACTAACCTGACTAATTTTGGAAGCAGAGTTGAGCCTGGATGGGAACCAGTAGGAATAAGGACTAAGAAAGAATCCTGACTTAAATCCTTGAAAGTGACTATCAGTCAGAGTTGATAATACTGGGCTAGTTGGATCAAAGTATCAGGCAGCTTTCTGTGTTCCTCTCAAAGTTCTTGAAAGAACTGAAATAAATGTGTTACTGAATTTCTATTAAAATATGTGACATTATTAAATAAATTGCTTTATAGAGGACTGATGAGTAGCCAGTGTGATAACCCTGCCCCCATCTAAGATTCCAGGAAAGAATCGGGATATTACAACAATTCATGAGCCTACTTTCTGCTCCACTTAAATTGGTAGAAAGCTCCCCAGTACTATCCTGTGTGGATCAAACCCCATGAACACTGGCATACTTCTACAAAAACACAAGATTGTTTAGCTGAAATTATTAAACATGGCAGTTGGGGTGGGGGTAGAAGCCTGAGAACAAATCAGCCTGGCCTCAACAAAATGAAATCCTGCCTCATCCTTCTTTTAGAATTCTTTCAGGGTGTAGCAAGGTCTTTAAACAGAGATTGGATGCACATCTTTCCAGAGTGCTTTAAGTCATGCATTTCTACATGACATGAGGTCTAATTGGATGACCCTTGTGGTCCCTTCTAACTCTAAGACTGTGTGATTCTATGAAATCTGTTAATGCCTCTTGTTTTCATCATTGTAGTTATGAAAGTGCTGCAATTGAAAAATTCTTCGCTGGAACCTGGTCTATCTTCTGGATTAAGATGGCTTCCTGCTGGACATGTGTCCTCCTCTATTTGGGATCTCTTCTAGCTCCTTTCTGCTGCCCAACCAGAGAATTTTTGGTGTGAACCTCCTTCTGTTACAAGACCAGTGGTTTAGGGGATGGAGGAACAAGTTTGTGTAATGACTGTACTGACATTGACGGTTAGGCTATTGCTCCCTCTTCCATATGAAACTTATATGTTTATATATGTTGAGGTTTTTTTCAAAAACCTTTATTTGCATTGTCTGAATTAAGAGAGCCTGAATTCAAAAGAGACACCTCAGTTCAGAACTCAAATAGTATGAATGTTGCTAAATATCTAAATATAATAGTTAAAATGCTTTAAAATTATGGACAGTTACTTTGTGTTCCTCCTGTGAAATGCAAAATGCCTCTTTATTCACAGGGAGAAAGCTTTTCCTATTTTATTAATTTGGCTGGGACCAATTTTATAGTCCTTATAGGTGTTAATAGCCAGCTTTTCATGATTTTCCCAACTAAAACAAACACTTGTTTAGAAATATAAAATTAATCTTAAGAGTGGGATGAAGATATCATCATAGATAGCCATAGCATCAGCTCAAGAATATCTTCTTCTGTATTAGGTGCTCATAGTAAATTATTACATATATGGATTGTAGAAGAAAAGAGTTTATGGTGTAGAGCTATTTATTTATGGTATTAATGAAAGGCACCTTTATGTATCATTGGGTGACATGATGTGGAACCTGAAAATATGACTGGGATGTGAAACACTGTAAAGATTGGTGCAATTAATTAACAACTATTGTGAGCCACTCTGGGATTAAATGCATCTGATAGGACTGATGAGCAACAAAACATGAGTTCTGCCCATGTTAATAAGTCTATCTTAGTAAATCTGAGGAGTCTCCTTTTTTGGAAGGGTTATTAAATGAATCTGCAATCTACTTGAAATTGTGACATAACAAATGAAACAGAAGGGTGTAAGGATGAATTTTGGCTAGTGGAAGAGTAAATTCCAGTGGAACCAGGAGGAAATTGGTGAACCTTTAAAACCAGCTCTCTGGGGAAACCTCCTAAAGTTAGTTTTAAAGGAAGTGGACAGGCTGAGGAGTACGTTCCACTACCAGAATGTTTGATTTATTGCTAACAAAGTGAACTTTTTTTTGGCAGAGTAACCTTACCTGGAGAATAATTTGGAATATTCAGCTTTTTTCCCCTGGGTGGGGATTGTTAGTTTTTGGTTCATTTAGTCCCTCGCTTCTTAGGCTGTATTTGCACTGCAGAAATAATCCAGTTTGACATTGCTTTAACTGCCATGGCCGAATGCTGTGAAATTCTGGAAATTGTAGTTTTGTGAGATCTGTAGCCTTCTCTTGTCAGAGAGCTTTGGTACCAGAACAAACTATGTCATATTGAGGAGGGAGCAAGCTTGTTTTCTCTTGATCCAGAGACTAGAACGCAGAACAATAGATGCAGACTGCAGGAAAAGAGATTCCACCTCAGCATTAGGAGGAACTTCCTGACAGTAAGGGTTGTTTGACAGTGGAACACACTCCCTCAGAGAGTGATGGAGTCTTTAAACAGAGGCTGGATGGCCATCTGTCAATGGGGATGCTTTGATGGAGAGTTCCTGCATGGCAGGGGATTGGATTGGCTGGCCCTTGTGGTCTATATGATTCTATGATTCTACCGATCCCAGGATCCCATAGCATTGAGCGACAGCAGTTAAAGCAATGTCAGATGCAGCCTTAGATTCCAGATTTTGTCCATGAACATGTTGTGATATAATTCTTTTAAAGTGCAATTGTAGATAGAGATTATAGGGGGAAAGTATTTTAACCCATTGTAATTTTAATGTTGGGGCAGGGAACTGCGTCTTTTCCTCTCCCTCCCATCCGCACTCTTAGTTAGGCCACATCTCACCTGTGCCTACCAAAGTCCATTCATCATAAGAACTGAAGCTGAACTTTGGAAAGATTTGAGGACTGCAAGTCATAATCCATACAGAAAGAGTGTTTTTGTTTTCAAAGTCCTGGATCAAAGTTAATATTCTAGTGGGGAAGGATAATGTTGGAAGGAAATACACATAAACATTGAGGTGGTGCTAAGGCTGCAGTCCTAGGCACACTTATCTGGAAAAAGGCCCCCTTACTCAATGCTTAGTAAACATAGGACTGAACTTTTTGTGGATTTGGAGGTAAGCATGCTTCAGATATTAGCATTCAGCTTATTAGCTAGGTAGACACTTTCACTTTGGTGTGATGTTTAGCGCATGGCGTTTTTTCAGTTCAAAAGAAGTGACTGGCAATCATTTAGTATAAATGTTCTGTTGAGAGTTGACTGTGGTGTCTACTTTCCATCTTCAAAAAAAAAAGTAGTTCAAAGTAATGTGATAGTTTTAAAGTGTCTTATTAGGGGTGGTGTTTTCTACCTATGTAATGGTGTTCTCATGCGTTGGTTATGTTTCATTTAATATTTCCTGCTGATTAGAAATGGCAGCCACCTGTTGGCGATAGTAGAATTCCAGCTTCTAAAACATTTTTTGTGCTTTCCCCTCTAACCACAACCAAAGGAAAACTGACAGTATAATCTTTGATGTTTTATCTCATTCCATTTATTTATTTCCTTAATTTATTTATTTTTCTTCCACAATGATTTTTCCAGAGCTAGTGACTGTATGTACTAGTGCTAACAGACAGACTGATTCTTGTGCAGTAGAAAGGAGCGATGCCACCCTAAGCAGATTAGTACGAGAAACTGAAAAACTAAGTCAATCATGGTATTAAATAGAAGCCCAGTTCTGTTTTGTTTTTACAGCAGAGCTAGTGATACCTGTCTAAACACATCTGATTAGAATATTCAATTCAGTTGTAAGAGTCTATGAACTTCTAGACTCTTACAACTAGAATAAATGTCATTAATCTATTTAAATAAATAAATAATTGAAAAGCACACTACCAACACTCCTGAAAATCTATTGGAAAACTACTCTCCATATTTCGTCATATTAGCTTGGAACTGAAATACCTCTAATAGCATATTCATCAGTAAACATATGCTGCACCAAGCAAGCCTTTTCTAATGTATGTGACCTTAATTCACTTTTGGGTATTGGACTGCCTGTACTAGGTTCTTATGAAGCTCTCCTTAGTGTCTTAATGTCAAATGTTCTTGAAAACTGGTGTGGTTTTCCAGTCTCTGAAACACTTGGGAGTGGTATATAGCTCAGAAGAACTTTTAGGCTTTTTAAATACAGCCTTGCCTTTTTGAGTGCACTTACAAAGGGAGCCATCATAAGCTCAGGAAGAAGAATGGTGCTAATGTTCAAAATTGACCTTTAACATCTCTAGTTCTTGCTAGAATTGTTCTTTGGAGATGTCTCTAGCCTTTGTATACTAATGTTTTGGAGAGAAGGAAGTGAATTCTTGAATGCAGTGGATTGTAACTGGAAATGTCAGAGATAGAGAGAGAGTAATCAAATGGTGGTGCTCAGTAATGACTCTGCCAATGAGAATCTCCAAGAACATTTAAAAATGTACTGAATTTCATAAACTACTGATTCCCTTCCCTTCTTAATAATATAGCTTAGTATTTTGAAATCTGAAGGACAGAATTCTACAAATAGAAATGCATTGTGCATATAGTGAGCCTAAAGGCAGAATAGATATTTTTATTGTGTGATAAGTGAGGATCAGCATGTTCGCTTATTCATGTTACTGCATGGCTTTTAAAAGCCATAAATTCCTCTGTCCTTACTAACAGCTGTGGCTAATAATGTGGTACACTTTCTTCTACATCTGTCTAGTTAGTGCACTATCAAGAAATCTTACCCGGATGTTCGTAGACTTAATAACAGGCATTCTCCCCTCTAAAGTCAATTGGAGTGTGTTAACTGCTGTAATTCATAAGCCATTTCAAGAAGATGTATAAAACTTATGCACTGTCAAATTTTAAATCTTTACAGCATTTGAATGCCTCCTTTAGAACAATCATTTAGTTGAGGGTTTGGAGTGTGGCAGCATAGCTGCTGCCTGTTTACCAATAATTCTCCTACGGAAAGCAAGAATTTTATGGAAATCTATCGAAGGAAATTATGTAAGATTGAAAATAAACCTTATTTTTTATTATACTCCACATAATGTAAACTACTAAATGTTCTTGGCAGTGTCTGAGAGCATAATGTTAACAAAGTGTGGAGTCCAATTTTCCATCGAATTGAATGGCAGTTGTCCAAGAGATCAGAACCCATTCTATTCCCATTCCTTTTAGTAGGGTTTGCATAAATCTTTCTGGCAGATTTGTAGCCACGGTCTCTCATCAAGCAGCCCTTTCTTTCTTGAGATATATTACCAGCTTTTTAATACTTTAAATTCATAAATAATACTTCCTTTTCTATTTTTTATTTACAGTGTTTTTCACATCAGATTTAAAAAAAAATAATATAGGATAGGATGTTCTACATAAATAGGTTTTTAAAAGTGTATTCAGTTTTTTTAAAAAAGCAAAACTTTTGATACAGTGTTGGTGTTTTATAAACTTCCGGGGGGGGGGGTCATTCTTAACTGTAGCTGAAACAGGTTTCAGTTTGAGTCTTACATATATCTCATAGTAAATTTTAAAACTATATTGTGTGTGTACGTGTTTTAAGTTGAGATTTTGAGAGATATCTGAAGTTAAAACAAGCAGTGTATGTTTTTTTAAAGCATTCTTTTCTAAGAATAATTGCATATTGAGATGTAATTGTTTAATCAACAATAAACTTCGGTTTGTTTGAAACTTCATCTGATAATTTTTTAATGCATTTATTTATATCGAAAGTGTAAATGTCACCCTTCAGATCATGTGGGAGTGGGGCTGTCATCAGCCACAGCAGGCAAAGCCAGTGGGGAGGAATGCTGGAAATTACAGTCCAACTGCAAACATTTTGACTAAAATGGTCCAATATGAATATATAGATGTTTGGTTTAGCCATGCCATTTGGGCTTTCATTAGAGAACAAAGATTTCACCACTGCAGGAAATAAGAATCACAACAAAAAAGGGATCTAGCTATTAATGGGAAATAGTTTTCACAAAGGGTTTGAAAACAGGAGCAGGCTCTCTGAGACACTGCTGGTAAAATTCCTAAAACAGGAAACAAAGGAAAACAGGAGAGGACCAAGGCACAGCTGCTAAGATTCCTGAGATTAATAAAAACAAAAGTTGGGAAAACAAGAGAGGTCTCTATGAGAAAGTGCTGGTAAGATTCCTGATAATTAAAGAAAAGGGCACATAGATGGGTTTTGGGATATCAGGTATGGACCCACAAAGTATAATTCAGTTAGTATCTAAATAAGGCACCAGCTCATACCTACAGATGAGTATTGACTCAGATTTTGGAAGGAACTCACATTTTGACCACAACTTTATGCTACGGTTGCAAAAGGAATCAACATTCATAATTCCATTGTTGGATGTAATGGCCCAGCACACAGTGGTGAGAAAAAGTCTGTGAAACTTGAGAATTGCCCTGTATTTCCAACCCAAACTGTAATTAGATCTTGCTCTAACTTCATAACAATTATTGTTCAAGATCTATCAAGAACCTGAATAAACAAAAGACACTAAAAAAATTAGGTATCATCAACATTAGTTTATCCACAACTGGAATCAGTCAATGGGTGCAATCCAGCATCCTTTCAGCGTAGTGTAGATATCCACACATGGAGATATGCTGCACGAGCACTACACATTCTCTGTCAGAACAGCAATGTGCATGATACATGTCAATTATTAGGTGTTGCTGTGTGATGTACAATACATAGAATCACAGAATTGGAAAAGGCCATAAGGAACATCCAGTCCAACCCCCTGCCATGCAACTACTTACAATCAAAGCACCCCTGGCCGATGGCCATCCAGCCTCTGTTTAAAGACCTCCAAAGAAGGGGACTCCACCACTCTCCGAGGGAGTGTGTTCCACTGTATAACAGCTCTTACTGTCATGGAGTTCTTCCTAATACACGATGTGTAATTGCGTGCACAATGTGTAAACACAGCACACAATGTGCAATTGCAGTGTGCAGATAAGGCACAGAGGAACATACTGTTTGCACAATTCCGCTTCTGCTGCTATTAGCAGAATATATCTGTTGTGGTGACTTTTTCACCCTGCATGTTTAGCATGACTGACATAAGCATGTATCCCAGCGTAGCATAGTGGTTTGAATCCTGGACTGTGACTGGAGATCAGGATTTGAATCCCCCCTCAGCTATGGAAATCCACTTGGTGACCCTAGGCAAGTCACATTATCTCAGCCTCAGAGGAAGGCAAAGGCAAATCCCTCTGAACAAATCTTGCCAGGAAATCCCCATGATCGGATCACCATAAGTCAGAAATGCCCTGAAAGCACACAATAGCACACATACAACAATACGACAAGGCACACAACATATCCCTAACTGGATGTCACCCAATATGTGAAAAACCATGTCTGAAAAAGTATGTGAACTTTTAAATTTAGTACCTAGAAATGAGCAGCAATGATGTTTCTCACTGAGGCCAAAAGAGAACGTCGTTCCAGAAATTTTGGAGATAATTTTTTTTTTGTTGAAGTTCATACAGATAGCAATGTTCTTGGCAATCTTTCCACGAATAACGTTCTTGACCAGCCTTTTCCTAGTCATGAACAATCACATTAGCCAAGGTGAGACTGGCTGGCAGATCCTTGGATGTTAGTGTGGCTTTTTTGTGACTAATCTAGACTGATGAACAGCCACAACTTTTCTGAGGTCCTCATATATATTAATTACTCATGGCACTGCTTGTTTTCATTCAAATATATTTTGAAGCCAAACTCACAATGTTTCTGATTCTTTTGTAGGATGGGGGCCTCCCAGATTCACCTATCTAATTACTTTAGCATCTGATTCTAATTATTCGCTTTAACTGAACTTATGCAACCAAGGAGTTACTTAGCTTTGAACCTACCCTGACCCTTGTGTACTCATTGTTTTCTAATTTATGCATTGTTTTATTTCACAGGACTCAGAACTGGTTAATATAAACCTTATTGGATATTCAGAAAAGGTCTGGTTTTGATTCACAGAGTCTGTCATGGTAAAACTATGGAATTTCTGTGATGTCATGATCATTATGCTTTTCTGGCCATAGTAGTTCAATAATGGGAATTTGTATATGGGGCCCTTCAGCACTTATTTGTGTACATGGCTTATTATTATGACAACGATGAGGATGATGATAGTGAACTTCATTTATATTCCATCTTTTCTCTAAGACTGGGACTCAAGGCAGCTTACCCATGAAAAAATTATAAACATACAAAAAGCCACACTGAATTAAACTAAGAACTATATTCAAAACATACACTCTAAAATATTTTAAAAACAATGAAGAATGCAATTTAAAACAATACAGCACATACAGCCCTTTCCCAATTCTAAAAGCCTATCTGAATAAAAAAAAAGTTTTGGCCTGCTGATGGAAGGGCAGCAAGGAGCAGCCCATGGTAGCCTCTATTCTGCTTTGAACAGACCTCACCCAGAATCCAGTTCAAGGCAAGAGAATTCAAGGCGGATATTAAGTTAGAGAGTGTCCAGTGGAGGGTGAGCAAAATGGTGAAAGGTCTAGAAACCATGCCCTATGAGGAGCAGGCATGGGAGCTGGGTATCTTTAGCCTGAGGTATAGCTGACATGATAGCCATGTTTAAATATTTGAAGGGATGTCATATGGAAGAAGGAGCAAGCTTGCTTTCTGATGCTCGCAAGACTAGGACACAAAGCAATGGATTCAACCTACAGGAAAAGAGATTCCATGTAAACATTAGGAAGTACTTCCAGAGATAAAAGCTGTTCAACAGTGGAAGACACTTCCTCAGAATGTGGTAAGTCTCCTTTGGGGTTTTTTAAACAGGCTGGATGGCCATCTGTGGAGTGCTTTGATTGTTGTATGGCAGGAGGTTGGACTGGATGGCCCTTGGGATCTCTTCCAACTCTGTGATTCTATAAACACAGTTAAAATGTGGCTGATACAACAGTTTTTTTAAAAAAAATTAAACTACATTATTACATTATTTTTATTTATTTTATTTATGGCATTTATATTTCGCTCTTCAGCTCTAAAGGCTATCATAGCAGCTTACAATAATTATTTTTAATTAGACAGTTCCCTGCCCTCAAGCTTACAATTTTATTCTAAAACATTTTTAAAAGTCAGTTAAAGTATACAAATAACAACAATTACAAATGCAGCACAACTCAGATTAAAAGACCTCCTGCACTTAAAGGCCTTCACTTTTTGGCAGAAGAACATTCAGAGACATGCTGATTTTATCCCAGTGGTAGTTTATCATTCTGGGGACTAGTTAGCCATTGCTATCATTATCCCTCCAAGCATTTGTCTAATCCCCTTTTAATGTTGTCAGAGACTATAAGGTGATAAAGATAGCTTCCCACTTTCCCCCCCCCCCCCCCCCGAGTTGCTTTTTATTGAGCAATCCCACTGGTAGCCATAATGAAGTAACAATATCTGTACAAAAACCTAGTTAAACTGAATTCAATTTGGAATATAATTAAAACTTAGTTTTGTCCTGACAGTGATTTAACATGGATTATATCTGCAGGCTATCATTTACTATGGTCTTTGATGGCCTGGGGAGAGTAACAAAAAGAGAGACTAATCCTAAACATGTTTATTCTGGAGTAAATCCCACCTCAATTCAACTGGGTTTACTCCCCTGTAAGAGTATGGATTGCTGCCTAACAGTAGTAAGCTATCTCATGTGTCCTTTAATTTCCAAGGGAAGTTCTTGGCCCTTGTAATTTACCAAGCAAAATTTGCTAAATGGCTTATTTCAAAGTAGCTAGGTAAAAGGCTTTCCTTTGTTCTATTTCTGGTGTGTAATGTAATATAGAGGGGGAAAACACCATTAAAAAGAATGTAAATTATAGGTTTCTAAGAATAAAACTGTTCACTTTGCTGTTGGAATAGAGGTTAACCAGGACCAGTGCATAAAAGTGGTGTTTAAAATAGCACAGAAACCTCTTGCTTCTTTTTAATCATTTGTAATGAAACTTCCAGAGCAATGTTCAGAATGTTCTGCAGTGCTATATTTTCATGTCGCTATAATATGCAAAACCCAGAATCAAGAGGTTTGAATTCCACATTGCCTAAGCATTGGGCACATGTATACACCGATATGTGCATGCATGCATATATGTGCATGCATACATAAACACACAAGCCCAATCATTAGGAAAAGTGATGTGGATTTGTCATCTAGAGTCTCCTATTCCCCATTTCCCCTCTGTTGGAGAACAGAACTGTGTACCATGAGGCCACTCTGCAAAGCCTAAAGAAATCTGCTCTCTACAAGTATGTCAAAAACTTTCTGACATAGGACTCTTTCAGACGTGGGAAATTGGAAGTATAATCCAAGGGCAATCCAAACGCAATCCTGAGGTTTCATGTTATTGCGAATTAATTCTTCTCACACAAATTCGGGCAAAAGGGAAGTCACTCCGAATGCAATCATGGGTTTAACGTTATTGTGAATTTAAGCTTCTCACACGATTTTGGGCAAGGGGGGGTTATTTTCAGGTAATGGGAAGTAATTCCGAATGCCTTCCGAATGGAGCAGGGGTTCAGGTAAATTCGCTAAACAAGCGAATTTACACGAATCCGCATTGGCTCCATTCGGAATTGGGAGAAATTCCTCCCATTTGAAAGAGTCCATAGTATCAGTCCTGAAACGAGATTCAGCTGTCAATCCAGTCAGTTTCTGTATGTGAAATAGGCAAGGATAGGAACCAAGTGGTTAAAACTAATGAAGGTATCAAATGAATTTTCTAATGAAAAAGGGCAACTGAATTAAATGTATTTTTTTTACCAAAGGGATTGACTTCACTTAGAATGTCAGCATTAACCTAATTCCAGAATTTCACAATTAATTTATTAATCATTTAAATTATAGAGTGCTAAAATGCAAAAAGTGTAATTTCTCTTGTATTCTTGCAAAATGACATACTGACTTTTGTTAGTCTCTTGGGACTGGAGAATGCAAACCAACCATTTAGTTAATTTCAAGGTTACAATGGAAAACAGTGGCCTTCTCTGGATCCAGAGGACACTTCTGTATTCTATGCTGAACATTCAAGAAAAGGGTTTTGGGTGGGCTGGATCAGAAATGGGCTTTTTAAAAATTCATTTTACCTGTTTTCTTTTAAAAAATCATTTTATCTGTTCCCAAGTACAAAACAGGGATTGGGAGTATAATCTTAGCATTTTCCAGCTTCCTTGTGGTCAGATTTTGATTCAAATATATTTGCACTGAGCTAGTCAGCCCTGGGATAATCAACACGTTCTAGTGATTTGAATATTGGACTAGGACTCTGGGAGTTCAAAGTTCAAGTGCCCACTCAGCCATGGAAACCCATGGCATTGGGCAAGTCACACTCTCTCAACCCTAGAAGAAAGCAACAGCAAACCTCCTCTGAGCCAACTTGAAGTCACATACCAACAACAACAAAGTCAACCTGGAGCTGACTAAAAACAAATAGAAATATACAGTATATTGCTGTTGCTGCTGTTAGTTGCCTCCGAGTTGACATTTACTTATGGTGACCCCATGAATGAGACACCTCCAAGTCCACATGTTCTCAAATGCTCTGCTCAGTTCATGCAGGCTCCTTGATTGAGTCTATCTATCTTGTATGTGGTCTTTTTTGTCTCTTTCTCCTGCCTTCCACCTTTCTTTCTTTTTTTTTCTAGTGAGTGCTGCTTTCTCATGATGTGTCTGTCCAAAGAATGACAGCTGCATCTTGGCTTCTAGGATGAGTTTAGCCTTGATCTATTTGTTTATTTGTCTTCTTCGCCATCCATGGTATCCTCAGGACTCTTCTCCAGCGTCGCATCTCAAATGAGTTGATTTCCCATTTCTCTATCTAGTTTCTTCACTGTCCAGCTTTTACATCTGTACATGGAGATAAGAAATACACTCCGAGTTTAATGCTAATTTTCACACAAAATTCAGACTTTCACCTACTCAGATGCTGTTCACCTTCAGTTTTGTCTCCCTGCTTGGTCACTAAGGGATTCAGAGCAATCTCTTGAGACTTCAGACAGCACTCAAAAATTTGGTAATCCCATGCTATAGAAAACTGGGGCTTTGATGTGGTGGTGGTGGTGACGGGGGCAGATGAGCTAGCTGTCCCCTTCCAGCCTATCTTCACAGGGTCTAGCTTTTTGACAATACTGTAATATGGATAGGAGCCCATGAATGCTGAACTTGTTGAAGAAAGTTAAGGCAAAAATGTAATAATAATAGTAAAATATTTTGAGTGATGGGCAATGTATTTGGGGTGGGCTGTTTGCTAGAGAAGCATCCTGGTATTTATGTTAATTGTATTATGAGCGTAAATCTCTCTGAATGGAAACTTAGGAAAGTAGGGCATTTTTTAAAAGAATCTAGTGAAATGATGTTTGTTTTTTAATTGTTTTAGCATATGTTAATAACATGTGTGGACTTGCCTTACTATTACAAAAAGCAAAGGTTAACTGTTGCCACCTAGTGGACAGATGAACTTCCTATTCAGCAGCTACCTCCCTTCAAATTCTCATAGAATCATAATGGATAGGACCTTATCAGACGGGAGGAATTTCTGTTTACTGTATTGCCAATGGAGCCAATTCGAATTCACGTGAATTCGCTAGTTTAGCGAATTCATGTGAATTCCCATTGCATTCGGAATGCCTTCAGAATGACTTCCCATTACCCGAAAATGACTGCCCATTGCCCGAAATTGCGTGAGATGCTTTCATTCGCAGTAACATAAAACCCGTGATTGCATTCAGAATGACTTCCCTTTTGCCCAAAATTGCGTGAGATACTTTAATTCATAATAACGTGAAACCCCATGATTGCGTTCGGATTGCCATTGGATTATACTTCCAATTTCCCACGTCTGATAAGGTCCATAGAATCATAGAGTTGGAAGAGACCACAAGGGCCATCCAGTCCAACCCCCTGCCATGCAGGAACTCTCCATCAAAGCTGGTGAAGGGCCTGGAAGCCATGCCCTATGAGGAGCGACTTAGGGAACTGGGGATGTTTAGCCTGGAGAAGAGAAGGTTAAGAGGTGATATGATAGCCCAGTTTAAATATTTGAAGGGATGTCATATTGAGGTGGGAGCAAGCTTATTTTCTGCTGCTCCAGAGACTAGAATGCGGAACAATGGATGCAAACTGCAGGAAAAGAGATTCCACCTCAACATTAGGAGGAACTTCCTGACAGTAAGGGCTGTTTGACTGTGGAACACACTCCCTCGGAGGGTGGTGGAGTCTCCTTCTTTGGAGGTCTTTAAGCAGAGGCTGGATGGCCATCTGTCAGGGATGCTTTGATGGAGAGAGTTCCTGCATGGCAGGGGGTTGGACTGGATAACCCATGTGGTCTCTTCCAGTTCTATGATTCTATGGTTTTTTATGTAATGCATCTAAATTCTAATAGGCCCCACTAACTCTTCCTCTGACTCTTCATAAACCTAGCTGAACCTAACCGCCTGAGTCCACCAGTCTTCCTCTATCTCTATAACTTTAAAAAGAAACAAGCTGCTGCATAAGGAGTTGGAACTTAGAAAAGAGATGTGATATTGTGGGTGCTTATTAACCAGTTTCTCTACTTCAAAAAAACTAACTTTGGCACTCTCTGTGTGACATACACAAACACACACACAAACACTATGGCAGCATGAAGCCACACAGAGGGAATCAACTCACAGTAGCAGAGAAACAGATAAAGCCTCGCTATTTCTCTGCCATCCTCCTTGCTGTCTTCTCCCATATGACATCAGCTTTGCACTTTATGGTGGCTATTTTATATATGCAGTTAGTTCATACATTCAGCCATTTTTATCTTATCTTTCCTCTGATAACTTCAAGGCTCTCATCCTCGTCACTTTATCCTCATAACTTACACAGTGTGGTAGGTCAAACTGAAGAAAATTACTCTACTTGGTTGTGCAGTTAATTTCCTGGATCACTGAAGTCTCAGTTTAAAATTTAAACCACTATGCCACACTGGCTCTCAACAGGCACATACAGTACATTGCAGAACTGCAAAGTTTCACAGCTTTTGTTGTGTGCAACAATATGAAATGCATGTGTGTCTGGGTTTTTTTTTTGGGGGGGGAGCTCCTTTATGTTTGTCATCAACTGCCCTGTGCAACCAAGTTAAGACAAACACAGGAGCATGCATCCACGATCATTCCCAAATTGGCTAGGCAATTCACACTCAAAGCAAATTCTGTGTGCATAATCTAACCAGCTTCAGTAGCAGAGACTCTTCCTCTTTTAAGGAAGCAGGAATCTCACCACACCTTTCCTTTCAAAGCATTGTTTAGGGCAACTCTGAAAAAACCTTTGCTTGAGTTATATGTACTTGCTGTTGCCACACGCTTTCAGATTGGCAGTCAATTGTGCAAGTGATCCACTATTTATGAGTTATCTTGGTCCTGGCCCCTAAATGGTTGTGCTTCTTCTGCTACTCTCTCACCTTTTGTACTCGGCCGCAGCTGAGAGTCATATGGTCCCCACCAGCTTCAAAGCCATGAGAAGCAGCCAACATTACTTTCACATGAAGTCAGCCAATTCACTGAGTGCTGAAACAGCTGCTAAGCGCAGACTGTGGACCCAGGGCTGCAGGCCTCCACAACCTCCACCCCATATGTGACTAGATACACAAGGCTTTCTGCATTAGGATATTTGGCACTTGACTCAAATAGCTACCAGTGCAACAGCTTGAAAAGATATAGGCTCATTACTTTTGCCTGTGATTCTCAAGAATGCAACATGGTGCATCGTGCTTCTTTTATCATATCAGCCTCCACAGTTTCATGACACTTCAGAGTCCAGGAAGCAGATATGTAAAGTGTGATGGTTGGTGACACCTATGTCAATAAGGTAGCAAATCCTTTCTGGATTTTAGTTTGAATTTTAAAAAAGCTGTCCAAAATGTTGAATCTATCTGGTACTGAATTAAAGCCCAGACTGATGTGGAAGCCACCAACTGTCATTATATGTAAGTACACGTTTATAGAAGAATGCTAATAAGTCTGAAGCTAAGTGATCTAAGTGAGCTAATTGGTTCCTGTAGTTTTTTGTGGTGTGTTTGAAACTTAACATCAAGTCTACAGCATGCAACAAGGAGACTATTGCTTACCTAATTTAGGGGACAGAAGGCTTGTCTTTAATGAGTATGGATATTTCATATAGCTTTATCAACATGTTGTTAATGCTTTCACCTTTGTTAACATATTTGGCAAATGACAAATTGCACATGGCTGTATCATGGCCATGGGAGCCCCCATGGCATGTTTGTTTGGAAGCCTTATTTTCTAAATACTGTTTAGATAAATTGCCATTGTCATAATTGGTATAAACAGCAATGAGAAGCTAGTATTCTACAAACAGAAGAGATCTTCTAGTGTGTCTCATCTAGGTTGTTTTTTAAAATCAGCTATAGATGATCCTATACAAATAGCTTTTTGTGAAAAAGGACATTTTTAAAATGCACAAGTTCTAGGAAAAAAGGGTTTCAAAGGGGAGGCAGGTAATGATTTGATGAAAAGCGTGCAAACCAAAAGCCCTGTCATGTAACATTGTCAGCTGGGCACATGCCAAAGAGAAGCAGCCAGACCTCTCCAATCTCCAGAAGACATTTTTACCTTCCAGATTTATTCATTATTCAAATGAATCTGGATTAAGATTTTCATTGAATTGCATCCTATATTCTAGGGATGGGCAATTTCACCTGGGGTAGGGACCAATTTTCATCCTTCCACTCCCACCCCTTGACAAGGTATTTCAACCCCCAAACAAAGATGAAGCAACAGGGCTGTTCCTATCTGGGTTTAAACTGGACAGACTTAAACTGGTGGAGAGAGAATTTAGACATTCTGAGAGAGTAAATAAAACCCAGCTTTTGATGTGAGGTTTTAGTAATCAGGAGGCAATTATTTGCCCCCTTTTCTTTTTAAAAACAAGAGTTTTCATTGCTTTGGGTCTGTCCTTCAAGGCTTTGAGGTACAGGAAAAAAGGTTTGGAACTACATGCAGCTTCCTGAGTTCACTTTCCTTACTTCACCCATTTTTGCTCATTTCTGACACCTTCATCTCCACAGATGGAGAAATTATACCTTAAAAGACACCAGATCCTGTCTGATCATGGAAGCTAAGTGGGTAGTTAGCACTTGGATGGGAGATCATTAAAGAGTACCAGGTTTTGTCAGCTATATTTCAGAGGAAGAGACTGGCAATCCCACCTCTGAGGATTCCTCACCTAAGAAAACCCTATGAAATTATGGGGTCACCATAAGTTGACAGCTCTTGCCATCAAGATGCAATTCTCCAGATACAGATGACACTAAACTAGGAGTAGCAGCTAATACCCCAGAGGACAGGATCAAAATTCAAAATGACCTGAATAGAATAGAAAGCTGGGCCAAAGCTAACAAAATGAAATTCAACACAGAGAAATGTAAGGTCCTGCACTTAAGGCGGAAAAATGAAATGCACAGATATAGGATGGGGGACTCCTGGCTGAATGAAACTATGTGTGAAAGAGATCTAGGAGTCCAAGTAGACCATAAGTTGAACATGAGTCAACAGTGTGATACAGCAGCTAAAAAGGCCAATGCAATTTTAGGCTGCATCAATAGAAGTATAGTGTCTAGATCAAGAGAATAGTGCCACTCTACTCTGCCCTATGAGGAATGACTTAGGGAGCTGGGAATGTTAAGCCTGGAGAAGGTTAAGATAGCCCTTTTTAAATATTTGAAGGGATGTCATATTGAGGAGGGAGCAAGTTTGTTTTCTGCTGCTCCAGAGAACAGGACCTGGAACAATGGATGCAAGCTCCAGGAAAAGACATTCCACCTCAACGTTAGGAAGAACTTCCTGACAGTAAGGGCTGTTTGACAGTGGAACACACTCCCTTGGAGAGTGGTGGAATCTCCTTCCTAGGAGGTCTTTAAGCAGAAACTGGATGGCCATCTGTTGGGAGTTCCTGCATGGCAGGGGGTTGGACTGGATAGCCCTTGTGTTCTCTACCAACTCTATGATTCTATGACTGTAAAGTGGAGCAGTCAATGATTCTTACAGAAGTGTTGACTTACCAAGTTCCCATTGACTCAATGAGTCTACTCCAGTTAGCACTAACAATAGGATTCAGTGCCTATAGAGGATCATAGTGATACAGACACACCAAATGTCCTCCTCTTGTCTGAATGGTCTCCTCTTTGTCCACAGACTAACATTCCCATGACTACCTTTACATTCTTCCTCCTCAGTCCCATATCCAGTCTCTCCTGCCATACCTAATGAATCCATTTTTCTTCCATGCATTTCTAAAATGTTAAACAATCAGTTCAAAGAAGTGGAGAGAGAAGGATCTGGAAGTTGGGCTTGTTGGAAGATACAGCAGCTTCTGCACTTGTTGTCATGGCACTCTTGTCCAATAGGGATAAAATAGGTTAGTCAGAGTGAGATTAGGAATTTGACTTTCCTTGCTTGTTTGCCTCCTCTATCAGCCAGGAGCATCCTCAGTCTAACAGGTATCTTTTGTGGCTGATTGTACTGAGAGGTCCCTTGGTGATTGAGGGGGACATTCTAAGTACCATATATACTTGACTATAAGTTGACCTCATGCATAAGTTGAGGGCAGGTATTGCGGTCAAAATTATTTATTTTAATGTAACCTGAGTTGAAGATAAAAGGTAGGGACATGTTACAAAGGATCTAAAGGATGACACAAAGGAAAACAGTGCCAAAGAACTTATACAGTTCTGGCAGGCATAACAGTTTTACCTTGCCTAAAGGCTTGATGGAGGGCAGGGGTAGCTGTGCAATATGTAGGGGAGCCAACCCAATACAAGGGGGGTAAGGAAAATGCTCACATTTCAAAAAGAATGAAAAGGCAAAGAAAGGAACATGGTGTCTATACAAGCAGTGATTACAGCCTTTATCTTTAATGTGATAACTTTGCCTAATTTTAACCCAGAAAAGCCAACAAACACACACAAATGTCTCATTCATATCCTTCAAAGCCCAATTCTTCTTGGCGCTCCTTTAAGAAGAAGCACCCAAGAGCTGCCACTGATGACATTTTCCAACCTGGGCATTCAAAAAGGTCACAAACAGCACCAGGAGAGGGTGGTGGTGGTGGTTTCTTTTATGTGCTCCTGGGATGGAGTAAGCTCTTGCCTTTTGGGGCTCTCCCTCCTTTAAACAAACAAACAAACAAACAAACCAAAAACTATTTTTCTCATAGGAAAAGGATTAAAAATTGGATTACAGATTTTTTTAGAGTGATGAATAAAATGTTTAAGGCAAGGTGTTCATATATTTACTCCCCCCTCCACATTGTTTCTAAAAATAATTGTAGCAGGTAAAGACATTTATGCAAGATTACGTATGTTGTTGCTGTTGTGTGCCTTCAAGTCATTTCTGATTTATGGTGACCCTAATATCATGAGGGTTTCTTGGCAAGATTTGTTCAGAGGAGGCTTGCTATGGTCTTCCCCGAACACTCACTTAATTGTAATTCCAGGTCTTGGTTATTTTTTTGAATTCTTTTTATGGGAATGAGTGCTTTGTGTCTGCTTGGCACTATGCAAGACTACAGAAGACAAAATAATCTTCTTGGGTTTACTAATGTTGATTATTTCTTCTTTTTTGAATAGTTTGTTTTTGTATGCTCCTCATATTTTTGCAAAAGCAAATTGATTGCTTATAGTTCAGCTGTTCCTTACAATTCAAGGGCTTATAGTTCTATCTGTTAGCAATAATATTTTAAATTATTAAAGATTATGTTGTAATTGTAAATTGTAATTATATCTTGAGTAAACTGGACTTTTAATATATCACAAATGATATTTTTGTGCTACAACAAGTCATACATAGGGCGTTTTATGATCCTAAACTAACAAATTAATATTCAACCATGCTGCAACTTTTCAATTTCTCTTAAAAGTTCTGTTTCCTTCCCCCACTTCAAAACCTGGAAAAGTCTGGCAATTTTACACCTCTATGTTCCTTTAGAAGTCTAGTGTATTTGGGTGACACTTTGTCTCTTCACTGATTAGTTGTCATTTTAGGTGTGTATGAAAAAGCTAGAGAGCCAGCATGGTGTAGTGGTTTGAGCACTGGACTATGGGTTCACTTTAGTGAGGTCAGAAATAACTTGAAGGCACACAGCAACAACAACAGTAACATGACAAAGCTCATAAACAACACTGCTACCTACTGTTTTTTGTATGTGTGCAGGGGAAAGGACTTTTATTTCACCGCTGTTCCTTATCATTGAAAATTAACTGCAGTTGAAGAGGTACTACTGATTTTGGATGGTCTGTATATAAGTTACAAGTTAATCAGAGCATTTATGTGGAATTGTGGAACTTACTTGGTGGGAACACTAATTGGTTTGGCTTGTGTTCTTGAAATATAAAGACATTCTAATTTTGGATAGATAAGGGAAAGGAGCATGAGTATTTTTTTCATATGTGCATCCCATGCATTGCACCTGTCCCCCAAATAATTTGAGTACCTAATATAGCAATTCCCTTGCCCACAGGTATTTTTTGTGTAGCACACATAATGCTACTGCTTGATTATACTGCTTAACTGATTAAACTTCAAAAAAAATCAGAACAAAGTGAAACCCTAGCCTATTTAATCTTTTTATTTTTCACATTTATATATATGTACATTAGAAATGGTCTGACAGTTTTATACCAATCAGAACAAATGTGTGGGCTTGCACCAAAAGAAAATCATATACAGATTTAATATATACTGCTTTATTGTTTGCCATAGCCACTTGGATTCCCAGTATTTCTTAAATATCTCCAACTCCATACTGTTGAGCCTGAAATTCCTGGAAGTCCTCTGGGATGGTATCTGAAAAGCAGAAAGGAGACAAAAGATCAGTGTCTGTTCTACTGTTCCTATGAAACTAATGTTTATTTTATTTTCAAACTTTAGATTAACAAATGTATATCTTTTAACAGACAAGCTATCAAGCTTTTGTTTAAAAAATGAATTCTCCTATCCTGTTCACTACTTAGATATGACAAAACTATGTGTGTTGCTCAGTTCATTGTTTTGTCCCACTCCAGTCACAATCCTGACAAAATCTCTGTCCCACTCCTGCACTGAACTTACTCTTAGGGGGAAAGGCTCCCATTACCACCAAATGGGAGTTTTTCTCCTAAGGCCAGTGAATCAATTCCTTCAGGATCACAGTTGAGGAGTGAAGAAGTAAACATTCCCTCCCCCCATACTCCACTAAATGAAAATCTAGATTGGGTGAGATATTAATTTCTTTTAAAACAGATTTTGGCAAAGTTACTGTTTTGGACTATAAAATCTTCCAGCCAGCATAGCTACTGGGGGTTTCTGGGAGTTGTAATCACCAAAAGTAACATTGCCAGACCTATAAAACTAGCACATTTGTGAACACCACCTGTATTTCCTCATTTGACCCTCTACGGTATGTGGCCTTCATGGGAACCATATCATTGTGCACACAGCAGAGAAAAATCTAGCTCATACATATGCAAAAGTCTATAATTTTTTGTTGGCTGTGATGGTCAAGCAAAAAACTCTAATTGCCAGTCCTCCTCATCTCTTGCCCCAAGAGAAGAGACAACTGGATGCATGGCTGGTTTGGATTGCTCTGCTCATCTTTGCAGTTTCAGAGTGGAAGGAAGAACGGTTGCCAGAGGATGGCACATTTACTATGGTAAGGGGAATTGTTTGGAGTTGTGTCAACATAAGAATCCATAAAATTAACTAAGGTATGTAGCTCAATCCTATGCAAATTTACCTGGAAACAAGTAATCCTGAATTCAATGGAACTTCTTTCCAAGTGACATCACACAGACACAGTACAAGAGCTACTTTTATTGTCAGCAGGTATATGTAACAGGCTTGCTTTTTTTTATTCTTTAACTATCGTGAGGTATCAAGGTCTGCCTTGGGACCACATATGGCCTTCAGGCTGCACAGTTCCAACCCTGGACTACATATAAAACCACCAGCATAACCAGGAGTTCCACCAGCATAATGACCAAACAGGATTCTGCCCTGCTTCACCCTCTGGTCACCCCATGTATCCCATAACTGTTCAGCCATGATTTTTGTGAGCATACATTATGTCTTCCGGTTTCCAAAATGCTCAACATTGTGCCAGAATTACTGTTTTTCTTTTCATGCAACAGCCAACTGAAAACTTTTCAATCTCTCAAGTGTATCTTTTGCATTTATTCAGCAGATGAATATCAACCCTTGAGTAGCCCAGAGACAAGTTAAATCACATTCAACATGGAATATCTCATATATTTGGCAAAGATACAGACTCATTTATTCAATTTTCCTACAGCAGTTTTTTCTCTTTTTCCAGTTGTTTGAAAAGACCAGAGGATGGTTCAAGAAGAATATTACCATTGCAGCGATATTTCAGATTGGACCAAATAATGTTTTCCTGAGAGAAGCAGAAAACACCAAGTCTCCCTCCACGCATGGTTGTGTCTATGGTCACTCCAGAATCTGCCACCAGGTCAGAGCCTTCATAAAATCTTGCCCTTTGAAAATGAGACAGATAGGTCTATGTGAGATTTGTGTCACTTGGTCCTCTACTGATACATATATCCATACAGAACCAAATCCCTCTGTCTTCAAAAGAGCTTATTCAAAGGAAAGGTAGTGCACAACATTTTTCTATCTTAAGGCAAAGCTAAATGCTGAACTACACATCCACCCAAGTCAATATGTACTGTTCTCTTGGCTGACAAGGAAGAAAACACCACAATCGTGCCCTCCCGACTGTAAAAATATAATAATATCAAACTAAATAGCTTAATAATTTTTCCCCTTTTACAACAGCCAAAATGTGTTGCCTAAAGTGACCACGTAATATTGCCTAATAGTAGGGATATCATTTTTCCTAGATTGGTATGTACAGGACTACGGCTTATGTGGGTTTTGCTGGGACTTAGGCTGAGACTAAATATCAAACTAGGTATGGTATGACAGCACTAGTATAATATGTTGCTGAGAACTGGTGTATGTAGGAAGGATTATGCATTCTGCTGTCTTCTGTCAGCTCTCTCTTGCCAATCCCTCTTCTGCCCACATTACTGTTACTGGCAGCTTAGATTTACACTTAGATTGCTTAGACCTACACATTACATCCTGGGCTTCACTACTCATGTATCTCACAGGATGAAGACTCCTCAGAGACAAAATTATAAATAAAAGAATCAAAAGCATGGGCCAAGTTCCTATTTGAGGCTGGCAGAGCACATAAAGTTTGGCCAGGTAGCAGCATATCCCAGCAGCCAATGCGAGGCTGTTTAGTCTGGGGGATGGAGTGTTGCACACAGGTGTTATGGATCAGACACTGTACAGCTTGGGCAAAACTATGGTGTAAGGAGACACGATACCACTTTTTGCAATGTCAGAAAAAGTAGTAAAGCCAGCATAAATGCCACCCTAGTGTAAAAATGTGTCTTGCAAATATACAGGAAACATCCTGATAAATGGTAAGAGCCAAGTAAAGGGGAGATAAGAAGCTTATGACTACTTACCTCCCTTTACATCATAACCTTAAGCATCTGCCAGTAAATTATGAACTATGAAATTACACTTCAAAGCATGCAGGATGTGTCTACTCTGCAGGAAAGGGGCTGAAAAGTATTTTAAGTAAAAACACCACTTTAATGTCCTCATTTTTATTTTATTTTTTGCAATGCTGTCTATGCAACTCTAATACAATTCTGATTTTCTTGGGCCAGACCCTTTTTTTAAAAAACTACTACTACTACTACTACTACTACTACTACTACTACTGCAGGACTGATTCACATATTCCATAGTGACAAGTCAGGTTTTGCTCTGGAGTACACCTTCCAAATAAACTGCAGTCAATCCTAGCTTATTTGAAAATATGCCAGTATCATATATGCACACCTTGAATTTTATATTTTTGCATTCATGCATTTTTAGGTATATTATTGTTATGCCCTCAAATTGGTTCCAACTCATGGCGACATCTCCAAAAATCTCTATCCCTGGTCCCTGGTCTCCTAGTCCATTGCCAAAGGGTGTGAAACATTTTTGGATCTGGGGTCAAAACATGAATTTTTGAGGAGTCTGAGGTATTCCAGCTGTAGGCAAGGCGAAAGAAAGAAAAGAATGAAAGAATTTTTTAAAAAGAAATGTTCTTTTTTGAACCATCACTTTACCTAATATATCCAACCTGAGGTCTGTGCTGGAGGAACCAACGGTAGGAAACTTTATCTTTCCAGCCAACATTTCGAGGGTCTTTCCACAGCAATCTGACTTGGTCATTAGTGTCCCCGGTGTGCCAAAGTGAATTTCTAAGGTGTTCTCCAGGCCCAGTCTTTGATTTTACAGCCTACATAAAAACAAATACAAAGACAAGTCAAATAGAAAAAGCAGACTTTATAACAATATTTTTCCAGAGAATTTTGAGGAAAACCAGAAACAAAAATTTCCATACTATAATAGCCAAAATTCACCCAAATGAACCAATGTTAGAAACCACACTTGATGAACACCCTGCCAATTTCATCTCAGTGCATAATAATGAGATTTTGGCCTTTTTGGCACAAGCCAGTACCTTGAGTTGAATCCCAGGTTCTGCAACAGCTCTGAATGGAGTTGCTTGCCAATAGGTCTGTTCTGTCTGTTTCCACATCACTACATAAAAGCTGGAGCTGTCCTGGTAACCAAAGATGAAGCCAGCGTAGTCATCATCTGTCACCGTGTTCACATGGAAAGTGCCTTCAAAATCAAC
Source organism: Urosaurus nigricauda (assembly GCA_034509955.1). Classification (NCBI taxonomy): domain Eukaryota; kingdom Metazoa; phylum Chordata; class Lepidosauria; order Squamata; family Phrynosomatidae; genus Urosaurus; species Urosaurus nigricauda. The sequence goes on from JAOEGL010000002.1 coordinate 39,990,238, forward strand.
TCCATTGAAAGCTGTGTAACCTGTTCAATATATAGGAAGAAGAATCTTTTAGATTACAACTCAGATTACTCACAACCAGTGGCTGTGTTGACTGAGTTGCATTTCAAAACATCTGGAAAGCATCATGTAGTGAAAGCTACACTAGGAATTGTTATTCCTTTGGATCCAAGAAGTCCAGTCCAAACCACCAGGAAAACTCATTTAATAGGCAACACGATATTCAAACTATTGGGCCAAATAGGACCCTGAATCCTACTCCAGCCTTCCCCAACCTGGTGCTGACTTGAGGGGCTTGTGGTCCAACATGCAGTAGGCACTGATCTACTGTTCTTCTCTGTCTGAAATCAGCACTCAAGCAGGGATTTTCTCCCATTGTGCAACCTTAAGAACTTAGCCAGAGGTGCTGAGGACTGAACTTGGGCCTTAAGATCAGAACTCTGTTGGTCACCAACATAAGTTCTTTTTCAGCCATTGTGTAAAGAGTATCCAGAACCTACTTGCACAATGCCTTTCCAAGGGTAGTTGGAGGCTCCTGGCCACAGATCCACACACTTACTTCAGCCGCTGAACAGCAGGGTTGTACTCAGGTGTCATCTGGCTCTCTTTGCCCACTTGGCAGCTGGATGATAATTAGGTGCACATTTGTTGCCCATCAGTGCCACAGATATGAAGCTCACCCATGAGCTTCTCACTGCCAGTGCATACCCAGAAGGAAGAAGCAGCTTTTGTGCATGCATGCATGCATGCATACAAACACCACCAGCACCAGAACACTGGTACTTATTTGCACTTCACCAGAGGCCCAATAGGATCTTTTCCTATATATGCAAAATATGTCTCAGGAATAAGCTATGGCCCTGGTCTTAGGAGAGAATGTAATATCAGAACTGATTTTAAAGCTCCACTTTCCTTGTCCAACAAAGGACTAGTACTCTGATAGGTAAGAATCTTTTAGGTTTTATGTAAAAAGAGAACTGGTGATACCTTCTGAATGCTGGTTGCAGATAGAATACCTTCAATCAATCTTTTAAGCCAATGGCATGGTAAGTCCAGAAAAGAAAAGCCAATGGCATGGTAAGTCAAGAGAAGAAATTTGTTTGGGGACTGCTTTGGAATTCCCTCTCTAGAGAAGCCAGGATGCCCATCCCTGCTCTCCTGCTCTCCTTTTAGTGACAGGTAAAAATACTGTGATGTTGTCAGGCTTTTTCAAACTGATAAGGGTTGGGCTTTTAAATGCTGTGCAATTCTGATGTGAAGTTTTGTACAGTGGGCCCTTGGTATCCATGGGGGATGTGTTCCAGACCCCTCCATGGATGGCAAAGTCTGCAGATGCTCAAGTCCTATTGATTTCAATGGTGGGGTAGCTGCCCCTTCCTTCTCTCCCCCCCCCCCACTGCTTTCTCCTCTTCCTGCCACCACCTTCCCCGCTTCCCGCCGCCACTTCCTCCTCCTCTGCCTTGTGCCTTGCCTTCCTCCTCCTGCCATGCCTTCATCCTTCTCCTCTTCCCACCTTGTGCTTCACCTTCCTCTTCCTCCTCTCACCTTGTACCCTGCCTTCCTCCTCTTCCTACCTCATGCTGCACCTTGCCTTCCTCTTCCTCCTCTTCTGAAATGCCTCTTTCTCCTTCTCCTTCTCCTCCTCCCCCCCCCCCCCCCCCGAGCTGTGCCATCTGCAGAGGCTCAAATCTGCAGATAGCAAGTCCACAGATGAGGGCCCACTGTATGTTGTTTTTAATACAGTTTAATAAATTTAATGTGCAAATATTCTTAACTTTTTAAATTGTTTGTTTTTAAACTATATGTCCACATTTTAATGCATTTGTATTATTTTTAACCTGTACTGTTTTAAATTTGCTGTTAGCTGTCTTGAGTCTCTAAATCAGGAGAAAGGCAGGATACATATAAATAAATATGTCTACCAAAAACTGCACACACCTACAGCAAGTCCAGGATCACTGTTCATGGTTTGTACAATTTCCATACCCTGTAAAATATAAACAGTATCATTAACACAACATAGGACAGGTGTAAAGGATGTTTAGTTTTGCTATAGTCATGCATAAGACAGCATTCTTTGTCGATTCCTATCAGTACCACCTGATTCCACACAAGTCTCCTTGGGCTGTATTGCATACAGTTCATGGGCTATCAATTAAAATTTCACAATTAAAACTAAACTAAACTAAACTAAACTAAACTAAACACACAGGGTTCATCCAGGCTGTCAAAAACTGCAGAACCCTGCCAGGACAGATCATCCTGGGTAGTTGCTGATGGTGCTGTCTTTGCATCCAGACACAGAGCGTTGTCTCCCACTCCTTTCCAGCACCGGATGGAGAAGTAATAATAATATAATAATAATCCTTTATTTCTGTAAATTTGCACAGCGCTGTACATACAATCTTTTTAATTAGATGGTTCCCTGCCCTCAGGTTTACAATCTAAAAAGACATGACACAAAAGGAGAAGGAAGTGGTGGGGAAGGGGATCAGGTCCAGAAGTTCTTCTCTTCCTCTGAGGCCTGGACCAAGGCAGATGGACTGGATAGTTAAGTTCAGCTACTTAATGGATAGTTCAAACGAGGCATCCTGGCGCAGAGAAGGGCTCACACTTGGGAACGCTTCCCTAAATAAAATAGTCTTTAACTCAATTTTGAAACTGGTTAGAGAAGAGATGAGGCGCACATGTGGGGGAAGAAGGTTCTAGTAGTCAGGAACAGCAAGTGAGAAGGGACTAATCCGGGACAGGGCAGTGGAAATCCTTGGCTGGGACAGGAGACCTTGACTACCAGAATGGAGGGTATGAGTAGGAATGTAAGAAAAAAGAAGTTAAGATAAATAGGGAGGGGGCAGTCCATGGAGGGCTTTGAAAGTCAACAACAAAAGCTTTTACTGGATGCGGAAGGGGAAGAGGAGCCAATGAAGGGAGGATAAAAAAGGAGAAACATGGTCAAAGTGGTGAGCGGATGTGAGAATGCGTTCAGCTGAGTTCTGGACAAAGATTAAAGGATGGAGGTGAGAGAGAGGAAGTCCTGTCAGAAGAAGGTTACAATAATCTAGTCGCAATACCACCAGGGCATGGACCAGAGTCTTGGCAGTGGAGACTGAGAGGAATGGACGGATTTTAGCAATGTTGTAAAGAGGGAATCTACAGGCCTTGGTGGTGGCCTGAATCAGGGGAATAAACAACAGAGAAGAATAAAAAATGTGTGCATTTCCCAAGAAATGGGAAATGTTTACCCTAACCCCATGATGGCAAACCTATGGCATGCATGCCACGTGTGGCACATGATGCCATTTTGCCAGGCACAGGCCTGGGACAAGGAGGAATGGGCACCTCGTGACTGGCAAAGCCGCAGGGAGAGGAGCAGGGGTCACGGGCGGACTCCTTCTCCTCTCTGTGGGGCTTTGCTAGTCCTGAGGCGTTCTTCCAGGGACCGCAGGCGGACTCCTCGTCTTCTCTGGGGGCAGAAGCCCCGCCCCCAGCACGTAGACCTGAAAAGGTTCACTATCACTGCCTAACCTGTTCTGGGATGCAGCAGAACAAGTAGGGAAAAAACCCTCAAGGGGGTCTGGTTTCTCCCTGGAGTTCCCAGGGAATGCCCCAGAATAAGAAGAACTTCATCTTATTATTTGAAACAAAACCAAGAACCAAGAACAATTACCATAAACCTCAACAAGATTTTCTCCATTTGGGTCCGCCCACAGATGCTTCCATTACTCCAACTTCAGTTTTGTTAACTATTGTATGGGAAACAGAATCTGACCTCCTGATCATTATGTATTTGTGTTTTTTTTTTAAAAAAAAAACAAAAACAAATGCCACCACCTTCACCACCAAAAAAACCCAAACCGCTCCCTCTCATGGTCAGAGAGACATATGAACAAATAACTTTACCAAGCTCTGCATTCACAATGCATGCCTAGTCCATACTACTATGTGATCATGAGTCAATGGAGTTTATCACATGGCAGGCAAAGTGCCCAAATCCCATGGATAAATAGGGTTTAAATCCCAGGAAAATCCTGCAAGATTGAGATTGTTTTCAGACATGTCATGCAAATTAAACATTAATGCAACATTAACCCGTACAAAAAGTAGCAAAATAGCTCCGCTTTTTAACTTCAGGATTTACTTGGAAGATTTTTTAAAATAATATTGTACCTGGTTCAGAACCACCCAGTTTGGATCAATCTGAGCATCACCTTCTGGATCAAGAACAACTGTCTGATAAGCCCGGAAATCAGTCAGAGTGATTTCTGCATTCTCAGGACAGACATCGATCCGATCAATCACAGTATCATGATCAAAATCTGCTTCACAGATGTCACCGACTCCATCACCTGAACACAGAAGCACAAAATACTCACTGCATAGCTGCTGTTGAAGCATAAAATTGATTATAAGAGAATAAACAACAGATTATATGTTTATGGTCATTTCCAAAACTCATAAAGGAACCGTAGAAGGATTTTACTGTAAGGTTTTGGAATGCTTCAATTATTTATTAACAATTATGCTATACATGTGTGTTTTACTGTTTTAAACCGTGTTTTTTAAAATAATATGGTTATTCAAATCCTTTTTAATTCCAGTAAAATAAGATTTTAACTGTATCTTGCTTTAAATTATTGTAAACAACCTTGGATTTCATCCCAGGAGAAAATCTGGGTAAAAATTCAGTAAATAAACGAAACAAAACAAAATCAAATAAAGAACGGCAGGAGTGGAGCAAGAGACCTTGCGGGATCACATTTGTAGCAAGTACTCTCATGCTTCCCACCCCACAGTGGCAAAGGATTGACCGTGGATGCAGCACATTTTTAAACAATGAGATAGAAGGGAAAGGAAGAATAAGAAATAAGTTGGACTTACTGTTGTCATCTTCTTGCCCTGGGTTAGGAACCAACCGACAATTATCTGGGCCTGGTGGGATAAGGTCTGGAATCCCATCATTATCATCATCGTCATCACATTCATCTCCTATCCCATCCTTGTCAGTGTCTAGCTGGGAGCTGTTAATGACCGTGGGGCAGTTGTCTGTGCTGTCTTGATGTCCATCCCCATCACTAGGAACAAACCAAGGGAAACAATTTATATATGGAGATAGGCAGGCAGACAAACAGATGGATAGACAGGCCCCATTAGTGCCTACCTCTGTGTTTGTAAGTACAGGCATTTGTGCTAACCCTTGATTGTATTACTGACAAGGAACATTTGTTTGTCTTCTCATAATAACTGTTGCTTCTAATGATAGTATGTTGTGGTCATTAAGCATCAGAGCTTGACAAGGCTATTGGCCATGATGGCTGGGAGGATTCTGGAAGTCATACACCAAAAAGTAACTCTTCTGAGCTCTGTTATCCTAGCTCTGTTATGCTAGCAGATGAAACTTGTGACCTTGGGCAAATGACACTTTTGTCAGCTTCAGGGGAAGATTCTGGCAAACCCCCTCTGAACAAATCTTGCCAAGAAAACCCTGTGGTAGATTCACCTTAGGTTCACCATAGGCTGGAAACAACTTGAAGGCACACAATAACAACAAAGTTAATGTATCCTCAAAAAGGGGCTTGTGTCTTTCCTATATGTCTGCAGTCACTATAAGATGGAACAAAAAAACGAATGCTAAGAAAGCTCATACATGCCCTAACAATAGTAGATGATTCAGATCGTCCTGAATCTGGAATCGAGACCTTTAGTAATAATAATAATAATAATAATAATAATAATAATTTATTTCTAGTCCGCCCCTCTGAACAAGCAATCGGGGCGGATTACAACCAGAGTTAAAAACAGTTAGTTAAAATATCCCATCCTTTCCCTTACCACCCCCCTTAAAAAAGAATTAAACCACAATACAGTTAAAACATAGAATAGCTAAATAGCCATAAGAGATGTCATCTCTACAGATAGCCATAAGAGATGTCATCTCTACAGATAGGTCCATGATTATCATAATCAGGCTTGGTGTGTTATTGATAAAGGGGGGCCCAGCAATTGGTTTAAGCATTTGCTGCAATCTTTGTTTACTTTGTACCTGTAAAGTAAACCAAAAATGGACCTTGCTGTATAAATTCCTCCTAGTCAAACAGAGAAAGGCAAGGGTGGAACAAACCATCACTGGGGGTCTGGGTCTGTCTTTCAGGCCTCATAACTCCAATCCCACTTACAGCAATAGCAATAGCAAGTACATTTCTATACCGCTTATCAGTGAACTAAGCACTCCCTAAGTGGTTTACAATGTGTAAACTAATTGTCTCCAACAAGCTGGGTACTCATTTTAGTGAACTATGGAAAGATGCAAGGCTGAGTGGACCATAAAGTTGCAATGCTGTCAATGAATGCAGCATGTTTTTTTTTTAAAAAAGAAACACCCTGAGCTATTAAATAGAGGTAAAATAAGTAAGAGCAATATGGGTTTTCCAGAGGTAGAACTGTGCTTCAAATAATGGTATCAGCTTTAACATGTTTAGTTTAAGTGTTATAGTCAAACACATTCAAAGCTTTATGTGGTAATTAATTATCAGAATATTTGTAATACTGTAAAGATATAGTCCCTTATATTTATCAAAAAAATGACTACGCCAGAAAGGACAACTTTTTAGGATGCATACTTACACAGAACTGTACCTGTGTACTTATATTAATATAATATAATAACTTATATTAACAGTTTAACTTTCTTTTGCTGAGGTACAACAGTGATATCCTCAGTTTCATTCACTCACTGTGCTATTTATCAGTTCCATTTCAAGCTCAGAAAAATTTGACTCCGTATAACTAACTGAACATTCTCTTTCACTAAATAACTTATTTCAGTACAACAGCCCAGGCAACTATGGATAAACACAGATACATGGTATTGCCAATTTTCCATAGGAAAAATTGAGCATCAGAACAGTTTCCAGAACATTTTCTGGACTGACTTTTCTGATAACCTGTCCTTACTGTTGTCACTTTCTTGTCTTGTGGTAGACACTTTGGGGAAGTTGTTATACACCAATGAAATGGCACAGAATGGGGGAAGATTAACTGCCAATCATTTCCCCAAGCTATTTTTTCAATGAAATGAAAAGTTATGGAACATCCAATCACAAACAGTTCAATATTTCGTTTCATATGGCCACTGCCACGTATGACTCAAGATATAAATATTTTGTGCAGAGAGTTATCATATATATTAGTCCCAACAATGGGGAAAATGTACTGAAAATGATGTAAACTTAAAGTTGACCCCAGTGAAATGAGCAGAAGCACAACAGCCTTGTATTAGTTTGGCTGAACATTTTTCTTTTTACATATACTAGATCAAGTGTGATCTTACCTGTCTTGATTGGTGTCACAAGAATCCCCTACTAGATCATTATCAATATCTGACTACAAGAAGAAATAAGATATGAAAACATTTTACACTATCACATTGCAGTGAACAAAAGGCATGTAATTACACTTCTGAAAATCATTAAAATGTAACCCTTGCCTTCTAACTAATTATATTATCAAGTAGACTGTTACATGGAAAGGTGCAGTAGATCCAAGTTGCGAATAAATTTTTATGTTCTACAGACACATTGTTTATTCTTAGAAACAGATAATAAACACCTCTTGGTTTGTTTGTTTTTCTTTTTTTAAGAAAGAAGACTGCAATGATATATCTCTAATTTAATTAGTTGTAAGGTACCTATAAAACCAGTTCCCTAGCATCAAATAACTATTTTATAATGCAGTAAAATGCAACAACTAACATTCAAAACCTTAAAACCACAACCTGCCTGATGCAGAGAAGCAATGTGTTCATCATCATTGTTGTCAACAATTATCATTATCAATACTGTAATATTTTCCTCCCATAAATGTTTCTTGCCAAGAGAGTATTGACACACTATTTTATTAAAGATGTTCAGAATGGTTCTTAGGTGGACATTTATTAGATCATTTTAAGTAGTTCATTTAAACCTGTCTGTTTTTCCATCTGCCTATATTTAAAAACATTTTTAAAAACACTTTAATTTTTAAGATTGCTGTTCGAAGTTTACCGTAGTTTTATGCTAGTGGTTTTTAAAAACATTTTGTATGGTGTAATGCAAACATGAACACGCTGAAGGCTCATGAAAGATCCTTAGTTTTTTTACTATAAAATCTGATTAACAGACACTAATGCCTCTGAGCCCACAAAGCATTCAGGGTTCCAAAGCTGCACAGTTCTTCCACACCAAAATCCACTCCTGGTTACTCCATGTTTTCTTCATTTTATTAGTACAATTTTGTTGCTAATGTTAAACAACAGTCAGAAGTCCTAGATTGTCTGCTTCACATCCCCAGAAGATTTACCAGTAGATTAGGATCTAACTTCTATTTATCCATGCTTGTTGTAATTGAAAATATGCTTCTGATGTTTAAATTTCTGTGTTTGTTGTGATCCTGAACTTCCTGAAGGTAGGAATTCTCCCTCCCCCCCCCCAAAATAAATAGAAACAATTGTAAAATTAGGAATGATCAACTTGGTGGTAGCGTTTTTTGCTTCACAACATCTTTGCTGTTCTATAGCTTTTTCCTGCTTCCACTCACCTGATTAGGGTTGCTGATATCTGGGCAACTGTCGCAGGCATCACCGACACCATCATTATCTCTGTCTTTCTGTTCCTGGTTGGGAACCCTCTGACAGTTGTCCAAAACATTCTTAATCCCTAGATGAAATGACAACATACAATCAGTGTTATCTTTTGATCACTTTATTAGCTCATAAAAGAGTCAGGTGCTGTACTCCCAAAAAGGAAGTAGAAGTCTACGAAAGCTCATGCTGCCAGTGTCTTTTTTTCAGTTAGTCTCAAAGGTGCTACAAGATCTCTCCATGTACTGATTCTACAGACAAACATGGCTGTATCTTTAAATTTTACCACATGATGATAATCGTATAGACCATAATGCAAAATATATGGCTGCATGCCTGAAAAAAACCTGGAGAAATTACTTTGTCCTAGACTCCTTTACCCAACATGGCCCCTGGGATTTTACAAATAGTAGTTGAGATTTACCCACCATCTCCATCCATGTCATCATCACAAGCGTCTCCTTTGCCATCTCCATCAGTGTCTCGCTGGTCATTGTTCAAGGCCATGCGGCAATTGTCACAAGAATCGCCAAAGATATCTTGATCACTATTTTTTTGGTTAACATTAGGAGCAAGGACACAATTATCCTGAAATGGAGAAAGAAACTTAACCACAATCTCTATGGAGAATTGATCATCTCTCTTCACAGACATTGCTTTTCCAAGTAACAACAAGTGAAAACATCTGAAAGTTCTATGGCACATTAAAGACAAGTAGCAAATACATTGCTGGTCCTAGATATCCTAAAGACACCAGATCCCGCTGAATTTGCAAGGTAAAGACAAGTAGCAAATACATTGCTGGTCCTAGATATCCTAAAGACACCAGATCCCGCTGAATTTGGAAGGTAAGCATGATCCGCCCAGGTTAGAACTTTGAATGAAAGACTGCCAACAAATACCAGGTGTTATAGGCTATATTTCAGAGGAAGGAATTGGCAAACCACCTCTAAATATTCCTTTCCTAAGAAAATCATATGAAATTCAAGAGGTCTCCAGGTGACTTGAAGACATATACACACACTTCAGCCTGAAATGGTCACTCTGTGTGAGGAGGTGTGTGTGTGTGTGTATACCTTCAGTACAGACAGAACAATATTTGCTGTGAGGCTTAATTATCAAGAAATGCACATGCAGAGCACAAATCAATACAAAACTCCAACAACTGGTGGGTGTGACCCAGGATGCATCTGCACTGCAAAAAGAATTCAGTTTGACACCAGTTTAACTGCCATGGCTCAGTGCTATGAAATTCTGGGATTTGTAGTTTGATGTGGCACCAGAGCTCGCTCATAGAGATGCTGCAGGCTACATATCTCACAAAATGAAAAATCTCAGACTTCCACAGTATTGAGTTATGGCAGTTAAAGTGGTGTCAAACTGAATTCTTTCTGCAGTGCAGATACAGCCTGAGGCACACCCACCAGTCATTGGACTGGGAAATTTGTATTGATTTGTGGATTTCTGGATGCAGCCCTAGTCTCCACAAGCAGTGACTAATGAACATGTTGTATAGTAGGAATGTGTTCTTGTAGTTTTTGTTGTTGTGTGCCAATAATAATAATAATAATAATAATAATATAATTTTTACTCCGTTTTTCATTTCTGATTTATGGTGACACTAAGGCCTTATCACACGGTTTTCTGGGTCTGAGAGGGGCTTTCTGGGTTCTAGCAGGTTTCTGTGGCTGAACAGGGGGCTGAACCCTAATCTCCAGAGTACAGGTCCTACTCTCAAATCACTGTACCACACTGGCTTGAAGGGATGTATGGATTCATATTTTTTTTCTCCCATGCATATTTTGTTCTTCCTTTCTGCATGGATATTTTATCCATGGATTCAAGCATCCACAGCTTGAAAATAATATTCCAAAAAAGTATAAATTCCAAATAGCAAAATTTGATTTTTCCATTTTATATAAGGGACACCATTTTGCTCTGCCATTATATTTAATAGGACTTGAGCATCCATGGATTTTGTTATCCAAGGGGGATCCTGGAACCAAACCCCAGTAGATAACAACATCTCACTGTATATGTAATTCAGGACTTATTTTGTGCAACCAAAGAAAATGGAGTTGGGATGGTCTTAAGAAAGATTGGCTTCCTGTGTTGATATATCTAGAAAGCAAGGGGAGAATATTAAAATTGTGATATAAATTCAGTTATAGTTATAGATATGGATGTATATAATGTATAGAATATTGGTACTATGAAATTATTTAGAATGTAGTAACAAACAAACCCGTGAGAGAAAATCAGGAATAATAGACTTTCTTTTCTTTTCTATCTTTTGCCATTTGCTTTTGAAGGTAGACCTGAAACATTTACTCCCAGTTTTTTTCCCATCCTTTTTAAATGTTTTCTATTATCTGTCGGAAAGTTAAGACCTAACAGAATGTTACAGATTTAATATTTGGAAGATTTGAAAGGTATTCTAGGAAGTTACATGTTTCATGTATGTTTTTACCCATTCCCTGTGTACTGTTTGTCTATTTGTAAGTTTATATGCTAGGCATTTATTATGAATACTTAGTTTACTGTTTCTTTGTTTTCATGTTGTTGTCTATTTGTGTATTTGTTTTTGTCATATAATAAAGTTAAATAAAATGATAAAAAAAAGAAAATGGATAATTGGTGGGGGGTTTTCTTCAGGAAATGGCATTTTCTACACAGAAAAAATGTTTCCTGCACAGAAAACAGCATTCTCTGCTCAAAAATTGTGTTTACTTTTTGCCTTGGCAAGGTTCCCTGACATACTAGAAGGCCATTTTATGAGCATTTTTCAATATTTCTTCCATTCCACTGTATAGCAAGGCTAGAAGTAGAAATAAACACCTACAGATGAATGATAGACTTCTGCAGTAAGCCAGTCTCCCCTGAGTCCACGTTCCACAGTATCAAATTTGCTGATGATTTGAAATTTGTTAACTTCACACTTAAATTTATTCTGGAAAGGTTGATGCTGTTGTCGTCACTGAAACACAGAAACTCTCTGTATCGGCTGCAGAATATTTTTGGGGGGGTGGCAGTGGTTTGGATGGTCCAGAGATTAAAAAGATAGTCAGGAAGACTGCCTGAGCTCTATGTGGGGTGGAGGGCTTACATAGAGATAAGGTAACAACTACAAATCAAAATAAACTTTCTGTCAATTTTTTAAAAAGGTGATCATTAAAACTTTTGGATACCCCCTCGTACATAACCACCAACATTTCAAAAATATAAACTGTGACATATGTGGCCAAGACATATCAGAGTGTAATCAAAATGATGTAGCCAGACACTGAGAGATAAACATTATTAATGAGGAAGAACACTACTGCCCGCTAAGTAGAGAATCTCTGAAATTCATGTATCAAGTTTGGGAAAGGAACGACTCTGTCCACTCCTTTCCTTCCCATGGAGTTAAATGAATGCAAACTACTGTTGTACATTTAATTTAGTTTGCAGCATGTGCAATAAGTTGTGGATAAAGGGAGAAAGGGGAAAGTTGAGAGAGAAACTAGGACATTTTAAAGGCAGCTGAACTCATCCTTGTCAAATCAGGATCACTGGAGGATAGAGAAAGATAATCAATGAATCAATACTTGGTTGGGGCAGTTAATGTTGTCTGATTCCATGCTAGCATTGCATGAATATTGGAGGAATGTAAATATAAAAAAAAATTAATAGCTTTTTGGGTCCAGATCTAAACCTAGAATTTAAATAAATAAATAAATGAATAAATAAATCTCTTAGTCATGCCTACAGCAGACACACTAGAACCAACTGCATTTAAGATAATCATAACCTGGGTTTGTATCCCAAACAATATCTGTAACCAATACCTGCTCATTCGGAATGCCATCTCCATCTGCATCATCATCACAGGCATCTCCTGCTCCATCTCCATCAGCATCTTCTTGTCCAGAGTTTGGAACAAATTTGCAATTGTCCTGTAGAGGCAACAGGATGGGCATACAGAAACACTGTTTACTGGAACCTTCCCTAGCCTAGTGCCTGAAGAATATCAGAGCTATAGTTTCACCCATCTAAAGGCAGCCAACTTAGATGGTTGGTTTAAAGGTTTTTTCCTGGCATCTCACCTTCCCCCACCTCCAGCATTATTAGTATCTTCATCTCAGTTTCACAGGTGTCTCACCCCATCCCAGGTATTTTATAGTCTACTAGTTGGCACTGACTACCGCTTTGATATGAATTCTACTGAAGAATTTACTAATCAGTGGATTGTCATCAGATAAATGTGACATGTTGCAAGTAGTGCCACTTTTTGTAATTATGGTACTCTGATCCTATCCATGCTGATTGTATTCTGGTTTTTTGTCAATCCATTTGTAATTGTTCACAAAGCATCTATCAGCACTGGAACCACAGTTGTTTTCCAAGAGGCATTGACTCTGTTTGTAAATCTTAATATTTTACAATCTTTCCCCTTTCTTTTATTAAATTCTCTTGTCTCTGGGATTGTGACATCTGTAATCTAAGCTTTCATTTTCTCAACCAGAGTTATGTGACATATTATATTCTAATTGTTTATCAATTAGATCTTTATCATCATTATCATCACCATTATACTGTCACCATAACTATCACCATCACCTTCATACTGACCATCACTTTTCTCCCAGAACTAGAACTCAAGACAGCAAAAGTGCTCCTTTTGACAGAATATCTGCTGTCTAAAAAAAAATCACACATATTAAAGATCTATGTCAATGAATCCTTCAATGGATCATCTTACCTTTCTGCAGGTTTCAAGTGAGCATGGGAGTTCTTCATCAGGATAGCCATCAATATCAATGTCCTTTCCACACACAAAGCCATCGCCAGCCCAGCCAATGCCACACTGTGAAAGCAAAAACATTACACAACTAAAACAAGTCTAAGAATTCCATTCTATGTATGGTCCTCTTGATATATATTTGCAGAGTTTAGCAAAAGTTACTTTTGGGTCCTCAATTGGGGGGGGGGGGGGTCAGTGAAGTATAGGCTCTGGGCTGCATGTGGTCTCCCACTGCAATTTTTGTGGTTCTCAGAGGCCCTCAGGATGTCAAAAATATTTTGCCTCCAAATGCCCCTTAGGGGGACATTTCAAGTTTGGAGCCCATGCGGGAACCATTGATGCCCGAGAGACACCTTTAAAAAAGAAGAAGAAATAAACAGGAAATTACCATATATAAGCTGACTTCATATATAAGTCGAGGGCAAGTTTGAGGGCCAAAATTATGGATTTTGCCATGACCCAGGGATAGGTCATGGGTAAAACTTAGGGGCATGTAGCAAAGGATCTAGGAAAACAATGACAAAGCATTTTAAAAAATCCCAGCATGTATAACTGTTTGTGCTCATAATAAAAGATGGATGAATGAGAGAATAGAGGGGGGTCAGTGTTTCCAGGGCAGATTATGCTTATGCCTTTAACCAAGGTATAGTTCTTTTTTAAAATAAGAGTTAAAGTACAGTGCTTACATTGACCTGTGGATAAGTCGACCCAGGTTTTTGGGGTTAATTTTTTGACTAAAATTTCTAGACTTATACATGAATATATACAGTACTTCTTTTCACTTCCTGTTGTTAAAAACACCTTCCTGCACCTAAAATGGCCCAGAAAGGCCTAGAAAAAATGGCAAACATGCCCTCTTATCTGCTAGAGAGCATTTGGAAGCATTTTTTTTTAAATAGGAGCGGGTGCAACGGGGATTTGACTCTCCAAGATCTTCTGAGGGGATATTGCAGCCTCCTACTCTTCCACAGTTGCCCACCTCTATGCTTTTTGATTAGTCCTAATCAGAAATGACTCACTGAATGTGTGGAAACTTGGTAAGTTTGTCTAGGAAGGTGTTTTTACACAGTAAGAAAGGACTATTTTAAAAAAAAATTAACTTAGAATGCTCTGAAACCTGGAAATACAATACGATGGGACTTAAAGGTGATTGATCCACAGGGGATAACAAAGACCCACTGTATTTCACATCAACAGACTGCACAATACACATTTTTAAAAATAAACAACAAGATATAATTTGCGTGATCGATATAAAAACAGTGGCCAGTATCTTGCATCAGATACTTAGTTAAGTATTCTTCTGTATACTTAACTAAGTAACCTCTCTGGCCTGAAACCCCCACCACACACATACTTAACCGTAACATTATTTCCCATGCTCCAGTCACTGGCAAAATAATTCTCCTTCTCCCCATACAGCCGGTGCCCAATAAACTAGGTTTGGTGTAAGGGAGTTACCGTTGTGGCAATAGTGTCACAATGTAAGTAGCAATCGTGAAAATATTACCTAGATCTGTCATCCGTAACTGTTCCCTATTCACAATAACTACTAATTCAAGATTGTGGCAGTATTGCTACAATCGTAACTACCTACCAAACCTGCTTTACTAGGCATTAACAGCATGGGGAGAAGGAGGTCCATTCTTCAAAGGAACACAGCACAGGTGAATGACATTTCCATCAGGTTTTGGGGGTGGCATTCTATCCAGGATAGGTTACTTAATTAAGCATACTTAACTTAGTAGTAGAGACAGGATTCTGGCCAGTATTTATTGTTCACAGTGCTCTGGGATCAAGTTGTTGTTGTTATTTTAAAATGCAACAGTTTCAACTTACAACACATGAGATGTCTCCTTGCCTTACTTCAGTACATTGGGCATGGATACTGCAAGGGTTTAGGGACAGATTTCTACAGCTTTGTTCAGCTCTGCATCCCCTGACTTGGTCTCCAGTAAATCCAGGCTTGCATGCTCCACAGCGGTAGGAACCCTTTAAGGAAAGCAATAAGTCCATAAACCTGAGAGTCATTATTTTTGACAAGAGCTCTCATCCACTTCAAGAAATCTTAGGCTAGAATTGTGTTGTGGCTTTACACTGGTTTTTATGGTGTTATATAAACAATTCAGCTTACCCAGAGGTTGCACAACTGTGGTACAACCTTTGAGAATTGCCCAGACCTTATAACATGGATGTAAACTATTTCTCCAACGTTTTACCATTTTACACAATGTGCTAAAATTCACTTCTTTAAAAAAGCATTCGGCCAAAAGATTTCACAGTCCGTTTTTCAATCCTGCTACTACAAACTGCTGCTGTTGCCATTCATTAATGTGAGTTTTTAAGATTATTAATATATATATATGGTGAATTTGTTTATCACTTTGAATTCTCTGCCAAGGAAATAGATAGGATATAAGTTTTAAAAATACAGGTTGAGTCTCCCTTATCCAAATAGCTTACAACCAGAAGTTTCTTGGTTCCCCCCCCACCCCAATTTTAAATATTTGCATAAACACAATCTTGGAGATGAGACCCAAGTCGGAACATGAAATTAATTTATGTTTCATATACACCTTATATATGTAGCCTTATACACCTCATAATAATTTTATGCACAATAGTTTTAATACTTTTGTGTATGAAACAAAGTTTGTGTACAATGAACCATCAGAACAGAAAGGTGTACTATCTCAGCCATCCATGAAAAAAGTTTTGGATTTTGGAGCATTTTGGAATTTGGAATTCTTGATAAGAGAGACTCAGCCTGTATATCCAAATAGACAGTTTCCATTTGTAGCTTCCAGATAATGAAACTTCCTTAGAGCATTGCAGTCACTGGTTTGTTTAACATTAAGGTAGTGGCTAATATTTTGTAGGGTTGGGGATGGATCTCGTTATATCTAGAAAGCTTTATATGTTGGCATCACCCAATCTTTATCATCTAGAGGGACCTCAAGTAATATTTGCAGCTCTCCAAGTTGAAATATCTGAAGTGTTTTTGGGGTGAACAGGCCTTTGCTTCTGGTTCGGACTGAAACATTCAAAACAGTAGCTACCAGTGGTTCCTATGTCAGTGGAACAGTCAATCTGCTCCAGATATGAATTAAAACTTTGAAGGAGCTATCCAAAGTGTTTCCTCCATCCCTAAACAGGTTAGCACCTTGTATAGCTCTTTAAAATTCAGGCTAAAACCTGGAGTGGATTCATCATTCCATTGAACTATTAGCCTCCAGTTGCCACTGATTCAGAATGATCATATTTTCACAATTAAAATGACCATTTGCTCTTACCACAGTATTTATACAGAGTGAATTTGCAACACAACCTCCATTTCCATTCTTCTGACATTCGTCTATGTCCATGCAGACCTAACATGATCACAAAAAAAAGTTAGTAAATGTCAACAAGTCTGCTATCCAAATATAAATCACCTAGATTAAGCAGTGCTTTTTGTTATTTAAAAAAGATGTATCAAACAAGCTGACTCTATCTAGCATTAATGCTAATGGAAAAATAATCTAAAAATATGGTTAGGAAGCATGTGACCATTTGATAGCTAAAGGCAAATCTAGCATGACTACAGACGGAGATTGTATGGTGCAGCTATTTTAACTTCCCCTTAAACAACTTTCTTTTTTGTAAGAAAAGAGATTGTAGAAGTGGTGAGAAAGCACAAGAACGGCGTGGCTGGTGAATGTGTTGCTGGTATGTGAGTGTGACTCTTCCTTAAGGACTTTAATCACATGGAGAAAATCAGGAGTTTAAACTGTCATTATCATGTGAAAGTCATGCAATTGCGCTGAAGGTTTTCATACGACGTCACCATTAAAGAGGACTTATCCTGGCAATAACGAGCAACAAATCATTCATGGGGAAATCCCGTGAATGATTTTTTGCTGGTAATTACCTGGTTATTGCCGGGATCAGTCCTCTTTAATCGCAATGTGTGTGAAAATCTTCCCATGATTGTGCAAACTTCCTGGGATAATGACAGTTTAAATCCCCGATTTCCCCCATGTGATAAACTCCTAAGTTAGTATGCAAAGGGATCTTGTAGCACCTTTGAAACTAACTGAAAGAAAGAAGCTGGTAGCATGAGCTTTCACAGACTTAAGTCTACTTCCTTAGATGCATGGGCAAAAGCAGGTGGAGAAGATAATGAAATTATTGTCTTTATCTTTCCCATCTTGAAATCATCCAACAATCACTGCAGCTGACATCACAATATGCCTTATAGGGGGTGGCAAAAACCTCACATGAATTGGTAAGTGTTGGAATTAAAAAACAACAACAAACTAATCAGAAGTTGGGACTAAAAAGGAGTGGTTATAGTTTGTGATTTAAAAAAATGACTTGGTTTTGATTTTTTAGAACTTGGAACAAATATCGGAACTTATAGCAACATTTGTCCCATCTGTTTTCTCCAATTTCTAGATTATTTTTATATTATTTTTATATTTTTATATGGGGGGGGGGAGGAAGAGAGAGAGAGAGAGCAACTTTTGTCTGGAGACTTAAAAAGCTCATTCTTTAAATGATCTTATTAAACCTCATTTGAATTTAACACAGATGGATGTCAAATTTAACACAGATGGATGTCAAACCTACCTGTTTGTTATTTTTGGCAAAGTTTACTCCCACACCTTGAATAATCTGCCCAGAGTATCCTGGTGGGCAAGTTTCACATCGGAAACCAGGAGCCATGTTCAAACATCTCACCCCTGGGAAGCATGGATTATATCGGCACTAAAACATAAGCATTCAGTTTAATTCAATGTAACAATATAAAGGAATCTATCAGAAAAGAACCCACTCAGACCTTTATTAGAAGCATAAATTGATTCACCTCCTCAGTCTCTTCTGTCAATATTTTGCTGCCTGAGGTAGAGCTTCAAATAGCACTCCACTCACCTGTTCAATTTAAATTATACAGTATAGTACTCAATCTCACCAATAACCCTCCTTGTAGTAAAATTATGATGATGATGATAATTAATTATTACAAATTGAAATATTGAAATTATGCCCTGCCTTTCTCCAACCATGAGACCCAAGGCAATTTACAATTATTTAAAATAATTAAAATCATTTAAAATGTTATATTTCCAAAGTCAAAACAATTAAACAATAGTCTTAAAAGCAAATATTGTTAAAAGTTTCAAATACATTTAAACACAATTAAAAATATAAAAGCTAAAAATGCAGTGCACCATTTTCAACACTGTTTTACCATGTGATTTAAAATCAGTTAAATTAGGCCTGCCAAAATAAACAGGCATATTATCACTTGTATTAATAAAATATCGTACAATGAGCAGGGTTAGACTCAGAAGAAGGAGGAGTAAAATAGGAGGAATGGAGACTGCAGTGAAGAGATACGAAGAAGATTAGAAATAGGAAGGGCAGCCATGAAAGAGCTAGAGAAGATCCTAAAGAGCAAAGACATACAACTAAGCACCAAAGTTAGAATCGTCCAAGCCACAGTATTCCCAATCACTATGTACGGATGTGGAAGCTGGATTGTGGAAAAAGCAGATAAAAAGAAAATCAGCTCATGTGAGATGTGGTGCTGGAGAAGAGTTCTGAGGATACCATGGACAACCAGAAAGACAAACAAATGGATCCTTGAGCGAATCAGGCCATAAATACAGCTGGAGGCCAAGATGAATCAATTGAGGCTGTCGTTCTCTGGCCACATCATGAGAAGGCATGACTCACTGGAAAAGACAACAGTGCTGGGAAAGAGGGTAGACTGCACACCAGATGGTTAGACTCAATTAGGGAGGACACAGGCATAAATCTGCAGGAAATGAGCAGAGCAGTTGGAGGACAAGATGCCTCATTCACATGAGTCGCATTTAACTCAAGGGCAACTAACAATAACAACAACAATAAATAGGTCTTTTTCTGCCAGCGGAAAGAGAACAGGGCGGGACCTCCTGTACAAGGGAGTCCCACAGCCTGGGAGCAGTCACTGAGAAGGTTCTCTCCCATGACCTCACCAAATTTGCCTGTTGTTTGCTGGTCATTCTTAATACCCTAGATTTGCTGCCTGATGTAACCACCTTACACTACCTAAACATCCCTTGAATTTTGTCCTCATCATGTCCTGTCCTCTGAGCATAAGCAGGTTATATTCTGCCCAAGAGTGCTAAGACAGCCAAGATTTCTCTGGCCCTGAATCTCACATGCTCCCCCTCCCGGATGATCAGACATCCTCCTTTACCCAGATACGTCCTACATTTCAATCTTATATGCAGGGGTTTGGGAGCATTTCCAAAATGACCTTATTGTGAGTCATAAAATCTGTCCTTGTGTCTCCCAGTGCCTCAGCAGGCAAGCAAGAAGTAGCTCAACAGATTTATTACTGCTGCAAAAACCTTGTTAGTTTTTGCCAAGCAATTAACATGACCAGAATGTTTAGCCTGCAACAATATACCCTAATGGCTACAGAAAAACTGTTGAGCATATAGGGTGAAGAGAAGGGATGTGAAGACTGTCACTGAGTATGAGGTGGTTTTGTTTGTGTGTGTGTATTTTTTTCTGACTGAGGTGTGCAAGAGAAAGGAGGATCTGGGTTGTTGAAGATCAGTGGCAACAAGAGGAAGAAGAGGGCAAAGTGTGTGATTTGGGCTGAGGAAGAAGCAGGAGGGATGAAAGAGCAAAGG